>OU744302.1:18942521-20284958 GCA_916610205.1 Griposia aprilina | reverse complement strand
CATTGTTGTAATAAAAGCGGAAGCGAGTGTATAGGCGGACGAGATCCTGTCAGCAACAAACACTTCATGCAGGAGTACAATCTAAGTGAGCTAGTTCGGTGAGCTTTCGAAATTGAAATATTTATCCATGTCCTTTAATTTTTGACACTTTATTTTAATTTCAATTTTGTGAGCCTTATCATTGGTTTTTTTTTGTATTTAACAATAATATAATAATAATAATAATACAATTTTATTGAATAAAACATATGATATTTTATTTTTATTTTAATCTGTGACCATTATAATTTGTACTAGTCATTCGTTTATTTTAATTATATTGACATTGTATTATATTCTGATCTATTCTGTTGCAGTATTGTGAAATAGTATTTTATTTTATGTAATTTATGGGTTTTGCCTGAATTAAATTAATTTAATTTTTATTACCTTTTTGAGGGTTACCGTACCGAAAGGAGGCTCTGCTGTCCGTCCGTCTGTTACAGGGCTGTATCTTTTGAACCGTAATTTGTAAACACTTGAAATGTTCACAGAGTGTGTACTTTTATGGCCG
Organism: Griposia aprilina; assembly: GCA_916610205.1. Taxonomy (NCBI): domain Eukaryota; kingdom Metazoa; phylum Arthropoda; class Insecta; order Lepidoptera; family Noctuidae; genus Griposia; species Griposia aprilina. The sequence continues at coordinate 20,284,405 of OU744302.1, read as the reverse complement.
CTACAACAAAAAATAATAAAAATAAAATAAAGTTAAAAATTAAAGGGGGTATCGATACTAGAAACAGGTTTTTTTCGGCGTTTATTTTTTCTAAGGTATTTAAAAAGAATAGTGTTAAATATTGCAAGGTGGAACGGAACCGTTGAACTCACATGTGTGAGTCCGACTTGCAATTGGCCGCTTTTTTAAACTGTAAAACAGGTTTAATATCTGGAATCTTGTATACTATGCCTTTAAATTTTAAAGAAAAAAATATTCTGTACCCGCTTTCTCTCTTACATGGTCACAGTCTAACAAAGTTACCTAGGCCCGCACTTATGCGTCATTCGGAGCTCATCTGACATTCTCCCTGATACCCATTCGGTGCAGAATAAAATGTGATTTGTTTAGGCAAATTAGGGGAACCTACTTCGAATGTTTGCAAAGATTCGTCGAGTTTGCAGCCTAAGGGTTAGGTGTGTTTGAAGATTTATGACGAACTTTGTATCGTGTAGGAAACAACATTGGAAGGGAATAACAATTGTTTATGCATACGATAACATGCCTACCAAGTTTTTCTTCGAATTTTGCTAGAGTTTCAAAGAGTAAGAATCAGGAATGGATAATTTGACTTGTCTACCTACTGTAAAAAATCCTATTCTCATCTGGAGTTAGATTTATTATTGGTATTTCAGACTGTCTGATATAACACCTTCCACGTGTTTCAAATGTGGCTTTTATCTTAGTTATCCATTTCACTATGCATTTGCTTAACCATTTCTAGGAACAGACATAGATTAAAAAAACTGTGATATAAACATACTGTCAAAACAATGTAGGTAAATCGAGCCCATTTAGGTAGGTAAATTTTCTTTTAAATTTTCATAGATGTATATATAATGTACAGTCACCAAAAGAGATAAGTAACCAGGGTCGTCGATATAGTTGAAGTTTAGTAAGAAACCGATGATTTTTTTAGAATAAAATTTAATTTAAATTAATAGAAAACAAACAGGTAATTTATCAAATTAAATTTCATTCGATCCTTCGGTTTCTTACTAAATTTCAACCATATCCGACGACCCAGAGGGCCTTGAAAAATGGTATTCGGTTCGGAGCGATTCTATTTCTACAATCACTATCGCTTTTGCTAATGTTTCCATCATACAAATCGAAAGCTAGCGATAACGCATGTCAAAAAGTGCCACTTGGCTATGCATCTCTATGGAAGTAATCGTTCGACGCTGTCGATTCGGATCATAGAATCGAATGATGTCATTGTCTAGCAAATTTCTATTCGTTGACCTATGATCACGTGACATTTTGAAAGCTTATGTCAACCCCATATTTTTTTTGGGTTTTCTACTAGCGTCATCGCTAATCGAATGTTACTTTATCTAGGCCCTCGGGTTACCAACACATTTGGTGACCGTACACCTCTTTAATGTGTACAGCATAAAAATTACAGATATAAATGAAGAAATTCTAAAAGGGGTGACACAGTGGGCGGTCTTATCGCTAAAAGAGATATTTAAATTTTTCGTGAAAAACTTTAATTAGGAAATTCTGTACGAAAAGGTTGAAAATTATCGGACCTAATATTAGATATTATGGTTCGAGAAAAGAGTTCGAGTTCATTATATCTTAGAAAGTATTTTGTATGTTCGCAAAAAAATAGGACTATTCAAAATAAGAAGCGATTACCATAATATAAATACGCGTAGTAAAAATGAAAATGTGATACCCAAATTTAGATGAACCAAAATAAGCAAGTCATTTCTTTTAAACAGTATTCGCTTTTATAAAAAGTTGCCAAACTCAGTTACAGAACTTAGCGATGAAAAGTTCCAAACCCACATCAAACATATTTTGATTTGATTTGAAAGAGATAAGATAAGAAGATAAATTTAATCAACTGAAACCAATCTTTTTTTTTTTCGTAGGTAATCGTTTCTTCATGAAGGTAACTATTAAGAACCTCTTAGCCTTTCGTAACTAAGAAGTACTTACTAAATAGAGATACAGTACAGCCGTTTAATCCTACTTACAGAAATTAGGGACGCGCCTTACTACCTACATTTATAATTAGTTATGTTTATAGTGATTAATGCTTGGTATTCCACAAATCCATGTTCTATTGAATAAGCATGTTCAAGTAATGTACTAGTAATCTATACAAGTAAATAAAATTTAAGTGTGTGTTTGTTATGTCAAAATAACAGCTTTTTACTAAATGCATATGAGAGTATAAACGATACTTCGAATAAAAAAACATTTTTTATATGTTTTGTCTGTTTGTTCCCGCTAATCTCCGAAAAGGCTTATCAGATTTTGACGGAATTTTCACAAGCAGATGGCTGATGTTATTAGGAGTAACATAGGCTACTTTTTGTCCCGGTAGCATATTCATGTGGGATAATTTCCCGACATCCATGCGAGCGAAGCCGCAGTCAGCAGCTAGTTTGTTAATAGTTAATTAGATTGTTCAATTATGTGAATTTCGTGAGGAATGTTAGTACAGTAAACTGTTCTACTGGAAAACTACCGACTAACAACTATCTGTTGAAATTACTCGTACATTGATTCAGATAGATTGTTGAAAGATTTTCCAGAGTTTGGTCTGTTTTTCAAAGATTTTGGAAACCATTTTGAGCTGCACGATTGCACAAATGCGTGCGCTGACTGGACAGGTCCACTCAATCCGTCTGGTTTTTCCTCAAAAGACCATTTCAGACACAATGACATAATCTACATGGTCTTCACATGAAGATTATGTCTAGACTTTAAAAGAAAATGTGACCTCTGTGTTTGTTTCGGCCTTTCTTCTCAGAGTAGTCAGATAGGAAACGCTGACCTCATCTGGTTTAAAAAATATTATTGACGTGTAAAAGTGTTTGTACAAACCTATTTACCTATTTATCATTTATCATTGTTACTCATGCGTAGGTAGACAAACTGGTAAAATGTAGGTACATCTTATTTAATTTTCTGTGAAAATGTGATCTAAAACCTATTGAAAAAAAATGCTTGTAATCAGTTTTTCAGAGTAGCAAATTATAGGTAAGTACAGTTAGATCTAAAATACACAATTAAATAACATTATAATTCCAATTTCAGGATCTTTTCTAAGGCAGATTCATATTTCTATATCCTACTTAATATTATAAATGTGAAAGTTTGTGAGGATGGATGGACGGATGGATGGATGTTTGTTCCTCTTTCACGCAAAAACTACAGAACAGATTTGGATGGAATTTGGAACATATTTAGTTTATAACCTAGAGTAACATGTAGGGTACTTTTTATCCCGGTAGTACGTTCCCGCGGGATAATTTCCGACCTCTACGTGGGCGAAGCTGCGAGGAAAAGCTAGTTCTTAATACTTATCTAATTAGGAGATACTTTAACCACAATATTCATACCGCTAATAAGACTTCGAACACAAGGCTCTCAAATGACATGCTAATACCATATACATATTATTTGCATGTCATCAGTCGCTTACCGCCTTCACAACCAATCTGGCCTCTGCCGATCATATATTCATTAAACTTTATAGCACAAACAACCCTTTTTCTATGCAAATAGTCTATCAAAGAAAATTAATTTCCTCCGTCTGAACTTTACGACCCCACAAGAAGGTTGAATATCGCGTGGCAATTGAGTTTTATATTGTTTTAAGAAGGAAATTGACTTATTTCTTTAGTAGATTTTCGCAAAGACGTATGTACGGGTTTTACAAATATTTTGATGAACACTTACGAGCCTTTTGATTTACATTGCCTGGAATAGGGATTTAGGACCCGAAGATGGCAAATATTGTGCCACATGCTGAGTTTCCCAAGTACGATGACATAAGTGCTATTTTAGAGGCTGAATTTATTTGATTTTTGGTGTGAAGAAAGCAGGATTCATGGGTAAAAAAGAAAGAAAGAAAAAAAAAGATTTTGAATTCGCACATGAAATTAAGAATAAATAACTGAAAATGATAAAGGAACGATGTCATTACTTGTAGTTATTTCAGAAGCTTGTAATAGAATAGAATACTCTTTATTATGTAAACCATAAAAATTACAGATATAAATGTAGAAACTTTACATAGGGTGACACAATGGTCGGTCTTATCGCTAAATGCGATCTTTCAGACAACCTTAGGATAGATTCAATGGAGATGGAGAGACAATAATGCAGGTAGTCAGTGGTGTACCATTTAAATATACAACACATACATACATACATACATACATACATAAAACATATACGTACTTATCTACGTATAATATATACAATAATAAACATGAAACTAGAGCAAGGAAACTAAATGTAATGATGGTGTTTAAGGAGAGAGGATGTGTTTTTAACCAGAATTTTAAAAGGGGACAAAGATTGAGCACGCCTTATCGACACAGGCAAGGCGGGTAATTATTAATAATATTATGCACGATCTTATAATCTGCCTAAAACACAAGATATTCAAATAAAAATAACGTAGATTGTTATCTGCTGCCATGGCGAAGCCACAAATATTTGAAAGTCAAACATTATGGTGAGTCAAGAACTCCAGCCATAAAGCTATGCATAATATTTTCCACAATTTTGCATAAAACTCAAAACAATACACATTCCTAATGAGATTTGAAACATTTAAGATGCCGTAGAATAGAATATACAGAAGAATCACTTTACAAAAGTGATGAAACTTTTTTGTACTCACTGAAATCGCTGTATTGTTGCATATTCTTGATTACATTCATAAAATAACGTTTCATGTAACGTAATATAGCTTTAGTAACTAATTTAGACAATATCAAATTAGTTTCTGAAGTCCTTAAATAAACTCTACAATACGAAAACTACTATTCCTACTTACCTATACCTATTCATTTGACAAAAGTAGCTGAAATTAAAAAATCGTCCTGAATTTCCAGAATAATTATGTGTCAAGATATCGAACCAAAAGCACCATTGAATAGAATCTGCACCCTAATTACGTAACATACTATCAATCACAATCTGAATCATTTTGAAGTCTATTGCTAATCCATTGCTTCATATGTTCGAAAATTTAATCTGCTCAACAACGTAAATAACGCAATGAATATTGTTGAACTGTTAAAATGAAAGCTATTCCTGCTGTTAGTGTGTTACGCAACTACCCTGCAGATAAGCTTCTGCAGGCATAGTTCTTTACAAAGTAGGTAGGTACCCTATTTAACCGACTTCAAAAAGAAGCAGATTGTGAATTGGACTGAATGTGTTTTTTTTTGTATGTATATATTTTAGCGACATATTCGCTGAAAATGCTGGCTGTTATTTGGTTTTTCCATATGAAATTTCTCAGCAGCAGCCCGAAGTCTGGAGTTGTGACCAGTTGCTGGCAATAATAGGCTCGCCTCCTGTTACACGGGACTGCAACATAACTGGCAAAATGTGGGTGTATAATATGTACACCTCTGCTAACCCTTCGGGAAATACAGGCGTGATGTTGTTATGTTATGTTTGCTGAATTTATTGATGTTTTTTGTGGTTAGAAGAGTAATCTCTCGCGGCGTGAGCTCCCGTTTAAACTTTTCTTAGCCCGTCTACGTTTCACCGTCTGCAATAAGCCTTCTGGATCTATACTCTTCCGTGTCTACAACCTTTGTTTACAATTAATTTCTGCCTATTTAATAATGTAAAGAGGATTGGCGCAGCTGGTCGAAGCAAATAGGCTTTTAATTTCATTTTTTTATTGAAGACGCGTTACAACGACTGTGTAGTCAAGAATGTTTATTTTGGTACTCAGTTAGTTAATATTTTCAGTGTTAGCACTTGTAACAAATTATTATGTTGCCCGCGGCTTCGCCCGCGTAGATGTCTGAAAATATCCCACGGGAACTTACTATCGGGATTATAAGTACCCTATCCAGTGGGCTTAGCATGCTAAGCCCACTGGATAGCAACGAACGCTGTCTATCTCTTCGAAGAATAGACTCGGCTATTCCCATACAAAGTGACATTTTGTTTGTTCATTTTTGAAATCCCACCGTAAAAATCCTTCTAAAATCTGTCATTTTGTCTTTGGTTTCTGCCGATCGTTGTCTAGGTCCTTTTTAATGTAGACTATTTCAGAAGACGGTTGTCTAAGATAGTGAAGACAATTTGATTTTTTAATCGCCATGCTAAAGGCAGTAGAAAACTTTTTACTCGACGGCCACAAAGTATAAAAATGTAATGGAAAAAACGATTTTTTCACTTTTTGTATGGAAAATGTGAAAAATTATTACCTACATGTTGAGTTTTAGGGGTTTACGGGTGTTATAAAGGGGATTGAAATTTTCATTATTTTTGCGATAGGACACACCATTTTCGAGATATAAGCAAAATAAAAGATAAACATGAATAAATTACTGAATTTCGTCAAAGGTGCAGTTGACTCTTTCTACTTTGCTGCCGTCGTACTTTCTTCACGAAACGTCGGTTTTGTCTATTCTTCGGTTTTGTCTAGTCGACAAGATGGTGCTTGTGCTAAGCCTGCAGGTTATAAACTATCTGTGTGTCTAATTTCATCCAAATACATTCAGACGTTTTTGCGCCAATCCGGAACATACATACAAACAGACAAATGGGCAAAAAAAATCGTTACTATGTTATTAAATATAATAGATGTTTGCAGTGGTAATATTAGTGACAAATTATTATTAAGTTAAGGAGTAAAAACATTGTTATTTATTACAACGCTTAACGAACAGATTATAGGGATTGTAATTTATTGTTATCACCGAAGCAAAAACAAATTCCTGCTCATCCCCTGAGCTTCAAAATGTATTCTGAATAAACATAGGTACTTCGGGTGTATGCTTTACCAATAATAAAATCTTCTATGAAATTATGGCTTGCAGTCTCATGACTTCTTCCTGCAAACAGGTGCGCCGTGACAGTAGTAGAACAATTTCTATGGCAATTGTTCTACAAAAGTCACGTCGTACTATCGCGTCGCGCTTGTCTGCAGGAGCCTTAAAACACTTTTCTCTGATAGACGTTTCTACGCAACTACCCTCAACCTCAAAAGAAATAGTTGTTTGTTAAGAATCGAACATAATCTAAGCCTGTTTGGAGCAATTACATTAGGATCTTTCCAACTAAAGCATTGCTATGTATAGAAAGTTTTGTTATGTAATAAAATCCACGACAATACCCCGACAGTACAATTCAAACATAACACAAAAACCCTCACATCTCGATCGCTATTCACAGCGCAAGTCGGACCGGAATTCTCGAGCTCACGAGTCAACTTCCGGTTCCTAATGCCGCCATAATAGAAAATAGACGGTAGGAAACATAATGCACCTACTCTTTGAAAACTTATGTTTTTGCAAACAAGTAAGGTAGAAAGAAGGTACCTACCCTAATAGCATGTATTGTTGGCGTTTGGTTGGGCCACGATCACGTGCACGTGGCCCAACCGAGTGCCAGCAGAAAATGCTATTAGCGTATCTAGTAGGGTAAAAAAACTGAGTATTCATTCTGATTCAGGCAAAACAAAATATGCAGTTTTATTTTCCTTCAAAATTGAGGTCATCTTTCCTTTGACCACGTTGCCCTATACTTTCGAATTTAGCCCTAATATGCCATCGCACATGTGAGCAGTGGTGGCACAGTGGAATCGGCCCCGACTTACCAGTTGTAGGTCATGGGTTCGAACCCAGGCAGGCGCTTTACTTTGTGTAAATAATTTCATCACCACTGCTCTCAAAACGGTGAAGGAAAACATCGTGAGGAAACCGGCATGTCTTAGAACCATAAATTCGAAGACATGTGACATCTACCAACCCGCACTGGGCCCGCGTGGTAGATTACAGCCCATTCCCTCTCAAAGAGAGGAGGCCTGTGTCCCAGCAGTGGGAACATTATAGGCTGATTATGTGTGCCATCGCAAAATCATGTTAATTTACGCAATTGACATATTTATTATACTCGTATTCCCTTCACTTCCATGCAAATGACAATTGTTTTTGGGTTATCCCAATAATCGTTCGATAAGGTAAGGATATTACTTTTTCTTGTTCAAACTAATGCCACGCGCCACCGTACGCTGTAAGGAATGAAAAATAAAATGGTTCGCTAGTTAATAAAATCTTGGACACGTACAAACCGTATTAAAATACTTTTTATCTCAGACAATCACATGATTCCCTTGTGTCTTATAAAACTGCTTTTTTCATAAGTCAGATGACGGTTTTGTCACCTTCAATATTAATTGCTTATTTTATAAAAAAAAGAAGTTACGGTTAAACATTGAAATAGCTTTTTCTAAAGTGCTTTATTCAAAAGAGAGTATCATATTTAACAGAGCTGTCAGAAATGACATTCAGTAGGCCCTAGCACGAATAATTTTGAAGAAAGAAATAAAGGAAAAGTATTAATTGGGATTTGCACAGGATTATCACAAACTAAACTAAACGCACTCATAAAAACAAAAATATAAAAGTAAAATGAAAATAACGACAAAAAGTCCCGTAAGATACCAAAATGCCCCTTTCTCAGCATGATGCTGCGACATTTTGACGTTATGTACCGAAAATACAGTAATCCTGTTACATAATCTACATCATCTGCCTTTTCCTAACTACCTTGGAGTCAGCTTCCAGACTAACCGGGTGCAGCTGAAAATCAGTACTTTACATTGAACAACTGCCTATGACATCCACAACTTATCATTTAGGTACTGGGGAAAACGATACCCTTTGGTAAAACTTTCGGGCTGCTGATTACCCATAACAACTCTCAAAGATCTACAAATGGCACCCGGGACCAACAGCTTCACGTGCTTTCCGAGGCACAGAGGGTTCTCGGTTTGTAATGGATGGTCACCCATCCACGGACCGACCTCGGCAAGCGTTGCTTAACCTTGAAGATCGAACCGTGCGACTGTTGTAAGGTTAGCCTCGAGCGATCCTGTTTTTTTTGTATTGGTGTGTTTTTTTTTGCGTCATGTTTACCGCAAATAAACTTTATATATTTTCTTTATTTTCTTCTTTTCTTTCTCTCTTACATCTTGGTTTAATTATGCGTTTTAGATTTTTATGGAGTTTCTGCCCACCCCCATGGGAAGAAGGCGTGAGCTTATGTATGTGTATGTGTATGGGATTTTAATACGGCCTTTAATTGAAAGATACGAATATTTCTGATACAATATTTTCTTACGTTAACAAACCACTGAAAATAAAAATAAAACTCCTGCAAAATACAAAACAATAATATGCCCAGTAACAACATCAAGACAGATGAACATTAAATTGGAAACAACAAAGTAAAATATATTTTACAGTTACAAAATACACCCAGAGAAAGAGCATACAATACTTAAATTATTATCTACCGACCATAAATATCAGAACTCCTTTCCAATACCTACTGAATTTCCCCCCATTTTCACGTAATAACATTTCATGTCAATTTATTTGTAAATCAACGGGAAAGGTTTTTGATACAGTATGTGTTTGTGTGTTAGACAAGGATGGAGTAATGAAAATGGAGTGTTAATTAGATACTTACACGATTTTTATTTTACTTTTAATGCAATTGCCGAATGGTATAATAATAAGACTGGCAAGCGAAGACTGGATTTCGAACGCTATCTGTTACCTTATTGATATTGGTCATGGACAATTCCCTTTCACAGTTAAGCTTAATTGGAGTGGATAACAGATATTCGCCCGCATTCTCGACAAAACTCTTACGAATTACAAGCCAAAAAAGGGATCCCTTCTATTCGCATATTTTTTTATACTAATATATTTTGGCATAACCGTTTTCGCATAACTTTTATTAGCATAATGATACTGTGGCATAATAATACTTTGGCATAATGCAATCGATAGGTTAGATAAGGTTAGGTTAATTTATGGCAACAAACATTATGGCTAAACAGTTATGGGTAATGATCATTATGCTGAATTTCGTTATGCCAAGGACCTATATTATGTCTTAAAATGTTATGCAAATGGATAGCGAACCGCCAAAAAACTGTATATTCCTACAGAAATTCAACTATCACCAGCTGGCAATGCAGAGCAGCGAACGATGCAAGTATGCAGTGCTCAGAAGCCAGCTGATAATATTCATGCACACTATAGCACTCCATTACTTCTTACTCCTTGTCTTGCTTTCAGGAAATTATGTGATCTGGATGGAATCCAAATGGATGCAGTTTTATACTCTAGCTCATAAGTTAAGCTATAACTATTGATTTACGAAAACTTTTATTATTTTGATTTAAGATGTTTCCATCATCATAAAGTTTTCTTTTGTTACTTGTTGATGTTTGTTTGTTTATGCCGATAGTAAAATTATTGAGTGTCTATTTTATGGTTTTTTGTAAGTTATTGGTTAACACAATCATTATTCATGAGTGTATAACTAATCTAGTCAAATCTTCTTGAAAGACAAACTCAAACTCAAACTCAAAGCATTTATTTCAAATAAACCAATTACAGGTACTTTTGAATTGTCAAGGGGTTGGTCAGTCAGAAAGATGAAGCTAGTTACCCATTCCAAAGCGTAGTAGGTACCTATGGAGAAGAACGGGCAAGAAACTCCATGGACACTCTTTTAAATCAAAATATGGTTACAAAATATTGATTACATCGTTCATGTTGAAATTATGCATGTGAGAACGATGCAGAACGTTAAAAGCGTCCGTAATAAAAAGACAAAAGCAATTCAAATATTAAATTAAATTAAAATAAGCCGTGGCAGCTAAGAAATCACCAGTCCCTACTGACGGCGCCCGTTCACGGACATGACGCATGGATCAGCACCATTCAGCTCAACCATTTTGAAGGGAACTTAATGATCCAACACACACGCCACTACCAGCGAGACATTAGAGTAAGCATGTCATACTCTCAGCTGCCAGGGCACATTTAAGTCAATGAAAGAAAAACCTATTAAATGGTAGCTTTACGGTACATAGTACTCACACATGTGCTATGCAATTATACAATACTAAAACATTGAATTTATACAATGCAAAGATAGTTTCTAAAATATACAGCAGCTCCAACAGTAGTTTCAAATGCTAATCAATTAGTTTATGCGCCCTTGTGGAGCAGGACCAGCGTTGAGCCAAGCATTTTTATCAGCGATGTAATCCCCCAACTTACAATATGCTTGGCTGCATAGTGTGCGTTTTATACAAGATTTGAATTTAGTTTCATTCAGTTGAAGAATATGGGGGGGTATTTTATTGTAACATTTTAAACAGTACCCCATGAAAGATGAGTCTAGTTTAGCCAGCCTGAAACCTAGTTGAACTAATTTATCCCTATTTCTAGTGATATAATTGTGTCTTTCACCTCTTTTACAAAAAGATGTAGATTTTTCCTTACGTACATGATGTTTCATAGATATATTGACAAGGTACCGTCATGATTTTAATATCTTTAAACCGTTCCCTTAGAGTGTCGCGCCTGCGGAGGCCATATATGGCTCTGGTGGCTCTTTTCTGCAGAATAAAAATAGACTCGACGTCTGCAGCCCGTCCCCATAGTAAAATACCGTACGAAATAATAATATGAAAGTAACTAAAATAGACCAGCCGCGCAGTACCTACATCAGTAAATTGACGGATTTTTCTCACAGCATATGCTGCTGAACTTAGCCGTCCTGCAAGGGATGTTAAATGAGGACCCCATTGAAGCCTTGAGTCAAGCGTGATCCCCAGGAAAATAGTTTTATCGACGAATTATAGTTTCTCATGATTTAATACTATCTCACAATTTGTACTTTTGACATTTGGTAAGGAAAATCTAATACTCTTAGTTTTATTCCAATTTAATACTAAATTATTAGCAGTGAACCAATTTTGGATCTGCAGTAGGGCGTTATTTACGTCGTCAAGATTTTAATAACGTGACACCGGCGTTAGTCGTACAACGTCCCTTGGTGAAACCATACTGTTGATCATGTAAGATTTTATTGGTGTTAAAATGATTGACCATTTGATTCAGCATTACCTTGACAATCAGAAAGGCTATTGAGAATCCTACGATTAATATTTTGGTTCTATATGTATATGTATACAGGGTTAGTTTTAAAAGACCCGCCAAATTTTACATTTTAAATCTCTTAATTAAATATGTATTGTGTGTTAAACATTACAATAAAATAATAATAAAAAGAAATGAAAACAATCAATTGTAAATGTCAAAAAAAGACCTCTCTAGCTGGGTATGCGGCGCGGCGGCGGGCACGCATGTTGAGTAGGTATTACTAATCTAGTACATAAATTAATAACAATACTTAATCAATCATAAAGTGACTGCAAAGTTGGAAGTGGTTCTTATTGCACCAGACGAACGTAAGTACTTGAGTACCGTGACTCGTGGATGCTTATAAACCAACTTATAAATGCTGCTTCATCAACAACAGCACAATGTCTTCTATCGAAACGAACCCAGACAAGACTAAAGTCGATCACTGTACTAAATGTACTAAATATATAAGCAAAAACGCTTACAGAAGCTAGTGCTTACGGCGGTACACAGAAGCGAACGTAACAAAGAGATACGACAGCTCATTCGCAAGCAACATGAGCAGCGTTAGCGCTCAAGCAATTGTCTGCCGTTTTACGTCGACTTTACAGCTGAGCGGGGCGTGGCTAGGAAATGAGCGGAAGACGTCTAAAGGAAATTTACTAACGGAGAATTTCACCAATGAAAGTGACCGCAGTCAACAACTGTCAGTGTCAATATTTCACTGACAGCTCTTGACTGCGATTTAGATTTGCTGATCGCGTTCAGTTTAATTGGTGAGACCCTGAGAGCCGTTGACGTTACTCATAAGTAACCAATTATAAACACAAATCACCATTAAGCAGCCAGAATGTCACAGCACTAGAATTTCTGTAGCGTATACGACCCAATTAATCACAAACTAGTAACCGCCCATTGTGTCACCTTAGGTAAAATTTCTACATTTATATCTGTAATTTTCATGGTGTACATAATAAAGAGTATCCTATTCTAACGCGTTAGTGAGTAGCGTTGGGGATGATGAGCCTAATTGTATTCGCAACTCTGAGATGTGAGTTTCGATGAAGAACATTGGGTCGTAACTATCGACTTTGCCAAGCGGCGGTAAATTATCATTAAAACGATTGCTAACCGCATTAGTTGTTTCCGATATCCACGAAACTCAAAATAAAAATATTTTATTTCACATAAACCAACATGGGCACTTATGAAACGTCAGAAGCTAGGTGCACGGTTCCAATTGGTTGTTTCCTATGGAGAAGAGCCGACAAGAAACTCCACGGTTACTCTTTTAAAAATAATTGGCTTTTACAATGTTTTCAGATTACAGATATGGGAGGACAGTGTAGACCTGTCAACAAGTATCAGGTACTTAACAAAATAAAATGAATCTATATAAAAGATAAATAAAATTATAAAAATAAAAACGTATATAGACCCAAAGAAATGATTACCATTACAACTGTAACAAATCTGAATGAGTGAATCACTCTTTACTAGAAGCTATGAACTCTAGTGCCAACGTGCAACGTGCTGAAATCTCAACAGAATTCTACGAAATCTCCAACACGTCGCTGCCCGAACCTACATACCTACGCAATTATGGTGATAATAATATATTTATTTATATATTCAGTTCGGACAACAAGAAGGTCCAATTTGTTAGTAAATAAAATAAAAAAAACACTAGTGTTAACACACACACATAACATAACATCACGCTCAACAACATCAGCACTGAGCCGCGTTCTACGCATCAGTGATGCGACTTTCAGTCAGTTAGATCAGTGATTATAATTATATAATGTGCTCGATACTTCTCTTTATGAAAACATTTTATTTTTATCGCGTTGTTGGATTTATGAATGTCCGTAGGTGTGTCCGTGGCATGACAGGGGGCCCTATCAGAATACCAGCGCTGCGGTACTTATTTTGCGGTACTTTTTTTTTAATATCGCCGCTTTACGTTGAGATAGTAGCCTGTTTGGCCTCACACAGATCTTTTATTTTGATTGTTGTTTTTAATGTTAAATTTGTTAGTTTTAAATGCTCCTTTTTTATTTTACTGTTTTTATTTCCTGTGCGTATCCCAAATATAATATTTTTCTTTCTTTCTTTCAAATAAATTTTACTCTTATACAATTTGTAACTCAATAACTCAACCGTACAATCCCGCTTCTCTCATAGCCCCACAGCACACGGCATGACGAAGCGGCGATACCCATGAAATACAACTTCCGTGCCAAAGGTTTACGTAAAATAAATTACGTACAAAACAAATAATATCAGTTACGTTACACTAAACATTCGTTAGAAAACAGTTTATGCCAGTATGTGTTGCTATTTCTGATTATAGAAAGAATTATTGCTGGAATAAAAAATAACACGAAACGTGGCACTTGTACAGAATGTAAACATTATAATTATACAGGGTGTAAGAAACATCGACCCGTGAACTGTAACCATGAATTGAGTACATAATTCTAGTCCCGCCAGCAGCGTTGAAAATTTCTCGATTTATTTAAAAATAGATAGCTATTCCATACATCATTTTGACCATGTTTCTAATGAACTTTTGTATGAAACAGCTATTTTTTTACGATACCTAAAATACTATACCTGTATATACAAACCCAATAATATATATAAATATATAAATAATTATACACCCAATTAAACTCATCTAATATTTTTTAATAATATTGAATTGCTGCTTAGCCCTCTTCTTCTCTCCTAATTTTGCTGTGCCTGACAGGGTCCATATCGATATTTTACTTTGTTAGACCATCTATGTAATACATATGGAATGCAATAAATAATTCAGTATTGATTATGAACTACTATGCTTGGGGGTCTACAAATATGTGCTGAATTCATGGTCACAGTTTGCGAGTCGATGTCCCTTGCACTGTGTGTATGTACATCCTTACTTCCTTACTATTATTAATATTATATTATAAATGCGAAAGTAACTCTGTCTGTCTGTCTGTCACCCTTCACGTCAAAACTACTGAACCGATTTAAATGAAATTTGGTACACAGATAGTCAAGAGCCTGAGAAAGGACAGAGGCTACTTTATAATGCGAAAAAGGGTTGTAAGGGGTTGAAAGGGGGGGATGAAAAGTTGTTTGGAAGTATCGTAAGTTTTAGAGCTAGAAGCTTGAAACTTATTTTTTAGGTTGTTGATTCGATATAAATAAATATGACATTCAAAGTTTGTAAAAGTTTTACCCTCAAGGGTGTAAAATAACAATAGGGAATAGGCGATGAAAGTTTGAAGTTTGAGTTTTAGTTTGTTTGTTTGAAGTATTTATACGTATGTGTCTTATTTGTAAAATAATTAGCCTAAATAATTAAAAATGCTACCCAAAGACACTATTCCACACGGACGAAGTCACGGGCACAGCTAGTATTACAATATATTTTGATTTGTTGAACAGGTAAACGAAAAGTTCAGGTCGTAATATTAATAACTCGCCGTCGACGTCGTACAGTCACAAGCACTAATATGTATACACTTAGCAAAAGTTAAAAGCGATTTTCTCGTAGACACTTAATTGCTACTTTTAGATAAGACCTATAAACCTACCAATTTCACCTATCCTACCTTTCTATTTCATAACAGTATATGTTCCAAAATACTATTTTCATAGAAGCATAAAATTACAATCAATACAGTGGGAGAAAATCACATTTAGAAGTTGCTAAGTGTATACACATTAGTGCTTGTGACTGTACATATCATAACCATCCATCTGTCGGTGTCTTAACAAGATCCTCGTAAAACCTACAGATTTGAACCAAATTGTATTCTCTTTTGTTCAGAACATTTCATCCACCTAGCGTTTTCTAAACTACTCGGTTTCCTACGGTTTTCAGTATAGACAGATGCGACTGAAACATCAATAGTTTACATAAAACAACTGCCATATGACCTCCACAGCCTAATATTTATTCTGGGCAATAAATACTGGATGCTGGAAATACGGAAAACATGACGCGTCTAACGTAGAGCGTGAGTGAAAACAGTAGTATAGACGGTAATTTTTATAGTTGACAGAATTCTGGGTCTTACAACGTCCAAGCAATAAATACTTAAGTAAGAAAAATCCTAGCGCGAGCAACAGAGCTTTATATTACTTTACGGTTTTATAGACCTAAGTTCTACGTAAATAAACGTAACATCACGTATGTATAATCTCCAAAGAAGTATACAGAGATGTATTGTTTATACAGCGTGGCGCTGCAATGGCGACATTAATTTAACACATGGGTAGGGCTAGTGGCTAGTAACAATAAAAAATATAATAAGAAAGTTTTTGTATTAATTTAATCATTTATTTTTTAATATTTTTTTATTAATTGGTTTGTAATTTGGTTTAATTTCAATATAGGTGTATTCCTAAAATAAAAATGATTTGATTTGATTAATGCTGAAATGAACCTTTTTGGCGCAGCCGTAAGGCACACACTGTTGTTGTTAACACTTTTTTTTTGTTATTTGTATTTTGTGTTTCACGAATATTTTTTATTGTTACTGGCCACTAGCCATAAACATGTGTTAAATTAATGTCACCATTGTAGCGCCATGCTGTATAATTCGTTTATTGTGGATCACATATAGAAGTACACACAATCCATATACAGGTATAATTATGGTTATAATTATGTCGGTAATCCATTAAAGGAGAGGTCATTTGCAACGCATAGCAATAGCATAACCCTTTTTCGTGCCGTGACAATTTCTACAATTTTACACCTACCGCAAGCTGCGTTAAAAAACTTCGTTCCAATAACAGTAATATAATACAGCTTCAAACATGACGATCCACGTATAACACAATTATATGGGTTAACGAAGCATTCAACGCCTACATTGTTAAATTGTTATTTTCCTGTTCTCCGGGTTTATTTAATTACTACAGAAAATATATCGGTAATGTTTTTTCGCTTTACAATAAACGTTACTTTGAAAAAGGAATATGTATGAGACACACGTGTAACGCAATATTTACTACAATAGGTACCTAATTCTTTATTTCTCGTCACTTTGTTATAATAGCTTTTGACTTATTATTTTATTATAACGTCTTATAGTAATCGTATAGTATAGTATAGTAACTCGTATAGTAACCGGACGCAACAGAATACCAGTATTTTACTGACAATCCAGTTACTGGGTAACACAATTCCGTTTAGTAATTGTCAACAATATCTTCCCAAAAATATTGGAGAAAACATGGTTGTTTGAAAATACCTACGTTTCACAGAAGGAATCCATAAATCAAAGTGTTATGGACCAAAAATCTATCTAAGTGACTTTTACCTATCAACTTTACTTTATCAAACCAATCAATTGATGTGTTCACAATGACCAATCTTCTCTAGTACGTAATTTTGATAATGGTGCCGATTCTCTTGTTCACCGAACTAAACTAACTAAACTATCACTAAAATTCCTTACTTTTGGCTATGAAAATCTTAAAGCTATTCTGCAAAAAAATATCTCTAAATTTAAAAACAATTTTGACGCAACTATAATTTAATTTGACAATCGCGACTCCACGTGGTAGGTACTTGTTTGCCCTACCCCGTAAATTTTTTTAGAGCCAGAGGCGCGCATGGGTGCAGCCTTGACGTGTTTTTTTTTTTTTTCACTTTTTTTATGGAAAATATGAAAAATTATTAGCTACGTGTAGAGTATTAGGGGTTTAAGGGTTTCATATAGGGGACGATTTTATTTTTTTTGCTGTAGGACACACCATTTTCGGGATATAAGTAAAATAAAATAAAAAAATATACAGTAGGTACTGTTTTTTCTCCCGAAAGTCGAGGTGTTGTGGTGAATTTTAGTTCATGACAACTAGTTTCATTCAACACCTTTTTAATCGTGATTAAAAATAGCCAGATTTAGTTAAATAACCAAAATTTTAGGTAAAAAACATCAAATTCAATTCAGAATAGCAAAATTGCCATTTTTTCTAAAATAATAGCTCAGTGCCATCTTAGTGCTGTCAAACTAAAATATAGTAAAGTTGTGCCACTTTAGTCTATTTCAGAATGAAAAATGGTCGTTTGACAGGAATAAACAAAATTTTATTGATTTTTAGTCTAGTTTAGAGATTTTTAGTCTAGTTTAGAGAATCGGCACCAATTCCATTTTTTTTTTTTTCGTAAAACTTTTAACATTTAAGAGCTTGGCAAAATTCATTACCATTTTGAATGTCATATCCGTATGAATAACCAACAGGACTTCCTTCACACAATCTCAAAAAAAAAATGGTTCAACCCCGTAAAAGGGATGTATAGAATCCTTACTCCTAGATAAACCAGCTCACTTGCCACATGGGACACGAGACTGTTCATCCATCAAGATGACTGACAGTTCGGATCTTCAGTCTACACTACGATGACAATGGCTTGATAGTGTACCGTTTTGAAAACCTTTTCCACGTATGTGTTGAGATCGGTATGAGGAACACATACCCTTGGAGAATTATTTTCACATTTTGACACTGAGTTTGTTGGAGGTATACTGTTGAATCTTCTTTAGATGCTTATTTTTTGCCCTTATTGTAGTTCAGATTGATACAAACAATGTGTAATAATAATAGACATGATGGCATCACTAAAATCTTACATTTTCGTAATTGGAACTCAAGATCTAGGAATTGGGATCAAGAAATGTCTATGAAATAAGTGTGAAGGCCGGGAATAAACGTCAGATCCTGTTTTCGACTCACTGATGAGACTGTCGAATCGTATTCTGTTGACACACGTCCGATTCTCTTGCCTAAGAGATTTTTCTACATGGCATCATGGCATGGTGAGCATTGTCTTACAATATACGAACAGTATTTTATCTTGTTGTGTTAGCAACTAACCGTGATAAAAGATTTCTGCTGGAATAACCAAGATTTGGAAGAGAGGAATTGCTCTTATTTTATTCAGGTCGAATTTATTTTTCTGTTTTGGTTTATGTCCTAAATTGTGTTTGCACATAAACTGTCTAGCTAGAAATAAAAGGGTCTTGACTAAGATGCTTATCTCAAGCCCTAAACCCCTAAAGCCCAAAGAAAGGGTCGCTATCTATTAAAGGCGGCGGAAGATCACTTATCTTCTGAAAATGTGACGTTTCAGGGATTCTATTGGTTGATATTAGATGGCCTCACTTCATTCAACCAGTCTTTATTGGCCGAGAGAGATACTGGAAGAAATTCGAAAGGGTTTACGATTTGTGGAGATATACCAAATGATACATTTTTGTTGTACAATTTGAAGGCTTTCAGATTTCTATCAATACTCAATACTTTTATTGCATTCCACATGTAGGAATTCTTAGGTGGTAAACTTATAATTAGATCATATGGACCCTGTTGGGCACAGCAAAATAAGTGAGTTAGGAGAAAGGAAGCATTTTTTAACTTAATATATAACATTACTTAGCAAACTACTATACTAAAACAATGATGTTTTTTTTTTTGTTAATCTATTCGCTTTCATTAAAAATATAAACAGGTATCTGTTGAGAGATGTAATAATAATAAATAAATACAAATAAAATTTGAAGTCTCAAGTGCTTATATTATGACTTTTTAAGTCTATCACTTAGATTTTCGTTTATCGAGTAGTAGCTTTTATTTAGCAAAAATTGTCCAGTTTTTTTTAAAATATGTTCATTTTCTCTTCTTTTTTTATTGGTGCGGGTAGTTTATTATATAATTTAATGGACATTACATAGGGACTTGTAGAGTGTATTTTTAATCTAGAACTTGGTATGTTTAGCCTAAATCGGTGTCTGAGTAGATAGCGTGTCTGAATGTCTTCACGTTTTGAATAAAATTCATGATGTTTCCGCACAAATTTGCATGTTTCTAAAATGTATGTACAGGGAAGGATTAAAATGTTTTGTTTTTGAAAGAAAGGTTTGCAACTATATGTTTTTTTTTTGCAGGGTAAAAAGTGTTTGCGCACCTGTGCTGTTTCCCCAAAGGGTGACACCATAGCTAATCATCAAGTACTAGTTCTTGCAGTTTCCTTCCAGTATTGGCGTAGCAAACCTTTTAGGGATCCTAAAGTTCTTATTTTGAAGATAAGATAAGACACCCACAAGTAATGAGGATATTAGAGGAGTTTCTTGCCCGTTCTTCTCCATAGAGATCTACGAACTTTCTAACTAACTGACCGTCTCTTTGATCATTCAAAAGTGCCTGTAAATGTTTTAAATGAAATAAATCGTTTGAGTTTATTATTCTGGCAATGATGGTCAATGGATTCTGAATTTTGAAGCCATCAGAAGGCACATTCTCATAATTAAAACAACGTTCAATTTAATGTCAGGTGTGTAATCTCACCTCAATGAGATCCCAGAATAAGAGTCTATTGTACACAGGTGCATATAATACAGCACTGTTAAAAAAGGGAGTGATTTGTATGGCACCCACTGTTTATAATAAAATACCCCATAGTATAAGAGAGCAACCGTTACTTAAATTTAAAAAGCACCTTACAAAATTACTTGTGGACAAATGTTATTCATTAACCAATTTTATAGCAGATAAGTTACCAAATTGAATTCATTTTCAATTTATTAATTATAATTGTAACATGTTATTCTGATTTTTTTGACTATTATTTGTACTTCTTTTTTATAATTGTGACATGTTTTAATGATCTTTTATTACTAATTGGACTGTGGCATGTTTATTCTACTTACATATAATTTAAATTTATATAAATATTTTATTCTGTTAATTATAATTATTTGAAAATTAAATAATTTAAATTCAATTTTTCTAAAGATTTGCATGCCATGACGTTTTGGCAAACATGTATTAAGCACAACTACTTTGTTTATATTTTGCCATCCTACATATATGCACCTACGTGTGTGTGTATGTATACACATGTTTTTTGAGAATAAATATTATTATTATTATTTCCTTTATTTCATTATTCACACATAAATTACATTTTTAAATATTAGAATATAAAAAATATAAAAACATTTAAAAATATAAAAAATAGTAGCCCACCGGTATCGGGAACAGGGTCCAAGCTACCGGCGGCCAGGGCTCCAGAGAGAGGAACCTCCTAACAATGCGAGCCGTGTCCAGAAGTACCGCTTTCTGAATCAAGCCCTTGATCCAGCTGCCCAACGAGAGCCTCCTCAGGTGTTGGTCGAGGCTCTTGGTTATTAAGCCATTGGCTGTCACGACTATCGGCACAATGATCGCTGAGTCCACATCCCACATGTCGATTACCTCGCGAGCCAAGTCTAGATACTTGATATGTTTATCTTTCTCGGCTTTCACGAGGTTCCCGTCATGCGGGACCGTTATGTCAACAATAATTGCGCCCGCTCTAATCGATCCACCATCACTATATCAGGCTTATTGGCAACAATAGTCCTGTCAGTGATGACGGATCGATCCCAGTACAATGTGACATGTCCATTTTCGAGAACTGGGTCGGGCACATACCTGTAGTACGGCACTTCCGATTCTACAAGGCTGTATTTCAGAGCAAGTTGCTGATGGATAATCCTGGCTACAAGGTTGTGTCTATGCAAGTACTCTTCGTTAGCTAGACGAGAACATCCGGGGATAATATGTCTGATGGACTCACCCGGACGATGGCATGCCCGAAACACGTCAACCGTCCCGTCCTTCATAATATGTCTCCGGTAGTTATTCGTTAAGATAACTTCGTCCATAATTGCATAGACAAAACCTTCGGTTTCTCCAAAGAGGTCACCGAAACGCAGCCAGGCTACGGACGCTAGTTGGTCTACATCGGGCCCATGTAGAGCCCGAAAAAAGCGTCCATGAAGCTCCTTACTCTGCCATACTTCCATGCGATCATTAGTGTCAAGCACTACTGGTTTGCGCCAGTTCTCTTTAGCTAAGGAGAGCGGGGTGAGGCCCTTGTCCACTGCGACCACATCTCGATGCATCCCCACGTCGGCTTCTAAAAAATATTCCCTGAGACTGCATATCTCGCGATTGTGGAGCGTCTTAGCATTTGAAAAGCCTCGACCTCCACACATTCGCGGGATATACAGTCTCATTACCGATGATCGTGGGTGATGCATTCGATTTGCAGTCAGCAGTGTACGGACCTTCCTATCCAGGGCGTCGAGTTCGGTCTGAGTCCATTTGAGTATGCCGAAAGAGTACATCAAAACCGGCATGACCCAACCGTTAAAGGCGCGCACCTTGTTTCCACCTGATAAAAGACTAATAAATACTTTTTTCAGACGGCCAAAGAAGCGTTCCTTTAACGACTGCTTCATGTCAGTACCATTGATGCCCAACGCTTCCGACATACCCAAATACTTATAGGTTTCGGATGCGGAGAGGGCTCTAAGGTTTATGGAATCCGAGAGTTGGGTTCCGACGGATTCCACAATCTCCCCTCGCTTTAAATGCATGACCGCACATTTGTCCACACCAAATTCCATCCTGATGGCGCTACTGAAAGTTTCAGTTACTTTCAGTAGCTCCATCAGTTGCAAATTGTTGGGGGCAAAGAGTTTTAGGTCATCCATGTAGAGGAGGTGAGATATAACCTGACCACCTCTCCTCAGCCGATAGCCTAGACCTGAATCCTCCAACAGTGTGCTTAGAGCATTCGAGGCTAAGCAGAACCAAAGCGGACTCAAACTATCACCCTGAAATATGCCTCGCTCAATCCTTATCGGTTCGTTATCTCTCTGGATATTTCGACATCCTGGATAGTGAAGGACCGTTCTCCATTGCCTCATAGATGACTTCAGGAAGGTGCGCAGAGTTGCATCTACTTTATACAACTCCAGCACCCTCACAAGCCATGTATGTGGTACCGAGTCATAGGCCTTCTTGTAATCTATCCAACATGTCGACAGATCCTTTCGGGAACGACGAACCTGTTGGCTAATGGCCATATCAATGAGGAGTAGCTCCTTAGTACCACGGGACCTGTTCCTACATCCATTTTGAGAAGGAGACATGATGGAGTTGGTGTCTATATGTTTGTTAATTTTAGCTCTCAAAAGGGATGTAAGAACTTTATAGACCGTCGGTAAACACGTGATCGGCCTATAATTTTTGGGTTCCGCAGTACTACCTAATTTATGGAGCAGGTGGGTAACTCCTGTTGTTAGGAACTGGGGTAGCGAACCAGATTCTAAAGCAACCTGGTACTGAGCAGCCAAGCGAGCGTGCGACCTACCAAACCATTTGATCCAGAAGTTGTGCAGTCCGTCCGGCCCTGGAGACTTCCAGTTAGGCAGCGGACGGACTGCACGAGTTACATCTTGGGGACAGATGAAAATAGCCCCCATTTCTGGTATTGGATCGCAGGCTCGCTCGACTTCCCGAGCCCAATCACCTTCGGTGTGACTGACAGGCACCGACCAGATATTGCGCCAGAAAGAACACATGGCATCATCATCCGGCAGGCACGTGTCAGCCACACCTTGATCCGGTCGCTCCCAACCGCTATAAACCCACCTTTCATCGCGCTGAAAGGTGCGATTCTGAGTGTATCGCTCCACTCGGCGCTTATACCGACGAATACGGTTCGCCCATGCATACATTTTCTGCTTCAGGAAGTCGATGCGCTCTGTGACACAGGACATGTAGTCCTGAGGGCTGATATTAGTCCCTGCGAACGCGCGTCTCACAAAGCGCATCACTCTAGGTCTAGTATTGCTCTCCCTGAAGCAGATTAGTTAGCCGATGAGTGCTCTGGCCCCACAATACGGCGCTCAATTCTGCACTGCCAAGCTGGTACGGCTGGTTTCGGTCGTGTAGCTCTAGAATCATTAGCAAATTTGACGTGAGCTACACGACATGCCGCTACAGCCGCGCAGTACAGAATCGAATGTGTATCGGTGAGGTCTACGCAGTCATAAAAATAATTTGACAACTGCGCATCCACCCTATTTTTGTTATGCATGGGTAAACGAGGTAAGCGTGGTCTAAGTTCGGGCGATATGAACCGATATTCTCGAATCGCATCCTCCAAAGCACTCCTCAATTCATCATTGCACTGGGTACTTACGTTTGTAGCCCTATCATCACTCTCCTCGTCTGCTTGACTTGTGTTAGACTGTGGTAGTACTACCACAGTCTGCGACGGGGGGGCGATGACATGACTACTCTGCATTTCATTTCGCAGGCGATCAAGTACAGTGTCATCCAACATATGATTACGTTGGATGACCCGCACCTGATCCGACAGTCGTTGTGCCGACACGTTGACAGCTGGCTCAAGCACCTGAAAAAGAGAGAGCATCCGAACACGGTACGCGGTCAGATTGTTTCCCCCCTCTGTAGCCCCTTAGTATGAGCGCATGACGTTTTCGTTGATGGATCGCGTCCATCTCATGCGCTGCACACTTCCGCCGGGAGCTGGGACCCTATCAGAGGCCGGTGGGCCTCGAGGTCCTAAACCGTCCGGCGGCCGGTGTCCTCCACGTCGACGAACAGGTGGTGGCGTCGTGGGCGGGGAGAAATACTCGTCGCTCGAGCTCGACGCAACTACCGCGGCCGGTGTCGTCACAGCGCTCACAGTGGGGCTGGATACCGGCGGCAGCGAGGCGGAGCTGAGCGACGAGTCCGGAGGTGGTGGGCGTGCTCGACGTGCGGCTGATCTTGTCAACATATTGTCTTCATTTTCTTATTTTGTTTGTTTTATCGGAGGTGACATCTGTCATGTCACCTCCGATTCGGTAGTTTTTGTTCAAATTTATTTACATTCTGGTACTCGTATTATGTATGTAATCAAAGGGTTTAAAAGTGATTTTCTGGTTTTAGATTTGGTTAATGGTGAACTATTGCATATCGACGAGCAGTGGTGGCCCAGTGGTATCGGCCCCGACTTACGAGTTGTAGGTCGTGGGTTCGAACCCAGGCAGGCGCTTTACTTTGTGTAAATAATTTAATCACTACTGCTCTCAAAACGGTGAAGGAAAACATCGTGAGGAAAACGGCATGTCCTAGAACCAAAAATTCGAAGACATGTGACATCTACCAACCCGCACTGGGCCCGCGTGGTAGATTACAGCCCATTCCCTCTTAATGAGAGGAGACCTGAGTCCCAGCAGTGGGAACATTATAGGCTGATTATGCATTGCATATTGCTATATGAGCTAAAATTACTTTTTTTGTTGATATTATGAAATTAAATTGAAAACGAGACGTTTTGTTGACACGGCGGTGTTGCCTAATTATTTATTATTATTTCGTTTATTTATTTATATACTTATTTAGATACATTTTTAAATATTTTTATAAAAACATAGAAAAAAACATTTAAAAATATAAAAAATAGTGGTCCGCCGGTATCGGGAGCAGGGTCCAAGCTACCGGTGGTTAGGGCTCCAGAGATAGGAACCTCCTCACGATGCGAGCCGTATCGAGGAGAACTGCCTTCTGGATCAGGCCCTTTACCCAATCGTCTAACGAGAGCCTCGAGAGATGTTGATCGAGGCTTTTGGCCATCAGGCCATTGGCCGATACGACAATCGGCACAATGACAGCCGAGCTCACATTCCACATCTCAACAACCTCGTGTGCTAAGTCGAGATATTTAATTTGTTTCTCTTTCTCAGCTTTCACGAGGTTCTCGTCATGTGGAATGGTAATATCGATAATCATTGTGCGGCGCGCTAATCGATCTATCACCACTATATCAGGTTTATTGGCGACAATAGTCCTGTCAGTAATGATAGACCGATCCCAGTACAACGTAATATGGTCATTTTCGAGAACTGGGTCGGGCACATACTTGTAATACGGTACCTCAGAATCCACTAGTTTATAT
The DNA here is from genome assembly GCA_916610205.1 of Griposia aprilina. Lineage (NCBI taxonomy): Eukaryota > Metazoa > Arthropoda > Insecta > Lepidoptera > Noctuidae > Griposia > Griposia aprilina. The sequence goes on along the minus strand of OU744302.1, from coordinate 20,258,599 downwards.
TTCAAAGCAAGTTGCTGGTGAATAATCCTGGCTACTTGATTATGCCTGTGCAAGTACTCGCCGTTAGCCAGACGAGAACAACCAGAGACAATATGTCTGATGGACTCACCCGGACGATGGCATGCCCGACACATGTCAACCGTCCCGTCTTTCATAATATGTCTCCGGTAGTTATTCGTCAAGATAACTTCGTCCATAATTGCACAGACGAAACCTTCAGTTTCCCCGAAAAGGTCACCAAAACGTAGCCAGGATACGGACGCTAAGAAATCTACACCGGGCTCGTGAAGAGCCCGATAAAAGCGTCCGTGTAGCTCCTTGCTTTGCCATACCTCCTTGCGGTCATCGGTAGTAAGTACCACAGGTTTGCGCCAGTTCTCTTTAGCCATGGAGAGCGGGGTGAGGCCCTTGTCCACTGCTACCACATCACGGTGCATACCCACTTCGGCTTTTAAAAAATATTCCCTGAGACTGCACACTTCGCGGTTGTGGAGGGTCTTTGCATTTAAAAAGCCTCGACCCCCGCACTTCCGCGGTATGTACAGTCTCATCACCGATGATCGTGGGTGATGCATCCGGTTTGCGGTTAGCAGTGTACGGACCCTCCTATCCAGGGCGTCGAGTTCGGTCTGAGTCCATTTGAGTATGCCGAAAGAGTACATCAATACTGGCATGACCCAACCGTTGAAGGCGCGTACCTTGTTTCCGCCTGAGAGAAGACTAATTAAAACCTTCTTCAGGCGACCAAAGAACCGCTCCCTCAGCGATTGCTTCATGTCAGCAACATTGATGCCTAACGCTTCCGACATACCCAAATACTTATAGCTTTCGGATGAAGAGAGGGATCGAAGGTGTATGGAATCCGAAAGTTGAATTCCCTCGGGTTCCATAATCTCACCTCGCTTTACATGCATGACTGCACATTTGTCCACTCCAAATTCCATCCTGATGGTGCTACTAAAAGTTTCAGTTACCTTCAGTAGCTCCATCAGTTGCAATTTGTTGGGGGCAAAGAGTTTCAAGTCATCCATGTAGAGGAGATGAGATATGACCTGACCATCTTTCCTCAACCGATAGCCTAGACCTGAATCCTCCAGTAGTGTGCTTAGAGGATTCAGGGCTAAGCAGAACCAAAGTGGACTCAAACTGTCGCCCTGAAATATTCCCCGTTTAATCCATACAGGCTCATCATTCGCCTGGATCTGTCGACACCCTGGATAGCGAAGAACCGTTCTCCATTGCCCCATACACGATCTAAGGAAGGTGCGTAGAGTTGTATCTATCTTGTACAACTCCAGCACCCTCATGAGCCATGTATGTGGCACCGAGTCGTAGGCCTTCTTATAATCTATCCAGCATGTCGACAGATCCCTGCGGGATCGACGAACTTGTTGGCTTATGGCCATATCGATGAGGAGTAGCTCCTTAGTACTACGGGACCCGTTCCTACATCCATTTTGAGAGGCCGACATAATCGAATTACTTTCAATGTGCGTATTAATTTTCGCTCTCAAAATGGATGTAAGAAGTTTATAGACCGTGGACAAACAAGTGATCGGTCTATAATTCTTGGGATCCGTGGGACAACCTGACTTATGGAGCAGGTGGGTAACGCCTGTTGTTAGAAACTGCGGAAGCGACCCAGACTCTAAAGATGACTGGTACTGAGACGCCAAGCAGGCGTGTGAACTAATTAGCCATTTCAACCAAAAGTTGTGCAATCCGTCCGGTCCCGGTGATTTCCAATTCGGTAACGGACGGACTGCTCTGGCGACGTCTAATGGCGTAATTAGGACTGCATCCATTTCTGGTACAGTTTCACACGCCCGCCCGACATCCCGCATCCAGTCAGCTTCAACGTGACAGACGGGCACTGACCAGATGCTGCGCCAGAATGTACTCGTGGTGGCGTCATCCGGGCGACACTCGTCCGTCACATTTTGTTCAGGTCGCTCCCAAGCTCTATACACCCATCTCTCATCGCTCTGGAACATGCGATTCTGCGTGTACCGATCAACCCGCCGCTTATACCGCCGAATACGGCTCGCCCATGCACAAACTTTCTGCTTCAGGAAGTCGATGCGCTCTGTGGCATGGGACATGTATTCTCGAGGGCTGATTCCAGTCCCCGAGAATGCCCGCCTTACAAAGCGCATCACTCGTGGTCGGTTATTCCCCTCCCTGAAGCAGTGTAGTTTGCCGATGAGTACCCTAGCCCCATCGATACGACGCTCGATCCTGCACTGCCAGGCTGGTACGGCTGGTTTTGGTCGAGTAGCTCCGTCACAGTTTGGAAACCTGACGTTAGCTAAACGACATGCCGCAACAGCCGCGCAATACAGGATTGAGTGTGTATCAATGAGATTCTCGCTGCTCTCGAACACATTCTTAAGCTGCGAGTCCAGGGCACACACTAGCGCCCTATTCTTTTTGTGCATAGGTAGGCGTGGTAATCGGGGTCTAAGTTCGGTCGGAGTGGATCTGTACTCACGGAATGCATCCTCCAGTGCGCTCCTCAATCGGGCATTGCACTGGCTACTTACTGAAGCAACCCTATCATCTTCCACTTCTACACCATGATTAGACCGCGGCTGTATTTCATCAATGGTTGATGCTTGTACCGCGGTTTGTGCCGGAGTCGAGATAATATGGTTGTTCAGTTCTGAGCGCAGCCTATCAAGTGCAGCATCGTCCAACCTATGGCTGCGTTGGATGACTCGCACCTGATCCGAAAGTCGTTGGGCCGAGACGTTGATGGTTGGTTCCAGTTCCTGAAACAGAGACAGCATCCTATCACGGTACGCAGTGAGGTTAGTTCCCCCCTCTGTAGACCTGTAATATGCGCGCATGACGTTCTCGTTCATAGACTGAGTCCATTTCATGCGCTGCACACAACCACCGGCAGCGGGGACCCGGATCGGGGCCGGATGGCCCCTAAGTCCCAAGCTCCTCGGTGGCCGGCCTCTCCCCTGCCGACGTACAGGTGTTGGCGACGTCGGCGGAGAAAAATACTCGTCGCTCGAGCTCGACGCAACTACCGCGACCGGTGTCGTCACAGCACTCACAATGGGACTGGATACCGGCGGCGGCGAGGCGGAGCTGAGCGAAGAGTCCGGAGGTGGTGGGCGTGCTCGTGTTCTTGCTGATCTCGTCAACATGTTTTAACTTTCGTAGTCTTCTATTTAATTTTTATCGGAGATGGCATGACAGATGTCACGATTCGCTAGTTTTTGATAAAGTCTTTTATACTATGGTTTATTTTATTTTTCTTGAATTGTGTGGTGATTATTTGGATTTCGGGTTGTTGTAGCGTTTCTGATAAAATATAAAACTGCGTCTAGAATGATTAAAACTGAAAATTATTTGGTGACAATTAATTGGTGACATGTTGACGTTGGTGTTGCCAGCTTATTATTATTATTATTATTATTAGTGACAATCAATGACAAAAACGTGTCATACATTTTACGAAATTAGAGGTTTTTAAAAATACGGGATTTGTCCGTCTGAAGGAGCCCTGAGATGTCATATTCGGGAGTCAATAATAATTAGTTTTGTAGATAAATTAGTTCTAAACTACTATAATTATGTTATAGTCTTTTTTTTTGGTATCTGTATTCTGTTGTTCACACTCTTTCTTTCTAATCTGTTTTTAGAAGTGATGACTTTTAATTGGCAGTCAGTCTCACATACAATTTTTTATTCTTTTTCTTTTAGCTGTAAGTCATACATAGTTAATAAATAAATAAAGTTAGGTCTTAATTAATTAGGAAAAACTGATTTTCCTTGATTGACTTGATTTCTGTTTTAGTCGCATAATCAAGTTTCATTATAAAATTCATTTAGTTTCATGTCCGTGACAATAACAGACTGTCGTTGTTTTTCGAGTTTGATATAAAGGAGGCTTTGATCTTAATTAATTTGAGGTAAATTTGTTATTCTTGCAGAAGGAAGAACGCTATTATTTTCTAATCATGCGATAGTTGAACTTTTTTATAGAACTGTATGTTAATACTAATTAATTTCCAAATTATGATCTTGCGATCTTTTACTATTTTAGGATGTTTTCTATTTGTTTTAAGTCTTTCCAGATCAAGAGTTTACCCTTTATTAAATGTTTAAGGGTCATACACAAAAATTGAAAATAAAATGTTCGCTTGTTAAAAATCGTTTTGGAAAAAAATTTACTCGCTTGAACTATTTATTTTCTTAGACTGATTATTAATGAATTATTCTATACAAAGGTAAAGGTGTTTTCCTTACGTTAAAATTATTTTTATTCAATGTTTAATGAAAAAAGTCCCCTCCTGTAGACTGCTCGGATACTGAGTACTGGACTTTAAGTGGCAATTAAAAGTATTCAACATTTAGTTTTTCCATAGGTCTTCTTACTATAATTTTCAACGTATACTTAGGTTTACATTCAATTATTTATAAAAATATTTACGGTGTTTATTAGTGAAATAAAATGAATAAACATGTGTTCTCAATTTCTTGGTCTCTTCCTGTCGACGCATAAAATAGGTCAAAAATCTGCATTTACAGGATGCTCTTTTAGTTTTTATTTTTTAGGCTGGCAGCATTTTTGTCTCTGTCAGTCACCGATTAAAAGTTTTACAATGGCGTGTGAAAATTATTACAAAAACATATTTTTAATCTATAACAAGTTTTTGTCTAAACTCAGTGCGTCTTTCCTTAGTGACGTGTTAAAAAGTAAGTACAATGATTAAAAATGTTTGATTATAGCGGCCATGTATATTTTAGGAAGTGATGTGCAAATGCTCGTTTTTTGAATTTCGAACCTCAAAAACAAGGCCGCTATCTTTTATTAACTATGTGTATATCTCTCCTGTAGACATATTTTCTGTAGAATCTGAAGGCTAATCGTAGAAGCAGAAGGCTAATCGTCGAATCAGAAGACTGATTCATCAATGGAAACTTTCCCCCAAAAAAGCGACCAATTCCTAAAATATAGGATGATTCCGATGATGAAGCCATATTTTAATATTTCTTCTACAGGAGGATAATTATGTCTTTTATGTGGACTAAGCGATCTCACCTGTAGACATAGAATATAAAAAATGTGACTTTTGTCGAAATTAATGACGACTGATATATTTTGATATTTTTGTAAGGCTGTTAACGATTACTTTTATATAAATACCAACGATCAAATCGCTAACGGACTTTTTTTTTTTTTACTTATTGAGACTCGATTTTGTGTATGACCCTTAAATGGAAAATTTATGTTTACCGTTTTTTACTACTTCGATAGACCCTCGGACTTCTACTTGAGCTGTTGATTAATTAAATTAAGTTAAAATAAATTATGTTAAGATTGAACAAAGAAATACCAAAATGTTTTATTTGTTAAAATCGACTGTGCCTACAAGAAAATATCAAAATTACTTTGCAATTTAATAAGAGTTTCTGATTAGACAATAAAGATTTTCATGATTAACAATTTATGGTCAAAACAGGCTTAAATTCTGTATTGTGAATTAAATTGAAGTTGGATTTGCATCGACTAATGAAAGCTCTAATGATGACTGAAATTCTGCGAAACCGTTAATTGTTGTGGGGCTTTGTTCTCTAAGTTATATTTTGGAATAAACAAAAATAATACACTTATCCTATCGTAACCTACCTAGGGTAAATAAAGCAGCGGTAATTGTGATCAAAGTACATAATTGATTACAATAAACTGAGAAACTAGAAAGCCTTTGGACAGGAATGATAGGTATTTATCTTTCTTTATTTTTCACAATAATATCCAATTTATTAGATACACTGAAAGTTATATAAGATGATTGTCTACAACATCCTGTACAAACCATTAGATAGGGTATTTTTACTCCCTATAAGGCCGGTAGGGTGTTATAATTATCACCATTATCACCATTCTTTTGCACTTATCCTAATTTATTTGGTAGCCAACTTGTGACTTTCTGTTTATTTCATTTTATCTATAGAATAGATACTGTCAAACGGGGTGAATAGAGATGCAAATGTGAATCGGATAGAAACTTTAAAATTGATTTTAACGTTGAAATAATATAGTTTGTTGCCAAAAAGGGCTCTAATGTGTTTACTGTATTATAATTCAATTAAATCAAATCAAAATATTTTATTTCACATAAACCGACATGGGCACTTATGAAACGTCCGAAGCTAGGTGCACGGTTCCAATTGGTTGTTTCCTATGGAGAAGAACGGGCAAGAAACTCCACAGTTACTCTTTTAAAAATAAGGGGCTTTTACAATGTTTCCAATTACAGTGTTGATAGATATGGGAGGACAGTGTAGGCCTGTCAACAAGTAACAGGTACTCAACAAAATATAAAAAGTTCTACAAATCTACAGTCTACAAGTATTAATTAACGGAACAAACTACATTATTTTAATATTAAAATCCCTTTTCAAGTTTCGTTACGATTCATCCCTGCTCCTCTATTCAACCAGTTTGACGGTACCCGAAAAGGTAGGATCTAGGTACTAGAAAAATTAAGTGTCTTTTTCAAATACCGGCTTGTTTATTGTAATTAATCTTAGTGAAAAGTCGTCTAGGCCAAAGGCTTAACTCAGGTTTTTCTGGCAACTCGCCCAGTTGGCGCCAAATTTATTGCATTTTCTTTTTTTTTCGTCTTCTGGTTCAACAGTTACATCAATACCCGCCTCTATCATTGCCAATCCGGCAATCTAAGCTTCGTCAATCCGGATAGTGAGAAAAGGCCTGTAAAAAATCTGCACCAATTTATTGGATATCAGAAGCAAGAGGCAAGTACTGCCGCAAACGATATTTGATTTTTATGAACGAGTTTTCTGTGAGAATGGGTGTCATAAGATTTGGTAAGAATAGTTTTTGTTTTGCTTGTTAAACTTATTATGAGCTAGAAATTAGATGTTTCCAAAAGTGTTCTGTTGTTATAATAAATAGTACACGAACAGTCAAGAAACCGTGACTGCATTCAAAATTAGATTCGTAGATTATTGACCTTTGGGAAATTCACACGTAACTCGTGAGGACGCAAGTTTATCTACAACATCGAATGGATGTGTAACTGGCAAAGATTTTGAAAATATAAATTTTAATTCTTAAATTGTTCGACATGTCGTGTCAGGAAGGACAGCAAGTAGACACTACGTGAACGTGGTGTCAAATGACATTTTGATATCCGATGCTAAAAGTAACATGTCTGCTAAGGCCCTTAATATTAACAAACCTGTGTGTCCCTGTGTATGCTGTAAGTGGACCAGCAGCAGGGTTCCACCTGGTTGGAGTCCAGCCCCCAAAACTCCAGCTCCTCTTCGAACAGTGGCCCGCACACATTTGTGGGGTAGTGCAGTTTTCCAGTTCTGGAACAAAAAAGACATCCTTGTTAAGATGGAATAAAGAAAAAAAAACGAAACAGAGAAGTTCTTTTTCATGGACAGTTTGTTAAGTTAATAAATAGAATACCTACATACTGTACCACTAAATAGGTAAATATTTCTCAAGAACAGTATGCGCTTCGGCAATCATCGTCTATCTTCGGAAATACGAACGCGCGATAGTGAGATCTAAAAAATAAAAACGTATGTGGTCGGGGGACCCCCGTCAGCAGGCTGGCCTACTCCCTACATAACAAAATTTTAGTTTGGGGCCCAAACTAAGATGTATGACAACACGATTTGACAGTTGTACCTACTCCCGATGTACTTTTGCCCGTCCGCAAAATTGAAACGGACCCTTGTTTTGATGGATCAACTATTTTAGGACGGGGCCGTATCTTCGTTGACGGACTTAAAGAGTAGACCCCCAGGAACGAAGTCCCTTAGGCGATACTCACACGCACACATACTCATTAATAGAAAGAGACAGAGAGAGAGAAAGTGCGAATTTAATACGCGCTTTTAATACAGAGCCATCTAGTATACATTTTTAGAAGCTCTCATAAAGTTGTCGCCATTTTGGATTTTAATTTTCACCTTGCTTTAGCACTCTCAAAAACCACGAAAACGATAAACATGATGAAAAACTTGAAAAAAAAAAACAGTTGCCATCTTTGATTTTCATTTTGACTTCACTATTGGCTTCAGTATCTACCCTCGAAAACCACGAAAACTATCTCTCTCTCTCTCGCTCTCTGTGTCTCCAGAAAGTTACCGTAAACGTTAACGTAAATACGGGTCAGGTAATGCAGAGTACTGACCGTACACTACGCTTTTACGTTACGTGACGATTTCTACCAGTTAACTCCTACCGTAACCCGCGTTAAAGAACCTCGTTCCAATAAGGCTGTTATAATTACGGCAGTACTTGCCTATTTCGTATAAATTACCATGGTTAGAAAATTATAGATTATCAACTCTATCCAACCCCAAAAAACTTTTCTAACCTTTTGAGTACCTACCTACCTAATAGATGACGAGGTGCGACCGAAGTAGGTAACCCGACAGAGAGAAAACTTCTTATAAACGCGCAATGATAGGAACACTACTACAAATCGCGGCAGTACAAAATTTAGAAGATTTTCCTCCGCAGGGAGTTACTGTGCAGCGCGACGTTCGTGCTAATTCGGAAACACGAAGATAACCGAAGCGCATACCTTTTCTGGTTAGCTGTACTTTAAACGTAACCATTTCTCAATTTAACTTATCCAGTTTTAGTTAGGGATGTACTAGATCGATATATCTTCCTAGTTATACAACTAGAAGGCGACTCAAGAACGGCTGGTATTTTTATACCGTTCGACTCTCTTTCCGTCCGCGTCCGTGAGAATAGAACGCTTTATAGAAAGCCGGCTAAGCTGCGCCGTATCCTCGGTATAACTGGCAGACGAATTTTATTTAAAGCGATTTTAATTAATCGTTTGACGGCCCTGCTGCTGTAAAAATAGAGCTATTGAAGTGAGCTATTTTTCTAATTTTATAGTCACGTGAAGGTGTGTTTGGTCGAAGTGTTTTTTTAGCATAGTAATAATAGCCGCACAGGTCGACCGATCAGGTTAAGCTACTCTTGCGGCAGTCGGTCCGTGGATGGATGACCATCTGTACATACCGAAACCCCTCCGTGCCTCGGAAAGCACGTTAAGCCGTTGATCCCGGCAGTCATACGTGAATATTTGACAGTCGTTACGGGTAGTCAGAAGCACGAAAGTCTGATAACCAGTCTTACCAAGGGATATCGTATTACCCAGTTACTGGGTTGTGGAGGTCAGATAGGCAGTCACTCCATGTAAAATACTGGTATTTAGCTCCATCCTTTTAGACTGGAAGCCGACCCCAATATAGTTAGAAAAGGGCAGGCAGATTGATTAAGAATTAAAGAAGAGATGTAAAAAATTAACTTGTTTCGTCCATTTTGCTTTTGCGGTGCATCAGTGTAGCTCTCACAAATATAATTAGCAAAACCTAGTTGTACATTAATCCTCAATGCGATTTTTATAAGCGTAAGTGTAGCTTCTCATTCCCAAAATGGAGTAATTCATAAACTCGTCCTACATGCCTTTGGCCCATAAAGGACGACTTGCAGAAAATCAAAATAAATAATATTTTCATTCTGCAACTCGTCCTACATTTCTTTTTGCGTGGAACTTTAAACTTTATCAACGTTTGGTACAATTAGTAAGACAAGATATTTAAGTCATAATATAATATTTAAATCTTTTAAAATTGTTGATTACTTTATTTATAATTATTGATTATTATCTTTATGACGATTGCTTCAATCAATCAACTCAGCCTATCGCAGTCTATTGTTGGACATAGGCCTCTCCCATGCTGCGCCACAACACCCTGTCCGCCGCCTTCCGCATCCAGTCTGTCCCAGCCACCTTTTTGAAGTCGTCGGTCCATCTAGCTGGGGGGAGTCCCAAACTAGAATACGCTTGCCGATACGCGGTCGCCACTGCAGGACTTGTCTGCTCCACCGGCCATCGGTCCTCTGACAAAAATGGCCAGCCCACTGCCACTTCAAAATGCTTACTCTGCAAGCTATGTTGGTAACTCCGGTTTTTTTTCCGGATAACTTCGTTACTGAATTTTTTCCTTCAAAGAAACCTCGAGCATAGCCCGCTCCATACCGCGCTGAGCGATCTTAAATTTGTGAACCAGCCCGACTGTCAGTGGCCAGGTTTCGGTACTGTATGTTATAACGGGCAGCACGCACTGGTTGAAGACCTTAGTCTTCAAACATTGCGGTATTGGTGACGAGAAGACTTGACGAAGTTTTTCCAACACTGCCACACCCAACCGGATCCTTCTGCCTGCTTCTTTCTCAAAGTTGGGTCTACCGAGCTGGATGACTTGCCCTAGGTAGACATACTCCTTCACAACTTCGAGAAGCGACCTTTCGATGTGGATTGGACTTGGCAAGACGTGCGAATTGTACATGATTATCGTCTTGTCCAAATTCTTGCCGACGTCAACCCGCCGAGAGGCGCAGAGGCGGGCTGGCACCAGTCGGGGGCTGCGTGTAAGAGTGCTTAAGTGCCCCGTAGCCCCCGGTGCAAGTGTGCGTGGGAACACGGGGTGGTTTTAGTCAGTAGAAGTCTGACAGACCCCTCCGCCCGCCCCAGGGTGGAGGACATACATGAGGATTTCCACTCCGTCAACAAAAAAAAAAAAGGTAGACATACTCCTTCACAACTTCGAGAAGCGACCTTTCGTTGTGGATTGGATTTGGCAAGACGGTGCGAATTGTACCTACATCATTTTCGGCTTGTCCAAATTCTTGCCGAGGTCAACCCGCCGAGAAGCTCCATGTAGGCTATGCAGCATCTGGTGTAATTAGGCGATTGCGTATTATTTTGTAATTTTAGGTTTATTATCATTAAACCTATAAATAATGGTTAAATAATGTATAGGTAATAATGGTTTATTTTAATGTTCATTATTACCTCGTGTGTTAATTGGTGTCAAATTTGTGATGATTTAATATTTTCTGTTTATATGTGACAATGTTGTGATGATTAAATATATTATAAAAAAATAAAAATAAAACACACTAACACTTTTGCTATTGATTGTACCTTTTCTCATTTTGATAGTAAAGTGGGACGAGTTGCAGAATGAAAATATTATTTATTTTGATTTTCTGCAAGTCGTCCTAAATGGGCCGTAGGCATGTAGGGCGAGTCGGTGAATTACTCCCTAAATGTTGTCGCTAATGCTCGGTTCCTATAAACAAAAACGAATCGTTTTGCTTACCAATAGTAGAGTTTTTTATCGCCAAACCTGGCATATAAATAGATTTGAAAGGTAATTTTACCCGTGGTAGCTACGTCCATATGTGAGGGTCTACTATGCAAACCTATGAGGCCTTTGCCTCATTATTGGAAAAGATACAAAATTCTTAATTTTAACCAATAACGGACCGTAAATTATAGGAATCGGCCATAAGTCAGGTCGTGTCATTGTATTTTTTCATTACAAAATTCTCAATAGTACACAGTCTTCATTTGTGTCCACTCACGCCTTTGCCTAATCGTTCAGGAAAAGCAGACATACGATACATCTCAAACAATTTATATTTATTCCAAACACATAATACGCGATCCAAACAACGTCATTAATAAGGGAAAATGAATTTATTTTATCCCTGTCTTGATCGAGAGCGATAACTTGAATAAATAACAGTGCGTTTCGTTATAAGATGGAAGGGGAATTTACTTTTATTTTATTGAACGGATATTGTTCAGAAACGATGGGGGATTCCACTTATCTTTACTGGGAATTCTGTGCAAAGATGATGGTAGCTAAATAATTGTGAATACTTCAATTTATAATATGAATCGGTACTTAAATGTTGATTAGGTTAGTAGAAAGCCGGGTTGAACCAGAAAATAAATAAAGTTACATGAAAAGAGATTATAAATAAAATTATTTGATACTTATAATAGGTGTTTATGGGTGACGGTGGTGAAATAACTAGGGGCTCCTAGCTAAATGATAACAGCCTCAAGAGTCGATTGAAGGTACGCTTGCCACGGTCCGTTCGTGGATGGGTTACCATCCATTACATATCAAGACCCCTACGTGCCTCTGAAAGCACGATAAGCTGTTGGTCCCGGCTGTCATTCGTAGATCTTTGACAGTCGTTACGGGTAGTCAGACTGTTACTGAGTTGTGGAGGTCAGATAGGCAGTCACTTCATGTAAAATACTGGTATTCAGTTGCAACTGGTCAGACTGGTCGGCAACCCCAACACAGTTGGGAAAATGCTAGATAGACTGATGGATAAGTCGTGAAATAATAGGTTTATGTCAGATAAAACATATATTTACATCGATATTTTTTTTTACGCTTGCTTGCAGGCAGAATACAATGTCTTTTGGGATATAAGATCTTTCCCTGTAATTTGTATATATTTTCTTGCAATTCAAACATTTCTGATTTCTGATAATTTTCATGCCTCGTCTTTTTTTTTTTTTGGTGGGCGTTCTTCAAATAAACGAAGATCGTTTCAACGAAGCATTCACCTCGTCAGCCCTCGATTTTTTTAATTATAATAAAACAAATAATAATAATAACTTAAACTTCTTAATAATATTCGTGCCAAAGAAGTAAATCCATGCAGTACTTTTTGAGTTTATACCGGACATACATACAGACAAACAGACAAAAATTCAAAAAACTATATTTTTGACTTCGGTAGCGATTGTAAATCACACCCCAAGTATTCTTAAAAAAAATATTCAATGTACAGTTTTGACTTTCCTACCATTTTATTATTATGTATAGATGTATAGATATAGATGTATAGATAGTGTCGCTGAGCTCTTGGAGTTCCACATCAAGTGTTTCAGATCTTCAATTTTAATACGTCAACAGAGAGTGCTCATCAGGCTGAACACCTCTTGCTAAGACGTCGTTCCATTATATGTTATAGTGTAGCTGGGCTCTTGAAGTTCCACATCAGGTGTTCCAGATATTCAAATTTATTCTCTCAGCAGAAAATGCTCATCACGTGGAACAATTTTCGCTATGGTGTCATTTTTGTATCTCATAAAGTTTAGCTGGTCTGTTGCGGTTCTGCATCAGGTGTTCAAGTTTTCAAGATAAATTATAGTCTATATGTTGCTCACACTTAATACCTATACAACAAAAAAAAAAAACAAATCCGTCCAGTACTTTTTGAGTTTATCCCGGACATACATACAGACAAACAGACAAAAATTCTAAAAAATAAATTTTTGGCTTCGGTATCGATTGTAGATCACTCCCCAAGTATTCTTTAAAAAAAATATTCAATGTATAGTTTTGACTTTCCTACCTTCGATTCTTAAACCTCCCGCTCTGGGCGGAGCGGAAGGGCGTGTCAGATTCTTACTGACTAAAACCCACCCGTGTTCCTTCAGTTGTCTGTGCGCCAGGGCCACGGTAACTCTTTCAAACAATCCGCGACCCCGGCAGGCATCGGCCCTATCGGACCCCATCAGTTATGCTTACTAAGAAACTATTGCAGTAAATTATTATGTTGTAATTGGCAAAAGTTATCCGTTAACATTCGATGAATCATCTGCTAGTTCCGTCATTTCCAATAAAAAAGGTTAAGGGAAAGCCGGATCTTAACTATTTCCTGTTAAACATAAATCAACACTGCATTTTATATTCTGACGGATAAGTTAAAAGAAAGGAACATGCACATCCATTTATTTATTGCTTGGCTTGGCAAACAGCCAGAACCAATCGTGATTTAAAAAAAAAATTGGTATGTACCTATATTTTATTGAAGAAGATTGTGTGCAATGAAAAGATCAATCATGTAAGTTTTTTAAACTAACTATTAATGTGAGTTTTTCTGTGTGTGTTATATGTGTGGAATGCACTCTGATCATCTACTGCTGATTTCTTTTAAGCTTGAATGTTTGATTACATTATTTTGTATCGTTTGAAACACAGACATAGACAGATTCCATCTGAAATATAGTAACTTATCAGTTTGATTAATAAATTGATCAAAATAACAATATTAACTTAATTACTAGTCTTAAACTATGGCACTGGAAACGTTTTCTGTTTATTCAGCTTTTTAAAGTCAAAGTCAAAGTTTTTATTTGTAAAACATAAGTGGGTGTAAAATTAGGTGTTGTAAATAAAATATGTATAAGTACACTATGTTTTGACGTTAACAGCGTACAAAAATCAGTAAAATGGGCATCGAAACTTAGGTATATAACGGAATTAAATTTCATTAAAATTAAATGACAAAATATTTCTATTTCACGCTAAATGACATAAAACTTATCCTAAATCAAAGTTAAAGTGAAGAAAATAGAAGACACTACACCATTAATCCCTAACGTTCCGGTAGAAATAGACCAGAATCTCAATGTTTCATTATAAAAGTAGCAGGAGTAATATCAAGGAGAAAAAATATATATTCTAAAGTAATTTTCTGCGATCTTCTGACGTAGCTACACACATATCACATGGCTTTAATTATAATTCTTTTAGCTCAGGGACTTTGAAATTCACGAGGACGTAAAAACGTGTTGATCGTCAAACATAATAAACGGTGTCGTGATGAGCGTGACAAATGATACTAACTCTGGCTGTAAAACATAAAGAACGGAGGCCCTATAAAAGTATTATAGCTTATGATAGTCGTAATATAAGGAAGTATGAGGATGTGTCTAATTTTTTTATCTTGAGCATGGGTTCCTGTGTGTACAGGCATATGAGTTTTTTATTTACAAAGCTAGCGAGCTGCCCTTGCTTCGCAAGTTTTTTACGACTTAAGAAAATATTGTGATGCCTTTATTATATTTAAGTTTTAAGGGGGAAGCGCCATGTTGCCCGCGAATTTCGAATTTTCTTAAGTTTTTTTGCATTTTGCATGTAGTGCCAGATTGTATGTTGAACAAAATATGATTGGACGAACGACGAACAAAATATGACCGTAACAAGTATGTACCTATATTTACAGAATTATAATCATTAAAATCATCAGTACAACCCTCTAAGTTCATATAATTGATGTTCAATAGGATTATATGAACTTGAGAGGCTTGTATTGACGATTTTAATGATTATAATTCTGTAATATGTGGCGGGCACCCACAGCACAGCGCTGATTTTCAGTGGTTACCTGAGAAGGACGTACGGAAACCAAGTCAGATTTAATTATTGGTAGTATATGTAACAAAATAAAACAAACAGTAAGCACTTAGAATATAAAGCAATTATATGGATAAATCATTTAATTAATTAATTGCTTCTTTACATACCACGAAAATATGCCGTGTTATAGCAATCGCATATAAGTGTTAAAGAATGACAGGTGTTGCGATTTGTATATACGGCCAGAAGTATTCAGTTTTATAAACAAATAATTTCACTGATTTTATTTGCCACGTGACAAAATCCCTTGATAGTCTCCTTTTTCTTACAGGAAACAAGTAATAAAAGCCTAGCTGAGTCCAGTCTTCACGTTCAATAAGACCGCATAAGTGGTAACAAAACTAACGCTATAAGCTGACCTCTTATTCTACTGAAACTCCGTACTACGCCAGGCCAGCTCAAGGGGAACAAGGTCAAAGTGAAGAGAACGCGTGAGAGAGAGGCAATCTTTGCGCCCTCATACCCCTAGTGTCGGGAGTCCATAGCCGATTCCCGGCTCGCCGTCCGGTAAGGACACTATTGACGGTGTCCACTAGGGCCGATACCTGCCGGGGTCGCGGATTCTTCGAAAGAGTTGCCGTGGCCCTGGCACACAGGTAACTGAAGGACCACGGGTGGTTTTAGTCTGTAAGAATCTGACACGCCCTCCCGCTCCGCCCAGAGCGGGACAAGTTATGAAGATTTCCCACCCAAAAAAAAAAAGGCCAGCTCAAGGTCACAGTATGACCACAATCGTGCGGTCAACTGTGCCATAACACTAACAACTGAGATTGTGGTGGTGTGAAACATAAAGTTGTAAAGAAGCCTTGGCCCTATAAAAGTATAAGGGACGGTCGTAACACGAGAAACGACACTATCCCAAAATGTGTTTTACTGAGATCTGACTTGAATCTAGATAGACGGCTACAAGGAAAACTTCCTAACTAATATTATAAATGCGAAAGTAAGTTTGTTTGTTTGTTACCTTTTCAAGCCTAAACCACTGAACCGATCATCCTGAAATTTTGCATATCCGTTGTCAGGTGTACAAAATCGGACATAGGGTACCTTTCATCCCGAAAAAAAGTACTGTTCCCGAGGAAAACAACAATAACGTTCTTATGATAATAGATGGCGTGACGTGTCTTTTGAATCATAATTGAATTATAACCCGAATTGATTGTCAAAGTCTAAATTAACGCGAGCTAAGCCGCGGGTAAAAGCTAATCTGTCATTAATGCTGCGATCTTCGGCTGCGACAAATAGACGGGAAGAATATTTTTGGGAGAAGATTTTTTCACTATGATTTACAAAATGCTTAGTAGTTTTATGCGCATTTTTTCTTTTTAACACTAGGCAACACTTTAGTGAATACCTAAATAATCAAACTCCAACTCATAGCATTTATTTCTACTAAACCATGTACAGGCAGTTTAATAAAAGCGCACCGTTGGATTTTCAACTTTTGGCACTAAACATAGCTTTGAAAATCCAACAGTGCGTTTTTCTTTAGACATTACATTTCGGTGTGGCTTAGGCGTGCCTTGAAAGACCCTCTAAATCGGTATTCATAGTCGTCAGATTAGGGAAATTATGAAGTCCCTCGAATGAGTGTGAGTCGAGGTGATACGCCACGAATACGTTGTATACGACTAATCTTATTTTGAGAACAGTCTGTGAGCACGTTATCTCTTGTTTTCAACGTAAAATGTCAACATTTGTCAAATGAAAGTAGAACATAAATATAATATAATATTTTATTATTTATTGTTCTCTCATAATCTGTGGTAAATAATTAATTTTAACTGATAGGTTCCTGTGTGTCCGAAAAAAATTGACAACTTACTTGAAAGTTTCCTGTTGCATAAAATCGTAAAGCGGCTAACTCTTGGATTATGGGTGGATCCACGTCTGTTACCACTTATATCTTGAAACAATAGCGGTAGCAAGGCGAAATCTAATTTTAAATTAATTTCTATCATAAAACTCAATTGGATTATCTGCATCTTGAAAATAGCATTGTGTTATGTATAAGGATTATCGTATAAATATTCAATAAACTCTTCAGAAGACATTATGGAAATCAGATAAAATACGCGTGTTTTCGTTTAAAATTCCTTGTTGACTACCCCAAGGAAGGCTCAAAGTAGATGCCGATGCGTACCTTATATTTGACAGTTGGCTCCTCAAGTCAAACTCACCTCGACTGAGGAAACTGTTTGAGATGAGGAGTAAAATTACAACTATGAATATCAAACCACCGAAGTGAGGTTGAGTCAAGTTGAGGAAATCATGACGTTTTGACTTAGAATATGGAAAAACGGACGACATGTCTACTTTGAATTGGGTGTAATATGTTCTTCCAATCCACTGAAAACCAGGATAAATAAGTACCTATCCGTGACATGTGAAAACTAATTTTCAAGGTCACTACAAGATCAGCTGAAACAAGGATGATAAAACCATTGCGTAGATCCTTGTATTTCAAAGTGAAATTATCATTAGGTAATGTACGAGTAAATCTTGCTAACCTCTCTATAGCAGTTCCAACTTCATTCAACTGATCAGAACCCTAACTGCGTAGCACACTACCAATCACAATCTGAATCATTTTGAAGCATGTTGCTAATCCATTGCTTCCAATGTTCGAAAAGAAATCTGCACAACAACGTAAATAACGCAATGAATGTTGTTGAACTGTCAAAATGAAAGCATATGAATACGCTATGAATCATATGTAGTTATTATGCTGTCATAGGTTCTTCATACATCTCTGATCATATTTATGTGATAGTGTAATAGGCGCATTACTCAATTACCCTGCTGCACGGTGGTCCAAACGCCCTACAAGCGCGGTCATAAATACCTTACTTTATTAAATGAGATTTTTCTGAATGGTAAATAATAAAAATTACTTCACAAATGTACATTAATGCTTTATTTAAATAATTTAATACATAATATACAATAAACTATACTGTTTATATATAAATTTAAATAGTCAATATTTGAGATTTATTGTTCGGAAATACATCTCAACAATCTAAGTAATTAAAGTGGGGGTAATTGATGATGAAATTTTTGCATTTATGACCTAAGGCAGTACCACCGTGCGCTGGTTAGTTTACGTGTTTCATTATTATCTAATCACAAATTCGAAGCGTAAATCTTGGGTCTTAAACTACTGCCCCAGATAACCAGTAACGTTTCACGTGATGTCCTATGAATGTTCCTACATCTGACTCAACTAGACAACTTCAATCAATTTGCGAACTTAACTGAAAGATATAAAGTTCATTATTGATAGATACAAAACTTTGTCTTAATAATCAAGAAACTTTGACCGAATTTCAATTTTGATTACAGAGAATAGAGTACAAAATTGCTTCGTAATTTTATTTCAAATATAATTTAATGTTCCAGAGTTTAGTGTTTATATTATTTGTCTGTTAACTATTCAAGTGAAATAGTTTTACTGAAATCACGTGTAAAGTGTTTTCAGGAAATAGTAGATTTTCTAGTATTTACGCATAAATATGGGTAATTAACGATTTCGTGTGGAAAAGTTAAAATAAGTTCTATTTCAACGTCGAATGAAAATAAACATGATTGTATTGGATTAAAATACTAGTATTAATGCTGTAACAATGTTGATTTCCAATGAAATTGAAATATTTGGATGAATCAGCTAAACTTACAACACAGAAGAAGGCCGAAATTGATCGAAACCTTTTTCTAATTTAATGGTAGCCTCACACGTAACGATATACTTGCGCAAGTATATATCGTTACGTGTGGTGGAAGATTTTTGCGCAAATTTCTAAACAATGTGATTTTTAAATTTCGATTCCGAACTTGTGCAGATTTTGCGCAAGTTTACTTAAGCCTGTGAGTGGCAAGTCACGTTCAAGTTTCACTAGTATCTAGACTGATTGTACGAAAAAGCAGCAGCCCGTTATGCGCCAAAAATGTCGACTGATACGTATAGTTCGAAAGAATTCGGAGGAATTTCTAAATATTTACAGAAGTGAACCATGTGTTTGGCAATTCACAACTGCTTATTTAATTAATAGAACAATTTAAAAAGTTGAACCTAGCGTCAACCAACAACCATATTGTTAAATCAGCGGCCAAGTGCGTGTCGGCTCACACACAATGAAGGGTTCCGTAGTTGGGTTCAATTTATCCCAAAAATAAACTTAACATTTTAGTTGAAAACATGTTCTCCCATACATCGAGATACGTCATGGCCAATTCTCCAACTGCAATTGTGAGTTTGTAATCGCATTTTTTTTTGTTAAAACTACAAATTAACGATTTTCGGACGTTTTCCTTTACTTGTGCTGTGAGACTTTGTTTTATGCCAAACATGATTCTATATCTACAGGGAAGTACCCTATAGGTTTTGACGCGTATTTGCGATTATCAAAAATGTCGAATAAATGGCCGTACTTTTTTAGCCCCAAGGGACCGTAGGCCTACGTATTTGATATTAATTTCAACTTGATGCCTACTTGCGTTCCTGAGAAAATGGGTCTTGGCAGACTGACAGAGAGACAGACAGACAGACGAACAACGAAGTAATCCTATAAGGGTTCCGCTTTTTCCTTTTGAGGTACGAAACTCTAAAAAAATAATGGCCTTCATACTTTTTTGTTTTTTCATAGCAATTAGTAAGCCAACTATTGCCAAAGCGTTATCAATAAATGCCATTACCGCGTCACACAACACGGTCACTTACAGAAATGATATCGTTCCAAGCAACCTTGGGCCGTGTGTGGTCAATATCGGCGTCATGATACTTGTGCAAGTCTAAACTTACGCAAGTACCTATATCGTAACGTGTATGGCTGCCATAAGAGTCGAAAATGTATCAGGTGAAACGCACAAACATTTTATTTGAATATAGCTGTGCTCGACCGACGCACATAAAAATAATTATCCTCAAATGGCATAACTTCATCAATAACAAAAAAAAAATACTAGCTTTTTTTACCCGACTATGGCAAAACCAAAAGGAAGGGGTATGTTTTTAGCAGTCTAAGTATGTTTGTATTTACATAGGTTCCAACGTAGCGCCCAAACTACTAATCCGATTTTAATGAATGAGATGCCAATCGATTCGTTATTATGGTCCGGGTGACATACTCGTATGCTACATTCTATACAAACAAAATTAATATGACGGATGTTACATCCAAAACAGTGGGGTTCTGTGACATTTTTTCATTAACTTTAATTATATTATTGAAGCGTATACTTGCATTTTAATTATAAGGACTTATACTGTTGAAAATTTCCTAGACAGAAACTTTTACAATCCATTCGCTTTAGATCACTATACCGAAACGTGCCTGAATTTCATGAATTTGTCATGCTCTGTTATCCGTCCGATAGTGTGTCAACGTGGATTATCCTTCGGGTAGTTGTTTTTGAAACGGAAACTTTGCTTGTTTGTAATAGTTGCCTACCAAAAAAAAAGTTGTGCCATTCAACGTGGCAATACTGTTAGCATTTTGGGCACTTTTCCAGTTGACAGCGATGAGGACGATATTTTTTATGATGCTATGAACTGTTCCCTTTTTCCATAAACTTGTCAACTCAGCCTTTCGCAGTCCACTGCTATACATAGGCCTCTCCCATGCTGCGCCACAACACCCTTCCTTCCCCATCCAGTGTGTCCCCACCACCTTTTTGAAGTCGTCGGTCCATCTAGCTGGGGGGCATCCCACACTACGCTTGCCGATACGCGGTCTCCACTCCATCGGGACTCGTCTGCGACACCTGCCACCGGCCCTTCGACAAACATGGCCAGTCCACTGCCACTTCAGCTTACTTACTCTGCAAGCTATGTCGGTAACTCCGGTTCTTTTCCGGATAACTTCGTTTCTGATTTTATCCTTCAAAGAAACTCCGAGCATAGCCCGCTCCACAGAGTACAGACCTTAAATTTGTGGACCAGCCCGACTATCAGCGTCCACGTTTCGGCACCGTATGTCTTCAAACATTGCGGGATTGGCAACGAAAAGCCTTGACGAAGTTTTCCAAACACTGCCCAACGCAACTGGATCCTTCTGCTGGCTTCTTTCCCAAAGTTGTGTCTACCGACCTGGAAGACTTGTCTAGACATACTCCTTTTCAACTTCGAGAAGCGACCCTTCGATGTGGATTTGACTCGGCACGACTTGTGAATTGTACAATGTACATGACTTTCGTCTTGTCCAAATTCATGCCGAGGCCAACCCGCCGAGACGCTCCATTTAGGTGCCTTATAAACTTATACATTTTTATGTGAGCTTGTATAATGAAGGTACATGTAATTTATTGTAAATAAATTAGATACTTTAAAAAATGTTAATGTTACGAACCGAGATACAAAATCTCATCGATAGGTACAGAAATAGCTGAAATAATATATAACGGATTGATCGTTTCATCTTTCAGCTTTTATTCTAGTCATAAATTATTATTTTCGGCAGACAGCTAATGGAAACTTGACACGATCAGTTCTAGACATGACGAATTACGTAAATCCATTTGATATAGAATTTGGAAAACAATAAAATATGCTTACTTATTCTGAATCAATCACAAGAGAATAACTGCTCTATTCTGACTTCAAAAGCTTTTCATGTTGTTTGGGGTTGCAAATAAAGAGGTGGCACCTTATAGTATAGTAGATCGTTCAATTCATCTGTGCGCACGGCACCATATGTGCATGCGCTGGTAATTACAGCTTTAATTTGAGCGGCAGTGACGCGGCAGTCGTCGTCTGATCCGAGCAACACGTGGTATATACAAAGTTTACCTACACATAGCGCCGCGCGCACAGATTAGTTGAACTATCTGTACCTATTTGGTCACCGCCTTGCCTCAGAACATATTATGTCACAGCGCAGGATAGTCTTTGTTCTCAGAACTGGTCTACGTATTAGTGGTTCAGCAGCTTCAATATCTTTAAGATTGTGCCGGGATATAGCAGTTCGTCTTGGACGTGGTACGACAGCGGCTCCCCTGACATCATGTCTGTCATCAAAAGATAGCCGCCACAACCATCGATGTGACGCTCTGCTAGAATGACAGTAATCAGCCACTTTTATCTGAAATTTTCGGTGATTCCAGTAACATCGTAACAAAACAATATCGCGCTACTTGCTGCGACGCCTTACGTAATACCAGAGACATGTAGGTTGGGATCATTGTATAGCTTCATAAATCCGCTATGATTAGAAGAATAAAACGAAAGAGTCAGCAACATCTACTTAGCTTTTTCCCAACTATGTAGGGATCAGCTTCCAATCTTTCCGGAAGCAGCTAAATACCAGTATTTAACTTGAAGTGGCTGACTCTCTGATCCCCACAACCCAGTACTGGGTAACACGATACTCCTTGATAAGACTACCAAGACAAAATAATTCTAGGTAAAACGTCTTATCACGACGTCCCTATTAGGCTACTTTAGATGGTGTAAAAATAAGGTTAGAAGGATAATGTCGATCGTGGGACACCTCTAGCTATTTTTACGCCATTAACCGCAAATAAAAATAAAGATTTGGGTTTTAAAGATCACTAAACTTTAAACGAATTTCCCGGGAGACTATAAAATGTGATTTACAGTCTTTTATATGGTTTATTTACTGATTTCGGAGGCAGGAGAACATTTCTAGTAAACATGCTTGAAAACAGGAAAAATAGACTGTGGTATGCGTTTTAGTAGGTACCTACTGGTTAACGCGTATAGAGATCATCGTGAGAAAAACTTGAATTATTGGAATCCAACATCGCCTATACGTAGGCTAGGTAGGTAGGTAAGTAGGTACAATCAGGGAAATTTATTGTTAGTCAAATTGATACACTACGTCAATTTGCCGTGTGATAGCCATTTCATACAACTGTCATATAATGACAGTTTTGATTTGAATACACGGATAGTTTGAGTTGGTAGTGACAATATCCACGACTTTAGCTACAAGCAGACAATTTTATAAACATTCTGCCCACGATTTTGTCCGTGTGAAATTTCTGGATCCCCGGACCCATCCCGTCGCATCGCATCACCTGCCCGCGCTATTAGGTACTTCAATTTCGCTTATCGTTGTTTCTGACTTTTTATCTTTTTGTTCGTCTTCTTAGGGTGTTAGCGTGATGTTGAGATTCCTCGAGAATTTGGCTACCAAATGAAAAAATATTTTTGAAATCCGACTTTTATTAAACAAACAAAAATAAATTTTACCTCTTTATAATATTAGTATAGATAAATAGACAGCTGAAAAACTTAGTATTGATAAAGGTGACTTTAATGTTCGAATTCTTCTTAAGTGATCTAGGTATCTTTTTTAGTAAAATCTAGGAGAACTTTGATATACCTACAGCTATATATTTATGTTCTTAGAACCAACAAAAACAACGTTTATCCTATCTTTACATACAGCCATTATCCTTTTGACCGAGACAAATGACGTAAGCATAAAATAGACAAACTACCCACTTTACATTTGAAGATTTACCGTCATTTGGTACTTTCCTGGAATATCTACTTATTTCAAAAGGGATACACGCGAGCTACGGGTTGGATGATAACCCAACGAGGGGTTCTCACTCGGGATCGGAAGGTCGTGGGATCAGATCCGGCCGCGTCAATTTATTATGGCGAACCCACTCTCAACACTGGAGGGATTAAGAGGAATATAGAATTTAGATAGGTGCTTAACTTGTGGCGTCTTTTGTGATTTCCTTGTCAATAAAGGTAAGCAGCACATAAAAAGGAAGACTGGTTGGCTGGTTGGTGGAGGAAAGTAAGACGGACTAGTTTATCCCTTAAATGATTTTTGAATGAACACATGATACATCATTCACTCATCACGCCTGTATTGTCAAAAGGGGTATGACCCACCACATTTCGCCAATTATGTAGCTAGTTCTGTAGGCCTTTTTTTTTTTTTTTTTGGGCGGGAAATCATCAAATGACCTCTCCCGCTCTGGGCGGAGCGGAAGGGCGTGTCAGACTCTTACTGACTAAAACCCACCCGTGTTCCTTCAGTTGCCTGTGCGCCAGGGCCACGGTAACTCTTTCGAACAATCCGCGACCCCGGCAGGCATCGGCCCTGTCGGACCCCGTCAATTATGCTGACAACTCTTTGAGGCGCGCGTGGAACACAACGCGCCGTCGACCCGGGCCTGGTCCTTACCGGACGGCGAGCTTAGTTCTGTAGGCCTAACTTGTGGATAGTAGATTTGTGACTTGCTGACGACTCGGACACAGTGTCCGAATCCGGATTATTTCACTGATGATTCGGACACCAATAAAAAAACTGTTTTGTGCAGTCAGATAAAACCGAAAAAGAGATTGTAAAGAGTAACCGTCGAGTTTCTTTCCGGCTCTTCTCTATAAAAACAAAAACCTCTTTTAAAAATAAAATATTAAGTACCTCTTTAATATATTTTGTCAAAGTCTTACTGTAGAAAATATTTAAAAAACTTGTATGTCTGTTTTAAATTTTGTAGGGAGGAATGCATAGATAGTCTTATATAATAATGTGGGTACTTATCTCTATGTGAAAATTTATAAATTATGTAACTATTACAAATATTTAAAAAAGGAGCTACGTCTGCCAACAAACTGCTTTGCAGTTTAGAAGACGTAATAACTTTTTGTTAAAAAAAAACTGAATAAATATTTATTCATTTTCTTTTTTTATAGGAAACGACCAATTGGAACCGAGCCCCTAGCTTCTGACGTTTCCTATGTGCCCATGTAACTTTATTTGAAATAAAATATTTTGATTTTGAACCGCATAAATAAAAATGAAAATAAAATTATACATTGACAGGTCCAATCAGTGCTGGGATGATTCAAATTTTACCACCAGAGATGTACCGACTAGTTGGAAAAGCAAACTATTCGGCCATATTTGTAGTCCACAACTAGTTGGCAAGAAACGTCGGCTCATACATTCCTTCCTACTAATATCATAAATGTGAAAGTTTGTGAGGATGGAAGGATGGATGGAGAGATGGATGGATGTTTGTTACTCTTTCACGCAAAAACTATAGGACAGATTTGGATGGAATTTGGAACACAGATATTCTATAACCAGGATTGATATGTAGGATACTTTTTATCCCGATAGTAAGTTCTCGTGGTATAATTTCCGACATCCACGCTGGCCAAGCCACCGTGGATGCTTATCGCCAAGGACATTCTGTCACGCCAACTCCACCGAAAGTAAAGATGGGCGTGGCCAACTAGTCGGTCTTTTTGCAACCGATTAGTCGGTCAGTCGGCCAAAGACTTAGTCGACCCATCTCTAGTTACCTACTACTGACGAGCAGTTGACCGTACCTACTAAGTTAGTTAAATTAGATCGTACGTTTGTTCCGGCTTTTCATTAGTCGTTAAATACTAAGCGGATTGTGTCCGGACTCTCGCTGTTTGAAAGCTCAATGGTTAATGCTAGATTGTAGAGGCATTACGCTAACTAAACACTGAGATAAAAGCATTAAAACATTAAGTAAATACTTGGTGGTGTGAAGATTTGTGGACGATTTCTGTATCGGGGCTGTAAACTTGACATCTGTGGAGACGCTATTATTTTCTTTATGTACCTAGGAACGTTCTTCATTCTTCTTTATTCAAGACGAAAAATATTCTGAGAATATGTTTTTCTTTTGGCCTCCTCTTGACCTCGATCTCGTCTGATGGATAGCGAAGGATTAAGTCTACGATAGAATGAGCATGCTCAGAAGATGCCTGTTCGCTCTTGATTTGAAGACTGAATATGCACTCAATGATCTGAAAGCACCACCACGCAGTGAAGAAGCGTTACAATAAAAGCTCATTCCATCTTGGTCGAAGAGTGGACTCTGCCTTTTGTGCAAAAATTGACAAACGCCAACTCAAGGATGTCCAATTTAAAATTAAAAATAACATTGGTTGTCGTATACCGGAGTCACATGCAATCTGTCGTACGACATAGTTATGACGTGTAACCCGCATAACAACATGCCGCTTCCAGTGTTACCTCATTTGTCATACACGATGAGTAGATTAGGAGTTATGACGAAGCAGATGAACATACATACATACATAGCCTGTTAAAATCATAACCCTCCTTTAACTTCGCCATAGTTGCGTATAAACAGCATAGGTACCCGATAACACATAAACACAAACGAAAAGCAGACGGATCCACGGTATGAACATATTTTTAACACCCATACATTAGACCGCAAGTTCTAAAATAATTTCACATCAAAATTATTCAAATAAATACTACCATTAAAACATATACAATGATATCATAAACAAAGATTTATATTTTAAATGTTTACTTAAACTCCAGCCGGGCCATGGTCATCCATCAGTGAGATAATATATTATTAAACGTTTATTCGACCACAACATTTTGTAACTGAAGTGTATTTTCAGAAAGAAAAGATAACAAGGTGGCTAAAAACGTGTAAAATGCATCACAGACCCAATAACCGCAAGACAAGATGACACTAGCTAAGTAACGATTAACTTAGGTGGCAGTGGGCTGGGCCCATTGCTCGCAGAACAGGTCCTGAAGTGGCAACCGCTGACCGGAAGACGTAGCGTTGGAAGGCCTCCCACAAGCTGGACCGATGACCTTGTGAAGGACGCAGGAATTCGGTGGATGCGGGAAACACAGAACCGGTCAAAGTGGCGGCGCTTGAGGGAGGCCTATGTCCAGCAGTGGACTTCTTTTGGCTCAAATGATGAAATTACGGTTCTAAAGATATACGGAACCCTAACAAACAGCATGTAAGCAGATATCTCTGATCGCAACATAATTGTTTTCAATTTAGCCCATTTGTTTCTTCTCAATGTAAAAAATATTCGAATACCTAGCCTATCAATTATAAATATCCTAGCTTAACAACTTACGACATGCATTCATACTTGTTTGTGACACGTGGTGGTTCTTAATGTATCCTATTAATTATTTAACGAGGTAAACCTCTGCTTCGTCAACTTTTACGGGGAGAGGAGTGTGTGTACAGTAGATTAGTTATGTTTTATTAACTAATATTTAAGGAAGGAATAGTAGGACTAAAAATTGTTTACCTTAAGACTTTACAGTAAATGTTCGAACTGAAGTCCCCCAACGAGAATGCAGTCTGCATCTCCTAATAAAGGAAGCTCTTATCCGACAAACAAAATGGCTTTGGTTGATTTCTGATATAGCAGATTGGATGCGCTGACGTAATTCTTCTTCCGCCGTCTTTTGTCTTTTAAACATCCCCAGTAAAAAAAAACTAGCGGTTTTAAATCCGCAGATCGCGGAGGCCACAAAATTGAGCCTAATCGGCCGATCCATCTGTCAGGATAACTTTCATCGAGGTGCGCGCTTACTGCCGTCGCATAGTGAGCGAGGCACCAATCATTTTGTAACCAAATTGCTTGCAGCACGCCCTCTGGAACGTTTTCTAACCACGTTGGCAACTCATTCCTTAAAAAATGCAGATAATATTTAGCGTTTAGAGTTGCTGGTAGTTCAAAGCGCCCTATTATTTGGCCATTTATTATTCCCGCCCATAAATTTATTTTAATTATGAATGTGGATCCACGTGAGACACAATGGCTTATGAATTGTTTCTGTAATTACGGCATTCAACCGGTTAACATAAGTTCTTTGAGTTTATGATTTCAAGAAAGTGCAGAGATGGTAGGATGGCGGATACGAGATCCTTTTTCAGATAAAAACAACAAAATAAGATAAATTGTGAGACAAACGCCAAAGGAAGTGAGTGCAGGATATAAAATAAATGGAGCGTCGAGTAAGCCACTTGTCGTGTACAACCAAAAGGAATTTACACACGGACGAGAAAGTTTGTATTCCGAGTGTTCGATTCCATAGGTACTTGCCAGACTGATTGACTAAGTGGCTGAACGATGTATTGTGAAGAATAAATTGGTGTTGGTAAATGAGGAAATAAAATTATGATATTGTTTATTTTCGGGAAATAAGTAGCTTTAAGCGAAGCAAAAAGAGCATGTAAGGATGGTAGCAGGTGGCGTTCTGTAGTTTCAGAACACCCTATGGAAAAAGGCGAAGTTTATGTGTGTGTATAGTATGTTTGCAAAAAATAATTTTATGCAGTTCCGGATTACATTGTATTCATAGTTATGTATGATTGATTATCATGTATCCCCCTCTATGTCAATTTCCGTTACGTCTACTTTTAAGTTTTCTCGGTTTCATTACCTCTACGTCGAGTGCAAGATGCATCGTCTTTTGTTAAACGAGTGCGATGTAATGTGATAACACGTATTTCTGACCCTGCGTTTACACCTAGGTATTCTACATGTTGTATTTACTGTTTTAGTTTATCGTTTACACTTTAAAAAGTTGTAGATTTGTTTACAAAACTTGTAGAAAATTTATCAAAAATGACAAAAAGGTAAACAGAACAGTTTAGAAAACAAATTCTGAAACAACCGCAATACATGTTTTATAGAAGTCGAAAACAAGTATCAGGACTTACATTAATTTCGAAAGACTTACCGTGGCCCTGGCGCACAGGCAACTGAAGGAACACGGGGGTTTTAGTCAGTAAAAGTCTGACATGCCCTACCGCTCCGCCGAGAGCGGGAGAAGTTATTTGATGATTGCCCACCCAAAAAAAATATGACTTGTATTAATATGACTATAAACGCGCGGTAAAAATGACTAAAAATAATAGACGTAACACAACTTGTAGAATAAGTTCGACATTGCGGGTAAAACAGTTGCCGACTGTCAACAATAGGGCCAGTGATTTCGTAGCCATTTCGATGCATGGTAGCTGGATTTAGTTTCGACTTTTAGCGCCAACGTTTATATGCTGCACAATGCCGCATTGACATTCACATGCACAGAGTAATTCCTGAATATACAGCGTGTATTAGAAAAGTGTGGTCATATATTTAAAGGTGTGGTACAGACCATCAAACTCAACAGGTTTTTCCAAGGGCCCAACATCGTAATCGCGAAAAATAATCAGCCGTTCCATATATTTGGGACAAGAAAGTACCTATTGAAGTTTTGTATGTGACAGTCAACCAATTTTTCGTCATTACGATGTTAGTCCCATAGAGAAAGTGTGTGCGTGTGGATTGAGTGCTCCTTTTTAAAAGTTATTTATATTTTTACGAAATCAAGGAAGATTTTAGTAAATAATTGTGAAAACTTCATGGTGAAGAAAAAACAAAGTGAAATCTACCTTGAGAAAGTCGTGGTCAATTAACTAGAACACTCACTCTGCTAACCTGAGAAAATATTGAAACCGTGTCTCAAAATATACTAGGTATATGTTTAACATTTTTATGTGGAATAATTGTATTGAATTTGTGAAAACTATTCACAAATATTCAATTGATTTTAGTATGGTTCAGGTTGTTGGTTTTTACCACACCCTAAAAATATGACCACATTTTTCTGATACATGCTGTATATAGAGTACAGTTACATTTTCAGGCACACGAGATTGTTCAACTTTGTTTTCAGGTATCAGATGCTAGTGTAGAACTAAGACATAAAATAGTTTTGTTGGTGTAACAAAGTATTGCAGTGAACAGGACCAGAGGTTACAATTTAATAAATTACGTGAATGTGATGTAGTACGTATGCAACCTCTATTTCAATGTGTGTAACCAATATATAAGTCAGAGTATCAACATAATAAAGGCAGTCTTACTCCACATTTTGGGATGTTTTATTATATCTGACACCCGACCATACATGGCGACCCTGCCACTAAACAGGGCTTGAATCATGTACGCGATTAGTATCGGTTTTGCTCAGTGTGGCAACTGTTTAAGTGGAAAATATATTAAAAGTGACTTTGAAAAATGTGCAACTCAAAAGTAACTAATGAGGAGGTTTTTCTCAATCAAAATAGCGCCGCTAAAAACACAGCGACGGTAGAGGAATTTAAATTTCATTTATCGGCCATAAGTATCGTGTTAACAATAATTTGCACGATATTATTCATCGGTGCACTATACTCCATCTTTAAAATTTACAAAAGATGTCATGAGTCCTGGGCGCGAGAGCAGATAACGAGACACATCTTAAGGCGTTCTGTGGATCGATCCAGAAGGTGTCGCGACGGTGCTTGTAACGTGTCTGCAGGCGAGGAACGTCGGGTCCACGCTTCCAACAAGAATCCCTGACAACACAGGGGCGTGTAACAAATCATACAATTCGGCTAGTGTTCTTGTGAGTTCCGTGTTCTAATGAATGTGAAAGTGTGGTAATTCTAACATGGGCAGTGTATGCGTGCAACAATGGAATCATAGTCGCGATATGAACTTGCATTTGGTATATGAACTATAAAATTATGGACAGTTATGTATGACGAATTGTTACAGATATACAATGACCTTGGTAAGATAAGAATATATTTAATAAAAATAGGACCAAGTAGACGAAAGGGAGAAATTGTTTTGAAAAAACTAAAAGAGGCCGATAAATTGCTGAGTAATTTCAATGAGAGCTTAGACCATTTAAGGCTACTTAAAACCGGATTAAAAGACGAGGAATTATGTAAATTTAATAAATTAAACAAAGATTTTGTTAACCTGTATGACAATATTTTAGATTTGTGTAATAATTCATCGACTGAAGAGTCAATTATTGAACAAAATATGGCGAAATTCGATTTAAAAATCGCCTTGAGCTTATTACCAGTTCTAAATGACGACGGCACAAATACGAAACAGCTCATTGATGGCGTAGAATACTATGAAACGGAACTTGACGTAGACGGACAAATTAAATTGATAAATTTTGTTTTAAAAAGTCGACTTTCGCAGTCTGCTAAACTTAAACTTAATGCAAAGTATGACAGTGTTAATGAGTTAGTAAAGGCTATGAAAACATGTCTGTTGCCAAAAAAATCAGCAACAGCTCTACAACACAAATTGTACAATTTGAAACAAAATGATCTTACTATAGATGACTACGGTAAGAAAATAACTGATTTGTTTGTTGACTTGACGATTTCCCAATCTGAAGGCAATGAGTCTAGCTTCGATATATTGAAGCCTATTAACGAAAAATCAGCCATTAAAAGTTTTGCCGACGGATTAAGAAATCGTCGACTAAGCACAATAATAGCAGCGCGACAGTTTACATCTTTAAGTGATGCCATACAAGCAGCCATCGATGAGGAAGTTTCAACACCGTCCACGTCAGGTGACATTTTATTTATGCGTCGTAATAACAATTACTACCAATATAGGAATTCCAGAGGCCAGGGGATGTCACGAGGACGAGGACAATCAACGCCACCGGCGGAACGGAGGGATGATCGAATATCGCAAACAGGTCGCGGTGGATGGAGATCTCGTGGCCGCGGCACATTTAACCGTGGAGCTAAAGGTAGGATTTTTTTTAACCAAGCTACTATTCACCAGGAACAGCAACAAAATACGCATATTTTGACAGATTCAAATCTGCGAGAAAATCAATCAGAAAATAACAATGATAATAATAATTCAGAAGAGTTTTTTCGTGAATAAAAGCGTTATGATGTCATGTAGTAGCATATATCATATTTCATTACACTCTAAACATAACAATCTTACATATACGTGGCTAATCGACACCGGTGCATCCATATCGGCCATAAAATATAAACACATTGCTGAGTTGAATGAACCCATCCAAAAAGGAAAACTTGTTGTAAATGGTATTGGTGGAAAAATTGAAGCGATCGGTTTTGTTTATCTTGAATTAAGAGCAGGTGAACAAATTCTAAGCCATAAATTCTACGTATTTGAATCCTTACCCTGTAAGGCAAGTGGCATTTTAGGCCAAGACTTTTTGAGCAAATATCATTCGATTATTAACTTCAAAAATTACTCCTTAGTTATGTATAATAACAATAAAGAAATTTGTGTGCCTATTACCAAACATAACGAGACGCTAACTATACCCGCTAGGTCCGAAAGCACACATTACATTACGACCGATATAACAGAAGATTGCGTAGTTTGCGCAGAGCAGATAGGAAACGGAATATTTTTAGCAAGTACAATAGCAAGCCCCGCGGACGGAAAGCTACCAATAAGAATTTTGAACACAACAGAAAACGATTTTTATGTACATAGCATTAATCCTAAAATACATAAAGCAAGAGATTATAATATCTGTATATTTGACAAGCCAAAGAAACATGCAGAACGAGTCAAAAAACTGCTTCCCTTATTAAAATTAGATCATCTAAATAAGGAGGAAAAAATCAGCATTAGGAACATATGCGCAAAGTATAACGATATCTTTTATCTCGAAGGAGACCAACTCACTACGACAACTATATATAAACATTCAATAACAATACAACCCGGTACTAGACCAAGTTACAGCAAACCTTACAGGCTCCCACATTCACAAAAAGGGGAAATACAGAATCAAATTAACCGCATGCTCGAACAAGGTATAATAGAACCCTGTAATAGCGAATGGTCTAGTCCCGTTCTATTAGTACCAAAGAAATCAAATGGAGAGAAGAAATGGCGTCTAGTCATTGATTACCGAAAGTTAAATAACTGTGTTCAAAATGATAAATTCCCACTGCCAAATATTCATGAGATATTAGACTCGCTATCTGGTTGCATTTATTTTACGCACTTAGACTTAAGCCAAGGGTTTTATAACGTGGAACTTGAACCAGATAGTAGGAAATTTACAGCTTTTCATTCAGGTCAATATCAAATGACTAGAATGCCAATGGGTCTTAAGACAAGCCCGAACTCATTTGCCCGAATGATGACAATGGCAATGGCGGGCCTTAATTATGAAAAATGTTTATGTTATCAGGACGATTTAATTATAATGAGACGGGACTTATCAAATCATAACAAAAATTTAATCGAAGTACTAGAAAGATTACGCAGTGTCAATTTAAAATTAAATCCGATGAAATGCGACTTTCTTAAAAAGGAAATGCTCTATTTAGGCCACGTCGTAACAGATAACGGTGTACTACCCGATCCAGAAAAGATTAGTGCTATACGAAACTATCCAATTCCCCAAAACACAAATGAAGTAAAGCGTTTTGTAGCCTTAGCGAATTATTATCGCAAATTTATTCCAAATTTTGCTGAAATTGCAAACAGTTTAAATATTTTGTGTAGGAAAAATGTAGAATTCATTTGGAATAGCGACGCACAAAAGGCATTTCAGACACTTAAAGAATGTATGTCTACACCACCAGTTCTCCAATATCCGGATTTATCAGATAAAAATCAGTTTATTGTACAAACTGATGCGTCAGGGTACGCGATAGGAGCGGTTTTATCCAACGGCAATGGTCGGCCAGTCGCTTACGCCAGTAGGAGTTTAAACAAAGCTGAACGTAATTACCCGACTATTGAAAAAGAACTCCTGGCTATAGTATGGGCCGTAAAACATTATAGACCCTATGTGTATGGTCGTCCATTCAAAATAGTAACTGACCACAAACCACTGGTATATTTATTTAGTTTAAAGGAGCCATCAAGTAGACTGCTCAAATTTAGATTATGTTTAGAAGAATATGACTATTTAATAGAATATGTCAAAGGTCAACAAAATGCAGCCGCCGATGCTTTATCTCGAATTCCAATATCATCGAAAGATTTAAAGAACATGCACGAAAGTTTATTTGTAATGACACGAGCACAGATAAAACGATTAGAACAAACTTCTCATATTCCGGAAGATAACGCAGACAACTGTGTCCCGGATCAAGAAGATCAAGCAAGGATTGTGGGAACAATTAACAAGCCTAGTAATGCAGTAGAGCTGCAATTCATTGATAAAACAAGTCTAAACAGGCTACAAAAAACGAATAGAATATATAAGGGAAATAATATATTTTCATATGATCAAGCAAAAATGATGTTGTATATAAATCCATCTGCTCGATCACAACTGACGCCAGCCGCATTTGTGAGAGCGATGTGCGATTTCTGTAAAGTTAATGATATACATGAAATATGTTTCGTGAAAAATAAATCCCATAACTTATTCTTAGGAAAAATAACTAATGAGGTTAAAAGATATACTAAATGGGAAGGACCGCGATTGTGTATTTTAAATAATATAGAAAAAGTAGATAATTTAGAAGATCGGAGAGTCATTTTAAATGACTTTCACTTATTACCCACAAGTGGCCACGCAGGCACAAAAAGAATGTTTAACAACATTAAAAAATATTATTTCTGGCCGGGTCTCGAAAAGGATATAAATAACTATGTTAAAAAATGCCCTATATGTCAGAAACAAAAGTATACGGTTACGGTAAAAGAACCCATGGTAATAACCACAACGGCACAATCATCATTTGAGAAGATATTTTTAGACATAGTAGGGCCTCTTGATAGAGATTACTATAACTACACGTATATTTTAACACTTCAATGTGAACTATCAAAATATGTATGCGCTTTTCCACTAGTGAATAGAACAGCAGCTGAAGTCGCTCGTGTGTTCGTCAACAACTTCATCCTCGTGCACGGTGTGCCTCGGGAAATCGCTACTGACAGGGGAACGGAGTTTATGTCAGAGACATTCAAAGCGGTATGTACAATTCTTAATATTTCCAAACTGAACTCAACAGCCTATCATCACCAGAGCATTGGTGCACTGGAGAATTCTCACAAAACCCTAGGGGCCTTTTTAAGAATGCACATCAATCAAAGACCAGACTCATGGAGTTCATGGTTACCTTTTTGGGCCTTTGCATACAACACCACAGTACATTCATCGACAAAATTTACTCCCTTCGAACTTGTGTATGGAAAGAAATGTAACTTACCAAGTAACCTTTTAAGAACAGTAGAACCACTATACAATTATGACAGTTATCCCCTTGAGCTTAAATATAGATTACAGATTTCACAAACAGAAGCACGGGAAAACTTGATTAACTTGAAATTAGAAAGGAAAAACAGATATAATAAATATGTAAGACCTGTAGAATATAAACCAAATGATAAAATATTGATTAAAAATGAAACTGGTAATAAGCTCTCAAACCTTTATACTGGTCCCTACACTGTTATTAGAGATTTGTCGCCAAATGTAGAGGTAAACATTAATGGAAAAATTGATGTTATTCATAAAAACAGAACGAAGTTGTATTACTCATAAAGTCATAATATATTGTATACTTAGCAACAATACCTAGGTTACTGACCTTCGTTGCGATCGTGGCTGTAAAATGATATGCACTCGTGATGCCCTGAATGAATGGTGCCAACAAAAAGTACTTACATGTTTTATTTGTAAACACAGAACTCAACTGTAATCTTAGGTATAAGTTTGAAAAAAAAAAAAAAAAAAAAAAGCAATTCGCTTGTTTGTAAACACAAGCGATACAACAACTGTAATCTTAGTTATAAGTTGTTTATTAATATACTTATATAAAAAAAAAAAAAAAAAAAACCTGCGAGTAACTCAAACGCATAACCATAACTCATAGATAATAAACAGTAATTTTACATTAAATTTGTAACCACATTACGTAGTTTTATATATAAAAAAAAAAAAAAAAATATCCATGCAAAGGATTTTTTTTTTTTAATTGCCTTGGGAGGTGTGATGTAGTACGTATGCAACCTCTATTTCAATGTGTGTAACCAATATATAAGTCATAGTATCAACATAATAAAGGCAGTCTTACTCCACATTTTGGGATGTTTTATTATATCTGACACCCGACCATACATGAACATTGGCCAGTAAAACAACTGAAAAACACATGGTTTAAGGTTTACCGCCGACGAGGAAGCGACTAACTATCGACTATTTTCTCGCTCAAGAAATGTACAATAAATGTAGGTCCCCGTGTCAGTAAAAAAGACGCATATATTAATAGTTATTTTTTTTTAATTCTTTGTTTAATTAGGGGCTTTTATGACGGCAATGCGTATGCCAGTCCCGTCATACCCTAAACATACATACTTACTGCTACAGATTACATCTGGGCCATGAACCAGAACAGACTCTTCGCATCATCACCATTTGGTTGAGACAAAATTTTATGAAATATGCCCATATCAAGTCGGTTCAACCTCAAGACCCCAAACAGATCTTTTCTTTGAGACTCATATCTAACACAATCCATTAATATGTGATGTAAGTCTTCCACAACCCCACACTCCAAACAATTAGGCGAGTTCGTTTTTTTTCATCATGAACGTAAACTTATTACATGGAATGTGTCCAGATCTGAGTCTATGAGCTATTACAACCAATTTCCTACTTAAATTACTATTGATAAACCAGGGCACACGAAAAGGCTGACCCTGCATGGTTTTATACCAGATCCCTTTTTCCAATGAACGTTTGTCAAAATACTCCTTCCAATCATCGTAACATTTCTTTTTAAATTTAGGTAAAACTTCTGCATAATCTAACGTTATATTAGTTTCTTTCCCATTTTTAGCTGCATATTTTGCCAGCATGTCAGCCTTCTCAGTGCCCTGTATCCCAATATGCGATGGAACCCATTGCAGTCTCAATGTAACACCTTTTACAATTAATTCATCGATCTTAGACAGAATAACATAAGCTAGCGATACACCTCTTTGGCCAGAGGCGCATCGAGCTAAATGTTGTAAAGAACTTTTGCTGTCTGTACAAATAACAATATTAAACTTCAGTGATTCGCCCTTCGAGATTACACTTATTAACTTGTAGTAGCACGGATATGTGCTGCCATCTTACACTATTTTAGAGCAACAATTCAAAAAACCATTTCATGCGCCCTAATGTGGGTATGTCATACACGTTTTGTGTGGTTGCCATCGTGCACGTAATTTTCTAATCGTAAATTAGTTTATTGAGTTTTCTTGACTTTTTAGTGGTATTTCTGTGTATTTCTTAGTGTTGATCATGGGAAAACGAAAACACTACGACGAGGAGGAGTATTTAGCTCGGAAAATTAGAAAATTGGAGAATAAGATGTCTCTGGTTCGTCTTAACAACGGGAATGGAGTTTCCACAGTACTAGTTCGGTTTTCGAACAGAATCTATATTCTGATAGTGATCAGTACCCAGAATCATTGCAGGAGACTCCGCAAAATGAAGGTCAGTAACATTTTAAACTTCGAATTAAACCACCACGCTAGCCGGCGCAGGCGCCCGCTAGCCGGACCGCGCGGCCTTGACCTACTTTTTGTTACAGAACATTTTGTTTGAATAATCATACCTGCATATTTTTATTTATTTGGTATCTAGTGCTTATGAGTTTAGTCTGTAAGGCTAATACAGACCAAAAATGTACTTCAGTTCAACCTGTAAAGTTGATCGCTGTATATTAGGTAGCACCAAATTTCTAGAACATACTTCGAGAGATTATGTCATGAATTTGTTACATTTCTGTTAAAGACTGATGTTCAATTCTAGAGTACAAACCGTAAGTTTGTATCAAGAATTTGTAACTGTGCATAAGATTCTAGAACATAGTCCGGGAGATTATGTCATGAATTTATACTTTATCCTAAAGACCGATATGTCCAATTCTAGAGTACAAACCGTGAGTTTGTATCATGAATTTATTAAAAACTGTTGGTCTATTGTTTTGGAAATTGGAACACACTTGTGCCATTGCACCCGAGGCTACGTCCACTCCCACTTCCGAGAATGTACCACCTCTAGAAAATGCGTCTACCGAAAGTATCCAGGAGTTAGAACCTGACATTTTGTGTTTACTTGCCTGTACTGGAAGAGAAGTTTTGTGAAAATGTGCATAATGATATTGGTAGCAGGTGGACTGATATCCTGGTTAATGGCTTAAAGGATGAAACAAAAAAGGAAATATTGAAGATTTATATTGTACCTCATAATTTAAAATTAGCCCAGGCTCCAACACTTAATCCTGAAATCAGAGCAGCGGTTAATGTAGGTGCCTTGAAGAGACACAACATATTGGCTGACAAACAGAAGGTAGGTATTATCTTCTACCATAACCTGTGTAGCCAACACAATTACTGCTGTCTTGCAAACTGGTTCTCACGACGAGGGGATTAAATGTCAGACATTAAAATCCCTCAGTGATGCCGGCAGACTTTTATGCCACACACATTACAGTGAGACATAAATCAGGAAAATGTTTTTGCTGTCCTGCCTTAACAAAGAAATTAAGGATAATGTAAAGGAACTTAAACGCGATCACTTACTATTCAGTAATGATCTCCAAGATAATTTAAAATCTATGAAAGCCATTACAAGAACAGGCAC
Source organism: Griposia aprilina (assembly GCA_916610205.1). Lineage (NCBI taxonomy): Eukaryota > Metazoa > Arthropoda > Insecta > Lepidoptera > Noctuidae > Griposia > Griposia aprilina. The sequence continues at coordinate 20,220,278 of OU744302.1, read as the reverse complement.
CGCGTTAAAACCTACGGCTGCCAAGCCGAAATTGCCACCCAAAAACATTCAACCAAAAGAACCAACGTCGAGGGCTTTAAACTGGAGGGGCCCGCCACCGCCGCAATCGCAGCCTCGCCGCATGCCATCGAGACAGACCGCGAAGGCTGGTGGGCGCAAGCAACCACTGCGCCGAGCGACGGATCGCCATGTTCCGCGGCAATACAACCAGAATCAACGTTGTTAGCCGAAGTGGGCAATACCAACACGCAGGCGGGTAAATTAAAGTTCTTTGATCATAATTGACCGCAAATCACAAATGATCCTGTGGTGTTAACTTGGGTTAACGGTTTGCAAATTCCAATTTCGAACAATATATCCCAGCCTATATCTTATCCATATAATAAACCTAAGCCTGATGCGGATGAACTGCTCATGACTAAGGAAATTAATAATCTTCTTAGTGTTGGTGCCATAAGCATCTGTGAGCCATGTGATGGTCAATTTTTATGAAATATTGGCCATTTTAAGAAAAAAAATGGGAAACTTGAAGATACAGAACTGCTATGAGACTAATTTCAAAACATAGTTACATGTGTTCTGTATTGACCTCAGGGATGCATATTGTTCTATTAATGTTCACAGTGACTATAAAGTTACTGCGATTTCTGTGGTTGGGGAAGCTGTATGAATTTCAAGTTTTACCATTTGGTATTACTATAGCACCTTAAGTGTTTACAAAAAATATGAGTCCAGTAATGCAATTTCTGCGTAAACAAGACTTATTGTCCATTATTTATTTGGATTGTAAACATAATTTTCAAATTACACAAAAATTTCTTCAATCATTAGGTTTTAAAGAAAGTACTCGAAGTATACCCAGTCGAACTGCAACATTTTTAAGTTTGGTTTTCAATTCCGAGAATCTTACGATTAGCATTCCAGTAGAAAAGAAACGTAGAATCAAGGATGAACTTTTACATTTCTCACTTAAAAAGATGTAAGTTACGTAATTTTGCTCATTTGATAGGATTGTAGATATCAATTTGCCCAGCAACGCAGTACGGCTGGCTATACACAATTTTTTTTTCGACAGAACTGAGTACCTTAGTTTAAAACAAAAAGATGATTACAATCAATTTATTAATTTACCTATTTCTTTATGCGAAGACTTTGACTGGTGGCTTAGTAATATTGACCATTGCGCCAGCCCTATTCGATCCGGCGATTATAAGCTGGAAATATACTATACTCAGACGCGTCTCGAACTAGTTGGGGTGTCTGTTCCTCAGGCCAGACGGCCAGCGGACAATGGTCTAGCAAGGAATTAAGTCAACACATTCAGTATTTAGAACTGACGGCAGCATTCTTTGGGTTGAAGATCTTGGCCAATGATTATCGTATCTGTGAAATACTTTTACGAATTGACAATTCCACTGCAATTTGTTATATCAATAGGATGGGCGACATACAATTCCCCCATCTTAGTTCTGTAAGTCGTAACATCCGGCAATGGTGCGAAGAGCGACGTTCGTTCGTCTTCGCTTCCTTTATCAGTTCTAGGGATAACTATATCGCAGAAGCGGAATCCCACCGCATACATGCTGATATTGAGTGGGAGCTCGCTGACAATGCTTTTCAAGTTATATGTAAAAGTTTTCAGGCCGAAACAAATCAATTTCAGGCCGGTTGAAATGTATTTGTTTGCGAGTCGATTAAATAAGAAATGTTCCAAATTTGTTCCTTGGCATAAAGATCCAGAAGCATTTAGGATAGATGCTTTCACTTTGAAATGGTCCACTTATTTTTTCTACGCATTTCCTCCATTTTGTTTAATTTTAAAAGTTTTACAGAAAATTATTCTTGATAAGGCTGAAGGTATTGTTGTGGTCCCTCTCTGGCCAACACAGCCTTGGTATCCAATTTTTAAGAAATTGCTAATTACTAGTTCAATTGCATTTACACCTAATAAAACATTATCGTCATCCCCTTACAGTGTGGAACACAAGTTTCAAGAGAACCTTACCCTGGTTGCCGGAGTATTGTTAGGCAGGCATTTCTGATACAGGGCTCCCCTCCAGATGCTGCGGATGTGATGTTGGCGTTCTTAGCTGGTAGTACTTTAAAACGATATAACACTTGTCTTAAACGATGGTTTAGCTTCTGGCAGGATAAAAACTTAAATTTATTTCAAGCATCAGTTGCTAATGTGTTAGATTTCGTAATTACCATTTATAACTAGGGCCAAAAGTATGGCTCAATTAATTGTACTAAAGCAGCACTATTACTTCTCTTAAACTCAGTAACCATGAATGACCCACAAGTTACGAGGTTTATGAAAGGAGTTTTCAAGTAGCGAACTCCACTCCCAAGATATAACTTTACTTGGGAACCGTCAATTTTTTTTTTTAGATTACTTAAATAATTGGTACCCTAATGAAACCCTCTTCTTTGATAAACTGTTGAGAAAATTGACTACACTTTTAGCTTTAGTAACTGCACACCGGGTACAAACATTGTCGTTGATTAAGGTGTCTAATATAAAACAAATATTTAAACAAAAAAAAAAAAAAACACCGATTTAATCAAAACTTCGACCGTGAATCGTACGCCACCAATATTGATTTTTCCTTATTTCAACGAAAGAAATTCCATTTGTCCTGCTAGAACTCTAGAACAATTTTTAACTGTATCGGCAGACAAGAGAAAACCTGAATGTTACTCTTTATTAATTAGATAAATGAAGCCTTTCAATAATGTAAACTCACAATCCTTAAGCCATTGGATCAAGGCCACCCTGAGTAAAAGCGGTATAAACACATCTGTCTTTAGCGCTCACAGTCCGAGACATGCAGCTACGTCTGCCGCCAATAGGCTCCGGCCTAGCATAGATAATATTCCGGCAGATCAGAAACTTTTGCAAAGTTTTATAATAGAGAAGTAGCTGCAGATACCTCAGATGCCTTTACTCGGTCGCTTTGTAAGATGGCCTCGATCAACGAATGATTATGATAATTGTCTCTTTGTTATATGTATGAACCTATTTGATTTTCAAACCTTGTTTCTTTGACTACATTTGTAAGGTTTAATACATATTTGAGGTTATCTTTTTTCCCTTAATAATATTGTTTCCTCTTTACTATTTCGTGAGACTCTAAACATCTACAAGTTAATAAGTGTGATCTCGAAGGGCGAATCACTGAAGTTTAATAGAAAGTCAAACGAACTTACCTGTAAGTGACGTTCGATGACTATTAAACGATGTGATTCGCCCGAGAGATTACACTCCCTCCCTGACCCTGATCAAGATACTTCTAGATCGTCCCCTAACTTGGACGAAATAGTGACTAACGATGGCCAAAGGGGTAAACGTGTATGACATACCCACATTAGGGCGCATGAAATGGTTTTTTGAATTGTTGCTCTAAAATAGTGTAAGATGGCAGCACATATCCGTGCTACTACAAGTTAATAAGTGTAATCTCTCGGGCGAATCACATCGTTTAATAGTCATCGAACGTCACTTACAGGTAAGTTCGTTTGACTTTCTATTTTTATGGTAACTACTATTACAAAAAGATAATGCTTCAGAGATCATATTAATAGTTGATCGCTGACTGTTCACAGGCCGGCGAGAACTCTCTCCACTTGTTTGTCGCAGCGACAAGTGCTATCAAAGCAAAAACTCGCTCAGCGACGCTCATTTGGCAGGCTGCATAATGAAAATTATGAAAACGATATAAACTATACCATTAAAATTATAATAAATTGGCTAAAGAGTAACAACTTACAAATAAACATACAAAAAATAAAGATAATGCATTTTTACCAAAGACTTCGGATCAATGATCTAAATATTAATTATAATAGTCAAAATGTGGACAGAGTAGATGTTTCAAATTTTCTAGGAATATTAATTGGCAGTCAACTGACATAGAAGGCACAGGCGGAAGCAATCTGTAAAAACTTAGCGCATCAGCTTAAGCACTTTATAATCTCAAAAAAAAAGTTTATACCGAAACAGTATTACTAGCATATCATAGTCTTGTCGTTTCCATTTTAAGGTTTGATATTATATATCGGGGCAATTGTACCGAAAAAGAGTATTTCTAAGGCCCAAAAACGCTGCCTACGAGCAATATTTGATTTGAAAGTTACTAACAGCTGTGTTTCAATTTTTAAGTCATATTTTATTGACATTTCCATGCCTTTACATTTTAGAAATTTATCTTTTTGCTAAATTTTATCGACATCTATTTTTAACTTTATCGGAAAGCAGATACCGAAATGTAACTTTGCGATCTCAATACCAAAACTAGTTACGCACAGGTGGATATAGGACTGCTTTGTTGAGGAAAAGGGTTTTTGGTATGGCACCGGCTATTTTTAACCACATGCCTAATTCCATAAAAGAGGAACCAGTAACAACTTTAAAAAATAAACTAACTTTACTTCTATTGAATAAATGTTACTACTCTGTATCGGATTTTCTAGCTGATACATTTTAGTTGTGTATCAAAGTTTGTATGTTTGATGATGGACTGCATCAATGTTTGCATGCCAAAATGGTAGTATGTACAAGGGTTCTTTAATATTATTATAACCACCTTATTGTAAATACCTACATTCTGAGCAAATAAATATTCTATTCTATTCTGAACACTCACTGAGAGACTCTCGCTTGGTACATACACATACCAGCAAGTGACTGGACAGTCTATTTCTACTCGTCGAACTCGTGCCTAGCGACAAAACTATCCGAACTACACACTCGCTGCTCGTTGCTCGCCAACTTATTTCTAGTTGCTACCTCTACTTGCTTCTAGCTAATCGTCGGCGGCGGGACAAGTGCGTTAAGGTTCAAATTCCAATTTTCTTGTTTTTTTGCAAGCTTGTTGCAGCTCTGTTTTACGTCGTATATTGATCAAAATGCGGGTTGCGACTGAAGGAATGATATATTTACTGAATAATAATCATCACCAGAGCTGCAAAAAAAACAAGAAAATTTTAATTTGGCGGGCTACAGCTGAGGATTCACCATAAGTATGTTACACAGATGAAACTATAAACAAATTCAATAGAGAAAGATACAAATCCCGATTAGTTATAACTATTATGTCGCCAAATCGACGTGACCCTGTCATACAAGTGTAAACATTTTTGCTACGGAAACGCCCAATAAATATATCTTTAATATAATAATAATGTATGGAGATTAAAGCGACAGGATTTACTGAACCTTATAAAGGATTTTCCTTCTAAGAAGTGAAAGCTTGTTGCTTTGTAACGCACTGGGTTGGATAGACGATGCGTTTATTTTCCACGTTTACCAAATAAAAGGCGTGTATGAACGCACTTGTCTTGCCTGGTAGGTTAGTCATTTCATTTTATTCTATCTGGGAAACTTACAGCTAACTTATTTACGGTGTTTTAAATTTAAATTGAAGGCTATTTATGACTTTCCGGTAATAAACACTAAATAAAACCAAAAATCATTGATGGTCATTGTTCATTATTCTATCTTCTCATATATATATATATATCTTCATTATTCTTCTTTCAATGATCATCTAGAAACATCAAAGAGTCAACAAACTATTCTTCAAAATCTATTCTTCTTTTTTATTTCAAATAAAAAAACAGCGAGATTTTTAGTTTAATGTGAAGTATTTATTTCATTGTACTTTTCATCAACAGAAAAGCAACCATTTATACATGCTAAAACAGTTTTATCAAGTGCTGCGAATAGTTTTAACTACTAACCTTTTAAGTTAAATGAAATTGAATAGTATTCCCATTTTATTTATTGACAAAATAAAATTCTTCAATTGAAATTTAAATTTGTAAAACCGAGAGCTTTAAAAAAAATGTATTAACATTGTGTACCACATAATCATGGAATACCTTTTACACAAAATTGGTATCCGATAATTGATAACATTTTGATAATCTCCGGTACGGACATGCATTGTATAAAGAACCTACGACAAAAAAAAACGTAGTTTCGAAGCAATTGGCGGCACGGTTGGCGCAGTGGTTAAGCGATTGACTGCTGCGTTGCGTATCGCGGGTTCGATTCTCGCACGGAACAAATATTTGTATGACCTACAAGTTGTTATTCCGGGTCTGGCTGTTTGTGTATGTGGGTTTGAATGTTTGTAAACGCACCCACAATACAGGAGAAATTGCAAGAGTGGGGCAAGGTTTAAAAAAAAATGGCACACTTGTTTTATGATTGGAAATTCACAATACTTTCTTGGCAAAATCACAAATTTAAATTAAAAAATACGGAAATGTAATACAAAGCACACTCACACGTCCAATGTTTTATTTTTTTGCATCTAATGCGGCAGTGTGGCTATGTACCACAAAGAAAAAGCTTTAAATAAATGTTTAAATGCGACATATGATCGTGATGGGCCAAAACGAGACGCGCGTCACGCGTTTGATTAAAAAAGGCGTACGTGTATTAAATGAATAGTAACAGTTAGTAAAAAGTGATAAAACGTATCAAATAAGATATTAATTTTCAAATCACCAGACCAGATAATTTCGTCTCAACGGAGCTCCATTTGAGACCAAATTATCTGGTCTGGTATATTTTATATAATTATATTCATAAATCTATGAGAACTTGCTGCGTGATTTCGCGAGTCGATTAAATATCCAACCGCCGCCGCCGCCCGCCGCCCGCCGCGTTTTCCCCAACTAGTGTGTTATTATGTTGCCACAAGACAAGTAACGAAGCGGAAAATCGTCTCGAGCCAGCGATCCGATAATTGCTACGTCACAACCTGTGTATCAGTTTAAAACCATGTGTATTTTAAAAACTTCCAATGTTCTATATTTAAACCGGTCACCAGACGTGAATCGATCGATCCATGTTACTTTTTAGCCAAGGGCACTACACTGGTTTCGCATCGACCGAAAATACTTGGTTGACAAAACTCTAACCTAAAGTGCGGTAGGCAGGTTTATCAATCTACCTACTTTTCAAAATTATCGATAAAGAAAAGAAAGAAATATATTTTATTTGGAACACGCACAGGAAATACAAAGAGTAAAAAATAAAAAAGGCGCATTTAAAACTAACAAAATTAACAATAAAAACAACAATAAACAATTAAAAAAACCTGTGAGAGGCCAAAAAGGCTCCTATCTCAGCATAAAGCTGCGATATATAAAAAATAAGTACCGCAGCGCTGGTATTCTGATAGGGCCCGATAAAATCTCAAACTTGCATCATGTATTATTTATTTAACAATTTCGTCAATGTATACTTACACTTTATAAATACCAAAACACACAGGTACCAAGACAACAAGATAACATTCAAGACTTAGATAAATGATTGGTCTATGGATTGGTTGGTTGGTTTGGTTGGTTGGTTGGTGGTTGGGGTATTGGTCAATGATCTATCTAAGATTCAAGACTTTTTTACTAGAACATAAATACCTGTAGTGTATCTATTTAATAGATATGTAAACATTATCTCATGCACATCAGAGTGAGGTAGCTGTCACTAATGTCAACTGTCATTTCTTCACGAATGGCGGGCAAAGACTACAATATACTGGCAAATGGCGGGTAACAGTGAAAAGTGAAGCGAGCCTGCACGAAATGCTTTGGTTTGGTGATGAGCCAGTGCACTGATATATTCAACTTAAGTACGGAATCAACAGGATTTTACAGATAACTATAACTTTAGTATAAGAACCATGTTGATTCCGTAAGAGTACATTAGTCAAGAAAGAGTCCTCACGAGTGTTGTAAGACCACTGCAGGGGAAAATTATCGAAATATTTTCATTAAAACCTTCGGAATATGTCTTTTGTACGTAACTGTGTACGTGGAAACTATGTCGTCGTGTTACCAATTTTTCTCCTATGTTTTTCCAAGATTCAATGCCTGGGATAATTGAAACTATCACTTTGAATACTTGAAATCTGTGTTTTAAAATAGACAAAAGATTTTTTAAATGGCCATGATATTGGCGGCACACGAAAACGTAGTGATGTTGACAATGACAGCCACAGATATGACGGCTTGCGACGTTCCTATCTACGTGTCTACGCGAACAAAGGGAAGGCGAGTTCAGAAAAAGTGTTTTTTATTTTAACAAGAGCTGTGGTGGCCGCTGCTTGCGGGGTGGTCGTAGGTTGAAACCCTGGCAGGCACTTTAATTTGTGTAAATTATTTCAATACCACTTCTCTCTAAACAGGGAAAGAAAATCGTGAGGAAACCAGCATGGCCTATAACCAAAAATTCGAAGACATGGGATATCCAGCAACCCATAGATTACACGGCCCACTGCCTCTCACAGAGAGGAGGCCTATGTCCCGGCAGTGGGAACATTATAGGCTGATTATGGTAAGGATGTAATTTTCAAATTCGTACTTGATTGGCGCCACGATGGCGTGTTCTCCAAGTTGATTAATTAAAGGACATTTTAGAACAACACTTACATAATAATTAGCATTGAACTTCACTCACAAGTAAGTTCGTTTGATTAGTAAATATTGGTAACAGGAGAATTATATTTCAACAATAAGCCGTATTAAATATTATTATCCAATCAATCCGGTTAATAATTCCATTTCCATTGCGTTATTTAATTTGTAGTTTGTTGACTTTAGTTTAACTGGTTTCAGATCAGTTAAAGTAAAGTCAACAGACTGCAAATTTCAAGGAACGCTTTATAATCTGAGTTTCGGTTCAATATAATTATCCCAAAGCTAAGTCAAGTTAGACGGGCCAGCTGTTATAAATGAACACCAATGGTTCTAGCTGTGATTGTAGAGCTCCAAGATTAAGTTTTGGTGCAGTATTGATGGGCAGTTATTAATAGTTTGTTTATTAAGGCCCCGTTGTTTGATACGTAGTTAAACATGACCAATAGTTAATTTAACAATTAATCACTTGACAATAGTCAATAGCTGTCAAATTTTAACTGCTCTGTCTGCGCATGGTAAACTTTTATAGCAAATTGTAATTTTTTTAACTGTAGTTTGCTTAACCATTTGTCAAATAACATAGTTCTGTAATTTTTAACAAATTGTAAGTTTAACGGCACGGGCTTGCAGTGGGCGAGCAAAGGGTAGCCATCCGGTAAGGACCAGTTGTGTTCCACGCGTGCCTCGAAGCGATGTCAGCACCAATTGACGGGGTCCGCTAGGGCCGATGCCTGCCAGGGTCGCGGAATGTTCGAAAGAGTTACCGTGGGTGGCACTGGCGCACAGGCAACTGAAGGAACACGGGTGGGTTTTGGTCAGTAAGAATCTGACACACCCTTCCGCTCCACCCAGAGCGGGATAGGTCATTTGATGATTTCCTACCCAAAAAAAAGAAAAAAAGGATTTTTAACTATTAGTATGTTTGACTACTGATCAAACAACGGGCCCTTAAAATATTGATATTTGATAACTTTAACTATTGTCAAGTGACTAATTGTTACTATTGGTCATTTGTAACTATGAATCAAACAACGGGCCCTAAGCTAGCTATAGTTAGGTGTGTGGTCCTTATTCTAGGAGAACTCATAGTTAGTTGGGCTTGATAACGTCGGTTGGTATGTACCAAAATAAGAATCAAATTCAAATATTTTATTGTACACATGTGGTAAATAGGTTAATGTTACATTCAAGGGATCCAGCCCCTGACATGAATTTTGTGCAATTTTTAAAGCATTAAAATCAAAATGTCTTTACATTCAGTTTAAGGTTAATAAATATATCACATCATGGGTGGCCGAGTTGCGAAAAATCGGGTCTTCTTTACGATCCGACATAGTTTAGGTAGGTGTGGGCACTGTAGTGGGTACTCGAACGAAAAGATAATTCCAATTTAAAATATCTTTAATAAACTATTGAATGAAATAAACACGTGGGACGGAAACAAACACGTGCGTTGGTACTGAGCGTTTGCCAAGACTGTCCGAGCTCGACTGTCGACTGTAGACTGTCGCCACACTCGCCACACTCGGTCACTCCGCCAATCCTCGCTGCATCCCCTCCACCGATGATCGTGTCCAAGCGCTAGGGCTGGCTTGCATTTCCGAAAAACATGATTATTCGTTTATGAATCAAATCGTTAGATGGCGCTGTCCGCTCTACTGTGGCGCCATCTATCCACGACAAATAGATAGTACTTAAGTAATTATCCAGTTCCTATCCTCGTTTAAAAGAAATCGTCCACCGCATCACTGCTTGCACTAGAGATAGTGGACATCTAATAATTTATAATAATATTGAATTGCTTGAATTTCTACTTAGCCCTCTTCCTCTCTCCTAATTATGCTGTGCCCGACAGGGTCCATATTGATCTTTTACTTTGATATACCATCTATGTAATTATGGAATGCAATAAAGAATTGAGTATTGCGTAAAGGCGAGCAAATAAAAGGTAAACAGGAGAGGCTTAAACAAGATACGACATTATTTTCATCCTTAAAGTTTGCCCAATGTATCGCAAGAAATAAACATTTGAAAAGCCTTGCACTTATTATGATATAAATTAAGTAATTATTTTGAATTGTGTATGTCCAAATATGGCCATTGTGGATATTATTCATAATATTGCAAAAAGTGAATTAACAATTCCAGCCAATTAATACAATTATAAAAAACCTTGACCTCTCAAGGCCGATTCAAAATCCAAGAGCGTTGTCTAAATTATTTTATGATGTAGTTGGTACAAAGGCTATGTTTCATAAAGCCTAAGGCTATGTGAAATATCGTGGGCCACAACAATGTTGAGCTAATCCTTACTTTTGGGGCCTCCTACTGTTACTATAAAAACTAGGCTTGTTCTCACTTCTGTATTTTGTTTGTGAGGTCATGGAGAAATACCTTGTTATTAATTACAATTATCAGTAACTCAGTGATTGTAATTTAGCAACTAATTACGCTAGTGTTAACAGAATACAAATAATTTGGATCAAGATTAAGAAACTTAAATGTTTTATATTTCAAGTCACGTTTATTTCAATTTTCATTAAAATAATATCTGAAATAAATTTAATTTTTCAGCTAATGCCTCTAATGCTGTCGCTTCTTACTAAAGAAAGAAAATATTATGTTGTCAAGAAACCTCATACATTAATGAGGCAAGACTTCAAATCAGTACCTATGTTTTAGTGTCACCGTGCATTATTCAATTTTAGAAAATTAAAGAACCTAGAAACTAAGAAACTAAGCATCAAAAATCTTATCTTAAATCACGAAAACATCACGAGTCACGATTTTTGCACCAATAGTAGACCAAGATAATAAAATAAATAAAACAAGACAGGTCGATCCCAGCGGTTACAAAGGGACGCGGGGTAGTAAAAAATAACGGAGCACGAAATACAGGGTGTTGCGATCGAGCGGAAAGGTATTGGGGACAGATAAAAAGGTTTCCTGCTGATAAGGGAATGGAAAAGCAAGAATTATCTGATGCTGTTACTGTAATGGATTTAAAGATGAAATCTGTTAGAATGGAAATGCATTGGTGTACCTTATATAGAAATGCATTTGTATATTGCTACTTTGGGAGGAGAAAGTTTCCATTAATATATTTTTCTTAAACATGTTTACCTTCTTCGAGATAAATCGAAAATGCTGTACTGGTCGAATACATGAGAGCAGCGGCCCGCAAAGTAAGCAAAAAATCCATATCTATCGTGTTTAGCGGCCGAATAAATTACAATGAAAACTCATATCTGTCGTGTAATTTAAAAATGGTCGAACTGTTTACTTCGACCCATGGCAACCACGGAGCTAACTTATCAATGACTTTATATAAATCTTGCTTTGTTTAAAGTGAGAAAACAAAACAAATGAATATATTGGCGAGAGGAAATGTTATCGTTGTTCGTCATAAATTCTGAAATTTATAATTAAATTACATAGTTTGAATTTCCGCGCATAATTTGAGAAAAATACTATACAAGCCTTGGCTGCAACCAGGCATTGATGGACTCACGTATGTATGCCTCGGCTTCGCCTCGGCCCATATTTTCACGTTCTTCCATCAATGCCTCTGTTGTCGGCCGCTGCAGTAATGTACTAGTTGTACGCCGCGCCGCGCGCCGTGATCGTAGTGCACAGTTTAAAGATTTGTACTATAAAAGTTATGGTGGTATGATATTGGTAGCTGTTAGTAATAAATATAAATTTGTTAATAAAACTGAGTGCCAAACCTCCGTCGAGGTTATGTGGTTATGTTTGAGTGCTAGTGGCGTCTTTATGAATATTTGTGTTGTTTATTTACCGTTTTATATACCTTGCCACATCTTTGTTCAATTCATGGCCAGGGCTGAAAAAAATTGCTTGCGATATATGGATTGCACCACTTTGATTCTTGGTGATTTTAATCTTCCTATTGTAAATTGGCTTCAGTTCAATTATCCCTTTCTAAGAATTAGTGACCCTAAGTCTTTAGCGTTGAGGGACTTCCTAAACATCACCGGCTGTGTTCAAATGACTAACGTCTGCAATGAAAATAATAATATCCTAGACCATGAGGTCTAGGATATTATTATTATTATAAACAGAAAGACTGGAGTTCTCATCCACCAAGATGACTTGGAGGATGAGAACTTCAGTCTTTCTGTTTCTTCCGCACCCGCCATCTGTAAACCAGATAAACGTCATCCGCCACTAGAATTAGCCATTACTAAAACTTCAATTTCTAATTTAAATTATAATATTTAACAATCTAAATATATTTTCATCAAAATAAACTATGAGACATATGTTCGTGATCTACTTAAAGTAAATTGGGAGGATGTACTTGTTGGTGAGGGTGGTAAGGGTGTGGCTGATCTATTTGCAGACTGCTTCGCATATATGTACGGATTAATCAACAGCCTAGTATCTTGTCTTCAATTTACTGCTCATCTAATTACACTATGTCTTCCATTGGCATTACTGAAAATGACGTTAGAGATAGCATCAAAAAGTTACATCTTAATAAAGCAGCTGGTCCGGATGGACTTCCTCCTACTTTTTTTTCGTCTCTGCTTTGATGATTTTACTATACCACTGCAGATAATCCTACTAATATTATAAATGTGAAAGTTTGTGTGGCTGGATGGATGGATGTTTGTTACTCTTTGATCTCTTTGATCTACTCTGATTTAGATGGAATATGGAACTCAGATAGTTTATAACCTCGATTAACACGTGGGATACTTTTTATCTCGATAGTACGTTCCCGTGGGATAATTCCCGACATCCACGCGGGCAAAGCCGCGGGCAAAAGCTAGTATACAATAAATCCCTCAAGGAAGGTACATTTATTGATGGGAAATCTCACACATTATCCCCATACATAAAACTGGTAGTATGAATGACGTAATTAACTATAGACCAATCTCTATTATATCACAATTTGCAAAAATTTATGAGGGTCTAATATACAATGTAGTTTATTCCCACTTCCGTCATATAGTTAGTTTGAAGCAACATGGTTTTGTGTCTAACCGTTCTATTATGTCTATCTTATTTATTTATCACTACTTTCATTAGTAACACTTTTGAAGCTAGGGCTCAGGTTGCCGCTGTTTACACAGATTTTGCAAAAGCTTTCGATTATGTTGATCACTCAGTTGTTTCTAAAATTGAAATAGAATTGCGCTGGTATTCATGGCTCTCTTGCGGTGGTTCGAGAGTTATTTAATTAATCGTTCTCAAATAGGTGCCTTGGCGGGTTATGAATCTGTATCTTTTTCTCCTGATTGGCATTCCACAGAGCTCTAAGGAGTAATCTTGAAGTCGTATATTATAATGTTTTTTTTTTTTTAATTATAATACACGACTTCGTCTGTGAGTATTTTGTATTTCATAATTTTGTATCCAGGATGAAAGTTGTCTATGTCCTTTTCCGGATCCTAGGTACAGACAGACAGTTATTTTCGCATTTATAATACAGGATGTTTGGCAGAACGTTGAACATACGAAAATGGTGAATAGGTGGGGTCATCTGCTACTTACTCAGCTCTAATTTATTTGGCTCTGGCCACCTGGATATTTAAAAAAAAAATATTTTGCTTTCTTCCAGTTTCACCACTTTCTAAACTTTAAAGTGAAAATTTTTCTTAAATCTTTTTTGTTGGCAGATTCTTATAAAATTATTGCTTTATTCAGATGTTAGCTAGAAAAAAAGTGATGAGTCCTCAAACTTACAGAAAGATGAAGATTTAAAAAAAAAAATGCCTGTTTTACCCATTTTTAATAAAAAATACACCTTAAAGTTTAGAAAGTGATGAAACAAGAAAGAAAAAAAAAAAAAAAAACAGGGGGCCAGGGTCAAATAAATTAGGGCTGAGTAAGTAGCAGATGACCCCACCTATCCGCCATTTTCGTATGTTCAACGTTCTGCCAAACACCTTGTATACTATAATAAGAATAATTAGCCTACCATCGTATTGATAATGTCATTAATTCGAAATTCTTCGGCAGAGCAACGAGTAATGATCAAAAAACGAAAATATTTCTCCCCGAAAAATACCAACCGTAATGACAAGACAGCTAAATGAAACCTCATTAGCATCTGAAAATGAAGACTTAATGTTACTCATTGATTAATGCTAGAATTCAATTAATGAACCAGATATTGGGCTTTTGATCCGAAGCTTGAATATAAAAAGTATCCTATATTTATCATTATGTGCCTAGACTTTTCCCAACTTTATGGAGGTCGGCTTCCTGTCTACCGGTAATACCAGTATTTTTTATGGAGTGACTGCCTATCTGACCTCCACAACCCAGTTACTGGGGAGCACGAAAAGTAGCCATTCGTAAAGTCGGTTGTCTGGCTTATTTTCAATTACATTGCTTTAAAGAAATGAAGTCTATTCTTACCCAGTAACTATTCTTAAAACGATCCGTTTTTCTCAGTAATGGTAGATTTTGCAATCAACGTTATTTCAAACTGCTGCTATAATTAAGTCCACAGATGTTACTAATGGCTTGGCGTTAGAATGTTCGTTGCTAGACTAGAAGGACTAAAGTTAATTATTGTTAGAAAATATATTCGAACTACAATTTCACAAGTAATGATGGATTTTTGGCTGCCTCTAGTAAGAGGGGTGACTTGATGACGACGTAGGTGACGATTTAGGCCCACTTGAATTGCCAATCACTAAACACATTTAGCGCTAAACGAGTTTTAAGCATCACTCTGTCTCTGTCATCTTCAAACATTTGGCAGAAATAGAATTATGTTTTAAGCTTGTTTAGCGCTAAACGTGTTTAGTGATTGGCGGTGCAAGTGGACCTTAGTCTTCTGCTTCCCTCAAAGGGGTGATTCTACTCGTCATTTTAAACAACTTTCGCTACGAAACACATATCCAATTCGAGAAAAAAAAAAACTTAAAACAACAGTAAACAAACTATTTCGATGCAAGTATGTATTTTTTTTACAATTCGGTTAGGAATTTCATAGCGAAAGTTGTTTAGAATGACACGACGTGTAGAATCAACCCCTTGACGGATGCAGGAGACTAAATCATCACACTGTAGTGATTAGTGATGTATGGCAGAAGAGCACATGCAGTGCCGAGCCCCAAATAAATTGGGCTGAAGACAGGAGGACGATGATTTTAATAAGGTAACCATTGTTAAAAGCTAACAACAGCAGAGACACTCATATAGATATCCGAGAGGTATGTCTTCACTCTATATTTACTGAAGTTTAAGTGTCGCCACCTTTTCCCCACTCCTGAAACTCGCACATAAACAAAAGAAATAGATATGGCACACATGATGCTTTTTTCGCACACAAACAAGAAAATATGCGTAACACTTTTGTGCTATTTTATTCTCGTATGCTCAAAAGGGGCGGGCACTTGAAAGTATAGATACAGTCACTGAATGCACACATGCAGCTCTAGCATCAACTAGAGAAGAGGGGTTGCTATAAATATTTGATCGGTAAAAATATCGATGAAAATCGACTGCAAAAAGAGGTGTTTTTGGACGTATTTTGTATCCTTTAATTTTTCTGCATTGCGATGTGAAATATTAAAACACCAATAAAAACAAATCAACTAAAAATATAATATTTTCGATTGCAAATGATATTTAACTAAATCAGTTTCTTCAGTTTCTCTCTTACTTAAAATAAAACTGTTCAACTATCGCACATAAAACAACAATTCAAATAGGTACTTATTGAACATGATATCGGACACTTTCATAATTTATGTGTTATACTCGTAGTCTTAACCAAAAAACGTAAGCAAATATCAATATGTTATTCCATCACACATTTTGTCAATTGGATAATATGACTATCCTTCGGGTCTTGCTCAAACTGGTGAAAATCAGTTGATGAGAAAATATTTGTGTATATTTGTGTTTGTGTTTGTTGTGTATATTTGTATTTGTGTTGTGTTTGTTTGTGTGTGTGTATCTAAGAGCTTTTGGGACTAGCAACGTCTAAGTTTATCAACTTTGAAGTCACTTGAAATTTGTTTGAGGGAAACCAATTATTTTTCCTACATTTTGCATCTACCCATTTATGTTTACTGTCTGGATCTTTCGGGAAACTGAAATAAAATGTATTAATTCTTGTATAACAGATTCTTAATATAATTTCTTGTTAGAGATTTCTTATTTTCACATTAGAGCAACTAACAATTATCGATATCCATATCTCAGCGCTGCGCACCACTAAAGCATCGTTTTGACATGCGTCAGTCACTAGGCTAAGGCTGTCGCATGTCAAAAATATTTCATGACTAGATAATTTGTAAAATACTTAAATATTATAATTAATGCAGTGATTTTTTACTTACCGGTGGTAAGACAAGCCACTTGTCCTAAGGCTATTGCTGTGCTGCAAGTGCTATTTTGAAAATAAGTGACGGAACAATTCGGCATTTCGTAAAAATCGAAATCACAGTACACGTTCAGATGCAAACATATGACTAAACGGTGCTCACTGCCGTCGCGCGTATTTAGGGTCTGTTTGACCAATGGAGGTGACATGTGCCACGGCTCCAAGCCATATCCCTCGATATCCGTGGTGGTATTACATCACAGGTAATCATAAAAGTCTTTTTCTACAGCTTATCTCTAGGAGAAAGTTTCTTTGTACAACTTAATGAACACTTCAGATATACTCGGTATATTGTCCTATGATTAATGCACTTGAGACAGATTAGTAATCGCGATGACATTATTAGGTCACGTTTGATTAATGTTGTTGAACATGAATGTACATTCATACAACTTTCATCGAAACATATGCGCGAGCGTTGCCATTTTTCACTTGTTGACCGAGCGAGCACGAAGCGTCTCCCTTTCAG
Organism: Griposia aprilina; assembly: GCA_916610205.1. NCBI lineage: Eukaryota > Metazoa > Arthropoda > Insecta > Lepidoptera > Noctuidae > Griposia > Griposia aprilina. The sequence continues at coordinate 20,203,002 of OU744302.1, read as the reverse complement.
CTGGGGCATAAATGCTTTCGTATATCCGGATGGCTGTTCTCCTCTACAGGTTGGATTTCTCAACCGATTTTCGTGAAATATTGTGGGCAGGTTCGATAATTATATGGATTTTTTTTCGTCGAAACAGTTACACAAAATGGCGACATTAAACAAAAACATAATTCAGCCATTTCGCGCATTTTGTTCTAAGGATTTTGTTTTAAGGTGCGCGGTGAACATTTATTCAGTTTTAAGCTATGCAAAGATAGAGTCGCGAGATCGACAGTTCATAGAGCCACTAGTTAAACGTTAGCTAACAATATAATTTTCCAATACTAGTACTAAAACCTTAACACATTTAAAACCTTGTCAGGTTGTAAAACGTGACACTTCAACGGCATTTTCAATTAATTGACAATTGAAAAGATTAATGTGACACAGTCCAAAAGTGATCTACGTTTTCCTAAGGTGTTTGTATCTAGTCATGTTAATTAAGCAAGAATAATATGCTTGTGATTGACATGGATTCGAGTTGATTATGCAAGGGGCGGATTTCCAACTTGTGACCTTTCGTTCGTCAGTCGGACGTACTAGCATAGCTACTATTTTTGACTCCCACTCACGTTTGCAAAGGTTGTTTTATGTCGTAGGAACTAAATATCCGCCTAGTGGTACTGTTTAAATATATCACGCCTCTATACTCGGAAGGTAATCAGAGGTTTATAACACATCTACATTTCACCAGTTACCAGATACCAGGCTCCGGACTGCTACTGAAAAATTCGTATTGAAAAACTTAATTACATTTTAAATGATCTGGTAATCGAATCGAACCCATGTTCAGCGGTCGTGCTTTCAACCGCTAGACCTAGTATAGGTAAACTTCAAATCCAACTCAATAAATTCCAGAGACTCTTTAAGAACATTCAGTATTTGATCCACATTCAGAACCAACTACAAATGTTCAGTGAACTGAACATTTTCACGTCGATCCTGTAAATCATACGACGTGACAGGGTCGCTGCCTGCCATTTTCAGATCATAACTCATAAAATATTTTTTATGACCACCTTCATGATGATAATAGAAGTATGAGGTTCTGGGTGGAAAATTCCTCATCCTCCATACCTCCGACCAGACGGGTGTTGAGTCTGGTGGGCTACTGCCCAACGGTTGATGTCGGAATGTTGTATACAGAGTGGGAGATATATCGACGCGAAAACTGAAACCATGAACTCAGCACATGATTCTAGAACCCCTAGAGTGGTAATATTTAATCAGTTATAAAAAAAACAGCTGTTTCATAGAAAAATTAAATACCTACGCGATCAATATGTATGGCAGAGCTAATTTTGTTTTAGTATTAACGCAAGTGATTCAGAATTATGTATTGAATCCATGGGAACAGGTTGCGCATCGATGTCTCTGCCACCCTGTATATGCTAATCACGCGGATAGCTTTGCTTGCACGATGCAGGGGCGTGACGTCAGTGTGTTGCGTAGTTTGCATGTGGTGTTGCAAATGCCGCCACAATGTTTTCAAATGCTTGTTGCGTAGTTAACACCTTAACCTGTGTCCGCAAAATACATAAAAGAGGCTAAAAGCTTTTGCAGATGGAGCGGTGTTCTTGCGTGAACTAAAATATGTGTTGCATCCGCATTGGACTATGAACGTGCAAGTATTTAGAGTGGAATTTGTATTGTATGCAGAGCTGAATGGAAGCAAATAGCGACTATGTGACTCACTTTACATGCAACGTAATGCTGAAATTAGGAGCATATTTCTGGATACGTTATTGGGTAAAGTTAAAAAAAACATAGATTTTTATTTGGTCCAAAAACCCTTTACAATTTGATATTTTCACCCCTAAAGTACTGACTTTAGGGGTGTCTCTAACTGGATTATTTCTGTCTAATACCTAAGATAATTAATATTGTAATTCCATTATTTCCAGTACATTAAAAATCCTTTGATCAGCGCGCCTGAGGCGATCTCTGATTTTGAACTCCAAAATTCGTCATGTATTTAAAATTATTCAGAATTCACTCTCCAGTCATTTTCATTTCGACTAGAAAAATTGTTCAAAGAGCAACTTACAGTGGATAAGAAGATATATTTACAAAATCCAGTTTATGTTGGTCCGAGGCGTTTTAGAGCTTAACAATCTTTTTAAACTAAAAGATAATTTGGTACGTGACGATAAAGATAAAATATTTGTCTGTTCCAGTGTTCTTCTTCTTTCTTTTTTAGGGTTATGGTTTCCGCACTTAGTCCTTCATGTGGACCATTGTGCGTGGGCCATGGCGGCCGTCGGTGGTTACTCGAACCAGCCCACCTCCCTCCAGAAGTCGATGATATCTCCTGGTCTACTGAGAGCATCTGTGTAGGATTTGGATGCCCCGAGGGATTGTGACTTAATTTGAGTGACGCCTGTGCATTCAAAGAGCATATGCGTAACGGTTTCCTCAGCCTCCATGCAGGCCCTGCACAGAGGTATGCCCGGTATGCCTATTGTGTGAAAGTGTTTGTTTAGCGAGCAGTGACCCGTGGTGAATCCCGTCACCAGGCGCAGACCGTTTCTATCCAGACGTAATAAACGTTTGGTTAGCTAGCCATCTAAGGATGGCGTGGCTTCCCTGGACTGCCTACAGCCGGGTGTCGAGGCCCACCAACTCTCCGCTTGTGTATGGGTGTACTCCTGTAACCATCTGCGTAGCTGGGTAAAAAGGATGGGCACGATGGGTTCGGGTCCACAGACTGACGCGCTGGATGCACTGTTCCAGTATTTTGAAGCGATTAACCATTCACTGCTTGCTATCTTTTCATGAGCACTGGTTGATATATAGTTGTAATTTGTATAACAATCTATTTTAAGAAACTGACAACAGCTAAAGCACCGTCACTGTCGGACTGCGTAGAAAAGAAAGAGAAGCGCGATGACACAATGCTGGTATATTTTTGCAAAATATGAAGCAATTATCTATTAACAAAAAATCTATTGATTGGACTAAAAAAATGAAACACTATTACGTTAATATGCTGCTTGTAGAACAATCTGACAAAAAACCAGAATGATTGCGTGTATGTTAGTATGGTTTTTAATCGTTAAAAGAAATTGCTATAGGTATCTTCGTGATTTTCTTCTATCGTATCAAATTAGTTGTATTATGTTTTCAAGACACTATCTAACTTACATAAATCCTGAAGAATACCATATTATATTTTTCTGATTTTTCTTGCTGCAGTGGATCATAATTATACTTTTAGGCATTATAAAACTTGTGTTTAGTTCCTGAAGTCCCCTTAACTCCAATACTACAGACGCGTTGGCCACTCATTTATCACATCTATGCCAATAACTTCGTATTCACACATAATTAATTATATTTATCGCTACTTAACTTACTTCAGCTTTAAAACTATCAACGAAATTACTAAAGCTATTAATTTCAGTATCTGCTTCATCATCTTCGAAACTTAAACAAAAAACCTTAATTCTCCCATGAAAGTTAGCGACAATATTATCGTTGACAAAATCTTTGAGCGTCCAACGTCTAACTTATTGAAAGGGGGATTGAAGCACCCAAAGTTTGGTTGCTCATTCGAACGTTTAACACTGAATGGTAATCAATAATCGGATCGGATATCGGTAATATCTGGCATTTGCCCAAATATGTCGTAGTGGACGCTTGAGATATTAAGGTGCACGTATTTATGTTTCTATTAGCTTCTGCCCGCGGCTTCACCTGCGTTGATGTCGGAAATTATCCTACGAGAACATGCTACGGGAGCAAAAAATAGCCTACGTCCTTACCTAGAATGTCATCTATCTCCTTGCCAATTTTTATCGAAATCCGTTCAGTGGTTTGGGCGTGAAAAGGTAACATACAGACAGAATTACTTTCGAATTTATAATATTAGTATGGATATATATATATAGGCCTTGTTTTACTTCGACAGTTTCCTTGTTGTGAGTTTGAAGCGGTTTTGGTCCCACCAAGGTCAGTCTCAAAGTGGCTTTGGTTTTGGCAGATTAAATATTAATTACAGAAACCCACATGCATGAAGAAAAACAGAACAATATGAAGAAAGGGGATTAATAAGAGTGCATGTTTTATTGAACTTAGAAGTAAAACACGTACTATTAAGAGTAGAGTTCACGATAACAGCCTCAATGAAAGATGAAGTCATAAACACATCAAGCTTGGTATACGGATATGTGATCAATACTAAAGAAAACGTGAGCGTTATTATATTGCGCCGAACGTAAAATATTTGCTTGAGCGGTATTGCCGTAGTGAAAAAACGTCCAGTTTCTTAACAAATACAAGGCTCATACTAGTTAGAGAAAACTAACAAAAAACGCCAATCACAAAGGGCTAAAAAGAAAGTACTATTTGTCATCTCGCAATGTGCCAACGCATGTTCAATGTTCTGTAAATTCAATTATCTGTAATGTTCTAAATCGCTTTCAATCTATGTACATGTTTATGTTCCACGTTTTGCTTGGCTTTATTGTAGGGTCTTGCCTCTCTTCAAATTTTATTTTTTTCTTGTAATCAGATTTATACTCTTTTGTCAAACTTTGATCAAGCAACTGTCATTGTAGTATCTGCGGCGTAATTACGTAACACACTAACAGTAGGAATGGCTTTCATTTTGACAGTTCAACAACATTCATTGCGTTATTTACGTTGTTGAGCAGACAAATTTTTCGACCATATGAAGCAATGTATTAGCAATAGGCTTCAAATTCATTCAGATTTTGATTAATAATGTTACGCAATTAGGTTACTCATCCCTTGATGGACCGATATTTATTTTACCTCTAAATTTATTCCTATCTGTATTGCTTGTGAAAGGCACCTTTTTATTTTTCCTATCTTATCTACCTAATCTTTGCTGTCCTGTTTCTTTTTATCCACAGCGTAAATGTCATCATTTATATCCAAGAAGGAGTTTCTATTCCCATTTTAGCTATTTTTGTGCGAATCTGTCTATAATTTTCTTCATCCCGCATAACTTGATTATCTCGCCTCTCTAACACCCTTTTAGATATAAATGAATGAAGCCGATCAATTTTTATTATTTTAAGCTCAGAAGGTAATAATGTAGGCAATATTTTGACGTTACAGTTGTTGATAATAAAGTCAGGGAATTTTATTTTTAGTTTTCATTATTTCAGTTTAGAAGAGATTATGTGATAGCAGCGCAAATTAGTGCAGTTTATTATACTGAAGATGAAATATGATGACACACTTTTAGTCAATCTCTCTCCCAAACCCTGTATTTTGGGAGTCTGTAACTTAGTTAATATTAAGTTAGCACTATCGACAGTAGGGTCAAATAAAATTAGCTAGCGAAACTCCGCAGATGTGATGGGTATCAATATCTAAACATGATAAAACAAAAAAACAAAAATATTTGATGATTTTTTTGTGGGATCATCGACCTCTGTTAGTGTATGCACTTGAAAAATCAGTTTAAAAAAAATACAGTTTTTTTCTGTAAACTTCACAGACGTGATTGGTATCAAGATCTAAACACGATAAAACACTCGTATTTCTTCGACTCATACTTCATGTAACAGCACTACCAGGCAGCGGTCGGTGACTCCTAAAAAAAATATCAAATCTTTTTAATTTAAATTTTATCGTGTCTAGATATCGATACCCATAACGTCTGCAGAGTTTCGCTAGCTAATTAAATTTGACCTTGTATAGTCGACCTCGTATTTGCTTCATCACCCTAAGGTTGAATGTCACTTGCACGTCATAAAACTTCTAGGCCTATTTAGTGACTGGGAATTGCTGTCAAAAGTGGTAAAGCAATTTCGAGGTCGACCATGCCTAACCTCAAAAATCACAATCAAATGGAACAAGATTTAAAAGGCCATAAAACAATATTCAAATCAGCATTCAAAAATGTTTTCAACGAATTGTAAACCTCATTCTTCCCAAGAGGATAATAAAATTATCTAAAACCAAAATCACTTGATTTCAGCTTCTATGTCACCCTCTGGGCCGATCGGCATAATTAATGAGTATCTAAGAACATCCATTGTGACGTCAGACAACGTCACCGGATTGAGCCTGTCCATGTCTATAGTGTCCATTTGTCCTATCTCACTTCGTCAGACAGGCTGACGTGTCCATTGGGACACAAAACTGGCATTTGGAATGACTTACTAAGGAACCTTTTGTTTTTTTTTTGTATCTCTCTAGTGTGCCTAGTGGTGAAAGTAAAAAGAATTACTACGTATCTTTATGTTGGATTTTTCGTATATTTTATTTCTGTGTTGATACCAAAAAACCGGCCAAGTGGGAGTCGGACTCGCGCACGAAGGGTTCCGTACCATTATCTATAAAAACGGCAAAAAAAACATATCTGGTGTATGGGAGCCCCACTTAAATATTTATTTTATTCAATTTTTTGTATTTTTTGTTATAGCGGCAACAGAAATACATCATCTGTGAAAACGTCAACTGTCGAACTATCACGGTTCATGAGATACAGCCTGGTGACAGATGGATGTACAGCGGAGTCTTAGTAATAGGGTCCCGTTTTACCCTTTGCGTACAGAACCCTAAAAACCAGCAGATTGGTACTTTGGTTGGCCCGATTGGCTCAATACCTACTATTGTCACTAGTACGTTTTCTATCTCCGCCTGCTATTGAACTCTTGTTTCTTAATTATGTATATTTAATGTTTAACTGAACTTTTTATTTAAATAACTGAAACTTTGCATACTATGTTTTCATGTACCAACACAAGTGTGCTCTTTGTTCACAATGACATCTTCCCATTTCCTCTAAACTCACGTCGGAAAATATACGTGATAAATAATATTTGCATTCTCTCGTGAATCTTATTTACTTCCAGTACAAATTCTACTCACGTTTTCCCCACGTGTTAAACAGGTTCCAAATTAATCCACCCAATTTACCCTGAACATTTTCAACCATTTTTTTTTTCACCTTACAACAAAACAATTGAGAATTACCTGCGCAAAAATCTAACCTCTATATTTTTCGCCAAATTAAATGCTACAGAAGCGAGATCTTCTCAAACTGAAATAGACTTAAAATTCACAGAATTAGAATCCAATTTCGTTTGATCCCAATCAGAGGGATAAACTTCCAGTCTTGTAGGACATTTTGGCCTGAAAAATCCAATTGCCTTCTGCTGTAGCTGTTTGTAGGAAATTACAGTTTTTCGAGAACATTTCGTGTGCAAAATAGGTACTCGTTTATATCTATGTTTTTTCGCGCTCTTTGAATGTTTCCTGTCGTGTGTTCGCTATCTGTGAAGGTTTTGTGCTAATGTTTTCGAGTTCTCTGTTGTATTTTTATGAGGAACATTTACGGTCGTTTAGGACATACGTACTGAACTTTAGTCGTGTTGACTTTACTTGGAGACTAGGACCAACTTAAAGACTATGGTTGTCAGACTTAATTTCTAGTTTGGTTGTAAACATTAGTGTTACTAATATCTGTAACCAGGTATGAATCTTGCCCTTGTGTTAGCAATAATTAATTTTTGGCTGTGTTAAAAGGGCCCACTTGTACTTAAGTGCCGTCGCCGCGACAATGATTAGACTATTTCGTCCACATGGTATTCCACGAGTTTTAAAGTGTCTGCCAAAGTGTTGGCAGACATAGGTTAAGAATCATTAGCGATAAGTAAACTAGTGTAAGAAATATGTTTTAAGAAGTGAGTCTACAATAAACCACCATCTGAGTAAGACTCTTCGTTTTACTTATAAATCCCTCCGGCAACGCTCCCAAACGTTAACTAACTAGATTAGTGTCGTTACTTTGTTTTGACAAGATACCATAACATCACGCCTCTAAACCTCAAGGTTTAGGCAGAGGTGTACCTATAGTACACCCACATTCCGTTAGTTACGTTTAAGTCCCATGTTATAGGGAGCAAACCTTTTGCAATTCAACCGGGCACAAATCCAGACTCCGAGCTATGACTGAGAAATTCCTGATGGAAAAACCCAATAACACTTTGTCTGACCTGGGAATCGAACCCATGACCTCATGCTCAGCAGGAGCGCTTGCGACCACGATACCAACGAGGCAGACAAGACAAGATTGATCGATTAGTTCGCCACATTTATCGATTAATTGTCAACGAGGCAGACAAGGCAAGATTTATCGATTAATTGGTCACTTTTTATTTGTGGTCGATGAGCAACCGCGCTGATGAAAATTAGTATTTTTATTGCCGAATTTGCCAACTCTTGACCTTGATCACGCCTGATGGAAAGCGATGGATGAGGTCTATGATGGAACGAGCATGCCCAGAATATGTCTTCACTCATGCTTTGAAGGCAGACGGGTTAAACGTGGAAGAGAACACAGACGCTGGCAGAGAGGATTTATCTGATCCATTTACTAAATAAAGGGATCTGGCGGTACCCAATAGCCAAGTCATTTAACGGTTTTTGGGAAAACTCCCATTATCACCTCTGGTAATAGCAGTTCATTGTTTTAACAGACAGGAAAATCCGTAGTGGACAGTAGTGTCTTCCTAAGGGATTGCTCCCTAAGGTCGCATTTTACGCCGACCGTGGCTAAGAGAGCCTTTCCTACCCAGGAGGTCAACTCTCTTGGCACAAAAGTTTGGCTGACGTTACGGGCATTTCCTGTTCCGTATCAACTATGGACATAAGATTAGTTTGGTGCCCGACCTAATAATGAATGACGGGATCCCTTCTATTCGCATAATGTTCTTTGTCCTAATATACTTCGGCATACCGATTTTGGCACAATTTGTTTTGGCATAATAATACTTCGGCATAATTTTTTTAGGCATACATTTTATGTTGGCATAATCATCTTAAAGACTAATTTGTTGTGGCATAAATTTGATTCGCATAACGTTAGTAGGCCTAATGACTATTAGCATAACGTTAGTAGGTATCTGTTGGGAGTTGAACACAACGTACTATGCCAATAATTACGGGTGCGATATACAAAACGTCATTATGGTTAACACCCCGACTCAGAGTACCCCGACTCGGATAGGTTAGGTTAGAAGGCTAAGGCGGGAGCGAAGCGGAGCGGAGCTCCCGCCTTAGCCTTCGTGGTTATTTTTTTTAAAACCACCCAGAAATAGGAGCCCCGCTAGGCGGGGCTCCGTCGACCTATCTTAGCGCAGGTGGTGGTTTAATAAATTTATGCTTTAGAATATAATGCTTAATCATTATTATGGTTAGAGAAATTATGTTTAAAAAAATTATGCGTAAGCTGTTATGCGTAATTATATTATACGAAAATATAATTATGCCAAACAAAATTATGCTAAGTTATATTAGGTCTTAAAATTTTATGCAAATGGATAGGGAACCATGAATGACACCACGATGTGACAGTTGTCTCTACTCCTGATGTGTTTTTACCTGTCCGAAAAAGTTAATTAATCAGGTGTAGGGTTCACTCCAAAGTTTCAAACTACTTTCCGCCGGGCACGTATCATCGTTGACGGAATTACAGAGTAGGCCCCCAGAGGTGTCGTGAAATAAGTTCTCCACTTTTACAGAAACTATCATCCAGTTTCTGGAACGCAAATGAACTCAAAAAAAATTGAAATAAATTGTCAAACACATTTCAATCTTGCGATTGGTTGACTGAATTGACAACAGCCAATCAAATCACTTGTATATGTGGCTGTCAATGGAAATTTTTAGAGACCTATGCCACGACGCACACCGAAATTCGAGTCATCTTGTGACTTTTGTTTTGACCATTATTGTTAGTGTAATTGTCTTGTTTCGGAATAAAAGGCTTTATTATTATTAATCAAATCACTTGACACGGGTTTAATTTTGATACGTTGATGATTTTACTACCAGAAACTGGGTGTAAGCATTATGATAATGGGCAATATTTCTATCCACAACTATCGATATTGATTATGAACTCACAAAACTCATCATTCGATTATTATACAACACTATTAAATGTTTATGTCGTTGTCACATTGTTTGTTTACTGAACAACACAGATTACAATTTACAATGTAGTTATTATGAGCTAAGATGTTTACAGTATAATGTTTCTAAACTACTGTTGTGATATTAAGTACTCATTGAGATGTATGCGGCACTAACTAACAAGAATCGTTTGCATTGTGATAGATACAAGTACGAAGTAATATTTAGTTTATAGTAAGGAACTTGTTTTAGTTGTCATGTCAGACAGCATGACTGATTTATTTTGTTAGCGTTTTGTGTGTCCCACTGCTGGGCAAAGGCCTTTTTTACTTAGGGTAGGCAATCATCAAATAACTTCTCCCGCTCTGGGTGGAGAAGGACAGCGTATCAGACTTTTACTGACTAAAACCCACCCGTGTTCCTGCAGTTGCCTGTGTGCCAGGGTAACCCTTTCGGACAAACCCGCGATCCTAGCAGGCATCGGCCCTAACGGACCCCGTCAGTGAGTGCTGACATCTCTTAGAGGCGCGCGTGGAACTCAATGCGCCGTCGACCCAGGCCTGGTCCTTACCGGACGATGAGCTTCCCATTGCTCGCCGTCCGCAAGCCCGCGGCTACCGTGGCCGGGAATCGGCAATGGACTTCCGACTCCCAGGGCGTCTCCTGTAGCGACTAGGGGTGTGAGGGCGCAAATATGCTGGGCAAAGGTGCATCTTGATGATGCTTGTCGTGTGCGATCTCTGACCATGTTGGCCCTGCAAATATTATCATATCGACACACCAATTTCGCCGTGGTCTAAAACATAGATCTCTGTAAATTTTTCTTAAAGTGCTGATCACTATTATACTTTCTTTACTACACCGCATCTTATTCTGTCAATGTAGGTAAATGCAAACGGTAAAGTATTGCCTGAATTGTGGTGAAGTATTCTGAATGGTAGTAATATTGAAAGAATTAGAAAAAAGGATAATAATATTATTATCTCTTGAGATTTTTCGCGTGACCTCAAAACCTTTTGAGGAATGATTAATATCCATCCATATTGGAATACAAACAATTTATTTCATGGTTGCACGATCGATTATCCAACTATTTTTAGTTTCCCCTCGTGGCTTTTTACTGCAGCTAGTAAAACGAGATAGGTATATAACAAAATCGAATGACAATATGGACTAATCGAAACTATATACATAACTTATGACTGAGTATTATCCCATCTTAACAGCCCCGCTGGTCTCTGGTCGAAAGCGCGACGGCTGAGCTTGGGGTCCTGGGTTAGATTCCTAGGTTGGGCAAAGTGTTATTGGATTTTTCCATTCAATTCCTCAGTAACGGCCCGGAGTTTGGAAGTTGGCGGTGTGATACCCCCGTGCTTCAGAAAGCAGGTTACTCCGTTGGTCCTGCGCTTGATCTCTCTCCGGTCGTGTCGGATAGCCGCCCTTCGGACTATGAGAGTGAGGAAAGACTGAGTGCACCTGTGTCTGCACACACACTTGAGCACTATAATAATATCTCCCGCGCCGATGGCCAGTTTCTGCTGAGATTGGCCGCCGTGGCCGAAATTCGGTCTGGATGAGTACTATTATTAATATCCCATCTCTTTTAAAAACCATGTTAAAAGATCCACAAAAAATACTTTAGAACAAGCAGACTATCCATTTCATTATAAGTTATAAACCTAGATCCAAAAGCATCCAATAACAAAGACAGGCCATCAATATTTTTTCTAAAGTCTAGGTTATAAATCACAGTGATTGTATTTGGGCCCGCAGTGGCTCTTTTGTGCACACTAATGGAATATCGAAACCCAAAATTTAGGCCAACTGTGTTTGACAGATGGCGTTTCCTAAGGGTTGCTGGGCATTGATACGTAACATGGATGTTATGATGATCGCTATCCAGCTGGCCTGTTATTAAATAATCTATTTATAATAATAATCTAGAGAAAAGGACCTGGTACGTACGGTGATATTGGTTTCAAGCTATTAAAATTATTGAGAACACTAAAAATGTATACAATATTCGATCTTTTGACAGCTCACAAGTTGTAGCGTTTGATTCTCACACTGAACAAACATTTTAATGGACGTTGGTCCAAGGTTTATCGTATGAGTTATATTAGCTAATGGGGTGATGCATTTACTGAAAAATCTACAAGGAAAATCATACTGTGAGAGCATATTAGAGAAAAGTCCTCTTCTGGGGCAGCGTGTTTTTTTTTCCAAGGACATTGGTATCCTAAGAACCAACGTAAAGTTACTTTCTATAAGTGTGGTAAATTAAATTAAAATGTTTTTTTTTTAAACACGGACATTTAATAAATATCCAAAATAGTTTCTGGTTTTAAGATTAGTTCACCTTATGAAAGAGCGAGTAGTCAATAATGCCATTTGTCACCGTCATCAGCTATCAAGCTAATGCATAGAATTAAAACTGTAAAGTTAATGTCACTCGCTCACCTCTTCCGAGCGCTTTAGCGCAACATGCATCTATTTGCAACAAAATCTAAGTCTAAGTTTTTATTTTTGTAATCTTAAGAACAAAACCAAAACCAACAATAACAAATAACAACAACAACATAAACAACAATAAACAAATAACAATAATAATATAAACCCAAATTAAATTATCTCTTATACACAATGCACACGCACACTATTACACACACACACACACATACACACATACATGCTCTAAAACTCGCTCGCATACATCACACTAGCGCTTACTTTATAATACTTAGATTTTCTTTTTTCTTTATCTTTGTTTTACAATTACATAACCGATTTAATGTTAAGTGGTGGGGCGGAGTCTCTTAACACAAGCATCCTCTCGTTTAAAAGGTGATCTCCAATGCATGTGTGTAAAAGCATTATATGTAATTCCAATAAACATTTTTATTTTTATCCTTTGATTCGACAAAAATATTTTTTTTAAATTTGTAATTATAAAATGTCCGTGCTATTATTATAATTAATATACACTATAAAGCACTAGCTTTTGCCCGCGGCTTCGCCCGCGTGGAAGTTGGAAATTATCCCACGGAAACGTTTTACCGGGATAAAAAGTATCTTATGTGTTAATCCAGATTATAAACTATCTCTGTTCCAAATTCCATCTAAATCCGTTCCGTAGTTTTTGCGTTAAAGAGTAACAAATATCCATCCATCCATCTATCCTCACAAACTTTTACATTTATAATATTAGTATGATAGGATAAAATCAATTAGGAATTATCGTACAAATATAATACGTGTTGATTCATAGAGCAATTTTAGCAACGTTCTCTTAAAATCATCGCGCTGCACAATTATGTAAGTTTGCATTTCAATAATATGCCAAGCAATTATATTAAATTGCATGCTAAAAAATAAAGTGTCTCTTACCCAAGGATTGCACGTATAATAATGCAACCATCCGCTCACCAACATTGGATATTTGCTCAACATTGAAATTTCAATATTACATATTTCAACACATAATTCAATGTACTACGTATTTTCATTTTATTTAACATGAAAGACGATTCAATTCGAATGTATTTACAAAGTAATGTCTTCTAGTTGGTTAATTTAACTTTGATAGACGGTAAAATATGTTTAACATGAAAGACGATTCAATTCGAATGTATTTACAAAGTAATGTCTTCTAGTTGGTTAATTTAACTTTGATAGACGGTAAAATATGTTTAAAGAAAAACATTTTTTTTTTTCTCGGAACCATGGGATCCCGGTCCTTTGGAAGGCGTACGATGGGCCGAAGCCAACTCGCAGAGGCCCCGTAGACAATTTTAATTAAATGCAGCACCAACCGTTTTGTTACCATGCGGATAATGTAGTGGGCTGCAATATTGATAATTCTAGTTATTATTGCTATTTGTAAACATTTTATATTGTAGCTGTTTATTGTCCCATAATAAATAAAATAAAACCGACGATTATCCCTGTATGAATTGTGCAAGTGCCCGCAAGGACAACCCCCGGTTGGGTAGGACTATTGCAGGATATGGAAAAAAAATATGATATTGGCCGATGGGTTTGAGAAAACACTTGTTTTATTATTACTAAGGTGTTATTATATCTTCTACTTAATAAAAATGTGAAATTGATTCATTCACACGTCTCATTCAGTTGAGAATCTAGAAGCATGAAATGTTTCAGAAAAGTTCCTTAAATAGCGGAAGTGAGCACTACGGAAGTTTTTTTTTAATTCACCCCTAAGGGGTTAAATATGAAATGAAAGTTTGTATTGAAGTTCATAATTTCTGTCGATACGCAATCCCATCGGGCTCACAGCTTGATAGTAGATAAAATAAAAACATCGGAATGAAGACTTTTCCTTAGTGTGAGGCTTAAATTATTCTGCAAATCCTATTTGGAAAATTTATGAAAACTCATAAACGACACTATTACTCCAAAAAAAGTGTACTTAATTCACACTCTTCAATTTAAATAATATTAACAAAATCGTTCCAATTATCACGCTCATAGTGCGAACCTCTAACCACAGCCTAACGCAGTGTCCACCCATCCTATGAATCATTCGAAGTTGACTGAATTTGAAATATCGAACTGAATTAATAACTCTCTGGAGTGGCAGCCAGTATTGTTCATTTGTCACTATTGTTTTTAGTTATAGAGTAAATTACGGCGCTGAAGGACAGTGCGGTGGGCAGAGATTGCGGTTTTTGTGCGAAATTAATGAGATATTTGTTTTGTTTCTAAACATAGGGTTTAACCAACTTATTTTAAACATTTAAGGTGATGAGTTAAGAGTTAGATCGGTGGCCTTAGGTGTACAAATGTGATTAAAATATTCCATGTTGTACTTTTAATAAAAATATTAAAAACATTACAAGACAAATAAAAAGATATCATGTTCAGGCCCAATAAAATTAAAATAAATTCTGTCAACTTTTATTTTATGTGTGTTATTAAAGCGATCATAATAAATAAGTAACACAGTTAGTTTCCATACGTTATACCTAATTACCTACCTACTTATAATTAATAATAATAATAAATAATGTGGATATTTTGTGCCGATAGTCGTGACGGCCAATGGCATAATAGCTAAGAACCTCGACCAACACCCGAGGAATTCTCGTTAGGCATTTGGATCAAGGGCTTGATCCAGAAAGCAGTTCTTCTGGACACGGCGCATATCATTAGGAGGTTCCTCTCTCAGGAGCCCTGACCACCGGTACCTTGGACTCTGCTCCCGATACCGGTGGGCTAGTATTATTTTATATTTTAATATTTTTTTTCCAATGTATTTTTATATTTTTTTATTTAATTTTATTCATATGTAGTAAAATGTCATAAAGAAAAAAAAAACATAATTATGTGGCTACAGAAATCGTTATGAAGCCTCTGAATCCTAAACTAAGAAAAAACCTGTATGTCAGGTCTCATTCTAACTAGCTTAGATCCTAATTTTTTCCCACCCGATGGTCGGTTCCGATTATGCGCATCTTGCCATTCCTTAAGGAAAACAACCAAGACATACAGCCACACAAAGTTATAATTTATAATTATTCGGGCAGTACGTGCAATGAATATAAATCGTACGACTCGTAGGTAGCTACACTTCATTTTGTGGTAAGAACATCCTGCTGTCTTTTTTAACCGACTTCACAAAAAGGAGGAGGTTCTCAATTCGTCTGTTTTTTTTTTATGTTTGTTAGCTCAGAACTTTTTTCTGGGTGAACCGATTTGGATGATTCTTTTTTTATTTGATAGGTGGTGCTTCACATGTAGTCCCATATAAATTTGATTAAGTTCTGACTAGCAGTTTTTGAGTTATCCTAATACTGCGTATTTTTTCCACTTAGTTTATATTGATGATAAGTTAATAATTTCCTGTCACTGTTATTTACATATCAAGTAGTGGTATATGAATTTGTGTGGGGTAGATACCGCAACTAAAAAGTGAAAAATAAAAACTTTTTTACAAAAAAACAACCGACTTCCAAAAAAAACACTAAAAGACGTGAAAAATAACTTTAATTTCGGAAGTCGGTGGCCAAACACGAAAATACAAAACTAAAGGCACCGACTTCCGAAATTAAACTTATTTTTCACGTCTTTTAGTGTTTTTTTTTGGAAGTCGGTTGTTTTTTTGTTGTAACTGTATTTTTTCCCGCTTTTTTTTGACATGTAAGATGGGTAACGCACAAGTTACTTTTCTAGCTAGGCTGCTTTCAAATGAGTATTTGGTAGGTTCATGTTGAGGCAAAGACCGGCACACTATATGGGTAACACACAATCTATCACAATCTGAATCATTTTGAAGCCTGTTTGCTAATCCATTATTTCATATGTTAGAAAAAATTGTCTGCTCAACAACGTAAATAACGCAATGAATGTTGTTGAACCGTCAAAATTAAAGCCATTCTTACTGTTAGTGTGTTACGCAATTACCCCGCAGTAGGCCAATAATTCCCGTAATTAATAATGTTCAAAATCGAATCGCAATCTCATCTCAGCCATAATCAATGTCAAAAACTTGTCAAAACTGTAGGGAATTTAGAAGTATTTTTAACAGATTAAAACTGAAATTAGTATGCGAACGTCCTTAGAAATACGGAATTGCCCCTATGTTTATTTCCCTAGATGACAATATTGTGCACTTTTATAATTTAATTTCCAACGTGATCGTATTATTGTGGGAGTCCACGTCCACATCATGGCATCACGATAACACAGGGGAGTTTAATTGTTTGGAAATATATGAAGACGTTTTTTTTCTGTCCACGATAACGTTATAACGTGCGCGTATTTTCATAAATTTTATGGACGTGGACGGAAACGTCTGTGGTGCCATCTACTTCGCCACATGCTAACTACGCATCACACTGAGGTCACACAAAATCCTGCATCGTGCAAGCATAATTTATCGCGCGACTATGATATACAGGGTGTTTGGCAGAACGTTGAACATACGAAAATGGTGGATAGGTGGGATCATCTGCTACTTACTCAGACCTAATTAATTTGGCCCTGAAACCTGGATATTAAAAAAAAAATCTTTATGCTTTCTTCTAGTTCTTAGTTCTAGGCAATATTTTCTTTTCTTTTTTAATCTTTAACAAAATATTGCCTACTGTTTTCCCCATTTTTAATAAAAAATACACTTTAAAGTTTAGAAAGTGGTGAAACTAGAAGAAAGCAAAAAAAAATGTTTTTAAAATGTCCAGGGGGCCAGGGCCAAATAAATTAGGGCTGTGTAAGTAGCAGATGACCCCACCTATCCACCATTTTCGTATGTTCAACGTTCTGCCAAACACCCTGTATATTATATACAACGTCGTGATCGTATACATAATATTGTAAAACATTTTTAAAAGAGTAACGGTGGAGTTTCTTGCCCATTCTTCTCCATACGAAACTACCTTTTGGAAGGGGCAACGAGAATCAATTCTATTTTTTTTTGTATATTTTGACGTTCAAAAGTGCCTTTTATGTGCCTATTTGAAATAAACGATTTGACTTTGACTTTGACTTTGTGACATCAATCGTTGGGCAGTTGCCCACTAGACACAACACGCGTCTGGTCGGAGGATGCTCTCTTTTCTTTTTACAGAGGATGAGTGACCTGAAGTTCACTGTGAACACCCTGTTCCTCAGACTTCTATATGTCCACGATAATATCGTGACGTTAGAAATGACAAAATCGCACATTGACAACACTATTCTGATTAACGAATCACCAGCCTTTAGCTGGTTATTCGCTTTAGTTATTGGGCTATCATTCTCATGAATGTTGGTAATTGCGAATCAGAGATAACTCACATTTACTCATAACACATTACTCCGTTTTCCCTGAATCTCATAGGCTAGGTGTCCGGATAATAAATGATAATCGGACGACCCAATTGCGGACTAGTGTAGTATCCGCTTACTACGCTCAAGGTTGCAGATTCAATTTCCGCATTGGGGTGAAATATTTCCGAAAAGTACGTTGGAATTGTACCTACGTTATAATAGTGTAATTTTATTCCAAAACTGAATGTCTTTTAGGAACCGGCTTTTGAGGATTTTCATTTTGATCTGATTTTTTATACTAAAAAGCTTTGGTTTGAAACCTCTTTAGCGCCAATTGTACACAAAAGTGAGCTGTAATTAATTAATTTGAGGCTGGTCATTAATTTTGTCTCCTTTCTTATCGTAAGAATATTATTTTACGAAATCTTTGATTTCTTAGACTAATTATTACATGCTTATCACTGCTCGCGCCCCGATCTGCTAATCGACTAAGCAAGCCCAACGACCAACCAACGAAGCACATCACTAGCGAGGGACCGCACTAGCGCCGGCGCAGCGGAATGCTTCACTTCTCTTCGTTCCTCTCATCTCATCAAATTGTTAACTAGAATTTAAACCAAGCCTACGTTCCAATAGTGTACTCTGAAAGTAATTAATTATACCTTTTTTTCAACTACAAAATTCTATGATTTCATCTGGCCAATCTTCATTATCAAATATAAAATATTTTGTTCCATCGTGAACAAAAAGTGGCGATCGTGACAGGACGCGAACCTGCAATCTTCGGATATAATAATATTTCGTTAGATACCTTTAAAATGGTTGTGAAATAAGTATAGGTAAATCAAATGACTAATGATATTTATAGGCATTAATGGTAAACCCTTGTAAATAAATCCCGATTATTATTAATAGTACATTTACCTATAATAAATCCCTGCAATGCGTACATAGAATACAAACCTTTATATTTTGTAAAGACTTCATGTTTAGCTTGTATAAAGTAGGTACGCAGGGTTTCTTCAGAAGGTTTCTTTCCCTCATAAATTATACATTTTTACTTCCATTCACCTCGTTAGGCCGTTTAAAGTGAAGCGATTTGGGTGTCTTGTTACTAAATCAGCGTAAAATACATTAGGTAGGAAGAACATTTTACATATTTAGAACCTTTTTGGTGGAGGACAATGGGTGATTATAAGACACTTAAATCCAGTCGATGTCGGATGGTATGCAAGAACATTAAGTTTGAAGATACGTTGATTATGGTATATAAAGTACAGTAACAGTTTTAATAGCTTCTAGAAAACGACTGTACTTAGAAAATGTGTTGCCATTCAGCTCCTTTTCTGACGCCTAACAAAATGAGTCTGTTCTCTTTTTTAAACGACTTCAAAAAATGGAGGAGGTTCTCAATTCAACTGTATGTTTATTTTTACTTTTATGTGTGTTAGCTCAGAACTATTTTCTAGGTGAACCGATTTGGATAATTCTTTTTTTATTTAAAAGCTGGTGCTTCACATTGTGATCACATATAAATTTTATTAAGTTCTGACCAGCAGTTTTTGAGTTATCCTTAATACTGCGTATTTTTTCCACTTAGTTTATATTGATGATGTGTTAATAATTTCCTGTCACTGTCCTTTACATAATAAGTAGTGGTATACGAATTTGTACGGGTAGGTACCGCAACTAAAAAGTGAAAAATAAACACTAAAAAACGTGAAAAATAACTTTAATTTCGGAAGTCGGTGGCCAAAAACGAAAATACAAAACCCAAGACACCGACTTCCGAAATGAAAGTTATTTTTTTGTGTTTTTTTGGATGTCGATTGTTTTTTTGTAAAAAAGTTTTTGTTTCAAGGATGGTGATGGTATACGGAAGATACTCCGTTAATTTTTCATCACAGTCGCTTTTTACTGAGAACTTTTAATTAATGCTCATTGATGTGTTATAGTTAGTGACTGGCAACTCGCATCCTACTTTACAGCAGGTGATAACCAAAATCCAAATTTAATGATTCGGATTTTTCTTATCATTTTCAACATTCCATATTCGAGAAAAAAGCCTTTGTTTACACTAATCAATTTGAAATTTTGGCTTGTCATCCTAACTAATACCATAAATGCGAAAGTATTTTTTTTTGTTTGTTACACTTTGACACTAAAACGGCTGAACGGATTCGGATGAAATTTGGCACATGGGTAGACCATAATCTGGATTAGGACATAGGATACTTTTATCCCGATACTCCCACGGAATCGAGACTTATGTGGATAAAACCGCGGAGCGCAGCTAGTTTATAATAAGCTGAACAGATTCCCTCATACATAATACATTCTTTCTCTGAGTCAGGGTTTATGTATATACACAATTTGTTCGCTTAATGTCAACTTACTTTTCCTTCTGTTTTTAGATTGTAAGTGTTGATATTTGAGCTAAGCTTAATAAATACTCAACCAGATAAAGAGCACACAGACTCCGGCAAGGGGATCCATTCTTTCTGAACCACTGTTATAAATTAAGACGTTTTTGAAGGGAAAACTTCTTTAGGCGCCCTTTTGCGCTCTTTCTGAGCAGTGAACGAATCTGTACCATCACGCTCGGATCGGTGACGCTGAATCAGGCATACACGGCGCTGAATCGCGTATACTCGGTTCCAGTCGTAAGTTTTTACTTAGTGTAGTCATAAGAACACAACCTCATTTTTATCAAAATTAAGTACACTATAAAACCACGAACACCATCAAAAATTATTAAAAAAAAAACATACAATTTTAATTATAAGACATCTGGCACACATTGTCACCTTAAATTGTATAAAATGAAGTATGTAGTAGAATTGTTGCCAGTCCATAACTTATCTAGTAGATTCCTAGTAGCTACGGCAAAAAAAATTCTTTGGAAGACTTTTACGGCATTACACATGATAAATAATTGTTTCACTACTGGACTATGGCCTTTTCCACAGAACTTAACACTTACAAGAAAAAAGACTGTTGGAAGAAACTTTGATGAAATGACTACGCTTGGTGAATGAACTAATGATATCAGTAAGTTAGTGATAGCAAGGGATGCTACCAAGTTATGCGTAGCCAACCCTTACCCCGTACTGTATTGGTAAACTAATATCACGCCATGCCCCCCATCTATACCGGGTAGCCGTTAATATCATGTGACAAATTATTAACTAGTGGCTCTGGCAGCTGTAGATCTCGCGACTCTGTCTTTGCATAGCTTACAACTGAATAAATGTTCACCGCGCACCTTGAAACAAAAAGCGCGCGTTTTCTACGTTTTTAACCCCCATATCTCCGCCGTTTTGAAAACAATCGATAAACGAAGTCGACAAAAAAAAAAATCGTACCTGCTCACAAAAGTTCACGAGAATCGATTGAGAAATGCCACCTGTAGAGGGGAACAGCCGGACATTCGGACATACGAAAGCATTTTTGCCCAAGCAGACACGGAGACCCTTCGCGGTCGCTCGGTCAATAAAGCTCATGCTGAGCACACGTATATCAATTAATTACATATATTTTGAACAAGTCTTGCGCGG
This sequence comes from Griposia aprilina, assembly GCA_916610205.1. Taxonomy (NCBI): domain Eukaryota; kingdom Metazoa; phylum Arthropoda; class Insecta; order Lepidoptera; family Noctuidae; genus Griposia; species Griposia aprilina. Next base: position 20,181,751 of record OU744302.1, on the reverse strand, counting down.
TCATATTTGACTACTTAGAGCAGATTTTTCTTTTGTGTGTCAACAAGCAGGCAAGCCTATCTGATGGTTAGTGATCACCACCGCACCCCGCTTAGCTGTTCTCCAATACCATTAAAGAGAACGGGAACAGCGGTATGAGGAACAGCGGTATGAGGAACAGCGTGTAAAGTTCACTCATACCTCCTCATAGAAAAGGGAGGATCCTCCTGGTGTCGTGTCTGGCGGGCAACACCCCGACAATTGATGTCGGGACGTTGTATATAATATGCTAGTTGCGTGGTAAACTCTGCTTGCGCGATGCAAGATTTACCATGACGTCAGTGTGACGCGTAGCTCGCATGTAGCGTTTTAGATGCCGCTACACCATAGGCATCGTAGGTGTGTTTCTGTCCTAAAGACGAAGCTAACACGTCTCATGTACATGCGCACACAGGCACCCATATCCTTCAAACCGGTATACAATATAATCATAATACTTTACATACACTTAAATACAACCGTCAACCACAAAACGCGATTCTTTCACCATTTTCTCGTCTAAAACTATACAACCATTATAGGAACTGGAAATAAATCCAGACTAAACTCGAATAAAAAAGAGGAAAGAGTGAATTTAAACTTCAAGCCGCTTTAGCGCTCAATAAGAAAATTGAAGCACTTATAGAATCAGCTCACTGCTTTACTGTGGCAGCGCTTTTTATCCCTTCCACTTGAATTTTAAAGTAGTGGGTCATATTAAAACATTGTTTGTTATATGAACGATCTGCGAAGATATACACAAATGTTTAAAAATACGATTTGATGGTAATCAGGTATTCAAAATAGTCCATGATATGTGCAATCTTTATACCTATGGATTTGTTGAAAGAACAATGGCAGCTTCCCATACATTGTTTTATTTGAAATTAAATTATTACGTCTTTAAAAGAAAAATATTTTATAAAACTCAGCGTCATTTCCTGAGCTAGTTTGTGTAAGATTTTTCTTTAGAGAAGGCGGAGATTAATAGATATTCAGTGTGGAACTTTTGAACAACATAGGACAGAGCGCAAGCTTCTGGTCAAGAGCTGTAAACTGTCAACGGTTGACAATGTCAACAACCAAGCAATTTTTTTTCGCTTTGATTTTAAATAGGCAATTCTGAACGAAAAAGACCAGTAGTCTTTTTAGTTCAGAATTGCCATAACATTTGATGTTTTTCTCACTTTACTGCAATATGCATAACTAAGTAAGAACACAGAATAAACTTAGATATAGGTACAACAAAATAAATGTGGTAATTATTCATTTACTCCGTGTTAATATAAAAACAAACTAAAAACGATATCAGCACCATGACAATTATGCTATACCTACTATTTAGGAAAATAAATATAAAATGGCAATACTAAACCAATTCAACCAATAATTTCCTAATCTTTTAGAACGAAGTAGTCAAATAACTTTTCATTAAACATTATTTTTTTACTCGGCCTTAACTAGATAATATGATAGTTAAAAAAAACGTAGATAAATAATTAAATTTCTTTCGTATAAGTCTAGTCACTTTTAGACGTTCAATTTTATTTCAAATAAGAATTCGCTATTGTTCTTTCGGTATATGTAGTACTTGTCAATATCAAGGAATATATTAAGTAAACGCTGTATTCTGCTGCATCCGGTAACACTGGAAAAAGCCTAGGCAGACCGTGATGACGATGATCAAGGAAACGATAAATAAACATCAGGGTACATTAGGACTAGAAATTCAAGACGTTGATATCATGAAATAACACCTACCAATGATATACAATGTGGAAACAACAATACGACAATTAATGAAAACACGGGCAATATTAATGCTTATGAGTATTTTGAAACTATCAAATAAATCCTAACATAGAAATATAAAAAAAGATTTTTTCAAACAAACTAAATTATAGTGACAGCTTAACTATGGGTTTTGCCAATCTTTGACTAGCTGTAGTGACTAAACAACAACACAACATAGCATCACGCCTGTATTTCCCGAAGGGTTTAGGCAGAGGTGTACCTATAGTACACCCACATTTCGCCAGTTATGTTTAAGTCCCATGTAATAGGGGGCGAGCCTATTGCCATCAACCAGGCACAAACCCAGACTCCGAGTTGCTACCGAGAAATTCCAGATGGAAAAACCCAATAACACTTTGCCCGACCCGGGAATCGAACCCAGGACCTCATACTCAGCAGTAGCGCTTACGCGCGTTGTTTGCGCTTAGTGAATAAACAATTACATATATTTAATTGGATTTTCGTATGCAGTCTTGGAACGGCATTAGATATACACAGTTTAATTTACTGTCGTATTGTCGTCTGAACATTGTATAGGTTATCCAAAATGGAGTAAAATAAATACTTTGACAATGACACTGGTCGCCTTTAAGACGCTTAACGAGACCATTCCTAACAAAGTTAGCACAGATGAAAAGGCGAATCAAAGCGACAAAATCAAACGGAACCAACAGAAAGAATATATAACGTAAAGATAAAACAGGGACAAAAGGTTTTTTATAGTCGTCACAAAACACTGATTGAGGTCGAAACTCGTAAAACTTATAAATCAAAGCTCAACAGTACCTTGGGGCCTGCCGATCTCCTTAGAGTTTAGATTTACGATCCGTAAGACGTTGATGTTGAATTAGAAATCCATGCTGATTTCAGTGATTATAGGTAATATGTCAGATTTGCGTTCTAGGGATGTGGTAAATCATGTTTCAGGAACAGATGATTTACTTGTATTTGAGAGGCGTATAGCTAAGTAATAACAGCCGCACGGGTCGATCGATCAGGTTAAGCTACGCTTGCCGCGGTTGATCCGTGGATGGGTGACCATCTTGAGTCACGTTAAGCTTTTGTTCCCGGCTGTCATTCGTGGATCTTTGACAGTCCTTACGGATTGTCAGAAACCCGAAAGTCTTACAACCGATCTTACCAAGGGGTATCGTATTACCCCGTAACTCGGTTGTGGAGGTCAGATAGGCAGTAGCCTCATGTAAAATACTGGTATCCAGCTGAATCGGGTGAGACTGGAAGCTGACCCCAGCATAGTTGGAAAAAGGCTAGAAAGATGATGATGGCCTGTCTACTTGTTTTTAGTTATTAGTGCAAATTGTGATCAAGGGTCGTAATATATTCTTAAGATAAAAAAAATGAGCCGTCACAGGACGCCTGGCAGATGTAAAACATACCATCGTATTGCGAGGTGACGCATCGCCAGGGCATGCGTCGCCAACCCAACAATCGATTTTACCCGCGGCTATAGATGTTTCACATCAAAAATGGTCACTGTCAAAACTGACCTTAGCAAGCACTGCTTAACCTGGCGGCTTCACTATTGCAAGCTAATCAACAACCAAAAAGGTCACCCATCCTAAGACTGACCTTGGCCATCCAAGTTTAACATTGCAAATTCATTCTTAGTTACTATGTTCAAGGTCCACATCAAAAACTATTTTGTAAAGAAAATATAGCGTGGCGACGCGTCGTCACGCTAACAATCGGTTTTCCCGCCGCTATAGATGTTTCAAATCAAAACATAAGAGGAAGTGTGAAAGTGGCACTGTTGACTGAAAAGTCTTGTGGGAATCGGTTGTCCGATCGTATGGCATGTGATGAGGAAAGTTTCAAAATCAAAATATTTTATTCCACATAAACCTACATTGGCACTTATGAAACGTCACAAGCTATTTGCACGGTTCCAATTGGTCATTTCCTATGGAGAAGAGCCGGCAAGAAACTCCATGGTTACTCTTTTATAAATACGTGGCTTTTACAATGCTTTCAAATTACAGTGTTAATAGGTATGGGAGGACAGTTTAGGCCTGTCAACAAGTACCAGGTACCTTCAAGTGGGGTGAACAGGTATGCAGGGGTGAATCGGGACGAAACTTAAGGGATTTTAACATTGAAATAAAATATGTTGATTTGATTTGATGTATTTTTAACCCCCGACGCAAAAAGAGGGGTGTTATAAGTTTGACCGCTATGTGTGTGTGTGTGTGTGTCTGTGTGTCTGTCTATGTGTCTATCTGTGGCACCGTAGGTCTTAAACGGCTGAACCGATTTGAATGCGGTTTTTTTAATTTGAAGGCAGGTCTTCTAGCGATGGTTCTTAGACATGTTTTATCAAAATCGGTTCAGCCGTTTCAAGGTAATCAGCTCTTTTGTCAGCTGCGGTAAGGATCTTAGATGCATAATGGGTATTTATTTTACTTTCAAACAATTATGTGTGATCTAAAATTTGAAACACCCATGTATGCTATATAAATATGCAAGATTATGGAATTCTTGGTCCAATACTGCAGCCAGGATATCCAGCACACCAGTACACTCTTGAAAAACTTATAGCAGATATATCGTGTTTGGTTCCTCACTTATAAAACTAACTTTCAAGAAAAATAATGATGACCTTAAAAGTTCCAAGCCCTATACTTGTGCTGCTAGGATTCAGCAACAATGGTGATTATTTCAGGAGATTGATCAACAGTATCCCATTTCCTGGAAAAGTTTTTCAATCACTACGGTCAACGTGATAATATATTTTTCTAACTGTCACTAAAAATCATAAAGATGAGAGAAGTATCATTGCCAATCTAATACATTTTCAATATCTTTTTCCGTTCATTGAACTTTATTTCCTCATAATTCACTTACTGAGAAACAAGATTTACAATGTATGTTTAAATAACAAGCGTACAGAAAAAAACATTCTTAGCGGGCAAACCCGGATACAAAAGTAAAAGTTACAACATACTAGATGTGGCATACAAGGCAGCGTACTGACCAATTGAATGTTTTTATTTTATTATTGTATTAGTGTTGAGTTTGTTTACTCATAATGTGTGATTTTAGTTGTTTTTTAAACGCAGACATACTTTTCTGTTCTTTGATAGCCATCGGTATTTTATTGTACATGTTAACACTCTCATATTCAATGTTTCTGTTTCCGTAATTAACTGTTCTGGGTGGGCGCGTTACTAAGTAGTTGGAATTTTTTTTTTTGAAGTTGATGTTTTTCAAGTACAATTTAGCGATGTATGAATATCCTTATGAATTATTTTACGTATTAGAATACTCGTATAGTACATGTATTTTTGGGAAATAGTCATTATTTTGGTATCTTCGTATTATCTTTTGAGTAAGCGTTCGAAATTTGTAATTGAACGAAGTTAACGTTAACGAAGCTTAAAACTCTGCTTACCCATAGACAAAAAGCGTGTAGATAAACAAGTGCGAACGATTTGAAATTAAATCTCTCACATAACAAGCCGACGCAGCGATGTATTATGTAATCAATCATTTACAATGGGATGTTAACGTAAGCGTATGTACGGTAGCCATATATACAGATAAAGTGGGACAGTATTTTTCTGATTCATTCATTTTCCATTAGCACTTCTCAGTAACAGCTAGGGGTCTGGATTTTTGCCCGGTTATTAGCAATAGGCTCGCCCCCTATTACATGAGACCTTTACATACCTAATTGTCGAAAAATATTATTAAAATACTTCAACAAATTAAATATTAGAAGAAGAAAAAGTAGTAATAAAACAAAAATACAGTTACCAGAATACTTAAATAATAGAAACACAAATAGGTTAGCGCTCTTCCTCCTCTCTCCTGTGTCCAACGGGTCCTTGTTTCATTAATTTTAAGCCTGTTTTATCAACATCATGGAATACAATTGAGAATTGAAATATGGGTGTATGTACCTCTGCCCAATATTTAGTAAAAACAGGCGTCATGTTTATGTTATGTCATTTTGCCAATATGCCGAAAAGCTTTCGGTTAGCCACTTAACCATACAAATATTTGTTCTCTAAGTCACTTCGCCAATCAATTAATAGATTACTCAACCTTATTTGTTATGATGAACATACAGAATGAATATATATATACGAGACATAGGTACCTCTATCTGGTATATCTGTATTCATTCTGTATGAACTGCACTGTTCTGTGTATTCTAAGCAGAAAATATTTTTTCGTTCCTTCTCTTTTTGGTTTTAGATAAAAGAGTAGCAGATTGAACTCGGACGAATCTTAGAGCATTTCCTTACAGCATTAAGCGCCGTGTTACGCTGCCGTGTTTTAATGCGGAGTTGAGTTAAGATCTGTCGCTTGCGATCGATCCAATAATTTAATATACAATCTTCTTCGTAGGTATACGCGGTGAATGACATAGAATAGGCAATTCAGGGCCCAGTCAAGAGTTTAAATGGAATAAATCCTTCACCCCTAATATTAAACATACCGAAAAAGGTTACCGTGTAAAATTGTACCATAAAAATATCCACGTATCATTCAAAATCATGTTCATCCCAGTCCATACATCACAGACAGTACCGAGTGCTCAATATTACGCGTTTAGTGATATACGCCGTGTATTTGCGTACTACGCACTTCTGACAATACGTATAACACTTCAGAAAAGCTTTCTTATTTATCGCGCTTTTGACGAAAACGCTATCTGCTGTTGACATTGATATCTATGTAAATGAAAGGTAAGACCTGTGGGGTAATTGTGTAACACACTAACAATGGCAATGCCTTTCATTTTGCCAGTTCAAAAACATTCATTGCGTTAGAAGCAATGGTTTAGGAATTTCTTTCAAAATACTGGGAATTGTGATTGAAAGTGTGATACACAATTAGGGTGCTGATTGTTTTCTGGTCTTTTCATCATACTAGTAGCTACAGGCTTCCCAGCGACCATATCATCAAATTCTAAGAAGAAATTGTTTTAAACACCACACTAGAGAGACTGACTGATGTTCGCCATTCGTGAATAGCAGACAATAAGACGGTTCTGCCCATACAAGTATGATAAACTATAACCCCATGTTATGAAAACGATACGGTATCTAAAACGGTCCGGTATCTAATTTACTGGAACGCTTTTTATCCCACGTTAAAAAAGCACTCGAGCGAATCAGACTAAAAAAATTACATTGTTAGATCATAAAATATGTATGATTTATTGGTACCCTATGTCAAACCCTTCCATTTCATTGGTCTTTTGAGGGTCGTAGTAAGTCACTATGCGCTTAGATAAATGAGGATAAAAGTTTAGAAGATTTTCTTTTTAACTGACTTCAAAAAAAGGAGGTTCTCAATTCGACTGTATGTACAGGGTGTAAGTGACAGCCCTCCGCAAACTTACAGGGTGCATTCAGCTCCTTATTTTGAATCATACCACCACCGGAAATTTACTCAGGAAAATTTACATTTTTTTAATTGTTTTTATAGTTTTTATTCCCTTATTTCAATGTAAAATTACATTCTCTGTACGTCAATTTGACTCCATTTAAGTAAATAAAACAGCTTAAATCTAAAAAACAGCAATGGATGTTAAAATTCTCTAACGAACGATGCGAGAAATCAGTTGTTCACTTTCTGCCTAGCTACAGAGTTCATCGAACTCACCGCATACTTCTTTTGTACGTCACCCAGCCATCTGCTCAATTGTCAACACACAATACTCAACTACTACTATTATTGTTTGCTCTCGCTCACTTCAATAAGACGTAATAAATAACGTAGCGTGAGCGCGCTTGGGGAAGATCCGATTGACTCCGTGGCGAACGAAACGATACATTGCGTGTGAGGTAATAAAACAAATCAGGTTTATTAGATTCCCGTAACGTTCCTAAAATAATTTCATGTAGCGGCCATCTTAGTATGATATACTGAATTCACCCCATCAGTATGCGGAGGGCTGACCCTTACACCCTGTATATTTGTATATATTTTTTGTGTTTGTTACCTCAGAACTTTTTTCTAGGTTAACCGATTTTGATGATTATTTTTTTATTTAAAAGCTGGTGCGTCTCCTGTGGTCCCATATAAATTTTATGAATATCTGATTTGTGGTTTTTGAGTTATCCCTAATAATGCGATTTTATTCCACTTATTATATAATGATAATGTTTTAATTACTTCCTGTCACTGTTATTTACATATCAAATAGTGGTATATGAATTTGTGTGGGGTAGGTACCACAACTAAAAACTGAAAAATAAAAACTTTATAAAAAAAAAAAAATTGACTTCCAAAAAAATCACTACAAAGTGAAAAATAACTTTAATTTCGGAAGTCGGTGGCAAAACCAAAAATACAAAACCAACGACATCTACTACCGACATTAAAGTTATTTTTCACTTTGTAGTGATTTTTTTGGAAGTCGGTTGTTGCGTTTGTTAAAAAGTTTAATTTTAGTCCACAGTTAAAGCTGATTAAGTAGCATGTTTAAAATAGTAGCAGTTGCCCTTGACTTCGTCTGCGTGTATTTTGTATTTAATTTTTTTTTTGTATAAATATCCAAGTGAAATGTAGCCTATGTCCTTCTACGGGTCCCATGCCACCGGGCTTAAGCATAAATAGGCAACAGACAGACAAACAGACAGAGTTTCTTTCGCATTTATAATATTAGTATGGGTGTTGTACTCTATTCTCGACAAACCCAATTCTCCTTCTCACCTGACTTCCCAAATTCAATATATATGCTCTGCTCATAGTAAAAATCTTCGTTCCACCAACAATCGTCTTCTACGATGTCCTTGTCACGGTTCTGGCTTCATTAATTCTTCTTTCATTGTCCAGGCGGTCTTTCTTTCGAATGGAGTCCCTCTGGACATCAGGATGGCAATCAGTCGTTTATCTTTTAAAGTGAGGGCTCGTGAACATATCCGTCAGAAATTGGCCGAAACATCCCAGCGCTGATTTGCTGGATTCGTTTTCTCCGCTACCGATCGTTATTTCTCTTGACAAAGTTTATTTTGTTTATATGTATGTATGTATTAGTATTTATTATTGTATTATATAGTTATTACCAAGTTATCTATTCCTTATGTTGCACCTGCCATGTTTTGTCTCTGCATCACCCTAAAGTTGACCGGTAGAAAATGCCTCAGGCATTACGCCTTCGTACAGATTTTTTTCTCTTGTGCATAATGTTTTGATAAATAAGGTAACGGCAGAAAGTAAGCAAATAAATAGGTATGAATCAATTTACCATCACGTCACATCAAAATTCAATCCATGATCTAAAATAACCGCCATATAATCACTTATAGATATATTCTACCAGTTATTTGACAGGTCCGTTGAAACGGGTTCAAAGTAAACTCCGGACACGACCGATGTTTCCCGAACATGTCCGAACAAACCCGAACCATGGACCCTAAACTATGTATCTGGATATTTGACTGTGCAAATATTATTGGGATTTACTTGAGCCAGATAAAGGCATTGTTTTCAATGTAATTGAATATTTTCGGGGGATTTGAAGCTTAATATGTTTTGGGATTTGAGCGACCTCGTTTCGTGAAAAAGAGTTATTTTTGTGTCAATAATGGGTGGTGGAAATATGCTATGATTTTTTGTTCGACAATACCGAATACCAGCCGATCTATCCTGTAAAAATCTGGACTGTCCTTAGACAGTGACAGTAATTTCATTTTATGGTCTCTTTTTTGGTTTTTCAGTGGTTTTCAAGATTCAGGTTTGGTTTAAAATGAAAAACTCTTGTAAAACTGGGTTCACTGACAAAATAAAAAAAAAAAACGAAAACGAGTTGTTCTGTTGAGACGGTGTTGCCATTCTTATCATAATATTGACTTTGACATATCTCGGGACCGTGGGATCCCGGACATTTAGTAGGCGTACGAGGGGCCGAAGCCAACTTGCAAAGGCTCGTTAGGGGCTTTTAATGAAATGAGGCGACAAGTGACGATTATCTCTGTATGTGTACGGTGTAAGCACTATGCAAGTGGACCCAAGGACAACCCCCAGTTAGTGTACGACTAGTGCAAGTTATGGAAACAAAGATATTGGAATATTATTATGTGTTCGGAATGGAAGGACTATGGCCCCTGCCTGATCAATGTTTCATAATAGGTCTTTACCTATGAAATTGCCGTTTTGTATGAAAAAATTTAAACGAATTTTTTTCATGAATTTTTTATTTGTATTAATCGAAGTAATCACCCATGCAATCAATGCATCTTTGCCATCGCAGTGGCAGTTTATTGATGCCCTTCTTAAAGAAATCAGCTGGACGGGAGGCAACAAATTCTTCAAAGGCATTTTGTACTGCCTCTCGGGTATTCAATTTTTTTCCCGCCAAGAAGTTATCCAAATTCTGGAAAAAGTAGTAGTCTGTAGGCGCAAGGTCTGGTGAGTAGGGCGGATGACGGAGAGCTTCCAACCCCAGTTCTTGCAACTTGGAGACCGTCTGCTGTGCAGTATGAGGTCGCGCGTTGTCGTGCAGGAGCAGCGGAGACGAGCGATTGACCAATGCTGGTTGGAGATGCGCCAGCTTCTCCATCATTGTGTTCAGTTCTTCACAGTACACATCTGCAATAATGCTCACCCCGTTTGGTAAGAAGCTGTGATGAATCACACCGGCGCTAGACCACCAAACAGTGACCATCACTTTTCTAGGGGTAAGTTTTCGTTTAGGGCATTGTTTAGGTGCTGAACCAGGATCCAACCAACTTGCTGAGCGCTTACGGTTATCAAACAGAATCCATTTTTCATCGCAGGTAACAATGCGGTTCAAAATTCCTTCATTTGTGTGTCTGTTGAGCAGTGCAAGGCACGTCTCGACGCGTACTTCGCGCTGGCGATCATTGAGTTCGTGGGGCACCCATTTGTCAAGCTTTTTTACCTTGCCAATTTGACGCAAATGGACCAATATTGTTTTGACGCTAACGTCGAAAGCTGCTGCTAATTCAGCCGTAGATTGTGTATCATCAGCTTCCACAATCGCCTTTAATTCGTCATTGTCGACCAAAGTCTTCGGACGACCGCGAGGTTCATTTTTCAGGTCGAAATTTCCAGAACGGAAGCGAGCAAACCAATAACAGGTGGTGCGTTGGTTTGTAGTGTTAGCGTCGTAAACGTCATTGATGTTGCGTGCCGCTTGTGCCGCGTTGCTGCCACGACGGTACTCATATTCCATAATTACTCGAATTTTTAACGTATCCATGATGACGAAAAAGATTGAAATGCGATGAAAATGTAACACTAATCAATAAAGAAATGACTACTTTTAGAAAAAAAAAACCATGTTTTTAAAATAAAATTAATTTGAAATTAGAATTCTTAGCCAAACAAAAATTATTTTGATTTGAAATGGCCAGTACTGCAGAACGGCAATTTCATAGGTAAAGACCTAATATATACACGGATTAAATGGAAGGGGTTGACTTGCACACTTAGTGACGTAGCGACAAGGGGGCAACATGTCCTGAGGTGCTTGAGGAGTGGAGAGGTATTCCACGGCTATCAGAACAATCTCAGAGCCCGGAAGATGGTCAAGATCTCTATCAGCACTTACTTATTCTTATTATCGGAACTGATGTGCCTGTATGACCAGAGGGCCTAGACAAAGTAACATTCGATTACCGATGACACTAGTAAAAAAAGCCAAAAAAAAATCGGGTTGACAATCAAAGTGTTACGTGATCATATGTCAACGAATAGAAATTAGCTAGACAATGTTAACATCATTCGATTCTACAAAAAGAAACAAATCGACGGCGTCGAATGATTACTTCCATAGAGATGCGTAGTCATGTGGCACTTTTTGACAAGAGTTATCGCTAGTTTTCGATTCGTATGATGGAAACATTAGCGAAAGTGATAGCGATTGTAGAAATAGAATCGCTCCGAAGCGAAAGCCATTTGTCTAGGCTCTCAGATATATGAACGTAAACGAAGCAAAAGGAGTAGGTACGGATCGTAGCAGTTCTATAGTTTCTGCCTACCCCCATGGGAAGAAGGCTTGAGTTTATGTATGTATTTGATATTGCAGAATATACTTTCTGGCTACCTCATATTCAGCGTAGCCAAAGTTTTTTTGCTAGGGATGAAAAGTTCAAGCCCAACACGGAACATTTTTTTTTTTATAGCTACCGAATTGCTTGGTAGCCTTATTTTCCGGATGTAGTTCGTGTTTGTCATATTGAGAACCTCCTCCTTTTTTGAAGTCGGCTAATAAAAAGACGTCATCACCGTCCTCGCGATTATGTGGCCGGTCAGTCGCGCTCGTATTGCCAGTCCTTTGACTCGCGCAAAAGACCGACGACGAGGAGCATGACGTGCGGCATTAGGAGTAACGTGGCCACACTACGTCTCTACCTCCTTTCCTCGCTACTTCCCATGCCACTCCACGAGTTTGTAGCAACGATATAACGAAACAATACTTTCATACATACAGCTCTATTTGCTGAAGCACACTCATTAGATTAACTAACCTTAATGTTGTAACTCAGCAACGCTATATAAACCCAACACACTACAGTAACACATCTTTATGTGACTGTCAACAAATTAACAACCATCTAATAACAGAATACAACACTAATTACGCTACTAAACCATTAAATGGCGAAGTTATGGACGTTCATAAAACGTAAAAATGTATATCATAAACTTAAAATGGCGGCCGACACGTTTTATGTTCCCAAGTTATGTACTGTATCGATATATTGATTATTTTTACACTTGATTGAGTGAGGTTAGCCTTGTTTTTAGCCTGACAATAATAGGCTGGTACCAATATGTGCAAGAATATAGAGTGACGTCAGGTTGTGGTAGGACCGCGTGGACCAAGTTTTTTCTAAGTGTTTGAAAATTAAAATACTATTGTTAGATACTTCATAGATAACTAGATTATTGTCTAAAGTAATGTTTCATCATATAAACGTGTTAAATAAATACTTCGAAATATTGCAGCAATTTTGGAATTTGATGAATTACTCAATTCTTTTGTTTGGCGCAGATATCAATACCCATCACGTCTGCGAAGTTTCGCTAACTAATTTAATTTGACCCTGTATTAGTAGTCATAGGTCATATAAAAAAAACTAAATAAAATTTCTACATTTATATCTGTAATTTTTATGGTGTACCGGTAAAACGGGGTGAATAGGAACGGCAGGGGTGAATCGTAACGAAACTTTAAAAGGAATTTTAACATTTAAATAATATAATTTGTTGCCAACAGGGACACGTAATCGTTAATTATAATACAGTATACACGTTAGAGTCCTTTTTGGCGACAGACTATAATATTTCAATGTTAAAATCCCTTTTAAAGTTTCGTTGCGATTCATCCTTGCGTTGCTATTCACCCCGTTTTACGGTACATAATAAAGATTATCATATTATATTCTATTCTATTCTAAATAAGTATAAATAAAATTGATAAATAATTAAAATGTTGTTAACCAAAAGTATTTGACATTGCCATTGGGAGGACATACCTGAGGGCCTAGACAAAGTGACATTCTATCAGCGATAACGATGACGGAAACATTACAAATATATGGGACTGACATAAGGTATTTACAAAGCAGATGTGAGTAGAAACGCCGGTTCGGGTAGCCCTACAAGGACATATAGTGACCTTATTGGTGATGTTCTTCAGAAAGGTCAGGTGCGCAGTACTCGCTACCGGCGTGCATGTATGACCAGATGTAGGAACGAGGCAAAAGGAGTATGTAAGGATCGTAGCAGGTGGCGTTCTGTAGTTTCTGCCTACCCCCACGGGGAGAAGACTTCAGTTTATATATATGGGTATGTATATAAACTAACGCCTGTTTTCGCCGAAGCGTTAGAGATGTACTTCATATGGTATACTCACATTTCGCCAACTATGTTTAAGACCAATGTAACAGGGGGCGAGCCCATTGCCATCAACCGGGCACAATACCAGACTCCGGGCTATACCTGAAAAATTCCAAATAGAGAAACCTAGCAACCCTTTGCCTAACCCAGTAAACGAACCCAGGACCTCATACTCAGCAGGAGCGCCTGTGACCACTGGACCAGTGGGGCAAATAGTCTATCTCTTTTATTAATCATACTATGTTTAAGTTTAGTTTTTCTTTAACACAACAAAACGAAGTGTGAAAGAACTCTATTTTTCCACTTTGTCATAGTTGCGTATGTATGTAAAGAAATGATTACCTACTTACATAGCTATCATTTCCTTAATTTGAATTGACCCGCGCTCATTCAAGCGCGAATGATTAGCGGAATGACCGATTAGATAGATTGTATGAAGATAGGAATGAATGACTGACTGAAGTGAATAAGACATGACACTAATGGCAGTATTGCGCACGTCATTGTGATTTGAAGGTTCTAAAGAAAACAGAAAACTTAATGTTAAATAAAATACCTGAAGGATAATTATAAAGGAGACGATATTCGTGAAATTAAAAGCTTTGAATGTTGTTTCTTTAATTACAGGTAAGATAATTGTTTTGTAAAGCAAGCAAGTACTTACTTTCTAAAACAATATTTTGTAAAACAATAAAACTTTAATTACAGAAACGCAGTTGAGTTTATTTACGGACATCGGACCTTGATATAAGAGATCTTATATGTATTTATTAGATATTTTAATTACATTATAATTATTCATATTCTTGTGATATTTATTTTAGAAGTATGTATTTTTGTTTGTATGTATATTTGTAAGTATGTATATTCTCATATTATTTGTTTTATTTTACTATGTGAATTGTTTTTGATTTTATGTATTGTATTTTATTTTATTTTACTCTTACACACGCTGTCTACATCTCTTTATCTACTTTCCTATCACAGGTATGCTGGAAGAGATTTCTTCAGAATTAAGAATCACCTTTGTAGGTACCTATTTTCCTGTTATTTTCTTCTTGTCTGTTTATATATTTTTGTACATAAATGGTTAAATAAACGAAATCCTTGTCTCCTTTACATCGAGACCCACCAAAACATACAGAAACGAAATAACAAATTATGTCATCCTTTCCTTCATCCAATCAAGTATTCAACCTGTCCAGTAAAGGTACACATATACACAAGGTAATAATTCAATATCCGTGATGGATAGCAATTTTCATAGTTCCACGAAATATGTCCAACATCTTACAGGTGTAGTTTTCTTGGTGTTTCAGTTCACTGTTGGGTATTCACAAATTAATAGCTCAGATCAGGGTTACCTATATTGTTTGGTAAAAGCTGGAATTAATACATCGTCATCCCATGCCGATTTCGGCAATAGTAACTGATTCTGTATCCGACGACGATATGTTACAAGCGTGTGCTCTGCTGTTCTTACTCCCTAAGCAGGGAATCCGTTGTTTTGGCCGTAGATACGGGCGATTCGTACTGCGTATCACTCTCGAACGCAAGATTAGTTTGGGGCTCGAACTCAAAATGAATGGCAACACGACTTGACAGTTATCATTACTCCCGTTGTGTTTTTGCCCGTCCGAAAACGTTAAATAATCGGGAGTAGGGTTCAGTACGAAGTTCCGAACCACTTTCGGACTTGCCCGTATCTTCCTTGGTGGACTTAGAGAGTAAGGTCCCTGATATGGCTAATGCAACCTATCTTGACTGTAAAGGTACGTGCACAGTGCGGACACGTTTGTATGTCGGAGGGTGGCTTACTCTTGACGTGATCTTGCCTTCTGTCGAGATCTCTCTTCCGCGGTCTAAAAAGTCAGAAATGCTGGAATACACAATTGATAGTAAAAGCATGCTTGTTTGCTTCTTCGTACCATTGCATAGTATGAGAATAATAAGCCCAATGTTCCCACTATGTCAGCAGTATTGACGGGGCCAATAGGGCCGATGCCTACCGGGGTCGCGGATAGTTCGAAAGAGTTACCGTGGCCCAGGCACACAGGCAACTGAAGGAACACGGGTAGGTTTTAGTCAGTAAGAGTCTGACATGCCCTCCCGCTCCGCCCAGAGCGGGAGAAGTCATCTGAGGATTTCCCACCCAAAAAAAAAAAGGCTGGTACATTAGGCCGCACGTAAGTGGTAATAAAACGAGTACAAGCTAGCTTCTTATTCTATTTAAACTTCGCATATTATGGTCATGGTTCGTGTCATCCGCTGTTCCTGGTTAAAGTGTTTCCAGCGACTGTTGGTTACCACCTGCATAGCTATCCCTTTCTGTGAAAGAGAGTGGGCTGCAGCCTGGTCCAGTGCAGAACGGTAGATGGCATAATAATATGACTTGGATTTTGTTTTGGTTCTAGTACTTCCCGGTCTCCTCACGACGTTTTTTTCATCATGAATCATGCAAACTTTGTCAGGATCTAGAAATTCTGACTACCCATAAACACACCGCAGTACTGAAAATTAAACATGGTCTTTCAAACCAGAGAGTGGTCTCGACTTAAAAGAACGGTAGTTTTTTTATGGCTTCTTCCTAAGATCCCCTTGAAAGCCCCCCTGAGGGGGAAAAGTGGAAGAAATAAAAATATTTTACTTAGATAACCTAGAATGCAGGAGCGAGCGATGCGAGCTTGGGGATAATTTTGACCATTCAAACACTAATAGGAGCCCCGCGAAGCGTAAGTAAGTGTCGTGCACAAATGTTGCCACAAGCTACAGATAATAATCACCGCCGACATTCTGTATAGGTTACACTATAAACTTTCGATCAACAATAATAATAATAATATAAGCCCCCTAAACAACCACACGTCCTGATTGACCATCTAATCACGTGGGGGGCGGACACACGAATAAGAAATTACTGGCGTGGCTAACGTGGCTCTGGAAACCCGCAGGGCAGCATGTGGCGAGCTGTTGGACAGTAGCGACCCCACGAACCCTATCTCCCGGGAGAAGTCTTGTTCCTCACCTCTAGCTTGCCTTTACTGGCCGGCTGGAGTGAACAATGATGAGGAACAGAGCTCCCACCTCTTTTTTGCCTTTATTGGGTGGCTTGAGTGGAGATTCGCAAGAGCAAACGTGCTCGGAGGAAGGAAGTATTCCAGTAAGATGCTGGTATATCTTGACCGTACTGCCGGGATTGTCCTGATAGCCGTGGGATACCTCTCCACTCCTCATAAGCACCTCAGGACATGTTGCCCCTTTGTCGCTACGACACTATGTGCTAGCTACCGTTTTTGGGGGCCCATTATTGAGTGTGCAAGTCACCCCCTACCATTTCATCCGTGTATTTTATATATAAAACATTAGTTAGGCAGGGGCCATATTCTTCCCATAATCCTAGATAACCAGTCCACTTAAGCTACCCCAGTCAATAGTCCAATAACTTTGTTTCCATATTCTGCAATAGTCCGACACCAACCGGGGGTTGTCCTTGGGCGCACTTGCACAGTGCATACAGGGATACTCGTCGGTTGGTGCCTCATTCCATTTAAAATTTTCTAAGGGGCTCTGCCTTCGAGTTGGCTTCGGCCCCTCGTACGCCTTCCAAAGGTCCTGGACCCCAAGGTCCCGAGATGTGTTAATATAAAAATATAATAATAATAGTAATTTATTTCTCTCAAAAGGTACAATTCTGGTACATAGTATCGAAGTTACAAGCGGATTTAAACCTTTGTGTGTGCTTTGTCTATACTGGGTTCGGGACCTGTATGACAGATCTCTAGGCTCACACCCTTAAAATTACAATATTAAATTGCACATACGTACTACAACATTATAAAACCTCCAAGTACTGAGAGGAAGAGTATTACTATACAAAACAAAAGGAGATGTACTAAGTGTGTCTTTGGAGAGTGTTGTGTGTCCGTGAGTGCAATAAGTCCTCACGCCCAGCGCCCAAGGAGGGCACTGGGCGTGAGCACCTACTATTCCGAGAGTGTGTGTGTGTCTGTGTGTGGTAAACAAGGTGAAACGCGATCTAAGATAAATTTGAGTACTTAGGTGAATATTTCCAGTAGACGAAATTATTTTAGGATATTTCCTTATTATAGACGTGGCTACAGAGGAAAGGGAAACTAGGTTGGACCGAACGACGATTTGTGTGGATGGAGGGACAGACAGTATGTTTACGTCGTTGGGAGCCAAATTTGCATGGAGCATAGGGAGTTCGAGAGTGCGCGGCTAAAACAAGGTTAAGAATAAACAGTTTGCGAAGAGAGAGAACCGCACATGTTTTATAAAGATCGATGGTTATATGATATATAGAATTAATTAATTAATTACAATAGCACTAGATTAAGGATCAGGAACAAAAACACATCGCACAAGTGGCCGCGATTGCATATAACTTGATTATAAACTCTAACACTCAGACATAAGATTTATTATCGGTTGCAATATATTTACCACTTTGATTAAAAAGTAATCGTAGTTTTGAACTAAGAACAAAAATATTTATGGAAAAATAAAACATAATTTCTAAGCAATGAGGTTTAAAAAATTAAGTTAAAAAATAAGACCACAACATTCTTTTTGTGGTCTTATTTTTCCGGCCATTATATTATAATCATAATTGATGGGGTCCGATAGGGCCGATGCCTGCCGGGGTCGCGGATTGTTCGAAAGAGTTACCGCAGCCCTGGCGCACAGGCAACTGAAGGAACACGAGTGGGTTTTAGTCAGTAAGAATCAAATCCGCCCAGAGCGGGAGATTTCATTGATGATTTCACAAACCAAAAAAAAAGCACAGCATTAGGTAGTTAGCAAAATAATCTATTTGAATCGGAAACACTACTCGCTGGTTGCGACACCGATAATACAAAAGACATCAAGTTACCTACATTCTTATGACTACAAGGTAAAAATAGAAACGTAAAATCAAAACGTTTTCCAATTCAAAACTAACAGAATTAAGTGAAATCGCAGTAACGTTTACGATTTCTACGTGATTCCGATCAGGCTATTTTTATTTCGCTATTTTTACGTCTGATTCGAATATGATACGAAAATGCTCAGTAACGTACGTACGTATCGTCAGCTGTTTCTTGTACTAATGAAATTCAAAGAATTGAGAACGTCTTAGCTTGAAAAGATATAAAAGTTTAAAAGAAAATTGGTTCTACTAAAAGAGAAAAGTAATTTTCATTAGAATAATATTAGCTTTTCAAAGAATTTTGTCGTACTTTTTTTGTCCTTCATCTATGTCTTAACGTTTACCTAAAGATTGGCACTGTTTTGATAAAGGAAAGGAACTAATAATTTATTATTCAATAATGGTTATTTATTCCTGAATGAAATGGTGAACAAGGTTTCTCAAAGAAAAGTTATGTTAACCTTTAGAACACGAGGTTGAATGATACGAACTTGGGAAGAATTAATGTGCCTCTTTCGATTTCTGTACTGTCTCAATACATTTTGGACATGACTACCATTTTATAATAGACAAACTTGACAACACATAATGAGAAAGCTACCAAAAGCTATAAATTTATTAAATTTATTTGAAGAGGTAGTATAAGACAAAACCGGCCAAGTCCATGTCGGACACCCACAATGGAGGGTTCTGTAGTTGGAATAAAGTTACCTCAAGGACAATCTTAACATTATAGTTAAAAAAACATGTTCTACCATAAATCGATATACGTCAAAATCAAAATCAAAATCAAAATATTTTATTTCACATAAACCAACATGGGCACTAATGAAACGTCAGAAGCTAGGTGCACGGTTCCAATTAGTTGTTTCCAACTGCAAACGTCAATTCTCTAACTGCAAATGTAAGTTCGTTATTCAAAAAAAAAAAAGTTTGTGATAAATCTACAAATTAACGATGTATGGACTTTTTCCTATACTTGTGCTGTAAGAGCATGCTTCTTGTCAAATTTCATGATGCTGGTCAACGAGAAGTATCTTATAGATTTTGATTTATTTGCGAGTATCCAAATATGTCGCATGAAAGGCCGTATTTTTTTATTGCGTTGACTTAGAAGGTTGATATTTTTAGAGCTCCAAGGGATCGTAGACCGTATGTGATATTAACTTGATACCTCCACGCATTCCTGAGAACTAGGTATTGACAGACTGATAGACAGACAGACAGACAGACAGACGGATGGACAACGAAGTGATTCTATAAGGGTTCATTTGTTTTTCCTTTTAAGTTACGGAACCCAAAAAGGGTAAGTACTGGTAATTTAAAATGTGCAACCATCTTCATTCTCTTGCTCTTATCCCAACCAACAAAATAAAAAAGAAAGTTACTATCGCGTGGCCAACATATTAATTAACAAAGTGCCAGTCTAGACTTCCAATTACATGAAAAACAATAATAAGATAATAATGCAAGCGTTACACAGTCATTTCCAATGCTTTGTTTAATAACATGACTGTCCATATAGGTAGGTAGGTCGTTCACCCCAATTGCGTAATACACTTCTTTCCACAATCCGAAGTATTTTGAAAGAAATTCAGTCAACGTAAATAATGCAATTGATGTTGTGGAATTGTCAAAATGAGAGGCATTGCAATTGTTAGTATGTTACGTAAATGCGCCGCAGTACTTATATCACTGTACTATACAAACGGGGCGAATAGGGACGCAGGGGTGGATCGGTACGAAACTTTAAAAGGGATTTTAACAATGTAATACTTAATATAGTTTTGTTGCCAACAAGAGCACATAGTCGTTATTAATTATAATATACTAAACACATTAGAGTCCTTTTTGGCGAAAAACTATATTATTTTAATGTTAAAATCCCTTTTATATTTTCGTCTCGATTCACCCCCGCATCCCTGAAACTACATACCGTCAACCGGGGAGCGTTTGACGGTATGTAGTTTCATAAACTTTTTAATTAATTTTGTCTTTGAAAAGAGCCTTTTGTCTTGTTAGTAATCAGTGATTATTACATATGTATGGTCCTTTATAGTTATTTTGCCCCTGACAGCAACCGATAGAGTTTTTATTATCAACCTTATATCAACGACAATAAAGATCAGTGTGATTTAAAACTACTGTGAAAAGAAGCTTACCGCTATTTACCAGACATTAAACAAAAACTGAACTGAAAAAGTATTGAAAATAGCATCATTAAAAATAATAGTTTAAAAAAACAAAAAAAATACGCTTTTATAGAAAATCCAACAAAAAAATAGAAAGTAAAGTTTAATAAATTAGGTTTCAAAAAAATTGTGTAAGAATAAATGATTTTATTGTAAAAAAAGCGTGGGGTGCATGGTATCAATAGTTATAAATATTTTATGAACAGATATGAGTAGAAGGGTTATTTTGATAATATCCTGAAAAGCACCCCACGCTTTTTTTTACAATAAAATCATTTTTTCTTACACAATTTTCTTGAAATTAACTTTATTATAATTTACTTTCTATTTTTTTGTTGGATTTTCTATAAAAGCGTATTTTTTTTTGTTTTTTTAAACTATTATATATTTTTCTTTTTTTAGTTGAATTTTCTATAAAAGCGTATTTTTTTGTTTTTTTTAAACTATTATTAATTTTTCATTTTTTTGTGATTATTTAGCAATAGCGTTATGATATTTACATCTCTATTAGCTATTGCATAGAAGAGCGGTGTTTCACCTAGACGGTCTCTGCAATTGTCCTATGCTCCTTTATTTATTAATAAATTAATAATTTTACGCTGATGATGACGGCAGACTATGTGTAGCATGCAATAGTTAAAATCGTTACTTATAACAGTGTTGGGATTAGCTCCCTATTTTAACAGCTCTTCCACAATATTAACAAAGCCTACTTCAACCGCTGTACGTATTAATATCCTATTATTGACATGTTGATGTTCAATTATAATACCATATTTAAAAAGCATCGCTATAACTTTTTTTGATTCACATTTATTATAAAAGTCAATGGTATCAAATATATCATTATTATTTTGACACTTTAGATTAGGGCAGCATTTTAAAACCCATTCTGCAGATTGTAAATTGTTTGCATTGATGGCAATATTTAGAGGAGTTCTGCCATTCTGATCTAAAGTTTCAACGTAGACTCCATTATCTAGCAAAATTTTGATTCTTTCACCACTATCCTCCGAAGCAGCATAATGAATTGGTGACATCCAGGTGTCAGTATTAATATTAGTACCTCCAGATATTGGTATCCTTGTAATTTCTTTCTCGTTATTCAAAATAGTTTGGTCTAATGGGGTGAACCCATGTTCCCATTTTGGACTAACTAAATTGACATCCGCACCATGTTGAACAAGAAGTTCATCAACTTCGACACGTCCGTTACCAATAGCAACATGAAGCGGTGTCTCATCATCCTTATTCATTCAGCGCTTCAACATCTGTACCTTCCTTTAACAGGATTTCCACTGTTTCTTTATTCCCATTTCTTGTTGCCAAATGTAAAGGCATATATGATTTCAGCTCATTGTCATAGTCACAAGTTATATTAACTCGAGCTCTAAAATTAATTAAACTACTAACAGTTTTAAAATCTCCGCAGGCAGCAGCAACACAAAGAGGAGAAATTCTAGAATAATTTTCAATATTAACATCAGCATGCTGTAATATTAAATCGATGATTGGACAACGTCCTTTTGAAATGGCTAGATGTAAAGCAGTTAACTATTTTTCTCTTGAGCATTGACATCAGCGCCTCTTTTTAAAAGATGGTCTATCATCCTTTTTCCGTGATTACTGTCATCCAAGATATAGGACCTGAGATATGGTATAAATTATTGAAGAAAGCAGTTAGCATTGGCAATTCGGATGTCATTCACCAACACCTCTGGGATTTTCACGTTAACAATAAAAATAAACACCAATGTGAAACACCACTTCATACAGCTGTGTTAAACAATGACCCGATATTCATTTCTGCACTGCTAAGCAAAGGTGCTGATGCTGATTCGAAAGATGAACTTGATAATAAGCCACGTAATTTAGCAATAGCAAAAACATTTTTTTTTTAAATTAACGAATGGTGAAGCCGATTTCAACATGAGAAATAATTGTAATGTTACGCCATTAAGACTCGCTGTTCAGATGGGTAACTTTGAAATTTTTGAATATCTTCTCAACCGGGATCCTGATGTTAATATATATATAATTACTATTGGTAATTTTGAAGAATGCACAATTTAAAAAAAAAAAAACCTTCTATCAGTGTGTATGTTAGAGTATTTTCATGGCAAGTATTGGGACGTGTGAGAATGTTGGCTAAGTTTGAGGATCGAGCGTATGTTAGTGAGTCTGAGTATTTTCATAGAAAGTATTGGGTCGAGTATGAGTAGTGAGTAAGTTTGGGGTTCCTAGGGGTCCGGGAGCAATCGCGGTGAACGAAGTGTGGCGTAGATAAAATAAAATTGTGTCCCATGTATCGTTAATTTATCATCAAGAAAAATCTACGTTACCTACTTTGTCGACGTATGAAAGAAATTTTATATCAAATGTAAAAAAAACTTGATAGTAATTACATCAATTTACTATTAAAGTAGATTTGGAATAATTATTGGCTACAGTCGAAATAAAATCGATAAATATTGTTTTATATCAGAACTCTTGAAACGTACGAAATTACCTGACTTTTCTGACGAGTAGTCATATGTTTGTCTCACATAAATAGGTCATGTATGTCTCTAAATGTGGCTCAATTTTTTTTTTGAATATATGCTCGATATAGCGAGTTGACGAACTATAGTACACAATATTTTCGATATCCTACTATGAAAATCAATGATTTTCAATAAAATTGAGCGGTCATTGATGTTTATTCTAAGTCTGTAACTTATCCGATAAATGGGTAAATTGAGTGCCTACTGCCTTCCTTGGATGAGATAGCCTGTTCTCAGGTTCCCTCTCCGAAAATTTTATCTTAATCAGAGTCGGTAACTTATCCGAGTAATAGGTGATCGGCGCGCCAAGTAGTTTCCTTTATTGGTCTTGACGCAGACACTCCGGGTATCAGGAAAACAAAAAATCGCTAATCCTGATTATCCTAGTAAGGATAACGGGTCAAACTGTTTAAAATACTGAATTGTCATCGGTCCTTAATAAGTATGCCAAATTTCGAGTTAATCCGACGTATTGAAGGGAGCCAAAATCATGTTCGAAGATTTCGTTACATACTAACATACGAGTACGTATGAAGCTAATAAAAGCGTATTAAAATACACCCCATTATTAATAGAAAGCTGATAATTATGTCATCATCTGCCAATTTTTTTCCCAACTATTTTTGAGATCCGGTTCCTGTCTAACCGGATGCCACCGCCTCCACCGCGACCATCACTTCCTCACAAAAGGAGGCGACGGCGTCCCACGCGCTCTCACTTCCGACCATAGACTGGACCATGTCCGGAAGCTAGTGAGTATCCGCAGCACCAACCGCCACGACGAAGTCACGGCGCTGCACTGCCCAAGCAGGGCATTCCTCATGGGTATGCTGCTTCGTGTCATCGAAACAGTTGCAATGGTAGCAACAGCGTGTCGGTTCCTGGCCTATGCGGTACAGGTACTTCCCGAAGCACCCATGTCCGGACAATGCCTGTGTCAGCCGGAATGTAAGAGTGCCATGCCATCTCTCCAGCCACTCCCTCACAAAAGGTCTTACCGCCGCTATAGTGGCGTGCCCTAACCCAGTACCCCTTGGTAAGACTGGTTGTCGGACTTTCGGGCTTCTGACGACTCGTAACGACCTGATAAATCTGATATGTATAAAGGCTGTATAGGTTAGTACTTACTGTTATTTAAACGTAAACGAAGGCAGACATGCAGGGTGGCAGGGACATTAACGCGCAACCTGTTACCTTGAATTCAGTTCATGATTCTGAATCCAACTGCTTTAAAAATTTTCGTCGGTTATTTAGAACAAAATTGCTGTTCCATACATTTTGACCACGTAGGTATTGCACTTTTCTATGAAAAAACAGATTTTGTTTTAGATAACCCACGAAAAATTACTACGTTAGGGGGTCTAGAATTAGCTCGCCGTCAGGTAAGTACCAGACCCGGGTTGACGGTGTGTTGTGTTCCACGCGCGCCTCAAAGAGATGTCAGCACACATTGAAGGGGTCCGTCATGACCGATGCCTGCCGGTGTCGCGGGTTTGGCCGAAAGGGTTAGTTACCGTGGCCCTGGCACACAGGCAACTGAAGGAACACGGGTGGGTTTTAGTCAGTAAAAGTCTGACACGCCCTCCCGCTCCGCCCAGAGTGGGAGAAGATATTTGAAGATTTAACACCAAACAAAAAAAAAAGTGGATTCAGAATCATGTGCTGAATTCATGATTTCAGTTTGCGCGTCGAAGCCACCCTTTGTAGAGCCCAAAGGTTGGCAAAATCGGAACCAACGTCGCCATCTTGTTTAATTAATACATTTCCTGTGTACATTTCACAAAAAAATTGCACAAAATGTTTACCAACAACGCCTCCCTGTGAAAGTCATTTGAGCGCCAAAAGGTCCTTGCAGCAGTGTAGGCAACACTACAATCACACTGTCAAAATCACAGTGATCTTTATTGTCGTTGCAGTAAGGTTGCTATTAGGTCGCTGCTATTGCCGAGTCTGTTAAAATCAAAATGATCCTTATTTTCGTTGCAATAAGGTTGCTATTGGGTTCCTACTGTCAGACTTCAAATAACTGTGAACAGACTGTATAAGGTCTTCATAATACAAATGAAAGAAAACAATTTAGTATCGAAACTTAATTAAGTTACGATACTTAAAGTTTGTAATAATTATAAGAAACTTTTTCGAACACAACCTAAAAGAATTACCAATATTTTCAGCTTACCAAAAACTTCATTATAGTGCGGACGTGACCTTACATCATTAAATATTACCCACGGGTAACACAGTAAAGGCGTAAATGAAATGAGGAATAAATGAGGAAAAATTCTCGCCTGACGAGAGACGAGAATTTCCATGCGATACTCGTACTCGTGACCAGACTCGCTAGGCGATTATCACTCTCATGTGTTTAAACTTTTATTAATAAGAAGCAACAAATCGCCAACAAATATGTACATTTCGTCATACGAGATACGCAAGGCGACTTTATCGAACCGTTATTCGAAAACGCATTTCTTTTGTTTACACCACAGACAATGGTTTACACTAACCTTTTCTATTTTCAAAAGCGAAGTTTTTCACGCAATCGCATCAAAGGAATATCGTACGAAGGAACTGTTTCACGAATCACGTTTTTATCTCATTCCGATAATCGCCAGCCTAACCGAAGCGAGAAACTTTCTCCGTGTAAATGAACCATAATACGTGTCGTAAGTTATCCCAAAGTAATTAACTTCGGTAAACTTGTTAACTTTGTAACTAAATACGTGGGCCACAGTTATGAGCAAAAATTATATTATTTGCACGTATACTCATTTAAGTTATTGTAGCTTTAACTAAGGCTACATGATATATAGTTTTTGTATTAATTTCAGTAATGCTTCTTTCTCTTTGTTGAATTAATTTAGACTTTTGCTTTATTTATTCTTTAATAAATTAATAATTAATGATTTTTTTATTTGTGTGTGTGTTCATATTAGAAAATAAAGCCGCTTTTCGTGTCTGTCTGTGTGACTGCGTTGTTTTTCTAAACTTCGCAACGGATTTTGATCCAGTTTTCACGATAATTTAGAGAATTTATTCCGGAAGGTTTATGTGTTCTCATAAACTAACATAAAATAAATAAAACTCGATATTTTGATAAGTCTTAAAACCATGTAAAGCAGGGGCGGGTCGCTAGACTGCGCTGGGGCTGGACTGCCCATTAATTCGGCATTGTTCCAGCACACATGTTGCTGTACCAGTGTCGGAGAGTGGGTATTAATTTTAATGTTTTGATCATTTATTTATTTTTGTACTTGTATTTGATTGATTTAATTTAATTTGATTTGATTAAATTTTATTTGATTTGATTTAATTTTATTCGATTTGATTTAATTTTATTTGGTTTGATTTAATTTTATTTGATTTACATGACATATTTTCATTTGATTTTATTTATTGTTTTTGATTTTATTTTAATTGATCCTATTAATTTACCATTATTATTATTACTATTAATTTGTTAATTTATGACTGGCTATGGGTGTTATTTACCTGAAAATAAATGTTTTGTTTTATTATTTTTTATTAATAAACTAGTTTTTACCCGCAGCTTCGCTAGCGTGGATCTCGGAGAATATCCAACGTACTACCAGGATTAAAAGTCAACGGGCTCAAATAAACCTAATCTATTTTAAAATCCTTAGATACGAGTATCCTATACAAAGTCTTTACCAAAATAGTAGCCACTACCATTAGACATGGGTAAAACAGCTCACTGCAAAGAAAAAGAGCGGTTAAGTGACTCTTTCAATATAAATCACTCTTCTAGCTCACTAGCTCTTCTACAGCTCAGTGACTCAGTCGCTCAGACGCCGACTATTAGCTCATTTGACTCGCGCTGCACGCCCGTCGAAGGAGACGGCGCGGCTCGCTCAATAGTCAATAGCTCTTTGAAAAATACAATAAATACACTAAAGGTACTTTGCACGCAGCGGCATGCATGTCATTTTGTCAAAACAACAATGCAACACATTGACAGTTGGAAGGCATTTTATAGAGACTAAAAAACATCACTATGTTTCAACTTAGAAGAAAAGTTAACATATAATTAAATAAAAGCTTTTAAAAATAGATCGGATACGAAGGGGAAAATCTATTTGATGAGGAAGAATTGCTGCTTTAACTTTTTGTAAATAAAGACACAACTCCACTCGACGTACTAAATTATATTTATTCCAAAAATGTAATGTCCGTGTTTCATAATGTTTCAAAATCTTTACGTATATATTTAACGCTTCCTGTGACTGTAGCAGAAAGTGAAAAATCCTTTTCGAAATTGAAATGAATAAAAAACTAATTACGATCATTCATGACCCAAGATAGATTGATAAAGGGAGATGCCCATATTTGGCCATAAAGGCACAACAATTTACGTTTTTGTAAAAAAAAACATCGTAATTTCTATTTAATTAACATGATATTCGTTTCTCTGAACAAGATTGCAACATTTTTGCACAAATAAAAAGTACTGTAAAGATAAATGAATTAAAACTCACGTTTGTGTCTAAAATCAACAGTGTTGCCAATAATTATTAATTTCGTGCACGAAATAATCGATTGTTTTCATGGATTTTTTATATTTATAATATCACATCCGTAATGCTTATTATTCGATCTGTTATATTATATACAGTGTTCTGCTGTTACTGTTGATATTAAATTCAATGACCAAGCGAATTGATAGTTGATAATATAATATCGAATGTATAAGATAATGGCAAAAACAATACCACACATCTTAATAATCATTCTTAATTTGTTCAGCACAATAAAAACTGAATATGTTAAATACAAATATATTTACAAAGACGTACATAAAGTCTTAAGAGTTTCAGTGATGTTTATAATTTTGAATTAAATTATGATTCGAATAAAAAATCGATATCGATTTATCAATTTTTTGTCTATAGTGTGGCAACATTGAGTTATGAGCCGGCTGTCAATTGTCAAATCACAACTAATCTACTTTTATTGTTGTTATTTGCCTCAATAAGTTTCGGCGGGCACATCTATTTTGTGAACTACAATTATTATGTACCATCGGATTGTAGAATCTGTTATATACTAATTGGATATGATACAAATGATGTATAAGATCATAAAATAAAGATGATGATTAAGATGAAAATTAAAAACTATTTTATCTTAAAACCCCGAACTTTTTTTTAAACCAATTCTTTGACCAGTTCATTATTTAAATTGCATATTAGCCTATCCATATACTTTAAAATGTGTGCACTCGAGGCCGAAGTGTCTATGGATGGTGGGCATTTCCCTTTGGCCATAATAAGTATCGAATCGATAGTAAATTTCAAAACAGACGATTTTCGTAAAAAAGTTTGTCAACTTCAAAGCCAGAAATATTTAATTTGATGTTTGAAAATGTTAGAATGTATTCCTTATTTCTAAACGCAACCTATGATCATGACATGACAGCTGTCAATAGACATTGACATAACCTGTTTCCGTTTTTCTTGTTAATTGCTTTTACAATACTGTCTAAATGGTTTTACTAATAAATCGCTTATAATCGTTTCAAACTGTTTTGTTTCTGCTGAAATCTCCAACAGAAAATGTACTTACGTAATTCTTTTTTCTCTTCTTAAGTTTTTTTTTTGTTGGCATGTGATTTTCAAACCCCGCGCCTCGCGCCCAATATGGTTAAGACGGCCCTGCTTAAATTACATTGAATTTATCTTTAAACACACTAGGTCACCACCAATGTCATCAAAGTCGTTTAACAGTCAAATAGTTTTAACTCCAAAACTGCTATAACAAAAGTGGTGGGGTCATTAAATTTCACAAGTATGTTGAAGGGATAGCAAGGGATGTTTTAAGACAATAAAGGCTAACCCCCATAAATACGTAGGAAGTTATACACCCTACTTTATAGGTTAGAACAGTAACGTATAGTTATAATAAGGGAAAAGTTTGGTGGTTCGTGGCCACGTGAATATTGACCTATTCAATTTGAATTTGAATAGTTTAAAGATATTTTACATAACTTGGATAGATCATCATCATTAACAATCTGGGTTGCCATGCGAATGCTTGTGGCAATCAAAACTGTCTTCGTTAATCCTATAAGTGCTAACGGGGTTATAAAAAAAGTATTGTGTTTAGATACATAAATATCAAATCTTTGGAATGTAGTAATTTATCGGCTTCACATGATCTCTTAAGCCTGATTTACACAGGTGATTTGATTAGCTGTGGCATACCATAGATTGAAGCAACAATAAAAGTTGCACCGTCCAAACAGTGTCTAGTCGATGCAAGTCATGTTGCTTCAAATTTTTGTATGCCTCGGGCAAGCAAATTTCAATCGTATAAATGGGGCTTTAGCATCACACCCCTTTCCTATTAGAGAAGCAGACTGTCTTTATTGTTATTATTTAAAATCTAGCAATTTCCAATATTCTATGGTAGTAACCAATTTTGAAAACCGCATATCAGCAACCGTAACTTGGATCGCCCATTTTAGATGTGCCGACGGCGACGTAGGACGAAAATAGGAATGGCGGAAAACCGGGTTTTGTGACGCAACTTGGGAGAAACCATGTCGAGGAGTGGATTGAGGAAGGCTTAGTTTATTTACTTGCCCCTCGTTACAAAGGCGACATGAAAACGGAAAAAAAAACGGCCAAGTGCAAATCGGACTCGCACACGAAGGGCTACGTACCACTGTACAATATTTAACACCGTCTATTTTTATTATTTTTTGTTATAGCGGCTATAGTAGTACACACTCTGTAGAAACTTTAAGTGTCTACCTATTACGGTTCAAAAGATACAGCCTTGTGACAGACGGACGGAGGGACAGCGGAGTCTTAGTTATAGGGACCCGATTACTAAAGCTCTGCTCCTCCATTGTGTCCATCGTGTACGGAACCCTAAAAACATGCACTTTGTTACCCAAATTCCTCATCGATTTTGGCTCAAACATAGCAACTGTTACCTAATGTATGGACGATATTACAGACCTGATGCTATTGTCAGGCGAATTAATAGGCGCATACAAATCACGGGCCCAATATCCGAGGCATATGGAACGTCGATATTTGTTCAAACATTCATCAAAGCTAAATAAAATGGCCAGCGAAAGGATATTTTTTTGTTAAATCAAAAACATTTTTTATCTAACGTTAGGGTTGTGTGAAGGCTTGATTTGTGTGTGGTGATGTTTTTGCCATTCAATTGTTTCATTCGTTTTTTACTGTTAACTGGATTAGTATATTTCAATTTGGAACAAAATTCTGGTTGATAGCGAAAAACTTACGTGATTCGGAAGAATTGCCCAGGGATAACGAAGTATTGTATCGGTGTTTTTCCTCATACCTTTACACGTGGAAAAGGGTAGGGCTTTTTAAACCAGTCCGCCGCGCCGTGTCGATGACTAACATTGATTAGCATGAGAGCCTTTTAATAAACGTAAGCGACCTACAGAGTTCTAATTAAAATCAAGTAGATAGGGAAATAAATCAATCATTAGGAACGACACCCTCGGAAGATAAGGGGTGAACCCACATGTCTATGTTTTCACACAAGGCTAAACGGCACCATTGAACTAAAAATATTGTTTTATTTTACAAGAAGTCTAAACTATGTAGAGAGTAACGGTAAAACTTTAGACTGTTATCGAAATAATGTTACCCCTTGGTAAAGCTGGTTGTCAGATTTTTGGACATCCAACTACCCATAACGACTGTCAAGGATCTACCAATGACAGCCGGGACCAACAGCTTAACGTGCTTTAATAAACGTCAGCAAATTTTTATTGTTCTATCTCATCCTCATTCTAAACACAATTTTTGTGTTCGATATTTGACATTATAATTTTTATATGCTCGTACAATTTCCAAAACAAAATACAAGCGTACATTTTATCAAAAATTCAAACGGAATACTAATTTAGCTGACGTTTTTTATTAAAACAAAAATAGGATATCTGTATGATCGACGCGTAAAACGCGGGAATACGGGATTTGTATTGAACGAACCGTTTATTTGCATTCGTACGATTATTTCCAATACCCATGAAAGCCGGAATGAAATAAAAACAGTGTAGGTCGATCGGAGGTAAACGAAAAGGTGGATGAAACTTTTAATCCCCGCGGTAAATAGTGCAAGCAGTTTTTACAATGAAGAGCGAACTGGTTATGCTAAAGATCGATTCAATAAAGATAAAAGCAAATAATCTAGGAAAGTTAAAAGTGTTCGAGTAAAGTTGACTTGTGGTGATTTGGAGAAATTTTATTCAGCAGGCAGGTTACAGAAGTCAACCACCTGACCTGAATTAGGGCTAGACGAAGTGTAAAGTAGTGTTGATATGCATATGTTTATCGGTCAAAATATGGGATTGATAGTGTATTTGTTAAAAAAATATTTAGAACAAACTCGTGATTTTTAAATGATAGTAGCAGTCATTTTGTCAAAGGGGCACAGACGGATAGAAGACGCCCCTTGGTGGAAAGTATTACATTCTGCAATACGAACTTACAACAAAAAGGTTCATCTTGGAGCACTTTGGTACGTTTCCCAAGAGAAACTATGCCGTAGGAAAAAACGATCCTTGAACTGGTCTTTACTATTCACATAATTTATATCTTGCAGTCATGTTGTATTCCCAAATTGTTACTTTAGACAAACCTGTAGTAATTGAGGATCTGCGCGAAGACTCCAGGATGCCTATCGAAGAAGTACTCATTGAGGACGGGGTCGTAGTTGGCCAGCGCCTCCGTGAGGCGGGACAGCCTGGTGGCCGGGATCTTCTTCAACGTCGCCTTGTACGTCTCGTATCTGGAGAAGAAGGAGAATTGAGCGTAAAACTTTTTGTGGGACTGTTTTGACAGGATGAATGGAGTAATTACACGTTTTGATCGTTCAGAGACTTATTACCACCTAGGTGATATTGCCAGCTCTGCAGTCATCTCTGCCTCGATGCAGTAACATTTTGTATAGGTTTGACAGGACATACATCAGTCTTGTGCATGCAGGCTTCATAAATAAGCGGTGGTAATATTTTATCCGTCCATCGACATCACGATTTTTCCATGAAATATTTAAACTGAAAACTAGTGAACCGTTGTCACCATAATATAATGTATTTATACCTCCAACAGTTGTTACAAGTTCCCAAACTGACCGTTTTTTATTATTTTTTTGGGTAGGAAATCATCAAATGAACTCTCCCGCTCTGGGCAGAGCGGAAGGGTGTGTCAGACTCTTACTGAATAAAACCCACCCGTGTCCCTTCAGTTGCCTGTGCGCCAGGGCCACGGTAACTCTTTCGAACAGTCTGCGACCCCGGCAGGCATCGGCCCTTTCGGACTCCGCCAATGGTGCTGGTCACCATACTATAATGTATTTATACCTCTAACAGTTGTTACAAGTTCCCAAACTGACCTAAGCTTTGGATATCGGTGTCGGCTAGTTCATAATTGGTTTAGCCGTCACTCCGTGTAAAATCCTCTAGAAATATCAGTGTTTGGTCAGATTGAAGGCTGACCCCAATACAGAAACAACCCGGGCAAATATAGTAGTTACAATTTTCACTATAACCCCGTTAAAAATTAACCGTTTCCAGTTTCCTGATTGTAAGCACGTAAAAACCTTGGTCATGCTCTAACGGCCCTCGTTTAGGAACTAACTGACAGTTTAACTTGCTGAGTTTATTCAATAATAGGAGCCGTCCCGAGGTGAAAATATTTACTTGACCTTTATGTCAACTCAGCCTATCGCAGTCCACTGCTGGACATAGGCCTCTCCCATGCTGCGCCACAACACCCTGTCCTCCGTCTTCCGCATCCAGTCTGTCCCAGCCACTTTTTTGAGGTCGTCGGTCCATCTAGCTGGGGGGCGTCCCACACTACGCTTGCTGATACGCGGTCGCCACTCCAGGACTCGTCTGCTCCACCGGCCATCGGTCCTCCGACAAACATGGCCAGCCCACTGCCACTTCAGCTTGCTTACTCTGCAAGCTATGTCGGTAACTTTGGTTCTTTTCCGGATAACTTCGTTTCTGATTTTATCCTTCAAGGAAACCCCGAGCATAGCCCGCTCCATAGCGCGTTGAGCGACCTTAAATTTGTGAACCAGCCCGACTGTCAGTGTCCACGTCTCAGCACCGTATGTCATAACGGGCAGGACGCACTGGTTGAAGACCTTAGTCTTCAAACATTGCGGGATTGGCGACGAGAAGACTTGACGTAGTTTTCCAAACGCTGCCCAACCCAACCGGATCCTTCTGTCGGCTTCTTTCTCAAAGTTGTGTCTACCGAGCTGGATGACTTGCCCTAGGTAGACATACTCCTTCACAACTTCGAGAAGCGACCCTTCGATGTGGATTGGACTCGGCAAGACGTGCGACCTTTATGCACATGCAAAATTTTGAGGATGTTGCAGCTTCCAATACAAAACCGGTCAAGTTGATATAAATAATTTTGCTTTTAGTTTGTGACACGAATCAAGTTTTTTATGTAATTGGATGGCAATTGTTTTCTTCATCACTTCTCATTTTGTATCATTATCATCACGTATTGATCACCGCCACCTGTAATCATGAACATTAGCTATACCAGCGGCATGTTAGGGAAAGCCTTCCTTAAGACAAAGCTGACATGTCTCGAGTACTTTAATTGCAACAGCACCCATTAACACAGCAATGAGGCTGAGATGGATATGGTCGAAATGCCTTTTTTTTAAATAAGCTCTTCCAGCCAAGAGATAAAATTTAAAAAAAAAAACGAGCGAACGATAACGAACTTTATTATTACGTTTTTTTTTTTTATGTTGCATTTGTTTTATCTAAACAAAGGCAACCCTTTCATTTCGACATCTACTTTAATAAACAGTCATTTCCAGACACCTTGTTAATCGGTTCACCCTTGTTTGGTATAACAACGTTTTGTCGAAAATCGCTCCGCCGAATTTTAGTTACAATAAAGTCATTTCGTATAATTATTCATTTGACCGAATAATTAATTGGTAGATTTTTATTTAGCATATTTATTTATTAGAAATAATGTCATTTGACCGAATTTTCAAATGCACTAATTTTGTTTAAACTAATGTTTCACTAGACTAATAATGATTTAGTCGAAATATCGTATCGAATATTCAGTTCACTAGCCATTCATTTAGCTAGCTTTTGGCGAAACCCTGGTCTTGAACTTGCCTAAAACAAATAAGTTTTTTTTTAATAAGTATAGCAACAGAAATCTTAGGTTACGATAGGTTAGGTTAGGTTAGAGTATGACGGGGGATCCCCCACAGCGCATACTTCCACGTAGTTTCCCCCGGGCAACGCCGTGTCTGACCACCGTAACGGAGTGGCAGACCGGCGGCTAAAGTGCGCTGTGATTCGCAGACAAAAACGCGGTCGTCTATGAATATGCCGAAGAAGCCAAGCCGTGACGCCTCCGGGCGTCTTTGTTTTAACGCTAATCGCTCCTCCGAGGGTGATTCAAACGGCCCTTCTCAGGGCCAACCCAAAGGCCCTGAGAAGGGCCAATCCAAAGGCCCTTCTCAGGGCCAAACCAAAGGCCCTTCTCAGGGTCAACCCAACGGCCCTTTTCAGGGCCAACCCAACGGCCCTTCTCAGGGCCAACTCAACGGCCCTTCTCAGGGCCACGCCGGCGGCGCTTTGGCGTCGGAAGCTGACCGCGCACCGTCTGCGGCCAGCTTTTTCAGCAGGCCGGACGAGTTGTCGGACGCTGACGAGTCCAATATGGACACGTCGGCGGCCGAAAACGACCGCCCCAAGCGGAAGAGGGCCGATCTAAGGTTCGGGTCAGGGGGTTCCTCGGAGTCGGTTGCAAGTAGGTTGAAGAAGAAGTCGAAGTCTAAAAAGGCCTCGACTTCTGCTTCGGCTTTTACTCACGATGTGGGCTTGGTGGACGCCGAGCGCCAGCTAAATCTGGCGAAACGGGTGCAACTCCAGGAAGACCTGGAGGAGAGGGTCGCCGCAAAGGAGCGGCAGGCGCAAGCAGCCAGGTCGAGGGCCGGCTATGGTGCGTCTAATGTGCTATATGCTGACCACTCCCTGGCGGAATTGGAGCGCATGGCAGAGGAGGACAAGGAGGAGGTCCTGGAGGTCGCCTCAAAGTCCTCCAATTTGAAGGGGACCTTCCAGAAGGCTCTCAAATGCCGGGCCGCCAGCATGCACGGCATCGTATTGGAGCTGGTGAAGCGGACGGCCACAGACGAGACGCGGCAGCTGCAGGCGAAGGTGGATCGCCTGCAAGCGGAGGTCAGCCAGCTACACCAGAAGCTGGCTGAGGTCACGGCCCGGCCTGCCCAATCTGCCCCAGGTACGGGGGTAGAGGACCCCTCTTCCCCAGCCAGCCTCGAGGCAATAATCCGCGGGGTTGTCATGGAGGAGAGGGCCTTCATCAGAGGCTGCTTCGCAGGCATTGAAGACCGACTCTTGCCCGAGAAGCGGCTCCGCCCGACGCTAGCGGCGGATAAGAGTCCACCGCCGACGGTGCCGGAACCTGCGCCTCTGGGAGGCCCGGCATCGGGCGAGCAGCCCCGGGCCCAGAAGCCCTCCAAGGGCAAGGGCAAGGGCAAGGGCAAGGGCAAGAGGAGCACGCCCTCTCAAACGCCCACCACGAGCGCGGAGGGAGCGTCCGGGTCGTCTGCCACTCCAGCAGCAGCCCCCCGGAACTCGCAGGAAGAGGACGCCCTTCTTCCCTCCACCACCCCGTCCAACCAGCCGTGGACGAAAGTGGTCAGGGGGGGAAAAGGGAAAAGGTTGACCCCCAACCCCGGTGTGACTGCCCCAGCGGCGAAAAAGGGTCCAGCCGACGGGAGGAAGCTGGTTCCTCCCAAAACCGCGGCGGTCGTGGTGACCATCACCCCGGAGGCCGTGGAGAGGGGCGAGACGTACGAGTCCGTCCTAAGACGGGCTCGTGCCAACGCGGATCCCTCCCGGCTGGGGATCGGCAACATCACGTGCCGCCGAACACTGGCCGGAGCTCGAATTTTCGAGTTTTCGGGGGAGCAGCGCGGCGCAAACGCGGACCTCTTCGCGGGAATGCTGCAGGAGGTCATCGCGGATGCGGCAACGGTCGTCAGGCCTGTAAAGACCGCAGCCTTGGAGGTGGCCGATCTGGACGATTCGGTCACCAAAGAGGACGTGGTGGCGGCCGTTGCTACGGCTGGAGGCTGCGACGCTGGCGCAGTGAAGGGTGGAGCTATCAGGCTCGGGCGCCGCGGCATGGGCACCATCCGCGTCGAGTGCCCAGTCGCGGCGGCCGGGGCCGTCCTTACTGCGACCAAAGGACGGCTGCTTGTGGGGCTCAGCTCGGCTGTGGTCCGCCCACTTGAAGACCAGCCTATGCGCTGCTTCAAGTGCTTCGCGTTCGGCCACACCCGAGCCACGTGTCCCTCCAAGTCCGACTGGGGAGAGTCTTGCTTCCGGTGCGGGCAGGAGGGACACAAGAGTGCCGCTTGCCGCGCTGCCATGCTACGCTGCGCGGCGTGTGCCGCCAGTGGCCGCCCCGCGGACCACAGGATGACGGGCAGGAGCTGCAAGCCGCCCGCGAGAAAGGGCATAGTGCCGGCGCAGGTTCGCCCTGCTGCTACCACCACCACCGCCGTCGTCGCCGCTGTAGCTCCAGCGGCGGTAGCCGAGGAGGGATGTGGGATGTTGGAATAATGGTTTCTAACTACCACATCCTCCAGGCGAACGCCAACCACTGCAGGGCAGCCCAGGACCTGGTGGTGCAGGTCATGGCCGAGTGGTTGGTGAACGTAGCGGCGGTCGCCGAGCCCTACTCAGTCCCCGGCAGCTGGCTGGGTGACGAAGACGGCTTGGTGGCACTAGCGGCGCGGTCTTCCACAGACTCCCCTCCCCTCTCGCTATTAGAGAAGGGACCGGGATACGTGGCTGCCGCGTGGGGAGAATTAGCCCTTGTGGGCGTCTATTTCTCCCCAAACCGCCCTCTTCAGGGCTTCGAAAACTATCTCGGAGTCCTGGCCGCCGTGGTCGGCAGGGCGGCGCCGCGTCAGGTCTCCGTACTGGGAGACCTGAATGCCAAGTCGGTGAACTGGGGTAGCCCGGCCACCGACGCTCGCGGGCGGGCAGTGGAGATGTGGGCAGCCTCCTCTGGACTCTCCCTCTTGAATAGAGGAAGCGTCCAGACATGCGTGCGGCGGCAGGGTGGCTCAATAGTGGACGTCACTTTCGCCACCCCTGCGTTGGCCGCGCGCGTGTTGAACTGGCGGGTGGACCTGGTGGAGACTATGTCGGACCACCGCTACGTACGGTTCGATATCTCCACCGGTGGCCCCGGAGAGACGCGGCCCCTCTCGGGGCGATCGCCGTTCCCGCGGTGGGCTCTCACCCGCCTGGACAGGGAGGCAGCAGGGGAGGCGGCGGTCATCCAGGATTGGTTTTCGCCGCCTTCCGCCGACCTGGATGTGGATACCGTGGCGGGGCGCCTGAGGGGGTCTCTGACCGAGGTATGCAACTCTAGCATGCCTCGGTCTCGCCGACCACTACCCAGGCGCGCCGTGTACTGGTGGTCGGTGGAGCTGGCGGGGCTACGAGCAGCGTGTGTGGAGGCAAGAAGGGCCTACACGCGAAGCCGGCGGCGGCGTCGACGAGCTCACGCCAACGAGGACCACCTCTATGAGGTGTATGTGGAGGCAAAAATGGTCCTCGATAGGGCCATCGCCGCCGCCAGAGACTCGGCGAGAGCGGAGATGCTGGAGGGTCTCGACAGAGACCCCTACGGGAGACCTTATAAGTCGGCGCGCAACAAATTGCGCCCCTTTGGTCCCCCAGTGGCCGAGACCCTGGAGCCCTCATTCCTGGATGGGGTGGTTCAGTCCCTATTCCCGTGCAGGGACAACTTCACCCCACCAGTGATGGGCGCACCGCTAGGGATAGCTCCGCCAGCTGAGGAAGAAGAGGAGGCCCCCCCTGTCACGGAGTTGGAACTCCGCGCGGCGATTGTCCACATCCGCGCCAAGAAGACGGCTCCGGGCCCCGACGGTGTTCCGGCAAGAGTGGTGGCGATCGCTGCCACTCAAATGGAGGAGAGGTTTCGGGACCTCTTCAGCGCATGTCTTGCGTGTGGGAGGTTCCCGAAACTGTGGAAGGAGGGGCAGCTGTGCCTCCTTCGCAAGGAGGGCCGCCCGGCGGACTCCCCCTCGGCATTCCGGCCCATCGTTCTGCTCGATGAGGTCGGCAAAATGTTCGAGGGGATAATCGCTGGCCGCCTAAACAGCCACCTGCGGAGTATCGGGCCGGACTTGTCGGACGCTCAGTTCGGTTTTCGGGCTGAGCGCTCCACGGTGGACGCGCTGGCCCGCCTCAAGGGCCAGGTGAAGGGGGCGATGGAGACGAGGGACGGATTGTTGGCTGTGTCATTCGATATAGCCAATGCCTTCAACTCCGTTCCCCACTCCGCCATCCTAGAGGCACTCCGATTCCACGGAGTGCCCCTATACATGCGTCGTCTGCTGGCCAGCTACCTAGAGGATCGGACGATCGTCCTCGTTAATAGGGCTGGCCAAGTCCGGCGGTACGCCGTCGAAGCCGGCGTTCCGCAGGGGCCTGTCATAGGACCTGTCCTCTGGAACATCGCCTATGATTGGCTCTTGCGGGGAACTCTCCTTCGGGGCACGAGTGTCATCTGCTATGCGGATGACACTCTCCTCACCGCCCGGGGGGGGAGTTTTAGGGAGGCGGCCAATCTGGCCTCGGCGGGTGGATCCTTGGTCGCGGGGAGGATTCGCCGCCTAGGTTTAACGGTGGCGCTGCACAAGACCGAGGCCGTGTTCTTCCACGGGCCTCGGCGGCGCCCCCCACCTGATGCCCACATTTTCGTGGAGGGCATCAGAATTGAGGTGAAGGTGGAGGGAGAACGCCGCCGCCTTGCGGGCGCCCCAAAGGGCCATAGCCCAGCGGGCGGCGCGGGCCTACCGCACAGTGGGCTTCGCGGCAGCATGTGCTCTGGCCGGCACCCCTCCTTGGGAACTCGAGGCGTGGGTGCTCGCCAGAGTATATGAATGGACGGCGGGGCGGAGAGCGGGAGGAGAACGCCCAGCCCCGGAAGAGCGGGAGGCCGTCCGGCGGGAGGCGAGGGATGCCATCGTCCTCCATTGGACGGGGGAGCTCGCCACCGCAGCTTTTGGCCGCCGAACCCTAGACGCGATTGGGCCAGTGTTGCGAGACTGGCTCGAGCGGTCGCATGGGTTCCTCTCGTTCCGTCTGGTGCAGGTGCTGTCCGGACACGGTTGCTTCGGATCGTACCTGCACCGGATAGGACGGGAGGAGACGCCGTCGTGCCACGACTGTGGCGCGGTGGACGACACGGCGCAGCACACCCTCGAGGTGTGCCCGTCGTGGTCCGAGACGCGCCGCAGTCTCATCGCGGTGATCGGACCGGACCTCTCACTTCCCGGCTTGGTTAATGCCATGCTGCAGGATGAGAGGTCCTGGGCGGCAGTCGCCTCCTTCTGCGAACACGTCATGTCCCAGAAGGAGGCGGCTGAGCGCGCGCGGGAGGACGATCCTCACGCGGCGTCGCTCCGAAGGCGGAGGAGGGGTCGAAGAAGACGTCAGTTTGATAGTCATCTCCGACTCCTCCCAGGTGGAGGCCAGCAGGCAGCGGGTGCGGGGGCGCCCTTGCCTGTATTGCACAGGCCTCCACCAGTGTCGGACGGGAATGGCCAGGTGTTCCCGGCCATTCCCGTAGCCCCCCAAGCTGGGGGGAATGCGGGGCCCGCCAGCTAGGCGGGCACGCGCCGGGAGGGTTGTGGATGCAAAGGCTGAGCCGGATTCCCATGGCCTTCCCATCACGGCGATGTGGGAACACCGCTGAGTTTTAGTGGGTATACTGTCATTCCGACAGGAGTCCCACATATCCCGTCTCGTCCCCCCACGAGCGGGAATGCATAAAGCATTTCTCAGCGAAAAAAAAAAAAAAAAAAAAGGTTAGAGTATGACAAACAACGCACGAGCCGAGCGAGCGAAGCGAGCGTGCCGCGGCAGCGGCCGGCGATGTGCCAGAAGCGAATCGCTTTTGTAAAAGGAAAAAGTTAAGTTCGGTTAGGTCACATTAAAGATAAAGTAAAAAAAACAATATTAATTCCATAAAATACATGTTATACCACCTGAACACTACATCAAATGAACATTATACCTTTTGATCATTAGCGCAAATGTTGTTATAGCAAA
The DNA here is from genome assembly GCA_916610205.1 of Griposia aprilina. Taxonomy (NCBI): domain Eukaryota; kingdom Metazoa; phylum Arthropoda; class Insecta; order Lepidoptera; family Noctuidae; genus Griposia; species Griposia aprilina. The sequence goes on along the minus strand of OU744302.1, from coordinate 20,141,239 downwards.
TAAATATTCGATGAACTGAAAATTCTGTCAAACGATATTATACAAAGTGATGATTTTCTTAAACGTTGTTCGATTTAGTAATATTATATCAAACGTTGTTCTATCAAACAAGGGTGAACCTTGTTAATCATCTATATTGCACCAAAACAGCATAACAATAACAACTTTAACCGGTGAAAAGTTCAACAATGGAAACTATCTCAATCAAAAGAGGTGCACTTCAAAATACAGTTACATCTTCCCGAACTACTTATTTGCATAAATAGAAGTGCAAAAGTGGAAGACGGTAGTTTGTTAATAGAAATTGACAATGGATATTCTCCTTTATCTTGGTAAGTTTGAACTAGGTATTATTGGTTTTATTATAAACGTGGGAATATATTTGACTGCACAGTGCACGTGAATTCATGAGATCTTTGTTTGTTATCCTATATTGGCTAAATGAATGTAGTCTTACATATTCAATTCAATTTATTCAGGAACAATTCTCATTGTGTTTGAAATCATAAATAAATAAATAAATAAATAAGACACATTCATAATACAATTCAATAATATAGACAACAACCTGTTAAAAATCCGCACTACTTGATATTGAGGACTATGTTGAACAATCTTAAGTTCGGGTATTATTTTGCTTTTAAAATCTTTCCTGCGCATATTCTCGAGTATTCGGAAAAGTAATCAGCCCGTTGTGTAATGTCTTCGAATATTGGGTGTCCAATTGCTTACCACTTTTCTGTTGCAGAATAAACAGTACGAGAAAAAAAAAAAAACCAGTGACAGTCAACAAGGTTAACTGCCAAGGGATACCTAAGTTTCATCCCCCTTAGAAGCTTAAATTTCCTTCACGGCCTTCATTTATTATGTAATAGATATTAACATGACCTAGTAAAATCTTCTCCTGTCCACGCCAAAATTCACACGGAAAGTGCTCGGGCCTAAAATGCTGCCCTGAGGAACTCCCACTAGATTCAACATGCCCGAACAAGTTATCCTTTCGTTCCCAGAGCAGCAATACACACTTGTGAATTCCCGGGGTGTGGAACCAATCCATTCCAATTGATCTGCTAAGTGGTGAACTTGCTCCAGTGTTGGTCTGAAACTAACCGTGATTTCCCATGAGTCGTCCAAAGTACCTGTGTAATTTTTGTTTGGTGTTTGATATGAATATGAGTGTTTTTTTTATTGGCGTCATAATTATATGGCGGATAAAATATTAATTTAAGTTATTTTACAAAACTTTATACTGTTCTCCTATTATTCGCAAATCATAGTTCAAAAAATTCAGACATTGTCTAAGAAAAAAATGTAACGTAATAATTATAACAAAAAAAGCTAGATTAACAAAGATCGCTTTCGGCATATTAATAATATAACACCCTATGTAACTGTCAATAGATCGATCTAATTTGTAATTGTTGTGGTGTACAATAAAGACTATTCTAACCATTGTATTTCTATTAGTGATCTGACCTGCAGTTAAGCCAGCATATAGACTGCAGACATTGATTGAATTTAATTCGGGACTAGAAGATTTCAATTACTTAACTCTGGACTTGGCTAACTGCTAACTGAACAATATTTCATTAAGTTACATCATTCAAGCTGTAAATAAATGTCGATCAACGGAATCTTTCATTTTGTTATGAGGCCGGAACACGTCACTCCAATATTTATCTAACACCATTCCCTGATAACCTGCCTAGATTCCTTCTCTCTGTATTAATCGTAAGTGGTGGAGGTGAGATGTGTATTCACACTTATCGTTCCTCACCTATCCCTGATTTCCCTCGAGAAGAATCCATGATTTCTTCACCAATTGCACAAATGGACTCTCCAAATGGTTCAATGCCTACTTATATGAATTCTGAATTTAGTTACTTGCCTGTAACTGTAAAGTTGAATACAATAGCTTTGTGAATATGTGTAACTTTATTTAAAAAACTAACTGTTATTTGAACATCAACCTACTACTATATTTTCGGCAGTTTACATTCGTTAAAGTTTTATATTTCAATGGATTCTGCTCGCGTCTGTTTCAGTTTTTTTAGCTCTCTTTTATTGTTGCATGTTGTTTTAATTCTAAAAGAGTAGATTCAAGTTACTCGGATATGGATAAAGAAATGATATTCAAACACAATATGTTAAAACATATGCTGAAGAGGTTTACACATAACAAGACAGAAATAACAAAAGTTAACTTATCAAGTCTGCGAATGAAACTTTATACAGAACATAAACACACGCTTAATTTTCCAAACATTTAAGTTAGTATTTACAATTCCAAAAACATCTCAGAAGTTTCTTGTACGAGTAGCAACACAGAATACTTCAAATCAAATCAAAATATTTTATTTCACATAAACCAACATGGGCACTTATGAAACGTCAGAAGCTAGCTAGGTGTACGGTTCCAATTGGTTGTTTCCTATGGAAAAGAGCCGGCAAGAAATTCCACGGTTAATCTTTTAAAAATAAGGGGTTTTTACAATTTTTCAAATTACAGTGTTGATAGATATGGAAGGACAGTGTAAGCCTGTCAACAAGTAACAGGTACTCAACAAAATATAAAAAGGTCTACAAATCTACAGTCTTCAAGATAGGCCTACTTGGCCCACAGGCATTTCATATTTTAGCATATCCTTATAAATAAACCATCTTCAAAATGTTATTCTAAGATTTTAGCATTCTCAGTTCATTAGAGTATTGGGTAGAGTGTAAATTCCTTTCAAAGAAAAAAAAATCTCCAGGTCGCTGACACCGGATACGGTAAAAAGGACTGTTATGTTTATTATTTTTAACATTTTTCAGCCAATTTCTAGAATACCCACGGGAAGATAGAGGCGGCTTATTTCTGCTCGAAACTGCATTTAAACATTCAACATTTTGATATCTTACTCGACACGAACGTACTAAAAGCCTCAGATAAATCGGTTCTTGTATTTATCAATTAAGTGTTCGTTCACACTTCAAAGCATTTCAGTAATAGTTCTGAGTTTAAAGTTCTCAAGATACAGTTTATGATAGATTATTGTTGCAGGAAAAATTTCGTATAAAACTGAGTGGCTGTAACAGTTTCAACTAATATAGCAAAAGTCTGTTTGTCTGTAACGATGTACCTACGTTTATTGAAAAGGAAGGTTTATGTAATCAGCTCGATATTGTGATGTTAAGATTTCCCATTATCGTGTGGATGGTGATCATAGTTTTTACATTGAGAGCCATCCAATGCCATCCATGCATCGAAGAGGCCGTAAAACCTTCAGTCTATGGACATTCATAAATAAACAAAAGCCAAAGCGCACCGCCTGAAAAGGCGAGGTTGTAATCGTAACTAATAAAGATAAAGATAATTTCATTATATCTAATGTCTATCTATATTTTATCTAATGACTAACAATTAAAGTTCATAACTTAAAGTAGATACATTGTGATTATATTAGAGGTTTCAACATTATATTTTACTACGAACATTTTATCAATTGTATAAAACTTCAAAGGACACCGCCTACAAAGCATAATTATCCTTTAAAAATACCCAAAAGTTTCTGCTCATTCATTCGTGACGAATTTTAATTTGGATCAGATTTTTTCGGTTTGTTAAACTGGGGTTTCATCAGAATTTTGATTACCGAAGCGCAAAAATAACAGACGCAGTCTTTTTAGGCAAATTGTGGACGGCACCAAGAGGGTAAGCAGCATTGTTCTACTGTTATCTTATCTCCCCAATTAAAAATTAAAATCGCCAATTCATTTGTCAAGAGTTCAACAAAAACATTGAAGATGATAATGTCCTTAATGACTTTTTAAAACGAATGTTTCACCTTGAAAATACTGGTATTCAGCTGGATTCAGTTACACTGGAAACCAGCCCCAACGGAGTTGGCAAAGAGAACTAAACAGATGGCGATGTACTTTATGACTTTTTTAATCCAGCGCCAAGATTGTCAACTCCGAATATGAAAGCAGAGGTAGCTGTTATATACATTCAAACACGAGTAAAGTCGCAGAAAAACCCTAGCATCTTCCGTGTTGTATTGGCTACGCGTAAAGACGTGGTTATCGTGCAATAAATCCAAATTTACTAGCAATAAATCAACTGCAAGTGTTCTGGGTATCTGGGCACGTATGACGGGGAAGGAGACAATTTGAAACTAGATAATGTAACACGTCTTTTAGCGTCGACATGTTGATAGGAATATATGCTGGCTAAGTTTGGAATTTTTAGTCTGGACGGAGAAGAACCTTCAATTTTCCTTATAAAGGCTTACTTCTTTCTCGAAATTAATTAAATACCTAACATCAGAGACATCTGAATGAATATACGAGTTGCAGTGCATGGATATTATAACCTAGAACATAAATCTTGAACTTGGGGTAAAAGTGTTTTTTTTTTCTTCAACGGAAGGATTAAGGGATACAAAGTTGTGGAGATTACGGTTTGATATTGGCGAAGATGGTTTTAATTTTAACCAAAAATTGCGTGTATTCCCGTTCGTCCCACTAGCTTCGTCCCACTCGAGGGACGAACAGGAATTTAATAAATAATTATTATTGTTCCCGTTCGTCCCACTGATTTTGTTACTAGGACGAACGGGAATAATTATGTAATCTTATTTTTAATTCCCATTGGTCCCACTAAATAATTTGAGTCCGGTTGTTTTATGGTGAAAAAACATTTTCCTAACCTGTGTATCCCGGTCGTCCCACTAACAAAATCAGAGGGACGACCGGGAATAAATTAAATATTATTTATTAAATTTCCGGCTGCATTTTTTCGTGTATTCCCGTTCTTCCCACTAGCGTCGTTCGACGCGGTGGGACGAACGGGAATACACGAAAAAATGCAGCCGGAAACACATTTAGACAGAAAGAAACAAAAATTATTTATTCCTCTCAAATAAAATGTTTCACAATAACAAAACCGATTTACACACTCATCAAAAGTCTGTGAAATCATTTCTATAACCTTGATTTACTTTACGATATATTTCTTCCGTTACACAGCGTTCTGCAAACGTACACGATCAGGAATTGAACTTGAGACTACGCTAACGTGTGTAAAAACTTTACGACTGACCTTTTTCTCATATAAACTGTATCGGTCGTATATTTATTTATATGTTTGCGGTATTTTTAGTTTCGATATCGAAATGGCAGTTGAAATGTAATGCGTCTAAATGTAGTTGACATGTGACGGAGGCTGGTTTTTCCTTTACGTGGAGGAGGCTTGGGAAAAGTTTTATAGGGTTTTTCAATATTTTTTCTTCTTCTTTAGCAGCCGTAATCTGGATGTTTGCCTAGTTAAGAAGGCGCACACGGGTCCACTAGCGCCACTCCTTTAAAATAACATCATCTCTTGACTGAGAAGGAATTTTGAATAACGGCTCAATAAGCACCCTCGGTAAGTGTGTATACGAGATAATATTATTTTAAAGGAGTGGTGCTAGTGGACCCGTGTGCGCCCTCTTAATAGCAAAAGGCTAGCCGCGTACAGCATGGGACTTCTAACCGTCTAAAAATGTGTGTTATAGATCTACCTACCACTTTTGTGAATAGAGGCGTGATGTTTTGTAAGTATAATATTTAGTGTGTACTGTCCCACAAGTTTTGTACATTTTTCTACTGACGCAATTCTATCCCACTTTTTTATTACCAATTCTTAATGAGTCATCTTCCTGAATGTTGTCGACCTTGAACTGTGACCTTGGATTTGTCTTAATTTCTCAGAGTACCAGGTCAAATGCTACCTTGTAGCTATCCAAAAAGTGTTAACATGACTAAGGCATTAGCCCCTTAAGATTAAACCCATTAAACATTGGCTGACTGCGGAAGTTATGAGGGTCCATTAGAGTTCATTTTCCTTATTGGTTTATTGTTGTGATAGAAAGCTCGAATGGCGATTGTGAGGTTCCGGGTCCAAATTTCAAAGTTATATTGGTGTTTTGGTTAGCTAAAAAAACTTTTTTACAAAAAAAAACAACCAACTTCAAAAAAAAAAACACTACAAACTGAAAAATAACTTTAATTTTGGAAGTCGGTGTCCTTGGATCTGTATTTTAGTTTTTTGCAACCCACTTCCGAAATTAAAGTTATTTTTCAGTTTGTAGTGTTTTTTCTTTTGAAGTTGGTTGTTTTTTTTTTTGTAAAAAAGTTTTTTATTTTTCACTTTTTAGTGAGTCAGCAATTAATTTATCTAAGTTACAATAGCCTAATGTCAACTACTAATCACCTTTTACAAAATATTCCTTTTCCCTATGCAGGGACGTTAATTGTTGAGGAGTTCTCCTGGTAAGAACCAAAAGAACTGGAGCTGATGGAGAAGCCACTATCAGCACCGTTTCACCATATTCATTGTGACGAGCATAAATTGCTTGGCAACCATATTAAAGTAATCAAATCGTAACCCGTGAAATACTTATAATTGAGTAGTTCCGGTAGCCACCTCTGGTCTTCATTATCAGTTCCACTTCACCGAATGGTGCTTTCCGAGAGCAAATGCACGAGTTACTATAAACAATACCCAAATCGCTATAGGCGTGCCTGTAAAATTTGAAGATTTCCCTCGATTTCCATGGGATCCCTTCATCAGATTCTAACTTGGCGACAGCAGGACCACCTCGAGAGTATACCTTTTCAAACAAAAAAATAATTTTGCAAATCCGTCTATATATGACGGAGTTATGCCCGAACAAAAATAAAATAAAAAATACAAACATCCGAATTGATAACCTCCTCCTTTTTGAAGTCAGTTAAAAATAGCTTAATACACGTTTGCTTTTAAAACATGTTAATTTTAAGTTGTGAGCTGTTATTTTGCACTTTATGAACTTCAAAAGCTACAAAATATGTCAAAAACGGCTAAACTATTGCAACGTTTGTAAATTAGGGATTCCAAAAAACCTTCTTCCTGCACCTCATGCGCTTAGGCTTGTTAGCTAAGACAAAATACTGCCTGTCTACCTATCTCTTCAGTATTACAGGCGTGATGTTTATATTCTCCTTATCTAGGTCACCAGAGCAAGACCGACACAATTAGCCAACTTAACCCAAAACACCATCACGAAACATCACTACGCCCAAAAAAAATTAATCACGATGTTAACAAACGGAGCAGGATCTAACAAATTATTGGTGAAAACGTTAACGAGCCACCGTTAAGCCTAAAGGGTTCCGCACATAAAATCCGTTTAGAATAAGGAAGTTTTGTTCCTTTTTGTAGATATAAGAATGACTTTAATTGGAGTCTCAGTGATTGCTTGGTTTTTATTATGTTTTTCCTTTGCACGATGTTGCTTTAAGGACGAGCCGAACGGTGATCTTCTTATAAGCTTGTCAATGAAATCTAAATAATCGACCCAGAATTTGGCTACGAGTTTGGCACCTTCAGTAGCATCCATCCGTTCCTGTAGCGTCCAGACAACCGAATATGTTGGACACGATATTAATTTTCCCATTGTTTGTGGAACAAATAAACAGCACCACATTTACACCATGGTGGACTTATCTATGAATCTCCACTTAGCATAATCAGCCTACAATGTTCCCACTCTTGGGACACAGGCCTCCTCTCTTCCGGACCACCACGCAGGCCCAGTGCGGGTTGGTAGATATCACATGTCTTCGAAATTTTGGTTCTAGGACATGCCAGTTTCCTCACGATCTTTTCCTTCACCGTTTTGAGAGCAGTGGTAATGAAATTATTTAAACAAAGTAAAGCGCCTGCCTGGGTCCAAACCCACGACTTACAACTCGTAAGTCGGGGCCAATACCACTGGGTCACCACCGCTCCATCTCCACTTGAGCAAGTTTTACTTGCTTCGGCTAACCTGTGCCTGGAGTGTAAAGACTTCTAGGTAAGCCAAGGAAACTCATGTCCAGGTGGGAGATTTTTAGCAGGTGGCCGAATGATGGTAAATGCTTAGAAGTTAGCCTTCCAATTAGGAGGCTGTTACCCACATAGATCTGCGGACACTAGCAACACCACGGGTATTAGCAATTTATTTCTGACCTGAGAAGACAGTTTTTACAAGCGCAGTTCAAAAAACTACTTTTCAACTAAATGGCGTCAATATTCCGTTGCCGTGCCTGCGATGCTTGAATTACTAGCATGACGTTCAGAGAATGAAAATTTTGTTCCGTGAGTGAAGTTATAGTACCTACTCACCAAATCAGAATTCATATAACATAGTTTTTGGCAGCTAAAATATGTGCACCGAACTCGCCATACTAGCTGTAACCCCGTCAAATGAGCTCTTTCACAAGGAGCTGTACGTGTTTTTCAGAATCAACAAGTAAACGCTCCTTGCCTCTCAGTCCTTTTCACTAAACCTTTACATCACAGCGTAACAGTTTTCAAAGCACAAAGATAAAAAACCACAGCGTAGAAAGAATTTTTAATAGCCTTCCAAAAACACGAGTGTACTCACACGTAGATAGACTGTGGTATCTTAGTCCCAGGCCTAAGCTCAGTTCTGCTGCTGTTTTGTATCCAATCAGAATCTGAATAATGGATAGCATACAAAAAGCACGTTAAGCCGTTGATCTCGGCTATCATTCGTAGATCTTTGTCAATCGTAATAGGTAGTCAGAAACCCAAAAATTCTGATAACCAGTCTTACCAAGGGTTATCGTGTTACCCAGTAACTGGGTTGTGGAGTTCAGATAAGCAGTCGTTCCATGTAAACTACCAGCATCAGGTTAGACTGGAAGCCAAACCCAATATAGTTGGGAAAGAGCTAGGCAGAAGGATTGAAAGTAGTTGTAATAATAGAAAAGTAAAATATTTAAAGGTGGTTTGGGTTTGTCCACATTTTGAGTCTTAATCATAGAACAGTGGAAAATTGTACGGACATTGCAGACTAATCCGTCGCTCAGACTGGACCCAAAAGTTGATCAAATTGTATATGGTAGTGACAGTTAGGTTAATTGAGATGTAGGTTTATTTATTCTGTTAGAACATTTTTTTGCAAAAATGTTTTTTACATCTGTATAAACTCATCAGAAACATTGCATGCCTGTACCAACCCACATTGGGCCTACGTGGTAGGTTACCTAGCCTGAGTCTCAGCAGTGGGTTCATTAACGGGAACCGCTGCGGCAAAGCTCCTGAAGTGAGCCTGCTTGCCACTATGCCGATCACACCGGTGTACATCTCCCGCCTGCACTACACCACTAAGGCGGAGGACATCGTGGAGTACGTGCGCCAGAAGACGAGGTACATGCCGAGGGTGCAGTTAATGAAGTCGCGCCGCAACGTCAACTTTAAGGCGTTCGTAGTGCGCGTACCTACTTGTTATCTGCCCCTCGTCATGGAAGAAGACTTTTGGCCCGCAGGACGTAGTGTTCCGTCGCTTCCGCGGACAAGTTCCACAGTGCAGCAAATAATCAAGCTGGTGCAAAGTGATGTGCTACTAACATAGTCTTAAGCCTTATTTATTAACACAAGTTTTGTTTATATTAAAATATATATGTATACCTCTGTCTAACTCTTCAGGGAATACAAGCGTGATGTTATGTTATATGTTTAGGTTAAGGTCTATGGGCCTGAGTTGCCTGAAAATAAATGGATTTATTTATTATTATTATTCAGCTCATTATGTTGTATATCATGACGTGTGTATTTGTTTTTATGTATAGTATGCATAATTGCATGAGTATGGATTTCCCATTTAAGCGTACTTATAGGCTGCCTTTCCCACAAAAACCATAATATAACCATAGTATACATGGTTTTATCACCTCCACGAAACTTATAAACCCATTATATTACAATAAAAACACAAATCATCAATATTCACCTCCATATTCCTTTCAGCACGTCAACGGCATAGTTTTATGAATAAATACGAGGTAAACGGCACATTTGATGGCATGGGGGTCCCATGACGCCGTATAAATTGACTAAAGTATTGCCGGGTCGCGCTATATGTCATCCCTGTTCCTGTGATGCTCAAACTTGATTTAACTAAGGGCTTTTTGGCTAGGGGAGGGTCATGGGAGTGGAGGATGTAGGTGTGTATTCAAATACGGGTCCGCTCGCGAAAAATTACAACGCTTCTCAAAACTTTTTAAACTCATTTGTTGCAAAAATAGTTTTTATAAAATTTTGGCATAGGGGAATTTTGTCGCTACTTTTTAAGCCACATTCTATGTGCCCCGCTCTAAGAAAAAGGCTTCGTTTTAATTAAATACCACGCGGCTTTTCCAATTAGGGGTATACAGAAACAGAACACCGCAACGCAACCTGCTGCGATCCTTTTTAAATACTCCTTTTACTTCATGCACGCTCATACTTTCAATCACATACGGGTGCTGATTTTGAGTACTACACTGCTGACGTTTTTACCCGACTGGCGATGCCCAAAGGAAGGGTAGTGTTTTTTAAGGACATAGAACAGCATATATACAAACATAAACTCACGCCTTCTTCCTATGGGGCTAGGCAGAAACTACAGAACGCCACCTGCTACGATCTTTACATAGAACAGCAATAAGCATTATTGTACACCATTTAAATAAAACAGGGCATAACGCATGATTACGAATGTACATTTTCTACAAAGGCAGTCTTAACGCTAATAGCAATGAAATAATATAATCCCATCAAAGTTTTACCTACAAAATCCATTATGAAATACCAAAAATCACATCACCTACTTCATGTCTTTCAACACTTCAAGAGTAAATAAATATTATCTTATGTAACAACAAAGAACAAAGCTTTTCTAGCTGTAGCAGTCGTTTATTTCAATTTAAAAGTCAAACTTAAAACCCTAGTTCTTATCGACAATGAATGAATGTCGACACGAACCCTCCATTCGGATGCCACCCTTAGAAAAGAAAATGCACCAGTGAAACTGCGCGATCTGGGTCAAGGTTCCAGACGCTTGATAAACGTAGATGTCAGTTTATTTCATGTAATTACTGAAGCCAGTATAGGTCTAAATAGTGGTTTCTTTAATGTAGTTGGAAAATGAATCTGAAGGCTATTATGCACGTAAACGATTTCAAAAGCTAACCAAATCTAAAACTGTTAAATTAAAAGAGGTTTTGTTAAAATAATAGTGGTATATTGAGAAATAGTAAAAATACAAGAACAACACACGCGAACGTGAAGAGCGAGTTAACACGTTAAGAAAGAGTTGGTTTTTTTTTATAAGTATTTTTGTGGCCTGGTTGCTAAGACACTTTAGCCAAGTCTTTAGTTTATTTAAAAAAATCTTTATTTTCAGAGTTGGCTATTTATTAATAAGTATTTTTATGGCCTAGTTGCTAAGACCTTTTAGCCAAATTTTTTGTTTATTTAATTTCCTTCGCTCAATTTCTTCAGGATTTCTTTGGCGGGAATTTGAAGCCCTTTCAGCTCAAACTCCCTCCAAAGAATCCAGAGTTGGCTATAAATGACAGTGACCACAGATTAGAATATAATCTAATGTCATTTAAACAAGGCTACAGATTTACAAGTATATATTCTAAAACCATTTAGAAACATTTTCTTTTTGGCATAGATACAACAGTGTACCAATTATTTATTTCCATAAAGTATATGGAAATTCATGCACGTTATAACGTTATCGTGGACGGAAATTTAAAAGGGTCTTCATAATAATATATCCATAATTTTACTTCCGTGTGTTATCGTGAAGTCATGCACGTCCACGATTATTTATGCACGTTAGAAATGATAAAAGCGCGCAATGGGTAGATATTCTAATTGAAGTATCGCGGTGAATAAATGAGGGTCCTTAGATTGAGAGAGTGAGTGATAAATCAATCCCAACTTTTCATAATTTCCCCAAAAAAATCCCGAATTAATATATCACACTCCGTTTAAAACTACCATAACTTAACAACCATCAGTTACGTCCCCCATTCCATTCAGCTTGGCCTGGAATCCAGATCAATGCTGAATAAGTCCAGTGAACTGGAATCATCGCTTACCGAGTTGATGCGATTCGGTAAGCCAAGTGTGGCTGCCAACTTCTGTTGCACTTAATGTGTGATTGTGGATTAAAGCGTGTGCATGGATTCTATAGCAGGATAAGCTACTTATGTTGACATAATCCTCTGCGCCATGTTCCGTAAACAGCCTCCCATTATAAACGATACTCTATGTATAAGTCTACTGCATACGTATTACAACATTAGACTAACAACAAGACGAGTATATATCCATTTAAAACAGGCATAATCTTGAGACTTATTGACCTCTCAGGGAGTTGGGTGATTATCACCCTGCACCGTGTTCCATCGCGTAGCGCGGGGCGGGCGTAGTAAACAATCTGCGTGCATGCGCGCATCTCCTACGTGGATTGTAATTTCTATACGAACTGATACAATGATAAATCTGCTGACCCGCGCTACGCGACGGAGCGCGGTGTAGTGTAATAATCGCCTTACTAAGCAAAAAATTAAGCTCGTTTGAGTATTGAAAGAAAGAATGGGCAGGGTTAGGTATCTCTCATCAGGCGGACGATGTCGCGGGCAGTAGCATGTCTAAAATAGATAGGACGATGATTCTCACCCACTTTCAATTAAAACGCTAGTAATATGTGTATTACTAATATCGACTGTCCCAACAAACACTATCGAAACTGCAAAAAAACGATTTTTGCTTTTTTACATTATTGAAAAGAGAATTTAAAACTATATCAGATACATCAAAAATAATAATTAAAAAGTGATTATTAAAGAAGTTTTTAATTGAACAAAATCGATACAGAACATGTTGCGCAACGAACATCTTTGGAAGTGGTACTTACAATGATGTTCCGTGCAAACGTGTTGCGCGAGCGTCCCGAATCTACCAGAACCGTCAGTGTTCGCCGCGATGTGACGAAGTGAGGTCGTGTTAGTTTTATTTCGTTAGGTTAAAACGTTTCGTGTTTAGTTTTGTTTTTATTATTCTTAAGATTTGTTAAAATGGTTAGTCGGGGTAGACAACTCGTTAATTTGGTTCGAACAAATGAACAACACATAGAAATTGCAACCAATGAAACAAACTACGATATCAATTATTCTGGTAAGTTGAGCAAATTTTCTAAATAATGGTAGATAAAGTAATAACACTGTCTTGTTCGCGTTTTTATGTGCTTGTTACAACAATACTGTTTTGTTTTACTTGAAATATAGTGCTTTTACTGTATTATGATACAGTAAAAGCACTATATTATATGGACACGTGGCCGTAATTCGAGGTTAACAAGTAACATTATTGAAAGCGGTAGTTTCGATAAGGTTCGATCATTGTGATGATAAACACATCTACATATTTATCGAAAGTGGCAGTTTCGATGATATCCGTATGATTTTGATAGTATGTACAGTTTTCTAACTATCGGAACTGTCAATTTCGATGTTATTTTTGGTTACTAAAAATATTGAATCTACCACATTCGATGTTGTTTTACGTTTATAGATGAATTTTGTTAGTAAATTCGATTGGTAAAGTGTTTTATTTTATTTATATATTACAAATGTTATTGATTTTTATAATGTTTTTGATTTGTTTTTATTTTAGAATCACCTGTGCCACCTAATGAAATTAATGATGAGGAATGGACGGTCCTAAATAATTTGTTAGACAAGGATACTGACTCACTTATCAAGGTCAGTGAAACCAACACAATAATCGAAATGTCGGAGGAGGAAATAGAGAATGACTGTCTACCAAATGACTGGAGCACAGTTATACTTGGTAGTGATGAAGCTACGCCTGTCCCATCTCCTTCTTCTCAGAATGATTTTTGCACTGAAACAGGACAGTCTGAAGAACTTGGCAACATTTTGAGTGTGAACTCGTTGATAACTGAATCTGAAAATGAAAATCCAATTTCTCCGCATGTATCTACGATACGTAAACGTAAATCTACTTACAAAACTGACCCTGGTAGAAAACGAAAGCGACACATTGAGCAATGGACAGATGTTCGAAGAAAGTTATTAACTAATTCCGGTAAGCGTTATGTTTCTAAAAGAGGAAAGAATGTTGCAGCTAAGACCTTGAAACAAGCGTGTTCCTGTAAGCTCAAATGTTCAGACAAATTTACAGATGATATCCGAGCAACAATTTTGAACCAGTACTGGCAACTAGCAGATCACACAAAACAATGGGAGTACATAAACAGATTTACTAAAAGAGTAGAAAAAAACAGGTAAACCACCGAAGGACCGTCTAGGCGTAACTACACTACTAAATACTTACTAAATACCTTTGCCTATGGATAGTTTCAAATATGAAAATAACCAAGTTTGTTTAAAAATGTTTGTGCTACTCTTTCCATAACAGACCAAATAATTCGCACCGCACATGACAAACTAGATGCTTGTGGTATTACCAGTAGTGACAATAGAGGGAAACACTCGAACCACGTAAAAAAAGTTGATGATGAAATCTTTCGAAGTGTGTGCGACCATGTTAAATCTTTTCAACCTATTGAGTCCCACTATACTAGAAAAAATACTAGCAAATTGTATTTGGATAACTCTTTGAGTTTTAATAAAATGTTCTCAATGTATAAAGATTGGTCAGAGCTGCATAACCATACCAACGCAGCAGAAACCGAACGGCAATACCGAAATATAGTAAATGAATAAATGAACATTGCCTTTTTTATGCCCAAAAAAGACTTGTGCGATAAGTGCCATTCATTTTCCAATGAAAATAACCCCACTGAAGAACAAATTTCAACTCATAATAAACACATTTCGAATAAGGAAACTGCCCGTAAATATAAATCAAAAGATAAAGAAGAAGCAACACAAAGCTCATCTAAGATCGTATGTGCAACATACGATTTTCAAAAATTGCTCAATTGCCCTGCCGGAGAAGTATCTGTATTTTATTATAAGCGAAAACTGTCACTTATGCATTTCACAGTTTTTGACTGTGGTAATAAAGAAGCATTTTGCTATTTGTGGCCTGAAAATGTAGCCAAGAGGGGTGCAAATGAGGTAGGCAGTTGTTTACTAGATTTTATTGAAAAAAAAGTGACGAATAATGCAGAAGAAATAAGGTTCTGGTCTGACAATTGCACTGGACAGAACCGGAATAGAGTGGTATATAGCCTTTACATGTATGCTAGCAGGAAATACAATATCAATATTGTACACAGATTTTTAGAGTCTGGCCATACCCAACAAGAAGCCGACAGTGTACACGCTCTAATAGAACGATCAGCTAAAGGGAAGATTATTTACACACCAGACCAGTGGTATGCTTTGCTTCGCTGGGCTAAAACCAATGATGTCCCATACAATGTGACAGAAGTTTCACAAGATATGTTATATGATTTAAAGAACTTGTTAACTAACAGGAACTATAAGAAGCACATTTTAAATCGGGTTAGTCCCGCTATGGTATGGTCCCGGTATGGCACCCTCTTAAAATACCTATCAAAAAGTCCCGCTATGGTACCCATCTTTTAGATCTACGTTAGACAATAGAAGGTACAACTGAAAAGAAAAGTGTATCTATAAATAAATACTTTTAGGAGTGTATCAATAAAACGTCTGTTTGCGATATTAAATCAGTCTTTTATTAATTCAAAATATTTATAAAAAAATATCAAACAGTAAAACGAAATATTAATTGCAATGTAATTTTTAAAATAATCAACAATATTAATTACAAATAATCAACATGGAGAAAAAGGCGCAAATTGTAAACATAAACTACAAAAAATAATAGCTTGTTCCCAACGAGTCACACCTCAACGGGTAACAGTGTGACTCGTTGGGAATGTTTTGGATAATAATTCCCAACGAGTCACAGTTACTGTTACACTGTTACTCGTTGGGATGATCCCACCTTGATTTAGGGTATCAATACATCTATCGCCACGAAATATTTTCGTTCTCAGATAAACAAAAATTGTTCCCAGGTATTTGGTACAACTTGGGGCACCCCGACTCGGACAGGTTAGGTTAGAAGGGGACGGCGGGGTCTGAAAGACCCCGCCGTCCCCTTCGTGGTTATTTTTTTTTAAACCGCCCAGAAGTAGGAGTCCCGCAAAGCGGGACTCCGTCGGCTATTGTGGAACTGATTTTGCATTGTTTGGTGACTACATTTTGGTGACAGATCTACTATTTTGAGGACAAACCCTATTATTTAAGAAACACAAAACTAATTAAATTGGTGATAGCTTACTAGTTAAGAAAAGATATTTTTTATTAATACTATTTTTTTCTTAACGCATTGTATAACTTTTCTTTACAACAGTACCAAAAACTGAAGGGTACCATAGCGGGACTTTTTGATAGGTATTTTAAGAGGGTGCCATACCGGGACCATACCATAGCGGGACTAACCGTTTAAATCAGGTTGTAAAGTGGAATAATATAAAAGAAATCTGTATAAAAAAATGTGATCCTAACGCTATTTTATACAAGTATGACTTAGATTCTGATTATTTAACATTGAATACGTTAATTCAGACCCGACGCAACCGACAATCTGTGGTTGATATTTCCAGTTATGTATTGAAACCACTTTATTCCAATAGTCTACCGATTGCAGAGGCAAAATACAAAGATTTAGTATATTTGTGTGAAGCAGGACTTATACCAAAACAATATCATAATTTTTTTAAGAACCTTTGCACAGTAAATGAAAGTTTGCCAGAAAGTGATGATGATGATTAGATAACTAAGGTTATGTAGGTAACTAAGTGAGTTGTTTTTTCTGTTATTTTTATGTGCTTAATTCGTCCTAAAAGTTTACTTTTTTAATGTTCACTAGATTTTATTATTATTATGGTCCAGAATGACTTTTTATTTTATCTAACTAGTAACTTTTCATTATAACTGTTATATATGTTAAGCATTTATGTTATTTTTACTGATCTCATTGGTTTAGTTATTATTTTGAATAAAAAAATATATTTTTGATTTTTATGGACCCAATGGGCTGTGATTAGTTTTTAATACTCATTATAGGTACGATTGGCCTTATTCTAATTAAGTGCAATGAAGAAGTCTGAAATAATTCGTCATTAAGTTATTTGTTACGTGGTAAATTGGTTTTTGTTTGAAATATATTTTTTTAATTGATGAAAAATGATTTTTTATTTATTAAATCAGATGAACACAGACCTAAGTGAGTGCCAAGCACGATATCGAAAGTGAATATTTGCTTTTTATAGAATAACTTCCTTAGAACAGTAACGAAAGTACCATTTTCGATTTTCACATATTTTAGAACACTATCGAATTTGGCACTTTCGATGAAATTCTGGCTATTATAAGCGTAAAACATTATCGAAAGTGAAATATTTAGAAAAGTATATGAAATATGAAATTAGTTGTCAAGGAAAAAAAAACTGTATTAAAATTACAATTTATTCCATACCTAATTTTATTAAAGTTAATAATACTGATTCTTTTACATCAAATTACAACTTTGAATTGCTCTCCTTTGAAGTACGTGCTTTGAAGTTTCGATAGTGTTTGTTGCGACAGTCGATATACAACGGCACCTTAGCTATGCTTATCATAAGTACCATTGCTCATTTCTGGAAAGGATTTGTCTATGACAGCAAAATTTCTATCCCAGTTTTCTAACTCTAAATATCCCAAAGATTTATCTCGAACAAGCAACCGGCCCCTGCTTCGCACCACTTATCAAAACATCACGATTTATTTACTATAGGTACTTACTTATGTAAGTTTAATACAACTGTAGCGGTATCTATATCGCTACATGCGAGCTACACGTCACACTGACGTCACACAAAATCCTGCATCGCGCAAGCAGAGTTTACCGCGCAACTAGCATATATACAACGTCCCGACATCAAGTGTCGGGCAGTTGCCCAGCAGACACAACAACCGTCTGGTCGGAGGATCCTCCCTTTTCTATGGAGGTATGAGTGAACTTTACGCCCTGTTCCTGATACCTCAATACAACTTAAATGTATTCCCGAATGATGAATGAATGAATGATGTATTCCTTCTGGAATAATTTCTATAAAATATTGTGAAAAACGCATCAAAATCAGTTGCCTAGTTTAGAAGAACAATGCGGTAACTCAGACACACGAAAAGCGTCTATATTTAGTAAGTTTAATTTAAAAAATATGGACGCCTTCGTGTGCATGTACACTTAAATAAAAAAATAGAAGATATTGGTTTAGAAAATGAAGGTAGAGTATGTGTTGACGCCTTAAGCTCGAGCGGTTTTGTGGCTTTATAGGTACACGAGGCAAGCAGCTCTAAGAGAGCTCTACATGAAGTTAGCCTCTCGTCGACGAAGCCTTTCTCAATGAGCCTTAGGTACTACCCGAAGTCTCAACTCCAGCCAAGGAACAAAGCAGTTCTTTAATAATCATGAACTGTACTGAAATAGGTTCCAACACTAACTAACAATCCATACTAATATTATAATTTCGAAAGTAACTCTGTCTGTTGGTATATTTACCTTTCACGCCTAAACCAGTGAACGGATTTCGATAAAATTTGGCAAAGAGATAGATGGTATCCTGGGGAAGGACATAGGCTTTTTGTCTCGGTAGCACGTTGCCGTGGTATAATTTCCGACATCTACGCGGGCGAAGCCACGGACGGAAGCTAGTAACTTATAATCCTAACTAATATTATAAATGCCAAAGTAAGTTTGTTTATAACGTTTTCACACTAAAACGGCTTAACGGAATTGGATTAAATTTGGCACATGGGTAGACTATAACCTAGGTTAGGACATAGAATACTTTTTATCTCGATATTCTTACGGGATTGAGACTTATGCGAGTGAAAACGCGGGGCGCAGCTTGTAACTAATAAGCTAAAGTTAAATCATTTACATAACTGTTAACTTTGAACTTTGTCCACGATTTCTTTGTAAGGCTTCACTCGTTGTAAGTTGTAAAATAGCCTCGGCTACACGTGACTTCGGCACATAATTAATTAGAATGGTTCTGTATTATGAAGCACGTTTTCCTTAACAGAGGGTATTTTACTTCTAGCGTGCTGGTTCGAGCAATGCTTTATACTAGCTAGATAAGCTATAGCTTATGCCGAGAGGAAAATATTTTCCAGGTAGCAGGAACAAGGTAGCTGCACCACCGCCGACGTGGAAGCGACAAACTATCAATGATTTTCTCGCTTCAAAAACGTACAAAAGATTCAAGACTCCATATTTTATTTGCATTCCAGAATGTGTGTTTAGGTGGTAACTTCAAATGATATGAGATCATTATGGACCCTGTCGGGTACAGCAAAATAGTAGGAGAGCGGAAGCTTTGAAAAACCTAGCTTATCAGTCTTCTGAATTAAATAGAAAAATCTAAATACCTACTGTTTTTTTTTTTTTACAAAAAAAATGTTTTTAATGTTGTAACACAACTTTAAATACCCCGACGACCTCAGTACCGTTGCATGCACCCATAAGCACAATGTTTTGCGTTCGTTACGTTGCGCACTACCATAAACAGCGATTCAACACACAAAAAAATAAAAACGTTTCCCAGCAATTATTTTTGTGTAATGTTACTTAGTTTGATGTACAGAATGCGTAGTTGACGGCTATGTGATGGGTCTTTTTACACCCTGTATTTAGTTTACTGGACTAATACTTATTAAGATAATTATGTTAGCACTTATATTTTGTCGTTTGAATATTCGTTTATACTATAGGTTGTAGGTCCTTGTATGTAAAAGAGAAACCAGTTGATCGCCAACGAGTACACGTTTATCGCAGCAATAAGAGCTATCAAAGAGAGTACTCGCTCAACGATGCTCGCTTGGCGGGCAGAACACTCGCCGAGAGACTCACGCTTGGTACAGTCACCAAAAGAGATAAGTAACCAGGGTCGTCGATATAGTTGAAGTTTAGTAAGAAACCGATGGATGTTTCCAAATGAAATTTAATTTAATAAATGAACTGTTTGTTTTCTATAAATTTTATTCGAAAATATCCATGGGTTTCTTACTGAACTTCAACTATATCCGACGACCCTGGTTACTTATCACATTTGGTGACCGTAGATATGCATACCAGCGAGTTATCGCTCGTCGCCGTCGCGCCCTCGCTGCTCGTTGCTCGCCAACTCGTTTTTAGTTGCTAGCTCTACTCGCTTCTCGCTAATCGGGACAGATGCCTTGGGTCCGCTTACTCCACAAATTTATAATCGGATTTCAAACTTCTGTTTCTGTCAATTGTTTGGAGATAGCAGAGACAGAATGATGTTCTGAATATGTTTAGCGCTGAACTCATTTAGCAATTTGTGATGCAAGCGGGTCTAAGCTTGGCAGTCACTGAGGATGTGCCGAGCGTACCTGAATACTCACTCACTCATGGAGGCTCTTTCGCATCATCTGACTTTCCCAACTATATTGGGGTCGGTTTCCTGTCTTACCGGATACAGCAGAATACCAGTATTTTACAAGGAGCGACTGCCTATCTGACCTCTACAATCCCTAGCTAAGACTGGTTGTCAGACTTTCGGGCTTCTGACAACCCGTAACGACTATTAAAGATCCACAAATAACAGCCGGGACCAAGAACCAGCTTAACGTGCTTTCCGAGGCATGGAGGGGTCTAGGTATGTAAGGATGGTCACCCATTCACAGGCCGACCGCGGCAAGTGAAGCTTAACCTGATCTATCAACCCGTGCGGCTGTTATTACTTAGCCACAATCCTCTCCTCAAGTCATGGAGGCTCTTTGTATGTAGAAAAAAAAATAAGGTAGAGCGTCGATTATCCGAACTATTTGGGGGACAAGGGTGTTCGAAAAACCGATATTTTCGGATAATCGAACTGTATGGAAAAACTGCAAGGAAAAGAAAATAAAACTAAATAATAACTTAATTTCATATGAATACAATGTAATTTAATGACTACTAGCAGTTCGGTTAAGAAGTCCTTCGATTGACCGACGGACGTTCGGATAATCGACGCTCTACTGTACTTCATTTTGTAACTGGTCCAACTAATATTCTGAAATCCATATTATTCCCATAGCGTATTCATAGCTGTATGCTTAGCGGTCATTAAAAATAATTGTATTTGTTTCCGGATCATAGTTTTATTATCCGACATATAATGCTGCTGGAAACGAACTTAGCCTTATAATTTCCTCTTTCCCAACAGTTCTCAGTAACCCTAAATACTAACAAAGCTTTTCAAACTAATTAATTAATCATCAAAATCCTAAGAAATGCGATTAAACGGGAAAACATCAAGAATGCTTTTAAGAGGGTTACAAGGCTGCCTTGACCTGACCACGGTCTGAAAGGGTTCCAGTGTTAAGATTTAAAGTTGACGATAGCAAGATATAATTATCTGGATTCGAACCTAGACATGTACATAGTTGTTACCACAACTTTAGCTCTTCACAAAGAGGTCATCTACCACTAGATTGAGTCTCCTTTTGATTCAGTGACTAGTTCTGAATTTGGATTGAAGTTTCTTGTACAGTGCGACAAGGATCTTTTGTCGCTTGAATGATATTGACAGAGAGGCGCTGTTGCTAAACAGTTGTGTGAAATGTATTGAAAAAAAACAAAATGACGGTGTTAGTTCCAATTTTGGCCACGCGGCATGACATCTTTGTACCGGTGCAGATATTGATACTCCTGTCTGGTAAATATTTCGAAGCAATTTTAGAAAATAAATCGACCTCTAAGTATTTATAAATAATAATTTCACATTACGATGCTACAATTTGGTTTAGTTGTCAAGAATCCTACTAGACAAAATCCGTCATTCTAAGAAAAATAAATGAAAACACCAATCTCACACAAAGTCAAAAGCTTTTCATAACGCTGATGAATGGCTTCAAATATTTACAGTTTCTTCGTAAAACAGCCACATTTTATTGACACCCTGTAAACAGATTTATTTCAAAGACAAGGAAACACCATCAAAAGAAACAAAATAAACATTTATATTGAGATACAATTCATTTCAATTTCTCCCTTGATATCCGCCAATTTATTCAAAAGGACTTAAAATTGTAATGGTAAAATGTAATTAATTGGTATCAATAGATATTTCAGGAAATGTAATATCATTTTCGGCTTGACGAAAATCGTAGATGAAAACTAACGACTTTCGCGTCACTAGCAGAGTTGGTCAGGAAGTTGTATCAAGTAGCTATAGTACCTAATGCATCGTTCATTGTGGCTGAATAATTACATTAGCGTGAATTTAAGTGTAAAAATATGCTATACGTATGCTCCTTTGCTTCAGTAAGTAGGTAAGTACACTCCATTATAACTGATCATCAGTGATCGGAGTAGGTAGATTGAACTGGGGTCATTGATCCGAAACGTATATATTACTATGGACATTCCTCCGGAATTGGTGGATTATTAAAAAAAAACCGGAACTTATGTAGGAATTGTATTCTGCCAGAGTGGAAGGAGTCATTTGATGATTTGCCATCCTCAAAAAAAAGGTAGGAATTGTAATAAAATGAGCAATTAATAAAAAAAAAAATATTAAAGCTTCGATCGGAATTCGATTGTTTTTATTATTCAACAGATAAATAATGAATTAATTTAGTTTTGATACCTTCCTTTAAATTTTGAATTGAGTAGTAATAATATCACTACCAACATTAACAATATTTAATTGAATCCGGAAATACCGGAATTACTTTCCGGAAAAATGGCTTATCCATGTTATTCTTTCTGTGTGCATTTATGATACAAGTACTAAAAATCAATCTACCTACTCCGATCACTGCTGATCATGTATGCTGAGTTTTCACTATATCAAATATATGCGTTTATTCTATAATTATTCATTCAGTTAAAAAATAGTACTCTGCCAAGGGGATTGTTAGTAGTGTGATTAGAGTTTCAGTTTTCAGCATAACTACCTCAATAGTATATAGTAATATGTCGGTCAACTAAGTTAAGTTACTTTAAGTTTAGGGACCTGTCGCAACGCCGACAAGGAAGCGATTTTCTTGTTGACGAAACGTACAGAAGATTGAGATCCCGTATAAGTAAAACAGATACATATGAGAATAGTTGATCGTTGTCTGTTCACGCCGCCGCGGCGGCGAGTACTCGTTTGTCGCAACGACAAGAGCTTGGCGGGCAGGACATTCGCCGAGAGACTCACGCTTGGTACATACGTATACCAGCGAGTAATCGCTCGTTGCCGTCGCGCACTCGCTGCTCATTGCTCGCCAACTCGTTTTTAGTTGCTAGCTATACATGCTTCTCGTTAATCGCCGGCGCACTATGGAAAATGGTAGAACAAGCGCATATCAAAAATGCTTTTTACGAATATCATAATTTGGCTAATATGGCTATTCTTTTAGGTTTTCTAATAGTCAAATTATAATATTCATTACGATTTTTTTTCTTAATACGCGATTTTTTTTTTTTTTCTTAGATAGAAATACATAGAAAACAGAAGTGCCAAACTCAAGTCTTTGCGTATACATGTTTCAATACCATATTGTGAAAAAAATACTTGGTACAGATATGCAGTATTATACATTTTTAGAAAGGTTATTTTATGCTTTTTGCGATACAGCTTAATGATTTTAAAAGTAAAGAAAAATATTTCAGTAATTACTTAAAAAGTGACATACCTTTTTTTTCACTTGTATGTTTTTTCGTCGAAGGTTTTCAGTATTACCCACGTTTGCCCAAGCGCTACTTTTTGCGTCGACTAGTAGTCTAACTATTCATAAATAGAATGCAAAAAAAATCAGCTGCGGATATTTGCGGTTTTAGAAGATATGAGAAAAAAACTGATAAAAGTCAGAACCCGAAAATTAGTATCTTTTGCGGTTTACCACTGACACCATTCACATGAACAATATAGAACTTTTTGTATATTTTCTTCATTATTTCGTGATAACAAAGGGACCTTATCAAATTTGCACTCGGTTTGCGTGGGAAATTACAAGATAATAATGATGTAGGTACCAATTCGATATTGTAAAATGAGTATTTAAAGGGAAGCAAAAACTATTCGAACCATCTACATCAGTGTAACTTCAAGTGAAGCAAATCTCATCTACGCCTATTATTTCTGCAGATTGTGAAGTGTTAAAATGTCTTCCTTCAGCTGTACCAAACGAGACTTCATAATCCCCTATATAGAGGGCGGCAAGACCATGGAATCATTATCCAAAGTTTTAGTGGAAAAGCTGAATGTTTCTGAAAACAACTTGTGTTTTATATTTAGTGACATACAAAGGCACATTCTTTCCTATTTTCAACAAACGCTGGGCCCTGGCATCTCGGAAAAAAGAAAAATTTTTACAGAAGTATTGTACTTGGTTGGACTCAAGGTATTCGTTAAATTTACCGGATTCTGAACAATATTCTACGCCATCAACATCTGGCCAACGAGGACGAGCATGCGTGGCTTATGGAGACTCCTCAGAATCTACCAAGAAGAGGAAAAACACTCTTCTACTCCAAGACTATGGCTTCGAGCATATAAAAAACGCCTATCTGCAGGGACTACGGGCTTTACGTGAGTACACAGAAGCTCATCTTGTCGAAGAATTAAGAACCGCTGACACTCAAAAGAAATTAGATATCTCAAGTAAGTGGAACGACTCAGACCAGATGAAGATTCTTTCCGATACGGAAGCATTGAGTGCTTTTATAGATTTAGATCTAACAAAAGCACAATATATGTACCTGAAAAACTTAACCAACGAACGAAAGTGTTGTATATTCCCGCCTTACTACAAAATACAAGAAATAAAAAGATCCTGTTATCCACCATCTTCTACAATCGAAATCACGAATACTTATGCTAAAGTGATTAATATACAAGATTTATTGGATCATACTGCTGCTAGAATTTTAAAAATCGATTCTGTTTTCCAAAAACAACATAGAACATTGATCCTTTATTCTAAATGGGGATGTGATGGTTCATCTGGTCAAAGCCAATACAAGCAAATACTTGCAGAAGAGTCAGAAACAATTTCAGATGCCAATTTGTTCATCACTTCATTAGTCCCCATCAGATTAGTTGATGTGCAATCGGGATCCGTTGTTTGGCAAAATCCGGTACCTTCATCTGTCCGTTTTTGCAGACCCATTTCTATTGAGTTTTGTAAGGAAACTCCAGAAAAAACCAAGGCAGTTGTTGATGATATTAAAAAACAAATTAGGGCTGCACAAGCATCACTTATAAACAAAGATGGTGTTGTAGTAAATGTGAAGCATGAACTATTTCTAACGATGATCGATGGAAAGGTGGCTCAGGTCCTTACAGATACTCCATCTGGTTCCACATGCACGATATGTGGGGCTACTCCACGGCTAATGAATGACCTATCGAAAGTAACTGCCAGACCCGAAAACGAAAACGCCTACCAATACGGATTGTCCACCTTACACGCCTGGATTCGCTGCATGGAAATGATATTGCATATTTCCTATAATCTTTCGTTTAAGACTTGGTCTGCTTCAACTGAGGAAAATAAGAGATTAAAAAAAGAAAAGAAAGAAGTTGTTCAAAAACGTTTCAGGGAGGAGTTGGGATTAATCGTCGACAAACCTCGGCAAGTTAGCGGGAATACGAACGATGGCAATACCGCACGAAGATTCTTCTATAATAGCACTTGCTCATCGGAAATAACAGGTGTAGATGAGGCATTGATTAAACGCCTATACATTATCTTGCAAGTTCTTTCTTCTGGAATGATGATCGACCCTGAAAAATTTGAGGAATATGCAATAGAAACTGCAAGAATCTATGTAAGTAATTACGATTGGTATTATATGCCATCCTCCGCTCATAAAATACTCATACACGGGCAAAACGTTATCAAACATTTTGCGGTGCTTCCTATTGGACAGCTATCGGAAGACGCACAAGAGTCTCGCAACAAAGACTACAGAAACATACGACTTCATCATGCCAGAAAATGTTCCCGATCTGCTACAAATGAAGATGTCTTTAAAACGCTTTTATACACGTCAGATCCATATATAACAAGTTTGAGAAAACCGTACGTAAGAAATGTGAAAGAACTTGAAGAAGAGGCACTAAGTCTTTTAAACGTGGCACCTGAAAGTGAACCCACATTTACTGACCCTGATCCTGAAGTGGTATAAGTTAAAAATAATATTTATATTTAGTTATTACTTATATTTGTACCTAGCTACATCATTTCCTGAAGCCAGAGTATAGGATGTACCTATTAGTAATATGATTTTAATTTAGTATTTTTTTTTCATATATATATATTTTGTTTACTTTGCTTGTTGTAATTAACCATGGTTTAATCTTTTTAGTCATTATAAACTTGTATTCCACTTGAAATAAATTTTTAACTATTTTTTTCGTGATTTTTTCCCATTTTTTTCATTCTATGCAAAAAAACATACATAGATATCTATGTATGTTTTTTACAATACAAGAAAACCCTATAAACTACACATCGTTCGAATCTCCGAACCTTGTTGCATATTTGTGCCAAATTTCATCACGATACAACAAAAATTCATGAAGTTACAGATTTTTGATCCGATACCGACCTATATTTTCCATAGTGCGGCGGTGGGACAGGTGCCTTAGGTATTGCTAAAGATGTAATAAACAAAACGAAAACAATGGTTATTAATTAATTCCAAAGACACTAAGAATATTATCATGTAGGTTTTCTCAGAAGAAAGTTTTATTTTAGTTTCCAAAAATATACCTTTATTCTAAATTCCATATATTTCTATTTTTATGTGGTAAAAAGTGATTTAGGTAAATGGACTTCGAACCCGAGAATGCCGGTTTTTTTTTTTTAAATCATTCGTGGATGTTTTTATTTATTTTTTATTCAAAGAATCCACAGTATTTATTTTACTAACTGTCGCGTCGGTGTATTGTCCGTCGCGCTCGGCGGCCTGTGGCGCTTTGTGAGTGCACCGTGCACTGATCAATGTAGCTAATCTCTAAGAACAGGTTTTGCTGAGACAGTTTCTTGTAGTTTTCTTTCTATATTTTTTTTGTTTTTGTAACTATATTTGATACAAAGTAAGTTTGTATTAGTTTATTAATTTATTTATAAGTATCAAAATATGTATTAGGTATGTTGAAACTGTTTGTACTCCCCGTCACTTGTCCCTAAGGGTTCATTAGAACTGTCGTTGTTAACACTTATTATTTTTTATTATTTGTGTTTCACGAACTGTGCCCAATTAAACTTTAAAAGAGCTGAACTGTGTCCAATTAAACTTTGAAAGAGCTGGAAGCTCTGTTCCTTGTCAGTGTTCACTCCAGCCGGCCAAGAAGAGCAAGCCAGAGGTGAGGAACAGATTTCTCCAGAGAGATAGGGTCCGTGGAATCGCTATTGCCCAACAGCTCGCCAATTGCTGCCCCGTGGGTTCCCGTATCTGTCTTGTTCTGGCTCCTCACCCTAGACCTGTTTCGGCCAAGTAAACTCCACTGGCACAGACCGGGAGTAAATAGGAGCTCGCAAGCCCCACCATGACGACAACGTAGAAATACGGCGGTGGAGTTATTATAATTCATAATACGTTTCGCACTGAATCTAGATCATATTGTCAAATTAAAGAAACTAGTAATCAAATTTCTACCAAAACTCAGCTTGTCTGTACGTCACCTGCACGGTAGGATAAAGCAATATGAATGCCGTAACGCACGACCCAGTCTATAATTTACGAGCCTTAAGCACGATGAGAGTTCCCATCGGTAAAAATGAAGAACTTCCCTACAAACTTACACACACACACATTACATTTAACTCTTCAGAGGGTGAATTGCCAAAATTCCTTGCTAAGTGCTCACCTTCGATCTATATGGAATTTTTCTGCACAATTTCACGCTTCTAAACCAAGTGAATTAAGTGGTGCGTTGTCGGGCCTGCGGACGGCTAACAATGGGCAGCTCGCTGTCCGGTAAGGACCAGGCCCGGGTCGACGGCGCGTTGTATTCCACGCACGCCTCAAAGAGATGTCAGCATAATTGACGGAGTCCGATAGGGCCGATGCCTGCCGGGGTCGCGGATTGTTTGAAAGAGTTACCGTGGCCCTGGCGCACAGGCAACTGAAGGAACACGGGTGGGTTTTTAGGCAGTAAGAGTCTGACACGTCCTTCCGCTCCGCCCAGAGCGGGAGAGGTCATTTGATGATTTCTCACCCAGAAAAAAAAAAAAACGTGGCGCGTTGTCTGTCAAAGAATTTAAGGTTTTTGTTATATATAATACCAATAACTCTTATTGGTATTATACATAACAAAAATCTTAAATTACTAACAGCCCTAGTAGTACATGTAAGAAAATAAAGGAGTGTCCAAGGACCGTAGTTCGTATAGTAGGCGTAGCACGTAGCGCGTAGCACGTAGCGCGTAGCACATAGCATGTACCTCGTAGCACGTTCTGTATCTTTCTGTCTACTCCAGGGATAAATTCGTGTCGAAACATTTAGTGCATTTGTGGCTAAATCAAATAACTTACAGATATTTTTAAGTCGTGTCGGACATTAATAAAAATCGATCAGTTTTCCTAAATTTGGTTTCACGCGCTATTCTGCTCTTGAGGTTTTTGCAACGTTGACAAAATACCAATGATTACGTAAACTAAATATTAATATTATATTTTTTTTACATCTTATTTACATATGAAAAATTTGCCAAAAAGAATGTGTGCGTGTTTAGATGTAGGAATAAGTTAATTCCGGCCTTAAAACCTTCAATGCCCGCGGTTCATACCTACATATCGACAAATAATATGCCACGGTCGGGTAAATGTATAATGTATATGCTTTTATGACCCTTCAAATATCTTATACATATTAACAAACGTTGTTACATGTTTTAAGTTCATAGTTACAACGAAATCAATTATCCGTGAAACCACTGACTGCTAATTCGATCAAACCTAGTTACAATTTAATCGCTCAGTGAGTAACTGGAGCTACTAAAATAATTAAGTCTAGAACACCACTGACATTTAGAACTACAAGTTAATTAAACCGTGAAAGATTATATAATTGAAGGTCGAAACGAACCATGGTAGAAGCTAGGCAGTAATTGAAACATTAATAGATAATGATGCAGGCTAAGTCCGAAGAAATTTAAGTAAAAGTGAGTCATTTTAATAGTACGGTGGTCGCTGAAAGCACGGCTTAATAGTTTCGACGAGCAAGAAGATAAAGATGAAAGTTATAATTTGCTTTTTAATATTTAATATCACAACAGTGTGTAGTCTTACATGTGATGAATACCTGGAGCTTCCGCCAGATAATAAACTATCACAAGCGGACTTGGAGTCAATGCCATCAAAGGACATAGTGCAATGTCTGCTGCAGCTGGGAAGGGATCGGTTGCCACTACCTGAAGCCGAGTTCATTTGGAAGTCAATCATAAAATATCACGATGGCATCGCTAATATTCCAGACGAGTTACTTGGAATTCTCCATTGGATAACTATCGCCATAACCCCAGAAGACTATGCAAATATTACGTTAGGCGACATCGATGTGGTTCAAAACTTTGGACTGAACTATAATTTAAACGAGGAGCAGCTTTCAGCGCTTGCAACTAGGGTACTTGAAGATTTTGCATCAAAAGAACCGGAGGATTACACCTTCTACGATCTGACTGCTATCCGTCAAATACTATGTGCGTTCAATAGGACCATCATCGGGAGAATTCAGCCTTCATCCTATAGGGAAGCGTCCTTACTGATCGGTAAGTTAGAGAACTGTAATGCCGAAGCGATGTCGGGATTCGCAGCGTTGGCTGTTCAGGAAAAGGCGTTCGGACCGCTCGAGGGCTGGACAGAGGACACAGTCATTACCGTTGGGAAAGTTGCTGACCACTTACCCAAAGAATTTCTTCTCAAATTCAGTGCCCGCTCAACAGCTGCATCGAAACATTAAATTAGTAGCTACAGTAATACCTACTATTCTTATTATACTTGGATATTAATTAGTTTTAGATAATTCTCGTGTTAGCCATATAAAATTCTCAACAGATTACAATAAATTGATTTGGATAATGTCATCAACACTACCTCTCTACAAGTTTTGATATTTAGCTATTTTAGATCTTACGTTTACCCTTTAAGGTTACAATTTGAAGGTTCTCTGATAACATAGCTGATAAGAGCAGGCAGCTGACTTGATATCCTTGGACTATAACCGATAGGACGATAAGGCAATTGAACGGAGAAGAACTTCAATCAAATCATTACCGAAAGAGTTTTGAACTCTAGATCATCTTTATTGTTTCTTAAATTATGATCAGCAGATCATCTGCTATTATGTTTGTGCATGGTTATATAAGATTTATTGTAAAAAGTTAACGTGTAGCTGCACGTGAGTGATTCACGTCATGCAGTGGTATGATATCTTAGCGTTTGATACATTAACAAATCACTTGCATTTAGTATTAATGGCCTTATGTAAACAGGATATTTAATCACCTGCAATACCTTCAATATTGTTTTATTTAGAAGCCTATTTTCATTTAGTATGTATCACACATGTCAGTACCTATACTTTTATGTAGATGTTACACCATTTTCCTGTATCTCCATACTATAGAGAGAATATCTAAGAGTGTGGCATTTATGATAGAGCTGTTTAGTTTGCTATAATGTATTCATAAACTATGTATTTTTTCACGATTATTGCTTTACGAAAAGGTACGTAATAAATTATCTACATTTAAAGGAGACTGAACCGATTACATGCACTCTTGGGCCTGGATGTAAAAAGATGAAAGTGGTGTCAATTAATAGCATAAATATTATCAACCTTTAACTGAAAATTCTGCGGATTTTGTGAATCTGAGAACAGCGATATAAGAGATTAAGTAATAGTGAGGTTATGTTACAATCTTGTTCTTTTGCACTAATAGTTATTATATGTAGTAGAAAATGTTTTTAAAATCATAGGAATGAACGTCAATGACTTCAAGTCATAGGTAGGTAACAGGTATAGAGTTATGGAAAGGATACTAAAATAAAATAAAAAATCATTTCATATAGTGTTTTATTCGTCTTCTATTATAATTAAAATGTCGTCTAGGAATTGTGTAGGTGGTACTATAGGATCTTGGTACCTAGCCCAGCTAAGGTAGGTACTATATAATGCACATAATATGAGCGCAGCAGCCTACAGTTCGTCGTCGTGCAGTTCATCGTATAAGGGTCGTCGGCCCAGTGTATTGCAGTGACCAGTTGTTATCCCACAGTTCACACAGCGATCCATAGTTTGAACAATATCCAATCCACAAGCCGGCGGTAAAATCCAAAATAACAATTCCAAGTCAAACGTGTGAGTGATCCTCGGTGTCCAGTGTGAAAGCAAGGGTCGGAATCCGTAAAATACAAAGCAGTGGTCGTGAAAAATTAACAATAATTGGGAAAGCACTCAAAACGCATCGGAAAACAAAACGAGTGAGAAAACATGAGCAGTCGGCAACTGTCAACTTTCAATGTCAGTCAGCTGTCATACCAGTGACATAGACTAAAAATAGAAGCCTGTTTTTAATCGATAATCATTAATATTGGTCTTTCAGTAATTAATTGATATATTATTTATTAATTTGACTGTAATTATATGCAATATATTGCATATAAGTAATTATAGTGCATTTAATTACTTTGAGTTAATTACTTTGTGCAAAGGTTTTATTTTCGTAACTGTGTAATCGATTACTCAATCGATAATCTCACGAAGAGTATCTCTTTCATATTTCTCCGCTTCCAGATTGAGAATTGAGGTGAATTTTTGTATTCTAAGATAAAAAAATATGACGGATTTTTTAGATCATATCTCAACTTATTACATTTGGGCCCAACGTTTTCCATCTCCTTTCTGCAATTTATTTAAAAAGGGTTCGTTTAAATATAATTAATCCATATCAATAGACATTTCAGGTGTATGAACGTAAACGAGGTACAAGGAGTATGTAAGGATCGTAGCAGGTGGCGTTCTGTAGTTTCTGTCTACCCCCATGGGAAGAAGGCGTGAGTTTATGTATGTATGTGTAGTATCATTTTCGGCTTGACGAAAATCGTAAATGAAAACTAACGACTTTCGCATCACTAGCAGAGTTCGTCAGGAAGTAATATCAAGTATAAAAAGTCAATTAATTAATCCCAAATAAGAATAGGATGGAAAATTATTATTAAAAATATACAAGGTGGCAGATACATCGACGTGCAACCTGTTACCATGGAATCAGTACAATCATGATTCTCAACCACCGTGTGTTGAATTTTTTGTCAATTATTAAAAAAAAACTGTAAATATTTTGATTAACCGACGAAAATTTTCTAGGCTGGCGGGTCTAGAATCATGTGTTGAATTTATGGTTACAGCTTGCGCGTCGATTATACTAAAAAGAACTACTGAAAAAAAACGACAATTATTCAGACCTTTTGATCGATTCAATAAGTACTTTAGCTACTTGATACAATTTCCGGACCAACAGTGCTCTCCTAGTGACGCGAAAGTCATTTTTTTTTTAATTTACGATTATCGTCATCCCGAAAATGATATTACTTTTCCTGAAAACGGGCCGAAACGTTCTGACTGGCGACCGCATACCGGAAGACATAACGTTAAGAGGCCTCCCACAAGCTGGACCGATAACCTAGTGAAGACCGCAGGAAACCGCTGGATGCGAAAAGCACAAAACCGGCGATGCTTGGAGGAGGCCTACTGAACGTCTTTCGGCTGAAATGATGATGGTCATGAATAATAGAATAATAGGATCATTTTATCATGTAACTTTTATCAGCGATAAATTTTCTTTTAGTTTAGAAAAGATATATTTTGTCTAAGAAACGTCTTAAATTCCATATATTTCTATCCTTTTATGGTTACAAGTGGTTTAAGTTGTACTTTTAGTGTTTCCTTATTTTGTAATGTTAATTACTTTACTTGGTACTATACTATTGTATCAAACCCAGTTCTTATCTGAACAGACAGCTGTGCTGCTGGGTAGTTTGTTTCGACACTACTTCTCTCCAGCTAAA
Organism: Griposia aprilina; assembly: GCA_916610205.1. Classification (NCBI taxonomy): domain Eukaryota; kingdom Metazoa; phylum Arthropoda; class Insecta; order Lepidoptera; family Noctuidae; genus Griposia; species Griposia aprilina. Next base: position 20,108,299 of record OU744302.1, on the reverse strand, counting down.
GCTCCAGAGACTGCTGAAGAGCGAGCATTTTCAGAGACTGTCTCATGTAATTTTGACTTTCAAAGAGTGCTGATCAACCTAATCTTAATAAATGACTTTTGACTTTGTCAACCAGTAGATAAATCGATCAGTTGTTCAAAAGTTCAAAATGATAACGAAATGGACGATCTAATACGCCAGGTTTAGAAGTAATAATAGACATTTGCATAAATAATGGTAATCAGATAACTAAGATGCATTGTTTAAAAACTTATCAAGAAACACTTCAACATAATCTGTTATCAAAAATACTTATCCCATTGTTTATACGCACAGAAATGCAATAAAGCGTGGTACAGATAAAGGAAAACTCAACGACAGAACCCGTGCGAACAAGTATTCACGTTGCATCGACATTCCGTGATAAAGCGAAGTCGTATACGTATGAAGCGAAAGTATTCAACACTAGCCTTTTGAGAATCTTTTGGGGTGAAAACAATGCTTTGGTAAAAGTTCAGGTACCAAATAGTTCTGAAACTCTTCATCAAAATAGATGTAATCGTTTACTAATCAATCAATCGACTCAGCCTATCGCAGTCCACTGCTGGACTTAGGCCTCTCCCATGCTGCGCCAAAACACCCTGTCCTCCGCTTTCCGCATCCAGTCTGTCCCAGCCACCTTTTTAAGCTTGTCAGTCCATTTAGCAGGAGGGCGTCCCACGCTACGCTTGCCGATACGCGGTCTCGTCTCCAGGCTTCGTCTACTCCACCGGCTATCAATTCTTCGACAAACATGGTCTGCCCACCGCCACTTCAGCTTACTTACTCTGCAAGCTATGTCGGTTGTTTTCCGGATAATCTAATTTCAAATTTTATCCTGCAAAATTTTCCTTGGGCTTGTGGTCGAAAGTGCGATTGCGGAGACTGCTGTTCCTGGGTTAGATTGCCTGGTCGGGAAAAAGTATTAATGAGTTTTTCAATTTGGTATTTCTCAGTTGCAGCCCGGAGTTTGGAAGTTGGCGGTGTGAAACCCTCATGCTTCGGAAAGCACGTTAAGCCGTTGTTCCTACGCTTGATCTCTCTCCGGTCGTGTCGGGTCACCATCCCATCGGACTATGAGAGAGAGGGAAGAAAGAGTGCACTTGTGTCTGCGCACACTCTAGTGCACTATAATCTCCCCTGAGATTGGCCGCCATGGTTGAAATTCGGTCTGGAGGATTATTATTAACTAGTATTTTATCCTAGTAGCACACGCCGGGTGACCCACCCGGCGTGTGCTACTAGGATGAAAACAATGCATCCATTCATGATGGTTTTTTTTCCATTGTATTAGTGGTATAAAACTATATTCGCATTATTGTTTTTCTAATGAAATGGGTTTGGGGCACTTTGGTTGGATGGTTTCAAAGTCTATGCCGGACATAGGTAGAAACAATTTTTGTGTTTTATATAGATAGACAGAAGATAGATTTACACTTACATGAAGTGGATATTTGTTTAGATGGAAATAATATCAATTGGGTTTGAATATGGAATATACGTATGTACTAGTGCAGGTATCTCGATTTGGAACCAAACTAATCATTGTTTGCTAATGTTATTTCTTCTTCCAAAAACACAAATGTTCTCTATTTTATTTCAGTTTATTGGTTCCTACGCACTCCCACATAAAACTACACACCAATTGATGTGATCGGCCTGTTCTATAAACAATGTGGGATAACAAAATACTGCTGTGTTTGGACGGCGCTGATCGTTTTATTGGTTCGTAACGATGTGTGGGAAATGTCGGAAAATATCGATTAGAATTAGAATATTTAATTTGATTTCGCAAAACTATCAAGGTTAGAACGAATGTACCTAGTAACTGCTTGTTTATTTTATAATAATTTTAGAATGATTAGCTGCATCGGATCAAGCTCCAATTTCCTAAAAAAGCGGTGGCCATCACATAACGGTCGCAAGTGACATCCGTCATGAAATGATGGCACCGAGCATGACTTTACGGTGTCAAAAACGATCTCTATTTTCTTAATGTCCTTCGGCAAATTCCATGTTACGTCAGTTTCCTCCCATTTTTTAAATAAATTACATTAAGTTAAAAAAGTATTAACATCTCTATATATTTCAAAGTCGATTGAGAGCGCCCGGTCTGCACCAAGTGCAAAGGGTAACTGATAGAAATCCGACGACTAACTAAAAACACAAAGTCGGCCGAGGGACATTAAGTAAATAGTTGTACTGTACTTTCTTCAATGACGTTTCAGTGACGTCATTTGACGGTAAATTGCGGACGCTATGAGGTGTCTACCGTCTTAGGAAACCCTAGCTTTAGACTGGAACCCGACCCCAACATAGATTACGAAAAGTCTGGGCAGATGACGATGTTGAATGAATCCAAAAGTCATTAGTCCTTTTTTCGTTTGCTGATTTACATAGACAGAAAAGAGTAAACACTGTTTGTTCGAACCACTGCGTTTTCTAAAATCTCAAAAATATTGTTCGACGTTGTGGATCGCAAACAGAACCTCCTAAGCTCAGCACTCGCGTTTGCAACCACAACCAACAATATATGGAAGTAATAATCTAGTCTACCAAAGATATAAATCTATTTACCAAAAGGTCTTACTCCACAAAGCCACGGACACTCATACCTCCTTAAGAAAGGCAGACGGTATCCATTAGAGCCCTGAGTGGCACTTCTAGTGTGATCAATCAGCCTTGGTGTCTCAAAAGGCAGGTTGTCAGTGCGAAAGAACTGACTTATTGGAGGCACCAAACACTTTTTTTTATTATAAGAAAAGGAAGGATACATGGAAACGAGCTTATGTAATATGGAGACCTAATGCTTGAAAGACATCAGGGCAAATACTCGATACGTATGTATAAAAAATATTTATATTTTAAATATTGTGTTTTTTTTTAGTTTTTCATAGTTTTAAATTGTAAGTTAATGTTAAGACCTCGCTATAGCATTAGGTATACACCTGTAATGATGAGTTATAAGGGAGATTTTAATAAATAAATAAAATGTACAGGGTGAAATTAAAATACTTGGTGAAACTTTTCAGACGTGACGGGTAGCGATATCAAATCACGTATATATTCCGTGTATCCAAACTTGATAAGAAAAAGAGTTTTTTTTTTATCATGTTTATTATTTTCACGTCACGTCTATGTAGTTTCGCAAGTAAATTTAATATGATTTTGTTTTACATGACATTCAAAGTCAATAAGTTGGGACTACACCGTGGGTATCATAATATATGAAATATGGTAATCTTTATACATAATAATTCTTCTGTACGTATGTATGTCACTGAACTCCTCTAAAAAATAAAATTTTGGCGTTTAAAAGTGCCTTTTATATGCCTATTTGAAATAAATGATTTGATTTTGACTTTGATTTTGATCTCCTAAACGGATAGACTAATTTTGATGTTTTTTTTTGTGTGTATTTGAGTCAGTCCCTGGGTGGTTTAAATTCACAATTGGATTCAGTAGATGGCGCTGTTTAGGCGGGACAATATCTGTCAGTTCCGCTAGTGATGTATAAAACCATTACATGGTACACACACCGTAAAATTGGAATCTAATATTCCCAGCAGTAACTTAACACTTTCACTGTCAACTAAGTAGACAGAATAGTTCAATAATAACCTGCAAAATATGTGGTTCATGCATGGGACATAAATGGGCTAAGACTGATTTCCTTTGATCCCGTATTTCAAACCAGGCAGAGTTAGAATCCAATGATAAATGATTTTATTTCCGTAAGTAGGTTTGTACAAACACTTTTACACGTCAATCATATTTAAAAACTAGATGAGGTCAGCGTTTCCTATCTGACTAGTCTCAGAAGAAAGGCCGAAACAAACTCAGAGGTCACAGTCTCTTTTAAAGTCCAGACATAATCTTGGGTAGATCATGTGAAGTCCATGTAGATTTGTGTTTAAAATGGTCTTTTGAGGAAAAACCGCACAGATTGAGTGGGCCTGTCCAGTCAGTGCACGCATTTGTGAGTAATCGTGCAGTTCAATACACAATAATACAGTACACTAGATCGTAACCAATTAGCTGCTCCTCTATTCAAATCCTGCGCTGGATACTGAATGCTGGACTGGATTTAAAAGGGTTTAGCATAATCAGCCTACAACTCTCCTACTGCTGTGACACAAACCTAAGAAAGAAAGAAAAATAGTTTACTCCGCACAAACAAAACGCACATTACAAATAAATGACATTAATTAATACACACATTAAGAGTGAGTTGCACCAACTAACTTTAACGATAACCAATGCCTTGTCAGCCGTCAAATCTCCGGTTATCCGTAATACAGGTTGCACCATTTTAACAATTGTTAAAATTACGTCACAAATAACGATAACATTAACCACTCAACTTCGGGCGGTTAAGGGCTATAGTTACGGTTTGTGTCATCATTTCTTTAGAGTGGAGCGTTGAATTCCTTTTTAATGTTTTCCCATGCTTGTTTTTTTTTGTTTTGTGCTAGTCCGGTCTGTTTTTATGCACATCAAAAATGTGTTTTTCGGCAAGGATTTGTAATCTAGTAACTTCTACCTTGCACTTCTTTCTCTGAAAATATAGGTCAGTTATCTTATTAATAAACTAATCATATAAACATCAGAATATGGATGGATTATAGTTTTACATTATTGGACGTTCACCTATGTGGTATTTTTAAGTAGTCGATATATAGATATTATAAATCAAAGGTATTTAAGTAATAATAACATTAATTTTAATTTTCGTCTTCAGCCTCCGAGTTGACTCAGATACTAGACGATCTTAGCACGGCAAGTCTAGAGGTCGGAATTCAAATGAATATGTCAAAGAGCAAGTTGATGACGAACAACGTGCATCGCAGGATCACTGTGGCGGGTCGGGGAGGTTGAATACGCGCCGAAAATGCCTGGAAGAGCTATTGGGCCATGAAAGATCTATTGAAGGACGATCTTCCGTTGTGCCCTAAGAGAAGACTCATAGACGTGTTCGCCAAAGGTTCGAGGTTTGCCAAAGGGCTATGGATGGCTATGGTATTCTGGGTAACAAACTAACAGACCGGTTTAGCTATACGACCATCCGTTCCATCACAAAGATAATTGATGTCACTTGGAAAGCTGCCACACTAAAATGGAATTAGGCTGGACACATCTGCTGCATATCAGACGACCAATGGGCCAAATTTACGACCCAATGGGTCCCTCTTAATGGCAAGCGACATCGCGGCAGGCCCAGACGGAGGTGGCGTGATGAGCTGGACTCCTTCAACAATAACTGGTCCTTAGCAGGTTTAAACAGAGAGAAGTGGAAAGAGATTAGGGAGGCCTTTGCTCTGCAGTAGGACATCACAGGCTTTTAATTAATTTTAACACTAATTCGCATAATTCTGTTGTCTGTGTAAGAAGACCTTACGTTGTATTTTATTAAGTAGGAGGAACGAGGAACCGAATAAACAATATTTTAAAAAATATGAAAGCAATATCTAGTCACTTTGTATTGAAGTTGTGGAGCATATTGCTATTTTTTTCTAACTTAAGTTTTATCTTTCTCTACTTATAATATTTTGCAGCAGAATTTAAATACCACGCGTATAATTAATAACCCTGCCGAAAAAATAAGTTTCAATTTAGTTAATTTTGAAAGAGTGTTGAGATGCTAACAAGCTTGCAGTGTAGCCCGTGTCAAAAAAAAATACCCATGTACATTTTGGGGAAATAAGACGTCTTGTCACTTGTCACCCATTTAACTTTAACTTTTACACTTTACATGATGGTGCAACAGTAGGTAGTTCAATTCTATGGTCATTGTTAATGTTACTGTTAAAATTAACTTTGACGGAAACTATAACGGAGCTTTTGGTGCAACCCACTCTAAGAGTGAGTTGCACCAACTAACTTTAACGATAACCAATGCCTTGTCAGCCGTCAAATTCTCTGGTTATCCGTAATACAGGTTGCACCATTTTAACATGCTAAAATTACGTCACAAATAACGATAACATTAACCACTCAATTTCGGGCGGTTAAGGGCTATAGTTACGGTTTGTGTCATCATTTCTTTGGAGTGGGGCATTGAATTCCTTTTCAATGTTTTCCCATGCTTGTTTTTTATGTTTTGTGCTTGTGCGGTCTGTTTTTATGCACATTAAAAATGTGTTTTTCGGCAAGGATTTGTAATCTAGTAACTTCTACCTTGCTAAAATGAACACTTCTTTCTCTGAAAATATATGTCAGTTATCTTATTAATAAAGTAATCATATAAACATCGGAATATGGATGGATTATAGTTTTACATAATTGGAAGTTCACCCATGTGGTATTTTTCAGTAGTGGATATATAGGTATTATAAAACAAAGGTATTTAAGTCATAATAACATTCGTTCTAATTTTCGTCTTCAGCCTCCGAGTTGACTCAGATACTAGATGATCTTAGCACGGAAAATGAAAATACCTGGAAGAGCTATTAGGCCATTAAAGATCTAATGAATAACGACTTTCCTTTGTTCCCTAAGAGAAGACTCATTCACGTGTGCATACTTCCCATCCTCACATATGATGGTCAAACATGGTCTTTGATAAATCAGCAGAGGTCCACGCACAAAGATAATTGATGTCACTTGGAAAGCTGCCACACTAAAATGGAATTGGGCTGGACACATCTGCCGGATGTCAGACGACCAATGGGCCAAATTTTCGACCCAACGGGTCACTCTTAATGGCAAGCGACATCGCGGCAGGCCCAGAGGGAGATGGTGGGATGAGCTGGACTCCTTCAACAAAAACTGGTCCTTAGCAGCTTTAAACAGAAATAAGTGGAAAGAGATAAGGGAGGCCTTTGCCCTGCTGTAGAACATCACAGGCTTTTAATTAATTTTAACATTAATTCGCTTAATTCTGTTGTGTGTGTAAGACCTTACGTTGTATTTTATTATGTAGGAGGAACGAGGAACCGAAGATTGTTTCTTCGGGTTTATTAAAGCAATACCTACTCACTTTGTATTGAAGTTGTGGAGCAAATTCCTATTATATTTTAATTTAAATTGTATCTTTCTCTACTTATAATATTTTGCAGCAGAATTTGAATACCACGCCTGCCGAAAAAATAAGTTTGAATTTCGTTTATTTTGAAAGCGTGATGAGATGATAACAAGCTTGCAGTGCCCTTGTCAAAAATAATTACCCATGTACATTTTGGGGTAATAAGACGTCTTGTCACTTGTCACCCATTTAACTTTAACTTTTACACTTTACATGATGGTGCAACAGTAGGTAGTTCAATTCTATGGTCATTGTTAATGTTACTGTTAAAATTAGCTTTGACGGAAACTATAACGGAGCCCTTGGTGCAACCCACTCTTACAATTAAAATATGAAAAACTAACCTAACTAAAACTATTAACAAATTAAAAGATGGCGTCGAAAAATTCCTCCGCATCGCTGTCGACTGGTAATGTACCCAAGAGACTGGCGGTATTGCCACGTTGTATGGCAATGCTTATTCTCTGGCCAAGGTAAAATCCAGCCCTTGGGTCACGGGAACTGTCAAACAGGCGTTTGGAGATTTCCTTGAATAAAACATGGGCACTCGGACCCCAGGGCCCGAGGGTTTCAACCCCAAACGGCTCGAAAATATAATTACCGATAAGGTTGTTATACTTACGCCGCTTGAGGTTTTCCGCAGCCGCAGCAGCGGCGCCAGCACAGCACGCCGAGACAGGAAGATGGGATGGCGCAAGAGTATCGACACATGTTGCGTCCCACACTAAAGGCCTACCCACCTTCCATGGAAATAAAGACATGCCGTCCGGTCTCTTGCCATCGTCGCGTGCCAAGCCATTAGGTTCTAATACAGCTGGAACGCCGACGGTGACAAGAGCTCGTCGGATGATGTCATTAATGTTCGCGTGCCGCGGTATGCGGCCCGCACTTCGGCTGCAAGGCAGACCGTGGTGTCCGAGGCTGTTGACAACTTCGCCACAGTGACAGCGATGAGGAGAACAAAAAGGAGCTCCTAGTCGCAGGGAAGCAGCGAGGCGGAAAGTAGTGTCATCGAACAGTGCCTATGTTCGACGACGCTAGTGCATGAAGCCAAAGACCCGACTCCCGGTTACCCACAGCCAGTAGGCGCGCGCGCTCCACAGTAGTAGCAGACGTGTCAATTAAATTATTCTGTACTACTCTGCAGAGTGGCTCATCCCATCGTCTCTGGGAAGATGGATTTTCGGGTGGATCTGAATTCGGGCAAGCGAGCCGCCAGGCATCCATAGCCTCGGTGAAGTACGGCATATCAAAATCAATCAGTGTGGAGGCTAGGATTTTCCTGATTAATTTCTCAGTGCCATAAACCGAGGATATGAAAGCCGGTAAACTAATACTAGAAATTTTGCGGACGCGGAGGCCTCCCATACGAATGGGGAGAGTAGCTTGTGTCCAAGCTCGGTCGTCCAGGGCCACATTTAAAATCGAAGTTAATGTATGCCGGATAATTTGGTCCATTTTATCTAAAAAGTGAGGGTGCTTCCATAAATGGGAAGTGCGAAGGAAATATGTTAATTTAGGGCCGAAACAGCAGTAACGGATTAAGGTTATGGCCGAATGCATGTTAATTTGGAGTAATCTTTCCGAAACTTCATTGAAATTTTGTATTTTTCCTCAATAAAAACGGGAAAGGAATTCTCAAAGATTGGAGGAAGGAGACGAAGAGAGCTTTTCTCAATAATTTTTATTTCTGGAGCTATTGCGTTAAATTTGGTAAGTGTCAGATGTCTGTCAGTACTGTCCGCTAAGTATAGTTCACATTTCGAAAAGTTGAGATCAAGGCCAATGAAATGAAGTTCATTTTTTTAAATTTGTAGGTCATTTAAAACAGTTTCTACATTGCCTCCCAAGGTTCCATCATCAAGATACCAAACGTTAAATTTGGAATTTAGCTGCCGAATAATTGGGTGAATGGCTAAACTAAAAATTACTGGCCCGAGGGCATCACCTTGTTGACACCCAACAGCAGATTCCAGAAGGTTGTCCCGATACAGTAATTTAGAAGGGTGTCTGTAACATTGCCAAAGGAAACTAAAGATTTGGGGTATTTCTTTTTTACTTTCTGCCAGCAAGGTATCCCTATTAACAGAATTGAATGCACTCTTTATGTCAACCTTCAAGATGACCTCTCCTTTGCCAGAATTTAGGTAGGTCGACAAGGCGTGTACGGCAGCCTCACAGCCCCCTTTGGAGCCGTAACCTAGCTGCAGGGGCTGAATTTTTTTCGAAACAACCTCACCATAAAATTTACAGCAAATCTTGGCTGCCATACGACGGTAAGTGGTTCCCACGGCAATGGGACGAATGCCGCCATACTTTTTACACAGGGCGCATAAATTGGCCCCGAAGAGAACGTCGATGACAGCCTCATTTACCTTGCCGGAGAGCATTAGGTTAATCAGAGCCGGAAGCTCCTTCAACAGCAACACACCAGCTACCCCGGCGCCTGAACAAATAAGGTCCTTAAGGTGCTGAGGACTCAGGCCGTCGAGCCCGCCAGCGGAACCGCTCCGGAAGGAGTTAACGGCTGTGACTAACTTCCGACCTGTAACGGTGAGAGAGTGGTTATCCAGATTAGGGGGGTCGGGGAAGGAAAGGCCATCCGCTGGGGCAGGGTGTTTGCTCTCCAGAGCTGCGAACGTTTCTGGAGAACAAGGTGCCACCACATCACTACTAAAAAGAATCCTGGCTGCTCCGCTTATGTCACCTTCCCCTAACTTCGATTCTACGAGATGGGATATACCTCTTGATGAGGTATATCTCTGTGTCTGTAATTTTGAATCTAAATTATGGACCGAAATATGACAGTTATCTTTAATTTGTGCGGTTAATGTCTGTTTAGTTGCCAAATTCTTCTGTACATGTAGAATTCTGTAAGGGAAGGTGAGCAGCGGTTCCCAAGCACTTTGCGAGTTCTCCCGGACGGTAAGACGAACACAACCTGTTAGATGTTGTGCCACTAGAGGTCTAGCACCGCGGGGAACTCGCTTTAAAACAGGAACAGAGTTTTTGAATTTTGAAAGGGTTTTCCAAAACGGGTCAAAAGTAGCTGGTGTTGTAGGTGTAGATGTTGTGACGGGGTCTGAGGTGAGTGCACTTTGTGGTTTGTGTACTTTTCCAATATGCACATTCAGAACCCGCTTACCTTTAAAAAACCGTGCCTGGGTACACAGCGGACATCTCTCCAGGATGCTCAGCGAAGTTGAAAGTTGACAAGCACTACCACTATCATCCACCACACCGCTGCTGCCACTGAGCATTTATTTAAAACTATTTAAACTTATCCTAAACGTAATAAAAATAATAACTATAACAAACTAAATTACCAAAAAAAAACACTGAAAAGTCTATTTGTCACTGTTTGACACTGATGACAGCAATCAACAACAATGATCGGAGCGGCGGCGGCGCAGTCGTGCTGGCGGCCTAGGGCGCCGCGCTGACGATGCATTTCGGCGCAGTCCTGGCAACCGTTAGTGGGTGAGCAGCCTCAGCGTCACGTTGAGATAGGCCAGAAAGCAGGAGGAAAAAAATAGGCTGTCGATAGTCTTTTTCCGGGTTCTTGGCAGAAAATTCAGGAAATCAAATGTCCTTAGGTGCTTGGTAGCAAATAAATTGCTAACTGTTGATAGGTTTCACTATTTCTGCACCATTTTTCTACAATAAGAGCTTAATATAGACGCCCTGTGTGTGTCTGTTCTTTCTTTCTTATTTTCTCAAAATAAATTTTGTGTGTTTTTTATTAAATTAAATAATTTACTGTTGCACAATCTATAGATTGCTGAAAATAGCCTTTGCTGAATGCTTGTATTAAAGTCCAAATGATTTTTTTTACGTAAATTTGAAATATTCTAGCGCCGCCATTGACAGTCCATCGAAATGTGTATTTATATATAAATATACACACATGTACAAAATAGTGAAAACCCTCGTAATCAACTATAAAAGTTAGACAATGCTGTCTACACACATAGAGTAGGTTACCAGTGGGCCATAATCCACTATGCAGGTCCAGTGCAGGGTTGGTGAATGTCACAAGTTAAATTTTTTGGTTCTAGGACATGCCGATTCCCTCACGATGTTTTCCTTCATCGTTTTGAGAGCAACGGTGGTTAAATCAAATACACAAAGTAAAGTGCCTGCCTGGGTGCGAACCCATGACCTACTACACGTAAGTACCCATTACCACTGGCCAGCAGTGCCGAAAAGTGTTTACATTTAAATGGTCATAGTTATACTATCCAGTGTCACTGGATTCCAGTGCTGGTTTGAGACACTGTATTAAGGGGAATCCTTAATTGTAGCCCGTCGAATTCAAAATTTCTTTGTTTTTTTGCAAATTGCAGCTCTGTTTTACGAGTGTTCCACCTAAGAATTTTGATATGAAATATTCTGAAAATTTCTTAAGTGGAACAAATTTCCAAAGTTTGACGATTGATATGAAATTGATGAATATTATTCAATAAATATATCATTCCTACAGTTGCGAATCGCATTTTGATCGACATACGACGTAAAACAGTGCTGCAATTTTCAAAAGAAGCAAATAAAATTTGAATTTGGCGGGCTACAGCTGTGGATTCACCTTAATGTAAATAAGCTTTTATACTTATGAGTCCTTACATATCAAATTGCAAATATAACACCAATTACTTCTTGCCCTTTGCAGGTTATCCAACATTGTCGCAAAAGGTATAACGTGTGCTGAAACTCAAAGCGTTGCGGTGCTATCCGTGAAGTGAATACTAATGCCCTATTTTTATGCCTACCTATGTGCCTGCCTATGTCCTAATAATGGGTAAAGTATGGACCATACGTGGACTGTAAAGTGCTGAGGTTTTAGTAGGTGTTGTTTTCTTTTAAGTGAAGTAGGAAGAAAAGTATGGTGTTGAAATCTGCTACGCGGGTTCCTTTCGCAAATCGTTTAGGTACCTTTGTGTTTTAAAAAATCTCCGAATGCCGATTTTGTTAATTCTAAGATCGACCGATTCCTTAATGGCAATCAAATCTGTGATATTCCGGGCAATGTCTATACAATCGTGATATTACCGTAAATTGCTTGATGTTGCCGAGATAACATAATCAACCCGCCTAGCCTTTCCCCCCTTAGTAAGACGGGTGTCAAGGCTTTTGGACTTCTGACTACCCGTATCGACTGTCAAAGATCTACGAATGACAGCCGGGACCAACGGCTTAACGTGCTTTCCGAGGCACGGAGGGGTCTCGCTATGTAATGGATGTTCACCCATCCATGAACCGACCGCGGCAAGCGTAGCTTAACCTTCGATCTACCCGTGCGGCTGTTATCATTTGCCCACGAGCCTTGAGTTGCCGAAATTACATAGTTGGCTTCTATGTTAAGAATTTCCCAATGTTGTCAAGACCATGTATGACAGCCATGGTTTCAGGAGGTTTTGTGAAGTTACCATCTAAATTTATCACCCTATTTTTCATATTATTATCAGAATATAATGGATATTAATTCAGATTTGTTACAGTTTTAATGGCAATCGTGTCATTTGGTTTAAATAAATAAATAAATGGGCTTTTATTTTTATTATTTTATATAGATTATTTTAAATTTTGTGAATGTGAGAACCTTGTAGGCCTAACTTGTGGACTGTAGAATTGTAGACCATTTTCTACTTTGTTAAGTACCTGGTACTTGTTGACAGGCCTACACTATCCTCCCATACCTATTAACACTGTAATTTGAAAACATTGTAAAAGCCAATTATTTTTAAAAGAGTATCCGTGGAGTTTCTTACCGGCCGGTTCTTACTACCAAAATAATCTTAAAGAAAATATTATAAGTCTGTTAACACTTATAATAGCATTTCAAAAGACTAAATATACTCAGGAGCATTGACTTCTATAACTTAGTCTTATATCAACTACAAGATTAACTTATAGGACAGTTATAGGATGCATTTACTGTTAACATAATAACAGAGATCCTTATAAGTATTTGGCAGTATCGTCTTGTTGAAGTCTCTTATAAGATTGTTAGTATATTACAAATACGCTTTGAGAGCAAAATAGCTTATAGACTACCGGACCAAGCAATTTGTAAGTAAATGTCAGTCATTTTATCCACTCATAGTCATAATAATGTTATACCTGTTGAGTGCTATTCTGATCATGAAGAGCAGGAAGAAAAGGCCACGAGGAAGAATATTCATAATAAAAGAATGCACAGAGTATGAAAATAATCATAAATTACTTCAAGATATACAAAACTGGGCTATAAAATTGAATATACCACATTTGGCACCAAATTAATTACTATGAATAACAATAAACAAAAGAATTAAAAACATTCTACCCAAAGATGCACGAACTTTGTTAAAAACAAATAAGTAAGTAGTAAAGTCTTGTTAACTTGCATAAACAATTGACGGACGAAAACATAATCAAAGCTTAGTTTTTGTCAACTCACCCACATCGAACGAGATTTAACGGGTGAGCTTGATAAACGATTCATGAGGAACCCTAATTTGTTTTAAAATGGAGGAGAAGTGATATTTACCAACACTGTAATAAGTACTACCTACTTAATTTGTTTATAGTGATTCTATAAAGTAGGTACTCAATGCTGAGCATTTTTAAGACATGGCGAATATTCACACGAATCATTGAAATTAAATTTTAACAACAACTACACAATGTTCAATTTTGCTCTAGGCGTTAACAAAAAAAAACAATATACGGTATATATTCACAGTAAATTTAACTTCCCCACCAGTTTCCACACTATATTCAGAAATTAACTAGCTATATTAAAAACTAATGAATACTAATGGAATTATTAATATTAGTAAGGAATATGAGAAAACAAATTTCTCAAACACGTGCACGTTACAGTTTATAAAACGTACTTATAACAAACAACCAAATATGTTACAAGCGCATTATAAAAATGATAGCTGTTATAAGGATATTTGAGTCAGAGCGTAATAGAAGCACTAGTGCCTGTAACTGCATAGGCTAAGATTGTTATAGAAACTATTGTTATTCGTCAAATATATTATATGAGTTAATGACTTTATCCAAGTTTATTGTAAGATCGTTACAGAAATATATGCTCCTATACTTGCGCCCAAAACCTTGTTTGTAGCATACTTCAAGTATCTTATAAATGCACGAAAAAATAATCTTGAGAGAGTTATTTTAAGTACTGACTTTGCTTCTTCTCCATAGGAAACTTCCAATTGGAACCGTGCACCTAGGTTCTGATATTTCATAAGTGCACAACAAGTAGGTTTATGTGGAATAAAATATTTTGATTTGATTTGATTTGTAAGACAAATCAAGACTCCTACTGCGAATTTCTTTTCAAATGGGGTTACCCAATTTCCAACTCTCAGTGATTTAACACAGGATTCCACATCCAGCAGTATAGCGATTCCTAATGAATTTACAGCCCCGCTAAATTAAAGAACAATTTATTCACTTTAATTATTATTATACCTACCGGCCTACACGTAAGGGAAGAAGGCGTGAGCTTATGTTTATAAGTGTGTGTAATATTATATATTTTTCAGCATGAAAAACTCTGCTAATACCTACTAAAGTCTAGGTTCAGTTTAATAGTAGATTGTTATACAAGGGGCTAAAATGACCCATTATATATGTACAAGGTAGTTTTACTCCAGAGCTTTAGCGAAGGAGTAAATAGAAACCGAGTTATAATGGGCTTTAGCGCCGTGTATTACACTCTTATTTCACTACGATTGCGAGAAAATAAAATAATCCAATATAATAATAAATAGTTTACTTTTTTAAAATTTCTTCTGTAGCCGCAACGCCCGCAACGCAATGCACGCATTCTACCGAAGAGATCGCCGCTTTTAGTTCCATTTTCAAAAATAAAATGTTCTTATTTTTTTATGAAACAGTAATAAGTCGTAAGTCTGTATTAATGATTATTCTACTTATGAATAAAGACTTTATCGTTTTTTTAGGTTCGTTGGTAACAGACAATTAAAAAAAAAAACTTTTTCCCCTAGAGGAAAATATGCTATTTTATCCCCGCTCTGCTACGCTACAATGACGGACATTTTGAGCAAGAGGAGTGAAAAGTATTTTCACTAAAATTTCTTAGGGTTTAACTCCCTCTTTGAGTAGGTAGTCAGCAAGAGTCTATGGCGTTAATTGCTTGGAAGACCTAATTAATAGCTCCCGGCTTTTGTCGGGTTTGCACTAATTATCTGTAAGATAAACTTTTAATAGGGTAAGCAGAAATGCTGGGTAGACGTTTTCAATATTTGTGGTAACTCGGTAATAGTCTAGCTGTTTGCTTATAGCTACTTAGATTAAAGTAGAACAAAACCGTTACGTAACGGGGGATACATACCATAAAAAATAAATAAAATGACAATAAAAAATAAAAATGTTTAGTTCATCAACGTAGGTAAATTACGTTGTTAAGTTTGGAGTCACCTTTATAGCAAAGATTTGCTTGTATTTGGTGGTTCCGCTCTTCCAGTTTACATTAACTATACATAATTATGTGTGAGAGAATAAACAATAGATAATTTTGAAAACATGCCAAAGTTTTTTAACAATACATTTTTTTTAATAAATAAATAAGGAATGCGCACAGTGTTATGTGCGTGTGTGGGGGGGATTATATGTGAGGTGACGGTGTGTGTGATGTAGGGGTGTGAATGTTGGAGTAGAAGGTGTGATTTGTGTTCGAATTTCAGACACTGATCTACATGGTCTTCACATGATCTGACCAAGATTATGTCTAGACTTTACAAGAGAGTTTTTTTCGGCCTTTCTTCTCAGAGAAGTCAGATAGGAAACGCCGACCTCATCTAGTTTAAAAAATATGATTGACGTGTAAAAGTGTTTTTACAAACCTACTTACAGAAATAAAATGATTTATCATGTAACCACACACCTCCATTAGCAGTCATCTCAGTATTCATCCCTTTCTATTAGGTTGGGGAAAAAGTCTTTTCGCATTATAGTATGTATGAACTACTTGTAATAAAATCTCTTTGGCTATACTATTTGTATCTGGCTGGTTTTGGTATCATTGAAAGTTTAAATTTTAAAGAACCTAATTCCAAATTCAAATTAGGAAAATGTATGATTTTCATTTGTTTTTCGTACTGTCAAGATGAGTGAATCTAATGAAGAAATTCGATACATTTTAAAATTTTACTACAAAAAAGGTAAAAATGCAACGCAAGCCGCGAAAAAAATTTGCGATGTTTATGGACCTAGTGCAGTATCTGTGAGAGTAGCACAAATTTGGTTTAAGCGTTTTCAATCCGGAAATTTTGATGTCAAAGATGCACGTCGCTCTGGTCGCCCTATTACGGATAAAATGGATGCCATTTTTGAAAAAGTGGAGCAAGATCGGTATATCAGTAGTTACGACGTAGCTGAAGAACTGGGAATTGACCACAAAACTGTTTTGGCACATTTGAAAAAAACTGGGTACACAAAAAAGCTCGATATTTGGGTACCTCACGAGCTCACTGAAAGAAACCTAATGAACCGTGTACTTATTTGTGATTCTTTATTAAGACGTAATGAAACCGAACCATTTTTGAAGAAGCTGATAACTAGTGATGAAAAGTGGATCACGTACGACAAGAACGTGTGAAAATGGTCGTGGTCAAAGGCCGGTCAGGCTTCACAGACTGTGGCGAAACCCGGGTTAACTCGCAACAAGGTGATGCTGTGTGTGTGGTGGGATTGGAAGGGCATTATTCATTATGAGCTGTTACCACCAGGCAGGACCATCTATTCTGAACTCTACTGCGAACAATTGATGAGATTAAAGCAAGAAGTTGAGAGAAAGCGGCCGGAATTAATCAACAGAAGGGGTGTGGTTTTTCATCATGATAACTCTAGACCTCATACATCTTTAGCCACTCAGCAAAAATTAAGAGAGTTTGGCTGGGAGGTGTTAATGCATCCGCCGTATAGTCCTGATCTTGCACCTACAGATTTCCACCTGTTTCGGTCTCTTCAGAATTTTTTAGGCAGTGTCAGGTTAACATCACGAGAGGACTGCCAAAACCACTTGTAGTGGTATTTGGTCAGAAATCCCAAAATTTCTATAGCAATGGGATCATGTCCCTACCTACAAGATGGCAAAAAGTTATCGAACAAAATGGTACCTACATACTTTAGTTAAATGTAAATAAACTATATTAAAACATGTTTTGAATTTTCTTAAAAAATGCGAGGAATCTTTTTCCCCAACCTATTATTATCCACCTCAATTGTCATACAATCCTTGGTATCTGTTTCATCATCATCAGGTTATATTCGTCCACTGCTGGACATAGGCCTCTCCTAGTCAACGCCACTGAGCCCAGTCTCTGTTTAATCTAAACTAATATTATAAAGAGATAAAATTGATTGGTTAAGGAAAACATCGTGAGGAAACCAGCATACCCCAGAACCAAAAAATCGAAGACATGTGACATCTACCAACCCGCACTGCGCCCGCGTGGTGGATTATGGCCCATTCCCTCCCGAAGAGATGAGGCCTGTGTCCCAGCAGTGGAAACACGGCTGATTATGCTATCCTATGCTAATCTCTGGAAGTATCTGATCCGATAACAAAAAATCTGTCACTGATAGAAAATTTCACTATTGTCGAGTGCGATAGGATATTTATTATGCTCAAACAAAAAAAATCGCGCGGTTGACGTCGCTGGCAGAAGTTGGTAAATTATATAACATTTAATTGAATCACACCATTCTTTTACTAATCACTTTAGTGAATCAAAACTTGGCAACAATTCTACTAGAAATGTAACATGATCAAAAACTTATGAATTTAATTCAGAAAATTAAATGATAAATACTTCTGTAAAGTAGTGTCCGCTAAACAAATCTCGGTAAGTAACGCAATTAGGAAAATGACTTGTATGTATACTCTCACAAATGAAAATGCACTTGATTTCAACGTGTTTAAGTCTCATTTTCAGTTTTTCAACCGACGTTTACTTGGTGTTGAAAACTTTTTTGTCATAAAGATTGATGATAATCACATTTTTATCTCCTGAACGTCGCCTTTTCAAGAAAAGTAACGGGTTGGCATTTCACGGAGGCTGTTTGACATTAGATGACTTCTGAGATTCTTTTACTTTAAAAGAAAAGAACGGGGACATCAGCTTTCTGGTACTCTTAAATGTATACTTTCTGTAATTTATAACAGAACATGATATTACGCCTATATTGAAGGGTAAGACAGCGGTGCATCTGCACCGCTGTCTTACCCTTCAATATAGGCACATAACTGACACAGGACACTGATATAGGGACGTAACTGGCGAAATGTAGGTTTATTATAGATATAGTAAATCTACATTTCGCCAGTTATGTTTAAGTCCCATTTAATAGGGGGCGAGCCTATTGCCATGAACCGGGCACAGATTCCCTCAGAACAATAACTAATGCATAGAAGGAAGGGTAAAATAAAAATTCAGTAACTGCCTTTAGTCTCATTCTATCTTATGGCAAGAAAAAGGATGTTAGAATGAGATCAATGATTCGCACTTTGTTTTACTTTTTTGGTTTGTCACAAGACCATCTGTCATTTTGGTTATATTGGTTCTATTTCAACCCGGCCAAATTAGGTAGTACTTTGCTTCAGAGTGTGACAGTTCGGTCATTGAACAATTTGACTTGTTCGCGTGTTTATTGTTCATGAGTTTGTAGTAAACTCCCATGGTTACATGATATTTTTATAATAATATTGTTGTAAAATTTCACGAATTCTTTGTATAAATATACATAGTGAGCGTGCGGACTCTGTGGTATAATGTCTTTTGTGGTTGGGGGCTGCAAGTCCCATTCTTTACGAAAAGAAAATAACCAACAACTATTGACTTTCCATCGGTAAGTTTTTGTCAAATTATTTGTGTAATGTGACCTGATAACCGATTAGAAATATAAAACAAGGTTTGCTGAATCACTTAAGGTTTGTTGAAATATTTATTACGACTGCTTTCCACTAAAACAGTCGTAATAAATATTTCAGTAGAAGTTTTAGCGACTATTCGGAAATTTCTTTGAGGTTATCATAAATATGCATAGTGACGTAAATAATATTGTCGATACTTTTATTTTACAGATTTCCTAAAGATGATGTGAAAATAAATTATGTGTAAATCGCATTCATAGAAGAAATTGCACTCCAAAAAAATGCATAGTCACATTTGCTCCAAGCATTTTACTTTGGATTCATTTATGTTTACAATGAAACTGCAAAATGGAGACGACTTTGATATTTAAAGATATTAATATCATGACGGCACCTTGTCAATATATCTATGAAAACATCATATAGGTAAAGAAAAATCTTTAAAAAAAAAACTAAAATTTTTTTTAGTAAAAGAGGTGAAAGACACAATTAGTTCAACCAGGTTTCAGGCTGGCTAAACTAGACTCATCTTTCATGGAGTACTGTTTGAAATGTTACAATAAAATACCTCCCCATATACTTAAACTGAATAAAACGAAATTTAAATCTTGTATAAAATTCACACTATGCAGCCAAGCATATTATAAGTTGAGGGATTACATCGCTAATAAAAATGCTTGGCTCAATTTGGTTCTGCTCCACAAGGGCGCATAAACTAATTGAGTAGCATGTGAAACTATTGTTGAAGTTGCTGAAGATTGTAAAAACTATCTTTGTATAAATTCAAGCTCTCAATATTGTATAATTGCATAACACATGTGTGAGCGCTGTATGTACCTACTATAAAGTTACCTTTTAATAGGTTTGTCTTCCATTGACTTGAATGTGCCCTTATAATATACAAAGCTAAAGCTATATCTGATTGGAAATTATTATTGTTATTCCAAACATGATTTTATACCTACTACATATACTTGTTATTTTTTTAAATTTACAGACATACAAGTTAAAGTTAATGTAGGTCTGCAATTATGAACCTCGACTGATTCGACCTTAAAATGTCGTCCATTACATTTTAACCTTAGAGCTTAAGCTGTCCTGGCAGGGTCGCGAATTGTTCGAAAGAGTTACCGTAGCCCTGGCGCACAAGCAACTGAAGGAACACGGGTGGGTTTTATCAGTAAGAGTCTGACACGGCCTTCCGCTCCGCTCAGAGCGGGAGAGGTCATTTGATGATTTCCAACCCAAAAAAAGAGCTGAAGCTGTAACAAATAGTCGAATTTTAAAATAGATTTAACTTACCCGTAAAATTTGTTGATTTATTTGAAGATTAATAATTTCCCTGTGCTCATTCATTCACGATTTTTGCTATAATTTATATATTTCAAGAAAGTTTAATATATCTCATCACCGACATTCATTTTGCCAATTAATGCATGTCATCGATAAATTTATCGACGTTGAAAGTGCGTGAGTCACATCATTAGTCAGAATAAAATTAGTGACAACCTACAAAATTTCGAAATGTCTTTTGTACGCGTGTCCTTCTCTAACATATCAGCAGCCTCCATAAGTCAAAGTGAACCAAATATATTGAGTTCAGTTGCTATTTTAGCCTTCCTTCTATGCTTTAGTTATTATTCTGAGCAGATTCCAGAGTTTTTCCCAGGATTATGGTTCATACACTAAAGAGTATTATATCAGAGCCGGCAGTCTCGACATAGATAGCGACGCTGTCGCAAACTACCGATCGCTAAATATTAAGGTGAAACCTCAGTTGTAGCCCGCCAAATTAATTTTTTGTTTGAATTTGACGTTTGATATGAAATTGATGATTATTATTTAATAAATATATAATTTCCACAGTCGAGAATCGCATTTTGATGAACATACGACGTAAAACAGAGGTGCAATTTGCAAAAAACTATATTATTATAAAATTTGAATTTTGCGGGCTCCAACTAAGGATTCACTTTAATATTTAGCGATCGGTAGTTTACGACAGCGTCGCTATCTAGTCGGGACTGCCGGCCCTGCACTCTAATAACGTAACACACTATCTATCACAATCTGAGTCATTGTGAAGCCTATTGCTAATCCATTGCTTAATATGTTCGAAAAAATTGTCTTCTCAACAACGTAAATAACGCAATGAATGTTGTTAAACTGTCAAAATGAAACCCATTCCTACTGTTAGTGTGTTACGTAATTACCGCGCTGATCTATAACTGATGAGTCCTACTTTAGTACGTGGAATGCACCCCTGTGCGTCCAACTTTATGGCTTATAAGTCTTTACACAAGAGGAAAATAAATCAGTTTCACCGTAATTAATGTATATATGTATAGTGTAGAGAAATTAAAAAGAAAATTTACCACATTAACACGTAAAATTTATTAAGCATGAAAATAAAATCTAATAAGTTAAACATAAATATTATAAAAAAGGTTGCGAAATAGGTAAATTTGCCTAAATGAAAAGAGAGAACGAGAAAACTTAAATGGTAAATCTTTGTTAGACATTTGGTTTCCGAACTAGGGAATCGATTGCCATCGGTTTTGCCAGGCTCATGACCCCTAAATTATATAAACTTACAAATGAATATTATCTTAAAAAGATTACCTAAATTATCCCGATAGAAACAGTCATGGTTAAAGATAATAATTGATCTTTAACCATGACTATTAAAATATTAAACCTGTAAGTATTAATGATTATAATAGATAAAGGTGATTGGTGTGGCAAGTTATCGCCCCATAGATCATATTTGATTGTGGGCGGTGTTCAGTCTGTAGTCCGACCTTAGGCATATATTGCTGTCGCGGACATGTGAGGAGGGCATCAGAAGACTGAGCGGTCAGTGACAGCTAATGACGGTTGTCAGATGTCAAAGTGCGCGTGCGCCAATCGGTCGCATTTTGATCTCACCGCAAAACCTCGTTTTTAAAATCTCAATTCATCGCATCCGCTGAAACTATAAATTAACGTGCTTTATCCCGTAATCCTTGGGGATTTGCCATTCTATAGTTCTTCAATATTAATATATCAACCCGCGTCCGATTAATGTGTAAAATCATAGACTTTCAAGTGACCATTGTGTATGAGCTCGCCAGGTGGCCAGCGGCTGAAGAGTCATCAGGACTGAACAAGAAGACCACCCAGGTACCAAATTACATTATTTGCTGGGGTTAAGTACAGACACCACCGGACCGTCCCCAATCTCCTTGCAAGTTGTCGGAAAAATAGGCATTTTGAATCAGCGTGCATTCCAGACGCAGATGTTTCTCTCGTCCTCATCCCACATAGGAAACAAGGCTATTTACACGCCTGTACCTCCAGTGATAGTTTCCTGGAGCCTGATGAAACGCAGCCTCGAAGCACAGCACACCTCGACGGAATCGCAGGTGATTCGACGATCATGTGTCGTAGTTCAAAACAGGGCTTGGCGGTCTCGAACTCCAAGGATTCAATGTGGCTGGTAAAAGCGACGCAATAGCACGCAAGCTTGGTAAATAGTCCGATACTCGAGTAAAAGGGCCGGAAGCAGCCTTTTTTAACAGGTCCTACACCTACGTCGTATCATAAAATAGTACATACACCACAGAAAAGGCTAAAACTTCCGCTGAGAGAAAAAATAAGGGAACGTACAAACTAGATTCCAAGAATATAGTACACCATTTGTGTGGTGAATGGCGGTGATTGACTGTAAATATTTGCAGTAATTTGATCAGGTATTAAGGTCAATAAAATTTACTTGACTCTTGACATTTAAGATTAGATAGACGAAAAATTATGAAAATCAACTGGTCTTAATTTCAATTCGTCTGTAACTGAAGATTTTTTTCTTTAAAATAATCAAATGAAGGCCCCTTGTTTACGTCAAAATTTGAAAAAAATCCGTTCTCCTAATATTATAAATGTGAAAGTTTGTAAGGATGGATGAATGGATGTTTGTTACTCTTTCACGCAAAAACTACTGAACGGATTTGGATAGAATTTGGAACACAGATAGGTTATAACACGGATTAACATGTAGGATACTTTTTATCCCGGTAGTCCGTTCCCGTGAGATAATTTCCGACCTCCACGCGGGCGAAGCCGCGGGCGAAAGCAAGTAGGAATATAAAGTTATGACCAGTTATACGAATTAGAAAAAAACCGGCCAAGTGCGAGTCGGACTCGCGCACGAAGGGTTCCGTACCATTATCTATAAAAATGGCAAAAAAATCATGACTGTTGTATGGGAGCCCACTCAAAATATTTATTTTATTCTGTTTTTAGTATTTGTTGTTATAGCAACAACAGAAATACATCATCTGTGAAAATTTCAACTGTCTAACTGTGACGGTTCATGAGATACAGCCTGGTGACAGACGGACAGACAGACGGACGGACAGCGGAGTCTTAGTAATAGGGTCCCGTTGTACCATTTGGGTACGGAACCATTAAAAATAGGTTGCAATCGCAGAGTTCACGCCGCAATAGGTAAACATTAATTATAATGCAGGTGACTTTTTTGATCTGAATTTTATTTATGTCGGAAAACTCGGCTATACTGTTTGTTAAAAGACAGAAACATTGCACTAATAAACTTCTATAAACCACCTACAGTAAGACCTTTTTGACATGATAGCTTCGACTTTACTTACTGTTCTAGGAAATTATCTTCGTAAAAAAATCTGAAATTCGATCATAAGGTCTTTAAGGGTAGGCAAAACGACCTCGTACGTAAAGTCTACAATACATAGACAACCTCACTTCACCATTCGGTACTTATGTCAAACATAATCCTCTTACGATATGACAGGTCTTGTGCAATCAGCTTAAGTACTTGTGCTAAGTTGAACTTTAGTGCCTAGAGTAGGTACTAGTTTAGGTCCTATAGATACTTAAATATAGACCCTAATCTAACAAACCGTGTCATCATCATCATTTCAGCCGAAAGACGTCCACTGCTGGACATTGGCCTCCCCCAAGCACCGCCACTTCGACCGGCTCTGTGCTTCCCGCATCCAGCGGATTCCTGCGGCCTCCACAAGGTTATCGGTCCCCCTTGTGAGAGGCCTTCCAACGCTACGTCTTCCGGTACGCGGTCGCCACTCCAGAACCTTTCGGCCCCATCGGCCATCTGTTCTGCGAGAAATGTGCCCTGCCCACTGCCACTTTAGTTTGGCAATTCTTCGGGCTATGTGGGTTACCTTGGTTCTCCTGCGGTTCTCTTCATTTCTGATTCGATCACGTAGGAAATTCCAAGCAAAGCTCTATTGCCCTTTCAGTGACTATTAGCCTTCTAATAAGGCCCATTGTGAGCAACCACGTTTCAAACCAAGTGACCGATGGGGTTTCCCATCGGTAAAAATAAAACTCAAACTCAAAGCATTTATTTCAAATAAACCAATTACAGGCACTTTTGAATTGTCAAGGGGTCGGTCAGTCAGAAAGATGAAGCTAGTTACCCATTCCAAAGCGTAGTAGGTACCTATGGAGAAGAACTTGCATCCCCCATTTAAGCCCTTCTATTTTCAAAAGTCCTCCTTTAGTCCTCACTTTCTTAACAAAAGGCACTGTTGTGCAAAATTGAATGCTTCTAGTCCCAGGGGCTCAGACTGTGCGTTTTGTGCCAGTGATTAAATGTATGATTTTTTTAAATATTTTATTTAATAGAAGATAATTATGTTACTACAAAAACTAAACGAACACAACTGACAAAATCTGCATGTGTACTCACCCCCACAGCTTAACTCTCAGAGGAGTACACAGGCATGATGAATAATTTTATATTTTTATGCAATAAATCGTGAATGCAAAGTTCGAGGACCGTGATTCTATAACCAGGTCGGTCAGTCTTCATGGGTTTTTCTATTACAAAAAGAAAAAGGAAGAAAATTTTATTTAGCACCAACGAAATGTTCAGTTGCCGTCCGGAGTTTGGTTTCGGCGTCAGTATATATGGTGAAAGCCACGCCAAGGGACTCATAACATAACTCGTAATACGTGGGGGTTCACATCTACTACACTCCCTACACTCTCGAAGCAATACGATTAGTAGTTCGCAAACTAGTGGTAAAAAAAAAAAAAAAACTACTAGCTTCTGCCCGCGGCTACGCCCGCGTGGATGTCGGAAATTATCGCATGGGAACGTGCTACCGGCGCAAAAAGCAGCCTATTTCCTTCCCCAGGATGCCATCTATCTCCTTGCCAAATTTTATCGAAATCCGTTTAGTGGTTTAGGCGTGAAAAGGTAACATACAGACTGAGTTACTTTTGAATTTTTTATACCTATTAGTATGGATTGAAACTCAGTACTACGCTAGGCCAGCTCAAGGGCAAAGTGTTTTAAGCTTTTTATTTTAAGTACATAAATAATCAAAACATCACGCCTGTTTTCCCCAATGTGTTAGGCAGAAGTGTACCTATAGTACACTCACATTTTGCTAGTTAGTTTAATTCCCATGTAATAGGGGGCAAGCCTATGAAATGAAACAGCCAGTGAATGATAGCGTGATTGTTGACAGGAAAGAATGGATGAAGAAAACATTGCGCTGACCCCAAGTAACATGGGAGAAGGGCAGGACTATAATGATGAATAGCGGGCGAGCCTATGATAAATGATTTTATTTCTATAAGTATGTTTGTATAAACACTTTTACACGTCAATCATATTTTAAAAACTAGATGAGGTGGGCGTTTCCTATCTGACTACTCTGAGAAGAAAGGCCGAAACAAACTCAGAGGTCACAGTCTTTGGCCACGCCACAATTGCGGTGGTAAGTCCCCTCTTAGACGAGTGGCTTGAGAGGCGCCACGGCGTCCTCACCTTCCGTCTGACACAGGTCCTCACCGGACATGGTTGTTTCGGGAGGTTCCTGTTTTGGATAAGGCGGGAGGAATCGCCCAGGTGTTATCATTGTGTGGATCGACCTGAGGACACGGTGGAGCATACGGTGGAGGTCTGCTCCACTTGGGCGCAGCACCGCCGTGTCCTCGCGGCGCCGATCGGCGGCGGCGATCTCTCGCGTCCGGCCCTGGTTCAGGCCATGGTATAGAGCGAGAGAGAATGGGAAGCAGTCACCCCTTCTGCGAAGCATTAATGCTCGCGAAGGAGGAGGCGGAGCGCGTGAGAGAGAGGCAATAATTGCGCCCTCACGCCCCTGGTCGCCGCAGGAGAAGAAACTTTGGGCGTCGGGAGTTGATAGCCGACTCCGGGCCACCGAGGGCGCGGGCTTGCGGACGGCGAGCAATGGGCAGCTCGCCGTCTGGTAAGGACCAGGCCCGGCTCGACGGCACGTTGTGTTCCACGCGCGCCTCAAAGAGATATCAGCATAATTGACGGGGTCCGATAGGGCCGATGCCTGCCGGGGTCGCGGATTGATCGAAAGAGTTACCGTGGCCCTGGCGCACAAGCAACTGAAGGAACACGGGTGGGTTTTAGTCAGAGGGGTCATTTGATGATGTACCAACTAAAAAAAAACCCAGGTTACAGTCTCTTTTAAAGTCCAGACATAATCTTGGTCAGATCATGTGAAGACCATGTAGATTTGTGTCTGAAAAGGTCTTTTGAGGAAAAACCACACAGAATGAGTGGACCTGTCCAGTCGGTGCACGCATTTGTCAGTAATCGTGCAGCTCAATGAAGCTTAACCATTCGACGAACAATACCAAAAAAAGACATTTGGGTAGGTCCCATAAATTACTCAAAATCTCAGACCATGACTAAAATTAAATGAGAAGAAAAAAAATCTATATAAAAATAGAGATTGTCTTTAACCGGGTAATCCAGCCTCCAGGCTGCTACTGAGAATTTCGAGATAAAAAACCCAATAACACTTAGCCCGACCCGGGAATCGAACCCAGGACCTCAGGCTCAGAAGCAACACTGGCGACCACTAGACAAAAAAGGCAGTATAATAAATAAACAACTAAATGAAAAAAAAAAAAACCAAAACATTATTTTTGTAACCGCCCATTCTGCTAACCCAAACTGAGAGAAATGGCTTCGTTCAGGCGGGAATGGATAAACAGCCTTCCCTCATTTAGAAACAAATTGAGGCTCAAGACCACAATGTTTACATATCTTTGAGTTACGGTAGCCAAATTATATAGACTTGCTTTTAGTAAGGAAATACCAATTGGCTCTGTTTAAATTTGCTATTCCTTGATATATAGGCTTAATACGTGGATGGCTTAAGAGATAACTATTTAAGGGAGTGATTCTATGTCATAAGGAAGACATCAATGAAAGACGGTTACCACTATGTACTTCTTTTGATCTATGACGATATGATTTTATAGAGGTATGAGGAACAGGGTGCAAAGTTCAGTCATACCTCAATAGGAAAGGGAGGATCCTCCGACCAGACGGGTGTCGTGTCTGGTGGGCAACAGCCGACGATTGATGTCGGGACGTTTATGTATGCTAGTTGCGTGGTAAACTCTGCTTGCGCGATGCAGCATTTTGCGTGACGTCAGTATGGCGCGTAACTTGCATGTGGCGTTGTAGATATCGCAAAAAAAATTCAGGTTTTGCTGTGACAGTTTCTTGTTGTTTTCCTTCCTTTTTTTGTTTTTGTAATTATGTTTGACTAAGTACCAG
The DNA here is from genome assembly GCA_916610205.1 of Griposia aprilina. Taxonomy (NCBI): domain Eukaryota; kingdom Metazoa; phylum Arthropoda; class Insecta; order Lepidoptera; family Noctuidae; genus Griposia; species Griposia aprilina. The sequence goes on along the minus strand of OU744302.1, from coordinate 20,080,765 downwards.
TTTATTTATTTATTTTTAAGTATAAAAATTAAGTATTAGGTATGTTTAAACTGTTTGCACTCCCCGTCACTTGTCCCTAAAGGTTCATTAGAAAACCAGCGTCAGAAAGCATCTGGAATTCATGCTGAAATTAACCTTTTTGGCGTAGCCGTGAGGCACACACTATAGTTGTTAAATATTATTTTCACTTTTTTATTTTGTTTCACTAACTATGCCTTATTAAATTTTATTCTTTCATTTTCTATCTTTTATTTTGATTTAGCTATATCAATAATTCGCGTATTTATCTCGTCTGCTCGACGTTTGTATGTTGCTGCAGGGATTCAGCTGAATATTAGCGTCAGGTATATTTGCCGGACACCGCACTTCTTATGTTCGTGTATTATGGACATTGTGTCACTTTATTTGTTTAAAATACGTTTTTCTTTTCTTTTTTTGTATATAGGCACCTTGTTTTCTCCTCTATATTCATGTAATGTGTTATCATTTAATTGTGTTTTTGTGTGTTGTGTTATTTCTTTTGTGTGCACTAAACAACTGGTTTATCTGTCTATTGTGGTGTGTCTGTGGTGGTATTGGTATGTGTGAACCCTTTTTTTTTGTCTCTGGGAAATGCTTTATGCATTCCCGCTCGTGGGGGGACGAGACGGGATATGTGGGACTCCTGTCGGAATGACAGTATACCCACTAAAACTCAGCGGTGTTCCCACATCGCCGTGATGGGAGGGCCATGGGAATCCGGCTCAGCCTTTGCATCCACAACCCTCCCGGCGCGTAGCCGCCTAGCTGGCGGGCCCCGCATGCCCCCCAGCTTAAGGGGCTACGGGAATGGCCGGGAACACCTGGCCATTCCCGTCCGTATGTGTGCACCCTTTTTTTTTTTTTTGACCTGGTGGAAATCCTCATGGATGTCCTCCGCCCTGGGGCGGGCGGAGGGGTCTGTCAGACTTGTACTGACTAAAACCACCCCGTGTTCCCTCGCACACTTGCACCGGGGGCTACGGGGACACTTAAGCACTCTTCAACGCAGCCCCCGACTGGTGCCGGCCCGCCTCTGCGGGCCCCGTCTAGTCAAACGGGGGGAGTGAGGTGTTTGACTCCCCCCGCGACGTCTAAGAGAGGCGCGCGTGGAACATTACGCGCCACCACCTCGGGTCTTATATGATAGGGGGCGGTGGACGTCCCCGAGTCCGCCGTCCCTGGACCCATTTAGGGGGGCCGGAAGAGGGCATTATCTGCCCTCTGCCGACGCCCGGTGCGCCTGCTACGGGCCGGGAGAGCACTCGACATCTCCCTGTCCCTTTCCGCTGCCTCCTTCTGCGACATGACATTTTCGCAGAAGGAGATCACCGCGTCCCACGACGCTGCGCTGCCGACCATAGAATTAATAACAGTTGGCAGCGACAGGTCGCTACCCACTTCCGATACAAGGTCACGGCGTGGCTCCTCCCAAGCTGCACACTCTGCAAGCGTATGCCACGCCGTGTCCTCCCGGCAATGGACGCAGTGATGACACCGAGCGTCTGGCTCCCTGCCTGGAGCCAACCCAACTAACTTCAATATTTTCATTTTTTCGTATTGCTGAAGCCAACACAAGATGAAAGAAAGGTAACAACTACCAACTGAATAGGAAGGTTAGGTAAAGAATTATACAAATGGCCAGGGATTTGTTACATCAGTATCATAGTCAAAATATACTCCCTAATATCATACACCTTAGTGGTCCAGTACCAAGTTAATCTTCAACAGTCCATGTTTACAGGTTATAAAGATACTAATTCACAGAAAACGAAACGAAACGAAGAGTTTTTTATTTTTATTTTTTCTAAAAATACATTTATTTACTTTTATGTTTCTATAATTTCGCCTTTAGTTTGTGATCTTCTTGTGCGGGTCCCAATAAATACGTTTACTTTTTTCTCTTTATTTAAAGAATTTACAAACACCATCTACGTAAATGACCGCATTTTTCTCACAGAGCAAGCCAAAAAGAACTCCAACATAAATTACGCAAATTAATTTAACTTCCTCGTACTAAAGCAAATGTTTTAACTCCATTCCTCACGGGATTGCCAGTATTTGCTAAGCTAATCATAAAATATGAGCGTATGACCTGAACAAATATATCTTACTAATTCTACTTTGGATAATCCTGATGATTTGCGTTTCATTAAACAATAATCTATAATAGAGTATCACGTTTGTATTTTGAAACCATTAAAGGCTCCTAGAAACAGGCGCGACACGCGACGCGACACAAAGGCACCGCCTGTCGTGCGACGAGCGGTGCCTTTGCGTCGCATGCAATTCGCGTCGCGTGTCGCGCCTTTTGTAGGAGCCTTTATGTCGATAGTGGCTACCTGTTTGGTCTAGTATTCGATACTGGTTCGATTCCCAGATCGGGCAAAGTGTTATTAGGTTTTTCCATAAGGAATTTCTCAGTAGCAGCCCGGAGTCTGGATTTGTGCCCGGTAGATGGCAATAGGCTCGCCTCCTATGCAATGGGTCTTAAACATAACTGGCGAAATGAGGGTATACTATGTCTAAAGGTACACCTCTGCTGAACCCTTCGGGGACTACAGGCATAATGATAGGTATGTCGATAGTTCTTATGCGATGCGGACAAGTCGTCGCTTGCTCGAATAAAAGTCCTATCTCATTTTATAGCTGATTTGAATTAGGACAACTACATTATTTTATTCGTGATTCTTTACATTTTTCACTAACCGTCGTTTCTCAATGTTATATGGATCTCAAAATATAATCATTTTGAAAGGGACGGTTATTAAAAAATGTAAAGAATCACGAATAGAAAAATTATGTTGTCCTAACTCCAATCAGATAAAAAATGAGATAGGACTTTTAATCATGCGAGCGGCGAAATGAGGGACTTATCGTGAGGAAAGTTCTGAGTTCGTATTAAGCTGATTATAAAAGTAGAGGAATTTCAAAGAGTCGATGTCTGGACAGTTTGGAAGATGACATGGCTAGAAATACTCAGATGAATTTTTTTCATTATTGACAATATGAGGACTATGTGGGTCATTGTTTCAGTTATATTCTTGATCTGGCAGTTTAAGTAGTTTATGCGGCCTACCCAAATGTCCTTTCTTTGGTATTGTTCGTCGAATCGTTGAGCTCCTTAAGTTCTGAGTTGAGCTGCACGGTTACTGACAAATGCGTGCACTGACTGGACAGGTCCACTTAATCTGTGTGGTTCTTTCCTCAAAAGACCATTTCAGACACCAATCTACATGGTTCTCAAACATTATGTCCGATTTTTTATATACACATTAACATTTTTGAATTTTATATACACAATGACATGAGTTTTTACTTGTAAAGTATTATGTTATTTTAATTATTGTGAATGTGAGGATTATGTGGGTCATTGCTATTTTTTCGCAGTTAATTTTGTTCATGATCTGGCAGATTGAGTAATTTATGTGGCCTACCCAAATGTCCTTTCTTTGGTATTGTTCGTCGAATCGTTGAGCTCCTTAAGTCCTGACTTCCTGAGTTGAGCTGCACGATTACTGACAAATGCGTGCACTGACTGGACAGGTCCACTCAATCTGTGTGGTTCTTTCCTCAAAAGACCATTTCAGATACCAATCTACATGGTCTTCACATGATCTGACCAAGATTATGTCTGGACTTTAAAAGAGACTGTGACCTCTGAGTTTGTTTCGGCCTTTCTTCTCAGAGTAGTCAGATAGGAAACGCCGACCTCATCTAGTTTAAAAATATGATTGACGTGTAAAAGTGTTTGTACAAACCTACTTACAGAAATAAAATCATTTATCAGAAAGCTTCAAGATATGTATGGTAGCTTTAAATCCTTTGTAACATCTTTTTTACAATATGGAAAGCAATAAACGAATATGAATATACGGAAAAGGAAGACAGGTACTGCACTTACCACAGATAAATGAGGATAACAGCAGGAGAATAATGATACTCTAGTAGTTCATATATATAGCTAATGTTGGCGTCGGGACTATGTTGTTATTTTTATTTTACTTTTGTTTTATTTTTGTTTTTATGATTGTGTTTATTTTAGTTTGTGATAATCCTGTGCGAGTCCCAATACATACTTTTTCTTTCTTTCTTTCTTAATAGTCAGGAACCTCGACCGACCGCTATAAAGGCTCCTGATAGTCAGATAGCTGGGTCAAGATCATAGTGCCAAACCGGTACTGGACACTGGGTGAAATTTGCTAAAAGATTCTATTTTCCTTAGCCCTAACAAGCACTTTTTCCATTTTCCTTAGCCTTGACTGATAGTGTTTAAGGTTCTGTACCCAAAGGGTGCTAATGAAACCCTATTACTAAGCCTCCGTTGTCCGTCTGTCTGTCAGCAGGCTATGTCTCATGAACCGAAATGGGTACATAATTTTTTTTTAGCGTGTATTTCTATTGCCGATATAAAAACAAATAAAGTAAAAAAATTAAGTTTTTTTTTTCCCTTTATTAAGAAGAACTAAAGTTTTTAATAATTTATTACAATCTAGCCTAATAGACTAATAAGCAACTTATCTTTAACTTATTATTATACGTTTACGTTATAACTAAGAATAGTGTCATTTTGCACTTTCACACAATTCTGTAGCACTTTCTTAGAGTCTGATAATTAATAAAAGCACTTTTTTTAAATATTATTCATTCGCTTTTTATACATTAACTCAAATGGTTTAGTTCTCTTTAGCCTACGCACTATGTACCTACGTGTTGTCTAGCAGCTGAATTGCCTCGACATTCACATGTCGGTGAAGTCTGTGTTCGTGGGCTTCAGCAAATTTTTGGATGACGGTGGTGAGTTCCATTGTAAGGTCGCGGTGGAGGGCGTCATTTCTAATGTACTATGGTACATTTACAGCGTCCCTGAGTACTTTATTTTGGAATTGTTGGATGGATGAAAATTAAAGTGTTTAGTTTTTTTTTTATGTAGTGTTCAATATTGTACGGTAATACGGAACACTTGGCTTTTAATCATTCTAAATCATTATTTCCTTTAATTATTATAAATATGATTAAGGTAAGTAAATGTTATGACATTGATTACTAAATACAATATTGCTGTAATTATTATTATGTACCTAAAGTCTTAGGTAACATTTCACTTAACGAAAGTGCAACCTAGAGCGGAGCCCAGTAAGTAGGTTATGTTACCCATTCTTCTTTATTAGTAAGATTTGGAGATCAGCTGGAACATTTGGAAGATTATCCCCACTACTCATACCTTTGTATAAGAATTAAATCAACTAATTAATGGATGAAGCAGAGAAATATATTGTATTTTATTATAGGTAAAGTTAGGAAAGTAGAGCTTTAAGCTAGATACAGCATGAATCTTTTTTTTAATTAAGTCAATTTAAAAACGATTAAATTGCTTTGTATTTTACTGGAACTGGAATCGTAACTCAAAAAAGAGTTAAAATCCACTTAAATCCAATATTTTTTTTTCAAATAAATGCATCAAATTACACAACAATTGAAAAACATTTTCCAATACCAAACCACAGAACTTCATGTCGGTATTTGATGAAATTCCTATAAAAATGTCTTTGGCCACGGTTTCAGGAAATCTGAAGCTGTCCCTACACAACCAATAAAAATAAATTGAAGCTCTCTTTAGGTAACCTCTTTTTTTCTCAAAACAGACGGCATGTAACTAATTGCATTTATTTGTTTATTAATTAATATTATTTTTCGTGAACTCAAACACTATGGTACCACAATTTGCATATATATATTTTTGATTCCAACCTCGTTAAGATGTTTTTTTGCTAAATATACATGTTTCATTATTTTTAAGACATAATTTCAAATTTATTTCAATTTCAAAAATATTATTTACATAATTTAAAAACCTAAAAGTTTTTAAAATAATAATAATAATATGCACAAGTACCTATATAAAAAAGGAGGGAAAATAATCAAAGGGCATCTAAAAAATCGTCCGCATCGCTGTCAATAGAAAAAGTGCCCACAAATCTGGCAGCATTGCCAAGTTGCCATGACAATGCTGATTCTTAATACAGTTTCATTATTAATTAGTACTTCAATTCACAACTACCCACCTTATACCACCAACGTTCAAAATGATACGATTCTCTCCATCCATTCCTGTTACCTCACTTTAATAAACATTTAAAACTATTTCACAACACTAAACCGATCACAGTCAAAACTCAAAACCGTTATTTTTCAAATTTCGAATCGAACCTTTCAATTTTCAAAAATGACACTAGCGCGAACGCGGTTTGTTGACGTTTTCTACGCGTGTTTTTGCGACGGCGCAGCGCACAGACGCGTGCGAATCCGACGACCGTCCAGTCGGCACTGGGATGAAATGAGATGAAGGGGAGAATTTCCACCCCCACCTGTGGCCTGCACGCACTGCAGTCGACCCCTTTGCGCCTTTCAAGTTTATGATGGAGCTACCGGGCACGCTTTTAGTGGCTTCTCATTCAGCATCACTTACATTAATGTTGAATTTGCAAGCAATGATTGTTTTAGCGGTGTCTTGTTTGAATAACGCCTTCAGCTTTTTAATGCGGAAGTTTTCGCAAAGACCCCTTTTCAACATTTTAACACCTACCTGTCATTAAGTTTAGGGCAGGCCAGCGATTCCGATCCAAAGTTACCTTTGAAAAGAACCACTGAAGCAAACTCAAAAGTTTGTAATCTTATTTTGTATTTCCTTTGCTCAGTGGCGGACACCTTTCAACACTTTCAGAAGAATGAACAGACCCAAATAAAAGGTTATGGAGAGCAGTTTGAACTATTGTGCATGCTTCCTTCACACAAATACTTCTTTAATGAGGGTCCTATTGTCTTCAATGTCATAGGTCAGAATCCTTAGATTTTCTTTTGTTTTACTATATAATTATGCTGTAGGCAGGGCCTAGAATAGTTTAGAATACTGTTTATTATATACACCATATAAATTACAGATATAAGATACGATACGATACGATATAGTTGAAGTTTAGTAAGAAACCGATGAATGTTTTCGAATAAAATTTAAATAAATTAATAGAAAACAAACAGGTAATTTATCAAATTAAATTTCATTCAAAACTATCCATTGGTTTTTTACTAAACTTCAACTACATCCGACGACCCTGGTTACTTATCTCTTTTGGTGACTGTACGTATTTGGATTTTGAGTAAATTAATAGATATAATACTCTTTACTGAACTCTCTCTCTCATTGTCTGTATCAATGTGTTTTATGGTTGATTCGATGCAATTTTTGAAGTAATTCATTCCTGTAATATTTTTCTCTTAAAGAGATCAATACATTTACATAACTTGTAAAAACTCGTGATTTTTGGTGTTTGTTTTCTGAATAAAACATGTAAGGAAAAATACACCGTAGACACGTAGAGGGATCTGGTAGCTCCGCACATTCAGGGAAATTAATTGTTTATCAAATTAGCACACTACGTAATTTTTCCGTGTTATAGCCATTTAACACATCTGTCATAGAATGACAGTTGTGATGTGAATACTCAGACAAATTAAGTTGGTAGTAAATTAACTACACAATGTTAACCACTGTAAAAGTGCTCATGAAATTATTTAATACTTATGGACAAGGCGCTTATTGCTAACTGTACCGTATGTAAATGTATTTTAACGATAGAACTGACGCAGTGTGCGCCTTCTGTGCTCGAGGTCGTGGATTCGTTCCCCGCATAGGAATAAACATTTGTAAGGCTAACAGACTTTTTGTTTCGACTATTTTTGTATGTGATTTACATAACATAACAGGCGTGAGCCTGTAATCCCCGAAAGGTTAGGCAGAAGTGTACTAGTACACCCACATTTCACCAGTTACGTATAAGTCCCATGTAATAGGGGGCGAGCCTATTGCCATCTACCGGGCACAAATTCAGACTCTAGACAGTGTATGTGATTGTATGTTTCATATCATCAAATAACAATTGGATGTCCAGTGTTGGATGTATAATGTAAAGGTAGAGGCGTAAGGTACCAAGGTATCCGACATCGCTAATTAGCAAGTCACCAGACTCTCAACTCACCAGATTCTCAACCCACCTGATTCGCAACTCACCAAATGTACGTACAATCAAACATAAAATCACAAAAATAACAGAACGGGTACTTTATTCACAAAAAAACAAAGAATACTGTCTTAGTTTATTCACCAAAAATTAAAACAAAAGAAAATCGAAACAAAACCAAAACATTACGGAATTCTTGATGTAGTTAACTACCTTAATTCACCTAGGTGCATTAAGGATACTATAAGTAAACTGTATTCGCCTAATTCACCTAGGTGCATTAAGGATACTATAAGTAAACTGTATTCGCCTAATTCACCTGGGTACAAATTAAGGTACATTAGGCATTATATAAAAAAAATATTTTACAAATAGTTATGCGGCCAAAATACATAATACATATTTTTTGGTTAAAATAGATGCGCAACATGGTTAATAGCCCGAAGAATTTCCAAATTTAAGTGGCAGTGGGTAGGGCACATTGCTCGCAGACCTGAGGCCGATGAGGCCGGAAGGTTCTGGAGTGGTGACCGCGTACCAAAAGACCGAAAGACGTAGGGTTAGAAGGCTTCCCACAAGGTGGACCGATGACCTTGTGAAGGCCGCAGGAATCCGCTGGATGCGGGAAGCACAGAACCGGTCAGAGTTGCGATGCTTGTGAGTCCAGCAGCGGACATCTTTCGGCTAAAATGATGATGGTGATAAGAGGCGTAAGCATTCACACTAAAATCTTATTTACATTATCATAGATGTAGAGTGGTTTAACTTTTAGAATATTTATTATTATTTTTACAATACATTATAATTATTTTCGTAGCTACGCAAGCATACATACATACATTGCAGTTTATAACTGATTTGTATCTGTCACCTCATACTTCAAGCCCAGTTGAAAACCATGTAGCGTCAGGCACTAGTTGTCTGGCATTTTTGCTGAGCTGGGCCTATTTGGTGCTGCCGCGAGGCACATATTCCTGCTTATTTCTTACAACGCACTTTACACTTTTATTTGTTTTATAGTGTGTTGTGTGCCTTTTAGTTTGTGCTAAATAAATGTATTTTCTTTCTTTCACTCTTTCTTTCTTTCATTACATAAATCAACAAAATAACTTACCATTCCCTAATCTGTAGAAGAAAATATTTAATTAAATCCTTGCTCAGACTTACTCCTCCTTCCTCCTTGCTTTTACTTAATTTAATTTACACACTTTGATGTTGTGTTTAATTATTTCTATACCGAGATTTTCTCTGTTCTCATATCGTAAATAATTTAATATCGTAAACAATAGCTATTGTTTGCACTTGATTGAATTGCGGACGGTATTGTTTCCATTATTGATGTGTAGTATTCTGATACTTTTAAATACATCAGCAGCGATTACTTTTCTTCAGAGTAATAAAAAGATAATGTGGTGACATCTACATCGCCACATGTGAACTACGCATCATAATGACGTCACGAAAAATCCTGCATCGCGCAAGCAAAGTTTGATGTGCAACTAGCTTAAAATAATATACAACGTCCCCGTCTTCAATCGTCGGGCAGTCGCCAGACATAACTTCCGTTTGATCGAAGGAGGTTTTCTATGGAGGATGAAGAACTTTATACATTGTTCCTCATACCTCTATAATAACATTAGAAAATATATTGGGTATTCATTTGACTATGTAATATTTTAGGTGAATCTTAAGGAAGATATACAAATCAAGTTTCGATTTTCTAGTTTTTTTTCTAAGTCGATTGAAGTTACTTCTCCATTTTACAAAAGCATTAAACTACACATTCATGTTTAATTTGGGCCCTGAATTAGTAGATTGTATCGTAAATTTCACGCATAATTGGCTAACAATAACATTTACGTACGTATAAACCCTTTCTACCGAAACAAAGACAATAAATTACATTTGTTAAACAGATTAAAAAGCTAAACAGGGGTACAGATTACCGTGATAAATATCCAATGATAAACAGAAATGCTTAACCATTATAAATAATAATAAGGTTCGCATGTTGCAGACAGAAACAGGATGCGGAAGCAAGGTTGAAAAAATATACCTTTTCGTAACATCACGCCTTGTTTCCCCGAAGGAATGGGGAGAGGACAGGTGTATCTATAGTACCCCACATTTCGCCAGTTATATTTAAGTCCTATGTAATGGGGGCGAGCCTATTGCCATCGACCGGGCACAAATCCAGACTTCGGGCTGCTACAGAGAAATACCAGATAGAAAACTGAATAAACCAGACCGCCCTGGAAATCGAATCCGGGACCTCGTGCTCAGCAGAACCGTTTGCTACTACTACACCAAGGAGGTAGTAAAAAAAATTTTTTTACAAAAAAACAACCGACTTCCAAAAAAAACACTAAAAGACGTGAAAAATAACTTTAATTTCGGAAGTCGGTGTCTGGTTTTGTATTTTCGTTTTTGGTCACCGACTTCCGAAATTAAAGTTATTTTTCACGTCTTTTAGTGTTTTTTTTGGAAGTCGGTTGTTTTTTTGTAAAAAAGTTTTTATTTTTCACTTTTTAGTTGCGGTACCTACCCCACACAAATTCGTATACCACTACTTGGTGTCTAAATAACAGTGACAGGAAATTATTAACACATCATCCATATAAACTAAGTGGAAAAAATATGCAATATTAAAGATAACTCAAAAACTACTAGTCAGACCTTGATCAAATTTGGACCACACGTGAAGCACCACCTATCAAATAAAAAAAGAATCATCCAAATCGGTTCACCCAGAAAAAAGTTATGAGCTAACACACATAAAAAAAAAAAAAAAAAAACATACAGACGAATTGAGAACCTCCTCCTTTTTGTGAAGTCGGTTAAAAATGGCATAATATACCATTGTACTGGTACATAGATTTGACTGAAAACTACTGAGTAGAATGTCTAGAACTAAGCGCTAAACGGGTAGTATAGGGCGAATCCTCAGCTGTAGCCGCCAAATTCAAAGTTTCTTTGGTTTTTTGCAAACTGCAGCTCCGTTTTACGTCGTATGTTGATTAAAATGCGATTCGCGACTGTAGGAATGATATATTTACTGAATAATAATCATCAATTTCATATCAATTGTCAAACTTTGGGAATTTGTTCCTCCTAAGAATTCTTATATGAATGATTCTGAAAAATTCTTAGGTGGAACCAATTTGAAGTGAACAATGTAAAAAAGGCATTCACGTTAAGGCGTCCAGAATAAAATAATTAATTAAAATATACCGTGGCAGCTAAGGGATGACCCGTTCACGAACATGACGCATGGATCAGCACCAACCTGTCTGGAAATGCTTTAGACCGTTCCCTGACCTCTTCAGACAAAACTCAATCAAACTAGTTGGGAATTTTGACTGCAACTTCACTACCATACATCACATCTATAAAGTTTACATCATGATATTACAATATAATGATACCCATTTGCAGGAGAGGGTTGAACATTGTCTGTGCCCGGCCGCAGTGGAGGGTTTGATATCTGTTTTATGTTTATGTTTAATCATGATTTCAGCAGATTGTGTTAATTTAATTCACATGGGAGGGTAAATGATCTGCTTGTGACGCATTTTGTAGTTTTGTGAGTAAAATCTTCGGTTTTTTTATAGAAAAGAAAGAAAGAAAAGTATTTATTGGGACTCGCACAGGATTATCAGAAATCAAACTAAACTCACTCAAAAAAACAAAAAATATAGAAATAATAAAATAAAAACAAAAGTAAAATGAAAATAACAATAAAGTCCTGCACGAGGCCAAAAGGTCCCTATTTCAGCATGATGCTGCGACATTTAAAAAAAATATGTGACGCAGCGCTGGTATTCTGATAGGGCCCGCTGCTGTGGTGTCACGGACAGAAACAGAAATAAATAATAAATACAAAAAACAAAATAAAGATAAAATAAAAAATTCCAATAAAAAGATTTATAATTTTTGTTTATAATGCCAGGTGCAGAGTAACGAAATTGGTGTAGTGTGATAGAATAATAACATAGGAACTTGGATGGGGTGCCTCCTTGTCGATACTAAAAATAGATTTATAATTTTTACAACTGTTATTGAAAAATTAGGAAGGTTATTATGATCAGTAAAAAAAAATAACGCGCTGTCATTAAAATTTTCAGTGGTTAGTAAATTAGTGTGACAGTAAAACATGAACAGTGAATAAAAAGAAAATTGGTCGGTTATTTCATCCTACAATGTCAGTACAAAAAATACTCAAGTAGTATGATGAATAGCCAGTAAAAATGTTGGAATGGGCAGTTAGGTAAATAGTTCGGCAGTTCATAGGTTAGGTTGGAACTGTGACCAACCGCGCGCGAGCTGAGCGAGCGCTACTTCCAACTTAAGATTTCTTAGCGACTAATTCCGATTTGTTAACTGCCCACAGGTAACTGCCCGTTCAGTCATTTAACTGCTTAATTATTTATTTAATTACCCATTTACTTTTCTGCTCAGTTTACACTGCCGAATTTGTTAATTATCATGTATTTTATCATTTATAATGTACCAAAACTACAACAAAAACTGCCGCTTTCAATCAGTGCACTTAAATATACGTCTAGTGCACCTTGAAGTGCAGTGGTGGCTCAGTGGTAACGGTCCCCGACTTAAAAGTTGTAGTGCATGGGTTCGAACCCAAGCAGACGCTTTACTTTGTGTTATTTATTTCATCACCGTGCTGTCAAACGGTGAAGCAAAACATAGTGAGGAAGCCGACATGTCCTCTGTAATGTACAGTTTTGACTTTCTTACAATTTTATTATTATGTATAGATGTATAGATATAGATGTATAGATAGTGTCGCTGAGCTCTTGGAGTTCCACATCAGGTGTTTCAGATCTTCAATTTTTATACGTCAACAGAGAGTGCTCATCAGGCTGAACAACTCTTGCTAAGACGTCGTTCCATTATATGTTATAGTGTAGCTGGGCTCTTGGAGTTCCACATCAGGTGTTCCAGATCTTCCAATTTATTCTCTCAGCTGAGAATGCTCATCACGTGGAACAATTTTTGCTATGGTGCCATTTTTGTATCTCTTATAGTTTAGCTGGTCTGTTGCGGTTCTGCATCAGGTGTTCAAGTTTCCAAGATAAATTATAGCCTATATGTTGCTCACACTTAATACCTATACAACAAAAAAAAAAACATTCAAATCTGTCCAGTACTTTTTGAGTTCATCCCGGACATACATACAGACAAACAGACAAAAATTATAAAAAATATTTTTTTGGCTTCGGTATCGATTGTAGATCACACCCCAAGTATTCTTTAAAAAAAATATTCAATGTACAGTTTTGACTTTCCTACCATTTTATTATATGTATAGATAAACCTACATGGGCACTTATGAAACGTCAGAAGCTGGCTTGGTTGTTTCCTATGGAGAAGAGCAAGCAAAAAACTCCACGGTTACTCTTTTAAAAATATATGTGTAGTTTGTAATGTGAACAAATTCGCGGGTAAAAGCTATTCATTTTTAGAAGTGGGCTCTATCCGTCTGTTAAACAGGATGAAATTGGAAAACTTGCGACAACTCGAAATAGGTGGTTCAGTAACTGTTACATAAATACTTAAAAGAAAACGTGTGCACAAACTAAGTTATTGCCTTCAAGTAGACACGAATTATCGTCGTAACAGTAAAAAAAAAAATAAGAAAATTTTATTATTAATTTTAGTGCGTGACCAAAGAGCACTCCATTCATCGCAGAGTTCACAACATGAAGCAAGTTGATAACGCGTTGAGCTAGCGGTTATTTACCAAATTTTGACCGTTCCTTCGAAAAAAAGGGCGCGCGACGACGACGACGTTGCTTGCGTACGCGCACGTCCTATATGTGCAGCCCTTACCTATATCTCGGCCGAATGACATGCTCTAAATTTTCTTTAGAACACGTTGAATCATATATTTTAATTTGGCGCATCTATTCAATTGCATCCTGTACAGATGCTTGGGTGAAAATACTTTGGATGGATTTTTATGCAGTTATCAGCACCATTCAAAAATGCCCGGGCAATGCTGGGGCCGCTTGTTGATTGATGATGACATTCAATTTGTTTACATACATACTTGATAAATTAGTATGTAGGCACCCTCAAATTGCTTGTACCCTATCTAAAAGCTGTCGTAATCAATCTTACCAATTAACAATTCATTGTAGAGGCACTTGTAGGGATTAATTAACCAAATGACGTTTTAATACCACCATTATGATAAAGCTGGGACCACACCGGCACGTCATGAGTGTGGAACGGCTTTAACATATGTATTTTACGTAAATAATTAATTGGCTAAAGGTAAATATAATGATGGTAAATGGTGATCCCTAGTATCCCTAGTATCTCGAATAGTAGCTTAGATTTCGTGGAATACGGTTTATCATGTAGGATCTCTCTCCGGTCGTGTCGAATTGCCGTCCCTTCGGACTACGAAAATGAGTGAAGAGAGAGTCCACCTGTGTCTGCGCACACACTTGTGCACTATAACATCTCCCGCGCCGGAGGCTAGTTACCGTTGAGGTTGGCCGCCTTGGCCGAACTACGGTCTGGAGGACTATATTCATGTTAATACAGACATTACACTTAGGGTCAGTCAGGGGGAATTGCCTATAGTTATTTTTTTTTAAATTATTATTAATTATACAGGGTCAAATTAAATTTGGTAGCGAAACTCCGCAGACGGGATGGGTAACTATACAATTATATACTCTTTCTTTATTCTTTTCAAATGATCCAATAACCATCACAGTAACTACATAATTATGTATTTTATGTCGAAAAAGTGTACAGAATAATGATCGACAAGAACAATTGTATTTTTTCTTCCGACCTTTTTCGATTACTTAATCGATTTTGTTGCAGTTCAATCCTATGATAATCCTCTATGAAAAAAAAAACACTGATACGTCAACAACGTATTTTTTTTTCTTATGTATCTCGTATTTCCCATATATTTTTTTTATTTAAATTAACAAACAATAAATATCCAGAAATCAAGAATGACGGCTGTCGAATTCGGCCTCCCATGTAAATGAATTACTGAAGATTATGAAAACCCTGTTATGTTGACGAGATCAGAAGCTCGCCGTGCATGTCTTCCACGAATATTATTCCCCGCCGATGTCACCAACACCCGTATGTCGGCAGGGGGAGGCTTGCCACTGAGGAACTTGGGACTTAGGGACCATCCGGCCCCGAGCCGGGTGCCCGCTGCTAGTAATTGTGGGCAGCGCATGATGTGGACTCAGTCAATGAACGAGAACGTCATGCGTGCATATTACGGGTCTACAGAGGGGGGAACTAACCTCAGTTATCAATACATACAAACATATACATCACCCCTGTTTCCCAGAGGGGTAAGCAGGTGTGGATCTCCATTTACTACATATAACTTTTGCTTCATAATAAATAATGCATGTACCAGGTACCTACATAATACATAACTAAATCGCATTGGTGTTGTTTTGTTTCAGTATTTTATGTGTCCTTGTTTAATCAGTGCATATAATTATGTATATGTAGGCGGGTGGTTATCTTTGCAAAATCTTTTTTTCACCTAGTTGATCTTTATATATCTACCTATTGACGTAGGAGTCTCTACGATTTTATTTTCAGGTTTGCATAACGATATGAAAAGTTCCTGAAACTTATTTTATACGAAATACTAATATTCAGATATTCAGCATTACATAATATATTATTAATAAGTACAATGCTTAGTTTATACATTGCTAGAGTAGTCGCTCATAATTTATTTAGCCATTTACTTTATTTAAAATCAGAGTTTAGAGAGGTATTGAGGTACAAAAATAAATGTTAATGCTGTTTATTTCAGCTTACACAAATATCTTTAAAAGTAGGTTTAGCGTCCACATTATTCGTCAAACGAAACGTCTCAATCATGGTCTCCTTGTCAAACAAAAAACATGGAAAAATAAGTAAAACACTTTTAATTATTTGATTAGTTCTGTGAATGATCTAGGAGAATAATAAACACGTAATGAATGAATATTTGAATGCTACGAGTTAGAGAGAAATTTATTTACTTGCTTAGGGTGGTCGCCCTAACTTTATTTATTCATGTCCTATAATAGGCATCTCCGTATAGGTGTCTCTCCCTGACTTACCTTAATAATGAAAAATACTAATGTTTTTTTTTACAAATCTTATATTTTCTTCAGTTTTCTTTTTAGCAACAAAGCAAGCACTAGTTTTTCCTTATCGGAATCCATAATTTGTAAATTATTGTATTGAAACTAATGACGTCTACGCGACTCACCCGTGGCGTTAACGCCTACGGTAGACAAACGCCTACGCTAGACAAACGCCTACGCTATACAAAATAAAAAAAATAAAAAAATAATTGAATGGTGGCTCAATATAAACAAAATAAAATTACTTATTATTAAAATGCGTCAATATAAATTGTGTGAATTTTTTGTTTGTCTTTGTTTTTATGTTATATGACAGAAACTTACTTGATGTTTGGATTTGAAATCCATTATTAATATTGACATTTAATATTTTTGGACATTTTTAATTATTTTGAATTAGATTTTTTTTTAGGTGTTAAATAATATTATGTAATTTTTTCAATTTATATCGTTAATTAAATACCATAACTATGCATGATTATCAAATATATTTTTAGAAACTTTAATTTGTAATCTTGAGCTAGACCATATTTGTACGCCTCCTGGCATAACATAGCGCTCTTTCATCAAATATAACATCTGTATTCCTTTACCTGTGTTAAGAAATAAAATTGATTTGATTTGACAAACGCCTACGCTAGACAAACATTCCAAACTAATTGATAATAACAAATTACACAATATTCAAGGAAAAATTGTAATTACTTTAAATTCCGTAGTCCTAAAATCCAGTCGAATGTGATCAACCTTGTGATAAATCAAAAGGTTTTAAACAATACATAACAGTAGGATTCCCTCTGAAATTAACACATGTTTGCGTTCATTTTCCTATTCTCAAATGGAACACTAGTTTCCCTTATATTTTGACAAGTTAGTTTGTGATGAGGGTCAAATGGACCCACGTACGCAGGGTTGGCTTCTGTAATTTTTGATTAGAATTGTAAAATTTTGGTTGGTAACGAATAATTTAGAAACAGTATATTGTAATTTAAAATATTGTTAGGATACATACATACATAAATTCAGGCCTTCGTCCCATGGGGATAGGCAGAAACTACAGAACGCCGTGGGCTACGATCCTTAAATACTCCTTTTTCCTCCTTTTCCTTCGTACATACCAAAGGTCGAAGTGTACTGACGTGCGGTCGGCTGTAGGCGTTCAGCGTTCTCTAGGGGGGACTGGTATAAACCCTCGGCGGGTCTGGTTATACCATGAGAAAAGGAAGAGTCTGTGATAGGCTTACTGCAGAGCTATGGCCTCTTCCTATAACGGGAAGAATGGGGTATTGATTTGTCTCGCCCACTGCGTGTTGGCGTTCTCAGCCTACAATTGATATTGTAGGCTGAGAAAGACTTTCTTTTTTTTAATTTTTTTAATTCTTATGCAATCATGCACTCACTGAAGGGAATTAATAGTAACAAATTCATGTGTATTTATGGTTTCAACTTTCTATCTCACCATGTTTTTCAACTATTATTATTCTAATAACATTATTGACATTAAAAAAATTGTAATTGAAAAATTGTCGACGAAAATTAAGGTTATAAAAATAACCTCAAACATTGCCAAATGAAAAATATCTTTCAGGTGATTTAAAATTAGAAATTTGAGTAGGTATAAGTATTCAAATAATAATCAAATCAAAACACTCATTTTGTAAGTGACCCTGCAAATTGGCACCCACGGGTACGATTTCTGACCCATTTGTTTACAATTTCAAATATATAGTTTTGAAATAGAGTATACACAAACCACAAAGCCACTTCCTAACCCACAACTATTTTTTACGAAATGTTAAATCGCTAAAAAGATGTATCCACAGATATAAATTCAAAGTTATCACTATATTTATTTGGGTTAAACACTAAGATAAATAGATAAGCTTCTTGCAAAGATAACATTCTATTTTGTGTGATTACGAAACTAGTTTTCAATGTTGCAAATTCTGTATCGGTTATATCTGTGTGTTAGTCATCTCGATATTTTTTTTGTATGTTTTCATACAAACTTCTGAGCAGCACAAACCGTGTGCCTGATGGAATTTCCAAGCGGCAACTTCTCAGTAGTCTTTTACATATAACAGAAGTCTAAGTATTAACTTCAACGTGTCTAAATAAAAAAATGACGTACTTCCTTTCGAATACACCCCATAGTTAACAGCTTCAGGGGATGAATTTTAAACAACCGTTCTTTAATGCGTATAATAATGAATGACACCATCATTATACAGGGTCAAATTAAATTAGCTAGCGTAACTCCGCAAAATTGATGACATCGATAGCTAAAGACAAAAAAAAAAAAAATTTTGAGTCAGCCGCCGCTGGTTGTTTTCTTACTTGAAGTTTCAGTTGAGAAAATCTATTTTCTTTTGTTTTATCATATTTAGATATCGATGGCTTAATCTGCAAATCGGCCAACTCCGTTTTATGCAATTTTAGAGGGAGGCAAAAAAACTGAATAAAAAATTAAATATTTACAATATCCATATTCCAAAATACTATTTGGTGCTTTTTTATTTTGCATACGGAATTAACTGAACATTATGAAAAAATATATTGATCACATACCTTTAAAATAGATTTTTGGAGTTGGCCTATTTGTAAATTAAAAAATAATAAAAATACGGGAGTTGTCCACTTTTCTGTGACTCCTATATTTAGATTTATATAGAGTTTTTTAGATTAGTATTGGGTAATAAGAGAAAAAAAAAACTATATTTTTATCACTTAATATGTTTTATTACGTCTTATAATGTTACAAGAAAAAAAAAAAAAGTAAGTCTTCATTCATGTGGTATGTTGTCGTAGAAGTCCCTGTAGTCCACCGGTAGGGTAGATTTTAATTCCTGGAGGTCTTTGAACTTACGTTTTTTAATTTGTAGCCGATTTTTATGAAGATTCGGTAAGCTTTCAATCGCCGAGGGTGTGATATTTCTATCGCATCGTTGTGGTAGTAACTGCCACTCATCTTTAAATCTTAGCTTAAAGTTTATGTTCCCTTTTTTATACTGCAGCGCACGAATGTCTGTGACCTGAACACAAACAATAATAATTATACCTAATCAATGAATTACACAGTAAAATGTGTTTTTTACACTTCTACTGAAACCTGAACGAAAAGAGTTATAAAAATGAATAAAATAATAAGATCAAATATAAATAAAATCAAAGGTACCTTAGCGTCTCCTGTCGCTTTTCCTGGTCTTATAGATTTATAATATTGTAGACTTCCAAAGGATTTAAAAAAATCGTGGGTTAAATAAGACACGTTGTAGGGCTTAGGGTGTATGCGTGCTCCAAGACAAACTCCTACATATTCAGCTGGTACATGAATAACTTTATTTTTCAGCTTCCTCTCTATGGCGGCATGCATAGAGTCAGCCTCCATCTGGGTATGGCCAACCTCCAAATACTTTTGCTCAATTATAATATTGTTTAATGTTGCCACATTCAGTAAAGCGTTTGCCAATACCACGTTCCTATTTTGTGCTGTACATCCATCGCTGTACAATATAATTTTAATATCCTTTTCAGGTTCTCTGTGAATGCTCGGCAGAAGATTATTTGTAATAAACTTGACTATTATGGTTGCATAGTTGTCAGACGATAGGGCACCTTCAGTCTCGTTCCATAGATAGCAAAATCCATCTTTGTTTCTCAAATTGAATAAACAGAAATTGTGTGTGCATAGCTTAGTTTTATAATATAGAGATGAAACATTAGATTTAGGTGCTAATAACACAGCTTGTGTATCCATCGTAAATACGAGTTCTTCTGAATTTTTATCGTTTTCTTTTTCGATTCGGGCTTCATTTTTTCTTTCTATGTGCTCCTTATATTCTGTATCAGGTATATTTCCGAGTTTATGGGATAGACATTTTTCGCACTCATCTTTTTTCGGCTTAAACAGTGATATGTTTTCAATTTCTAAAGTGTTGCTGAATTTTGCTATAGAGAGAGGTTTATTATTCCGCGATGCACACCAGTCTTTTTTGTAGAATTCGTATAGGGCTCTTTTTGATGTCCATTCTGGTAACAAATAAAGCTTTGATGTAGATTTGCGGCAATAGTGGGATTCCATTTTTGGTATATTGTTCAAAAACTCTTTAAGTGATTCTACCTCTGCTTCGTGGGGATTTTTTCTGGCAGATACATTTTGGTTTTCATTGTGAGAGGTATTTTCTTTATCTTTTTTCCTGTTCCAGATGGTCATTTTGGTGATACACAAAGTGTTTTGAAACATCGTTTTGCAGACCCTCACACGACGTTCGTCATTCAAATGCAAGTTATAAATCATTGAGCTTTTTCTCTTTGTAATAGATGGGTCTTTTCTATCTCTTGGGCGTTTTGTAGGCATCTCTTGTACTAGACTATTTACGAAAACCTTCTTTTCTCCCCAAGTCATCCCCCAAAACTTTTCATATATTACTTTTCTATCATCTTCTGTAATTTCACAGCATTTTAAAGCACTTTTGTCATTTGTCTTACATTTGCATCGAGGTTTAAGCACTCGCTTATTCTTTAGTGTTTTTTCCCATTTCCCGTCAACTTTTTTTCGTCCAATATACTGCCTCCCCTTTTCCCGATTAAGTTTGTTTTTGTATTCATTCCATGTTGCTTTGTTAACCTGACACCTTTTTCTTCTCTTAACTCTCATTGGTTGTTCTTCACTATTAGAATCCGAGTGCTCAGAATAGGGTACAAGTTGTTCATTATTGTAGTCACTATCATCGCTTATATGGTTGTCAATCAAGGCAGCATTGTTATCATGACGTGGTGTAACCTGTGAATTTGTAGCTGGTCCGGATGATTCCATGGATGCTTCAGTAACCAATGTTAACAGGCCGGAATTCAGAGATGAACCTTCGGCTATTGGTTCCATTTCCGTGATCCCCTCTGTAAGAGCATCAGATATTAAAGCCCCATCAGCTAGTGGAGGAATTTCCATGACCACTTCTGTAACAGCATCAGATGTTGCCGCATCATCAACTAATGGGACAATTCGCATAATTACTTCTGGAACAGCTTCAGATAATGACGAATCAGCAGCCAGTATAACAGGCATATTTTCAATCGATTCCTTTGTGAAAAATATTATATCATTTTGACGACTTCGGTTGCAAGCAGCTTCAACCATTTTTTTCGCCCTCGACATTTTCTTTGTCTACAATATAAGTAACAATCCCATTAAATATTTTTTAACATTAATTTACCTAAAAACACAAAACTGGTAACTCCTAAATCAAGAACAAATTGTCACAACAAAAAATGGCCAACTCCATCATCGCACTTTTGTAGGTTATTTATGGTTTTCTTTTTGAGTATTCACAACAATTATACCTTATTTAAATAAAGTCACTTACCACCAATTCCATGTATTGTTTTCAGGTTAAACTATCTGTTATTTACGCACATTGACAAAAATATAAACTCAAGCCACGAAAACCTGTTCTTTCTTGCACGCCGTCCAGTACAAAATGGCGGCTGGCACCGGAGTTAGCCACTTTGACGTGTTGCTATGTCAGTGTTGGGAGTTGCCCAATTTACGTGCACGCGATTTTTTCGGTAATTTTGAAAGCTAGGGAGTTGTTTCATTTTGCATACCGTAAGTGGCAACTCCGCGTACTCGATGACATCAAAACATGATTTTGGGTCAAAAGTGGAGTTAGCCGGTTTGCAGGTTAAGCCATCGATATGGAAACCCATCGCGTCTGTGAAGTTTACACAAAAGAAAAAGGTTTTTTTTTTGTGCACCAAATAACAGTTTAAAGATCTGCTTTAAACTGTTATTTCAAGTGACTACACTAACTCCGGTCGATGACCCCACAAAAAAGCCATATTTTTTTTGTTTTTTTGTTTTTTCGTGTTTATATAACGCCATCACGTGTGTGGAGTTTCGCTCGCTAATTTAATTTGACCCTGTATAAGAAACACTTGTGCATTTCATGGTTCTAGACCCATTCTGCGTTTAATTCTGCGCATTAGTCTGTCGGTGAATGAATTTAAGATTTTTATTAAGTAGATGAAAAGGAAGCTGGGTAAGGAAGTAAACGTTTCCTCGAGCATTTCAACTTGGGATATTTCGTACATATCAACTTTTATGCGCCTTAAGTTTCTCACACTCCAAGACCCGAAACATAATCGTTAAAAAACTTTATAAGTAAGAAATATGAATTTTCTTACTTATCCTTCTTCCTTACATGCCTATTAAGTTCATAACCACCTTTTCCCCTATCCTCACGCTCACTCCCATTCTAGGATGGGCAAAAGACCCATTAAACATCTTTATTGTTTTAACTTTTTCTTTTATTCTCTCAGTTGACAGCCGGGCCTTCGTCGACCTAGTTTCTTAAGTCTATGAATTCTTTAGAAGATTGGAGAAAAAAATAAGAATAACAACTAAAAAGGGATTCTTGAAAAGTGATGCAGGAAAATTACTTTTAGGGGAATGCAATGTAGAATCTTAAAATAGAATAGAATACTCTTTATTATGTGTACACCATAACAGATATAAATGTAGGAATTTTACAAATGGTGTCACAATGGGCGGTTTATTTGCCTTGTAACTCTTTACTATACGGAGATCTTTGACAGACGTTACAGGGGGTCTACTCTCTTAGCTAGAAATCTGTAGTTTTGACCGAAGTTACGGATATTTCATACTCCGTATCACTTTCGGAAACAACATTAGTGCGAGGCCCGAACTAAAAATGAATGACAAATCGATTTGACAGTTGTCCTTACTTCCGATATATGTTTGCCCGTCCGAAAAAGTTAACTAATCGGGAGTAGGGTTTACTTCTAAGTATTTAACTACTTTTGGATGGACCGTATCTTCGTAGACGGACTTAGAGCATAGGCCCCCTGGTCGTCAGAAGGCCGAAAGTCTAACACCCAGTCTTACCAAGGTATCGTATTATCCAGTAACTGAGTTATGGAGGTCAGATAGGCAGTCGCTCCATGTAAAATACTGATATTCTGCTGCATCCGGTTTTTTTTTTAATAATTTAGATGGTTTGCTCTTGACTCTAGTCTAGTTCAGAGATGACAGAGACAAAGTTGACGATGGAGTGAGCTTACCCAGAAGAAGACTGTTCACTCTCATTTTGAAGAGATTTGGGTTGTATGCGGTCGGAAACACAGGTTAGACTGGAAGCTGACCCCGATATCGTTGGCAAAATGATAGGCAGATATCGGGAAGTTTAGAGTCGTCCCTACTTCCTTGTTCTTATATATAAACCTATACATGTTTCAAGTTAAGTGAAGTGAAAGCAAAGTTTTTCAATTTACAGGAAAACATTATCAATTTCTTTTCGTCTTTCCCGTTGTTTCTTTTCTTGGTAGAAGCTCTTTGGAACCAATCAATCAATCTGAATAGCCTTTTCGCAACTTGCGAAAAAGGTGCTGGGTTGGGGTTGACTTCCAGTGTAATGCAGCTGAATACCAGCATTTTACATGGAGCGACTGCCTATCTGACCAACCCAGTTACTGTGTAACACGATACCCCTTGGTAAGACTGGTTGTCAGACTTTCAGGCTTCTGACGACCCAACGACTGTTACAGATCCAAGAATGACAGCTGAGACCAACGGCTTAATGTGCCTTCCTAGGCACGGAGGGGTATCGGTATGTAAAGATGGTCAACCATCCACGAACCGACCGCGGCAAGCGTTTCTTAACCTGATCAATCGACCCGTGCGGCTGTTATTACTAAGCCACGAGCCCTCCCCCCTTCCTCTCTTTGAAAGTACCCAGTGCAGTGACAAAAGGTTTACAATTAATTAAAACCGGGAACAATATTACAGTACAACTGCACAGCAAAGAAAAATCAGCCTTTCAATAGTTTTGAGAAAATCGTGCACATTCAAACACTTATGAAACAATGAACCTGTCTTTTTCAATTCGGTAAAAGAAAACTTAACAAACCATTTTCGTATGAAAACGCATTGTTATATCAATATCAATTTTTAAGAAGACGAAAATATTTCTCTTATCTCCCTTATCACCGTTATATCCCGATAACCTGTCACACAGATAAAATGTTCAGTAGTCAACTATTTACCGTCGGTAGTAGCAAGTCAAGATGTTACAAAACTGGATATATCTGTTATTGGCGATCAGCGTTGTGTTCTGTTCTCCTGGTACCTGGTTTGACACACAGAAATTCAAAGTTGGGATTGAATATGACAGTAAGTAGTTTTTTTTTTGTTACTGTCTGCTGTACAACGGTCTCCACTTTTTCTTTCCAAACCTCACCAGCATGGCCAGAGTCCACACAAGCCGGGGAGCTTATGCGGACTCTAGCCATGCTGCCCCTGCAAACGTTATCAGATTGTCACACCACCTTCGCCGATTCTACCTTCGCTTATACTACATACCGCTTCTACCTCGACTGTGATGTCCTCTCTCAGTTAGTAATAATCCATATAATTATACTTTAATCCTTAGTACCCATAATTAATATACTTTTTTTTTTATGAACATCGACTGGCTAACTGTAACCATGCATTCAGCACGTTATGATTCTAGACCCCCCCCCCCTTCCCTACCGTAGAAATATTTCGCGGTTATCAAAAAAAAAAAATGCAGTTTCATAGAAAAGTGCAATATCTACGCGGTCAAAATGTATGTGCCAGCAGTTTTATTTTATTTTAAAATTACCGATTAAGTATTCCAAGGCAGAGGGGGGACATGATTCTAAATGTTCTGGAGCCATGGTAACAGGTTGACCGTCGATGTCTGTATCACCCTGTATAATATTGCAAATGCGTCCAGTAGCGGCCTTGTTTATGGATCTGTCTAAAGCATTCGACCATGTAGATCATGGTATACTGCTAAACAAATTAGAGCGAGAAAATAATGACATTTAATCAACGAACAAATAAACCGAAACTGAACATAAAATATGGTAATGTAACAATCTCTGAAAGTGACATCACAAAATTTCTGGGCCTTTACATAGATAGTCATCTGGCTTGGAAACATTATATCGACGCATTGTAAAAGAAGCTTAGTCAATTTTCGTATGCTCTGTACAAACTTTCAAAAACAGTTAGCCGAATTACAGTACAAATAGCTTATAATGCTTATGTGGCTTCTGGCATTAGGTACGGAATCATTTTCTGGGGCAACTCCACTGACAGAGACATTGCTTTTAAAGCTCAAAAGAAATGCTTGCGATCGTTTACCAAATTACAATCGATTGATAGTTGTAAACCATTGTTTAAGGAACTTAGTTTGCTCACTCTACCGTCTATGTACATATATGAAATGGGAGTGTTTGTTTGTTGTAACCTGCATTTATATGAAAAACTGCGCTCTCGCCGTTATCAGAATACCATTCATGTTTCCTCTCATAAAACCGCATTTTTCGGCAAAAGTGTGCTAGGCATGGCCCCAAAAATATATAATAATATACCAGCAGCGATTAGGAATAAAGAGTGTCTGGGATCCTTTAAGAAGTCTTTGTTTAAATTCCTTTTAGATAGATGTTACTACTCCATCACTGAGTTTACTACTGATAAACAGAGGTATGACGGGTCCGACTTGCTAATTAGACATTTATGATTTTATTTAAAGATTAAGTGTGTGTTTATTTGTCTAAATTTGTAATGACCTGTTTAACTAACTGACATATTTTAAATTGTTTTTTTTTTTTAAGTAATATAATCTATTGGCATGTCACCTTATTATTGTAATTGCTTGTTAATGTTAATTTTGTACGCCATATATTGGTAAAACATAGTGCACATATTTTAGACAATATACTACCTGTAACCATACCTATGTTTAACAAAATAAATTATTGATTGATTGATTGATTGATTGAAAGTAACTCTGTCTCTCTGTCTGTTACCTTGTCACACCTAAACCACTGAAGCGATCGTTGTGAAATCTGACAGATAGGTAGCCTCAGACCTGGAGAAGGACATCTAGTTTTCATCTTGGATGAAAAAATGAAATACAAAAAACGCAGGCGAAGTCGCTGGGAACAGTTAATAGCTAGTTTATCTATAAAGTACCTGCGATTGCTACTATGACCAGCAACCTAATTGCGCAAAACGCTTTTAATCACAATTTGAATTTTGAAGGGCAATGCTGATCCATTGCTTCATAATATATTCAAATTTGACTGCTCAACAACTTAAATAACGCAATGAATGTTGTTGAACTGTCAAAATTAAAGCCATTGCTACTGTTAGTGTATTACGTTATTACCCCGCTGTTCTAGCACAAGTTGCCTTGCATAGTGGAAACATTTACAGCAAGTTGACGTCCGAAGTCGTTCATACCTTACCTCCAATCATGCTTTGGTAACACAATCCAAAATGAACAATGCAACACAATGCTTCATATTTCCAGCCACGATACGTAACCTATGGACTAACCCCATGGCCTATAATCTAATGCGCTTTACACACTTTTTCGGGTCAACATTCGATTCGGCAGTAATTATTATATTTATTAAACAGCAAAGCCGACGCGAAGCAATTAACTTCGTAATAATTTATACGATTTTCCGGCCTGTTTTTACCGACCCGAACAAGACGTGTACAGCATGTCTAAGAATTCAAGACACATTCTTTGAAGACCACTCGATCTAACTGCGGTCACTACAATATCACAGTCAGATCATGTGTACCCTTCACTCTCTTGCAGGTCAGTGTATCCACGCTATAAGTGTAATGGGCGCCTTCGAACTAGCGACCTCTCGACCACCAGAGGCATGCCCAGCCTTCTGCAACGCAGTGTCTTATTAGTAACTGCTCTAATAATCTACCTGTTTCTCTTAATTCCAGAGTCCCTCCCAATGAAAGGAGGTTCAGACAGGTACAGACACAGAAATAACTACGATCCATTCTTTGTCACAATTACTGCCGAATCCAAGGTTAGTACCAGTATCATCACTTAATATACTTCTATTGGTATACTGATGTGATAGTCCGATAAGAAAAGTAAAATAACAATTTGTCACTTATCTGTGATCAGATCTAGGCTATCAATGGTCCAAGGACAGCGAGGTGATTTTAAGAGCAAATTTCGCCATAATGCTGAGCGCACATGAGGCCTTGTTCACATTTGTATAATTCCGGTGCAGGTATCGGATCGTGTACCTAAAATAATGCAATAAACACAAGGAAACCTTGCCCGTCGGAGGTCTTGCCCGTTCTCCTCCATAGAGATCTACGTTTTGAAATGGGCAGCTAGCTTCAACTTTCTGAGTTACTGCCCGACTCTTTAACAATTCAAAAGTGCCTGTAAATGGTTTAATTGAAATAAATGCTTTGAGTTTGAGTTTGAGAGATAATATACGCAATCATGTGAGTCATTTCGCGTCCAACCTATCGATGATGATAAAAGGTGGTGACGCGCAACGGAGATCTCATACACAACAAAATTTATAAAATGTGTATGTTGACAAGGCCTTACAGCTGCATCGAGCCGCACGGAACGCATCGCATACTAATACCAAAAGCGCGGTGCAGCCCGCCTAGTGTGTGATAGTTCATACAAGATATTCAAAAGCGATGTGCTAAAGAGGAGTTGCGGTGCGGCCTGCCCAAATGTGCATTAGACAGACACGCGGTGCATTTTTGGCACAGTGTGTACAAAAATACGTCACCGTTTTTCTTAATTTAAAACAGAATCAGTCTGCCTAACGTTTTCCCAAGTATTGGGGTCAGCTGCAAGTCTAACCGAATGCACCTGAACTCCAGTACCTATTTTACATGTAGCGACTGCCTATCTCCCACCTCCATAATCCAGTTACTGGGTACTATGATACCCCTTGAACATGGGCTCGTAATTCAACCACTGATAACTAATTGAGTACATTAAAGGAAATAAAGCTTTTCCTAGAATCAAAGCTACTCTATTCAAACCCTTAATAATTCAATACGGAGAAGTAGGTACCTACCTAATTATAATGAAATTAGGATTATAAGTATTAGAATTTCACCTTGATGTACCTACTGGTATAATAGGCCTATTAACATGTTACTTTTCCAAATTCACAGAACAACTTCGTAATAACCTACCTAGAAGTGACAGCCACAGTTGATTCAGGGGGAACAATAGACTTCAGGGTCATCCGAGGTGAAACAGGGTCGACAACCATGGTCTTCCAACTGGTCTCCAACCATAGCGACTTCCTATCTTACTCCTACATGACGTATGGCATCAGGGAAGAAGAGTATCGAAAGGTGATGTCAGCTTCGTATGGTATTCCTTAGGTTAGTAATAATAATTATCGCCTCTGCTGGCTGTGATAACAGAAAATATAACAAAATGACTTTTTAGAAAGGATTTTTGTTTTTATAAATTTTATTAAGATCAATCTGGAATATTCTAAGTTTTGGTCCTGAAAAGAGGAGCTAGAAAAAACACACTATTAAAAGGAAATCAATGAATATTTGTAATTTGGAATGGCGCTATCTATGTATATGAATACGAATCACTTGGCTTGCCCTACCAGTTCACAATTAGTACGGGTAGTGAATCATAGATGGCGCTAATATAAGCTACTGAACATGGAAGAGTTTTATAAAATATTTCATTAAACGTACCTCTAATTCTAGCACCATTTACATTTCACAAAAATATAATTATACCACATTAAAGCAGGAGTCTTTAATATTTCGTATAAATATTTTTTTCAAATCTTAAGCTTACCAAACACAGCAATTCGTTCATAGATGGCGCTTAAACTCATCACAAAAAGTACCAAACAGTCCTCAAAAGACCATTTCAGACCATACACTTATCTACATGGTCTTCACATGATCTGACCAAGATAATGTCTGGATTTTAAAAGAGACTGTGACCTCTGAGTTTGTTTCGACCTTTCTTCTCAGAGTAGTCAGTTAGGAAACGCCGACCATAACAAGTTTAAAAAACTTTTTCACATAAAAAAATAAAATAAAAAAACATAGTCGAATTGAGAACCACTTCCCTTTTTTTAAGTCGGTTAAAAATTTGATTGACGTGTAAAAGTGTTTGTACTACTTAGAGAAATAAAAAATATTTATCATACTATATTCAGCAAGTTACTTTTTTCTTTCAGATCGCAAATATTATAACCCTGCCGGCACCAACGAATAAAGAAATAATGCTTCATAACCGCTCAGCTGCTTTTGGATTCAAGATTATCACAATATTGTCGTTATTGCTAATTTCTATATTATAATATTTTTATTTTTTAAGGGGCGTTGCTAAAAGTTACTGGAAAATTAATGCAAATACCTTTATTATACGGTAAAGGTACTTACAATTATTTGTCAGGTGTTTACTACACATATTTATTATGTCTATTCCTTCAGAAAATATAAGGGCAATGATTTTATTTTAAATAATATAATTTTATAATAGTGAATGTATATTTTAAGAAAATGTATTGAAAATAATATATTATTGTTTAGTGGAATACACTTTTTTTGAGGTTTCATTATTAATATCGGTTTAATTTTTAGGTCAAATAATGACAACCCAACCCCTGTTGGTTGAAAAAGGGACCCCCTTGTTCAACCAACAGGGGTTGATTTTTGGAAAATCATTTCTTTAATCTGTATAGTTTTTTTTTTTTTTGTTTATATGAAAAATCATATTCCTTTGATCTATAAACTTGAAAACTGGCCCGAAAACTTATTTTTTATACTTCTGAACTTATAATAATAATAATCTAAACTTCTAAACTAATACTATAAAGAGAAAAGATTTGATTTTTGTAATTTTTTTTTTTAGGTTTCATTAATAATAAATACACTGGATCGCAATAATTCCGGGTCGCTAATAAATGGCGTGATAGTTTCTTAAATACATAAGACTAATTTGCGAAACTATAGTATATTGTAGATGACTGATTAATATATATAAAAAAATGTGTACTTAACACGTTTTGTACACTATATAACTTTAATTAATCACTAAAAATAAGAAAATATCGCTTTTAACTTATGACAACAAAAATACACTTCGCAGTAAATTTTAAAAATTAAAAGATTTTTTGTCAATTTAATATTTTGTTTTTCCTCCACGAGCCCGTATCACTTCATTAAGACCATGTGAAGAAGAAGAACACCTGAAGAATGTTCATGGATTATTACCATGGTACAAGAAGGAAGAAGTCAGCGTAGCACTGGTAGAACAGTAGGAGTATCTTTATGAACGGTCCAAAGAGTACTCCAGCAATTTCAAGAGACCGGCATGAATATCAGGAGACCAGGAAATTGCAGGCCAAGGTGCACAACTACACGACAAGACCGATTCATCGTGAGCACTACGTTAAGAAATCGACACCTCACGGCTGTTCAGGTCCGAAACAGTCTTCAAGAAATTCACCACAACAATGTGAGCTCTGATACGATTCTACGACGTCTTCGTGAAGCTGATATAAAGCCTTATAGACCAGGAAATGGCCCCAAACTGCTCAGAGAACATCGAGTTGCCAGGTTACGGTTTGCTCGAGAACACATCCGATGGAAAGATGAAGATTGGTCCAAGGTTATGTTTTCCAATGAGTCCAGATTTTGTTTATTTACGCACGACGGGAGACAAAGAGTATTTAGACGACCAGGAGAACGGTATCATCAAGCGTGTTTTGAAGAAAAGGTACCATTCGGCGGAGGATCAATAATGGTTTGGGCTGGGATATCTTCAGAGGATAGCTCGGAGTTAATGATCATAGAAAACGGTTCTCTGACTGCTGTCAGATACGTAGAAGAGGTTTTAAATGAGCATACTAGTCTTTTCTTAGTGAATATGGGTGCAAATTCCAATTCTATGCACGATAACGCGCGACCAGTTAATGCTCGGTTGGTCAATACGTATATTCAAGACGTCGGTATTACCTGCATGGAGTGGCCAGCTCGCAGCCCAGACTTAAATCCCATAGAACATGCATGGGGCAAGCTCGGGAGATGCGTGAGACAACGCTCTCCTGCTCCCGTTACCTTACACGAGTTAAGGAATGCGCTAGCGGAAGAATGGGCAAACATAAACCAAAATCGTATTAAAAAACTGGTTTACAGCATGCCACATCGTCTTAATGCAGTGATACGGGCTCGTGGAGGAAATACAAAGTATTAAATTGACAAAATAACTTTTATTTTTTAACATTTACTGCGAAGTGTATTTTTGTTGTCATAAGGTAGAAGCGAAATTTCTTATTTTTTAGTATTTAATTAAAGTTATGTATTGTACAAAATGTGTTACACATTTTTTTATATACATTAATCAGTCATCTACAACATACTATAGTTTCGCAAATTAGTCTTATGTATTTAAGAAACTATCACGCAATTTATTAGCGACCCGTAGTTTTTGCGATCCAGTGTATTTTAGTTGGTAATTATTATTTGGTGTTATTTGTCTACTCCATAGCTCGCTATGTGCAAAAATTTCATAGCCCAAGACAAATGAACGTTACTTAGCACGCACATTTTTCTTAGATATGTTTGTCTTTATCTAACACTTTTACTTTGACAGTTGTGCGACAGTGAAAAGAATAATGCTTAGCCAAAGCCCATGCTAAGTAACGTTTTAAATGTGTAAGTTTGGGTCAGCGACGCGACGTGGTAGCCGACTGAAGAAGATGGAACCACCACTCCCCGCGTGCGGGGGAAATAAACCACCCCCATCAAACTACTGTTTATTTTCAAGGAAGAGCCTTGTTTAAAATAAAATTGTCAAATCTATTTAACTTGTGGCCGGTGGAGGAGAAAATATAAATAAGTAAGTATGTTAGGATCAGGGGCGTAGCTACCGCCGTATCAGCCGTATCAAGGATACGGGGCCCCAAAGCTACAGGGGCCCCCCGACGAAAATAGCAAAAATTCGAAAAATATCCAAAACCTCAAATTCTTTTTGGTAAGAAGCCCATATTGAAAAATGGATACATAATGAAATATGACGATAAGTGAACGTAATTTGACATTCATTTAGTAAAAATATCACACAGACAACCTATCCGAGTAAGGATGCTCAAATTGTTGGATCTTGCTTCACTAGCTTTTGCAATAGCAATACCCTCCTATCGAGCTTCGCTGCAGTTGGGAAGGGGCCTAAGGGCCCCCAACAAATTATGATATAGGGCCCCTTTAGGACTAGCTACGCCACTGGTTAGGATCTTAAGCATATTTCTGAAAACTTGGTTGTATTAAAAACCGCCCCAACATGAGACGCTTGGAATGCTATTGAAAATTATCTAAATAAAAAACCCATTGACGGTTTCCTGGAAATGAAAACTAGAAGACCAGACTGAACCGTCGCATTCACGAAATCTGGACCGCCATAAGTAATATTATGATTATAATAAATGGAAACACGAAATAGGAACAAAATATTTTTTACAAAACTTTCAATAGATACCTATTTCACCAAAATTATACTTTTATACATACTTAACATGTATAAAAAGTCAATCACCAAGCCAAAATTTCGCAAGTTCATTCTTCTCGTCGTTGCGATTTATTTGTATTGGGTCGCATCTGGGAAGCGTCTGGTTAATAATCCATTTTTTACGAAAGAATGTTACAACTTAACAAAACGTTTCCCAGTAATAAATTTTGCTCAATGTTACTTATTTATATGTAGGTATTGTACAGAATGAGTAAATGACTCACGACGGCTTGGTAATGAGTCTTTTTATAACTTTGACTAATCTTCATGCTTGCAATTTGCTCTATTACTTAGAGGTAGCACCGGACCCCTGTCCTCCGGTGACGTTTCTTGAAAAATACCTTCCGTTTAACTTCATATTGCTGCAAATGTAGTTCTCCTGAAAAATAAGGGGACGATTTCACTGAAAATTGGTGTAATTTTTAGGTCAAATAATAAAAACTGTACTGAACCGTACTGTACTGTATAAGTTAGCTGTAAGTTTCCCGAATAAAATAAAATAAATAAATAAATAAACGTCAGAAATAATTTTCCAAAAATAAACCCCTGTTGGTTGAAAAGGTTCATATGAAAAATCATATTCCTTTGATCTATAAACTTGAAAACTGGCCGGAACTATTTTCTAAATTTATACTTCTAAACTTACAATAATAATAATCTAAACTTCTAAACTAATATTATAAAGAGAAAAGATTTAATTTTTGTATGTTTATTTGTTACGCTTTCACGCTAAAACAATCTGACCGGATTTGGATCAAAGGCACATAGGAAGACCATGACCTGGATTAGGACATAGGATTATTTTAAAGAGAACCTGTGTACAATTTATATATTTATATCTTTAATACATATGGTGTACATAATAAAGAGTATTAAGCACAATTTTCCCCTTCAAATTTTTACTCCCCTTTAGAATATAGTAAAGCAATCAAAAGAAGGCGCGGACAAAGTCTTAGTTTACCTGTATAACTTCAAGTGACCACCTTGTAATACAACGTGTTCAGTTGCTCGAGGAATATGAAAGTGAGAATCGTCTTGGGTCCGATCTTCATAAATGCCGGCAGCATGCCACTCCATAGCGCCAACACGCCTTCGTTCTTGATAATGTACGATAACACTGCCATCTGGTTTGCGCCCCTTTGTGCGTTTTGTACTCTGAAACAAATTTCATAATTTTTAATACTAGAAATAAAGATAAAATAGATCAACCATTGTCAGATTATCTTTTATGGGGTACTGTGTTAAATGTTACAACAAAATACCTTGTGATACATTGCAATTAAATGAAATAAATTTTAAAACTCTAAAGTACTCTTTGTAAACAAGCATATTACAAATTAGAGGATTATATCCTAGATTCTTATCTGCAGCAGGACCAGCATGTTTCCAAGCATTCTTATGCCTGGAAACATGCTGTTCCTGCTCCATAGGACAATCTAGAGTCTGGACAAAATCAAACTGGTTGCTAATTTAATTGTATAATTTATAATTTTTATAACATTGATTTTACATTCTGTAACATTCTTCTTTAACTCACACACTAAATTATTACCTGTTAAAATATTAGAAAAATTATCTACTTTTAAATATTTGTAAATATGTGAGCACCATGTATCTATCACTTAATTTATTTACCTGTCATTGCATTATATTCAATTATTTTTACCTATTGTGGTATAGTAATTTTATTCTAGGTGCATCGTCTTCACATATAATTAATGTATACAAAATATTATTGTAAAACATTTAAAAAAAGTAACATTGCCTATAATGTTCCCACTGCTGGGACACAGGCCTCCTCTCTTTGAGAGGGAGTGGGCTGTAATCCATCACGCGGGCCCAGTGCGGGTTGGTAGATGTCATATGTCTTCGAATTTTTGGTTCTATTACATGCCGGTTTCCTCACGATGTTTTCCTTCACCGTTTTGAGAGCAGTGGTGAGGGCTCGCGGCTAAATGATAACAGCCGCACGAGTCGATCGAAGGATAAGCTATGTTTTCCGCGGTTGGTTCGTGGACCGTGCATCATTACATATAAAAACCCCTCCATGCCTCGGAAAGCACGTTAAGCTGTTGGTCCCGGCTGTCAATCGTAAATCTTAGACAGTCGTTACTGGTAGTCAGAAACCCAACACTATTTATACTTTATAAACTACTACTACTTTTATGCACAAGTAAAAAAATACTGTACAAAAGCGGACTTAATGCCTGAGGCATTTTCTACCAGTCAACCTTATGGTGATGCAGAGACTAAACATGGCAGGTGATAAAACACAAAATTAAATATTAATACATACATAAAAACAAAATAATCTTTGCCAGGAGTAATAACGATCGATAGAGGAGAAAACGAATCCAGCAAATCAACTCTGAGATGTTTCAGCCAACTTCTGATGGATATGCTCACGTGCTTTTTACAGTTTTATTCTGTGGATGTTTTCTCAAGATGATGTCGCACTTGAAATGAGGACGGCCTGATTCCTTATCAGGCTGTCCTCATTTCAAGTATGGGCAGCGGCCCGACTGAGCTAGCCTCTTCTTCCCGTCCCAAATAAAATGGCTATTGGGTAGTGGACTCTAAGGTTGCTAAGCCAATTCCTCAGCAACCAATAAGCTGTAGGTTACTACAGTCTGTTCCCAAAAGTATCTAATGAAAATGTAAACAAATGGAACAGAAAACGGATGTTTTTCATTTGACAATTAATTATACGAGTATAACTGCAATTTTCGTCGACGATATTCAATTGCAACTAAATAATGTTATTCAAACAATAATTTATTGTTGGAAAAAATGGTTTAATATAAAGTTGAAACCTTCTAAATATGAATGAATGAATGATTTTATTTCTGTAAGTAGGTTTGTACAAACACTTTTACACGTCAATCATATTTTTAAACTAGATGAGGTCGGCGTTTCCTATCTGACTACTCTGAGAAGAAAGGCCGAAACAAACTCAGAGGTCACAGTCTCTTTTAAAGTCCAGACATAATCTTGGTCAGATCATGTGAAGACCATGTAGATTGGTATCTGAAATGGTCTTTTGAGGAAGGAACCACACAGATTGAGTGGACCTGTCCAGTCAGTGCACGCATTTGTCAGTAATCGTGCAGCTCAACTCAGGAAGTCAGAACTTAAGGAGCTCAACGATTCGACGAACAATACCAAAGAAAGGACATTTGGGTAGGCCACATAAATTACTCAATCTGCCAGATCATGATCAAAATTAACTGCGAAAAAAAAAGCAATGACCCACATAATCCTCACATTCACAATAATTAAAATAACATACTACTTTACAAGTAAATACTCATGTCATTGTGTATATAAAATTCAACAATGTCAATGTGTATATAAAAAAAATCGGACATAATGTTTGAGAACCATGTAGATTGGTGTCTGAAATGGTCTTTTGAGGAAAGAACCACACAGATTAAGTGGACCTGTCCAGTCAGTGCACGCATTTGTCAGTAACCGTGCAGCTCAACTCAGAACTTAAGGAGCTCAACGATTCGACGAACAATACCAAAGAAAGGACATTTGGGTAGGCCGCATAAACTACTTAAACTGCCAGATCAAGAATATAACTGAAACAATGACCCACATAGTCCTCGTATTCTCAATAATGAAAATAATATAATACTTTTTACAGTAAATATTCATGTCTAAAATAGCTAGCAAACTAAAATCAACATTCACCGTGTAAATTTATTGGAGCAGCTCAATCCCAAGCCTTTTTGTCCTCAATATAGTCTTTCACAGTATAATAGGCTTTCTGGCATAGTTTCCGTTTTATAAAAGATTTGAATTTATTAAAGCTTAGATCTTGAATGTGGCTAGGAAGTTTATTATAAAAACGTATACATTGGCATCTAAACGAGCCACCTATTTTCTTGAGCCTGGTTGTAGGAACAATAAATTTGTGTTTGTTTCTAGTATTTATATTGTGGATATCACTGTATTTTTTAAACAGATTAATATTTTTATGTGCATACAAAAGATTTTCATAAATATACTGAGAAGGCACAGTAATTATATTAATCTCCTTAAATTTATCTCTGAGGGAGTGTCTGGGACTTAATTTATAGATAGAACGAATTGCCCTTTTTTGTAAAACGAAAATTGTCTGGATATCGGCGGCATTTCCCCACAACAGAATACCGTACGACATCACACTATGAAAATAACTAAAGTATACTAAACGGGCTGTCTCTAAATCAGTTAAACCACGAATTTTTCTAACGGCGTATGCTGCAGAGCTAAGCTTTTTTGACAATTTATCTATGTGGGGGCCCCATTGAAGCTTGGTATCCAAAGTTATGCCTAAGAAAACTGTGGTATTTTCGGGTTTCAGCACTTCACCCTTTATGAGAACACTAGTTTCTACTTGTCTAACATGAGGTATCGTAAACTTAATACATTTAGTTTTTTTCTCGTTAAGAAGTAGGTTATTAACATTAAACCAGTTAACTACTATTGCAAGGGCGCTATTTACATTGTCAGTAATCAGCTGCTGACGTTTCAGTTTAAATAAAAGTGAAGTGTCGTCTGCAAATAACACTATATCATGTTTATCCTTTATGAGGTAAGGCAAGTCATTTATATAAATAAGAAATAAAAATGGCCCAAGAATTGAGCCCTGGGGGACCCCCATTCTTACTACCGATCCGGGTCATCTTTTTCCATTAACATCAACTCTCTGAATCCTATCACTTAAGTAAGAAGTAAGAAGATCCAGAGAGGCGTTTCGGATTCCGTAGTGGTGCAGTTTCCTGATCAATGTTTCATGAAGAACACAATCGAATGCCTTGGACAAATCGCAAAAGATTCCCAAAGCATCGCATTTGTCCTCCCATGCATCATAAACATGTCCTAAAAGTTCAACTCCGGCATCAGTAGTCGAACGACCCCTCGTAAAACCGAACTGTTTGTTATGCAGTAATTTGTGATTATTAAAAAATCCTTGCATTTGATTCAAAATAAGTTTTTCAAAAATTTTACTAAAGGTAGGTAGTACTGAAATAGGTCTATAATTAGTAGGGTCTGATGTACTACCCGATTTAAATAACGGTATTATTTTACTGTTTTTCATAAGATCAGGAAACTCACCACGATCAATACAATTATTAAAAATAACAGCTAAAGTAGGTGCTACAATGTTTATTATGGACTTAGCAACGTCCACAGAATTACCCCATAGATCTGCGGTCTTTTTAACATTTAATGTGTGAAAGGTTTTAATTATATCTTTGCAGGTGACATATTTGAAATGAAATTCAGAATCACATACAGGAACGTTTTCCTTAAGTAAAGACTCTGCAGCAGTGGGTGATGAGTTTAGAGATTTAGTAGTGGATACGGGAACATCAGCAAAGAAATTTTCAAAGGCCGCGGCGACTTGGGAATCTGAATTAATTATATTGTCATCAATATCAAGCGTGTAGTTACTACAGCGGTTGCATGACCTTCCCGTTTCGCTGTTAATGATACTCCATGTCATTTTAATTACATTACTACTATTTTTAATTTTTGAACTCAAATAACGTGACTTGGCCATACTGCAAACTCTTTTAAATAATTTTGAATAATTCTTAACATATAAATTAAATTCAGCAGTGTTTATACAAGTCCGTTCATCATATAATTCATAAAGTCGTTTTCTACTTTTATGTATACCAATGGTGGCCCAAATACAGATGAATATGTTACTAATTCACTTTAGTGAGTGATGGCGTAAGATTAACCCTGAACAGGGTTTATTTACACTTTCATGACACACTTTTGGAAATAACTTTTTTTTTCTTTTTTCAAAATTTAACTCTGTCTAGTAAATAATGGTGCGGTACCTCGTTTTGACGATGTCGATGGGCAGAGATGAAACAGTTGTAACGAACCCAGCGATCAAAGCAGTTACTGTATGTAGATGTAAACCATCACCCATATAGGGTAGCAGCATCTCTCGACTCTGAAGAAAATTGTCTTTTAACTTGGTTAACACTTGGTTTCTGAATTGAGAGTTTGAACTTGAGAACTTGTCTACTTTTGCAATACTTAAGGAATTTCGAATTTCGCAGGCTACATTGAAGTTGTCTTAACTACAGATTTTTTTTATCTCACGAAGCGACACGCGCTTTACATGTGGTAACCAAGTGTACAAACACGCTATGAATGTGTGCGTGAAGACGAGTAGCGTCAGCACATAACACACACACACCCTCACAAACTTCCGACTTTACACTGTCTCGGACGGTACCAAGAGCTCCTGCGCTTACACACACATTCACAGCAAGTTTTATACTTGGTAACCACAAGCAAAGCGCGCGTCGCTTCGTAAGACAAAAATACTGTAGCAATACTTAACTAATTTTGAATTTCGCAGACTACATCTTAAGTAACGTAAAAAAGTAGAGTTTGACAAGGTCTCAAATTCCAATCCTCAATTCAGAAACCGGGTATAAATCTGACATGTTTGACCTTAATTTTGACCTAATACAAATCTCGATCAGCTTTGCATTAGGTCTGGTGATCTTTTAGGGTGGTATCCTCGATTGGTTATCTGGACGAGTGACGATGAGTGTTGTCCTTTGTAATTTTATTTAAGAACTAACATTAGTTTCTAAGTTTTTGGATCTAGTTGTCCCAAAATAAATAATTTTGAACTTGAATTTTAATTAGGTCCTTTCGTTTTCTACAGTAGGTACTTGTGTGCATGTGAGGTAGTCAATAAATGCGGGCGTCTTTATATGCAGCGAAAACAGAAGTGTTTATATTGATCAAGCATTTCAATCCACCGCTGAAACCAGTAACACTGGGTCGATACTAGATAAATTTTAACACTTCTGTACCCAGTTCAGTATTCAGTATATCGTGCTGGATCGGATTAGAGTAACCGCAAAATTCGATCTAGTGGCTCCTGAATTCAAACGCTGGATTGAAATAATAGATCAATACGTACGCCAGCCTTTAGCAGCTGCTCTATTAAATCCAGCGCTAGATATTGAATGCTAGGACACAGTAAATTACTTCAATCGAGAAGTAATTTACTGTGAAAGTAAAAGTGGTTACATTGATCCAGTAATCTCAATCCTGTGCTGGAAACCAGAAACACTGGATTGAAAATACTTGATAAAGGTAAACACTTTCACAGTATACACTACTAATTTTTAATTAGTACAAAAACTTAAATGACTTATTGGAGAAGGTCTTGTTATTATATTTGTAAAGTCTCAATAAATAATATTCATAAACAGCAAAGTTATTAGCGTTTATTTATATCCCAAAATCTCAGTCAATTTATGGATATATTGTACAGGTCATTCATAATAGTATTCATTATTCATATTGTCTCGCTCTCGCATTCGCGTATCTCGCTCAAACTTGCCCCGCCTCCAACAGCTGTTATTGTAATTGTAGGTAACTTAAACGCATCTTATGCTTTACGATTGAAAACTAAGAAAATGTAAAATAAAAGGTTCACGATAAATAATAGGCACATAATCAATTCAAACTTTTCCTTCATACTTTAATTGGGCTTAGGACCAACAAAATTACCAACTTTTTTACAATTAAAACAATCAGGTAACGAAAGTAAAAAGAAAATAAATTAAAGCTTTAGAACTTGTTTAAAATGTAATTTTGGCGTATTTAAAAAGGTTGAATCAGCTGATATTTACAATAATTAACGTATTTACAAAACTCAAAAAAAACTTACAGGTATTTTAATTGTCCTTCAAAATGTCCACCACCATTATCGATGCAAAGACGGGCACGTTTAATTAAATAGTTTTTTAATGATAATAGTATGTTTCGCTCACTTTTCACTTGGTCAAATGCGTCCAATATGCGCTGTTTTAATTGTTCGGCACTTGTTGGCTGACTAACGTACACTCGCCGTTTAATTTCACTCCACAAAAAAAAGTCCAAGGGCGTGAGATCAGGTGAGCGTGGAGGCCATGCCACGGGGCCGCCTCGACCAATCCACTGACTCCCGAACTCCTCCGTCAGGTACTCACGCACTGCGCTATGGTAGTGCGGAGGCGCGCCGTCTTGCTGGAACCAGAGGCCTCGTAAGTTGGCTAATGGAATGTCATCTAACATTCAAGACACCATTGTCCGAAGCAAAGTTAAATAACTTTCGCCATTAAGACGCCCTTCAATAAAATAAGGGCCAATGATAGTGTCGTTTAGGATTCCTGCCCAGACATTTACAGAAAACCTGTGTTGAAAGGAGTTCTCCTTTGTTAGCATTGGATTTCGTAATGACCACCAGTGTTCATGGTGTTGGTTAAACAATCCGATACGAGTAAACATACACTCATCGGAGTATAACACATTTGCTTCTGTGTTGTTCAGTATCCACCTGCAGAACGCCATCCTTGGTTCAGTATCCACAGTGGTCAATTCTTGACCCTTTCTGTAATGGTATGGGTGAAATCCATACGAACTAATGATCCTCCATGCATAGTGCTAGCTAATATTAAAATGAAGAGCTGCGTCATTCGTACTTCGTCGGGGATCTTCTTCAAAGTAGGCCACTACATCGTCGTACAGGTTTTGCGAATACGCCGGTCTTCCACGTCCTTGGCTATGGGCCGGTGCGTGGAAAGATCCATGGTCGATTAAACGCTGGTAAGTATTTACCACAGTCCGAACGTTTGGCTGGCGAACATTTGGATACAGTTCCCTGTACATACGTACAGCGGCACTCGCGTTCTCACCAGACAAAAGTACACACGCAACATAGCCGCATACTCCCGAAATGAAAACTGGTAAGCCATCGCGACAGTAAAAACGTGGGTAACAATTTGGGTAAAAGAAGCACGCACACACTTCCGCTAACAAATTACGACTGTCTCTTTCGTTTGTTGCACTCGCTTGCTCGAAAATGGATCGCTGGCCGGCTGGCGGATGGCGGTAGGGTAGGGTAGCGCGGGCGCAAAAGGGGGCGTGGCTTGAGCTTAGATGGGAGTTTGCCGGAACTTATGAATTGCGAACTTGCGACCGAAATGGAAAAATACTATGCGTAGTATTTTCTAGTAGCAATTGTTATGAATGATTGATTCTATTATGAGTTTACCAATTATGTTGAATTTTCCTAGACAATTTTGGGATTTCGTTTTTTTGACTTTTGAATACAGAAATATTATCAGTAAAGGGTACGGATAGAGCCCCATTTTTTTTTGTACTAATTAAAAATTAGTCGTGTATAGTATACAAACGCCTGCATTAATTAAGTTCCTCATATACACACA
This sequence comes from Griposia aprilina, assembly GCA_916610205.1. NCBI lineage: Eukaryota > Metazoa > Arthropoda > Insecta > Lepidoptera > Noctuidae > Griposia > Griposia aprilina. The sequence continues at coordinate 20,038,934 of OU744302.1, read as the reverse complement.
AATTCCGTAAAGAGCTGGAGGATCTAACGGAAAGGTCCATTTAGGTAAGAATAAATAATTAATAAAGAATTATGAATAGAAACTCATAATTCTTTATTAATTTATCTCATCATATATTACAGGCACCGGCTAATATAATACACAATCTTAAATAGAAAAAGATGTCGGAAGTAGGAGGGTTCGGATTCAGTGAATTACAGTATAGACAAACATCTGGACTAAATAAACCCTAGAACCTCTAACGAGATCATGATAATTAATGTTCGTTCTTTATCAGAACTTTCCTTACAATGAACCACTTACAGGCTTCAGATAAGTTATCTAGAAAAGAGTTTAAAGACGAACCTGCGCGTACGTGCTTAGTGAAGCGCCATTCACGACCATAGCCCTGCTGACAGTAGCACCGGTGCCTCTCCAGAGTGTCGTTATACCTTCTTCTCGTGTTATCCTGCCAAACGTAACATCAAGCAATTGTAAGGTAGAACGTGTAAGGGAACGACGCGACGATGCGCTTACGGCGCCGTGACGCCGTATTTACGGCGGTCCAGCGATAAATCCAGCGTCACCCAGCTTAGTGGTCGCGACCGTAACGACCAGACGCCAAAAGGTAGCGATGACCCTATAGTCTGTTCTAAAACTTTACGATGTAAATGTATTTATCTATTTATAGTTAATTAAAACGGTATAACACCAATTAGGTACATTAATTAACATAGAACCAGCATTACGTTGCCAGTAATTGTGATGTTTATAATTTAATTTAAAACTAACATTAAACAGTGGACTTCCTTGCATACTTTCTCTCATAGTACACCAGACTTATACGCATAATTTTACTCCATTCATGCGCAAACACATCACATTCAGGGTTGGCAGTCAGAAGGGGATTTAGCATCTTTAAAGTACGACAGACTGGGGATTCAGCTCTGGCTACAGTTTTGGATCACACTTGCGCAAATAGATTGGCTCTGACGGTGTCCGATGTAGTTGTCGGGCACAAATAATCGGCAGAATAGGCCATAGACCAGAATAGGGCAGTCGATACGTCCCCGTAAGGTCTTGCAAACTACCGTGAACTGATCAAACAACCACCTCCAATGAGTTAAAGCCAAACAAATGGATCAGAAAACGTTAATATGGATGAAAATTTGTGGTGTCACTTACAAATTGAGTGCTTTGATTTGATTAATTAAATTCTTAAACCCGAAATTCTAATTTTAAATCACCTTAACGATGTTTTTACCACTGCTCGAGCTAGTGAAGACGTACTATAACAAGAGAGAAAAAGTGCTTAATCACCTGCCCATAGCATTGAACACGTTTTTATAGTTCCTCTTCCTGTCTGGCGGTAGTCTTCCGTCTGCTGTCATTCGGATCAGTGCTACTTCGGCCGGCGTTCCGATAAAAGCGCCGAAGCCTCCGGCGACCACACCCATACCCACTTTCATTGGAAATGAAGGGATACCGCGTTTCCTGAAAAAAATCATTGCAATCATACTTAAATTCAATGACAGACAACACATAACCTAACCCGCTGGGCGTAGAACCTTGAAATTTTGCATATTAGTTATATTAAATTTAAAGTGTTTGTGTTTCGTAATTTTCATTAATTTTGCATACGATTTTATAGAATCAAGTTTCTCTAACTGAACAGACAGATGTGCTGCTGGGGAGTTTGTTGTGCTGGTGCTTTAGCTGGGAAATGGTGAAGGTTGGAAGTTTTTGGAGGACTGTCTTTTGTTATTTTGAAGTTCGAAAACTGCTGATTCTCAGCCTGGTCTGAATAAATGGATTTTGATTTTGTTTTTGATCTATTACACAGAGGATGGCGCAAATAGTGGCCATCTCGCTCATGGGACTTAGGTACATCTCTTGGATTGCTTTTAATGGGGATGCTATTTACATGAATTCTAAAAATACGGTGTTTATATTAAGTTTAGATGGAAGTTCGTTAACAGTGCTAGAGCATTCCCGTATATTTAATTATTTCATTACTTTACATCAACTCAAAAAACAAACGGCTATATAATAAAGGAAGAAGCTCACGCTTTATGCATGTCGAACAAAGCGTTAAAAACGCCAAGACGTCCAGCGGTGTAGGAAGCCTGTCGAAATAGAGCGGCAGATAAACCCCTGTAGAAACCAAAAAAATCTTCTCTTGCCACGATATCCTTGGCTACAGTTAATACAGACGAGTTTCTTGCTGCCGGCCCCATCAACTGCATTCGAGTTTTCAATAAATCAGCTGGTTGCACAATAGAAATAGCCAATAAGCTGTGAAGAAAAGATACCTACATTAGTTTACTTTATCATAATTATTCGTTATCTATATAATCCGCTGCACGTAACGCAACTGAAATAGAAATGAAAATAGCGCGCAAGATGTACTTAGCTACTGCATCCGCACGCGCGTATGTCCCACGCAGCCACGCGGGCCGTCGGCATATGAGTGAATACCCCACAGAAACAAAACTACTAAAGGTTTTCAAATTGTTTATAATTGAGTATCCAATAGCAAACGCGAGCGTCCGCGAGACTACTCCAGCGTGCGTGCGGATTTTCGAACATCCGTTACATCGTGCCGTTCTGTCTGCGCTGACCCTAAGTGAGTCATCCCAATTTTAGAGGCTAACATAGAACTTACCCACTCATTCCTCCTATTGCAAAGTTCATATATCCTGGCATAACATGCACTGCTTTAGGTTTTGTCTTGACCATTTTGTAGGTTTTTCACAGTAGGTTATTTAGTTAAAATTTTGCCAGATTCAGCAAAACTCGATCGAATTATTGTTTAATCATTTTATATATTTTTATAACAAGGTTATGAAAAAAATGTGTTCCTATTTTATTTCATATTGGATTTTTTTCTTCAGATTTCTTCTTTGATTTGTTGCCACAGAACATATATATACCAAAGATAATACAATACCCATAGATAAGTATATACCCTAGGAGTTTGGCATCGTGTCAATCGCAACCAGTATACAAGTGACTTGTAATTTTACGTATTCCTCTCAGGACATGATAGTGTGACCTATTTGCAACAATTCGAGAAATTCGAATTCGAGAAAACTCAATGTTTGTGTATTATTGATAATTTTCCAGTATTCGTCACTAAATATCTCTTTTCTCTAAACTCTCTAATTGACTAGCCTTCATTGCTATTCTATTCAGTACCCAATACCTTAACACACCTTTCGATGTATCGAAACGTTCTAAAGCATCAAACAGTTAAAAGTTAAAGGAAGACAAGTATTCCTTTAACTTTGTGACGAGTAACGAATTCGGGGATTTTTTTAATAAGATACAAAAATTGGATGTTCTCGAATTCCATGAATTGTCACCTAAGATTTATGGGGTTTTTGGGGGGTTGCAAATGGGTCACACTATCACGTCCTGGAAGGAATTAGCCTGAATTAGGTACGTCAAATTACAAGTCACCCTGTATATAAAAGGTACTCCGTGATCGCGACAACACAGCACTGACATACTTGTCAGCGCAATATTAGATCGTTCGGTCAGTCATGGAATTAGTAAGAACTAGATTAAAAAAAAAAAAAATAGAAGAATAGAATATAAAGAGAAGAATTAGTAAATCTAATCCTACTTCCTTTTCAGAATACCGTCCTATCTCCATCTTACCTTTCCTTTCAAAAGTCCTTGAACGCCTTGTCCACAATCAGCTTAGTGCTTTTCTTTGTAAGAATAGTCTGCTGAATCCTTTCCAATCCGGTTTTCGTCCTGGTCACAGCACCGCTACAGCTTTAGTTAACGTCACTGATGACATTCGGTTAGGCATGGAAGCAGGAAATCTAACGGTTCTTTGCTTACTGGATTTTAGTAACGCGTTTAATACTGTCGATTTCGATATCCTGCTTGGCATGCTTCGCTCGCTTAACATATCTCCAACGGCGATTGACTGGTTTCATAGTTACCTGTATGGCCGCCGGCAGCGTATATGCATGGAAGAGTCTTGCTCTTCTTGGTGTTATACTGCTGCTGGTGTACCTCATGGTGGCATTTTATCTCCTTTACTCTTCGCAATATTTATAAACTCTATTTCCAAAAAACTTCTTTCTTCCTACCACCTTTATGCAGATGATTTACAAATATATAAGCAAGCTGCCCGTTCGGATTTGGCTGATGCAATTAATATAGTAAACAAAGATTTGGGTTCAATTTGCGAATGGAGTGAGGCACATGGGTTGCAGGTTAATCCATCAAAGACTTAGGTCATTGTTGTTGGCAGCTCAAGGATGACCCCCAAGATAAACTGGTCGCAGCTTCCCCAAGTACAATTTAACGGAACTGCTATTCCAGTCAGCGAAAAGGTTAAGAACCTTGGGGTTTGGATCGACAAACATCTGTCTTGGGGTCCTCAGTTACAGGACATAAGTCGCAATTTTTTTGCATCTGGTAAGACGATTGCGGAACTTTCTTCCAACTGCCACTAAAACTGCGCTTGCACAATCCCTTTTACTTCCCATCCTTGACTACGCTGATGTCAGTTATCTCGATCTCACTGAGGCGCAACTCGATAAACTTGAGCGACTTCAAAACTTTTGCATAAGATTTATATTTGGCGTGCGCAAGTATGATCACAATTCTGAATTTCGTACAAAGCTCAAGTGGCTTCCCATACGTCTTCGCCGGAATTCTTATATCTTGTTTCAGCTCTACAGTATTCTGTTCAACCCTAAAACCCCCTCTTATCTTAAAGAACGTTTCAAGTTCCATCATGACACACATAATAGATACCTGAGGTCATCGCAAAACTTAAGACTAGACATGCCGAGGCATTCCACCAGTTTTTATGACGTCTTTTACAGTTTAAGCAGTACGGTTATGGAATGCCTTGCCCATGTCGATAAGGCGTGCTCAATCTTTGTCCACTTTTAAAATTCTGGTTAAAAAACACTTCGTCTCTCCTTAAACATTGTCATTACATTTAGTTTCCTTACTCTTGTTTCATGTTTATTATTGTATATATTATATTATTTAGATAGGTATATGTTTTATGCATGTATGTATTTGTTGTATATGTAAATGGTACACCACTGACTACCTGCATTGTTGTCTCTCCTTCTACCTTGAATCCATCCAAAGGTTGTCTGTAAAAGATCGCTTTTAGCGATAAGACCGCCCATTGTGTCACCCTATGTAAAATTTCTACTTTTATATCTGTAATTTTTATGGTGTACATAATAAAGACTATTCTATTCTATTCTATTATATTCTAGATTTATAGCTCCTTGGTGAAAGCTAATCATTTTAGTGTAAAAATAATAACTAACGCCATCTACCATCCTCAGTAAATATTAGTAACTCTTTGTCAAAAGTTACAGAAAGCGCTTTGAGGATGAAATTAGAAACAGAGGTTTTGTTTTACAGAATTTAAACTATTATCAGAAACTTTTTTATTCAATTCTTACCAGTTTAGAGAAAGAGAAAATTTTGTTTAGGGAAATAATAAAAAATGTTTTAATTTTAGTCTATTTTAGTCAATTTTGTGACATGAGAATACTTCCGAGACTACTTCCGTTATTATTACATTCTTCAACAAATAAACCGCTTAAAACAGTGTCATCTATTATTTTTTGTAAGTTTTACTTGCCCCGTGTTTAACTTTTGTAATTCTATCATAGATGGCGCTAAAACTATTTCTTCGAACAAAATTATATTGATTTTCTTGTTTTCGTTTATACATACTCAGGTGTATAATAACCTTAATTTTCATATAATATATTTATTAGTCCTCCTGAACGAATTTCGGCAATGGCAGCCAATCTCAACGGAGACTAGCCATCGACGTATGAGATATTAGGTAGGTACTATAGTGCACAAGTGTGTGCGCAAACACAAGTACCTATCGAAATTCACAGGATATCTAAATTCCAAGAAACATACGTCTTTAAACAAAAAATCCATTGCTCTATGATGGGAACGGAAATCACATTGAAAACCATTAAAAATACAATAAGTAGGTAAATAAGTAGGCATCAATTTATTTCCATAACCTTACAAATGTAGTATCTTATTAATAACATTCATATATTGAGACAGTGCACCGTCTGTGTAGTTGCCACATTTATCTACACTGACGCACTCCCCGGCCTCATCCCGAAGGAGTCCGGGTGCGCATATGCAGCCTCCTTTGCATATGCGAGTACATATCGGCTGCGGATCCTCACACGAAGGCTCACAGGATCCGTTGCATATGTCGTAGACTTCGTTTTGGTTTAGACATGGCTCTGTAAGTATGAAAGAGTTGTGTTGGAAGGTGTTAAGAATTGTATTAAAATAAGTTTCTGGCCGAATTTCACCAATTAATCTGAACGCGATCAGCAAATCTAAGCCGCGTTCAGAGCTTTCACTGTCAGTGTCAATATTCCGCACAATGATGACACTGACAGCTATCGAACGCAGTTTGTATGCGTCACAAAAAGTGCTGATCGCATTCAGTTTCATTGGTAAAACTCGCCCTGAGGGTTCAGTTTGTTTAATATATATAGTAAATTTCCACCATGGACGTACAACGTACAAAAAAGTCAGGCGGTACCTACTCCCGCTATGACAAAACTGTGTCCCATAATGGCGGCGACTATTTATGTGTGAATCAATTTAGGGTTGCCATGTAAGCTAAAACAAATTTATTATTGTTTTATTTTAAGACAAATTTAGGTCGGCAGACTAGTTTCTTGGAAATGCAGGCAGAATTATACCATGCCATTTGAAAAGGTAAATGGTAAGGACCAAATCTCCTTAAGTAAATAATCCATTAAAACACAGTTAATAATTGAATATAAATTAATTGTTCTAAATTTTACTGTACCTACTGTTTAACACCCTAAATAGTTTATTTTAATAATAGAATAGTTAAATATCTTTCTGATAAATATTTAATGAGACTTATTTTGTGTTCTGTTCCGGCGAATGTGTGTTCAGATTCTAAGTTTAAAAAGACGTTTTCATTGACAACTAAAACTAAAAAAAATAACATAATGGAGATGGAATGTCATTTTGCACCAACATGTTTGATTGTAACGACATGCGACACTAATAGGTCTATGTTGATTTGGCAAACAAGTACGAGGAAAAGTTTCAAAATACATACAAACATACATAAACTCACGCCTTCTTCCCATGGGGGTAGGCAGAAACTACACCACCACGCCACCTGCTACGATCCTTACATACTCCTTTTGCCTCGTTTACGTTCACACATCTGGTCATACACAAAGGAGTTAAAAATGTTTACAAAAAGTTTCAATATGCTTAGAGAAAAGATTCAAAGTTTCAAAATAAATGCCATGTTAGCTCAAATTGTTAATTAACCTTTTGAGGTCTGCAATTATGTAACGACACGCCTGAGTCCTCCTTTAGTTGTTAGCTTTAAAATATAAACTGCAAATGACACTACTTGTTTGGAATCCAATCGTTTTCACCGTTACAATTTCGAATTAAGTATTTGAATCCAATAATTTATCCATACTTCATTTTCTTTAGAAAATTGGATAAAAAGATTAATGTATAGAATAACATACCGACTAATGAATAACCTAAGTAGTTTGATTTTAATAAAAATCTATAAATTTCCCATATTTCGGGTAATTTTCACTCGTGAATATTGGCAACACTGGCCTTGTGATGAATTCTTTTGTTCTGGTAAATGAAAATTGATTTTAATGTATAAAATCGGGAAAGAAGTGAGTGAATTATTCAATTACCTATGACACGTGATTCCTGTTTTTTTTCCCATCACTACGGTTTTTACGCCATTTCACCACACAAGACATGCTGTATTTTTATATTTTTTCGCTGCGTAGCCGTGTCGACTGAGTTGACGTTTGCGCACGTAATGGCTGACTATTGTAATGTGTGAATGTGTGCGTACTGTATATACAGCGAGCTGACTGACTCTGAGGACACAGTTTTTTGCTAGCGAGAACCTATCCGACTTTTTTTGTATATCCATGTATGACTGCCACCAATCTAGCATCACTTTCTGTTAACCGTCCAGCAAGCTAAGCAATAAATTAAGGGGGATGCGCTAATGGTAGCCCACGAAATTCATAATATATTTTTCAGGTCAGCATCAGGTTGTACGTTGATGAAAATGTAATTCACGACCGTCACAAATACCTACATTTATTTGAAGAATTAAAATCATCAATACAACTATCTACTTATATAAATATCTATCATATGGTTAAAATTGGCCTCATAATGTTATGATTTCATGAAATATTCATTCAATAAGGCAATTTGAAGTTAGAGAACAATATTGATGATTTAAATGATTATAATTATGTAAATACATATTTAAACCCACTGATGCAGACCTGCAAATTGAAAAAAAAACGGGTTAACCTAGCACTTGATCGTGGGTTAACCTAGCGCTTAATGATGGGTTAACCTAGCGATTAATCGCGGGGTAACCTCGTGCTTAATCACGGGTTAACCTGACGCTTAATCACGGGTTAACCTAGCGCTTAGTCGCGGGTTAACCTGACGCTTAATCATGGGTTAACCTATCGCTTTCACCTCCAAAAGACCACTCACCAACAGGACACTTATCCATAGTCACACATTGATCATTGACCGTGTCCCTCACATATCCCGACTTGCAGAAGCAGCCCATGCCGCAAGCGAGCCCACAGACCAGAGGCTCAGGCTGCTTGCAGGTCAGGGGGCAGGCTGTGCCGCAGGATAAGAACTCTTCATTGGGGCCGCAGATGTCGTCTTTGCCTGAAAGTTTATTTTTCAAATGTATTTATTTTATTATTTATGTACACACAGTATTAAAAGATACAGTGTACAAATTTAATTTGATTTGATTTGAAGCATTTCTAAACTATAACAAAATATGTTTCTGAACGAGTGAAAGGGGAAGTAAGAAAAAAAATGGCGAGAGAGAGAATTAATGAAAGACGTGTTGAAAAGGTGTGAAGGTGTTTTTGTTATAATAATCGTTGTTTGGAACGATTTGGCGTTTTTCAGGAGATCCCCACACTACATCTAACTATATATACAATAATAAATCTGAAGAATTTGTTTGTTTGTTTGTTGGAATTTCCTAATCTCTGAAACTACCAGTCAGATTTGAAAAAATATTTTTGAATTTGATAGCACAATTTTTAAGGAAGGCTATGTAACATCACGCTAAAACCCTTAGGAGCCGAGCAAACAGAAACAAATCAGAAAGAACGCTAAGCGAAAACAAAGTAACGGGACACGGGCTATAGGATACATTATAAGTTAAAACAAGCGCACACGCAACACGCGGATGAAGACACGGGCAGAAGCTAGTAAAATAGTAACACTAAAAGCTTTCTGTAAATAATCTAAACTTGTTATAAGTAAAATGTCAACCCAAACGTACCAACACACTGATCCGTAGTGACACAGGTGGCGTTATCATCCCTCAAGTATCCAGCCTTGCAGAAGCAGCCTTCCACGCAGTCATCAGAACAGATGACCGGGCCCTCAGGGTTGGTGCAGTTGAAGGGGCACGCTGATCCGCAGAGAAGGTACTCCTCGTTCGGGGGACATTCTTCTGCGAAATGAGGATAGGATATTACAATAGAAAACTGGCCACATGCATGTCGGACCACGCACTTTGAAGGGTTCCGGTGGGACGAATATTTACATATGCGCTCTATTAATTTGGTCGACCGTAAAAATGAATTTGTATTTCATAGTATTTCTTGAAAAGACTGAAAATCAAACCGATAATATCCCATATCTCAAAAACTATTGCAAATTCAAATTCTCTTTGGTTTTTTTGCAAATTACAGCTCTGTTTTACGTCGTATGTTGATCAAAATACGATTCGCGACCGTATGAATGATATATTTACTGAATAATAATCATCAATTTCATATCAGTCGTCAAACTTTGGAAAATTATTCCACCTAAGAAGTTTCGTATGAAATATTCTGAAAAGTTATACAATGTTTTAATTATCTTCGCACTAGACGTAACTTTTAACGAAAACAAGATGACCGATAAATTCGCAAACCCTCATTCCAATTGAGAACCCAATTAAACTATAAATTGATACAATCATTGGCCCACTGATCATTTAAAACAAACCCATTCAAGTGTGAACAGCCTCAAAAAACACTCGGAAATCTATTGGAAAACGATTTCCCGTTGCTTCCCATAAAAAGACTCAATAAAAATGAACTGCTTTAATTAATTGCTGGATTCATTTCACAGTTGACTTGCTAATTACCTTTCAGTTTCATTCGGAAAATCGTTGGCAATGTTGATTGGAAACATCAAAACGAAATCAATGACATAATTACTCTGTTTACTGATACTCAAGTTAACCGCTTCGTTGGTAGATGCCTATGGGTATTCCCAGCCTATGAGCCAGTCGAGTGTCACTTTCCATCGCTATACGAAGGCTTACAAGTTTCTTCCAATTTATATAATGTTTGGTACATAAATTTTAAACTGCCGAGTTGCTTCACATCAATAATTAGGTTTAGAACTTTATCTTTTTACGAAGAAATGTTTTCGGTGTGATAAAGTATGTTTATTCCTACCAACCTAAAAATCTTTTACAGAAGATCTTGTCAAAATGGCGATCAAGTATTTACGAAGAGTGATTCATAGTTTTGAAGATTAGCAAGTAATTACTTACGGACAATCTCGTGAAGTGTTTTGTTTTTTTGCCTGTCCGATTTTTTATTTCTTATTCACAAAATCCATTGAAATGTTCTCCAAAATAAAGTGCATTTTTATTGTGTTAAATGTAGTTATTTTCACAATCGATCTAGCAAGAAGTATCACACTGCGTAAGTATTATTTTTGTATTTATAGTAGGTAGCAGTCCTTTCACAGATATTTTACTTTTGATTTTGGCAGTGTCCAAAAACACAGTGAACTTTATTTTCGTTGCAATAAGGTGGGTTTCTCTTGCTGCTTAGTTTTCTATCAGAAATAATTTTTCTGTGAAAGGGCTGTACATGCATCAAATCATCCTGTTTCCCTTCCATTTATTAACAACATCAAAAAATCTGGCCAAGTGCGTGTCGGACCACGCACAATGAAGTTGGGATGAATTGATGAGGAACAAACTTAATATTGCAGTTGAAAAACATGTTCTCCCATACGTTCCAACTGCAAATGTAAGTTGATCGACTATTACTCGTTAACTTGTAAAGCTTAAGTGGGACAGTATTCCTTTAAAATTTTTAAAAACAAAACCATTTTTTTTTATCTAAAAATGAATACTTATAATATATATTATTTTCTTTTTTAAGTAGGTAGTTCGTTAATTAATTGTATTGTATTTTAATAGGTGGAGGGGTGGCTGGGGGAACTTTTATTTTTGTTATTTTATATATCTGTGTAATGCTAATCTAGTGGCAGTTTTTACCTAATCTTAATTTTGTTAACATGCGGATAATCTTAGAGTAATTTAATTCTATGCGGATAATGTAGTGGGCTGCAATATTGTTAAAGGCTCGTGCACACTGTCGCGTCGCACCTGTTTGTGGGAGCCTTAATACTACTTATGAGCCTATATTATTGCTACTTGTAAACATTTTATATTGTAGCTGTTTATTGTCCCATAATAAATAAAATAAAATAAAACTTCGTTATAAGTATATAGGTACTATTGCCGTGAGTTTTTTCACATTTCCAAAAACAACCATTTACCTGGTAGGGGAGGGGGACACTTGAGTCCACAGCTTGACTCTAACAAAAATTAGCACTTTAAAGCATAATATTTCACAAACGGATCCCTGAATCGAAAAATGGTTTTCACAGACCCGCAATATTTTTGAATGGCCTATCCAACGATAGGATACCATGGGATAGACGAGAAAAAAAAACATCCCCACTTTACTTGTACAGGAGGTAACCTAAAAAAAAAAACGATTTTATTTTACCACTTTGTCGGCGTGATTAATATGTATATCCAAGCCAAATTATAGCTTTCTAGTACTAAGTCTCTGAGCTAAGCTGCGGACGGACGGACAGATGGACATGGCGAAACTATGTATAAGGGTTCCTTGTTGACTACGGCACCCTTAAAAGGAGGAGATTCTATGTTCGTCTGTATATTTTTTATGTATGTTCATCGATATTTTCATCAATTGTGGACCAATTTTGTTTTTTTTTTTAAATTAGGTAACTGATTTACCGACCTACCTACTAAAAAATATATGGTTAGCAAACTGCTTTCTTTTTCAAATTATTCGTTACAATTCTAAATTTAAAAAAAAGCGAAGAAATGGTATTAGTCCTTTTTCATATCTTTCTTCTCCATCTAGTTCATGTTCTAATTACCACAAAAACGGGCAGTTCGGTTAACAATCTCCTATGGTTTCCAGGTAAAGAATGTCCAGCTCGTGAGGTCCACAGGTCCTGTGCCTTCTATGACGAGTACACCTGCTGGATACAAGCTGATCGGATGGAGAGGGTCAAATACCCACCAAAAAGACTGCCACATTGCAAAGCCGGTTGCTATTGCAAGTAAGACATTAAGTTCTTTCTTCCTTTCATGGCATAGGGTTTGGTCACGTCACGGCCACAGCTGGGTGCATTCGATTGGGATTTGTAAATTCAGGGAAACGAATTGTTAAACAAATGGACTATCAACTTAAATTGTCCTTATATTCAAAACACAGTTGTTATTCATCGACAGTTGTATGAAATGGGTATAACATGAAAAATTGGCGTAGGGTGTCAATTTGCAAACCTAATGATTTCCCCGACAGTACAATCCCACCAAAAACATTTCATGTAAAATGTTGCCAAGACGACCACATAAGGTTTGCCCTGTGAAAAAGATATCAGATCTCATGTAGAGCCAAGCTTCTGAATCTACACGGCCTAACTCTACCCTAACTTCACAAATTCTACATATCAGTAAAAATGTATGGCTTCGCCGTTTCGCTACCGTCGTGAAGGTGATGCGAATATTGAGTTTCTGAAGTAAGTAACGAAACAGCCAAGTCATACATTTTTACTGATATGTAGAATTTGTGAAGTTAGGGTCGGTAGAGTTAGGCCGTGTAGATTCAGAAGCTTGGCTCTACATGAGATCTGATATCTTTTTCACAGGGCAAACAAACCTTATGTGGTCGTCTTGGCAACATTTTACGTGAAATGTTTTTGGTGGGATTTCAGTTCTTTTTGTCAGTTGCTAGGCAGTCTTTTTAGTGTTTATTTTTTTTAAGTTTATCTGGGGGCACGGTAATGTTTCTTTGTATACTGAATTTAGTTTACATACCAAATTTCGGCTTTCTAGCACTTCAGGAAGTACCCTAACATTTTGAAGTCTCATACAAACTTCCAACCCCCCATTTTAGGGGATGGAGGGCGAAAGTTATAAGTTTAAGGTTTTTTTTTATTTGGTTGTATACTAAACTTAGATTACATACCAAATTTCAGCTTTCTAGCACTTCAGGAAGTAGCTAAACATTTTGATGATCATCAGTGTGTCAGTGTATCAGTGACGAAATCGGTGTATTTTAGATATCAATAAAATCTAAAGTATTAAAGCTATTCAATTGAGACTTTGTATGTTTAATAAGTCTATTATTAACATCATATCCTGAGAACATGAAATATCTGGTACATCGGAAACCAACTCTATGAGGGTTCAAAAAAACGACAAAACACTTCGAGAAAAGGTAGGTAGTGCCCTTGCGCTTCGCTCGTCTTGGCGGATATAATTTGTACGGCCTCATCAACCGTACATTTACTTTGCGAACGCAGCAACCTACTTGAATGTCGTGCCAAATATTATGCTATAATTATAACGTTTTAAGCAATGCACATCGAGTCAGACAATATTACTGTGGAACTAACCACTGTCAAGAGAAAGAATCGCTACCACTTTAACTTGTTAACCTTCTACATTTAAATATAACTTTAAACTCAACTTGTGGTTCTTTCTGTGTCCTCCATAACTAAACCAACATTAACAAAGTGACCTCCAACCATTGGCTCCAACACAATTCATGTTGGAGCTATTTTAAACACGTGAATCGCTTCAAATAATTAGGCTACCTTGACTGAACGATCGGTAATTAACACGATGATTATTGTTTTAGTGCATTTTGTGACTTATTATGGATTTAGAGCTCAAGCACCTTGAGCCGCTTAAATCGGTTTGGCGTGAATAAGGCCCTGTTCCCGCTATGTCGTGACGACAGATTATCGTGTCGTTTAAAGCGTCGTGGCTTGTGTATTTAAATGGAGGTGTTTCCATAAAGGACGACACGAATAACTGTCGACCACGACTTTTTTTTGCAGTGACGACAGTCTGTCAAGTCAATGGGAACGGCTCACACGACGTAAAACGATAAAAAATCGTCACGACTTATCGTGACGGCAAATTATGTGTCGTTATTGCTACTATCTATCATATCGTATCGTATCTATGTATCGATCTTCAAAAGAACGTAGAAGCGACTGATGTGTAAACGACAAGGCGACTGCCGTAAACAGTAAAAATGTCGTCACGATCCAATGGGAACAGTTACATACGACAGTCGTTCTACGATAAAATATTTCGACGACACAGTGACGATAAACAGCCGATATAATGGGAACAGTTAGAGACGACAGTCGTCCAACGATAAATTGATCGTCACGACATTGTGGGAACGCGCCCTTAGGCGGACCGTACATATACAATAATATTGTGCAATATCGCAAATTGCACGATGTTGTTGGCCGTTTAGGTTCAGGTATAATATTGAAGAGAAGAACGTTAAGCCATTGTTCCCGGCTGTCATTTGTAAATCTGACAGTCCAGGTAGTCAGAAGCCAGGAAGTCTGACAACCAGTATTATCAATAATTGGGTTCTAGAGGTCAGATAGACTCGCTACATACAAAATACTAGTATTTAGCTACTTCCGAAAAAGGCTAGGCAGAGACAGAAGCTGTAACTAAATATGTGTGCTAATAACTATTTATGTGCACAAACAAACACCCTCCGACACCACAGAATATTGACTCTCATATTATTTAGTCCCTAATTTTCTTATTTCAGGAAGGGATTAGTGCGAGAGTTTCCCCTCGGGCCATGTATAATTGCTGCTGGTTGCCGCAACCGAAAACTGCAGGCAGTCCTGAAGAATTTACCTACGGGACGCCCGTATTATATCAAACACAATTTTTAGTTAATTTACACAAACATATTCTACATAGTTTTTATGCAACTTTGGTGAACTACTTTTATTTAGATTGGTTGAGCTATAACTTGAATGTGAAATCATATATTTAAAAGAAAATTAAATAGGTATGTCGTAATGTTTTATACAGTTTAAGTTATAGTATTTGTCTCCAATAATGTAATTGCCTTTGGCCGTTTTTAGATATATAAATGACCGGCCATTTACATTTCTTCATTGTTTGTAATCCTACTTAGGTAGTATACCTGTGCAGTAATCGGGCGCGGTACAGAGTTACAACCCTCCGATATAAAAATTACCAAACCACCTACTTAGTATATAAATGATCGTAATATTTTGAGGCCACAGCCAGCTGACTCTAAAGAATTGTATACCACTTAAATAACCTAAATAATCAGCCTATAATGTTTTCCTATTGCTGGGACACAGGGCTCCTCTCTTCGAGAGGTAGTGGACTATAATCTACCACGCGAGCCTAGTGCGGGTTGGTAGATGTCACATGATTTCGATTTTCTTGTTCTGAGACTTTCCGGTTTCCTCAAGATGTTTTCCTTCACCGTTTTGAGAGCAGTGGGGATGAAATTATTTACACAAAGTAAAGCGGGGCGCCTGGGTTCGAACCAATGACCTACAACTCGGGGCCGATACCACTGGGCCACCACTGCTCACATATCACTCACTCACTCACTACATGCTCTTATACCACTTGAATGGCAATTATTATGACTAAAAGGAATACTTGACGGAAAAAAATATTTCAGGGACAGGCTACAGATAAATATGAAATTAATAAAATTAAAACTTCCTTACCTTGAACAATATAAATACCGGTACTGACAGCCACAAAACAAATAACAAAGACAATATTTTTCTCAAAAAATGACTGCATTTTTACCGTTTTTTTTTTTGTAGTGTGATCAACACAGCCGTCTTTGTCAGCGATTTAAAATATTCTGGTTGTTTGAAATGCACAACCAGGATTGTCGTGCGACCTTTGAATTGAATAGTTTTTGTTCAATCAATAAAAATGTGTCATCCTTGAGTTTAATGCAATGAAGCGTGTTGTATTAAAAAAGCGGCCAAAGCACGAAGGGTTCAGTACCACCGTACGGTACAATATTTAACTACATATTTTGGAAAAATCCTTTTTTTTTAACGCCTAAGAATACACGTCTCTTATATGGGTACCCTAGTAAAGCGGCCATAGTAGCACATCTCTCTTCGGTCGTGTCGGATTGCCGTCCCATTGGACTATGAGAGTGAGCTAAGAGAGAGTGCACCTGTGTCTGCGCATACAATTATGCACTATAATATCTCCCGCGCCGAAGCCTAGTTTCCCGTTGGGATTGCCGCCATAGCCTAGATTCGGTCTGGAGGACTATTATTTATTAGTTGTGAAAATTTTAAGTGTCTACCTATTACGATACAAAAGATGTCTGTTTGTCACAGCCCTATGACAGACGGATGGACAGCGGAGCCTTAGTAACAGGATCCCGTTGGTACACTTTGGGTACGGAACCCTAAAAACAAGCAAGTAGGTACATTTGAGATCAATCTAGAAAATTATACAATGGTAAATCAATTTGTAACAAACTGTGTGTATTGGTGTAATGCATTGTGTATTGTTAGATGTGTTTAAATAAAAGAGCTAGTGTTAGGTTAGGTTAGTATATAATATAATTCGTAGTGTGCTTGGTGGCACCGCCGTATCTCTACGTTGGCGTCGTGGTGGGGCTTGCGCGCTCCGAACTCTAGGTCAGTGCCGGTAGAGTTTACTTTGCTGGAACAAATCTAGGATGAGGAGCCAGACCAAGAGAGATACGGAAACCAGCAGGACAGCTTGTGGCGAGCTGTTGGGAAATAGCATTTCCACGGGCCCTATCTCCCATGAGAAGCCTTGTTCCTCATCTCTGGCTTGCCTTTATTGACCGGTTGGAGTGAACACTAACGAGGAACAGAGCTCCTACCTCTTTGATGCCTTTATTGGCTGACTTGAGTGGAGATTCGCAAGAGCAAACGTGCTCCTAGGGAGGAAGTATTCCAGTAAGTGCTGGTAGGGATCTTGACCATCTTCCGGGCTCTGGAATTGTTCTGATAGTAGTGAAATATCTTTCCACTTCTCAAGCACCTCAGGACAGGTTGTCCCCTTGTCACTACGTCACTATGTGCTAGCGACAGTTTCTGGGGCCCCATTATTAAGTGTGCAAGGCACCTCCTGCCATTCCGTGCATATTATATAATATTGGTCAGACAGGGGCTATAGTTTTTCCATAGTTTAAGGTAACAAATCCATTATAGCCACCCAAAGCCATAGCCTAAGATGTTTTGTTTCCATGTTCTGCAGTAGTCCTGCACCAACCGGGGGTTATCCTTGGGTGCACTTGTACAGTGCATACAGGGCTAATCTCATTTCATTCAAAACGTCTAACGGGCCTCTGCGAGTTGGCTTCGGCCCCTCGTACGCCTTCCAAAGGATCGGGATCAATGCTCCAAAGACTTGCAAATATATTATAAAAATAATAATAAAGCTTAAGACTTGGTTTATTTGAACGCGCTAATCTCGGGAACTACCAGTCGAATTTGGAAAAATATTTATGCATTTGGTAGCCCAATCTTCGAGCAAGGCTATAGCCTTGCTCGAAGACTATAGTCTATTAATAATTCCACTACAGCCCTTAGGAGCCTAGCAAAAGAGAAAGAAAACAGAAAAAACGGTAGTAACGGAGACAGCTACAGGATATAATTATATTATGTTATAAACAGACATTTCAACGACAAAGTCGCGGGCACAAGCTACTGTACTTATATGAGGCTGTAGGTAGTATTCTGGTAATTCAGACTGCGAAACGTACAGTCAGGCAAATCAGTTGTGATTTGAGTATACGGACAATTTTAGTTGGTAGACAACTGACTTACCAATTAATTTCCATGACTTCTGAAGAAGCAATGCATATTGCGGTCAAATATTTTTTTTATTTCGCTGCAATAGAAATATTCATGTCAAACCAAGAGTTCTAGATTTCAAAAGATTCAAAAATAAAATTAATTGCCGATCAAGTAAAGCGTAAAACAGGTTGAATATGTTTTAAACGAAAGAAGAATATTACAAAAAAAATTGCAGGTAGTTATACTTGTATAATACTGCAATATCTGTTATTAAAAATATACATTGTCTCAAAGTGTAGATCGAAGGGCACAATTATTATTTAGCCACAAGTTCTACATTATATTATAATGTACGTCGTGTGTTTGTCTGTCCATCCAATCTACGTAACGCGATCGGTCGGCAAACAACGGCCCGCTCCGATCAAACAGCTTTATAATATACATACACTACCACTCATGATTTGAGAGCCGCTTTATGTTATATCTACTATTACTAATATGTAAAAAAAAGTCGAGAGGTATCGTGAGACACCCGCTTAGAAGTTTCTTTCACTGTATGTATTAAATAACAGGCACAATGAAATTTAACATTTGAGAGTAACTTAATGAAAAAAATATAATAAATATACTATAGCAAAAGTGTTATGACGGTCAAAATGAGTTTTCGGACTAGGGAGCCTACTCCTTAACCACGAAGTCCGTAGTTTTGGTCGAAGTAACGGAAGTTTCCTACTCCACATCACATACGCACATAAGATTAAAACGGAGCCCGGACTAAAAATTAATGACGACACGATTCGACACTGAGTCGTTACCCCCATATGATTTTGCCAGTCCGAAAAAGTATATTAAAAGGGAGTAGGGTTCACTTCTAAGTATCGTACTACTTTCGGATGGGCCCGTATGTTCGTTGACGGACTTAGAAACTAGGCCCTCAGCTCTCATTCGCCATGTGTACAAAGTATAACATGCGCTATGGAACTTATTTCCAAAAAATCCCCGACAGTATTTTTAACAATATGCATTGATTCTTGATTGAAAAATTAACTTGGTCGATCTGCATGGTTAAAGATGCCATGGTCAATCCATGGATGAATGACCAGCCTAACTGATCGTTTATATATTTGTTTAAACTTTTCGCACACAAAAAAGGTAGTACAAAGGCGGACTTAATGCCTTAGGCATCACCAAAGATCACCTTGAGATCTAACTCCATAATAATTATGATTATCTGTGCTGAACACTACACTGATAATAATATACAGAATATTCCTTATCCGCGTTTACACCCATATAAGTCGCAGATTAATTACTTAGTTAGCTGTTTTACATAACCGCTAGCTGTTTTACGAAACAGCTCCGTTATGTAAAACAGCTGAACAACGTTCAGCTGGATTGCCGTTGCGTTACGTTTAACAAGACTGTTACCCACGTTTAGACGTAATGCAGAATGAATTATTTATCTGCAGTTACAATAAGCGTTTGGTGTGGATTCTAATGTCGAATCGGTCGAAGTAACTACGCAAGAGCACCCTGACCAATTTAGGTTAGAACTGTGACCATCTGCGCGAGAGCCGGGCGAGCGTAGCGAGTGGTGCCGCGGCAGAGACCGGCGAGCGCTTCTTCCAAGTTGGTCACAGTTACTATGCTATGTTATATAGGCTATTTAGTATTTTTAGGGCTGACTTTTATAAAAATCTGTTAACTTCACATTAAAATTGTCCTTAAAATCATTGTTTTCAGTGGATTTAGGGTAATTTTCACTCATATTACTCGTTTTATTTATTTCTGTTTCGGACACCATTATTGTTGTTATGAGTTATGACACACGAGCGACTAAGTGTAGTATTGATAAATGCTAAACGCTAATTATGAAAAATCGCTAAACGTCGTTCAACTGTTTCACATAATGGAACTGTCTTGTAAAACAGCTAGCGGTTATGTAAAACAACGGATTCGAAAATCCATAGATCTGCGACTTAAACCAGTTATGATTGTAATAAAACTACTAGGGTAGACAACAATATTATTTAATTACTCCAATCCAACAATCTATTACAATAATTAGGAACAATTAACTAGCTACAATAATTATTTATAAACCTCGACACAGTTACCTACTTAACTTTGTCTCAGCCGTAGCTCGCTCCAAAACCAAGTGAACGAATCAGTTGCCGGATCACGTCCTCCATAACCAATAACCACTTGTCAACCGTCACCGCTTGGTGCTGCCACATAAATAATTATTCTGAATAAAAGTTATGTCAATTTAGTCTATTTGAAAAATACAGATAAATGAACCTAACATGATACTAGTTATCAACAAGTCAAGTAACAGACTTAATAAATACATTGGCCTGTATAAAACAATCATGTATTGACGTTGTTTCATAAATGGATTGTTAGCTAGTTTGTTTACCTTTTTGACATTTTTTACAAGTCAACTAATATGTACAGCTTGTTTTAGATGTACACTCCTACCAACTTATCTGTGAAATGGCGAAAATTGGAACTACGCATGATGAAATGTCATTCGATTGTCATACTACATTCGATTAGATTGTGTCTACTACATTCGGGTTCTCTGGTTGTTTTGTCGTGATATTGCTGAATTTATAAAGTTAAATATGCCGAAAGCTATTAAAAGTGATGCTCCAAACATTATTCTAAAGGTTAAAACCTTTTTTGAAGAAGAAGCTCGGGCCGTCTCCGATTATTCCATTTAATCAAATATACAAACAAATTTCGGCAGCGACAGGTTACTGTTGTCAAGTTTCTTGTTATAAATTACCCGATACTTAACTAATTATTTAAGTCCACGAAATAATCGTTTCGATTCTTACTGCAGGTTAGCGTAACGGTAACGTACATCTATTAGGTAACCTGCTAAGTGAGTGAGCCAACTAACCTGCCAGATTTCAAGTTTCTACTAACATTTATTTTATTATCTTATATTTCAGGTGTGAGTCAAGGACTAATTTCAAAAATAGTTAAGGAAGGGCACGCAGCAGAAGAAACTGGTACAAAAATTCGGACACCAGGCAAGGAGAGAAAACGTAAAAGTGGATTTGTGCATGTTGATGATTTTGACATGGGAGTTCTACGGAGGAAAGTACATGAATTTTATTCTGCTAAAACTGTGGTCCCTACTGTTAAAAAGCTTGTAGAGGTTTTAAAGACAGATATAAATTACACAGGACAGCGAGAGAGTCTGCAAAAGCTGCTTCACAAGGTGGAATTTCGTTTAAAAAAAATTAAATCCAATCGGAAGGTTCTTATAGAGCGTAATGAAATATCAGCTTGGAGAGCTAAGTACTTGCATGCAGTGGATAAAAATAATAAATCTCCCCAGCCCGGCCCATAATTTATTTAGATGAGACCTATATTCACTCTTCGCATACATCGGGTAAATGTTGGCAAGGAGAGGGTGAAGACGTAGTATTGGAGCCTGTATCGAAAGGGCAAAGATATATTATTGTTCATGCCGAAGGAGATACTGGATTTGTTACAAATGCACTACTTGTGTTTAAATCAAACACAAAAAGTGGTCATTATCATGACGAGATGAATAGTACCAACTTTTAAAAGTGGGTTATTGAAAAACTTGTGCCTAATTTACGAGAGCCATCCATAATAGTGATGGATAATGCTCCTTATCACCGTATTTGTGTGAATAAAGTCCCAAATACGAATTCCTTAAAAATGAGTTGGTTTGGCACTCACGAAAATTGATGTGTAAACATGTGAGCTCGCATCAGTTTGCTCACATATACACGTGTCTTACGCTGCCGTCATCTGACGCTCGAAGTCTTACGCTTACGCGTCTGACGCTCGAAGTCCCAGCTAGCCCCTACCGTAGACCGAGCGCTAAGATGTTTACACATCAAAAGATATGCAATTATGGTTGACCCAAAATAAAATTGACTACGGGGAGAATTTGACTAAACATCAGCTTTTAGAAATAATTAAGAGAAACAAGCCTGAACCCGTATATGAGATTGAAAAAAAATTAGAAGACAATAGACTCAAATGCTTATATTTACCACCTTATCACTGTGATCTCAATCCCATTGAACTCATATGGAGCACAATGAAAAGAAAAGTAGCTGATGTAAATATTGAGCACAAAAATGCTGAAATTCCCCGTCTAGTTAGAGAAGTTTTTGACGCTATTGCAGTTCATGAGTGGACACAGCATTGTAAACACGTTCGCAGGTTAGAAGGAGAATACTTAAAACATGATTTGTATTTAGATAAACCTTTTATTATAGAAGTGGTAAGTGACACTGAAACCGAAAGCGATAGTGATAATGGTACGGAAATAAGCGAAGTATGGTCTCACAACCAGGATGAAGTTGTGTATGCAGGTTCATCTAAAGATCACAATTACTGTAAACCTGGTTTTCAATAAATAATTGTAAAGCAAATTGTTTTTTTTTTATTACACCACACTACTACTAGGTACCACTGCTAATCATAATTAGTCAAATCTGGTGTTAGGGGTTAGGTACGGTCATAACTAAATGCTAGACATCCAGGTACCTCTTCCAGGGTAGTGTACCTACTTAACTTCGCATTAAATGAAAGTTGTATCCCCCCCGTGGAACATTTTATCTGCTGCATTTCCACTTCATTGGATTACTTTTTAGATAAAGCCATTGTTTATTGCTGAGAGACTAAACTGTTAGCGTACCTACGTAACTGTAAATTATCAAATTCTTTTTATTTATTTTATTATTTTTATATAGGTATCATTGATTTTAATTTGTAAAAACTGTAATTCTTATTACACGATTATGTCTAATGTGAAATTTCCTTCTTGAAAACTTACTCAAGTTTGGGCACCTTATACTAATTAGCAACACTGAATTGACAGTGCCGTCCTCTTTCAGTTCACAGATAAGTTGGTAGGACTGTAAACGATAAACGAACACACACGATTCAACAACTAGAATACATGTCTTACACCTTGAAACGCGGGGTGAAATTCATTTCCGAAACAAATTACTTATTACTACCGATAGTCCTAAAATCAAACCAGCGGGTTAATTGCGAAACACGCTAACAAAAAGAATGGCTTTCATTTTGACAGTTCTGCAACATTCATTGCGTTATTTACGTTGTTGTGCAGACAAATTTTTCGAACATATGCTGCAATGGATTAGCAATAGGTTTTAAAATGATTCAGATTGTGATTGATAGTGTTTTACGTAATTAGGGTGCAGTATTTACTGAAAACGGTAATTTTCTATGGTTTACATAGTGTGGTAAATCACACAAACAGAACCATTATTGGGTAACCAATTATAAAATAAGCATCTTCTATTCTGCTTAAATATTATTTTCACATATTATTTTGGAAATACCAACAGAAAGTCCCTAATTGTTCCACGGGCTGTATCGCTACATAAATCAATTTCAGCACCCAAATAGTTTCTCAACGGCTTAACGAAGTCCATACAATAACACTCAAATACTAACCCTTCGTGAACGATAATAGGGTGCATTTTACATTGGTATTTTCAACAAAGGAGAAAATGAAAATGAAATAATCATTTTTCACTTAATTCAAAGAGATGTCAAGTAAACACTGGGGGATATTATACGTATTAATTAATTAGGGGAGTTATTTTTACTGAAGGGATGAAAGGGGTGAATATTTCGAGAAATATTCCAGTTATTGGTAGGATTTGGGGGTGTCACGATTTATACATTGCAATTTACAAAAACGAGGGTACTCTGTTTAAAACTTGATAGGATGGATAAATACGAGACAAATATGTAAATTTTTCATATTATAGAAAAGCACGGTCAAAAATAATGTAATGTACATATTAGAACCTATTGGCTTGGCACGCGACGATGGCAAGAGACCGGACGACATGTCTTTATTTCCATGGAAGGTGGGTAGGCCTTTAGTGTGGGACGCAACATGTGTCGATACTCTTGCGCCATCCCATCTTCCTGTCTCGGCGTGCTGTGCTGGCGCCGCTGCTGCGGCTGCGGAAAACCTCAAGCGGCGTAAGTATAACAACCTTATCGGTAATTATATTTTCGAGCCGTTTGGGGTTGAAACCCTCGGGCCGTGGGGTCCGAGTGAGCTTGTTTTGTTCAAGGAAATCTCCAAACGCCTGTTTGACACTTCCCGTGACCCAAGGGCTGGCATTGTATACAACGTGGCAATGCCGCCAGTCTCTTGGGTACATTACCAGTCGACATGAATGCGGAGGTTTTTTTTTTTTTTTTGCCATCTTTTAATTTGTTATTAGTTTTAGTTAGGTTAGGTAATTATATTTTAATTGTAAATATTATTGTAATTTAAATAAAAAAATAATGTCAAAAATAATAATTATGTTCCTTTTCGATTATTCGTAAAAATAAAAATAAAATATTTCACATAAACCAACATGGACACTTATGAAACGTCAGGAGCTAGGTGCACGGGGTGCTAGGACAGGAAACCTCCCCGTGTGCCCGTGGGCTGGAGTTTCCCTTGGATGCGTCTGGGGGAAAGGCCAGTCCCCGGGACGGTGTACCCTGGGGTGCGGGCAATTACTCCCCATTAGGTACTGTGTGCCTAATGGGTCTAGTTGCCCGTACGCTAATATCCTGTCGGAGGAACGCTCCAACGTGTGTCTCTCTGTTTAAGCAGAGACGCACAGCGGCGGAGTAAGAGCGGGCTCGGTGTGCACTAACTCTGCCGCCGGGCAGGCAGGAAGGAGTATTCTCCTTCTGCCACCGTTAGTCTCGTAGCCCCGAAGATTGTCAAGGTTATGTCTCTGACTTTTGACGGGGGTCGAGGGTCTTGGCTTAACCGCCCGGGCCGCGAGGAAGATAACCTCTATAAAAAATTCCTCTAATATCAAGTTTTGGTACGCGGCGAGGATATGAATGGCTGAGGAGTAGTGTCATCTACAACTTTGTAGTTGTAGGTGGCGCATCAGTCGCTAGCGCACCCCCAGCAGAGTACCAGTGGACCCTCTGGTTGGGTTACAAATTAACACTTGCCTAGGGACAGGGGGTGAACCTAGGATGGACATTTTAGATCCCCCACACTCGTGGGAACAATATGGAAAAATTGAACCAAAATAATAGCAGCGAAGAGGAGGGTAGTGACGCGGGGTCGGGGTCCGACGCCGCATCTGGCGCGAAGGGCTTTTTCAAGAGCCCGGAGTGCGTAGTGGTGGGGGCTTCTGCGAAGAACCAAAGGCGCTTCCAGAAGCGCCCCAAACCAGGGGATGGCCAGGGGTCATCCTCTGATGGTGGGAGGACCTCCACCCGAAAAATTGGCAAGACCAGTCGGCGGAGTGGAGTTTGGGATAGGGGTGCGGGCAGAGGCCTCACCAGCCCAGACGAGCCGTCTCAGCCCGCCGAAGGGCTCGACACGGAAGGGCACCATTGCGGAGCGACCAGTGGCAGGGCGGCCCACTCGGAGTCGTCAGGTGGTGAGCCGGACGCCGCTGGCGGCTCTAAGTCGGAGCAACTGGCCAGGCTGGAGGTAGCCGTGGTAGCTGCGCTAAAGGGTGTGGCCTTGAAGAGGATTCAGTCCTCTAAAGACAAGGCCATACCCGCTGCCGCGGCTTCCATTATGGAGGCAGTGCAGGCCATTCAACTCATGCCTCCATTGGACGGCATGTCTGAGATGCGGGCGGAGGTCAGCCGCTTGACAGCCGCAATGGAGCTTCTCCGAAAGGAGAACGAGGAGCTCCGAGCGGACCTGGCCGGCCTTCGGGCAGCCGGCCCCCGGGAAGTACCACAGGAGAGGGTGCAACATGGGCAAGCCCGGCCAGTGCCGGAACCTGCTGAGGACCGGGTTCTGACCCTGGTGCGGCGGGAGCTTGCTGCCTTTCAGAGCCGGTTTTCCGCTCTGGAGGCCATTGTCCTGCGCCCCCCGCTAGCGGCGAGCCGGTAGGTCTCTTTTGCTGCCGCTGCGGCCAAGCCAGGATCAGCAGAGCGGAGTAAAGGCGGGTCCGTGCCGAAACCCGTGGGGCCGCACCCGGCGAAGTCGGCGCCACCCAAGACCAAGAAGGGCGGGGTGGCTGCGTAGGTGGCGAGGGCGCCAGCCCTGGCGGCAAGTCAGCCGGCCCCCCCCACCTCCTAATTCTCCTCCGTCCGACGCCGAATGGCAAGTGGGTGGGTCGAGGAAGAAGGTGGGCAAGGCAGCAAGGGCGGCCAAACGTAAAGAGAGGCGGCAGCGGCGCAAGGAGCGAAGCGTCGCGGCTAGGCTCCGCGCCCCGAAGTCCGCAGCTGTAGTGATCACACTACAGCCGGAAGCGGAGAAGAAGGGCGTGTCCTACCGCGACGTGCTCGCCAAGGCTAGGGCGGCCGTGAACCTAGAGGAGTTAGGCGTCGCCAATGGCATCCGGGTGAAGATCACTGCGACTGGGGCCCGGATGCTGGAGGTTCCTGGTGCGGCCAGCGGCCCGACCGCTGACGCCCTGGCCGAAAGGCTTAGGGCGTCCCTAAATGCGGACGAGGCCCGAGTCTCCAGGCCCTCCAAGTGCATTGACATGCGCATCCTGGGCCTGGACGACTGTGTGACGGAGGCTGAGGTAGTGGCCGCCGTCGTCAGGACTGGGGGGTGCTCTGCCGAGCAGGTGAGGGCGGGCACCATTCGTCCTGACCACACGGGGATGCGAGCCGTGACGGTGAGCTGCCCCGTGACGGCGGCCCGGAAAGTTGCCGGGGAGGGCCGAAGGCTCCTGGTGGGCTGGGTTTCCGCGCAGGTGAAACTGCTGGAACCCTGACCTCTGAGGTGCTTCCGCTGCCAGGTGGGCAACCACGTGGGAGTGCAATGCACCTCGGAGGTGGACCGCAGCGATCACTGTTTCCGCTGCGGTCAGCCCGGGCACAAGGCTGGCTCGTGCAATGCCACGCCGCACTGCTTTTTATGTGCGGCAGCTGGCAAGCCGGCCGATCACCGGGCTGGGAGTAAGGCCTGCTCCCCACCCGCCAAAGCCAGGGGCAGGGGTAAGCCCTCCGCAACCGCCGTCACTGCCGCACCCGCCGCCACTGCCATCGCCGCTGCTGCCTCCACAGTCGTCACCGCCGCTGAAACCGCGGCAGGGCCCTCACAAGGGCCTCGGGAGGGGGCTGAAATGGAGTGCCAATAATGGCCCCATTACGCCTCTTCCAGGCGAACATCAACCACTGCGTCGCCGCTCAGGATCTGTTGCTCCAGAGCATGGCGCAGTGGTCGATTAATATCGCCGTGGTCGCTGAGCCGTACTTTGTCCCGCCCAGGGATGATTGGGTGGAAGACCTGAGCGGCTCAGTGACCCTAATTTCGTCGGCCGCCGCCGGTACCCCGGCGCTCGAGGCAGTTAAGAGGGGACGGGGTTGCGTGGCAGCACGGTTCGGGGAGATTGTTGTCGTAGGGGTGTACTTCTCCCCGAACCGAACTCTCGCCGAGTTCCACAACTCGCTTGCGGAGTTGAGAGTCGTCGTCGTCGGGTACCATTCCCTCCCCGTGCTCGTGCTCGGGGACTTCAATGCCAAGAACACGGCTTGGGGTTCCCGGTATACTGACGCGCGGGGTAGGATGGTGGAGGACTGGGCTCTGGAGACAGGCCTAGTCGTCCTAAACCGGGGTTCTGTCCCCACGTGTGTGCGGATGCGGGGTGAGTCAGTGGTGGACATCTCGTTCGCCAGCCCCGCTCTGTCGCCGCGTGTCATTGACTGGCGCGTCATAGAGGGGGTGGAGACGTATTCCGACCACCGGTACATTCGGTTTGACGTCTCCGCCCAGACCTCGAGTCATCTACCTCATATCTCATCTACCCCGGTCACCAGGGAGAATGGAACCGGCGAGAAATGTCGTGCGGTGTCCCACAGGGATCAGTCTTGGGGCCGCATCTGTGGGACATCGGGTACGACTGGGTGTTGCGCGCCGACCTCCCTAGCGGCGTCAGCGTCGTTTGTTACGCTGACGACACGCTAGTCCTGGCACAGGGGAGGTCGCACCAGGCGGCGGCCGAATTAATGACACGCGGGGTTGCGACAGTCATTGAGAGAATCCAGCAATCTGGACTCGAGGTGGCCCTGCACAAGTCCGAGGCCATGTGTTTTCATGGTCCTCGGAACGCGCCACTCTCGGGTTCCCAAATAATGGCGGGAGGGGTTCACATCGGCGTCGAGTCGACGATGAAGTACCTGGGACTCGTCCTCGACAGCCGGTGGAACTTCGTCGAGCATTTCCGACGTTTGGCTCCCAGACTGGACCGGGCTGGGGCTGCCTTGAAGCGGCTCCTGCCCAATCTAGGGGGTCCAAACGCCTCCTGCCGGAGGTTCTACGCGGGGGTCGTGCGGTCCATGGCCCTTTACGGGGCACCGGTGTGGGCGCGTTCATTGAGGCTCCGATCAGCACGCCGTTTGAACGCGTCCCAAAGGGTCATGGCCATCCGGCTGGTCCGGGGATACCGCACGGTCTCCTGCGAGGCGGCGAGCCTCCTTGCCGGATTGCCGCCATGGGATCTGGAGGCAAAAGTCCTCGCGCACATTTGGGAGTGGCGCGAGGAGGCGAAACGCCGGGGCGTTACTCCGCTGCCGCGAGAAATCGCGGCACAGCGGACAGAGCTCCGGCGGGATCTCATGGCGGCATGGAGAGTGCGACTGTCGCAACCCAGCGCTGGGCACGCCACAATTGCGGCGGTAAGTCCCCTCTTTGAGGAGTGGCTTGAGAGGCGCCACGGCGTCCTCACCTTCCGCCTGACGCAGGTCCTCACCGGACATGGCTGTTTCGGGAGGTTCCTGTTTCGGATAAGGCGGGAGGAAACGCCCGGGTGTTGGCATTGTGTGGATCGACCGGAGGACACGGTGGAGCATACGGTGGAGGTCTGCCCGGCTTGGGCGGAGCACCGCCGTGTCCTCGTGGCGGTGATCGGCGGCGGCGATCTCTCGCGTCCGGCCCTGGTTCAGGCCATAGTACGGAGCGAGAGAGAATGGGAAGCAGTCACCTCCTTCTGCGAAGCAGTAATGCTCGCGAAGGAGGAGGCGGAGCGCGTGAGGGAGAGGCAATCATTGCGCCCTCACACCCCTAGTCGCCGCAGGAGGAGACACCCTGGGCGTCGGGAGTCCATAGCCGACTCCCGGCCACCGTAGGCGCGGGCCTGCGGACGGCGAGCAATGGGCAGCTCGCCGTCCGGTAAGGACCAGGCCCGGGTCGACGGCGCGTTGTGTTCCACGCGCGCCTCAAAGAGTTGTCAGCATAATTGACGGGGTCCGATAGGGCTGATGCCTGCCGGGGTCGCGGATTGTTCGAAAGAGTTACCGTGGCCCTGGCGCACAGGCAACTGAAGGAACACGGGTGGGTTTTAGTCAGTAAGAGTCTGACACGCCCTTCCGCTTCGCCCAGAGCGGGAGAGGTCATTTGATGATTTCCCATCCAAAAAAAAAAAAAAAAAAGGAGCTAGGTGCACGGTTCCAATTGATCGTTTCCTATGGAGAAGAGCCGGCAAGAAACTCCACGGTTACTCTTTTAAAAATAAATGGATTTTACATTGTTTTCAAATGACAGTGATTACTGAACAAAATAGAAAAAGGTCTACAAATATACAGTCTAAAAAGCGTTTATACCAATTTGTTACGAGTTTCTTGCACTAAAAGCCATGCGCCCAATGGCAAAATCTAAGAACTTATTTATGTACAAACTTTCTTCCCTTAACCCCTTTAATAGATGAATTTTCAAAAATTCTTTTTTTAGTGTTTACTTTTGTTTTTAACCCCCGACGCACAAAGAAGGTTCATCAGTATTCCAGATATTACCTCTTACAAACAATTTTACCACTTTATAATATTAGTTTAGATCTTTTAGTTAAAAATTAATTAATAAGGTACAGCCACCAAAAGAGATAAGTAACTAGGGTCGTCGGATATGGCAGGTGGCGGTTTGCGAATGATATTTAATTTGATAAATTACCTGTTTGTTTTCTATTAATTAAATAAAATTTTATACGAAAATATTCATCGGTTTCTTCAACTATATCGACGACCCTGGTTACTTATAATTTTTGGTGACCGTACATAGAAACTTAATACGTATTTCTCGTTTCACAAACCCTATAACCGTCTCAACCCCTTTCAACACGTCAGATGTCCTCTTCGTATGCACAACTCACTATTTGACCTATTTCCTCACACGACAGCGAGGATGCAGCCGTCTTCCACTCTACTTGTCTTCAATAAAGAACCTTATGCGACCACCTTACATCTGCATTTAACAACAACCCTAATACCAAAGCCATAAGAGTAAGAGTCACCTGTGTAGAGGAAAAATAAGTTGGTAAAACGGAATTTAATTTTCGATCCCAGCTCGCTTTGAAAGGATCTCAATTTGATGCAGTTTTACGGATTTTAAATTGGATTCGATGTTTTAGGGGCTGCAAAGCTGTTGCATGTTGGTGAGATTACTTCTTTGTCAATTTGGTTCAGGAGTTGTGAGACAGTTCGAACACGGATCGATCTAAAGTTAAGATGTTAAACGAAACACATCGTTTTGATATAATAATAACACCATTTAATTAAAGCGACACAGGCTCATGGCAGTTTAAAAGAGACGGAATGTAGCTTTAAGTAAATTAAAATAGGATTAATAAAGTAACGAGTTTGGGTAAGTTACTGTTAAGTAACAGTTTTGTGAGTTTGTTGAAGTTGATCCTTTAATATATATCTTAACCTAAACATAATAATATATATTTAATATTATATTCAAAAACGTGTGTTAGTTAATGAGACTTAAGAGTATGTTAGTAGCACTTCACTTTGCACCAGCTTGACTTTATGCTGTCCTGTGGAACTTGTCCACGGAAGCGACGGAACACCACGTCCTGCGGCCAAAAGTATTCTTCCATGACGAGGGGCAGATAAGAGTTTTGTACGCGCACCACGAATGCCTTGAAGTTGACGTTCTGGTGCGACTCCAGACCAACCGGTCACCGCGGCGACTCTCTAATTGACCTGCACAACTTACCTGATTGTTGTAATGTGTTTTTTTTTTACCAAAACACCCTAATCGTACTGTGTACACCTGTAATATTTACTAACGATTAGTGACGCGTGGATGTCGTAAATTATCCCAAGAGAACGTGTTACCGGGACAAAAAGTAGCCTATGGCCTTCCCTAAGATGCCATCTATCTCCTTGCCAAATTTTATCGAAATTCGTTCAGTGGTTTAGGCGTGAAAAAGTAACTTACAGACAGAGCTGCTTTCGAATTTATAATATTGGTATGGATGGATTAGTTCTTCTTAAGCCATCTAGGAGTCTGCCTTGACTGTGTTACAAGAAATTAACCGGGAGAAATTAACCGCGAATGACGGCTTGATTGATATTGGCACCATTGTTTATAACACCAACATAAAGCCTGTATTCCCCGAAGATTTGGGCTGAGTTGTCATAACTGGCGAAAAATGGATGTACTACAGATTGCAGTACCACATTTCGCCAGTTATATTTAATTCCCATGCCATCAACCGGGCACAAATTCTGACTCCGGGCAGCTACTGACGAATCCTGATGGAAAAACGTTGTAGCGGTATCTAAATCGCCACATGCGAGCTACACGTCACACTGAAGTCACGCAAAATCCTGCATCGCGCAAGCAGAGTTTACCGCGCAACTAGCATATATACAACGTCCCGACATCAAACTTCGGGCAGCTGCCCACTAGACACGGCACCCGTCTGGTCGGAGGATCCTCCCTTTTCTATAGAGTATGAGCGAACTTTACACCTGTTCCTCATACCTCTTTAACCTAATAATACTGCCCGACCTGGTGATCGAACGCAGGACCTCATGCTTAGTACTCGCACTTACGACCACGGCACCGAACGGGCAGTTACTAGTACTATACGTCCCACTCAGAAATACCTTTGCCCATATTTTTAACACCATCAAATATAGCCAGGTAGCCAATAAAAACCATGTAGCTACCGTATTAAACTAATGCAGTATTCATGTAGTAATAACATAAATTAGAAGTTGAGTTAGATGTCAGGTTTATGGTGTGCTGTTACCATAAACTGTGGGCCGTTATAGTGTTAACTGTTTGAAAGGTTTCAATTCCATGTTGGATGGCTTTGGTTGGCTAGGAAGCTGTGACGTAACTAACTGGTTATTTGTGTCAGTTCTGTAAATGTTATGTCGTGAGTGATTTTCGTGGTTTACACTCTTTATCAAAATGCTCGAATTCGGTAAGACTAATCTGGTAGCTTTAAAAGTCAGTTTCAGTCAGTCTTGCTGGCCATTTTTAGGGTTCCGTACCCAAAGGATGCCAACGGGACCCTATTACTAAGCCTCTGTAGTCTGTCCGTCCGTCCGTCCATCTGTCAGCGGGCTGTATCTCATGATAATTGGTAAACAATTGTAATTTTCACAGAATATTATGTATTTCTATTGCCGATATAACAACAAATAAAAACTAAAAAAAATAAAGAGGGTCTCCACACTAGAAACGTATTTTTTCGCCGTTTTTTGCCTTGTGCTACGGAACCCTTCCGGTGTGAATCCGACTCGCAAGGGGGCGGTTTTTTTTTCATAAACCCTTACCCGATTTCATCGATTGTCAAGTAGATCCCTAGCATAAATTAGTACATTCGTCGACCAAGTAATATTTTCGGCACACGGCATGATCTATACTCGTCGATATACGTAGAATACGAGGATATCAATTGTGTATAGTGTGGGAAAAACTAAATAATACATTCGAATAACACAAGTAGTATTGTTAGCATTACACATAACCTGACAAGCTACATATTTCTGTACAGAAATATAACATCCACTCAATTTTCCTCCCGGCAACGTAGATGCATGTCCCGCCGTACACGTACATGCATGTCCCGACGTACACGCGACAAAATATAATTCTTTCTCATACAAAACTAAGTTATCGCGCTCCTAAATCGCATTACTGTCTCAAAAGTTGACGCAAGTCATGAGAGGATAGCGATTTTAAGTAATTTAGAAAGACTCAATTCGGGCAGATTTTTCAATATCTGATAGTCCTCCAGACCGTATTTCGGCCATGGCGGCCAATCTCAACGGAAACTAGCCACCGGCGCAGGAGACATTATAGTGCATAAGTATGTGCGTGGACACAGGTGCACTCTCTCTTGCCTCACTGTCATAGTCCGTTGGGACGGCAATCCGACACGACCGGAGAGATTTAATAGTCAGATAACACTTATCTGAGGAAAAAATGTTGCGGTTTAACAGCTCATGTATAGAAAATATGATGTCAAGCTGTCATATGTATTCTTCTTATAAAATTTATCTGACAATTGAAAAATCTGCCCCTTTGTTCTCTCTTTAAAATAGAGTTTTGTTGCTATTACTTAAAAAAGTAAACGTCAAAGGAGATGTTTGATTTTGGGCTACCACTATGTACACTAAATAGATAAATAGGAAAAAAATAAGGGATTTTCATAAAAATACTAACAAATTAATTTGAAGAAGAATACAGGTGTACAAACATGATCATTTGGGAAGTTTTTTAATACGATAACCCTATTTTTAGGTTAGCCATGACATATGTGTTTAACATGACGTTTGACGACTTTGACAGTTTTAAGTTTCGTGAAGTGACGTCTTTCTTTGCTTTGAATTGGACGAGTTTCGGAGATTTTTGTGATTGTTTTTGTTTTGCGACCCAGTTTACTACTACGAAAATTGATTGATTGCTCTTCTGTTGACCCCAGCTTTGTTATATGGTTTCTGATTCACCTGTGATTTGGGTTTCGTCGTATAGGTGGTATTCTACAACAACAAGTTGCATTAGGGTTGCACTTATTTTATTAATATTGCCGCAATCGAGTAGACTGTAGTCTTATTTTATTATTATAACGAAACCCAAGTATTTTCGGAATTCGTGTGTTATTTTTTTATCGTAGATATTACATAGATACG
Organism: Griposia aprilina; assembly: GCA_916610205.1. NCBI lineage: Eukaryota > Metazoa > Arthropoda > Insecta > Lepidoptera > Noctuidae > Griposia > Griposia aprilina. Next base: position 20,004,980 of record OU744302.1, on the reverse strand, counting down.
TCAATCAAATGTCATTGTCAAAAAGACAATTCGCGTATAATTGATCCACCATATTAATGATGTGTTGCTCTCCTTGACAAAGTTAATTCGATTGTACATTGAAACGAATTAAATTAATATAAAATTAACATTAAAAAATATTTACTATATTGTATAGCGATATTAACAGATAGTGTAGATACTTACATGGAGCATAAATGAAAAATGTTGCAAAAACGGGAAAAAATGATTTCTTTTGTGAGCTTCCGTTGTGTGCGCTGCGTAAACGGTTAAAGTTACGCAAAAATCATGTATGACGGAATTGTTCCTCTTTAAAAGTTTAAAAAAAAAGTCTCCTTCAGCATATGTCTATCTTTTAAGGTTGACTCAATATAACCCTTTTTATGGTAATCAAATTTGTTCTATGGATGTTCTAAATATACTACGAAAGAAACTTCGTTCCAACCGAATGTTCCGCGACACTCACGCATTTTTTTAAATTATTATTCGCTTTTCAGCCCTCTTTCATCAGTTTAATGTTTAGAGTCCGCGCTCCGTTCACACCTCACACCACGGTATATTTATATACTACCGAGCGTCTTCCACTGCATATGAAGAGAACAGCTGTAGTTTGCAATACTGCGTTATTAGATCCGATGGCGAACAAACCTGGCTGCAGGTACCACATAGATTGAATGTTCGATTCAATCTGCGCTGCGTTTCACTGTACTTGCGTTTTAGTTAAGACGGTGCATTTTGCAAATTGCGCGGTGGTGAAGATTTGTAGTGTTAAGAAGGATGTGGTTCTTAGGGAAACTTTAATAGCACTCTTTGTTTTCCTTTACGAATGAGTCCTAGTATTCAAATTGTTATCCGTAGTTTATTGTACTAGGTTAAGTTTGAACTATTATTATAATTCATAATATAGATAATAGATAATATTATAATAAAATAGATTATAGTAGATATAGATAATATTACGCCTGTATACCTTTCCCAAAGGCATTGTGTTATACGAGTATGTGCAAAGAATTTTCAGCGGGGTAATTGTGTAACACACTAACACTAGGAATGACTTTCATTTTGACAGTTCAACAATATTCATTGTGTTACTTACGTTGTTGAGCAGACAAATTTTTCGAAAATATGAAGCAATGGAATTAGCAATAGGCTTCAAAATAATTCAAATTGTGATTGATAGTGTGTTACACAATTACGGTGCAGGTCATTATGATGGCTTTTTCCGTACTTTGAGAGATTAAAAAGTTTTTTAAGTAGTTGAACACTACCAAAACTAACAATTACTTACAGGAACTGCAATTACCCTTTGACATAAAAAAAAAACTCATCAGTCACTTTTGACAATATTTTTATTGCCAAATCAGCGAACCAATAAACGAATGGAATGACAAGGCAACATAAAAAGGCAATACAAATTCACCTCAATAAGCCTTCCAATAAATCTTACAAGTCTGCCGACCCCCGTTAGGAAAGGTTTTATGAAGGCAGTAACTCTTTGTACTGAGTAAAAAAATGCAGAAAACCAACTTATAGCGACACGCAGACTGAGCAAGTACGATAAGTCACTATTGCAATGGTAATTGCACAGGCCATAGGAGTGGAGTGTTAGGCCAAGGAGAGTCTTGTTTTAGGCCTCATTATTGCACGTATTTTCTTCAGAAATGCATCTTTACGAGTGGCGATTCGACTGGTGCACCGTGCGCTGTCAGCCTAGCACCAAGTGCCAACAAGAAAGAAAAATAATAGAATAGGTTCAGTTTAAGTGTTCAAAATATAAGCACAAAATTGTTTAATAGCAAATTGTTTGTTGCCTTAAGGGGTGTGCGCCAAGGTAGCCCGCGAAATTCAAATTTTCTTACGTTTTTTTGAAATTTGCATGTCAGTATCAGGTTGTACGGTGATCTAAATATGATTCGCGACCGTATCAAATATGGCTTTACAGAATTATATTCATTAGAATCAGCAATACAACTCCTTAAGTTAGAATTGCCCTCAAATGTCATGATTTCATGAAATAGTCATTCAATAGGGTAATATGGACTTATAGAGATGTATTGCTGATTCTCATGATTATAATTCTGTAAAGCCATTGTTACGGTCGCGAATCATATTTTAATCAAAATACAACCTGACAGTGACCTGCAAATTGCAAAAAACGTAACAAATTTTGAATTTCGCGGGCTACCCTGATGGTTCGACTTTAAATCCAATTTTTGTAGTTTAAGCACATACAGGATGCCACGGAAATCGTCGCGGAATCTGTTACCATGGAGTCAGTACATGATTCTGGGTTCAATGCAGGGTGGTTCCCCTGCGATGAAATTGTTAGTCGGATAATAAAAAATAAAAATTGTTGTTCTCTATGCGCTGTTTTCATTTTTCTTTGACACAGCAGTTTTTTTTTGAGAACCGACGAAAAATTTCTACGCTGCTCTAGAATTATGTGCTGAATTTATGGTTACAGTTTGTATGAACGAACTCGTATTTTATTTACCACTTTTAACAGCAATTCTTGGTTAACTAGAAACTTCACTAAACTTAAAATTATGTAACTGTCTCATAGTTACGTAGTTTATTTTTTTACTTTTTTATCATGCACACTTGCTTTCCCAAAATTCCAACTCACATTAGACATTGGCAGAATGGTCGACATGCGCTTTGCTTGCCATTAAAGCCAGAAAAATATATTAGAACAGACCTTAGGGCCAAAGTAACATTCGATTAGCGATGACGCTAATAGAAAACCCAACAAAATGTATGGGGTTGACGTAAGCTATCGAAATGTCACGTGATCATAGGTCAACAAATAGAAATTAGCTAGACAATGTTAACATCATTCGATTCTATGAAACGAATCGACAGCGTCGAACAATTACTGCCATAGAGATGCGTAGCCAAGTGGCACTTTTTGACAAGCGTTATCGCTAAATTTCGATTCGTATTATAGAAACATTAGCGAAAGCGATCGCTATCGCTTCTATTTCTACAATCGCTATTGTAGAAATAGAATCGCTCCAAAGCGAATGCCCTTTGTCTAGGCCCTCTTGTCATTTTATGTCACAGTGAGGTATCTTCGGCGTGTAATTACCCATAGAGTATAACACCAATTGAGAGGCTTCTGAAGATCTCATTGACCAATCAGTCAATAGTTCATGTGCATAGTAAACTTGTTACTTTCGTGCATTCGTAATGGAGTGAACCTTCTATGATAATTATTTTGGTAGTACGTTGACCCACATTCGAACTTACATAATTTCGTATAGAGATGTTCTGATTGATTTAGTGGCGACATTGATTGCTAAGTATTTGAGGAATGATTTAGTATAGCGGAAGCTTTACTATTGTCATGATCACCCTTTATTTTTGGTGGGTGTCAAAATGATTGCGGCGTCATCTGACAGGGATGGTCTGAGCATTAATAATCATATTACGGAATATGGTTTCTTCAAGATTTGGAAAATCTGATTGTGGTTTAAAAAAAAAAATGAATGAAAAATGCATCATTACACTGCTACGAGGATCTTTTGACGCTCGAATGACGTTGACAAGGGCGCTATTGGTAAATAATAGGTCTTTACCTATGAAATTGCCGTTTTGTATGAAAAAATTTAAACGATTTTTTTTCATGAATTTTTTATTTGTATTAATCGAAGTAATCACCCATGCAATCAATGCATCTTTGCCATCGCAGTGGCAGTTTATTGATGCCCTTCTTAAAGAAATCAGCTGGACGGGAGGCAACAAATTCTTCAAAGGCATTTTGTACTGCCTCTCGGGTATTAAATTTTTTTCCCGCCAAGAAGTTATCCAAATTCTGGAAAAAGTAGTAGTCTGTAGGCGCAAGGTCTGGTGAGTAGGGCGGATGACGGAGAGCTTCCAACCCCAGTTCTTGCAACTTGGAGACCGTCTGCTGTGCAGTATGAGGTCGCGCGTTGTCGTGCAGGAGCAGCGGAGACGAGCGATTGACCAATGCTGGTTGGAGATGCGCCAGCTTCTCCATCATTGTGTTCAGTTCTTCACAGTACACATCTGCAGTAATGCTCACCCCGTTTGGTAAGAAGCTGTGATGAATCACACCGGCGCTAGACCACCAAACAGTGACCATCACTTTTCTAGGGGTAAGTTTTCGTTTAGGGCATTGTTAAGGTGCTGTACCAGGATCCAACCAACTTGCTGAGCGCTTACGGTTATCAAACAGAATCCATTTTTCATCGCAGGTAACAATGCGGTTCAAAATTCCTTCATTTGTGTGTCTGTTGAGCAGTGCAAGGCACGTCTCGACGCGTACTTCGCGCTTGCGATCATTGAGTTCGTGGGGCACCCATTTGTCAAGCTTTTTTACCTTGCCAATTTGACGCAAATGGACCAATATTGTTTTGACGCTAACGTCGAAAGCTGCTGCTAATTCAGCCGTAGATTGTGTATCATCAGCTTCCACAATCGCCTTTAATTCGTCATTGTCGACCAAAGTCTTCGGACGACCGCGAGGTTCATTTTTCAGGTCGAAATTTCCAGAACGGAAGCGAGCAAACCAATAACAGGTGGTGCGTTGGTTTGTAGTGTTAGCTCCGTAAACGTCGTTGATGTTGCGTGCCGCTTGTGCCGCGTTGCTGCCACGACGGTACTCATATTCCATAATTACTCGAATTTTTAACGTATCCATGATGACGAAAAAGATTGAAATGCGATGAAAATGTAACACTAATCAATAAAGAAATGACTACTTTTAGAAAAAAAAATCCATGTTTTTAAAATAAAATTAATTTGAAATTAGAATTCTTAGCCAAACAAAAATTATTTTGATTTGAAATGGCCAGTACTGCAGAACGGCAATTTCATAGGTAAAGACCTAATATATATTAATTGTGCAATAAAAACTACCACTTGATCACTTCAGATGTCGCTGCTATCCAACGTCCAAGAATTTGACAGCTAGCTAATGCTAGACGTCAATAAAAAAAATAAAAAAAAAAAAAATTGATAGTGATAACTATCCATATTTTTTTTTTGTAAACTAGTGACTACTTTTACGCATAATTAATAAATATTCCTCGTTGCGCTGCTGTTGAATGCAAAAAAAACGGGGATCCACACACTGGGGGGGGGGGGGGGGGGGGGTGTATTTGCCAAAGAAGCTAAAAGCCGAAAATTGTGGGAGAAAGCTCTCCGAAAAAAAATTGGAATCCCGACACTTCGTCGAGACTATGTACTTGAAGACTTGAAGAAACCTGAAGACTTTTATGGCAGAAATCAGGTGATGCTCCCAAGAGAACTCAATCAATCAATCAATCAATAATAATTTATTTTGTTAAACATAGGTATGGTTACAGGTAGTATATTCTCTAAAATATGTGCACTATGTTTTACCAATACATGGCGTACAAAATTAACATTAACAAGCAATTACAATAATAAGGTGACATGCAAATAGATTATATTACTTAAAAAAAAAAAAACAATTCAGTCCGTTTTTATTACCTCTCTGAAGTTTTACAGTCAGGAAGATCATCCTCGAGTTGGTTTTCAACTCCGATAAGGCTATTCCTGTTGTACGCCTCCAATTTTCACCATAAAACGCTCTTCAAGATAACTTGTCCTACTAATATTATAAATGTGAAAGTTTGTGAAGATGGATGGATGGATGGATTTTTTTTACTCTTTCACGCAAAAACTACTAAACAGATTTGGATAGAATTTGGAACACAGATAGTTTATAATCTAGATTAACACTTAGGATACTTTTTATCCCGGTAGTACGTTCCCGTGGGATAATTTACGACCTCCACGCGGGCGAAGCCACGGGCAAACGCTAATATAATATATTATAAAACGTTCATAATTTATTGTCATTTCCACTAAAGCTACTTTTTGCCAGACGTACACGCTTGCCTTTCCCTTAGCTCGTCTTTTAATAGTGCTACACTCCAAGTCTCTTACATATTTATCTAGTTTTCGTTTAATCTGTGATCGACACAAAAGTAAACAATTAACAAAACAATGGTGATTTGTAGACGTTAAACTGTGCTGCCACCTATGACGAGCTTACAGTTTTTAACCCCATAGGTTTGTGAAATGTCACTTGAAATGTATTCAAAAAACAAAATGGCGGCGTTAGTTCTCATTTTGGCCACGTGCCATAATAACCCTGGTAGCGCTATACAATACATGACATAGGCTGTCTGTAACAAATAACTGGGTGTTGCTGTATTTACATACATATTAAGTTAATAAATTATTATTTATCAGCATTTTTTTTTAACATAGCTTGCGAAATGTGGGTGTGCTATAGGTACACCTGTGCTTAACCCTTCGGGGAATACAGGAGTGATGTTATGTATGTATGTAAATTATTATTTAAACCTTGATTATGCAAAAAACACGTAAATATAAAACGGAAATCTGACATAATTTGACTACAAAATCGCATTCAAGTCAGTGGCTTAAACACTTTCTCGTGCGTACAAAATAATTCAAAAGGCATTAAAATTTAAAACCACCATCGAGTAGATTTCATGAATTTTCAATAAAGGAGTACATACCACAAAACAATAGGGTGAAGACCCCAGTTATAGACAATAGATCGGGATAATCTTATGAGAGATTCTTGACGGTGCGGGGATGTTTGCCGCGTCTGGTATCGACGAGAACGGCCGGGTGGCCGAGGACTGGGCGCTCTACCCGACGTTGTTGAGATATTTCCTATTTGAAGGAATGACGCGCAGAAATATATGTGCAGTAAATGGAGTTTAGAGGTTTTGTTTTAGTAGATTTTTATGGTGTATGAGAGTTTATTAAATTATGAGATGTTATTAGAGAATATTATTAAGAAAGAAACACTGTTAAAAGAAGCTTGAAGCGATTACATAACACACATAATCATCATATAATGTTCCAACTGCTGGGACACCGGCCTCCTCGCTGTGAGCGGGAGTGGGCCGTCATCCACTCCGCGGGCCCAGTGCGGGTTGGTAGATGTCACATGTCTTTGAATTTTTGGCTCTTGATTGTTTCCTCACTATGTTTTCCTTCGCCGTTTTTGAGAGCAGTAGTGATGAAATAAATGACACTAAGTAAAGCGCCTGCTTGAGTTCGAACTCACGACTTTTAACTCCTAAGTCGGGGCCTATACTACTGGGCCACCACTGCTCTGAAGCTAAGATTGCTGGTGGGTTCATCTTGAAAAACCCTAAATAGGCTTTAGGGTTTTTGAAGACGAACCCTAACAGAACCGAACTTTTAATTAAAGTCCGAAGTTTACTTTCATTTGCATTTAATTAAATCAGTCTTTCATAAAATAAAGTACATTGTAGGTGCTTAGGTACCTATAGAATAGAATATATATATATATTTATTGAATAAAAACGTTACAAAAAAAAGGGTACACTTAGTCAATAGTAAGATTTGTCAAACAATAATTAATAATGCTTAAAAATAAACTAAAGCTAAAATATGTTTAGAACAGGTGCAAGTAATGATTGTTCGGAATTACAATGTAAGGTAGCGACCTACCCGATCTAGGTTAATTCAAACCTGTGTTTCAGGCCATCACTTTACAATTCAATTAAATTGGAACACTCAAATTTAAAGTAAAATTGATATAAAATGTATTAACAACTATGAGAAAAAGCATATTGGTACATTATTATCTAAAACTAAACCTATGTAAATATACAAAAGTAAATATTTACGAGGGACTAAATTATCATCATGACAAAATTTCTAGAAGTTTTTCTGTGTCTGTGTAGTTGAGTAGCGCTAAATGCTCTGATAACATTTTACTACATTTTTTATAACTTATACTATAGAAGCTTAGTAACTTGTTGAGCCTATTATACAGAAAAGGTCCTAAAAACACATAAAATCTATTTGCAAACGCATGTCTAGTTTGAGGCTTTATGCAAACCAAGTCCTTCCTTCTCTTGTCGGATGGTACTGGATCAAAAGGAAGTGCAGTGTGCTGGTGTAATATTATACTTAGTATAAATAATTGCCTTACTGTTAGTACATTACATTCTATATAGAGCTGGTGTGTAGGAAATCTAAAAGGCCGAAAGGTAGCAACCTTTAGAATTGCTCTTTGAGTACGCTCTAGAGGAAGCAAAATTGTTTTTGCAGCACCACCCCAAGAAGTTATGCAATAGGTAAGAACGGATTGACACAAAGCTAAATAAACCTGTTTAATTAATTTATAGTCTGCTATATTCCGTAAATACTTAAATACATATATTAATTTGCGCACTCTAGTACATAGTAAATCGATATGTTTACGGAAATTTAGATTGGAGTCAATAGTGACACCCAGATATTTTAAATGGTCAGCTTTAGCTAAAGTGGGGCAGGAACATGCAGTGTCAGCGTACGTGCTACAATTATGTGCGTAAATGTTTAGATTAGTAAGCGGTATGTTAGTATTTCTCATTGTAAATAAAATGTATTTTGTTTTATCTGTGTTTAACGTTAATAGATTATTATGAAGCCAATTACACACAATGTTAAAACCATTCTGAGCATGTTCGTAGACCTCAACTCTTGATTTAGCTGAGAACAATAGAGCGGTGTCATCTGCATAAGACATTATGATACCATTTTGGAGTGACAGGCGGCACAGTTCATTTATGTATATTAAAAATAATGTAGGGCCCAAAATGCTGCCTTGAGGAATTCCAAAACCACTGTTTTTGAGTTCGGAACTTGTATACTGATCAATTTTTACACATTGCTGACGATCGCTAAGATAATCAGAAAATAGTTGAAGTTGTGCTCCTCTTATCCCAAGTGTTTCGAGCTTGTGCAAAAGTAAAGTACATGAAATAGTGTCGAAGGCCTTGGCAAGGTCTAGAAAGATCCCAATTGTGTGCATACCATTATCTAGATTGGTAGTAACATGGTTAGTCAATTTGTGTACTGCTTGGCTAGTTGATCTTTTGGGCCTAAAACCAAATTGACTATCGGAAAGTAGTTTGTTAACTTCCAGATATTTTATCAATCTACTGTTTATTATTTTTTCTAAAATTTTTGAAAGGCCTGTTAACACTGAAATGGGTCTGTAGTTATTAACACAGTTTTTGTCTCCAGACTTGAATACAGGTGTGACCTATAACAGCTAAGTACCTCATGTAGGTACTTAATTAGTATAAAAGCCACTAAAAGTCACATTAAATCATAGATAGTAGACGTAATGTGACGATTTAATGCGGTTGTAATGTACGCGTCTATTGTTGCACTATGGCTGCACGCTTGCATACTAAACAGTAGGGTAGATGGCACAGTTGTCAGCCGAGCATTGTCTTTATTTGGAGGAAGTAACTTTATCATAGCATTAAATGTGCAATGTGCAAGTTACCCATGTCACTTGTGACATGCAAGACGTACGTATTCAAATAAAAAACAAAATCAGTTTACAACAGTCGGAGAAATTGAATAAAATGCCTAAAATCACAATCACAAATCTCCTTTTCAAAAGTGTTTAAAATTTCTTTATTCTGATTTTCAGGCAGTGAGAAATGCGAAAATATTCTGGTAAGTGCCAATTGGAACAACCACTAAAATAGTTAGAAATCATATTTTAGATGCTTATTTACTACACTGATATTACGACCACTGGATTCCAGTCACTGGTTTCGAAGAAAGCTGTCGTAAATTTTATGGAACTGTGTTTGACAAGATGATTGTCATAAAACACTTTTATTAGTCTAGACACACTTTATGCTTTTGACTAGTTATAGTCTTGCTTAGCTCTACTATACCTAGATTAATCTGAAAACAGCTAGAACAATAAGCAACTGTGGGTAGGTCTAATTGCTGGTTGCCTGTATGAGGCGGTTGTTATTAAAATAAAACTAGAGCTATTTTCATAAATAGCTCTAATTAATTATTATAATTAATTTAAACATTTTTTTTTCTTTTTTTTATCACTAACTTGTCTCATAATCATAACACTCATGTTTTATGAGATAAGCTAGTAATAATTTTAAAAGACGTAATTTGTTAATTAATCAGACATCTTAAATCGGTGCCAAGTTTAAAAGGAGCCTCTGTAGGTACACATTGTCTAAATAACAAATTCGCAAACACATTGTAATGTCAAACACAACCAAATATAATTCACCCCGGACGACAACAGGGTCACTCACCTTAACCCCGTATCCCGCTATTACGAAACCGGATGCATTTGTTAGAATCAAAGCGGGAAGGGGACAATGGCGTTATAATAATAATATGATAATTTTGTGCATTTTCACCTTCCGACATCCTACTACGGTGGTTCATGTTATAAGCGATTAGGGAGATTAGTAATAACACCAAAAATGTTTATTACTGCAGTGGAATTGCACTGACCAATCAGAGACAATAAACTCTAAGCAATTTTTGACATTCAATCAATTTTTGGGTGAAGTTTGCCAATAACTAATCCATGGACTGACTTTGCCATAAAAATCTTTAAACTTCTATTGGTTAATGAAAGTTTGCGTGTTTCAAAAGTCAAAACCCAGTTAGATCATTTTGACAGCCGGGTAGTGACACATGGATAGGAGATCATTCGAACGTTATGCAGCAGTCAAAACCGGGTTCAAGATTAGAGGGTCTCGCTTGTGTAAAGCGTTTGTCTTCTAAAGTCATGGTCATAAATTCATTACAAAAATGGGTTGGTTCGTTTTGGCAGAACTAAGCTTAATTTCGGACGTAAATCGCTTCCGCTCATGACCTATACCACAGGCGACATGCACGTGGCTACATTTATGTTTAAAACATACATTTGTATCTAAGCGATATTAAGCTGTTTCAGCTAAACGAAGCTTTCAATGGAGCGAAGCATGCTATGTGTAATAGTGTTATTGCTCGTATAATTTGTTGAGGGATCTTCTGTGTATTGTCCTAATGCTGTGATGACATGATGCCTAATGAATAAAGAGTAATGGATAATGGGTAATGCATAATGGGTAATAGGTAATGGGTAGTGGGTAATGGTTTGACTGTCTCGTTGGTCTAGTGGTCGCAAGCGCTACTACTGAGCATAAGGCTCTGGAGTCGATTCCCAGGTCGGACAAAGTAATATTGGGTTTTTCCATCAGGAATTTCTCGGTAGCAACCCGGAGTCTGGATTTGTGTCCGATTGATGGCAATAGGCTCGCCCCCTATTACATGGGACTTAACATAATTGGCGAAATGTGGGTGTACTATGTGGATGTGGGTGTTAGGTACACCTCTGCTTAACTCTTTGGGGATTACAGGCGTGATGTTATGGATAATCAAATGGATGTCGTATGTAACGCAACTTGGGAGAGACTTTGACTGTTCTAGTTTCAACATAAGCGACTCTTCATTGATCTTGTATAGTGGGTTTTCCATTGAATTTCTCAGTCTGGATTGGAGTCCGGCCGGTGGCAATAGAGTCGCCCCCTATTACAGACTTAAACCTATCTGTGAAATGTGGATATGTTATGCCTAACCTTTCGGAAAATACAGCTTACTATGATTTTCGGTATGAATTGATGACCAAACATACTATTTCAAAATTGTAGTGATAATCGTTACGGGTAGTCAGAAGCCCGAAAGTATGATAACCAGTCTTACCAAGGGGTATCATGTTACCCAGTAACTGGGTTGTGGAGGTCAGATAGGCAGTCGGTTAGACTGGAAGCCGACCCCAATACAGTTGGGAAAAGGTGGCAGATGATGACCATTTAACATGATAATCTCAGTAAATCGTATTGACTTTCCATCCTTCGATGCTAAAAACACATCGGGCGTCAGTTAAAACTATAGTGCCATTTAATTGCAGCTCCAGCAGACAATAAAATATATCGGCAAATAATCGACGAAGTATTCAGGGAATGAGTTGAACGGATGAGTGAATGTGAACGGATGAACGATACTTTGTAAGTAATGTGGGCCTTTTTTGCACGATGACAGTGACGAGATTCAAGCGGATTCAATTTAACGTGCACGGATTTTAAACTGTTATTTTTTTGTGATTGTGTGCCATTTTCATGGCTGAAATGGAAAATGATATAAATGTCGGAAATACGTTAAATCGGGACGCCAGCGCCACCAGGCGACGCTCGACAGATTCTACAACATAAAGTTCAACCAGAGTTAAAGCAGAGTTTATCGGTGACGGCCAAGCAATGAACAAGTTTAGAAACTGTCGCGTTCTGTATAGTTGTGTCGTGCACCTACAGTGCGTGATTCGCTAGTGTTCTTAATTTGTTCGTAAATTATAATTTGATTTGGACAGCAAACGGTTTTTCTATATTGCGCAATAACCAACACTTCCCATAGTACGCCCACAGTAGTTAAAATATGGCTAATGATCACGAGAGAGACGTACCTTCTCCGTCATATATTTTTCTTTATCCTGGAGTCATTAGAGACAAGGTTTCTAAATTAGCGACTGCAATTAACTCAGGATTTAGCTATACGATTTTGTCATCAACATATTGACATAATTGGCGAAATGTGGGTGTAGGGTAATTTTATTTTTAATTTTTTTAGGTACTTAAATCTGCCCAACCCTTTAAATGATAAACGATAAATGATTTTATTTCTGTAAGTAGGTTTCTACAAACACTTTTACACGTCAATCATATTTTTAAAACTAGATGAGGTCGGCGTTTCCTATCTGACTACTCTGAGAAGAAAGGCCGAAACAAACTCAGAGGTCACAGTCTCTTTTAAAGTCCAGACATAATCTTGGTCAGATCATGTGATGTTTAGGAATACAAGTGTAGTGTTCTTATTCTATTATATTTTATGTTACATCATGTCGATGGCTTTAATCATCTTTTGGCTCCTGAATAACATTGGCAGAAGGGCAACATTAGGTAAATATTTTTGAAATTGTCACAGAAATTGTATTGAAAAATGCAAGATGGCGACGTTAGTTCCGATTTTAGTCACGCGCCAAAAGATCCTTGTAGCGTTGTATTTTGACATTCATTCAAATAAACTCGACCTATTTTTATCCCCCCACTTTAATATACTCAACAAATCTTTGACAAGTCTTTCATATAAAGATAATTATGGTCTCAGATGGTTTCTAACTAAAATCCAATAAGAATAGCTTTCCGGAAGCTGTCCATCAAATCACCATTAAGTGTAGTGATGGAAGGGTAACGAGGGAGCGAGATAAAAATAAAGAGAAAGAGATAACAGATGTAGTTGATAAAATGATAGTTAACGGATCAAGGGAAGATGTGAAGTGAGATAAAAAAATAACTTTATGGATTTTTGAAAGTGAACAATCCATAAATGTATTTGAGATAGTTTGTTTACAGTAAGTGAAACTCTCTATATATCGTGAAAAAATTATCAAAAATGTGTGAATACCTGACATAGAGCTTTCGATTCGTGTGAGGTCAAATGAGATTAGAAGTAACCTTTTACGTAAGTACTTATAAAAAAGTATTAAGTAGGTACAGTTGGCAATTGAACAATAGTCGATTAAAACTGTCACTTATAAAAATTACACAAAATGACGAAGATAAAGAGCTTTTTAGGTTTTAATTTTACTATTGTTAGGATTTTAATTAAACATTTTGCTTAATAATCAAGATTTGAAAAAAGTGCTAAAAATCTGAAAGCGTCAGAATCACCTACCAGTAGTGGAAGTTAAGCTCTTTCCGCTACATATTTCACTATACTTAAATCAATAGCTAAGGCGTTGCTCATGTTTGATGTATTTTAATTACACACGGACTTTCATAATCTAAAAATATCACTCGTAATAAGTCAAATTAGCTGCTATAACGACTTTGATTAATGAGAGCTGAGCAGCGGTATCTTCAGATCAAGATGACGTATCATAATCATTAATTATTCCATAATTACATATATCCTTACATTTATTCTTGTCTGACATTAAGATGGTCTAATTGTGTTCACTTTATTATATTTTGGTATATTTTTGATTGAATCAATTTAATAATTCATTTATTTATTCAGATAACAAAGATCCATTGGATTAGTAACAGTAGTCTTAACTTATGTTAGTACTGTAGCGGTATCTACAGCGCCACATGCAAGCTACACGTCACACTGACGTCACGCAAAACCTGCATCGCGCAAGCAGAGTTTACCGTGCGACTAGCATCTATACAACGTCCCGACATCAATCGTCGGGCAGTTGCCCACTAGACACAACACCCGTCTGGTCGGAGGATCCTCCTTTTTCCATAAAGTATGAGTGAAATTTACACCCTGTTCCACATACCTCTATAGTACACAGACAGTGTGCAGGTGGCAAGTGACCTCACCAACGGGCTGTCATGTCTCCCGGCTACAGCGCGAAGAAAGCTGTTGGGGCTGCCACGGAGTCTGTTTAGCAGCGAGGCCGCTCTCTTACGCCGTACAGCATTGAAGCCAGCGGTACGTGCCTCAGCAAACATAGATGAAAGGCTACAGAACCGAGCAGACAATAATATTCCCCTACAAAGGTAGAAAAGTGATACCTATTCCGTAAAAATAATTTTGGACTCGCTCCTTTCTTTCGCTTCATTATTTTCAGAGCTTATTCACATAACTTTAAAAGCAATTTCACTGCTGAAACAAAAGTGCAATTGATAGATCGTGATTTGAAAGCTGAATATAAAAGGCTAATCAATGTGTTATGGTCACCATATTAAGTGTGTATCTGTACTGTCAAGCATCATTTATTCATTACTAACTGACCCGACAGAAGTTGTCCTGTCCAAATGTAAATTCCCATAAAATAAAGCACTTTAATTTTTCCCGAGTTTTCCAATTTTCCGGGCATTTTTTTTTCCCTGTAAACCTTGTTAGGAATATTACGAGCTAACAAAAAAAAACAAAATCAATACAGCTGTTCGCAAGTGATACGCTAACTAACGAACGGCATTAAATTTTTATTTACATACTTATACAACATGTCCCGGAATTAACGCACACCACCAAACAACCCAATTAGAATATTATGTTATAATCATAATACATACACTGAATTTTTACTATTATGTATAAAAGTTTGTATATTTATTAAATTAGTTAGTACTGATTGTGGGAGAAATTTGTGGTCACATTACAAATCTACGCACGCAAACAGTCGCACACAAATACTTCAGGGTCTAGCATCGTTGGCTCAATCTTAAGATACGGGGTTATTTTTTGGGGCAACTCGTGTAATAGAGAACTAATCTTTAAGTTACAGAAAAGGTGTCTCAGAGCGATGTTTGGACTAATATGTACTGATACTTGTAAGCCATATTTCATCAAAAATAAAATATTAACACTCCCGTCATTATACATTTTTGAGGTTGCGGTTTTCGTTAAAACAAACCCAAAACTATTCAAGAAGCTATCAGATACTAATACCCGAAGTCGACGGGATTCTAATCAATTATGTATAAGAAAGTCCAATACAGCACTGATGCATAAAAGTGTGTTCTGCATGGCGCCAAATATATTCAATCACATTCCGCCACACATTAAAGAATTGAATGTTAACTTATTTAGGAAAAAATTAAAGAACTTTCTAATTCAAAAAGCCTATTATAATATTTCCGAGTTTTTAACAGACAAAGTATTGATTTAGTTAAATTTTTTATTTACATTTTATTTTAACATTTAATTATTATTATTATCATTATTTTGTTCATTGTTTGTGTTAGTAAATTAATCTGACTCGTGTGAAATAATATGTAGATTTTGTTTATTCCTAATTACTTTGACTTTTGACTGGCAATTTTTTATTTTATTATACATTTCTATGACGAGTTGATGACACTATTCTGTAGTATATTTATTATAATTTAAATGAATAAGTTTTAATTTGATA
Organism: Griposia aprilina; assembly: GCA_916610205.1. Lineage (NCBI taxonomy): Eukaryota > Metazoa > Arthropoda > Insecta > Lepidoptera > Noctuidae > Griposia > Griposia aprilina. The sequence goes on along the minus strand of OU744302.1, from coordinate 19,989,187 downwards.
TGGTAATTTTCTTTGAATAATGGACAAATATATAACCTACTTAATTTGATGTTTAATAAAATAAAAATAACCACCATTTTTATATTTGTACGCCGTTAAGGCAAAACATGACTGTGCTATAATTTGTATGTAACATCTTGCATGCCATGTGTGTGTATACTTATGTTTTGGACAAATAAATGATCTATCTATCTACACTCGAGAGCAATGAATCCGGGTCACTTAAAGAATGTTAAAAATCTCGGAAACTAAAAATGATAGGTTAATGCAATAAATTGTATTTAATAGACAATGTAATACTCCTTAAATGAAAGTAAAAAAAATATGAGTCACCATACATTTTATTAACACAAAATTACATAAAGAAAAAAACTGCTGATCTCTCCTTAAAACAAAAATAGGAAACATGAAATTTTTGAACTTTATTACGATTTTCTTGAATTTTAATACTTCGTATTGCCTCCTCGTGCTTCCATTACTGCGTTTACGCGGTTTGGCATGCTATACACCAAGTTCCTTATACGATTTTGGGGAATATTCTCCCATTCCTCTGTGAGAGCAATTTTGAGCTCACGAAGCGTGATTGGGGGAGGGTTTCGTTGTTTTACGCATCTGCCTAGCTCGTCCCAAGCATGCTCGATCGGGTTGATATCCGGGCTGCGCGCTGGCCACTCCATACGAGTAATGTTCATCTCTTGAAGGTAGTCATTCACAATCCTACCTGTATGAGGTCGGGCATTGTCATGCATAAATATAGCATCCTCACCTAAATTGACCATAAATGGACCAACGTGATCATTGAGGATTTCTTCCACATATCTTACGCTAGTTAAAGAGCCGTTTTCTATGATCACCAGCTCTGTGCGACTTTCAGAAGAAATTCCGGCCCACACAAGTACAGACCCACCACCGTAGGCTACTTTTTCTTCGATGCATGCTTGCTTGAATCTTTCCCCTGGTCTTCGATACACTCTGTGTCTTCCATCGTGCTTGTAGAGCATAAATTTTGATTCGTCGGAGAACATAACTTTTGACCAATCTTCAATACTCCAATTTACGTGGCTCTGGGCATATCTTAGTCTTGAAATACGATACCCACGCTCCAGTTTAGGGCCGTTTGCAGGTCTAAGGGGTTTTAAGTTAGATTCAGCAAGCCGACGTCTTACTGTCCATGCACTTGGGTTACTTCCTCCGAGGCGTCGAAACTGATTTGTGAGTTCAGTTCCTGTGAGAAAGCGATTTCGAAGCATGGTGTTCACCAAGTATCGGTCTTCTCGTGCTGTGGTACACCTGGTTCTGCCCGTTCCTGGTCTGCGTAGGTTAGAACCAGTTTCTTCGTAACGTCGGAGAACTCTTTGTACTGTTGACAGCGACACACCGACAGTCCTGGCTGTATCGCGCTGACTCCGGCCGGTTTCCAGCATTGTAAGTATTCTGGTGCATTCTTCAGGCGTAAGCGACATAATTTCAGCTTGAATAATGAATATAGAGCACTATCAACATGGTTTATGTACCCACATAAATGACAGATTACAAACAAAAGCAAAACCAAATGCTGTAATTTCGTAGTTCCATCTTCGAAAGTGGCCCTTTTTCAAATTTGATTTTTTTATGATATAACTTTACAATAACTAAGAAGTTTTAATACCTTCATTTAAGGAGTATTACATTGTCTATTAAATACAATTTATTGCATTAACCTAGCATTTTTAGTTTCCGAGATTTTTAGGATTCTTTAAGTGACCCGGATTCATTGCTCTCGAGTGTATCTATCTATCTAGCGTAGTAGGTACTTCGTCCATTTTGGTTTGTTTTAATTGTACAGCGGAAGTGTGACTGTAATTTGGGTATTTTTTTTTTGGGCAAAAAATATATATTTAAAATAAATGTCAAAAATCGATTCTAAACAAACTACTTTCATAATTTGCATACATTCCGTTACACATTTTATAGTTTTTTTTAACATGTTTATTTTCGTATATTACACGGGATCAACACAAAAATACTTTCGAAAGAGGTATCGGGATCAGTTCCATCGCGACAAACAGCGACGAAGAAAAAAAACTCAACTAAAGTTTAAAAATCTTAAGTGAAACGTATGTACATCCAAAATCCCGATTCATTGTCTGAAATAAGCAGAAACTTCAGACATAAAATAAAACACAATAAGGGGCGAGTTCAACCCTTGGCCAACTTTTAACACACCCCCTTTTATAGTGTCTGTATTTTATGGGGCGATTCAAGTTTTTTGGGAGTGTCATTCAACCCTTAGAATCTTGGCGAAAGAAAGAAATGCGTAGTCATTTTGAAGGTGGAGCCTTTTTTTCTTTTTATTGTAAATTTCTTCATTATAATACGGAATAGAGCTGGCCACTTTGTAAAAGCTTGCATACATACATAAACTTACGCCTTCGTCCCACGGTAGGAAAAAGCAAGAAAATACGAGAAAAAATCTAAAAACACACAATATCAAAACAAATACACAACACAAAGTACAGAGTACGCACAAATAAAGTACAACATTTATTATAAGAATAAAGTTTTCAAACAGCCTAATTTTAATATTTTTAGTACTTAATCCACTTGTATAACTTCTTTTCTTTATTTATGATAATAAAGGCTACCTATATTATTATTATTATTACTTATACGCCCTATTTTTTTACCTGTATTTTTTAATTTATCTTTGCATGGTGTTTTTTTAACTAATTTTTATTTTTTATTTTAATTGAATTTAATGTATTCTTATATATTTGTACATCTAATACTTATGTTGTTTCATGCTGGATTATACATTTGTTGACCATCAGCATATCAACCTACAACCATAGGACATCATCAAGTCCTTCAACGCCCACTATAATGAACGGCCGAAAGGTGAATGCCTCTATAGCAAGATTAATTATGGCAGTTTGTTGTTATTAGCAGACCGGAGGACACAGCAATCTCCCTTACGTAATACGTAGGTAAATTGCCTTTACGATAACTACGGTAGTGAAGGTCTTTGCTTTGCAAGCACACAAAAGTGGCTTACATAACTAGCACCCGGTCTCTGAACAACAGTAACAGAAAAATAGGGTTATAGGTTTGGTTTTCTTATTATGTTTTTTGGTCTTTTGGCAGGTTGGCCAACAATTTACACGAGAATTGGCTGCAGATTTATTGATCAGAGATTCAATCACCATCATCTTCCTTCTCCTGCTCTTATCCCAATTTATTTGGAGTCAGCGCAGCATGCGAGAGCAGTGGTGTCCCAGTGGTAACGGCCCCGACTTACCGATTCGTAGGTCGTGAGTTAGAACCTGGACAGGCGCTTTACTTTGTGTAAACAATTTCATCACCACTGTTCTAAAAACGGTGAAGGATAGCATCGTGAGGAAACCGGCATGTAGAACCAAAGATTCGAAGACATGTGACATCTCCCAAACAGCAGCATGAGGCCTGCGAGGCAGATAACAGCCCACGGCCTCTCAAAGAAAACATTTTAGGCTGGTTATGCGGCGCAGCATGGTTTCTTCGTCCATACTTCTCCATTAATCCTCATCTCGGTAGTCACCACCTTTCTAACCATATCATCTTTCACACAGTCTATGTATCGTTTCTTCGGGCTTTCCTTAATCTTACCCCGCCGTCCTATTCACACTGTGAACAAGAACGCTTGGTCGCGCCGACAGAGGGCGCTTTCCAGTTTTCCGAACATAATGTGACATATAAACGGGATGATCGCGTATTCCCGCAAATATTGCTTTTGAATAGGACGCGGTTGTGTTCTGAGTTGAGCTCCACGACTAGTGACAAATGCACTGACTGGACAGGTCCACTCATTCTGTGTGGTTTTCCCCAAAAGACCATTTCAGACACAAATCTACATGGTCTTCACATGATCTGACTAAGATTCTGTCTGGACTTTAATAGAGACGGTGACCTCTGAGTTTGTTTCGGCCTTTCTTCTTAGAGTAGTCAGATAGGAAACGCCGACCTCGTCTAGTTTTAAAAATGTCGTGTAAAAGTGTTTGTACAAACCTACTTACAGAAATAAAATCATTTATCATTTATAACCATCATAAGTAAATTTCGCCTCAAAACATTTTCCTCATTCCTGCGCATCTCGACGACTCAGGCAACTAGGACAGCGGTCCCAGTCCTCTGAGCACTTTCATATGCCCATACCAATGTAGCAGCATCTACGAAGCCACATGCAAACTACGCGTCACACTGACGTCACAAAAAATCCTGCATCGCGCAAGCGGAGTTTACACGCAACTAGCATACCTATATACAACGTCCCCAAATCAATCGTCGGGCAGTTGCCCACCAGACATGGTGGTCATGGACATGGTCGTCTGGTCGGAGAATACTCCCTTTTTCCATAGAGTATGAGTGAACTTTAGATACCATTCCACATCAAACCTTCAAAAATCGGTGGTAACCCAAGTAAATCTGTAGCAGTACCTGACAATAGCTCCGTACAACATTTAACTAATATGCGTCAATTAGTAGCAACAATACAACAATCTTCACGCTTCGACAGTACCGGTATTAACAGCAACCATTTCCTTTTCACAGATGGTTAGCGCTTCTGAATGGAAACTTGGAATAACAGATTTAAAACGTTTTAATGCATTTTTTTGTCATATTGTTCCGTTCCGTTCGAAGAGTAGTGTTTATGAGAACTATGTGTCCAATGGAACATTGTTTATGCTTTTAGACATTTTTGGGGGGGTAAAGTGTTTGCTAAAATAGTAGACTTATCCGGTAGTACTGCATAATGCATTGTGTTCTTTGTCTTTTTAGTGCAAGTCTTAGGGAAACATTAAAGCGAGGTTGCAGTACTTTTTAACTTACTTAAATCCCTGTAAATCTAGCCAAACGGAAATGTTGCATACGAAAAAATATTTTAGGAAAATTTAAAATGCGGTTAAGAGCTATGTGCAGACAGGAACGTGAATTATAATAAATGGCTCAATAAACAAAATCATAAAGATGACACTAAATCGCTATTATATAACGTGTACCTTGAAGAGATTTAATCATGAAACCATGTAAATGTTATATCAAAATATAAGGTTTATTGTATTTTAGGGCATGTTGAGAACACATTTTATAATTTCGTTATTACTTTTAAAATACATAACTATATACAAAATCTAGCAGTTTAAGCGCTCGCACCGGCCGACCAGTGTCCGTCGAGAAGTACTACAAGACACAGCGATTTATCTTGTGATAATATACTTAAGGCATAACCGAAAATAAATTTTCTAACGGATTATGAATCCGAATAATTTTCAGTCTAAAAGTAAACCAAATCCGTAAAATCTGCCGCTCGCTTTTATCATTCATGTCTTTTCAACAATAATTTATGGACCAGCTATATTCATGAACCGAAACAATTTTTTTAATGAAAGTCAGGGAAATTAATCGTTAAGTAAATTGACTATGTTGTCTGTAAGCATAATCAAATTACAACTGTCACTCTGACGGTTATATGCAATTTCACGGCAAATTGATGTAGGGTTTCAGTTTGTTTAACAATTAATTTTCCTGCCTGTACTTAAATATACAGGGTGACTTGTAATTTAACGTATTCCTTCCAGGACGTGATAGTGTGACCCACTTGCAACAATTAAGCACCCCGTAAAGGCTTGGCGAAAATTCATGGAATTTGAGATGGGATCATGGGATTTTTTTTATATCGTATTTTTTTCAAATTTACCAGAATTCGTCACTAAATATCACTTTTCTCTAAACTCTTAAATTTTATGGTCTTCATTGCTATTCCATTAGGTACCTAATACTTTAACACACTTTTCGATGTAACCAAATTTTCTAAAACATCAAACAGTTAAAAGTAAAAGGAAGAAGTTTATCAACCATTTTCAAAAATCATCTTCGTTTAAGAACTTTGACATCGATTTTTTGCCTGAGTACGCTAACTCTAGTATATTGGTAATGTTCACAGATTTGCGATTATTATCCGCAACGATTAAAATTCGTAGTGCGCGCTTAGCCTTAGCCACCGCACACACTAACTTACATCTATATCCCCTGCTAAGCCAAAAGGCTGGAACACACGGAACTAACCGCTCAGTAATTCAATTCTAAGGCGAGTTACATAAGACTGCAGCACGATATATGCATCGAGTATAGTAAGCAAAATATATTGGTGTACAGGCAGTAATTGTGGTGTGGGATATACATTATTCGGGACAAAATAAACGTAACATTACATACTACAGCAAACGTGTGAATCGAATCTAGTGTGACTACGTCATAAATAATTCTCAACAATATTTCTGTATAAAGTAGATTTTTAAAATACTAGTTAATTAAGTTATTTTTTTTACAGCAATCGTTTGAACAACAGAAAAACTTCGCTACGATTATGAGTTTCATCACCAGCAACCAAATTTCGCAACACACTATCAATCACAATCTGAATCATTTTGAAGGATATTTCTAATCCATTGCTTCATACGTTCCAAAAATTGCTTGCTTTACATCGTGAATAACGCAATGGATGTTGTTGAACTGTCAAAATGAATGCCATTCCTAATGTTAGTGTGTTACGCAATTACCCCGCAGTTTCTTAGTCTATGATTTTATTATTATGAGCATTTGAGTATCTCTTTCTCTCCAAGATGAGACGAGATTTAGTACGTGTTTTCTCCTGCAAATTAAGTTCATACACTCACTTCAATGGCATACAATACGTAAACTCGTTACTCGCCTACAGAGTGCAAACTTAAATCTTACGCCATGTGTACCTAAATACTTAGGTCGTGCCTTTCTAAATGTCAACCGTTACAAATCGAATGTGAATGTCTTTTGAAAGTACCATACTTCCTAATGTTTCCTTATGAGAACTAACCTGTGTTGCACAAATATGTTGGCGCTGTATAACCAGGGATTACAAATATATAAATTTAAATGCCTTATTAGTCTTGGATTATGTGACTCTAATGATAAAGGGTTAAGCCTGAAGTAGTAAATTATGCTTTCTATATAATATGTTGTAGTTTATACGTTTTTGCTGTCTTCATAAATATTTTGTGTGACTCAAACCTTTTACTGCAAACATTCAGTTGTTCATAACAGAACGCCTATATTTCCCGTTACGGGAAGGCTGAAGTGAACCCATCATTCATTTAATTTTATTTATTTATTTCATTTAAAAAAATACATTGTATCCGTTTCACAGTAATAATCAAAACAACCTACTTAAGGGGACTACATGACCTAAACGCAAATTTATAATGCCTAAAAATATATGATCCACTGCAGTAACCAAAATCAGAAAAATATATGATATTCTTCTGGATATATGCTAGTTAGATAGTGTGTTGAAAACATAATACAATTAACTTGATATGATAGAAAAAAAATCACGAAGACACCTCTAAAAAAATATTTTAACGATTAAAAACCATACTAATATACATACAAACATTTAGATTTTTTGTCAGATTATTCTACAAGTAACATACTAACGTAATATTGTTTTATTTTTTTAGTCCAATGAATAGATTTTTGTAAATCCATACTTGCTTCATATTTTGCAATAAATTACCAGCGTTGTGTCATCGCCCGTCTCTTTCTTTTATACGCAATCCGACAGTGACCGCGCTTTAGCTCTTGTAAGCCTCTTAACGCCGTATCTTTCAGTTGAATCTGCAAATGTTCTTACTTGATTCCTATGTTGGTCGGATGGGTGAACCTCCCACACAAACTTACATCGTGAATAACACTATCAATATTTTCAAACGTCAATAGTGTGACTTCACCAAATACTACGAGTGAATTAAAGTCTACCGGACTATTTTGACAAAATTGATAACTGCACCCTAATTGCGGAAACACACTATCACAATCTGAATCATTTTGAACCTTATTGCTAATCCATTGTATCATACGTTTGAAAAATTTGTCTACTCAACAACGTAAATAACGCGCGGGATCATTTTCGTCCTCCACACGAGCAGGCAAAAGCTATTTTAATTATAAACTCCTTTCCCACTTATTAGCTTACCTCACAAGCAAAACGAGCTTCTAAATAATCAAATCCAGCCCAAACTATCGGAGCGATTGAACGAAACCAAACTCACTACCTGTTAGTAGTTAGCAGCTGGGGGTCTACTCTCTAATGGCCGTTTCCTATAATTTACGGACCGTTATTGTTTAAAATTAAGACTCTTGTATCTTGACCAATAATTAAGCAATTACCTCATAGCTTTGATCACTGGTAAACTTAGCTTACGAATCTGTTTATATGCAAATTTTGGCAACAAAAAATGCTACCATTAATTTGGTAAGCAAAACGATTCGTTTTTGTTTATAAGAACTAAGCATAAGTCGGTCAACGAAAATACGTGCCCGTCTGAAAATAGATGATCCGTCAAAACAAGTAACAAATTGAATTTTTCGAACGGACTAAAACATATCGCGAGTAGGAACAACTGTCAAATCGTGTTGTCATTCATTCTGAACTAATCTTATGTCCATAGGTGATACAGAGTAGGAAACGCCCGTAACTTCGGCCAAAACTACGGATTTTATGCTTAGGGAGTAGACCCCCAGTTACTAGCAATCAGTCTGCGAAGTTGCTGGTAACAATCGACAACTGTAAACTATCAATCTGTGCTTCAAGGAGCTGGGTAGACATTTAGGTGACTATAACTGGTTGGTAGATAGTAGAGTTTGAAATTTACTTGTTCTTGTTGTTGATTATTGTGAGGTGCTGATGCACTTTGTAGGGGGTTAGTAGAGGGGGTGTAACTCGAAGTGGAGGGCAAGCGACTTTGTGAATTTTAGCTAAGTAACTATGTATGTGAGCCTAGTTACTGTCCCACAGGTTGCTTCTTGTACAGGGAAGGTCATTTGGCAGTGCGAGTTGCTACGATGTCGTGGATTATTTTTGAAGTTTGTTTTCCTATAGTAAGGATCAACAATCCTTACTTATAATATTGTAAATCTAAAAGTGAGTTTTTTTGTTTCTTTGTAACATTTTCACGCTAAAACTACTGAACGGATTTAGATGAAATTTGACATATAGGTAGACCATAACCTGGACAAGGACATAGGCTACGTTTCATCTGGATCAAAGATGAAGTCACGGGCAGCAGTTAGTAAATAATTTTCTGTTCTATTCTATACGTTTTGTGCTCCAGGGAATTCAGGCAAGTATGAGCTTTTGAGTACCAAGTAGAGCTTTTTCTGAAGGAGCCCATCCGGGGAGTTACTACTAGGTACCATATACATGGTCAAATTAAATTAGCTAGCGAAACTCCGCATACGTGATGATTATCGATGCCTAAACATGATAAAATAAAAATAAAATAGGTTTTTTTTGTGGGGTCGTCGACCTCAGTTAGTGTAGTCACATGAAATACCTATATTAAATAAAAACATCTGATACAATCATTTCAGCGTAAATCTGTGCATTGAGATCGCGTCTGATCCAAATCAGTTTGGTTCTTCCATCGATCTAAATACCCACCCATATCATGATTGTTCCACCACTGTACGCATGGACTTCCTGGCATGATTTTAATCGTTCTTGTCATCCAGAGGTCCTCCAATGCCATGTACGTCTAGTATCTGGCCTCATACTAAAGCGAGATTCATCAGAAAAACACACAAAACGCCAATCTTATTCTGCCCAATTTCTGTGTTCACGAGCCCATTGCAAACGGGCTCAGCGATTGCGGGGCTCAATAGGTGGTACACGTAAAGGCCTTCGGAAACGGAGATTGCCTTCATGCAAGTAACCAACATTATCGCAGCCATTGTACGATTTCGTCGAGCAGTCTTTTGTATGTAACGATATTGTCTGCAACTGTGATGCGAGCTCGTCCTCCTTGACGCTCTGCCACATTGCCAGTGATGCTCTAACGTATCCAAAGTCGACCTACAACACTCTGCGTAGTTCCTAGAGCGATTGCCACAGCATGTTGCCAAGAACCAGCTTCCAACATTCCCACGGCTCCGATCATTTCTTCTCGGCTCAAGTGACGTCTTCTCTCCATAATAACGTTCTTTTTATTGATTCCACTCAGAAGTATGATAGAAATTTTACTGATCTGGCCTCAAACCCGTTGCAGGATTATAGGAATACGACTTGACAGAAGATTTTCATCTTCTGACCGAAATTCAAAAACCCTTTACAAACGACGAAATTTACTAAAAAAAAGTATCCATAGGAGTTACAAAAAAATATAATTCAAAAACCTGATTTTTAGTAACTAGCCAAAACATGCTTGATCCCTTGACACTTTTGATGTGTAGTTAGGAAAAGCCTAGGCAGATTTTTTTGTAGGATTCACTATCGGAATCTTCATCCAAATCAACTTCAGGAAGATGTTAACCAAACACTTACCTGCCCAATATAGGACCCCCGGTTCCTCACGATAATTTAATTACTTCTTTTTCTTAGCGAGTCGGCGGCAAACCTAACACGAAAAAAAAAATATTATTTTTTAAATTTGTTTAACCTTAAATGCAGTAACGCGAATACCGTTCGATGTCGCAGCCATTAGGAACTGAAAGTTAGTGGTGCTTTAGTTTATGCCTCCTTTTTCATAAATACTCTAAGTTGTACTTCAGTCTATTCAAATGTACTTAAAAATAGATAACCAGCAATCATTCGATATTTCACGAAAACGAGCTTTATTCCCCACTAGCTTTTGCCAGCGGCTTTGTGTGCGCGGTTGTCCTGAATTATCCCACAGAAACGTACTACCGGGATAAAAAATATTCCAGGTTATAAACTATCTGTGTGCCAAATTTCATCCAAATCCGTTCTGTCGTTTTTGCGTGATTGAGTAACAAACATACAAACTTTTATATATGTAAGAATAAGTAGAGTTTCAGCTCACAGACCTAATATCCTAAAATACATTAGTACTGCCTATAAAACAATAATACTACTAGTATGCAAATAAAGCTAGTTTACATTATACCGCGTTTAAATCTGTTTGTTTTGCCCCCATTACATGCGGAACCGTCGTGTTTATGTTGTTTTTGTTCGGCAATACGGGCTCCTGATGTTGTGTAAATAATTTGTGTGAATAGATGTTGGTTTCCATGTCTTTGGTAGGTTGTGGGATGGGTAGAGTTTTGGTTATCACCAACCGAGCAAGAACCTTCTTCTTTCTACACATACACATACATAAAATTAGGCCTTCTTCCTATGGGGGGTAGGCAGAAACTACAGAACGCCACTTGCTACGATCCTGACATACTTCTTTCGCCTCGTTTACGTTCATACATCTGGTCATACACGCACGCCGGTTGTGAGTACTACGCACCTGACCTTTCTGAAGAACATCACCAATAAGGTCACTATATGTCTTCCTAGGTTATGTGTCCCCTCCCGGAGTTTCCACTCACATCTGCCTTGTCACATTTTGCTAGTCACCCTTCATTCATCCTCTCAACGTGACCAAACCAAACCATCTAAGCATACTCTTTTCAAATTTTGTCACTACATCTTTTAAACCGCACCGTTGCCTTATCACATCATTCTTCAGCCTCTTCTTCTTCTGTCTTTATTTTCTTTTTATTTCTAACCTAGTATATATTGGGATATTATAAGTATTTTAGGAACCTTTTCAATCCATGCTTAGGATAAGATGTAGAAGTGCAAACACAGAGCTATAGAAGTTCCAAGAACTGGTACTTAATCTTTCTTGACTGTTATTAAGCACTATTTTTGATGAAACTCGATTTAATTGATTTAATTTAATTTTGCTGCACCTGCCTCATTGGTCTAGGTGATAGTTGAGTCCGACGACGGGGTAATAGCGTAACACACTAACAGTAGGAATAGCTTTCATTTTGACAGTTCAACAACATTCATTGCGCTATTTACGTTGCTGAGCAGATAAGTTTTTCGAACTTATGAAGGAATGGATTAGCAATAGGCTTCAAAATGATTCAGATTGTGATAGATAGTGTTACGAAATTAGGGTGCAGGTCGGGCAAAGAGTAATTGTGGGTTTCCAGCAGAAATTTCTCAAAAGCAGTCCAGAGTGTGGATATAAAGGGTCTCCCCGTATCACATGGGACTTAAACATAAGTGGCGAAAGGTGGGTAGGAAGATACATTAGTAAATTCCCCTGCTTTCTTGTTCGAGGCATACAGGCGTGAAATTATGTTATTCTGCCGCCCTCCGCCCGCCTGCGTGACCTCTGCCAAGTTCATCTTTTTATGATAATATTTATTTGAAAGTGTACGTAATTTGTGGTCACGAACATAAAACCGATTGCAATCGATTCCCTAGTTCGGAAAGGTGCGTAACAAAGATGTACCTTAAGTTTTCTAGTAATCTCTTTTAATTTAGGCCAAATTACCTGTTCTACGACTGTTTTAATTATATTTAATTTAGACAGACTTTTTTTATTTTTTTTGTTTAGATTCTTTTTTATTTATTAAGTTAAAGTGGTGAATATTCATTTTTATTTCGCTACAGTATGTACTTAATAAGGAAGCACGCCTTATCAATAACATCTCACAATCATTTCAACATCCATATAAACATCAAACTACAATTCCATATTTATGTTCCGAAACTTCTAAATTCAAATGCAATAAAACGGTCCGCAAGATGGCGGCCGTAAAACGCGTGCGTCATAAAGTTTTGTTGAAAAACGCAATGAAAACTAACTTAGAGTCCTACGCCATCGTAAATCAATAGTTTTCGAAAGTTATTGGGAAAGTCTTGTACTTTATGTCGAAGTCAGATTAACTATGAACTAGTGGCTGTGTAATCTGTAGACCTCGCAAGTCTGTCTTTGTATAAGTAGCTTAAAACTGAATAAATGTTCACCGCGCACCTTAAAACAAAAAAATGGCAGAAATGTTTTTATACGTTTTCAACCTCATATCATTTTGAAAAATATCGAAAAATGAGTCGACAAAAAATCAACCATACAAGTACTTATCGAACCTGCTTACAAAATTCACGAGGATCGGTCGAGAAATGCGACCTGTGGAGGAGAACAGCCGGACATCCGGACATACGAATGCATTTTTGCCCAAGCTGAAACTTCGCGCTCGCTCGTTCAATAAATAATAATTGGTAACATTTGTTTCAGTATCGATAAAGAGCTTTCACGTGACATAAATGTGTCCGATGCATCCTCGATACTAAATATTCTATACTGAACTCATCAGCAAGGGTGTGAAGTACAAATATATACTCAATAATCAGGCCCACTTTCAACACAATTCACTAAATACGTTTAGCACTAAACAAATTTAAAACATCGTTCTAATTCATAAACAAGTGTTACAATACTTATTTTCGAAATAATTGTTCGAAATATTGTTCGAAAGAGTTACCGTGGCGCTGGCGCACAGGCAACTGAAAGAACACGGGTGGGTTTTAGTCAGTAAGAGTCTGACACGCCCTTCTGCTCTGCCCAGAGCGGGAGAAGTCATTTGAAGATTTCCCATTACGTGGTTCAAACACTAGTTTGAACCACGTAATGAAACACGCAATACTTCTTACATACAATAGACGTAAGCTATTATATACAAGAATATAAAAAAGGGAGGAGCTCATAGGGCATCAAAAAATTCGTCCACATTGCTGTCAATGGGAAAAATTACCAAAATACCTTTTGGTTGCTTTTCCACGTGGATGGCATTGGATCCTTTGGCCCAAAATAGGCAAGCCCTTTGGTCACGTGAACAGTCGACCAACCGTATTCAATTTGGTAAACAATTAATTTCCCTGACTTAACAATTTAAAAATATATCATGGCGTAACTTTATGGCCAGGCCCAAAGTCGTAAATCAATTCTTTATTTCTTATGTAACGTATTATAGGTCACTCTTGATTTCCTAATTCAAATCGGTCAGTCACCCGAACACAGGCCAGTGATAACGCGTGCATCGGTAAGTGCAGTCGGTACATAGTTATCGTTATCAATTTTTGTGGGTAAACAGAGATAATAAATTCGGTAATTGAAATAGGTGAGGAATAAACCATTGATTGATATGTGTAACTATGTGGTTGGAACAGAGAAAAGGTAATACAAAACCACGGATTAGAAAAAAAAGAAGGACTCCGCGGCACGCGTGTCGAAAGTGAAGCATTAGAAGTAGACCGTTTGTACAAACACGCCTCACGCACACATTTACATCATAAGGTGCCGACCGGCCGCCGTTACGCGGCACTACGACGTCATTGTAGGTAGGTACTGTTGACGGCAAGTAATAAAATAAAATAATGCCTTCTTGTGTTGTGAAATGGTGTTAAAATAATTCTACAACCCAGAAAAAGTGTCAAGGATTATCATATCACAAGTAAGACACTTATTTACACACACACGCACATAGATCAGTACGGTGCTTCACCTTCGATGTGCGTGGCGCCGAGTCTTTATTTTTTTTCTAGTCCGTGTACAAAACATTAACAAAATTACGGCCCACTACATTATCCGCATATTAACAAAAGAAAATATGATAATGATTGCCACTAGATAGGAAATAAATAATTACATTACATTAAAGGCTCGTGCACACTGGCACACGCAACAGCGTACACAAAGGTACCGCGTGCAGCGCGACGGGCAGCGCCTTTGTGTCGGGCTGTCGCGTCGCGCCAGTGTGCAGGAGCCTTAATAAGTGAAATGAGCGAGTGAGTGAAATATGAAATATGTGTTTGCAAAAAACTCATAATGATTTATACAACAAGAACTCTGTAAAATAGGTAATAAATAGGGTTTATCTTTACTGAATTTAAGTACTCCTTATTTGTTGTAAAAGAGCGTCTCTGCATGAATCCGGAGCATATGCATAGCATGGCAAATATTGTCACTACAGCTTAGCAATCAAAGCTATCAATCAAACAAGGAGCTTTTTTATCGATCACTGTTTTTTTTCCTTCTCCACAGCCAAATGACAACCATCCTCGACAAGTACCTATTTAAATTTGACTTAAGCTAACAAAATTATGTAATTTTTAATAGCCCGTAACCATAAATTCTACCATTTTAATTATATTTAAGCTGTTTAATGATCTCGTAAAATGTCTGCTTTGCCTATCGTTAAATATTTTGCACAAGTAACATGGCTACGTCCGTTTGCAGTAAAACATTAATTTATTATGATTTTATGAAATATTAATGACACATGGTGCATTATGTAAAAATAATTATAAATTCAGGAATAATTATCAGTACTGGTCAGGCGATGGATTGGCATTATGTCACTCCATAGGAAATGAATGAAGTTTTAATGAATGACTGAATGAAGGAAGTTAGGGCGCGGTAAAAAATATAAGGTAATTGACAATAGCGCATCGAAGCAACAAATACGGTTCAAAACAGCGATGCGTTTAATGTTAGCTGAATCGAATGAACACCATAATAAAATTAATTTTGCAGTTTTAATTAAATTAAAAAATAAATGCACGGCTCTGAGGAATAATTTTTAGGTATTTCTTTAGTTGATTGAATTGCTTTTATTATCATTACATAAAATATGATAGTTGACGCTCGAAATTATGAGAATTTTACGACGAAATATATTTTACAACACATTTGCTCAAAAAATGCATTTACGGTGCCTGTATACATTATTCGATAGTTTAAAATTACGCACTATACAACGGAGCGTGCGGTAAAATAGGTACTCACACCTAAGTACATGTTTTACCGCATGCTCCGTTGTATAGCGCCGTGCGTATCCTTTACGGTTTATTTTTAATTTCCATAAAAAATATATAAGAATTCCACCAAGGAGTTTCACATTACGAGAATAAATAAGCTGAATAATCGAACCTCTTTGGAAGCGCTTTTGCTCAATACGTTTGTTTCGCTTTAATACTAAAGAGAAAATGAGACGAAAGATGTAGTTCTAATTTTCACCACGCGCACGTGGCGCCATTTGTAATTCGCGCCATTTTCATATTAGAAACGTCAAAGATTGTTGCGACTTCCCGACTGATATTTCTAGACAAAGTAGGTAATAATAAATGAGTTCAAGCGAGGAATCCGTTATTAATATTGTACGGTTTTCTCGCAAATGTGTTGAAAAACGTTGTATGACACACGTGCGGAAATTGGTATTCACAAACTCATGACTATGGCAAGCCCGAGACCTACTCGTTTGTAAAAACCAACTTACCGCCCTAATATCATAAATAACTATTTTTGAGCTCTGTTTTACGATTTTTTTATCATGACATTCTTTTATATTTATGAAATATTTTAGAACAAGTATTTTCTTTGAACATTTGACAATACACTCAATTTTTTCTGGCTTGTAATATATACCAATACGCCTAACTGTGCGACAAAAAACTGATTGTTGTTCGGTGTCCTACGTTTGGGCAGCGCCTTAAGTATTACCAAGAACTACATTATGTTATAAATTACAAATGATATACACTCAAAGTAGATTGGTTTTTTCTATTATCTTCAAGCGCTACCTAGTCCTGGGTTCGATTCCCAGGTCGGGGAAAGTTGCTTTGGGTTCTTCCATCAGGAATTTCTCAGTAGCAGCCAAGAGTCTGGATTTGTGCCCGGTTGATGGCAATAGGCTCGCCCCCTATTACATGGGACTTAAACATAACTGGCGAAATGTGGGTGTGCTATAGGCACACCTCTGCCTTGCCCTTTGGCGATTATGGGTGTGGTGTAATTTTATGTCAAAGTACATTTGCGATCTGCATTCACCTACTGAAAAGTATTTAACGCTCGAAAGTCGAAGTCAGTTACAGAACTTAGCGATGGAAAGTTCAAAACCCACATCAAACGTATCCTTATCAAAAATGCATAATTATTATACAATTAAAGACTACGTTGAAGACAAGAAAGTTTGGCAATGATTCCTTCTGCACATGTGGCTTCCCTGGTACCTCATTAACGGCACCAAATTACGTAGTTTTATTTTTTTGTTTTACTTTCATCTTTGACATAATCTCATGATTTGACATTATATACCTCAAATTCTTATTTCAACTCCTTATTTATGGCTTTTATAGACAGGATTTTAATTCAGATTTGTTACAGTTGTAATGGTAATCATGGATTAAATAGGCTTTTATTTTTTTAAAGATTCTTCTATGCATTGTGAATGTAAGAACGTTGTAGGCCTAACTTGTAGACTGTAGATTTGTAGACCTTTTCAATTTTGTAGAGTACATGTCACTTGTTGACAGACCTACACTTCCTCCCATACCTATCAACACTCAAAAATCAAAATCAAAATCAAAATATTTTATTTCACATAAACCAACATGGGCACTTATGAAACGTCAGAAGCTAGGTGCACGGTTCCAATTGGTTGTTTCCTATGGAGAAGAGCCGGCAAGAAACTCCACGGTTACTCTTTTAAAAATAAGGGGCTTTTACAATGTTTCCAATTACAGTGTCCTACACTGTCCTCTCATATCTATCAACACTTCGACGTTTCATAAGTGGCCATGTAGGTTTATGTGAAATAAAATATTTTAATTTTGTTTTGTTTTTTTTAACCGAAGCAAATGTCGTTTGTTTTAGAACTAAAGAAATAAATGATGTGAAACATTCTGTAGGTACCATGGTAGGTACACATACCTGCACACCTATGTGGAACATGGGTATCTATTAGACCACCCAACAGCTCCCATGGGTATCGTTGGAGAAGACTAAAGGATTTATACTACTGATAGAGCGGTAGCAATCACCCACCCGTGTGCTCCCTTATAGTAAGTGTTTTTAATATTATAGTTTCATCTTTATGACTCAGGTACTCATTGTTGAAGAGTCTAATAAATACTTAGACTGTTCAACAATGAGTACCTACACCATTACTTAACAATTTGTACCTACATTCAAAACTTTAAGGCTTCCCCAGCGACGCGACAACGCGATGCAACTTTTGTTGAGTCAATTTTCATGAAGTTTTATAGGAATTAAACTAGTAGAGTCACGTCGCGCTGTCGCGTCGCGCCTGTTTGCGAGGCGCTTAGACTTAAGGCTCCTCATTTATTATAGAAAAGCACAGCATGCACTCCATTATACGCAGATTGACACAATTAATTAACACTTTCACTATCCCCAAAGTAGGCACTACAGTAAAATAATTAACCTGAACCATAAGTGGTTCATGGGACAGGGAATGGGTTTATTAAAACCAGTGATACATACTTTCTTCACTAATCGAAGGTAATAATAACACAAAATAGGTTTAATTAACATTCGATTTAATTATACTTTGTGTTACTTATAATTACTTTAGTTTAATTACAGCAAAAAAACTGCAATTCGAATTACTTAACTCGATAAAAAAACGTTTATACAAAAAAAAACAACCGACTTCCAAAAAAAAAAACCACAATGTGAAAAATAGGATCCCCTCATCAGATGCTGACTCGGTGACAATGGTGGTCCTATTATGATATGGAGATGTCGAGCAGTGAATGTTACCTTTGATTTTAAGTTGGGAGTTACGGATCACAAGTTACAGGGAACTACACTGGAAAAAGCTTTTATAGATCTAGGCAAGAAAAAATTTGCCACAGGACAGGTGTATGTTGCTCTGAGTCGTATTAAAACCTTTGAAGGAATAGCGTTGTCTGACTTAGATTCAAACAAATTATTGAGTAGGCCACACGGCGATAGAGCATGGCTAGAGATGAGGTGATTACGCAACTTAAATTCAGTTTCAAATTGACGCCTCAGCATGACTAGTAGGTAGTGGTTGTCCTATGTAAAACTCCAATCTAAATTAAGTAATATTTTTGTACGAACTGAATATTTTGACATATTGAACCGTATGAAGTAAGCTCAACAAAACGTAAATGCTGTAAATCGTTGAGGAATTCCCTCGACTGTTTATGGTCTCCATCATCAGACCTGTAATGGCACTTATAACCAAAGTGCAAAGTTCTCATCAATATAAATGAATTAAGTCCAAACACAAGGTAGCTACTGTAAACCGTTGAGGAGTTCCCTTAACTGTCGTTCGTCTTTATCATCAGACCCCTAACGACAGTCACAATCCTTCTAGGTTTAAGTTCTCATCAATACAAATCAATCAAGCCCAAACACAAGGTAACTGCTGTAAATCGTTGAGGAATTCTCTCGACTGTCTTTCAGCTCCATTATCAGATCGACTCCAGACCTTCATTAAATTGTAGTGCTTTAAAATACTTGATGAAAAAATTAATAAACGCACTAGTCGCCGCTACGATTTTCGAAGGTTCCACTCGATTTCTCTGGGATGCCATCATCAGATCCTGGTTTTCTTATTATGGGACCACCCTTGAGATATCTCCTTTCCAAAAAAAAGAATCATCCAAATCGGTTGACCCAGAAAAAAGTTCTCAGCTAACAAGCTTCAATGGGGCCCCCACATAGATAAATTGTCAAAAAAGCTTAGCTCTGCAGCATACGCCGTTAGAAAAATTCGTGGTTTAACTGATTTAGAGACAGCCCGTTTAGTATACTTTAGTTATTTTCATAGTGTGATGTCGTACGGTATTCTGTTGTGGGGAAATGCCGCCGATATCCAGACAATTTTCGTTTTACAAAAAAGGGCAATTCGTTCTATCTATAAATTAAGTCCCAGACACTCCCTCAGAGATAAATTTAAAGAGATTAATATAATTACTGTGCCTTCTCAGTATATTTATGAAAATCTTTTGTATGCACATAAAAATATTAATCTGTTTAAAAAATACAGTGATATCCACAATATAAATACACTCGAGAGCAATGAATCCGGGTCACTTAAAGAATGTTAAAAATCTCGGAAACTAAAAATGATAGGTTAATGCAATAAATTGTATTTAATAGACAATGTAATACTCCTTAAATGAAAGTAAAAAAAATATGAGTCACCATACATTTTATTAACACAAAATTACATAAAGAAAAAAACTGCTGATCTCTCCTTAAAACAAAAATAGGAAACATGAAATTTTTGAACTTTATTACGATTTTCTTGAATTTTAATACTTCGTATTGCCTCCTCGTGCTTCCATTACTGCGTTTACGCGGTTTGGCATGCTGTACACCAAGTTCCTTATACGATTTTGGGGAATATTCTCCCATTCCTCTGTGAGAGCAATTTTGAGCTCACGAAGCGTGATTGGGGGAGGGTTTCGTTGTTTTACGCATCTGCCTAGCTCGTCCCAAGCATGCTCGATCGGGTTGATATCCGGGCTGCGCGCTGGCCACTCCATACGAGTAATGTTCATCTCTTGAATGTAGTCATTCACAATCCTACCTGTATGAGGTCGGGCATTGTCATGCATAAATATAGCATCCTCACCTAAATTGACCATAAATGGACCAACGTGATCATTGAGGATTTCTTCCACATATCTTACGCTAGTTAAAGAGCCGTTTTCTATGATCACCAGCTCTGTGCGACTTTCAGAAGAAATTCCGGCCCACACAAGTACAGACCCACCACCGTAGGCTACTTTTTCTTCGATGCATGCTTGCTTGAATCTTTCCCCTGGTCTTCGATACACTCTGTGTCTTCCATCGTGCTTGTAGAGCATAAATTTTGATTCGTCGGAGAACATAACTTTTGACCAATCTTCAATACTCCAATTTACGTGGCTCTGGGCATATCTTAGTCTTGAAATACGATGCCCACGCTCCAGTTTAGGGCCGTTTGCAGGTCTAAGGGGTTTTAAGTTAGATTCAGCATGCCGACGTCTTACTGTCCATGCACTTGGGTTACTTCCTCCGAGGCGTCGAAACTGATTTGTGAGTTCAGTTCCTGTGAGAAAGCGATTTCGAAGCATGGTGTTCACCAAGTATCGGTCTTCTCGTGCTGTGGTACACCTGGTTCTGCCCGTTCCTGGTTTGCGTAGGTTAGAACCAGTTTCTTCGTAACGTCGGAGAACTCTTTGTACTGTTGACAGCGACACACCGACAGTCCTGGCTGTATCGCGCTGACTCCGGCCGGTTTCCAGCATTGTAAGTATTCTGGTGCATTCTTCAGGCGTAAGCGACATAATTTCAGCTTGAATAATGAATATAGAGCACTATCAACATGGTTTATGTACCCACATAAATGACAGATTACAAACAAAAGCAAAACCAAATGCTGTAATTTCGTAGTTCCATCTTCGAAAGTGGCCCTTTTTCAAATTTGATTTTTTTATGATATAACTTTACAATAACTAA
Source organism: Griposia aprilina (assembly GCA_916610205.1). NCBI lineage: Eukaryota > Metazoa > Arthropoda > Insecta > Lepidoptera > Noctuidae > Griposia > Griposia aprilina. Next base: position 19,968,053 of record OU744302.1, on the reverse strand, counting down.
GAAGTTTTAATACCTTCATTTAAGGAGTATTACATTGTCTATTAAATACAATTTATTGCATTAACCTAGCATTTTTAGTTTCCGAGATTTTTAGGATTCTTTAAGTGACCCGGATTCATTGCTCTCGAGTGTACTAGAAACAAACACAAATTTATTGTTCCTACAACCAGGCTCAAGAAAATAGGTGGCTCGTTTAGATGCCAATGTATACGTTTTTATAATAAACTTCCTAGCCACATTCAAGATCTAAGCTTTAATAAATTCAAATCTTTTATAAAACGGAAACTATGCCAGAAAGCCTATTATACTGTGAAAGACTATATTGAGGACAAAAAGGCTTGGGATTGAGCTGCTCCAATAAATTTACACGGTGAATGTTGATTTTAATTTGCTAGCTATTTTAGACATGAATATTTACTGTAAAAAATATTATATTATTTTCAGTATTGAGAATATGAGGACTATGTGGGTCATTGTTTCAGTTATATTCTTGATCTGGCAGTTTAAGTAGTTTATGCGGCCTACCCAAATGTCCTTTCTTTGGTATTGTTCGTCGAATCGTTGAGCTCCTTAAGTTCTGAGTTGAGCTGCACGGCTACTGACAAATGCGTGCACTGACTGGACAGGTCCACTTAATCTGTGTGGTTCTTTCCTCAAAAGACCATTTCAGACACCAATCTACATGGTTCTCAAACATTATGTCCGATTTTTTTTATATACACATTGACATTGTTGAATTTTATATACACAATGACATGAGTATTTACTTGTAAAGTAGTATGTTATTTTAATTATTGTGAATGTGAAGATTATGTGGGTCATTGCTTTTTTTTTCGCAGTTAATTTTGATCATGATCTGGCAGATTGAGTAATTTATGTGGCCTACCCAAATGTCCTTTCTTTGGTATTGTTCGTCGAATCGTTGAGCTCCTTAAGTTCTGACTTCCTGAGTTGAGCTGCACGATTACTGACAAATGCGTGCACTGACTGGACAGGTCCACTCAATCTGTGTGGTTCTTTCCTCAAAATACCATTTCAGATACCAATCTATATGGTCTTCACATGATCTGACCAAGATTATGTCTGGACTTTAAAAGAGACCGTGACCTCTGAGTTTGTTTCGGCCTTTCTTCTCAGAGTAGTCAGATAGGAAACGCCGACCTCATCTAGTTTAAAAATATGATTGACGTGTAAAAGTGTTTGTACAAACCTACTTACAGAAATAAAATCATTTATCATTTATCATTTAACACACATAAAAAAAAACTATATTACACAAAAACAACCGACTTATTCCTCACCTTTTATTATTTTTCACTTTTTAGTTGCGGTACCTACCCCACGCAAATTCGTATACCACTACTTGGTGTGTAAATAACAGTGACAGGAAATTATTAACACATCGTCCATATAAACTAAGTGGAAAAATATGCAGTATTAAAGATAACTCAAAAACTACTGGCCAGACCTTGATCAAATTCAAATGGGACCACATGTGAAGCACCAGCTATCAAATAAAAAAAAGAATCATCCAAATCGGTTCACCCAGCAAAAAGTTCTGAGCTAACACACATTAAAAAAAAAAAACATACAGTCGAATTGAGAACCTCCTCCTTTTTTTGAAGTCTGTTAAAAATATCAGCAAGGACAGCTTGTAACAGTGAGGTCTTGGATTCGATTCGATGAACGAACGACGGATGTAGTTGGTTTTTATTTCGTTATTTATCTGTTGATAAACCTAGATACCGTTGAGGTATGCATATACAAAAATAAATTAGGTATAGAGTACCTACAGATTTCCTTCCCACAATAATCTCCAGTAACTTAACAAAATCGAAATGCAATGGATAGCTATCAAGTTAGTAAAAAGCAACAATATAAAGTGATAATTTATCATCGTTCACTGTAAGTGTCGGTTCAAGCGCTTGCGCCGTCAAAACATTATAATTGATAGATCGAAAAATGTAACAGAGAAGATAGCTTAGTTGTTAGATGTCGGCTTATGACGTTGGACACGAGTTTGAGTCTCGGTTAGACAGTTTTGTTTACGAAAGTTTGCATAGTCAAGTAAAAATTTCCTATAAAATGTATAACTTAGTGGAAAGATTGAGCATTGGACCTATATTTTAGATAAGATAAGATAAGTCTTTATTTGCTTTAAACATGGTATAAAGTTGTTACAGTCTGCTTTGATATAATTAATGTGCACATGTTTAGCTATACAGAATATTGTATCTATTGCATGCAAAATAATGAATACACGAGTTAAAGGTGAACTATACAATGTCGCAGATTAATTGGTAATACTATAATAGTCATCCAGATCATACATCATAAACATTGTCATTAATACTTGTACATACAAATTTTACATTTTTAAGTTAAAGAAATCATTAATGTCATAAAAGTTATGTCCATTCAGCCATTTATATAGTTTATTTTTAAATGAGCTAGCATTATTTAATAATTTTACTTCGTTTGGTATATTATTGTATATACGTACACACATCACAAGGCAGCTTTTAGCATACTTGGCTGACTTAGGATTATCCTTTAATACAAGTCTGTGTGGATCCCTTGTTGGTCGAGAGATTACCTCATACGCCCTTTTGAACAATCCCTTATTACTGTACACAAATTTACAGATTTCGTATATGTAAAGTGAGGGAAGTGGTAATAAACCTAGCTTTTTAAAATTAGAGTTTCCGTTCTAGTTGCCTGTTCTACTTTCGTTCAGTCAGTCATTGGAATGTTTGGGAACAGCGATTGCGTTTTCACTTTCATAGTTCAACAACATTCATTGCGTTATTTCGTTGTTGAGCAGACAATTTTTTCGAACATATGATGCAATGCAACAGCAATGGATTGAAAATTATTAGGAAAGCCATTTTTTCTACAAGAGGCACCTGCCTGCACAAGATCCGTGTATTGTCTATTGACAAATTAGCTTAAGACAGAACGACGTTAGCTAGCTTTGAGGGATAGCTATTTAGCTAACCCTCGGGGTTGGTTGATTTCGTTTAGTCTTTTTAAAATAGAATAGAAATCGTTTATTTCCATAAGTTAGTTATACAGATTCGATGTAACCTAGACGCGTATTGCAGAGCGTCGCTCATCGCTCGGGCGTTGCTTGAAGCTAAATTCAAGCCATTTGATTGGTTGAGACTGGTTTTAGGTAGTGCTTGGATGTTGAGTGGCGTTCTGTAATACGCGACTTAAACTATGAGGGAGTATTAATTTTGTATTTATCTGTGGGGGCTTGTAATTAGCAACTTAGATAAATATTATTGTTATTATAATGTTATTAGTCTGTAAGCCTTCCAAAAATAAAGAAAATAATAAAATAAAATTATTCAGATTGTGATTGAAAGTGTGTTACGCAATTAGGGGCCGGTTACGAATCTGCTTCATTGTCTCATAGCTCCATGCCTAAGGAGGTGGCAATAAGATGGTTGTAATCAGGGCGAAAAGCAGGACGAACATTTAAAAAAGAAAAAAGGTAATCATATTTTTGACATTGGAACGCGGAACGCACTGTGTGGTCGCATACACCACGCCCCGTTAACGACCTAGCAAACTGTTAAGTTAATCCGCAGATAAGCGTCACATGACACAAGCACCATTGTTCTAACAGAATAGATAATTTACGCTGACAACGTCGCCGGATTACTGGAGATAGCGTTGTGTAATATGAGCCTGCTGGCTTCTTGCCTACAGGCTGTTTAGGCTTCGGAGGAAAACACTACTAATTGAAGTTGTCTTTTACACCGTCGTTTTCTTTTAAGCAATTGAGTCTTGAAATGCTTTCAAGGCTTCGTTTGGTAAACAACTTTTGCTTGTTTCTTGACTTCCTGCTGCCACCTAAGCTGTTTTTTCCCACTTGTTTACTCATTTAGAAATGAGACAGAGACACAATAATCTGTCTGGAAATCATTAAGTGTACAACTTACTTCTGTAAGTGACACAGCTTCAGGTACCAGCGCCAGTGCCTAAACTGTTTTCTTTAACAAAAGGTCCCGTTCAATAATTTTGAGATCACGTGGCAGTTTCATACTGCATTTGTTTTCAACCGTATAAATAGTGGATACTGTCGTTTAATCCCATTTTTTACCGTAAAACATCATACTGATCATCGCCTTATAACCAGTGCTTTATATAACGTGCTTCTACAAATAGAAAATCTTGGATAAAAAGTGCTGCATATATAGATTTCTATGTCTACCAACTTCACCTGCACTATATGAGCAACTGAACTCATTTCCCTTGTTTCCAAAAAATACTGCCATCTTGTGTCATTCTATTTCAAAATAACACACCAAGAACACTCATCTCCTCATAATCCCACAATACAAGTCAACTGAAGTGAATTGATTGCCCTTGGTGCTCAAGGGTGGCCGACCAGCTATCTGTCACTAATCCAAGGGGCTGTCTTATCCTAAACCATTACTTTGCTTATAATGAGATAAAGCACACTTCATTAGGTTCTTTGTGACTTAAAATCTTGGGTGTTTGTTAAAATGTTGGAAAATGGTTATAAAGTGTACATTGATGGATTATTCAATGCTAATGTGATCATTGGTTTTGAGTATAAGATAAAAGACATAATTCAGTTGCCAAAGCAGAAAAATATTAAAGAGTCTTCGAAGCTTATTGAGAACTCACGAAAATTGTTAATTGTGTATTTGGTATGTTCTCCAAAATCATCTGGTGGATCACTCCATATTAATATTAATTAATAGTGTTCCGTGTTTTTTTTCGAAAAGGTATTTAAAGAAACCTGTTTTTATATTGACTATAATCAAGCAGTTTTGGAAATATTTAGGTTCGAAACCTCCGGGCCCGGAGAGCGAGCTATTGTTTTGGAGATTGAACAATTTTGTCTATGCTGTATTTTCTTTTTCAAGGTTTCTTCTAGCTGTGTCATACAAATCTATAAATTGACTGATTTATAAAAGCCTATACCTGTCACTCGCAATACTTTATCGATACCAAGAAGAAAGAGACCCTTAATTGAATTATTACGGTAAACAGTTTATTGGCTATTAAAGCCATTAGCACATCGCGGGTGCGTTTATGTTTCTCTGTGAAATGTACTGGCCGTAGGTACGTATAGTACAATTCAAACTTAATGGCGGCTCGGAACATGAGGCGAGTCGCTGCGCAGTAACCAATTCACGTGTCAGCGAGGTGAGGGGTGTGGTACTGCGCAGCGAATAGCGCACTTCACAGCCGCCATTAAGTTTGAATCGTACTGTAACACCTGGTTTTTAGGCTTCCGTACCCGAAGGGTGCCAAGGGTGGTGCTGGTTTCTATTACTAAGGCTCCGCAGTCCGTCCGTCTGTCACAGGGCTGTATCTTTTGAAACGTACTACTAAACACCACAATAACAACAAATAAAATAAACTTAAAAAATAAAGGGGGTCCATATAAGAATTGATCTTTATAATGGCAATACATACAAACGTATAGCTAATATACCTGTTAACGGTGGTACGGAACCCTTCGTGTGCGAGTCTGACTCGCACTTAGTCGCTTTTTTACAACTTGACTATCGGTTGCGACGTTCCGTAAAAGCAATAAACGGTCTATGGTGCAACTTGACCATAAAATTGGCGAAATCTAGGTTTAGCTGCGACTGTCTTGTGCTATATTGATAAAATCACTAAGTGCGGTGTCTGTCTTGCAATTGTACTCGCCTTGTGCTCCTAGGGTTTGTGGGGTGAAAAATGGACCACTCCCTCCCACATAGTCACGGTAATAGTGATAGCTGGGCCATTATATGATATAAAAGTCGAAATTTAAAGGACTTCGATTTACCCTGAAACATTCAACTCCCTGAAACAATTATGAAATGGAACCAACAGTGCATGTAACAAACAATATAAATCAATGTACGATCGAACAACATAAATCGAACGATTGTATCAATTAGCCGCCATTAATGTGACGTCAGCAAACATGGCGTCCATTGCGCAGGAAAATTGGGAAAGCGGCGTTCAGAGCTTGAGATTGTAATATGAATTTCATGTAAAAATAGGTACGTCACCGTTCTCTGTTAATATGATTCATTCAGAGGTTTTATTATTTGATATAGTTTAAATAGATATCTCTTTTTTTTTATTCGTATTTACAAATATAAAATTACACATAATAACCTAACCTGACTAAAGCTATTAACAAATTAAAATATGGCATCGAAAAATTTCTCAGCATCGCTGTTGACTGGTAATGTACCCAAGAGACTGGCGGCATATGCTTAGCCTCTGGCCAAGGTAAAAGCCAGTCCTTGGGTCAAGGGAAGTGTCAAACAGGCGTTTGGAGATTTCGTTGACATCTGATTGAAGTAGACGTCATGCAAACCAAATTCTGTTCTTCGATCTACTCAATTGATTATAAGAATATGATTTTTTAAGTATCACATCAACTTATTAAACATTAGCCAACCAATCACAATAGTACTGAAGTAACTATTCAGATGACTGCATAATTTGCAGCCATCTGCATCCATTTCCCAAGATTGTGTTGCTTGTTCTTCGTCATCGTGTTGACGGCACGACAGTGTATTAAATTTTGTTGGCCCAAAACTTCGCCACTTCCACGGCTTCGTCTGTGGCAGCGCAGAGGTCGCTTTATCTGCATTTTTTAGGACAAAGAGGGCAGGCTAGGAGGTGGGACATAGTTTACGCCTCAGCTCCACATCTACACCCTATGTTGCTTGTTGCAAATCAAACACGGAAGCCTCATAAATATGACATTACGATTCCGACCACGGCATCCATAACAATTGACGTCTTTATTATGTCATTAGACAAACACAATAAATCATTGCAACGATCAATTATCATGAAGTCACGCTCGATCTGTTGTTTCAATTAGCGGCCATTACTGTTACGTCACAAAATGGCCGCAAGCGGGAAAATTCGCCATAGTCGATAAAATGAATGAATGTTTGTGATGATAGAATATAAAGCTAGAAATATCCACTTAAATCATACTATGGAGATAACTATGAATATTAAAAACTCAAAAGAGTATACTCAAAATAATAATGGCGTCATTTATCCGCCATTTTGAATTGAAATCTGTGACGTTACGAATATGACTTAGGATTTCGAGTAATTCATCAACTCGTCCTACATGCCCTACGGCCCATTTAGGACGACTTGCAGAAAATCATTCTGCAACTCGTCCCACGTTTCTTTTTGTGTGGAACTTTAAACTTTATCAAGGTTTGGTACAGTTAGTAAGACAAGATATTTCAGTCCTATTATAACAGTTAAATCTTTTAAAATTGTTGATTATTTTATTTATAATTATTGATTATTATCTTTATGACGATTGCTACAATCAATCAACTCAGCCTATCGCAGTCCACTGCAGGACAAGGGCCTCTCCCATGCTGCGCCACAACACCCTGTCTTCCGCCTTCCGCATTCAGTCTGTCCTAGCCACCTTTTTGAGGTCGTCGGTCCATCTAGCTGGGGGGCGTCCCACACTACGCTTGCCGACACGCGGTCGCCACTCCAGTCTACTCCACCGGCCATCAGTCCTTCGACAAACATGGCCAGCCCACTGCCACTTCAAAATGCTTACTCTGCAAGCTATGTCGGTAACTCCGGTTTTTTTTCCGGGTAACTTCGTTTCTGATTTTATCCTTCGAAGAAACCCCGAGCATAGCCCGCTCCATACCGCGCTGAGCGACCTTAAATTTGTGGGTCAGCCCGACTGTCAGTGGCCACGTTTCGGTACCGTATGTTATAACGGGCAGCACGCACTGGTTGAAGATCTTCGTCTTCAAACATTGCGGGATTGGTGACGAGAAGACTTGACGAAGTTTTCCAACCACTGCCCAACCTAACCGGATCCACCTGCCGGCTTCTTTCTCAAAGTTTCGTCTACCGAGCTGGATGACTTGCCCTAGGTGGACATACTCCTTCACAACTTCGAGAAGCGACCTTTCGATGTGGACTGGACTTGGCAAGACGTGCGAATTGCACATGATTTTCGTCTTGTCCAAATTCTTCCCGAGAGCAGCATCTGGTCTAATTGTACGATTGCTTATTATTTTATAATTTTAGGTTTATTATTATTAAAACTATAAATAATGGTTTATTTTAATATTCATTATTACCTCGTGTGTTAATTAGTGTAAAATTTGTGATGATTTAATATTTTATAAAAAAAAAACACTAACACTTTTGCTACTGATTGTACTTTTTCTCATTTTGATAGTAACGTGGGACGAGTTGCAGAATGAAAATATATTTTATTTTGATTTTCTGCAAGTCGTCCTAAGCGGGCCGTAGGCATGTAGGACGAGTCGGTGAATTACTCAGGATTTCAGCACCCTAATTGCATAAAGTCTCGTACACACTGGCGCGACGCGACAGCGTACACAAAGGCACCGCGTGCCGCGCGACGAGCGGCGTCTTTGTGTCGTGCTGTCGAGTCGCGCCTGTGTGTACGAGCCTTAACACACTATCTACCACAATCAGAATAATTTTGAACCCTATTGCTAATCCATTGCTTCATATGTTCGAAAAATTTGTCTGCTTAACAACATAAATAACGCAATGAATGTTGTTGAACTGTCAAAATGAAAGCCATTCCGACTATTAGTGTGTTACGTAATTACCTCGCGGGTCAAGAAAAATTAAACTACCTTATTTGTAGGATGTTTCCTTGTATTTAAGCTGTAGGGGTAACAAAAACGAAAATACAAAACCAAAGACACCGACTTCCGAAATTAAAGTTATTATTCACGGTTTTTAGTGTTTTTCTTGGAAGTCAGTTGTTTTTTTTTTTGTAAAATTGTTTTTATTTTTCACTTTTTAGTTGTTGTACGTACCCCACAAAAAATCGTACAACACTACAAGTAGTGGTGGTGGTGTTATTTACATATCTTGATATGTAAATAACAGTCACAGGAAATTATTAAAACATCATCAATATAAAATGTGGAAAAAATACGCAGTATTAAGGATAACTCAAAAACCACTGGTCAAAACTTGATCAAATTTATATGGGACCACATGTAAAGCACCAGCTTTCCAATAAAAATGAAACATTCAAATCGAGTCACCTATAAAAAAGTTCTGAACTAAAACACATAAAAAAAAAACATATAGTCGAATTGAGAACCTTTTTACAAGCTTTTATTTTTTTGAAGTCGGTTAGAAATATTACGAAAGTTCATAGTCTTTAATGTTCATACGAGTAGTTTTCAGTTTTTCTTTTGGCGTCCTACCTACAATGAGTACTAAAACCAATTTGATTCGATTTAGCTAGTATATATAATATATGTTCTTCTTTGCTGGGCGTTAAAAAGGTCACTGCCTGCTGAATGTCATAATATAATATAACACTTATGCATTATACATACTTATTTTTAACTTAAAGTATATTATTATACCGTAACGTTCAACGAACGAAACGCCTACTTACTTCCCTATAAAAATCGAATTACGTAAGTATTAAAATCCCATAAAAAACGTAATCCTTTATATCACGGAACGGAACGGAGCACGGTACAAAGATAAATAACTATTAACTTATCGTTACATCGCATTATCGTCTATAAAGTGGAATTACCTGAAAATATTATATAAATAATCGCATTACGATGACAAGCTATGAATAAAAACCGGACAAGTGCGAGTTGAACTCACGTGGAGAAGGTACTTTACGATGAATATTATACCCACCAAAAAAAAAACATGTAAAGTAGGTTGTCAAGACTTACATAACGCTTTCACTGTTAAAAAGTTAGCAGATCTAATGTAGAGCCAAGCTCCTAGAACTTAACTCTACAAGCCTTAGATCTTACGGCTTGGCCGTGTCGCTGTCGTAGCACACACAATCCTATGGGCTTATGGTAAGAACTTAAGTCACTGGTCTTTAATGTTGTGTCATACAATAGTTTAATAAAACGGCCAAAAGGTAAGGTTTGTAGAGTTTGGCCTTGTAAAGTAGGGGCTTGGCTTGGCTCTACATTCGATCTGAAACTTTTAACATTATAATAATATAATAATAATATTTATTGAATAAAAACATTTACAAAAAGTGTACATTTAGTCAACTGTAGTAATATTTTCCATACAATATTGTAGTGCCTAAAAATAAACTAAAACTAAAATTTGATTACAGATGCAAATAATGATGATTCGGAATTACAATAAAAGGGAGGGACACGCCCGATCTAGGTTAATTCAAACCTGTGTTTCAGGCCATCACTTTACATTTCAATAATTGGGACAGTAAAATTTAAGTAGAATTGTTATAACATTAACAACTATAAGAAAAAGCATATTGTTACATTAATACCTAAATCTAAGCCTATGTAAATATACAAAAGTAAATACCAGGGAATATATTATTATAATGCGAAAATTAAAAAAAAAAACTGTCCGTGTAATTGAGAATCGCTAAATAATCTGATATCATTTTACTACATTTTATATAATTTACACTATGGAAGCTTAGTAACTTGTTAAGCCTATTATACAGAAGTGGGCCTAAAAACACATAAAATCGATTAGCAAAAGCATGTCTAGTTTGTGACTTTATGCAAACCAAGTCCTTCCTTCTCCTGTCGGAAGGTACTGGGGCAAAAGGAAGTGCAGTGTGCTGGTGTAGTACTAAGCTTAGAATAAATAATTGCCGTACTGTTAGTACATTACATGCTATGTAGAGCTGGTGCGTAGGAAATCTAAAAGGGCGAAAGGTAGCTTTAGAATTGCTCTTTGAGCACGTTCTAGAAGGAGTAAAATTGTTTTTGCAGGACCACCCCAGGAAGTTATGCAATAGTTGAGAATGGATTGACACAAAGCTAAATACACCTGTTTAATTAACTTATAGTCGGCTATGTTCCGTAAATTCTTAAAAGCGTATATTAATTTGCGCACTCTAGTACATAGTAAATCGATATGTTTACGGAAATTTAGATTGGAGTCAATAGTGACACCTAGATATTTTAAATGGTCAGCTTTAGCTAAACTGGGGCAAGAACATGCATTGTCAGCGTACGTGCTACAGTTATGTACGTAAATGTTTAGATTTGTTAGCGGTATGTTAGTATTTCTCATTGTTAATGAAATGTATTTTGTTTTATCTGCATTTAATGTTAGGAGATTGTTGTTATAACCATTCTGAGCATGTTCATAGACTTCAACTCTTGATTTAGCAGAGAACAATAGAGCGGTGTCATCCGCATAAGACATTATGACACGGTTTCGGAGTGGCAGGCTGCATAGTTCATTTATATAGATTAAAAATAACGTAGGGCCCAAAATGCTGCCTTGTGGAATTCCAAAACAACTATTTTTAAGTTCAGAACTCAAGTTCTGAACTTAAAAATAGTTGTTTTACACAAACACTACAACTACTACTACTACTTTAGTATACAAATACTGACCTATTTTTAAACATTGATGGCGATCGCTAAGATAATCAGAAAATAGTAGAAGTTGTGCTCCTCTTATCCCAAGTGTTTCAAGCTTGTGCAAAAGTAAAGTACAAGAAATAGCGTCGAAGGCCTTGGCAAGGTCTAAAAATATACTAATTGTGTGCATACCATTATCTAGATTGAAAGTTATATAATTAGTTAATTTATGTACTGCTTGGCTAGTAGATCTTTTGGGCCTAAAACCAAATTGATAATCTGAAAGTAGACTGTTATCTTCCAGATATTTTATCAATCTACTGTTAATAATTTTCTCGAGAATTTTTGAGAGATCTGTTAACACTGAAATAGGTCTGTACTTATTCACACAGTTTTTGTCTCCACACTTGAATACAGGTGTGACCACAGCTTTTTTAAGCAATTTAGAGAATGTTCCTTTAGATAAACATAGCTGAAAAATGTAGGTTAGCGGCGGGGCAAGTAGGTATTTAAATATTTTAAGTATATTCAAATCATATCAAATCAAATCACTTTTATTTGTTAACACAGGTAAAGCAATACAGATGTTATATTTGATGAAAGAGCGCTATGTTATGCCAGAAGGCGTACAAATATGGTGTGCTTCTATCTCAAGATCACATATTAAAGTTTCAGATTAGAGATTAGAGTTTCAGATAATCATGCATAATTATGGTATTTAATTAACAATACAAATTGAAAAAATTACATAACATTGTTTAACACATTAAAATACAATAAAAAATTAAGTCAAAATAATTAAAAATGTCCAAAAATATTAAATGTCAATATTAATAATGGATTTCAAATCCAAACATCACGTAAGTTTCTGTCATATAACATAAAAACAAAGACAAACCAAAAAAAATCACACAATTTATATTGACGCATTTTAATAATAACTTTTTAATTTTTGTAATTTTGTTTATATTGAGCCATCATTCAAAAATTCATCTAATGTGTAGTAACACTTGTCACTAAGCAACTTATTAAGTGCCTTTTTGAATTTTAATAATGGCATATTTTTAATGGCATTCGGTATTTTATTATAAATTTTTGGAGCGTTGCCGAAGAAACTTTTACTCATTAAGGATGTTTTACATTTAACATTACAAAGTTTATTAATATATTGAGTACGCAATGGATTTCTTCTGACTTCAGATAAGGTGACAAATAAATGCGGGTTTTTTTCCACAAATAATGCAGTTTCCATTATGTACATTGCTGGCAGTGTCAATATTTTTAGTTTTTTGAAGTGTGGAATACAGCTATCTGTCGTTTTTAAACCACACATAGACCTCACACAGCGTTTCTGCATCCTAAATACAACCTCCCTGTTAGCCGACTGCCCCCAGAAAATAATACCGTATCTTAAAACAGAAGCTACAAGTCCATGGTAAGCTGTTAGCAATGTCTCAATATTAACCTTTTTTGACAGTTGGAATAGTGCATACGCAGATTTACTTAATCGTTTACATATTATTTCAGTATGAGTGTTCCAAGTCAATTTATTATCAATAGTGATTCCTAAAAACAGCATTATCAACTTCCTTTATTTTATAGTCTTTATAAGTGATATTAATGTTCTCATTTTCACGACGTTGATGGTATTGCATGATGTTGGTTTTACTTAAATTAATTTTCAAATTATTCTCATTAAGCCAGTTTATTATTTTAGTTAGAGATTCATTAATATCATTTTCATAAGTATGTATATTATTGCATTCTATTATGGCTGTGCTGTCGTCAGCAAATAGGACCATCTTATGCTGAATTATTTTTGAGAGATCGTTGATGTAAATCAGAAAAAGGGGTGGTGCCAACACGCCGCCTTGGGGAACGCCATATTTTACGCATCTTTGTTTTGAGAAATATACGGTTTCTAATTATAGTATATTATTAGGTATGTCATCCCATCTAGTAGCACAAACATCCTTTAATCCGTTTATTAGTGTTACTACTTCGTTTACGTCGGTATCTAATAAAAACAAAAGAGTTTAGTGTAGAGGTTGTCGTAGTCGGGATTTGACGGGAAAAATTACCACATTTTAAAGATTTTTCAGCCAAGTTTTTACCAACGTTAGCAAAAAAGTTGTTTACTTTATTCATTGCTTCGGATGGGTTTATTTCTGTTGATAGTAAATCAAGCGGAGGTTCAGGATTTTTCGATCTAAATGAATTAGTTTTTATAAATTTCCACACTAGTTTACTATTTTGACCCGCCTTCTGTAATTCATTTTTATCAAGCTGATTTTTTATTTTTTTCAAAAGATTGTTACAGAAGTTTCGATACCTTTTATAAGTATCACAAAGTATTTCGTTATCAGGTGCGAGTTTCAATTTTAGGTGAAGTTTGTCTCTATGTCTTATACAACGAACGAGACCGGGTGTGATCCAGGGTTTAATACAACTATACTTTCTAGGCATTGTCTTAGTGAATGTGTTTTTCCTTATTGCATATTGTAGCGAATATAGGAAATACTCGTTTGAATTATAAACTGGGTCAAAACTAATACCACGTATGTCGTTTTCAAGGTTTGTCACATTAACTTTAGTGTAGCTACGGATGCAGTTTTCTCTAGGTGAACTTAATTGTAATGTTAGTAAAACAGCTTGATGTAAGCGAAGAATTAGTAACCAATGTTTAGGATGGATTTTTTTATTTTAGAATATTATGATCTACGCATGAGCCGCTCTGATGCGTGGGGTGATAGTGAGCTGGTAAAAGGCCATAAAATTAGCAAATATTCAGATAATTATGTACATGTGTATCAGTTTTCCCGGGAGCAATGTTAATGTTAATATCGCCCAAAAATATTATGTTTTTAAAAGATATTATATTTTTTAAGTTTGTGTCAAGTGAGTCTAAAAATCGGTCCATATTTTGAGATGGAGGCCTATAAATAGCCATGACTACCGTATCGGGAATTATTCTAATTATTAAGCAATTACTATCTTGGGATACAGGTTCTTCTTTGATAGTTCTTAAATTATTTTTGATATAAATGACTAATCCATCGTTTTGGTTTATGTTTCTGTCCGTTTTGTAAGAATAATATCCGTCAAGAGCTGGTAAATTGACTGTCTGTTTTGACAACCAACATTCTGTTAGGACGATAATATCACAGATTATGTCAAGGTTCTGTAATAACACTTCAAAACCGTTCATGTTTCGATTTATGCTGCGAATATTCTGTGTGAGCAGGATTAACGTTTTGTCACCAGAAGGAAGAAGGTATTTGCAGTCCTCAACATTACAGTTTTAGATTCAGACACAGAAAATCTATCTAGATCACAAATTAACTGATTTGTCATGATTATAAACTTAGAAGAAATATAAATAGAGAATAAGCTACCTGTTTATGTGCTAACTAAATAAAGAATTCGGTGGCGCTCTTAGGCGCCTTCATAGTCTATTGAGTTGATGTAGTTTATCTCTGCATATTTCCGCGCCGGGCAACTTACATCACCAGTTTGATGGTCACATTTCCTTTTAAAGCGTTTGCACGTCGCACATTGAGGGGGGAAGATTTGCTGCTGCATTCCTTGAAGGAGTGTCCAGTTTCTCCACAATGGTTGCAAGTAGAACTAGTTTCTCGGCAAAACTTGGCTGCGTGTCCGAACTGCTGGCAATTGAAGCACCTCGTGACTATTGTGAAATCTCTCACAGGGCACGATGTCCAGTTAATAAAAATTCTGTTTTGATAGATCATAATTTTTCTTATGCTAGCTGGTAGTTCCAAGATGTAGTTACAGGTAGGAAAGTCTTTCTTACCTGATTTATGACTCAGTTTGATGCTCTCAAGGAAGGACTCATGAGTTGTATTCGGCAGCTTGTCTGAAAGGTTCTGCTCATAAATACAGTCAAATACCTCCTTTTCGGTAAGGGATACGGGCACACCAATGACAGCGACCCTAGGGCGGCGTTTAGAAGGTTCTTCTATTGTAAAGCCCGACGATACTAGTTTGTCCGAATTCTTAAGCTTGTCAATATCGCCTTTATTTTCAGTGCTAATGAGAACGCCCCCATTTTTCACTTCTCTCAGGCCACGGACATGAAGCTTAAGTTGTTCGGGCGAGATTATCTTTTGGACAAGTGACTTAGTGTCGTCACTTGTTTGGGTCTTATCGCTGGGATAGATGGCGACTGATCTCAAATTTGCAGGACGGACGAAGTTATCGGAACCTTTCTTCACCATGCTAGCATAAGGACTGTGTCCTGAGGTATTCACCTTGGTTTCTACAACCTCTTTGAACTGCTGGAGAGAGTTCACAACGTTCTGGTGAACCTGTAGGTGCTGGATTGTGGTATGGGCCTGGATGGTTTTCTGTTTCAACGATTGGTATAAGACGGCCATCTGAGAAGTCCCACTTCAGCCCTTCTGGCAAAGAGTAGAGACACGAAGCTTCTGGTCTGTGTTCATTTTCCCTTCACCGACAATAGAGCAAACTTCGTTCAGAATGGCATCTATATATCCTAACCTTTTCTGTATCTCCGGCGTGCTGATGACTTCACTCGGCAAATCATCCTCTGCGGGTGCTGGTGGATTTGGGTCGCTCGGGGGTATAGAGATATGAGGAACAGGGTGTAAAATTCACTCATACTCTATGGAAAAGGGAGGATCCTCCGACCAGACGGGTGTTTTGTCTGGTGGGCAACTGCCCGACGGTTGATGTCGGTAAACTCTGCTTGCGCGATGCAGGATTTGCGTGACGTCAGTATGGCGTGTAACTCGCATGTGGCGATGTTGATACCGCTACAAGGGTAATGGTTCAGTAGGCGTCGGTGGAGGACTTCAATGTAGTAATTGGCTCCGACCAAACGGGCTCGATGCTGGGTTCGACATACTAGTATATTTAATGTTTATAAAAAAAAAAATGTTCATATTACACACAAAACTCAGTAAAAAAAAACCTACAAGTCACACGCGACACGCTTTACTTTTATAATACTGACAGTGCAAATAATTAAATTTATTTGTCGTATTTGTTTATTTCATAATAAAAAACACACGTCCGCTTAGTCTCGAGTCTCATAAAGCGATGCATTGAAAGCGTTATGTAAGTCTTGGTAACCTGCTTTACATGAAATGTCTTTGGTGGGATTTTATTTATTTTTGTAGGGTCCTCTACTTATTTTTATTTTAGCGGTGATATCGTACTGATATTACACAGACATGTTAAAATCATAACCCTTACTTCTAGCATAGTCGGATAAAAAAGGTATTTCTTAAATGATAAATGATAAATCATTTTATTTCTGTAAGTAGGTTTGTACAAACACTTTTACACGTCAATCATATTTTTAAACTAGATGAGGTCGGCGTTTCCTATCTGACTACTCTGAGAAGAAAGTCCGAAACAAACTCAGAGGTCACAGTCTCTTTTAAAGTCCAGACATAATCTTGGTCAGATCATGTGAAGACCATGTAGATTGGTATCTGAAATGGTCTTTTGAGGAAAGAACCACACAGATTGATCTTGCACGACAACAGCTATTTTCTTCATAGCCCACGAAAAAGAGTTTCGTCTTTGTTGTTTATGTACATGCTAATCTAGCTTTCATAACAAATGGAAGTAAGTATACCGACCATCCGTAAGAAATACAGACTTGCACACCTCCCTTTGGGGGGGTTGGAGAGCGAAAGTTACAAATTTCTTAGTATACCTAGGACTTCGGAAGACGCCCTAAAGGTTTTGATGAGCCAGTGAGTGAAACAGTCAGTGACGAAAAGGACGTATTTTAGGTATTCATAAAATCCAAAGTATAAAAGCTAGACATGGAACTTAGTGTGTTTAGAAGCCTGCTTGATACATTTTATCCTGAGAATTGGAGCTCTCTAGCATTATCCAGGCCGAAGCTATCAGGGCATGAATATACGACGAAAAGCTTCGAGAAAATGTAGGTAGTGCCCCTGCTTTTTGTTTTTGGCTCGTCTTGGCGGGGGTACTACCGTGCCCCCAGATCCCAAGACAAACTTGACATTGTAGTTGAAAAACATGTTCTCCCATACATTCCAACTGAATTTTTTATGTTGTACGCACAATATTAAAAGATTTACCACGTTATTTTAAGATTATAGACTTCTTATGGGTTTTCCTGTAGTCTGTAAGTAAAGAACTAATTTCTGTATATTTTTCAAAATTTTAGGCTCAGTAGTTAAGGAGGTAAGAGGGGGGAATGGCCCATTTTCATAAATTTTCTTAAATAACTTCTAAACTGTTTATTTTAAAATTATACAAAAACCTGCTTTCAAATAAAAAAAACCGCATTCAAATCGGTTCACCCGTTTAAGACCTACTACGGTGCCACAGACAGGCTCACAGACAGACACACATACACATAGCGGTCAAACTTATAACACCCCTCTTTTTGCGTCGGGGGTTAAAAAGTATATCAAAGCCTCTCACAACAAGCCTTTTCATTTGATATGTCACACGGTACAGTTTGCAAAACTTAATTTTTTAATTTTCTAGTTTGGCCCCCAAAATTGACCCCCATATTCAAAATTCATTTATTTACGTTACACATGCGTGTTTGGGTCACAGAAATTCATATGTGTACCAAATTGGCTGTGACAGATGGACAGGATCCTAGAAGGGTTCCGTTTTTTCATTAGGACGTACGGAACCCCAACAAATGGTAGGGATCCGATGCAATTAAATATTTCAAATTCATTTTCATTTGGGTAACTACTTACTGCTTTCTTCGACCGAGGTGAAATCAAAAGTTATTATATTTCAAACATTTATGTCCCTAGAGATATGTGCCCGGTTGATGGCAATAGGCTCGCTCGTAAAAAGTATTATATTATTTTCATTATTGTGAATATGAGGACTATGTGGGTCATTGCTATTTTGTTTTTTTTTTTTCTCAGTTAATTTTAATCATGATCTGGCAGTTTGAGTAATTTATGCGGCCTACCCAAATGTCCTTTCTTTGGTATTGTTCGTCGAATCGTTGAGCTCCTTAAGTCTTGACTACCTGAGTTGAGCTGCACGATTACTGACAAAAGCGTGCACTGACTGGACAGGTCCACTCAATCTGTGTGGTTCTTTCCTCAAAAGACCATTTCAGATACCAATCTACATGGGCTTCACATGATCTGACCAAGATTATGTCTGGAATTTAAAAGAGACTGTGACCTCTGAGTTTGTTTCGGCCTTTCTTCTCAGAGTAGTCAGATAGGAAACGCCGACCTCATCTAGTTTAAAAACTATGATTGACGTGTAAAAGTGTTTGTACAAACCTACTTACAGAAATAAAATCATTTATCATTTATCATTTACATGTCAGAACGATATGGAAAGACGTGCACGTTAAAACCGTCCGTAACAAAAAAGATAGAAACAAAACATAAACAATTCAGAAATTAAAATAAGCCGTGGCAGTTAAGAGATGACCAGTCCCTACTGACGGCGCCCGTTCACGAAAATGACGCATGGACCAGCACCATTCAGCTCAACCATTTTGAAGGGAACTTAATGATCCAACACTGCTGCTTCATGCTGCTGATTCATAGAAAACTCCAATACCTGCACGGTCAAAATACATAATTATATGGATCAGCATTTTTAGGGTTCCGTACCCAAAGGGTAAAACGGGACCCAATTACTAAAACTCCGCTGTCCGTCCGTCTGTGTGTCCGCCTGTCACCAGGCTGTATCTCATGAACCGTGATAATTAGACAGTTGAAATTTTCACAGATGATGTAGGTATTTCTGTTGTCGCTATAACAACAAATACTAAAAAACAGAATAAAATAAATATCTAAGGGGGCTCCCATACAACAAACGTGGTTTTTTTGGCATTTTATAGGTAATGGTATGGAACCCTTCGTGCGCGAGTTCGACTCGTACTTGGCCGGTTTTTTTTTTATAATAACTGACGCAAAATTTCAACGCACGGTGGTTCAAAATCATGTAAGTACTGAATCCATGGTGACAGTGTGTGCGTCAATGTCTTTGCCAAGTAACAATAAACACGTAAAAAACGTACTTCAAGGCCTCAGAGCAACTTCTTTCTAGCTTACACTTTACCAGTCCATTTTCGATCAGTAGACCTTTGACAGTCGTTACGAGTAGTCAGAAGCCCAAAAACTCTGACAATCAGTCCTACCAAGGGGTATTGGGTTATCCAGTACCTGGGTTATGGAGGTCAGATAGGCAGTCGCTCCATGTAAATTACTAGTATTCAGCTGCATCCGGTTAGACAAGAAGTCGACCCCAACATAGTTGAGAAAAGGTATAGGGTGATTTCCACCAAACGGCTCGCATCAAAACGGATTTTACAATCTTTAAGCGATATTAAATCGTGTACAAAGTTTTTAAAGTCTATATTACCAAGCCGCGCACAGCAGCTTGACCGCAAGCGTCTTCCGCGACACGCGATCGTAGCCGAAAGTATGCTGCGACGCGGCTCTGCGATCGGCTGTCGCCGAATCCGTTCGTATCCTTTCCGATCCGATGCGATGCGAACCGTTTGGTGGAAATCATCCTTAAGACAAATTGGATTTCGCTCTAGCATATTTACACTTCCAATTTCAACACCTCCACAACTCACCAGAAATCCACTTAAAACTGAACCAACCTAATTTTAAAATGTCCAAATCACGTTACATTTCGAATTTATTCAAACAACAAACAAAACCGACCTGTTTCAACCAATTCGAACAAATGAGAGGCCAAACTTCGGCAATAAGTCAAGCCGTTTTGTGTACGGCTGTACGTCAATAAGAGCACCTGGTTATTGGCGCAAGTTTGTGTTTGACTGTACCTACAGCAAGGGTTTCGAAATGTTTGGAGATGAATTTGTAAGGGTAGCAATGAGTTATGTCGTGTTATCTGATTTGGTTCTACCACCCAATGCAATGCTAGAATTAGACATGTTCAACGACAAGCTACAAGATTAAGAAAAAATAGTAGTATAGTATATTTTTGTTTGCGGCAATATACAGGGTTATTTTAAATTGGGTAGATAAACTCCGCAGACGCGCTGGGTATCGATACCTAAACATGATGAAACAAAAAAAAACAACCGACTTCTAAAAAAAAACACTAAAAGACGTGAAAAATAACTATAATTTCGGAAGTCGGTGTCTTTGGTTTTGTATTTGCGTTATTGGCCACCGACTTCCGAAATTAAAGTTATTTTTCACGTCTTTTAGTGTTTTTTTTTGAAGTCGGTTGTTTTATTGTAAAAAAGTTTTTATTTTTCACTCTTTAGTTGCGGTACCTACCCCACACAAATTCGTATGCCACTACTTGGTGTGTAAATAACAGTGACAGGAAATTATTAACACATCATCCATATAAACTAAGTGGAAAAAACATGCACTATTAAGGATTACTCAAAAACTACTAGTCAGAACTTGATCAAATTGAAATGGAACCAAATATGAAGCACCACCTATCAAATAAAAAAAGAATCATCCAATTCGGATCACCCATAAAAAAGTTCTGAACTAACACACATAAAAAAAAAACATACAGATGATAAATGACAAATGATTTTATTTCTGTAACTAGGTTTGTACAAACACTTTTACACGTCAATCATATTTTTAAACTAGATGAGGTCGGCGTTTCCTATCTGACTACTCTGAGAAGAAAGGCCGAAACAAACTCAGAGGTCACAGTCTCTTTTAAAGACCAGACATAATCTTGGTCAGATCATGTGAAGACCATGTAGGTTGGTATCTGAAATGGTCTTTTGAGGAAAGAACCACACAGATTGAGTGGACCTGTCCAGTCAGTGCACGCATTTGTCAGTAATCGTCCAGCTCAAGTCAGGAAGTCAGGACTTAAGGAGCTCAACGATTCGACGAACAATACCAAAGAAAGGACATTTGGGTAGGCCACATAAATTACTGAATCTGCCAGATCATGATTAAAATTAACTGAGAAAAAAAAACAAAATAGCAATGACCCACATAGGCCTCACATTCACAATAATTAAAATAACATAATACTTTACAAGTAAATACTCATGTCATTGTATATATAAAATTCAACAATGTCAATGTGTATATAAAAAAATCGGACATAATGTTTGAGAAACATGTAGATTGGTGTCTGAAATGGTCTTTTGAGGAAAGAACCACATAGATTAAGTGGACCTGTCCAGTCAGTGCACGCATTTGTCAGTAACCGTGCAGCTCAACTCAGAACTTAAGGAGCTCAACGATTCGACGAACAATACCAAAGAAAGGACATTTGGGTAGGCCGCATAAACTACTTAAACTGCCAGATCAATAATATAACTGAAACAATGACCCACATAGTCCTCATATTCTCAATAGTAAATATTAATGTCTAAAATAGCTAGCAAATTAAAATCAACATTCACCGTGTAAATTTATTGGAGCAGCTCAATCCCAAGCCTTTTTGTCCTCAATATAGTCTTTCACAGTATAATAGGCTTTCTGGCATAGTTTCCGTTTTATAAAAGATTTGAATTTATTAAAGCATAGATCTTGAATGTGGCTAGGAAGTTTATTATAAAAACGTATACATTGGCATCTAAACGAGCCACCTATTTTCTTGAGCCTGGTTGTAGGAACAATAAATTTGTGTTTGTTTCTAGTATTTATATTGTGGATATCACTGTATTTTTTAAACAGATTAATATTTTTATGTGCATACAAAAGATTTTCATAAATATACTGAGAAGGCACAGTAATTATATTAATCTCTGAGGGAGTGTCTGGGACTTAATTTATAGATTGAACGAATTGCCCTTTTTTGTAAAACGAAAATTGTCTGGATATCGGCGGCATTTCCCCACAACAGAATATCGTACGACATCACACTATGAAAATAACTAAAGTATACTAAACGGGCTGTCTCTAAATCAGTTAAACCACGAATTTTTGTAACGGCGTATGCTGCAGAGCTAAGCTTTTTTGACAATTTATCTATGTGGGGGCCCCATTGAAGCTTGGTATCCAAAGTTATGCCTAAGAAAACTGTGGTATTTTCGGGTTTCAGCACTTCACCCTTTATGAGAACACTAGTTTCTACTTGTCTAACATGAGGTATCGTAAACTTAATACATTTAGTTTTTTTCTCGTTAAGAAGTAGGTTATTAACATTAAACCAGTTAACTACTATTGCAAGGGCGCTATTTACATTGTCAGTAATCAGCTGCTGACGTTTCAGTTTAAATAAAAGTGAAGTGTCGTCTGCAAATAACACTATAATTATCATGTTTATCCTTTATGAGGTAAGGCGAGTCATTTATATAATGAAATTATATGATGAATTGAGAACCTCCTCCTTTTTGTGAAGTCAGTTAAAAATTGGATGATTTGTTTTGTGGGGTCATCGACCGCAGTTATTGTAGTCACTTTAAATACCTTTCAGTTTTTCTTTGTGTAAATTCTACAAACGTGATGGATATCGATATCCAAACAGGATATAAAATAAGAAAACAGTTTTCCTCAACTCATACTTAAAGTAACAACACTAGCAGCGGTCGTTGAACTCCCAAAAAAAATCATCAAATCCTTTTATTTTTTATTTTACCGTGTTTAGATATCTATACCAATCGCGTCTGCGGAGTTTAGCTAGCAAATTTAAAATAATCCTGTATTGTGGTGAACGCTAGGTGCGCCTTAAGTGTCATGTGTATGGGTCGTTTAGTTATTAAGATTGTGTTTTTTTTTTAAATAAATAAACACATCCATGTCAAAACTCGTCGAAGTATGCTGAAGAAAGAAATAGCCAGTAAAAGTACTGGCTGGTCAATCAAACAACTCAGTCTATCGCAGTGTAATGCTGGACGAAGGCCTTTCCTCTCTGGTTTTCCAAGTCAGGCATTTTTAAACTCCTTGGGGTTTTTTCGCCGTTAGCCAATTTTCATTATCATGGCAATGTCATATAAACATTATTTTTTAAACTATCTATGAAAGTACCAAAATAATGTTTCACTTGAAACTCGAACATGAATTGATTACCTAACTACTTACAAAAAAACGATGGACGTCTAAACGTGTGTACTTACTTTGTGTCACGATTTCAATAATTCACGATACAAGAGATAGAGAGAGAGATAGAGATAATATTTATTTGCTTAAACAAACAGAATATAAAAAAACAAAAATAAGTTAATAAGACCTGTAAACAATAATTAAGAAAAGACAAATATACGAAATCGAAATCACAGTTTAAAATAAGCCATTAACAAGATGGATTAACAACACACAACTTCTTTTTAAGGGGGATGCGCTCAGGCAGCTTGCGAAACTCAAAAAAACTTTCGTTTTTTGCATTTTGCAGGTCACTGTCAGGTTGTATGTTGATTAAAATATGATTCGCGGCCGTAAAAAAATATGGTTTTAAAGAATTATAAGCATTAGAATCAGCAATACAACTCCTTAAGTTAGAATTGGCCTCAAATGTCATGATTTCATGAAATGATCATTCAATAGGGTAATATGAACGTAGCTCTCTATGTTCATATTACCCTATTTAAATTTATGATCATAAAAATCATCACTACATCTCTATGTATTGATGATTTTTATGATCAAAATTTAATAAATAAATATTAGATACGGCCGCGAATCATATTTAGATCAACATACATCCTGATACTGACCTGCAAATTGTAAAAAACATAAGAAGATTTGAATTTCGCGGGCTACCTTGCGCATCCCCCTTAACAACAGAGTGTGAATAACCTCAAAAAATCTACAAAAAACAGAAATAAAAATAAAGAAGCCTGCTACAAAATTGGCAGGCAAACTGGCGTGCCTAATAACGCTAATTGACGTTTTTATTCATAGCGGTAGACTATTAATTTTCATAGGTTTACGAATAAAAATTATTTTCATGTTGTGTAGGGAAATCCCTTCGGTAAATTGAAATGAATGAAAGTGGATTATGCCAGTTGGTTTGGCACAGTGGCCGAGTGCTTGGCTTTTGCTCGATTGGTCGCTAGTTCGACTCCTATAAAGGGTGGCACGGACATCGACAGACTGAAACCATGAATTCAACACAAATGATTCTAGACGCCCCTAGCATAGACATTTTACGTAGATTATCAGAACAAAAAAAATGCTGTTTCATAGAAAAGTGCAATACCTACACGATCTAAATTTATGGAACAGAGTTTTTTTTTTTTAGTAACTGACGAAACATTTCAACACAGGCGGTTTCGCCAGTCAGCTCGCCGACAGGTAAGGACCAGGCTCGGGTCGACGGCGCGTTGTGCTCCACGCGCGCCTCAAAGAGATGTCAGCACTAATTGACGGGGTCGCGGATTGTTCGGAAGAGTTACCGTGGTCCTGGCGCACAGGCAACTGAAGGAACACGGGTGGGTTTTAGTCAATAAGAGTCTGACACGCTCTTCCGCTCCGCCCAGAGCGGGAGAGAAGTCATTTGATGATATCCCAACCAAAAAACAAAAGGTGGGTTCAGAATCATTTAAGTACTGAATCCATGGTAACAGGTAGCGTGTCAATATCCCTGCCATCCTGTATGTGGTGCATGGTGCTTTCTATATGACTTACCTACAGATAGTTGTCTTGTGTGGCTGTAAACGTATTCGAGACAGAGAAACAATATCTTGTGAGGAAAACATACAGCTGGAGCGTTTTTTGTCCTAAAAATTACTGTTTAAAGTAATTTTTTATGATTAACGTTTGTTGATAGCAATAGGCTCGCCCTGCTCACCCCCTTTACTGGCAAAATGTGGGTGAACTATAGGAGTGCCTCTACCCAACCCTTCAGATACAGGCATGATATTTATTAACGTTTGTTGTTGCCGCTACATCAGAAGGAGTAAGAAGAAGGTCAAGAAGGTCTCAGAAGATACTAGTCATCATTAAGTCATAAACACGTTAATATTTGCTTCTTTTACAACATTTTGACAACAATGACGACGTTATGATAACAAAGCTCTAAAAATAATCTACAAGGTTGTCCTTGGTTACTACTACATTATAACTCACTATGTCAAGACCTAACAAAAATATTATCTCATTTATCAACACAACCTACCCCAACACTGGTTTATGGTCCTTTATCATAATCAATGTTACACACTTATTTTTGTAACAAAACAAGCAAAAATAAACTTTATTGTTTGAGCTTTGAGGTTGGAGTCGACTGCTTTAGTAATGTTGTTTACAAAAATGTCACAGTTTTTGTCTTTTACGAGTATAAAAGGTTCAAAGGAAAATCAACTCCGTTACATGCATTATAAGGTCGAGGTAAAGAAAGAATCTTCTGGTGTTGTTTAGTAGAACTATAAAAATCTCAAAACAACATTGACACATCGTAAAGCATGTAATATGAATTATGAAGAAATAGTGGTAGTGCCACCCGGGTTTTCTTATAAAAGTAGTGCTTGTAGATATGTATCATTTTTGACAACCCATGATTTTAAAATGCGCGGTTGTAATGGTGAAAACTGAAAAGCGATGTGTTGTCCTGTAAAATACAGTAACCGGGACTAGACATAAGTTCTGTAAGAATTAACTATAACAGAAAAAAAAACATTTAAAAAAAAAAAAAGGGGAATTATATGTGCGGCAACAAAAGTTTTCTTTAGCACCTGCAACCTAGCGTCTTTTTTTATATGTAGGCGACGAGTTAATAGAACAGCTTCAATTATATTAATTCATCATCTTTACTATTCCAACAGAATATCAAAAAACCAGCGTCAATTTACGAGCGTAAATTAATATGACTCCGAGCTACCGATAAATATATTTACTTCTGAATTGATAACTCAAGTGACTAATGTTGTAAGTGAGCTACTAAGCGAGCTCGGGACTTAGGGCACCCCGACTCGGACAGGTTAGGTTAGAAGGGAATGGCGGGGTCTAAAAGACCCCACCATCCCCTTCGTGGTTATTTTTTTTAACCACCCAGAAGTAGGAGCCCCGCAAAGCGGAGCTCCGTCGACTACGCTTGTCATTATTCATAATGCGCGGGTATTATGAATAATGCCCCTATTTATTACTTGGTCCATAAAGTTGCTTAAGAATTATCACCATGCTGCGTCATATTAACAGTAGCTCGTTTTACAATATGTATTCGCTTGAAAACCATTTATTAGACGCTAAAAGTTTGTCGCTTACCTATTAATTATTTAGACAACTAAATATATTTGAAGACGAGAATGACATTTTAAAGAAGCTGCCTTAATTAGCACCCAAAAAAAAGCAACCGACTTCCAAACAAAACAAGATACACTACAAAGCTGCAAAGTGAAAAATAACTCAGTAATTTCGGATGTCGGTGTCTTTGGTATTGTATTTTTGTTTTTTGCCACCGACTTCCGAAATTATTTAAAATTATTTGTTTGGAGGCCGTTTGTTTTTTTTGGATTTATTTTTATTTTTCACTTTATCGTTGTGGTACCCTACCCCATAATAATTCGTATACCACTACTTGCTATCTAAATAATAGTCACAGAAAGTTATTATGTCATCATCAATATACACTAACTGGAAAAAATACATATTAATGAAGCTAACTGAAAAACTACCGAAGCAAAATTATTAAAATGTATATGGGACCACCCCTGAGGCATACCCAATCTATTAAAAAAAAAAAAAACTAAATCGGTTCACGGTTGCCGGAGACATCGCGTAAAAAAGCATACAAATGAATTGAGAACCTCCTCTGTCTTCTTTAGGGTTATGGTTTCCGCACTTAGTCCTTCATGTGGACCATTGTGCGTGGGAGAACCTCCTCTTTTCTGAATGAAGTTCACAGGTTAACAGAGAGTTGAGACGACATGATAAGCTTAAAATACTACCTACAGCTAGGTTACAATATACTTATCATTTGCCAGTGAGCCAACAACCAGACAGTTACCCCTTTATTTATAAACGTTGCTTAAAGTTAAGAGACGTTTAAATGTCAATTTCCTCCTTTGTTTCACCTATTGACTAATCATTCAGATAGAAATAGACGTGAGAAGTACAGACTTTGGGTGCAATCAGTCCCCGCCAAAAACGCGTTTCTAAGGAAAAGTGTAATAGGCATGACCCCATTAATATATAATAAGATTCCTAATGCCATTAAGATAATGAATATTAATTCATTCAAGAGAGAACTAAAAATAATGCTAATTAGTAAGGGATATTATAATGTCACGGAGTTCTTGAATGACAAATTCTGAATGGTCATAACTTAATATTCTGTTTATTGTTTTAGTTGAAGTAATTTTATTCTATTAATTGTTTTAATTTTATTGTTTTAGTGCATATCATTTTATTGTTTTAGTTATTTTAATTTTATTGTTTTAATTATTTTGAATTTATTGACTATATTTTGTTATTGACTGTATATTTTTGTACTGACTGTAATTATGTATTTGAATTTATTGAATTTTGACATATATTTCCTACTCTAAATATTTTGTACGTCGAATATGGCAAAACATGTTGAACCAGCAATTTTAAACACATTTCCATCCATATGTGCATATTTATGTATCATGTTACACATGTTATACAAATAAATGCATCTTCATCATCTTCTTCTTCATCTTCATCTTCATCTTCTTCTTCAAAAATGAATGGTAAACAGTCGCTAATCCTTACTTAAATTTAACCAACGTTTATGAATAAACCCCTTAGGCCCACCTGCACCGCCAATCATTATATGTATACGTTTCGCGCTAAACGAGTTATAAACATCATTCTGTCTCTGACATCTTCAAACATTTGACAGAACCAGAATTATGTTTTAAACTTGTTTAGCGCTAAACGAGTTTATTGATTGGCGGTGCAAATGGGCCTTAGTGTGTATCTTGGGGCTCGGGGTACGAATTCCATAAAAAGCATAATTAAGGGCCAAACGTATTTCATACATTTGGCCCTTACATCACGGTTTTTCTTATATCTTACATGTAACTTTCGTGCGACCTAATTATTAATGTTTACTGTTTTATGTTTCAGTTCGATTCGCACCACCTCGCTGCGTGATGGACTCTGTTCGAGTTCAAACAGGTAGCCAGAAGTAAAGAAACAAGTGAATACAAAATAATGTAACAGCTGTTATACCAAGGAGAAGGATTATTATTATAAAAGAGTGTTAAGACATTTCTTGTTAACTGGTTTGAGTATCAGACTATGCTATTTCTCTGCACCCTAATCGCGTAAAGGCTCTTTCAAAGAGGCGCGACACGCAACGCAAATCGCACGCGACACAAAGGCACCGCTCGTCGCAAGACAGCCGGTGCCTTTGTGTCGCGCCTGCTTGTAGGACCCTTAACACAGCTTCAATCACATTCCGAGATTTTTTAAGGATATTTCTAATCCATTGCTTCATAGGTTTAATAAATAACGCAATGAACTGGCTGAACTGACAAAATGCGGTCAAATGTCTTTGTATGTGTGTTACTCAATTACTCCGCTAGTCAAACTCACAATGGTCATGTTCCTGAATTTCACGGAAATAAGACGTTGAAAAATCACAAATCGCATCCATACTAATATTATAAATTCTAAAGTAACTCTGTCTGTATGTTACCTTTTCACACCTAACCCACTGAACGGATTTCGATAAAATTTGGCAAGGATATAGATGGCCTTCTGGGGAAGGACATTAAGCTACTTTCTGTCTTAAAAATAATCCTAAAAGGGGCCACCCCCTTTTAGGATTATTTTTATAGGGGATGAAAGTATGTATGGGAAATTTAGCATTTCTTAAGTTAGGGATATGAAAATTTAAATTTATACATTTGGTAAGAAATAATAAAAAAATGTTTTAGTGATTATGTAGCGGTATCTACACCGCCACATGCGAGCTACACGTCACACTCACGTCACGCAAATCTTGCATCGCGCAAGCAGAGTTTACCGCGCGACTAGCATATATACAACGTCCCGACATCAACCGTCGGGCCATGTTTGTCCCGGTACCACGTTCCCGTGGAATAATTTCCGATATCCACGCAAGCGAAGCCGCGGGCTGAAGCTAGTGTTTACATTTTTTGTTACTTATCCCACAAACCATGGATTATGAATGTGTAATGACGTCATTGAATAGATTGATAGATTAATAATAAGCATTTAAGATTAGCTTTGACTAGATTGTGACTAGCTAGCACGCTACCATCTGCATCGGCTTGGCTCGTCAATCTGTCTCCACAACGTGGTGCGTCTTCCAGCGACGAGGCTCTTCGTTATTAATGAATGATTTAATAAACTCGATCTGTATATTATCTTATATTCAAGCATTATTCCTGCTTTTTTTGCGTATTTTTTCAAATCTATTAATATTATTTTGCTAGCTCTCTGTCTATTTATACAGAATACCCGTTCCTTCAACGTAGCCGAAATAGGTCGGTATTCGTATTTTGTAGCTTTTACCAGAATTATCCAATATTATGCATTTGAACGTGCGATTTCGAACAAGAGCTAACACACCTAGAGGAAGCAATCATCACCGTAATTACGTAACACACTATCTATCACAATCTGAATAATTTTTAAGCCTATTGCTAATCCATTGCTTCTTATCTTCGAAAAATTTGTTTGCTCAAAAACGTAAATAACGCGATGAATTTTGTCGAACTGTCAAAATGAAACCCATTCCTGCTGTTAGTGTGTTACGTAATTACCCCACCACTCGGCCTGCTACGTACTAAGAAGTCTAAGAAACGAGGCAAACATAAAACATTAAAAAAATGGTCTATTACGCATTAATTAGTTGAGTCAAAACTGAGATACAGCATACTTTTCTAGAGAGGAAGTTATGATTATAATACTCAAAAAGCTTTTGTAATTCAGAAAAAAACAATTAGAACCATAGCTAGAATTTAACAGCAAGAATCATCCAAGTCACATTTAATGACTTAAATATATTGACAGTCCCTAGCTTATAAATACATTTTGGTCCTACTTAGTCACTTATCAAAATATATCTTTGAATATGAGGCTGAAGATAAAAGGCAAAAAAGGGAGAGTACAAGAAGAAAAGATCTCCAGATGAAGCAAGTGCCTCACCAGAAGGTTGTAAAGCATGGCGCTTACCACAAGTCATTAAAAATGTTCAATAAACTGCCGACAGAAATAAAAAGTCTAGTATATACAAGTGGTTTTCAGAATAAGCTTAAACGGTTCTTGCTAAATAAGTGTCTATATTCTATTGATGAATCATATATTAATACAAAAATCGAAACTAACTTAATTTTATTGACTTGAAATTAAAATTTGACATATAACATATATATATTTTTTTATTTTAAATTGTTATTCAGATTTTAATGTAATTTGGATAATTTAAATATAGATTGCATGCATGATGTTTCTTATACATAATATATTTACTTATAGAAATTCAGACACGATGTAAAAATTTGTTATTGAATAAATAAAAAAGGATTGTGTGGTTTTATGAAACCACGGTAAAAGTGAAACGTTTTTTTTCACATTATAGACATTTAACTAAAAACCTCCATCCTTTCACTTTATCTCTACTCTGCGGCCGACCGTCACGCGACATGCAACACACAGACGAAAAAGTTTGACACGATGTAATAAAAGTTTCACTTTAAAATTTAATTAAATTGATCTCTCTTTGAAAAAATTCCAACTCCCCACATATGTACATACAATGCCTGCAATAGTAAAGTGCTTCGTAGACCAGAGTCAATACTGCCTTTAGTCAGATAGAAAATCATAATTAGGTAATAAATTGTATGAGAGAGCAGAGGGCCTAGACAAATGGTATTCGCTTCGGAGCGATTCTATTTCTACAATCGCTATCGCTTTCGCTAATGATTCCAAAAACTAGCAATAACGCTCGTCAAAAACTGTCCCTTGGCTATGCATCTCTGTGGAAGTACCTAATCTTTCGACGCTGTCGATTCATTTCATAATCGAATGTTGTTTACATTGTCTAGCTAATTTTTATTCGTTGACCTATGATCACGTGACATTTCGATAGCTTATGTCAACCCCATACATTTTAGCTTTTCTACTAGCGTTATCGTTACTCGAATGTTACTTTGTCTAGGCCCTCTGGACTTTTGAAGCATCAGGCAAAATAATGTTATTTAAAAAACAAAAACAAGGATGCAACTTCAATGTTTACTTAAAACCGCAAAAAAACAACATCTACACCCATATCTGTTCACAAGTCCATTAGGTTTTCTATCACATTCCGAAGACATAATGACACAAATGACAAAAATGTAATTACGTGTGAATGAGGTGTCGAGACAGTCGTCTGCGCAGATAATGTTACTGAAGTGCTTTACAATAATTATGTAGATAAAAGTGCGAAGTGGATAACCCCATAACTTAGGAGATAGTTTGATGAGCAGTTAACTGCACATGGCTCAAATAGACCAGCCCTTTGCATTGTGCAAGGCTGTAGGTACTCAATAATAGCTGCAAAGACGCTCATGGCACTAATCTGATCGAACTTTTAATTATCGGCTATCATACTTTTCTGCCAATGATCACGGCTTTATGGATCCCTCGTCCAGAGGGCCTAGACAAGAAGCAATCGCTTTCAAAGCGTTTTGTTTTGCTCTAACAACTTTCAACAGGATAGATATAAATAAGCTTATCAAAGATCCGAAAAGATAACAAAAATCTATTGGGTTAGTAAAAATAGTCTTAACCTACTTTAGTACTTAACTAATAACCTTAGTGTGCAGGTGAAAAGTGACCTCACCAACGGGCGGTGATGTCTCCTGACTATAGCGTGCAGAATGCTGCTGGGGCCTCCACGGAGTCTGTTTAGCAGCGAGGCCGCTCTCTTACGCCGTACAGCATTGAAGCCGTCGGTACGTGTCTAGCGAACATTGATGACGCGCTACAGAACCGACCCAGACGCAACAGCACTCTAAATGCGTTGTTATACTGGATCCGCAGAGCATTGTAGGCCTTTTGGGTGTAGCTGAACCACAGGCTCCCCGAGTACAGTGACATGCAATTTGCTTTGAACAACGTTATTTTGACCGCAGCTGTAAGTACATCGGAAGAACCGGTGGGCCAGCATATTAGCCCGAACCGACAATACTCTGCGCTCCCTCTCCATATCTGCGTCGTCTTTCAAATCTTCCGTCACCAACAGACCCAGGTATTTAAAAGTATGTCAATCCCATATGTTTTAGATTTTTTTGTCATCGTTATCGTTGATAGAATGTCACTTTATCTTTTTCTTTTTTGTCTTTTTTTTCCTCCCAATGACTTTTAATTTCATCAGTTCAGGTGGCCCAGCTAAAACTACATTTAGTCAAAACTTGACTCTACTGGCCAACTCCACGTCAGTTTTCCTGCTCAACCGTTTTAACGCCCTGTCTAGGTTACGTTTAACATTATACAAATTCTAAAGAGTATAATGAAAACCTGTTGTTTGTTACGAGATTATTTATTATAGAGGATAAAAATACATACACTGGATAAACTTCTTGTACTAAATTAACTATTAAAATTAAAATATAATAACCTAACCTAACTAAAACTATCAAGAAACTAAAATATGGCACCGAAAGATTCGTCCGCATCGCTGTCGACTGCTAATGTATCCAAGACCCAAACAAGTTAAAATCAAGCCAGCATTCTTTCATCCCATATCTTACCAACACTCAAAACTATTTTCCTTCAGCTACATAGCTCAAAACATGCCTTAAATGCTTGTGATATGAACAATACTTAAATATCTCTTATCTCATGGGTTATGGGGTACATAAGTGTCACGGTGCATGATTGACACTTGTCTCGTCTTTATCTTCACGGCTTCTTATCTTTTTGAGGGTGGGAAGAGCAAGGAATGTCATGGAATGTGCGATACTTGAAACCTTGTATATTGGAGATTGGGGAACAAGAAACTTTAACGAGGTGATAGTTTTGAATATTTCTTTAAGAATGGCAGTTAGGAAGACAGAGAGATGTGCACAACAAGCGAAATTCGCGTGAAAAAAAGTCTCTGTCACTAGCCCAAGCATTTTTCATCAAATGTACGGTCTTCGTTTTTGATACAAATTCTTAAATGTAACCTTTCCAATGCTGTCCGGTCTCCTATTATAAGCCAGGAACTAGAAAGATTTACCCAATTGTTAAACTTGAAAACCACCGATTCCCAAATGTAACACACGAACTAATGCCCGGGATACATGAAAATAGTTTTTGAAACTAGGATAGGTAAGTTAGTAACTCCGGCTCCTTGTATACAGAACTCATCATCATCTTAATTTCTAGGCTAGTAATTGAGTGAGAAAGCTAGTAAGCTAGTGGCACAAGCCAGGATAGTTTAATAGGATGGAGGTTCTATTTTAGAGCTAGTAGCGCCCTCTAGAGCAGTGGTGACCCCTGGAAACGGCCGCAACTTACGAGTTGTAGGTCGAAGGTTCGAACCCAGACAGGAGGTTATTTTGTGTAAATTATTTCATCACCACTGCTCTCAAAACGGTGAAGGAAAACGTCGTGAGGAAACCGGCATGTCCTAGAACTAAAAATTCGAAGACATGTGACATCTACCAACCCGCACTGGGCCCGCGTGGTGGATTACGGCCTACTCCCTCTCAATAAGAGGAGGCCCAAGTCCCAGCAATGGGAACATTATAGGCTGAATATGCACATGCAGCGCCCTCCACCACCAAATTTACTATCCTGGCTTGTGTACTAGCCTCGTGTGGCGATGAAAGTACCCAATCGGATCATTTTACTCTACGGACTAAGTCACCGCAATGCTATTGGATTACAATTTACTAGCATCGTGTAAACAGCACTAGCATGTGCCAAGCCAGGATAGAATATAGAAGTTCTAGCTTACTATCCTAGCTTTAAAAAACTAGCCGCGTGTATCCCGGGCATAAGGGGAGGGCTCGCTGATTCCCGGTATACACGAGGCTAGATTTTCATCAAAAATAAATCATCCATTACTCCGCACATCTCTGACGCCCCCATGCCGTGTTACCACGTCGTTAAGATACCGTACATTAGAACAGGGGTTAAGATAGTGTAACTGGTTGATAAGCTGGTTTAACGTTAATTTGATGACTTACCTACTGGAGTATAATAATGTAATAGATGGGTTTGTGTGTGGTCCTGGTTTACGTGTTGAAATGGTTTATAAACTTATAAGGTCATAGGAAAAGTTTCCACATTCTGCAATAATAGGTTGGTATGTGCAATCCGAATGAACAAAACTTAAATATTTTAATAGAACCAAGAAAATATTGGGATGTTATAGGGCATGATTAGGAGTTAGTAAAAATGTAGAGCAAAAACGTCTTCCCGAATCTCAGATGTAACGATTCTTGCGTCTGGCTGGCCATAGTTTT
Source organism: Griposia aprilina (assembly GCA_916610205.1). Taxonomy (NCBI): domain Eukaryota; kingdom Metazoa; phylum Arthropoda; class Insecta; order Lepidoptera; family Noctuidae; genus Griposia; species Griposia aprilina. The sequence goes on along the minus strand of OU744302.1, from coordinate 19,933,370 downwards.
GAACTGTTTATTTATTTTATTTCGATGGTCCTAGTTTATCATTTGTGACTTCGAGTTATAGCTATGTGAATTTAATCCAGCATTACATGTGTGTAAGCTGTCAATCTCTTTATAACTGGAGATTTTTATTTGTTTACGTTTTTTTATTTTTTGCTGGAGTAGTTATTGTTTTCATTGTATTTGATGGTATATTCGCGTGCCTAGCTGACATATGGAAATTAATTTAATTTAATGTTCTGTGTCTCGTAGTGTTAATTACTTTGCATACCTACTAGTTTAGAATCAAGTTTTTTTCGAACTGAACAGATAGCTGTGCTGCTGGGCAGTTTGTTGCGCCACGTCTTCTCCCCAGCTAAAGCACTAGAAGGTGGTGAAGGGCGGGCGTTTTGGGGGACTGTCTTATGTAATTTTGACGTTCGAAAAGTGCTGATTGTCAGCCTAATTTAAATAAATGACTTTTAATTGGATTTTGTTCACAACATAATTGATGTAGGCGATCTAAGTTTCCTTACGATATTTAACGTTTCAATGCTAATCCTACAGCCTACACTGTCCTCCCATACCTATTAACAACATAATTTGAAAACATTGTAAAAACAATTCATTTTTAAAAGAGTAACCGTGGAGTTTCTTGCCGGCTCTTCTCCATAGGAAACGACCAATTGGGAACCGTGCACCTAGCTTGTGACGTTTCATAAGTGCCCATATAGGTTTATGTGAAATAAAATATTTGATTTTGAATCTTAAGCTACGGTTCCCTATAAGAGCGCTGACCACCACATAACGGCAGCAGTGACAGCTGTCATGAAAATGATGACAGCGGGGTTTGACTTAACAGTGTCAAAAAACGCTCACTAGGAAAACACACCAACTCACTTTCTTAAATAACGTCTCAGTGACGTCATTCGCCGGTAAATTGGGGACGTCATGTGGCCGTCATGTGCCGTCATGGGGACGTCATTTTGCCGATCACACAATATCAACCGTGAGGAACAACGATACTGTCAAAGTACATTTATTAGGGAATAAAGTAGATATTTTAGACAATGTAAAAATTTTGGGGGTACAAATAGATGCAGTTTTAAATTGGAAGAAGGAATTGGAAGTGATCACTAACAATATGAGTAGTGCTTGCTATGCTTTCAGGAGTCTTAGAGATGAATTAACCATTGCTCACCTCAGAATAGTATATTTTGCACTCATAGAGTCTAGACTTAGATATAGCATAAAGTTCTGGGGTAATAGCTACCAATACAATATTAATGCTGCTTTCGTTATGCAGAAAAGAGCCTTGAGAACTATGCTTCGCATTGAACAAACGGAGTCTTGTAGAGATCATTTTAAGAAACTGCACATTCTCACAGTACCATGCCTCTATATTCTGGTCCTGCTTAGTCATTTTACAAAAAATATCCATAAGTTTGAGGCGGAAGAACGGAGACATATCAGAATAAAAACGAGAAGAGAGGATCTACCTAATTTAATACAGCCTAAGCTTAATGTCGTTAAACATGCCTCAAGAGTGCAATCAGTAAATATGTACAATAAATTGCCAGTACAATTTAAAAACTCTATGAATCCAAATGAATTCAAAAGAAAATTAAAGTCATAGTTGTTGAAGAAATGTTATTACAGCATAGAAGAGTTTCTCAAAGATAATAGTAGTCGAACTAATATGTGATTGTATTTTAATGACTTTATGTAATCCAACATTCTATCATGACATTACACATTAATTAATTTTATTGACATACTCGTACATTTCTTTGAATTGAATTTATATTGTATAATTATTTTGAATGATATTCAGTTAGATTATTATAATTAATATTAAGACTAATAATGTTGGGACCAATGTGGAATGTAGTCTTTGATTTTTCCTGGCTTTGTGTTACATTTATTGTGAAAACTACTTTTCGACACAAATGTAAATTTGTTGAGAATAAATAGATAAATAAGCTCACCTCTGTTCTAGAAAACCGTAGATTTACTGACACCACTGCTTTACAAAAGAAAATATAAAAAATACAGAATTGATCGCGAACATGTAAAGAGCAAGCTCGGTGATAAATATAGAGGCCTTTGCCCTGTAGCATGATAAATCCATTCTGATTATCTGATAATGTTTATAACAGTAAAACCTGCACTTTATGAGTATACCAGCACACAAATTAAATTTAATACCCCAGCTAACAGCTAGATAAATGTCGCTGACAACACAACTCCACGTTTTTCTGCACGAATACCATCACGCTAGTGCTAATCAGGGCGTTTCCAATAACGTAACATATCGGTTTTTACTAGCGTGACATCACTCGATAAATAACGGTTTAGCTAACAACGTCAAAAGTGTGTAATCTCGTGAAAGTGCACCTCTATTTCATTACAAATATCGTGACGATCGATTGTATCTTTGGTCGTAAAGAAATTGAAAAGAGCTACTCTAATAAGACACAAGCTGTTATCGATGAAAGTGAGTTTATACTGGCTTGTTTATTGCAATAGCCACTCTGAAGAATATAATAGTTACAGTTCGCGCTAAACTTTATGAACTCTCAGAAGTTGCAGCGAGTGGCTGCGCAGTATGCATAATATAGGTGTCCGAGGGAACTTTCTCACTCTCACTCACAATGTATGTGCGGTTTCGTTCTCGGGCCTACGTTCAGAGGGCTTATAAAGTTTTGCGCAAACTGTACAGTGCACACAAATTAAGTCTGCGCGCGGCTGAAATCGAAAATAATCGTTTGCCGCCATCTCGACTTTTACATCAGGTGTCAAGAGAGTGTACTGTGATCCGTGTTTTCCAAAGTAACTAATCGCCATCATTATACCGAAAGTTATTAAAACTGCTGGCAGGGATATAGTCTTGAAGGTCAAACACACGCGCAGACTTATTTTGCGCGGACTTTCGCTAGCTAACGAACTTTTTTTACTAATGGAACAGAGCTAAAATGTAGCAAAAAATATTATTACCTACCTAATACGAGTCGCTATTATCAAAATAAAAAAATTGTAACAAAATATAAATAATAAAAAGTAATAACCAAAATATAAGCTGTGCATGCCAGACGTGACGTGACGTGACGTGACGTGTGGAGCCGGCGGCGCCCACAACTGCCAACCGTGCCGGTAGCCAGGAGCAATCTCCTGGCGCAAGCCCCCGTCACCCGAACAATCCGCATAGTAAACGAAGTCCATGAGAGATATATTTTCTTGCAATTTGAACAAATTCGCAAAAGTTCTATGTAGTAAGTTCTGTTAAGTAAATATGTCTAGTTTTTTTTTAGGATGGCCCTTATTTATTTTATTATTTATTTACACACAGTAAAAGATAAAACAGTGATACCAACTATTTAATTAATAAAAGAGAGAGCTCTTTATGTTTCATTTTTATGTTTGATGATGCACCTATTTTTAAGTAGTTAAGCTAATTAAGTAGGTCCTTTTTTGTTTAATTGTATTTGAGTAAGTATTGCTGTTTAAATAGCAGATTCATTATGTACATATTTCATTAGAAATATATCTGATAAAATCAAAGCATTTACAGCTACTTATGAATTTTCAAGGAGTCGTTCAGTCAAAAATATGAAGCTAGATCCCCATTCCAAAGCGTATTAAGTACCTATGGAGAAGAACGGGCAAGAAACTCCACGGACACTCTTATAAATTATATTACATTATGATATAAATAATATTAGGTAATAATAATTGATAGCCACACTAATTAGGTCTAAGATCTGTAAAGATAGTTGTAAAAGGTAAAAATAAATAAATAAATCATCATACTAACAAAACTGAACTAAACCACACTAAACTATAAGAATTGGTGACGAAAATCCTTATCAAATAAAACAGTATTAAGATCTACTAAGACTGGTTTTCGAAAACACCTTATTTTCTTCTAGTGGTACTAATTAATTAAGTCTAAACCACGGCCTAGAAAAAAAAGAAGGACTCCGCGTCATGCGTATCGAAAGTGAAGCACTAGAAGTGGCTGAACCACATCACGCACACATTTACATCATAAGGTGCCAACTGGCCGCCGTTACGCGGCACTACGACGTCATTGTAGGTACTGTTTATGTCAAGTAATAAAATAAAATAATGCTTTCTTTTTTTGTGGAATGGTGTAAAAATAATTCTACATCCCAGAAAAAGTGTCAAGGAATAACGTATCACAAGTAAGACACATAATTACACACACACACACATAGATTGGTACGGTGCTTCACTTTGGACATGCGTGGAGTGGAGTCCTTTTTTTTCTAGTCTGTGGTCGAAACCTGCCTATTACAGCTACAATACTTAGATCAAATAGAAAAGTAAACATGTTTTCCTCCAATTATTTCAACCAAAATACTCGAAAAACGTTGACAATTAAACAAGGTCAAATATCCTATTGAAGTGAAACATCTGCGACCAACCCTCACTACCCCATGGGTTGTGGGGTAAAAAATACCGCAAAAAAACGAACAGTGAGACAAATTAGGTTTCAAATGACATATAATTGCTTGGGTTTATTTATCTTTTTGTCCTTTGTGGGACTACGTTAAAAATAAATAAGTTGTTTTATAAGAATAGAATTTGGGATTAATAATATCCTCCCGACCGAATTTCGGTTGCGGCGCGGCGGCCAACCTCAACGAAGACACGCCAAGTACGCAGTAGATATTAATTATGCTTATGGCAAAAAGTCCATTCATCAGTTTTTTTTAACTTGTTAATAAATTGTTAATACTAACAAAATATAGCACAAGGGTGTGCACTCACTCCCTCTTCTCTCACTCTCATAGTCCGATGAGACGGCAATCCGACACGATCGGGGCGAGATCAGGCTCAGGACCAACTGCTTTACGTGCTCTCCGAGGCCCGGGGGTGCCACTGCACCAAGCTTCAGACTCCGGGCTGCTACTGAGAACTTCCTTGTGTAAAACCCAATAACACATTTCCCGACCTGTGAATCGAACCTTGTCTTGAATATTGATTGGAATACAATACTTATCCCTACATACAATGTAGGACCAAATACAACCAGCACCCCATTTGGGTAACACACTTCCTATTCAAAGGATTTCGAAGGCACAATATTATGTTTGAAAAAATTCGTCATCTCGGCAACGTAAATAACGCAATGAATGTTGTCAGGGCCGCGGCCGGGTTTAGGGCAGGGTAACAGGGTCTCTGGCCCCGGGCCTCCACAAGGAAGGGACCTCCAAAATTATTTTTAGACAAGAAAAATATACATCCTTTGTGTCCACCAAAGAGAAAAAAGTCTACGTTCACAACATTCTGGTACATGCTGTACCTATATAAACAATTTTTGCCAGAACCGTGAGCATTGAATGCAATATTATTTTGACATGAATGTTGCAAATACCCTCCATCTGCCTGATTGGTACACGGTTGATCAACTCCAAAAATTAACTGACTGGAATACACCCGAATATTGTGCGTATCATATGAGTTATTTAAATATCAAAATTTATGGAGCGTGGTGAATCATAATATAATAATTATAATATTTATACAGTCGGAACTACGTTAAATCAATCGTTTGAGTTTGACTAATCGGGACGCCAGCGGCACCAGGTGGCGCTCGACAGAGTCTTTAACACAACGCTTGACCAGAGTAAAAGCAGAGTTTGAGTGAACACGTTTAGAAACTCTCGCGCGTTCCGTGTAGTTGTGTCGTGTACCTACAGTGTGACTTATTTGTTCGTAAATTATAATTAGATTTGAACTGCAAACGGTTTTTCTATTGTGCAACAACCAATCCAACCCATAGTACGCCCACAATAGTTAAAATATGGCTGACGCTAACAAGAGAGACATACCATCTCCGTTATATATACGAGTACATAATATTATAAACCCAATAAAAAATTATAAATGTGAAAGTTAGTGAGGATAGATGGATGTTTGTTACTCTTTCACACAAAAACTACTGAACGGATTTGGATGGAATTTGGAACACAGATGTTTATAACCTGAATTAACACGTAGGATACTTCTTATCCCGGTAGTGCGTTTCCGTGGGATAATTTCCGATCTCCACGCGGGCGAAGCCGCAGGCAAAAGCTAGTCATGAAATATTACAACTGCCTATTCTGAATATTTACTTATTCATTCATTTAATTTATCATTTCATACAGTCTTAAGCTGGCTTCGAACCAATGAAACTTTATGCGTAATTTGATGAATCACTACAGCCCTTTTCCTCTAACACCAGGTGACATCTAAATGATGCCAACTAACATAATATCACGCTTGTAGTCCCCGAGAGGTTAGGCAGAGTTGTACCCATAGTTGATGTACCCACATTTCGCCGGTTATATTTAAGTCCAATGTAATAGGGGGCGAGCTTACTGCAATCAACTGGGCACAAATTCAGACTCCGAGAAATTGAAAAACCCAATAACATCTTGCCCGACCCGGGAATCGAACCCAGGACCTTATGCTCTGCAATAGCGTTTGCGACCACTAGATCAACTAGGCAGAATACCTACTGATACTATTAAAAAACGATACACTCATAATGTTTATGTTGGGTTCCTATGAAGAGATATTTGGAAAGAAAGAAAGAAAAATAGGTTTATTTGTCACAAAAACACGTGCATACAAAAAGATAATTAGCTCTGATAATAATGAAAAATGAAAACAAACTAAATAGATCTCTAATCACGAGCACAAAACACAAATAGTCGACAATAGTCGGTCGTTTAGTCGGTAGTAGTTGAAATGCGATTCGCGACTGTAGGAATGATATATTGACTGAATAATAAATCATCAATTTCATATCAATGGTCAAACTTTTAGGAGTTCCTCCTAAGATTTTTTCAGAATATTTCAGAAAGTTCTTTGGTGGAACAAATTTCCAAAGTTTGACGATTGATATTAAATTGATGATTATTACTCAGTGAATTCCGACAGTCGCGAATCGCTTTTTGATCAATATACTCGTACGACCTAAAAAAGAGCTGCGATTTGCAAAAACAAAAGTAAAATTGAATTTGGAGGGCTACAGCTTATTATTCACCTTAAAACGCAACAATCATAGTTACATTTTAACACCCTTTGCAATAAGCAAGAAACTTTTTTGTTACTTGCTTGCACTATCCCACTGCTTGCAAAAGCGTCCCCCACGTCCTTCCAGGAACTCTCTTCCCGCGCCACCTCGAACCAGCTCGCGTGGTACGCGTCCACGTCATTTCGCCACCTCTTTCTGGGCCGGCCTCGGCGGCCATCTTCAGGCACCCATTGTATCGAGATTTTCCCAGCGGTCACCGTGCATGCGGCTGATATGTCCGGCCCAATCTCATTAGAGCCGGGCAGCCAGCTTGCTTACGTCCATTATACTCGTTTTGGAACGCAGCGTGGTGTTGAATTTAAAGACCTTTAATTCTCGTGAACTTAAAAAAATAACAGTTCGCTTATAATGGTGCCGATTCTCTTGTCACAAAATTGTCTAAACTAGACTAAAAATCTCTAAAATTTAGTTTATTCCTGTCAAACGACGATTGCTCATTCTGGAATAGACTAAAGTGACACAACTTAACCATATTTTAGTTTGACAGCACTAAGATGGCACAGAATTATTAATTTAGTGAAAATGCCAATTTTGCTATTCTGAATTTGACGTTTTTCACCAAAAATTTTGGTTGTCTGATTAAATCTGGCTATTTTTAATCGTGATTAAAAAGGTGTGCAATAAAATTAGTTATCATGAATACCACAATACCTCGACTTCAGGTGCAAAAACACTACTGTATCTTTTTTAAATTTTATTTTGCTTATACCTCGAAAATGGTGTGTCCTATCGCAAAAATAATGAAAATTTCGACCCCCTTTATAAAATCTCTAAACACCTGAACCTCTACACGAAGGTATTTTTTTTTCATATTTTCCATACAAAAACTAAAAAAAAAACTATATAAAACACGTCGAGGTTGCCCCCACATGCGTGCCTCCGGCTCTAAAAAAAAATCACGGGGTAGGGCAAACAACTCGGTACCACGTGGAGTCGCGATTGTCAAATTAAATGTTAGTTACGTCAAAATTATTTTTAAATTTTGAGATATTATTTTGCAGAATAGCTGTAAGATTCTCATAGCCAAAAGTAAGGATTTTTAGTGGTAGTTTAGTTAGTTTAGTTCGGTGTACAAGAGAATCGGCACCAATGAGATACTTATATAAGTGATTATAATTAGTTTATAATAAACATTAGTTACCTCTAGGGTGTTGGAGATATTATATTAGTATATTCATATTCTGTTTTATGTTATTTCAAATGTTGTGTTGGCTTAATCTGCGTTTGAATGTGTTTATATTGTCACATTTTTTTATATCCTCCGATAAACTATAGTGTTCCGAATTCTGTCCTGTCTTTGTAACACGATTTTATTAGCTTCACTTGTAACTAACAAATAATGTAATAAAGTCTTAGAAGCCAATTTTAACCTACTTCAAAATGTCATATCGAAATAAAACTTTGTATGTATATGTAGTCCGGCTGACAAAACTATAATTTGATATCCTGGAGCTGACCTGATGATGGAGCTTAATACATTGGGGTTAGGTAACGAAGGTCTGATGATGGAGCCAGGAGGTAGATAATGGAACTCTTCAATAACTAGTAGTAAACCCCTTCAGTTTGGAGTCGTATGATTCGTTTGGATGAGTCCAATATATTGCACTTGATGTAAACGGTCTGATGATGGAGCCAGGAGGTGGATAGTTGAAGTCTTCAGTGGCTACTAGTAAACCGCTCGAGTTTGGTCTCATGTGATTCGTTTTGACGAGTCCAATACATTGGGTTTGGAAACGAGGGTCTGATGATAGAGCCAAGAGGTGATAGTGGAAGTCTTCAGCAGCTCATAGTAAACCAAAATAAAATATGTAGTTTAAAAAAAACAAAAATCACACTTTTATCACGCACTAAAAATTATAAAATAATTAAATTGACCTGCATTAGTTCTTCTTTTATATCCCATCTTCGATCAATAATAGCACTAGATACAGGATCAGGAACAAAAACAAGTCGCTGAAGTGGCCACGTTTACACAAACATAAACATTTACATGTCATACTACGAAATATAGACAAAGGTTTTATAATATTAACATCATCAGTTCATTATAAACCATAACACTCAAGCATAAAGTTTAACTACAATTGCAAAATATTTATATCTAAGTCCTTCTGTCATCGGAGAAATGTAAAAGCAATAAATAAAAAGTAATTTTTATAATAAGTACAAAAATATTTATTCTAAAATTTATAATAAAGCCTAAGCAATAAGGTTAAAAACATTTTGTTGACAATTTCATGCTTACTCTATTTTGGAACTAGACATAGTTCTTGGTATGACATTTCAATGCTCAGAACACAGTAAGTATTGAAAGACGTAGAGTTGCAGAAAATATTTATTTAGTCGAAGGTTCGTTTTGTACGGTAGCAAATATTTTTAACCGATTTAAAAAAAGTAGTAGGACTAAATTAGTACTTCTTATAGTTATTTTTTATAAGACATTGCTATTAATTTTCTGCGGGTTGGCTCATAAAAAACGTATAAAAAATGGGTGCGTCTACTCACGTACGCGATTTAGAAGTTATAATAAATAGTTGTTTTAAATCATTTTTTTTTTCATTTTAATTAAACTGCAAATAAGAGTATATTAGGTAAACAACCATGACTTTTTTTTTTTTTTTTTGGGTGGGAAATCATCAAATGACCTCTCCCGCTCTGGGCGGAGCGGAAGGGCGTGTCAGACTCTTACTGACTAAAACCCACCCGTGTTCCTTCAGTTGCCTGTGCGCCAGGGCCACGGTAACTCTTTCGAACAATCCGCGACCCCGGCAGGCGTCGGCCCAGTCGGACCCCATCAATTATGCTGACAACTCTTTGAGGCGCGCGTGGAACACAACGCGCCGTCGACCCGGGCCTGGTCCTTACCGGACGGCGAGCTGCCCATTGCTCGCCGTCCGCAGGCCCGCGCCTACGGTGGCCGGGAGTCGGCTATGGACTCCCGACGCCCAGGGTGTCTCCTCCTGCGGCGACTAGGGGCGTGCGGGCGCAATGATTGCCTCTCCCTCACGCGCTCCGCCTCCTCCTTCGCGAGCATTACTGCTTCGCAGAAGGAGGTGACTGCTTCCCATTCTCTCTCGCTCCGTACTATGGCCTGAACCAGGGCCGGACGCGAGAGATCGCCGCCGCCGATCGCCGCCACGAGGACACGGCGGTGCTCCGCCCAAGCCGGGCAGACCTCCACCGTATGCTCCACCGTGTCCTCCGGTCGATCCACACAATGCCAACACCCGGGCAAACAACCGTGACTGAAGGTGCGTACGAGGTGGATGCTTTAAATAATGTATCTGGACAATCGTAATTGGTCTCTTTAAGGTGGATGTGCTAAGACAGCCTGCGAAATTCAAATTTTCTTGCGTTTTTTGCAACTTGCAGGCTATTGTAAGGTTGTATCTTGATCAAAATATGATTCGCGACAATAACAAATGTGTTTTTAGTATTTACAAAATTATAATCGTAAGAATCATCAATCTAGTACTATTATTGATCGAAGTATCCCATGATTAAATCAAAAAGCGTGGAACGCTTTCTAGTTGTGTGTACTTTTAATTACATATTTTAATTAAACAAAGAGCTGTTCGCTTTTTGATTTAATCATTGGATATAAAAGAAGAACTCATACAAGTCAATTTAATTATTTTATAATTTTTAGTGCTTGATAAAAGTGTATCTTTTAGTTTTTTATTTTTTTTTACGCGCAGAATGCTGCGTTCTATCGCTCTTTGGCAAACTCTAAGGCGGAACTTTTGCCAACTCGGTGAGCAAGAACATAACCTACCTCAAACATAGATCCAATAACTTAGAAACTATCTTAATATTATAAACTATGAGAGAAACAGTGCAGGTACGGTTAATGTGCACATTAGCCGGGTAATGTGCGAACTAGAAGCTGACGTCAATTTATGTTCTTGAATATAGTTTGACCGTTTAATTTTAGGTGAGGTGGTAGCGTCAAGTATTAAACTAGGTGATTAACTCGTTCAGTATTAAGAGGAGGTCAAGATTTTGTACGTGGGTAAAACGAATCTAAGTAAGGCAGACTAATATACCTAATTAACTTTGTCAGATACTAAAATGAAAATAAAATCAGGACTTTTTGAAAATCAAGTTACAAAATCTTTTAAGATTGTCTTGTGATAATAAAATTAGATTTTAACTGAAAATCTTATGGATAAGATATGTTATTTTTTCTTCAAATTAAACGAAAAGTTAGTATTTTTGCTAATTCCACGATGATTTGTGCAATAAAGCAGTTCCACAAATCATCGTGAAACTAATTCCACGATGATTTGTGGAACTAATTCTACGATGATTTGTGGAACTGCTTTTTGTGAGGTTTACCAGGTTTACCTAAATAAACCTGGTAAACTTGAAGCATTTTTTATTATCACTATCGCTACTAACACTATCATTTTTATTAATTAACCTACTACCTCAATGTTTTTGCCGAAATAACGACGGTTTCAAAACCGACTTACAAATCATTACAAAGTTAATCCTACATTCAATAGTAGGTACACACAAGGCATCAGTAGTTCAGTACCGATGACAAAAAAAGTCAATCACATGCCTCCGTCGAGATATCGATTGCACGCTGCGCTCCCGTAGCATTCATTGCCTAGTGCCTACAGTGACGTGTACAGGTAGCAAAAAAGTACACTATTTCATATGTGAACAAAGGTTGATGGCAGTTAGACAAAACGAATGACAGTACCTACGTCAAAGGTATTCTAGATATAACTTAGGCTTTGGAGTCGACTGCTCTACATTTAGCAAAATTCTACATTAAAGCGTTCGTATCTTTCTTCGTACGTATACGTCTTTTCAGCTGGGGGCAGCTGTGGGTTGCAGCTGTAAATCAGTGTCAGGTGGTACACCTTGTGTTGTCATCTGACATTATGCTGAGCTGAGGCTCCTTTGGCATTATAATCTTTGTTTTCCTTTTTTTTTAGTTTTAAGGTGTATTTTTGTTGCTGCAATGCCCATAAACGCATTTTTCTTTCTTTTCTGAAAGCTAATAAATTACAACGCTGTAAGAATGGTCAAAAACAATAACGCAAATGTATCATAGTATATAGAATAACTTTGATTTTAAAAAACAATTTGAAGCGAATTTGTGAATTTATGGCTAAGAAACCACCTACTTCATGGTTTGGTCATGTTGAAAGGAGAATGAAAGGCGACTAACAAAAGGTTTTTATAAGGCAGATGTGAGTGGAAACGCCGGGAGGGGACGCTCTAGGAGGACATAAAGTCAAAGTCAAAGTCAAATCATTTATTTTAAATAATAAAAGGCACTTTTAAACGTCAATATTTACAAAAAAATAGAATTGATTCTAGTTGCCCCTTCCAAAAGGTAGTTTCGTATTGAGAAGAATGGGCAAGAAACTCCACCGTTACTCTTTTAAAAATGTTTTACAATATTATGTATACGTTAATTATATAATTACATGTGGAGACAATTCACATATTATAGTGACCTTATTGGTGATGTTCTTCAGATAGGTCAGGTGCGTAGTACTCGCTACCGGCGTGCGTGTATGACCAGCAACCTAATTACGTAACCACCTAATACAAGCAAATCTATGCTTAAAAGGTGACTCCAAACCTAACATAGTTATTTACTAAAGTGAAGAAATAAACATTTTTTTTTTTTTTTTTTTTTTACTATCAATCCCAATCTGAATAATTTTGAAGCCTATTGCTAATCCATTGCTTCATATGTTCGAAAAATTGTCTGCTCAACAAGGTAAATAACGCAATGAATGTTGTTCAACTTTCAAAATGAAACCCATTCCTACTGTTGGTTTGTTACGTAATTAATAAAACCTCGCAGATGTATGAACGTAAACGAGTCAAAAGTAGTATGTAAGGATCGTAGCAGGTGGCGTTCCGTAGTTTCTGCCCACCCCCATGGGAAGAAGGCGTGAGTTTTAGTTTGTATGTTGGTAAACCACCTAGTTTTATTCAATCCCATAACATACTTCAAAACTGATAATAACAAAAAATATTTCTACATTTTTTCTACCAACGCTACCGCAATAGGAAGGGTTTAGCGGTTACCGAAAGCCGAAATGATTTATAAAAGGCCTCATTTGAATCCGAATGGGCTTTCGCCCTCAAACCTCACCTTTGACAGATAAATAGGATATTTTTCACATGTAAAATAGCCGAAAGTTATCGGATATTGGATTGTTAAAAAGTCCGGGATTACCCGCCGTTAGGGATTAAGGGGGTGGAGGAGGGGTGAATATTCGGTTGCCGAAGGTTGATTAATGTTGGTTTGTAGGATATCTTGCCAAGGATATTGGGCAGTTCAATTTAAGGAAGATATGTACCGGTAAGTTATTGATACTTTGTTACAAAGGGTTTTGTATGTGGAGATACGGGTTCGGTATCTCGTTGGTTTGATGAAAATGGCGATTTATCTATATGCTGATTTTAACAATTTCATTTTCCGAAAATTGACCTCTCCTCTAAATGTACCTATGTATGCATCTGCCTAGTCTTTTGGCAACTATGTTGGGGTCGGCTTCCAGTCTGACCCTATAGCTGAATACCAGTATTTTTAACCGTATTAAAAAAAGGAGGAGGTACTCATTTTTTTTTTATGTGTCAGAACTTTTTCTAGGTGAACCGATTTTGATGATTCTTTTTTTATTTGAAAGCTGGTGCTTCTCATGTGGTCCCAAATAAATTTCATTAAGACCTGACCAGCGGTTTTTGAGTTATTCTTAATAATGCGTATTTTTCCACTTGATGATGTTTTAATAACTTCCTGTCACTGTTATTTACATATCAAGTAGTGGCATACGAATTCGTTTGAGGTAGGTACAACAACTAAAAAATTAAAAATAAAAACTTTAATTTCGGAAGTTCACTACTTAGTGTTTTTTTTTGGAATTCCGTTGTTTATTTTTGTAAAAAAAGTTTTTTACATGGAGCGACTACCTATCTGACCTCCACAACCCAGTTACTGGGTAATACGATACCTCTTGGTAAGACTGGTTGTCAGACTTTTGGGCTTGTGGCCATGACCATCTTTACATACCAAGAGGTATGTAAAGATGGTCACCCATCCACGGACCAACCGCGACAAGATCGATTAACCTGTGCGGCTGTCATTACTTAGCCTCAAGCCCCTCTCTCTCTTTATGTATTTATGTTTAAGTATCAAAATGTGAATTCTGGAGAATTTACCTGATGACCATGATGACGCCGAGAGGCCTAGTTTGAGGTGGCTAGGTTGTCAAACTTTCGGGCTTCTGTCAAAGATCTACATATGACAGCCGGGACCAACGGGCAACGTGATATCCGAAGCACGGAGGGATTTCACTCGGAATGTTATGGATGGTCACATTCACGAATTGACCTCGACAAGCGTAGCTCGAGCCAAATCAAATTAAAAAGCATTGCTATTTCTTAAAACTATTCACGGATTCACTATCTAATATAGTAGCATATCAATCCGGATACAACTTCACTCATAACCAGAAACAATAAACGCTAGATAACAGTTAAATCCATTCCCAATTCATGGAAATACTTGTAAAGAGTTAAACTGAAGGGACATTATCCATACTAACGATGAGTGGACAATATTTGAACTGTGTAACGTAATGATATTAGAAATACATGTGTCGATCGCACGTGCTTCGGTTGACCGCAGCACGTGCGCTTGAAGTATTGATCTGTGGAATGATCGTTACTATTTAGATAGTTATTAATTGTTGCTGTACATTTGGGAGAGATATCTAGTAGTACTTTTAATTGCTATCACATTACATGATCTGCTATAATGTTTTACTGCTGTGATCACAGACCTCCTCTCTCAGGGATCGGCCAAAATCCACCACACGGCACGGGCCCTATGCGGTTTGATAGATGTCACATGTCTTCGATTTTTTTCGGATCACCAATCTAATACCAGGTTTGTTTTCTCGCAGGCTTAGGCAAAGGTGTACCTATAGTAAACCTACCTTTCATCTGTTTTATTTAATCATTACCGAAGAAATAAAGAAAAACGGTTATAAATATGCTTTTAAACCTGATAATATTCGTAATATCTACAAAATATGTGGTATAGCTTTTGAACAGGATAACTGTAGCGCTATTCTATATAGTTCACTTCGAGTTCAAATGACCGCACACAATTCGAAAGCAAACTCACTGGCTCTAAAGTAAATCATCGCGGATTGAGAATAGCTCACCACAGTCATTGATCATAATCCTGACAATATTCCAACCATATTTACTTAGGTACTTCACAAGTTACAATATAACCAAAGCCCACCATTGACCGTGTATTTATGGTCCTTATAGATAATATAATTAATCCATAATCCCTTTGAACTAGTTAGAGACCTTTCATTCGGCGTCGAGCACTCTCTGCCTTTCAAGATGGTGTACGAACCGTATGAGTCAATACTCAATATGTTCGGGGTTAGAGTATATGTTTTGGTTTAGATTATAATGTTCGGGTTTAGAGTCATGTTCGGGCTTAGAGTATTATGTTCGGGCTTAGAGTTTATGTTTGGGTTTAGAGTAGCAAGACGTATGGAACTGTTTCTTGATAAGTTTATGGTTTATCAAATTATACAAGCCGTGTTCCTGATAGGATTTCTCATCGGCATAAATTATCAACTTCCATACAAACTTTTATCCCCTATTTAACCCCTTTTGGGGATGAATTTTCAAAAATCCTTCCGTTTTGTTTACCTTCGTTTTGAAAGGAAATGTTGTACAAAAGTTCATGCTTCTAGAATCAGCTGTTTAAGCAGTGCGTTGCATGTCTTTTTATTTAAGGCGCTTCCCCGACCAAACGACCTTGAGCGTTCGGTCCTTCTCTATCCCGTCGCTGAGTCTCGCTCTGTCCCGCTCCCATCGCACGCTCATTTGTCATAGAATTCACAAAATAAATGAAGTTATTTTAATATAAAAAGACAAGCGAGGTATTGAAAAAAAATAAAAAAAAATAATAATAAATAAATAAAATAGTGTAATCATCAAATTAATAGAACCGTCACCTTTAGCAAAAAATGCATGCAATGAAAAATTTTAGTCACTTTTTTACAAGGAGATTTTAAATGTATTTATAACACATAAAAACAAATAAGAACGTGCAATGTGATGATAGGAAAACGAACATTAATAATGCGCTTTTAGATGTAGTTTATTACCCATAGTGAATGAGTTAATAGCCTCTGAATAACGTACTATGGCAAGGTCGCCTTAAGATTTATTATGGTATTGAGCATAGTTATAAGAAAGAAGGAGATATGACCGGTAGTTGAAAATGTATCGGAACTCGGTGTCTCCAGTTTGTCCCTACCACGCGCCACTACCACACATGCAGTTCAGTAAAAGCAATAAATAGATACTAAGTTGCGCACACACTCGCAGTTTATAAATCAGAACGTAACACAATCAATTTTAAACCTTTTGAGTCATTGTTATTTGGAAAGCTCAGAGTTTAATGATGTTTACATTTCTTTCTTCTTTTTCTTTCTTTCTCAGATTAAAATGATGTTTTTAAGAGTTAAATGTTTTCTCCTTGATGTATTAGAAATTACCTTAATGTACACAAACATAACATAACATCTCGCGTGTAATCCCCCAAAAGTTAGGCAGAGGTATACCTACCTATTCCACCACAACACACCACACCACCACACACACACCACACCACCACCACACTACCACACCACACCATTACCACCACCACCACACACCACCATCCCACACCACACCACATTACACTATTAAAATTAATTTAGCTTTTAAATCACGTATTAAGTTCGGTAAACATTTATGTACTTAAACAAAAATCATAAAAAAGCATAAAAGTTAATCTATACCCGAAAGGTTTAGGTAATTAAATAAAGGTAAACAAATCGTAAAAAGGGTTTTTTATAGTTGACACTTTCTTGTTTAAAAATACGTCACAACAAAATTAAAGTTATTTGCGATTTATACGATATTTTCCCCTTTTATTAATGTATGTTAAACTTTATCATTTATTCGTAAACTATACTCTTCGTACATGTAATTGCTTGAGCACAATTTTTTTGTTAGATTATAAAATAGTATAATATTTTGTAATCTGTCTATTGTAAAGAGCCCAAAAAGACAGGTTCCCTAAACCTTTTAGAACATACAACGAATTAGATAACGTTGCTAGACTGAAGAGTACACCTGTGACGTAGTATGGCAACTGAAGTAGCAGGTATTACGTTTAGTCGGTTAACCAGATGCCTTATAAGTTGTGGATGAATTAGAAAAAATGTTTTATGGTGTCACTGTATTGCGGCTGCCACCATACCACTGTTAACGCAATTCAATTGAGTTAATATGGACTCAAGTTAAAGGGTTTGTAGCCGAGAGAAACAATACTTTTAAAATGTCTGACCTAAACATTCTTTTGCCAGAGGCTTTAGCTAATGTGACTGCTGAGAATTGGAAAAGTTGCGAGGTTCATGTAATAAAAGAAGAACAGAAAATTTTTAAATTAGACAAAATAATTGATGATACCACTGAACGCTTTATTATTAATGTGACAGATAGTTCCTCAAATTCAGATTCAGAATAGAGCCTTTTATTATGGGACTCAAAATAATATGAAATTAACATTTGAAATAAAAGGTTTAACATCTATGAGTCACGTGGTTTTTTTTGTTTACCTTTATTTAATTACCTAAACCTTTCGGGTATAGTTACATTTAGTTTCCTTGCCTTGTTTCATGTTTATTATTGTATATCGTCCTGTTACTGCAAATACCGATTAAGTCTGATTAAGTGCAAAAATCGCGTTTTGAGATAATGCCATTTGAAAGTTTGGATGTGCTACCAAATCATCAATTATGTTACCTTAAACTGTGAGATATTTTCGTAACGAAGGGTCGTATCAAAAAAACTTTTTTACAAAAAATCACTAAAAGACGTGAAAAATAACTTTAATTTCGGAAATCGGTGGCTAAAAAAGAAAATACTAAACCTAAGACACCCACTTCCGAAATTAAAGTTATTTTTTCACGTCTTTTAGTGCATTTTTTTTGGAAGTGGGTTGTTTTTTTGTAAAAAAGTTTTAATTTTTCACTTTTTAGTTGTGGTACCTACCCCACACAAAATCGGATACCACTACTTGGTATGTAAATAACAGTGACAGGAAATTAGTAACACATCATCAATATAAACGAAATGGAAAAAATATGCAGTATTTAGGATAACTCAAAAACTACTGGTCAGAACTGGATCAAATTTAAATGGGACAATATGTGAAGCACCAGCTATCAAATAAAAAAGAATCATCGAAATTGGTTCTCCCAGAAAA
Organism: Griposia aprilina; assembly: GCA_916610205.1. Classification (NCBI taxonomy): domain Eukaryota; kingdom Metazoa; phylum Arthropoda; class Insecta; order Lepidoptera; family Noctuidae; genus Griposia; species Griposia aprilina. The sequence continues at coordinate 19,914,957 of OU744302.1, read as the reverse complement.
AAGTTCTGATCTAACACACTTAAAAAAAAAAGACAAACAAACAGGCGAATTGAGAACCTCTTCCTTTTTTTGAAGTCGGTTATAAAATGGGTGTTACCAGTTTGTACAGCTTGAAAATTTTATTCTAAAGGTCTAAAAAATCACTTTCATCATAAATTCACATAATAGGTATTTGCGGTAAAAGTCAAAGTTAAATCAATTATTTCAAATAGGAAAAGGATTCTAGTTGCCCCTTCCAAAAGGTAGTTTCGTATGGAGAAGAATGGGCAAGAAACTCCACCGTTACTCTTTTAAAAATGTTTTACAATATTATGTATACATTAATTATATAATTATATCAGGCAAACAGCAGCCTACCCATGTACCTCCTGTATTTCTCAATGGAATGGCCCTAAAGCAGGTTCAAGCTTTTAAATATCTTGGTCACATTGTGACAGGTGACCTCAGGGACAATGAGGATATCGAACGGGAGCGCAGGGCTCTGGCGGTGAGAGGTAATAATGCTCACACGCAGGTTCGCACGATGCACGAGAGAAGTGAAGGTTACGCTATTCAAAGCTTATTGCCAGTTCTTCTACTCGAGCGGCCTGTGAGTGAGATATACGCAGCGAGCCTACAGAGCCCTGCGCACTCAGTACAATAATGCGTTCAGGATGTTGTTGGGTCCGCCGTGGCGGTGCAGCACGTCTGGGATGTTTGCTGAAGCGCGCACTGATGGTTTCCAAGCCATCATGCGCAAAAAAGCAGCTTCCCTGCTGGCCCGTACACGGGGTAGCAACAACGGCATTCTGAACGCAATATCTGTACGTTTTGACTGTCCCTTTCAGAATAAGTGGGTCATGTCTTGTGTAGGTGTGGCGAGTCATGTCAAATAAAAATTTACTAGGTTAAGGTTTCTATGGTCTATGCCACCTATGGGATATGTGAAGACGGTGCACCTAGAATAAAATTACTATACCACAATAGGTAAAAATAATTAAATATAACGCAATGACAGGTAAATTAATTATGAGATAGATACATGGTGCTCACATATTTACAAATGTTGAAAAGTAAATGATTTTTCCAAAACTTCACAAGTAATCATTTAGTGTGTTAGTTAAAATAGTTACATCATGTAAAAATCAATGTCATAAAAATTATAAATTATACAATTAAATTAGCAACCAGTTTGATTTTGTCTAGTAATAGGACGATATATTATATGTAGATAAGTTAATGTTTTATGTATTTGTTGTATATGTAAATGGTACATCACTGACTACCTGCATTATTGTCTCTCCTTCTCCCTTGAATCCATCCAAAGGTTGTCTGTAAAATAACGCTTTTAGCGATAAGACCGCCCATTGTGTCACCCTATGTAAAATTTCTACATTTATATCTGTAATTTTTATGGTGTACATAATAAAGAGTATTCTATTCTATACTATTATATATTTCGACCAAAGGAATCTACAAATACAGCGTATTTGTATTCATCCCAAAATAGTAAAACAAACAATCTATTTCCCTAATTCCCATCCAGAAAACTCTTTACAATAACTCATTAACGAAATTAATGTTGTTTTAATCACAGTCGAACATGTGTTCTCATATAAAGCGGTCTTTATACGAGGACGAGCCGTCTGGAGATATATTAATATCTCGGGATCGTTCTGTAATATACTTCTGTGTGTCACTTACATTGAGTGATAGATGACGTTCATTTTAATTAGAATTGAGAGTGTAATGAGTTTGCGGTATAATAATATCTCTGTAATTAAAATACTGTGTCTGGTGTTTTCTTTAGCCAGGGTGTAATAAAAGAACATAGGTGAAACGAGACGGAAAGAAGATATGGTTGATTTTGTATATGATGGGTTGGTCAGGAATATAGGCCAAATCTATTTAGAAAAAACACGTTTTTTGTATGGGAGCCACCTTAAATATTTATTTTATTCTGTTTTTTTAGTATTTGTTGTTATAGCAGCAACAGAAATACATCATCTGTGAAAATTTCAACTGTCTAACTATCACGGTTCATGAGATGCAGCATGGTGACAGACGGACAGACGGACGGACAGCGGTTTCTTAGTAATTGGGTTTTACCCTTTGGGTACGGAACCCTTAAAATTTGCTGTCGTTACAGTGGCCAATATACCATCCTATATGCATGTCTTTTCTTGTATGTATGACACAGTTTTAAGCAAATAAATATTATCTTATCTTATCTTATCTTACAGCATTTAGTTAACCTTTGCGTAAAGATATCTGATCCTTACTCATCAAAAGGAGAAATTCGCCTGTAACATGTACTAGGAACGATAGACCATTTACAAAGGACATACGAATATTTGTATGACTTTGCAACTGCGCCAATAGACCAATCTATCAACTGCCGTTTATATAGTTTCTGTATACGAAATACGAAAAATAGAACTGTCGACGAAATATTGCACGAATTCTGTCTTGCGCCTGAAACAGTTTAAGAAATAGCTACACTTAACATTCAAAATGTAAACCGGCAATCGTACCAGGCACTTAACATGAAGTCCTAAACAGAACAGCACAACATGCAATTGATATTATTTATTTACAAGCAACTGATTGGCGCCTCTTCAGTCTCGTATGAACGTAGGCGGTGTGCAAGACGTAGGCACTGAAATGTAGACTTAGCTCTATGTAGGTATGAATGGAGATAAAGTAATGTGTATAGGTACTGAGTAACGTGGATGATATGGCTGTAAAGGTAGACACTGGAAGCAAAATTGCAAATATCTTCTACATCTTGAAAGTCTATGCAATTCTTGAAGATACTGCGGTCTTTTTTGTATTTGTGTATTTTTCTCTGCGTCATGTTTACCGCAAATAAACGTAATCATAATCATCATAATCATTTATTAATCAGAATATGGTACATTATTTTTGTCTTAAGATTAGTCAGTGGTATAATCACATTCTTATTTTCTTTCTTTTATAATTTATGTTGTTTGTGTTGTTGTCTGTTGTGGTGTTGTTGTTGCTGTTTGTGTTTGTTGTGTATGAGAGTGAGGGAAGAGAGAGTGCACCTGTGTCTGCGCACAAACTTGTGCACTATAATATCTCCCGCGCCATGACCGAAATACGGTCTGGAGGACTATATACTATGGTTGTCTATCTATGCACAAGATCTTCTAGCTTTTAAACTTATTATTGTAGTTACTTCATTCAACCCATTACGTTGGTCTAATGCTCGCAAACGATAATCCTAAGCATGAGATCTTGAGTTCGATTCCCAAGTCAGGAAAAGTGTTATTGGGTTTTTCGGTCTGGAGTTTCTTAGTAGCAGCCCTGAGTCTGGATTTTGCCCGGTTCATGACTAAAAGGCGAGCGGGTATCATGGGACTTACCTAAACATAACTCGAGAAAGGTTGTACTGTAGGTACGCTTCTGTCTCCCTTTCGGCGATTACCGGTGTGATGTTATATTATGTTCATTCAATAAAGTATGTGAATTTCTGTATTCTACAACTAAGCACAAATAAACAAACAAAGAAAACAAACAAAATCTAAGAATCCAATCTGGATTCATACCGCCACCTCGTAAAGCGATATCGATTCCATCCGAATCCCATCCATACCTATATTAAACAGCTAGCCCACATTACACTGCTATGCTATCATGCCATTTGGCGTGCACCCATATCCTCATTTGGCATCAGATCGGATGCACGTGTTTATGTGCCAGTTCGATACCCATTTCCGGACATTTGTTTAGTAGATCGGGATGAGGTTAGCCTAATGTTGGTTTTGGATAGGACGAGATTTTCGATGGATCCTGTTTTGTAAACTAAGGAGTTAATGATTTATGAGGCCTTTTTTAACTACGTAGTTAAAATTATGGGGTTAATTTGTGGTGAGGACTTACGTTATGGATAAGACCACCGCATCGATAAGTTTAAAAGCGAAGATGTAATAAATATTCACTGACACGATCACACGAGACTCGTGGCTACATGATAATAGCCACATAGCTCGATCGAAGGTTTAGCTACGCTGGTCGCGGTTGGTTCGTGGATAGGTCACCATCACCATCAATCACATATCGAATATCAAGACCTCACCGTACCTCGAAAAGGACGGTCCCAGCTGTCATTCGTAGATCTTTGACTGTCGTGTCAGGAGGTTAAAAGTGTGATAACCAGTCTTACCACGGGGTATCGTGTTACCCAGTAACTGGGTTGTGGAGCCGAGACTGGAAGCCGACCCCAACACAGTTGGGACAAGCCTTTTTTTTTTTTTTTTTTGATCCGGGGTGGAAAATCCTCATGGATGTCCCCCGCATGGGGGGGCGGAGGGGTCTGTCAGACTCTTACTGACTAAAAACCACCCCGGTGTTCCATCTCACACCTGCGTCGGGGGTCGCGGGAACATACGAATCTTCCGCAACCCCCGACTGGTGCCGGCCCGCCTCTGCGGGCCCCGTCCGGTCGAGCGGGGGGAGTGAGGTGTTTGACTCCCCCCGCGACGTCTAAGAGGGGCGCGCGTGGAACACTACGCGCCGCCGCCTCGGGTCCTGATGTATGGGGGGCGACGGACGTCCCCAAGTCCGTCGTCCCTGGACCCATTTAGGGGGGCTGGAAGAGGGCGTTGTCCGCCCTCCGCCGACGCCCGGTGCGCCTGCTGCGGGCCGGGTGAGAGGATGAGATCTCTCGCTCCCTTTCCGCAGCCTCCTTCTGCGAGATAACTGTTTCGCAGAAGGATACCACCGCGTCCCAGGACTCGTCGCCGCCGACCATAGCATTCACTACGGCCGGCAGCGACAGGTCACTGCCTACTCCTGAGATGAGAGCACGGCGCGGCTCCTCCCAAGCGGCACACTCTGCCAGCGTATGCCGCGCCGTGTCCTCCCGACAGTCGACGCAGTGGTGACACCGGGCGTCCGGCTCCCTGTTTATGCGACACAGGTACTTCCCGAAACAACCATGCCCCGAGAGCACCTGCGTCACCCGAAACGACAGGGAGCCGTGCCTCCTCCCGAGCCAGAGGTCGAGCACCGGCCGGACCGCCTCGATAGTGACGAGGCCGGCGGTAGGGCGTGAGAGCCTGTCCCGCCATTCCGCCACCAGGACCTCGCGGAGCTGCGACCGACGCTGCTCCATATGTCGCTGCATCGGTCGCTCGCCCCGCGCCCGCCATTCCTCGCGCCACCGGTACAGTGACGCGAGCACCTTCGCCTCCAGGTCCCAGGGCGGGGATCCGGCCAGTGCACAAGCCGCCTCGTAGGAGATCGTGCGGTACCCCCTTATGACTCTGACGGCCATCGCTCTCTGCGGCTTTCGCAGAACAGCAATGCTGCCGGCCGTCAGGTCAGCCGCCCAGATCGGGGCCCCGTAAAGGGCCATCGATCGCACGATCCCTACGTAGAGCCGCCTACAAGCGGCGCTCGGGCCCCCCAGATTGGGAAGCAGCGTTGACAGCGCCCCAGCCGCGCCCAACAACTTGGGCGCCAGCCGCCGGAAGTGGGGGCCGAAATCCCACCGACTGTCGAGCACCAAGCCCAGGTACTTCATGGTGGGCTCGACAGCGATTCGTACCCCTCCCACCACAATGTGGGATCCGGACGGTGGCGCCCGCCGGGGACCATGAAACACCATGGCCTCCGACTTGTTGAGGGCCACCTCCAGGCCGAGGCGCCGTATGCGGCTCACCGTCTGTGAAACCGCAGCCGTCGCCAGCAACGCTGCCTCCCTGTGCGAACTCCCCCGGGCCGTGACCAGCGTGTCGTCCGCGTAGCACGTCAGGTCGACGCCCGGTTGGAGTTCGCCTCTCAGCACCCAGTCGTACCCGATGTTCCACAGGAGCGGGCCCAGGACCGAGCCCTGTGGAACACCGCACGACATGTGGCGCTGGCTAACGCCATCGCGTCCCATGTAGGTGACACACCTCTCCGCCAAATAAGCCCCAACGATGCGGCGGAGGTAGAGAGGCACCCGATGATACCGCAGTGCCTCCCGAATACAACTCCAGGGCAGGGTGTTGAATGCGTTGGAGATGTCCAAGGACACCGCCACCACCACCCCACCTCGGGACACCGTTTCCTCCGCCAGGACTCTCACCCGCGATATCGCGTGGATGGTGGAGCGCCCATGCCGAAAGCCGAACTGGCTCTCGTCCAGGTCCGGCCCTTCTCTGCACAAGTGGCCGACGAGGCGGGCTGCGAGTATCCGCTCCAGCAGCTTCCCCACCTCGTCTAGCAGCACTATGGGCCGGTACGCGGACGGCGAGTCCGCAGGGCGCCCCACCTTCCTGAGCAGGACCAGACGACCAGTCTTCCACAAAGTGGGAAACTGGCCCCGCTCAAGGCACGCTGTGTAGAGTCCTCTCAGCTGGGGCTCCAGCTCCTTCAGAGCGAGGGCTAACGCTCGGCCGTGGATCCCGTCGGGCCCCGGAGCCACGTTCTTGGCCCGGAGCCGCATCACGGCCGCCCTCATCTCTGCCTGTGTCACCTCTGGGACGCTAATGGCGTTCTCCTCTGTAGACTCTGCAGCTGTGGGCAAAGCCATCGGCGGCGGAGTATGCTCCGCTCTTGCCGGGAAGAGGGCTGCAACTATCTCCTCCAGCAGCTCGGGCTGAAGACTCTCCGTAAGTGGAGGCGCTGCGGCTCGAAGTTTCCCTCGAACCGCTCGATAAGGGCGCCCCCATGGATTCCCGTCTAGAGTCTCCAGCATCTCCTCCCTGGCTCGCGTTTTCGCCTCGCCGACGGCCAGCCACAGAGTCTCTTTAGCCGCGCGATACACCTCATACAGCGCGGCTTCTTCGTCAGGGACCCGACGACGTCTCCTCCGGTAACGGGTGTACTGGCGTCTCACCGTCACACACGCGATGCGTAATTGCGCAATCGCGGCGGACCACCAGTACACCTGGCGCCTTGCTGACTGTGTGTGGACGCGGGGCATGGACGCGTCGCTGATTTGCGTCATCGCCCCGCGGAACCACAGCGCCTCCTGTTCGACGTCGATGGGTCCGCTCATTGCCGACTCCCGGATCCAGGCCTGGACAATAGCGGCCTCCTCGAGAAGCTCCCTGTCGATGCGCTTGAGCGCCCAGCGCGGGTCATCCGTTCGCAGGCCCGATGAACTGCGGCCGCCGGCGGTCTGGGCGGAGACGTCGAAACGGATGTATCGGTGATCCGACAACGTCTCCACCTCCGCGGCAACACGCCAGTCGCGAACACGGCTCGCAACAGCAGGGCTAGCGAACGAGACGTCCACTATTGACCCGCCCCGCTGCCGCACGCACGTGTGGACCGAGCCCACGTTCAGGACGACCAGGCCAGTCGTGACCGCCCACTCCTCCAGCGCCTCACCCCTAGCATCGGTCACCGGAGATCCCCACGCCGCAGACTTGGCGTTGAGATCCCCTAGCAACAGCACGGGGCGAGGATGGAGTCGGCCCACGACGGCACCCAACTCGACAAGGAAGCTTTCGAAGTCGGCGAGACTCTTGTTGGGCGAAAAATACGCCCCAACCACGCCAATGCCGTCCGCAAGGGCGGCCACCCAGCCGTGTCCTCGGGACGGGTTGACGAGAGCCCCGCCGATGATGGCCACCAAGCCATCCAGGTCCCCCACCCAGTTATCCCGGGGGGGGACAAAGTATGGCTCGGCGACCACAGCCACGCGAATCAACCACTCCGCCATGCTCTGGAGCAAGAGATCCTGAGCTCTGGCACAGTGGTTGAGATTGCCCTGGAGGAAATGGTAGAGCGCCATTAGGCGCAATCCATTCCCTCCGCACCATTCCTAGGCCGGGAGTCGGCCGAAGGGCAGCCAGGCTGAGACAAGCCTGGACAGACTGATTGATACGATCACTAACCATTTTTGAAAAAACATGGACGGTAACTTAAATGGAGAGATACCAGAGATTTAAAGTATTTTCATACCAGTGTTTTAAAGTATTTTTTAGGTGAAAAGAAAATACGTTTATTTGCTTTAAACGTGACGAAGAGAAAAATACACAAATAAATACAAAAAAGAACGAGTCGGGGGAAAATATGCGTCACATCCTCGCAAAACGGCTGTCGCTCAGCATAATGCTACGACCCTAAGCGAAACAGAGCTCCAGCGCTGGTTATCAGTGACAGCCGACGGTGATTTTGGTCCTTATAGATTACATTGGAAATCACCATCATTATAAACATCCATTCCAAACGAATCAAGCGGTCACCTTCATCATATCACCCATAACCATCCAGACGGACTTTTTAACATAATTTATAAATAATTAAAATTGTAAATGATCCCCACTACATCATCCTAATCATATCTTCACGCTATAACGAGGGGTGCTACCCAATTAAGAGGAAGTCAACCGTTGCCAAAGATAACGCGGCCTGAAATTGAGGGGATACAAAAACGCGTGGCAGCCCTATGTGTACCATATGTTGCTAATAATGACGTGACTAGCAGGCATTGGAGTGTCATTATTGGAATCGGATTAGTAATTATGATGAAAATGATGCTGGTCTTTTTAGTTGGGTCAAGTAATAATGGCGTCCTAGCCCTAGTCACAATAGCGACAAACAAGCGAATAAATAACATGTGCGAGGAATCAACAATTTTAATAAATGGTAGATTCATCGAAAGAATGAGTTGTAATGGACGTATAGAAGTATGAGGAACAGGGTGTAAAGTTGGCTCATACCTCCGTAGATTAGGGAGGATCCTCCAACCAGACGGGTGTCGTGTCTGGTGGGCAACTGCCCAACGTTTGATGTCAGGGCGTTGTATTTAAATTATGCTAGTTGCGCGGTAAACTCCGTTTGTACGATGCAAGACTTTGCGTGACGTCAGTGTGTCGCGTAGCTCGGATGTGGCGTTATTGATGCCGCTACAGACGAAGAAAAGTTGAAGAGGGTTTGGCAGACTGGAGGCTAACCTTCACTAGTTGCAGAAGCTGAAACCGAAGCAAATAATTACCTCCCGCCAATGTAGCACAAGTAGGCGCCCTCGGGCTAAATGGAACGACAATTTTCGTATTTGTATTCTATCTATTACTTACCAGCTTTAAACCAATAGTGCTGTAATATCCCTGCTTGGTGAACTGATTTCTAATTGTAATATGTTGGTATTCATACAAGTATTTGGTGGATACCCACGAAATATCCGTTTCATAGATGTCTATATGCCTATTATATAAGGGGCTAATACCTCCCTCTCCCTTTTCCCAACTCCTCTATCCTCTGCTATTCTGTGGCCAGTCCTTTCAATAGGAGTAAAGCTACAAAATTTAAAAAAACAAACAGAAAATGGAGAAAATTACGGGATTGATAACTCTATTCCCAAGCACTGTCCTCTTCATTATAAACCCATTATCGTACCTGAATACATAAAACTTTTTTTACAAAAATAAAACAACCAACTTCCAAAAAAACACTACAAAGCGAAAAATAACTTTAATTTCGGAAATCGGTTTCCTTTGGTTTTGTATTTTCCTTTTTTGCCACCGCCTTCCGAAATTAAAGTATTTTTTCACTTCACAGTGTTTTTTTGTAAAAAAGTTTTTATTTTTCACAATTTAGCTTTGGTACCTACCCCACACAAATTCGTATACCACTAGTTGATATGTAAATAACAGTTACAGGAAGTTCTTATAACATCATCAATATACACTAAACGGAAAAATACGTATTATTAAAGCTAAATGAAAAACTACCGAAGCAAAGTTAATATTAAAAAAAAAAAAAACGAAATCGATCCACAATTGCCGGAGATATCGCGTAACAAACATACAAACGAATTCGTCTGTATGTTTTTCCAACTTCAAAAAGGAGAAGGTTTGCAATTGAGAACCTCCTCCTTTTTGAAGTCGGTTAAAATCAGTGTGAAGCTTGAACACCTCGTATACAAATGAAACATTTACGTCTCCATTTGTGTCGCAGTCTAAAGATAGCTTAAAGTCAATTCTAAGTTGAGCCGTGTTGGCAAGTTAAGTTACAAACTTGTTGGATTGCTCTACGAGTGTATGTTAAGTTCTACGTAGTATCAATTTGTAAACTAAAGCTGGTTTAGATGTGTTGAAATGTGCTTAAGTTAATGTACTTGGAGTTTTAATCGTATTTAGTAACTTGACAGAGAAATACCAGTTTCTGACAAAAAAGGTACAGACGTAAAAAAACCGTAAAAGTTCCATACCACAAAGCAAAAAACGCCTAAAAAAACACGTTTCTTGTGTGGATACCCCCTTTATTTAATTTTTATTATTTGTTGTTATAGGAGGAATAGAACACACTCTGTGATTTCATTCTATTTCATTTCTACCTATTACGGTTTATGAGATACAGCCCGCTGACAGTCACACGGACGGTCAGCGGAAGCTTAGTAAAAGGGTTCCGTTGGCATCCTTTGAGTACGGAACCCTTAAAAAGATAGTGAGGTGAAAAAAAGAAACAGCAAAATTGACTGAACGTTGTAATTTACTTACATACATAGTTTTAACTGATAACTTATACCATTAACAACTCTACATTATTTTTTATCATAACTGAAACAACCGACTTCAAGCTCTTTGAAGCGTCTTAGACAATGATATTGCATGCAATCATTTGGCAAAAGAAACAACAGTTAGTGGCGATAATCCGGCGTTAGTTGTAGCGTTCACACAAGAAAATAGAATAAAATTATCTAACATTACTTTCACCACTACTCCATAAAACTGCCTGTAGTTTTTCACTCTTGTTTTTAAGTCATAATGAGATGTTTAACAAACCTTAAAAAAGCCCTGCTTAGAATGCCTACACAATAAAATGTTATGTCCATTGCAGTTGAATCAGAAACACAGATGCGGCTTCGATCCCAGCCCACCCCAAATTGAACATTGAACCATGAAGATAAATAAAAACAATGACATCCGTCCCCCATGCAGTTAATAATGTCGTGACAGACAGACATTTGATGTTGTTATTAGTGATCCCGTATTGTAAGTGAAGCATCCTTCTTTGAGGAAAATTGTAAACAATGGTTACTATCGTTTACCCTAAATAAAAAAATACGCATTACTAAGGATAACTCAAAAACTCCTGGTCAGATCTTGATCAAATTCATATGGGACCACATGAGAAGTGCCAGCTTTCAAATAAAAACACAATCATCCAAATCGGTTCACCTAGAAAAAGTTCTGAGGTAACACACATTTAAAAAAAGCAGTCGAATTGAGAACCTCCTCCTGTTTTTTAAATCGGTTAAAAATAGCCCAGCCCTCTGGTTACAAGTTGACTACCAACTAAAATTGTCTAATCAAATCACAAGTGTCATTTTTTGACAGTTGTATTTAATGGCTAAAGCATGGCTAAATGACGCAGTGTGTCAACTTTCTCTGATTGCACATTTAATATTGCAACTCACGGAGGTTATTTCAATGCACCAGAAAAGGTCCTTAAACAATTTCCGAATTGAAAATGGAGAATGAAAGTTCGTAATTCCGGGGTATATAGTTACATTCCTCACCTCAGGCATTCGTTGCCTAACTACAAAAGGACGAGGCCCGGAAGGTAAACGAACACATTCCTAGCTTGACATAACATCATACACTTAGACAACAAATGACCTATTTAACGCCAAGAACAATGCACAATATACGTGTTACTTAAAATTACAACCTTATACAAACCATTTTCCTGACCCCATATGAGAATATTGTCACATAACCTAGGGACAATACAATCTAGTATAAGGAGGAGCGCAGACTATGTCAAAACTTGCTACTTGACTGACTCGACTTCTCAAAATAGTGTCTTAGTAAAAATAGTCTCTTAGTCAATTAGTGCCTTCGTCAAAATAGTCTCTTAGTCAATTAGGCTCTTAGTTAAAATAGTCTCTTAGTCAAATAGTATTTTAGTCAAAAGTTTCTCTTAATAAAATAGTCTCTTAGTCAAAATAGTACCTTAGTCAAAATAGTCGCTTAGTCAAATAGTTTCTTAGTCAAATAGTCTCTTCGTCAAAATAGTCTCTTAGTCAAATAGTCTTTTAGTCGAAATAGTCTCTTAGTCAAATAGTCTTTTAGTCGAAATAGTCTCTTAGTCAAAATTGACAAAAGTGATTACGAAGATGACGGCTAATAGAAATGTAAGAAGATATACTGCGCTGTCCCCTTTATTGTGATAATGGCTGGATGGAGTATGAAGAGCCAAAATTGACGAAAAGGTACTGAAAACGTGAATGGATGATACGTATGCACGTAGAAGAAAACAAAAGAAAAACAATACAAATTATTTTTTAAGCAAATTGACATCCTTTTTTGTCTTATGGTAATCCTCATGAATGTCCTCCACTCTGGGGTGGGTGGAGGGGTCTGGCCGACTCTTACTGACTAAACCACACCGTGATCTGCTGCTCCCTTTAGCTGGGGTGCTGGAGTGCTTGCGCATTTCGTCACGCTCCCCCGGTCAGATGTTAGCCCGCATGAATTCATGCGGACCCCTTCACCTTCAGCGACCGCATACGGTCTCGGGCCTTTCACCCTAAGTCAATTTACCGTGTTGAAGCCACTAGCCATTTCATACTACTGTCACAAAATTATAGTTGTGATTTTAATACACGGACAATTTAAATAGGTAGTCAGCTTGCTTAAAAATTTAATTCCCTGATTTCACATAGCTGTTTTGTTTCTAGTATGCACATTATCTAACACAACGTACCTACCCCATAACGTATTGGTCATTTTCTCACAGACAGACCATCGCCACTATGTCTAGGAATGCAGTCATTTCCGTCCAGGCATGTCTAACTTATAGCCTAGACTAGTTTCACCCACGGCGCCACCTATGGGAAATTGATGGCTGTTTATGGTAACTAGCTTGAAATAGTGTGCTGGCGTAATGTACGTTGCTGAATTGAATTGAATTGTATGTTATGGTGTCACATTATAATGTGTTATTGGTGTCATTTCCCTGTGGCTTTTCTTGCTTATTTCTATACTACTGGATTTCTTCAAAAATGATTCGTTGAGTGGCTAAATTCTCTACAACAATGTTTGCTATAAAAAAATATGACATGTTAAATTTGAAAAGTCGAATTATTTACACAACGCAGATAACTTAGGACAAATTGAAGCTCAAGATAACTTGTATGTGAAAACTAGCCAACTAGTTCCGCGTAAAATACTGGTATTCAGCTACATCCGGTTAGACCTGAAGCCTACCTCAACATAGTTGCGAAAAAGCTCAGCAGATGATTATGTAAAAGCTTAAAAAAATGCCAAGTTATACTTAATTGTTTTAAAATCACTGCTAAGTACACAAAGACGGCTCTATCACAAAAGTGACGTCACGACTATGTAACTTCATTATAGCGCCATACAAAAAAAAGGACAATTATTTACCACGCGACAATGATGGGAACAATCCCTTCCAAAAACTTTTAAAGCGTGGAGCCACGGACTAGAAATAAGGACTGCGCGCTACGCATATCGAAAGTGAAGCACCGTACCGATCTATGTGTGCGTGATATGTTATTCCGTGTTATGTTATTTATGTTATTCCTTGACACTTTTTTTGGGATGTAGAATTATTTTTACACCATTTCACAACACAAGAAGGCATTATTTTATTTTATTACTTGACGTAAACAGTACCTTCAATGACACCGTAGTGGCACGTAGTCGGCACCTTATGATGTAAATGTGTGCGTGAGGCATGTTTGTAAAAACGCTCCACCTACACCTACACCACCTACAGTGCTTCACTTTCGATACGCGAGGCGCGGAGTCCTTCTTTTGTTTCTAGTTCGTGCGTGTAGTTTCTTGATATTTCCATCGATTTTACAGTTTTTTTACATTATTTGGTTTGGTTTTGGTTTTTTTCATTTTTAATATGAATCATCATCCCTAATGTTGCCAAAACTGGTACAGCAGTCAGCAATGACATGGTCGACTATAAACATGTGGAATTTTCGAGTAATGAACATTGTTATGCTATACACCGAAGTAAGCTGTAGGCAAGTACTGTGAAACCCTATATTCTTGGCTGGGAACGAATTCATTCAAGGCTACAGAGTACTTCAATGTTAATTAATTAATATAACTGACCTACCGCAACCAATTCCTATTAACAGATCTGTTCAACAGATCGATTAGTTGAAAACTATCATAAATTGACAACGTACGTCTGTAGACATATTTTATTAATTATGTTTGCCCCACTGCACCCCACGGCGATATTCATTAAGCTTAATAAGAACTATTAATTCATTCGATATGCTATTTATTTTGTTTTGTTCTGTTGTTGTTTAAGTACCATCACGCCTGTATTCCTTGAAGGGGTAAGCAGACGTGTATGCAAGGTGTAATTGAAATACAGAAAACATCTTAAGGGGTCATTTTACTCGACATTATGAACAACTCTCCCTTTGGGGTCAACCCTGAAATCGAATAAAAATCTGCTGTTTCCTACCTTTTGTCGAGTTATACGATCATAAATGTGTGACAAATAACCCCTTAGGCACCTGTCCCACCGGCCCCGCCGCCGCGCCATAGAGGAAGCGACTTGATATCAACTATTTACTCGCTCAAGGAACGAACAAAAGATTGAAGTTCCCGTGAAAGTAAAAGAGATACATAGCTCATTTGCAAAAAGGGTGACACTACAAAAAAATCAGCACTTTGGAGTTAAGTATACAGGTGATTGCTACGATGATTAAAAAGGACATGACGCTAAAGCCTTAAAATGAGGGAGCTAGAAAGATCTGAGTTTATGCTTCGTCGCACTCTTACCACTACTTTTAAACTTTTAAATCATAATATCCAAAAATTGCTCTTTTTGAATATTGCAAGCTTCTCGCAAATGAATGACATATTATATTATTAGTTGAACTCTGACTGTTCACACCGCTTGCCGCCCGGCGAGTACCCGTTTGTCGCAGCGACTAGAGCTATCAAAAAGAGTTTTCGCTCAGCGACGCTCGCTTGGCGAGCAGAACACTCGCTGAAAGACTCTCACACTTGGTGCATACGCATACCAGCGAGTAACCGTCACCATCGTGCACTTGCTGCTCGTTGCTCGCCAACTCATTTTTTGTTGCTGGCCCTACGGCAGTGGGACAAATACGCCTTGCATAACATCCTCCATATCTTTTCTAGTTGTCTTTTGCTGCTCATCTTTGACCACATCGTCCTGTGTGGTCTGCCAACTTGACTTTCGGTAACACGTACTTTAAATAGGCGCAAACTGCAAACTGCAAATAAAGGATACACACGACCTGTTTGCGAAATCATAGCATAAAGACCGAACTCTTGGAACCAGCCCAGCAAAGACCACCGCTGCACCGAATTTCTCAAAATCTAGCATTAACAAAAAGAGCCGTCACATTACTATGGATATCTCGTACAACGAACGTGGCTAAACACAATATTATAACAGAATTCTTAATCGATTTAAAGAACTATTTACATTGATACACGAAGCAAAAAGATTCAGAAATCCCACTGAGAACCACAGGCCTAGAGACAAGTCTAGGACACGATACAATCCATTAATCAACTCAGCCTATCAAAGTCCACTGCTGGACATAGGCCTCTCCCAGGCTGCACCACAACACCCCGTCCTCCGTTTCCGCATCCAGTCTGTCCCAGCCACCTTCTTAAGTGGGTCACACAATACAACACGCCACGCGACGGGGCGCGGGTAACGGAGTCAAATTATCCGCGCGGAGACACGTTTTTATTGAATTTGTATGTAAAAAAACCACCCGAGGGACGCGTTATCTGTGCCCCGTCGCGTGGCGCGTTGTAGTGTAATATCCGCCTAAGAAGGTGCTTCCGCTGGTGGTTCCACGCCTCTGCTACTGAGAAATTCCAGAAGGAAAAACTCTTTGCCCGACCCGGAAATCAAACCCAGGACCTCATGCTCAGCAGTATCCTTCGCGACTATTAGAACGAGTTGGTCGATCTAGATCATATTATATTAAATGCATGTTTACGTATTATTAAGAATGGATTTTCTGAAAGTATTCCTTCACATTAAAACCGAGCTCCATTATGCTAACATATTCACGGCGACCAGCCAAAGGGATGATCAGAATATTAAGACTGGGACATTCCTGTCCGCGTGGCTAAGAGCTTCTCGGATAATGATCTCGGATTGCTGACTGGTGTCTGTATAAATCGTTTACTAGCTTGGACTCAATAGTTCTGAAGCTCGGTAGTAATTTGGTGCTCTAGACAAGGAACATAAATTAATGACTTCATTCACTCACTGTGAGTGGGCTATGTTATACAGGGTTATTGGTGAAACTCCAGCAACCTCTTAAGGAGTCAGTGTACTCATAATACACAATGGGCGATAAGACCTCCCATTGTATCACCCTATGTAAAATTTCTACATTTATATCTGTAAATTTTATGGTGTATATAATAAAGAGTATTCTATTCTATTCTATTCTATTCTAAGTACTAACAAGATGTAACAATGCTCAGACTTAGACCCACTTGCACTTCCAATCACTAAACACGTTTAGCGCTAAACGAGTTTAAAACATCATTTTGTCTGTCATCTTCAAATATTTGACAGAAACAGAATTATTTTATTTTTTTATTTAAACTTCTCGCGTATTAACATACAAAGGTGGACTTAATTGCTTACGTATTCTCTACCAGTCAACTAAGGGTGGTGTAGAGATAAGATGGCAGGTGCTCTGTATAACAGGCGTTAATAATAATAATAATAATAATTAATAGCCAAGAGCCTCGACCAACACCTGAGGAGGCTCTCGTTAGGCAGCTGGATCAAGGGCTTGATTCAGAGAGCGGTACTTCTGGACGCAGCTCGCATTGTTAGGAGGTTCCTCTCTCTGGAGCCCTGACCGCCGGTAGCTTGGACCCTGTTCCCGATACCGGTAGGCTACTATTTTTTATATTTTTAAATGTTTTTATATTTTTTATATTCTAATATTTAAAAATGTAATTTATATGTAAATAATGAAATAAAGGAAATAATAATAAAATAAGTATACAAGTACTTAAATAGGTTATAAACTTATAAAATACATATATACATATTTACTATAATATATACCTACATTATATATATATACTTTATATACACAAAAAGGGAATATATACACAAAGAGGTAATTGAGATGACTCTACGCTATTTATTTTGAAAATAACTCTGAAATTTTCGCTTAAATGCATACCGACTGGTGGCCGTCCTGATATCAAGAGGAAGCGCATTCCAGAGAAGAATAGACTGAATACGAAAGGAAGAATGAACAAAATCAGACGTATGAGAAGAACAGAGTAGGAGAAGGTTGTTGGAAGAACGCAGATATTATGATATTATGTTTTAAACTCTTTTATCGCTAAACGAGTTTAATGATTAGCGGTGCAAGTGGGCCTTAAGATGCCTTCCTATTCGTAAGACAATTCAATCCAATAATAAGTAGCGAACAACTCATGAATATGAAAACCTTTTAATTTAAGAGCATCTCAGTTGTAGCTCAAAATCAAAGTGCCCACTTAAGCAAAAGGCAAGTTCAATTCGGAGAAAATACTATTTTCATTATTTTGATCTAAATTCGAAGTTGCTCACCTACTAAAAGTTTTTATTTATTACTTAGTAGCTGTGCCCCGCTGTTTCACCCGAATAAGTCTCGATCTCGTAGGAATATCTGGATAAAAAGTATCCTATGTCCTAATGTCTTGATTTACCCATGTGCCAAATTTAATCTAAACCCGTTAAGCCATTTTAGCGTGAAAGTGTAACATACAAACATACAAAAAATCAAATCTATCCTACTAATATTACTATAAATGTAAAAGTTTGTGAGGATGGATGGATAGATGGATGGATGGATGGATGTTTGTTACTCTTTCACGCAAAAACTACTGAACGGATTTGGATGGAATTTGGAACACAGATAGTTTATTACCTGGATTAACACGTAGGATACTTTTACCCCAGTATTAAGTTCCCGTGGGATAATTTCCGACATCCACGCAAGCGAAGCCGCGGGCAAAAGCTAGTTCTCTATATAATATTAGTTTACACGCGCGTGCGTGCCCCCACAAAATTACATCAGCTCGCAATTATTAAGTAAAGACAAACAGGGCTCTTATTTAAAACTCTCCGTGACTGCCTCCTAACGTAGAACTTAGTTAAAAAACCACAGCTTTAAACCCAACATAGGTCCTAAAAGAACCACCATCTAAGCCCACATAAGCACGGACGTCAAAATAACGCGAGGGATTGTATTGCGCACTGGATTTTCAACTCTCAGTGTTGAGACGAGCGATGAGAATAGAGTGCATCCCAGCGCGTCGAAAAAACACACTGTTGGATTTACAACTCGCCATATTTTCACGTCGGTGTGAACGTAGGGTAACTCCTCGCATGCCTTAAACAGCCTACACTGTACAGAAAATCCCTTTAACAAAAACAACAGCAAGCTAATGCACTTACCTTGTATCCCTTAGTACCAACATAACGGCTCACTTCCGCTTCCTGTATGTAACTTATGCTAATGTTGGCAGTCCCGAATTAGCTAGACTTAATTGCTGGTATAAAATTTATTTATGTACGTGATTTTTTTTTGTGAAAGTGTCTAAGGGTTTTTGATGGGATTTACCGTTTAATAAAAAGGTTTGCGACGCGACAACGCGACGCGACTCTGGTAGAAAAATTTCAATGAAGTTTTCATAGAAGTTGTTCTACTAGAGTCGCGTCGTTCTTGTCTGCGGGAGCCTTAACTCAGACAGAATCTCTTTGTAGAAAGCTTACAGTTGTTAAAGTGGTGACATGAACCTAATCTTCCATCTGGAATTTCTCAGTACCAGCCCAATGCCTGGATTTGTACCCGGTTGATGGCAATAGGCTCGCCCCTATTACATGGGACTTAAACATAACTGGTGAAATGTGGGTGTACTATAGATACACCTCTGCCTATCCCTTCGGAAATACAGGCGTGATAGTATCTTATGTAGTCAATATCGACAATTTAAGGCGACGCGACGCGACACATAGGCACCGCCAGTCGCGCGACGAGCGATGCCGTTGTGTCGCGTCGCTCGTTGCGCCTGTTTGAAGGAGCCTTTAATTGGATTATTGTAACCTAACGGACAAAGGCTTTTTTCGATAAAGAAAAACATTCTTGGCGTTAATCTATATGACGATTTATTACCTAAGTATACAAACCTTGCATTTAATGTATTGCATGACATGTCAGGCAAATTGACATTTTCCCACAAGAAATACATGAGTACCTTAATGCACAACACGAACCATTAATAAAACAGATCAATAAAATTCATTTTAATTTAATAACCCTGAAGTTATCCCTCTCCGATCCCTATGGGAGTTCACCGTCACACTACAAATTAATTTGTAGGTCCCCCACTAGTTACAAACAAGCAAACATCGATTAAATTCTTTGTAGTCCACTTTATGTGACTGAAGTGTCATGTAACATGACAATTCATAGTTTATTGTTGGTGGATCATTCATTTTATTCATTCATTTTCAAATATCTTTATTTACCAAGGAGCAATAAACAAAATATACTTATGCTAAGTTACATTAACTCTTTATAATTGAGGCACTTTAAGATTCTAGTGATTCTGCTTTCAAAGCTTATCACTGATATGTAGTATTGACTGCTAGCAACATAAACTTAATACACAATAATCTTGGGTACATGATGACAATTTGCAAATTATTTAGATAGAATTTACTGATTGCAAGGTATAACAAAAATTATTATCTAAGTAAGTAATTTACTGATCGCACGGTGTATACATACGAGTGTGAATACTAGCAACCGTCCGACCAGGGGGCCAAGTCTACTAATTTACAAACGTCACTATTGTCTCTGCATTTATTTATTTATTTAACCATTTATGTACACACATATATAAACAGACAAGAAGAAAGGAACAGAAAAATACGTACAAAGGTGATGCTTATTTCTAAAGAAATCTCTTCCAGCATACCTGCGATAGGAGAATATATTAAAGAGATGAAGACAACGTGTGTAAGAGTAGAAGGGAAAACAAAATACATAAAATCTAAAATAATTTTCTAATTTAAATATAAACATACAATAAGAGCATATACTAACATACATACATACTTCTAAAATAAATATCACTAAAATATATAAAAATATAATGTAATTTAAATAATAAATACATAAGCAACTATGACAAAGTGGAAAGATAGTGTTCTTTTACTCTACTTTTAAATACTCCAACAGTTTGGCAGTTCCTAATGCCTGGTGGAAGTGAATTCCACAACCGTACCGCGTGCACAGTGAAAGAGTAGGAGTAGAAGTCGGTTAAGTGGGGAGGGGATTTGCATTGTTAGTTTTTGACAGATTTTGTATGGTAAATCTGTGAAGCAAATCTGTCTAAAACTCACAATGCAGAGACCATTGTGACGTTTGTAAATTAGTAGACTTGGCCCCCAGTTAATGATCAGCGGACAGAGCCTCTCTGCCGCCCGCGCTCCGGTGTATCTGCGGCCGTTGGTGGATCAAAATTGTAACTACGACTGTAAATAACAAGTACTGTATATAACAAAGACTGTATGTAACAGATTACAGAACATATAAATTCATATGCCTTAACAACTTTAACAGCATTTTATAAAGTTGTTAGGGGAAGATCGACAAAGACAAGGATCTCCACATTAACTGTTATGTAATACTTTTTAGCCCTTAAGCCAAGCTATGTAATATTTAATTTGCTCATAAATAATAGCAATTGACACGTAGTGACAAAAATTTAAAATTGTTTGGTCATGTTGAGAGGATGAATGATAGGCGACTAACAAGGCGATGTGAGTGGAAACGACGGGCGGGGTCGCCCTAGGAGGACGTATAGTGACCTTATTGGTGATGTTCTTCAGAAAGGTCAGGCGTGTAGTACTCGCAACCGGCGTGCGTGTATGACCAGATGTATGAACATAAACGAGGCAAAAGGAGTATGTAAGGATCGTAGCAGTTGGCCTTCTGTAGTTTCTGCCTACCCCCATTGGAATAAGTCCTGAGTTTATGTATGTATGTGTTCAAGAAGGCTATTCGTAGACAAGTAAGTACTATTGGGTTCAATCAATCAATCGTTCTATCAATCTATTGGGAATGAACGACACAAAGCAATTAGTTCTTTGTTCTCAGAAACAAAAATAAACAATAACATGTTATTACATAGAAAGGGGTTGTTATATTGAAGAGCTCTTCGTAATAACTTGAGGTACAAGTGTTACTGCAGTAAGTTGATTCATAGCTACTGGTATTAAATAGTTAAAATGTATGATAAAAGATACTACCTTCATGTTCGTGAACGGCGCCGTCGTTTGGGATTGCGGGGTAATTGTGTAACGCACTAACAGTAAGAATGGCTGTCATTTTGACAGTTCGACAACATTCATTGCGTTATTTACGTTGTTGAGCAGACAATATTTTCGAACACATGAAGCAATGGATTAGCAATATCCTTCATTCAGATTCTGATTAATAGTGTGGTACGCGATTAGGGTGCTGGTCATCTCTTAGCTGCGACAGCTTATTTTAATTTCTTAATTGTTTTTTTTTTAATTTATTTTTTTTAATCTCGGTCGCTTTGAATTTGCACGTCTTTCTACATGGTTCTCACATGTATGATTGTAACAATATTTTGATTTAAAAGAATTTCCGTATGGTTTCTTGCCCGGTCTTCTCCATAGGTACCTACTACGCTTTGGAATGGGCAACTAGCTACATCTTTCTGGCTGACCGACCCCTTGATAATTCAAAAGTGCTTGACATTCGTTTATAAGAAATAAATATTTTGAGTTTGAGTTTGATGGCCGCCATCTGGTACTTGTAAGTAAACAGGGTCTATATTCGACCAAATAAAATTAAGCAAAAAATAAATAGCATCATCTTCATCAGCCGACGGACGTCCTGTGTAGGACATAAGTAGTCCAGCTCTTACTTAAGTGCAAGCATCGCTTTAATACAAACCAATGACTTTCAAAATAAGAAACAAAGAACCGATAAATTTTAGCGGGAACACGTAAACAAGACCGAAACAGCTTTTCAAAAAAAATTGCATCCAAAGATAGAATATTACTTTTTTCCGTTGAGCTTATTATGGCGGCTATTATTTAAGTGAGGCCATTGACCCTCACTCAAATAATAAGCTTTCCATAATTCGGTCATTTCGCGTGACCTCGAGAAATCTTGGAGCGCGACCGTCACTTGTTCTCAGTTATTAATATTTTAGCGCCACGCCCCAAAAACGACATCGCCAGATACTTCTTGAGAGACTGACAGGGTATTTTGACCCAATTATGCTAATATTAATAGCCTACCGCTTTAACTAGCAATTCAGTAAAAGCCAGGCTCAACAACACCCAAAAATAAAGACTATTCGAAAAATTGTCAAAACCCGCTCTTTCTACGTTCATCTTGGTCGTCACTGGCATCGGTGAAGGCAAACATCGTGAGGAAACCTGGACTTATAATTAATATGTCGGAGACGGTCATCAGTTTGGACACTAAACGAAGCGCAGCACGAGTTCCGGGAGGTGGCAGCACCGTCGCGATGACGTGCATACTCGGCTAACTTCGTGTTATGACAGAGCCTGGCTGATGGAGGAGCGCTGACGAGACGATTGGACACTTACCATACTGCCTTCGAGGAGATCAGTACCTGCACCCTAGGACCTGTCACTGTGTGATTCGCGAGTGTGATTAATATGATCGTAAATTATAATTTGATTTGAACTGCAAACGGTTTTTCTATTGCGCAATAACCAACATTACCCAAAGTACGCCCACAGTAGTTAAAATATGGCTGATAATAACGATAGAGACATACCTTGTCCGTCAAATATAAATCTGAAATTGCCAATCCGCCTTGTGCAAGCGTGGACCAATGCTCATGCCTTCTCTGTAGTAGAAGAAGCCTTAGCTCTGCTATGGGACAGTAATAGGCTGGTATTATTATTATCACATAACATAACATCACGCCTGTATTCCCCGAAGGGTTAGGCAGAGGGGTACCTATAGCACACCCACATTTCGCCAGTTATGTTTAAGTCCCATATAATAGGGGGCGAGCCTATTGCCATCAACCGGGCACAAGTCCAGACTCTGGGCTGCTACCAAGAAATTCCAGATGGAAAAACCCAATAACACTTTGCCCGACCCGGGAATCGAACCCAGGACCTCATGCTCAGCAGTAGCGCTTGCGACCACTAGACCAACGAGGCAGTCGTATTATTATTATTTGCCTCTAAAACATGGCGTTCGACAAATGAAATGCTTTTTGTATACGTCCAAATAACACTAAAAACTAATGACAATTCTATCAGAATAGGTCGCCTGCGCACATATATGGCACGCGTCTGTCACAGTCTAAGCGACAGACAAACGGACAAAAACAACGGATATTGGTGACACGTGCCCTCATAATTTGTTCACCCCCTATGCTTAGCTGGGGTGAGGGGAAAGAACTACTTGCATGGGAAACTAATAAATACTCGTATAGTGACAGAATAGGGTAGAAGATAATATTGTATTTTAAAATTCTTGGCGTGGTGTTTAATTTCGAAAGAGTTTTGACTATTCCTGCGCCTGAATCAAGACTGTCTTTTGATGCGATGTAGTGGTATCTACATCGTCACATGCGTGCTACGGGTCATACTGACGTCACACAAAATTCTGCATCTCGCAAACAGAGTTTACCGAGCAACTAGCATATATATTACGTCCCGACATCTTTTATCGGGCAGTTGCCCACCAGACACTACACCTGTCTGGTCGGAGGATCCTCTTCTATGGAGATATGAGTGAACATTATACCGTGTTTCACATACCCTCATACCTCCATAGCATCATTATCTGCCTACCCTTGTCTCATCTTTGTTATCGATGGCTTCCAGGCACGGATACAGGGACGGGACAACGGGTGCAGTTGCCGCCCCCCCCCCCCCCTTGGGCTTCGACCAAACTGAGTCTAAAACATTAAATTTGACATAAACATAGTTTTATAACCTGTATTTCTACTTTGTATACAGTATATTACTATGATATAGATAAGTCGTCGCCATCCTCGAAAAGGGGGACACATTGTTCAGTACGGAAAATAGATGTCGAAAGTTTATTTTTTTAAACGGCTATCACAGCCTGATATATTATTTCCCAACCCCCACCCCTTGAGCGTCTGGCGGCTGCCATTCTAGAAAGAAAAAAGAAAGAAAAAGTATTTATTGGGACTCGCACAGGATCATCACAAACTAATCTAAGCACACACATAAAAACAAAAAAAAACAAAAAAATATCCATACTTTTATCCATTATCCATTATTATTATACATACTCCATAACCCAGTAACTGGGTATCATAATATCTCTTGGTAAGACTGTCGTTCTCAGACTTTCGGACTTCTAACTACCCGTCGGAGTCAGTTTATCGCCTCTATAAAAACAATGATGGCGCGCATACAAACATTCTCATACATACCTAATTAAAGTTGTATAATCTACTGTAAAAACTGTTTTGACACGAGTCAAAACAAAACTGTTATGTCTACCGTCTAACACAGACAATGTTTTGTAAATCCTAATCAAAAACGAACAACATCTCTCCTGAAAAAACTTTTTCAAATTGTGTAAAACACAATTAATTACGGTATTTCCCGTAATTCTTCTCATTTTATACTTATTTTAACGACAGCGGCAAAGTTAGATACATACATAAGCTCACGCCTTCTTCCCATGGGGATAGGCAGAAACTACAGAACGCCACCTGCTACGATCCTTACATACTCCTTTTGCCTTTGTTTTTGGGTGTGAAATCATCAAATAACTTTTCCCGCTTTGAGCGGAGCGGGAGGGTGTATCAGACTTTTACTGACTAAAACCCACCCGTGTTCCTTCAGTTGCCTGTGCGCCAGGGCCACGGTAACCCTTTCGGACAAACCTGCGACCCCGACAGGCATCGGCCCTGACGGACCCCGTCAATGTGTGCTGACGTCTCTTTGAGGCGCGCGTGGATCACAACGTGCCGCGTTTACGTTCATACATCTGGTTATACACGCACGCCGGTTGCGAGTACTACGCACCTGGCCTTTCTGAAGAACATCACCAAAAAGGTCACTACATGACCTCCTAGGACGACCCCTCCCGGCATTTCCACTCACATCTGCCTTGTAAATACCCTTTGTTAGTCGCCTTTAATTCATCCTCACAACATGCCCAAACCATATATAAGTATACTGTTTTAAATTTAAAAGTTATTGATAAAATAACCGTCGTTAACTGATGCAATCGATGGATTTCTATAATAACCTTATCAGTGTTGCAAATTGCAATTTACGCGTAAATGAAAACCGAAATAACTTTTGCAAAGATATTGCATCACCAGCACTTTTTTCAAATGCTGGAGAAAAGCAACATAATATTTCAATATTTATAGTTAGTTAATCATTTAATTTAGTACCTAATGTAAATAGTTAGTGGCATAATAATTTACTATTATAAACAAGCATTCTGTGAATAAATAAAACTGGAAGGTCATTTCTCAAACAGCTTTTATTTATATTTGAATCCTTATTGCATCATCTGCAGGCGTAGCACAAGCACCGTCTTGTCGACGGAAGAATAGACAAAAATGACGTTTCTTGAAGACAGTACGACGGCAGCAAAGTAAACGTCAGACGCTCATGTCTCTACCATCATCCAAAATAGATCAGCACCCTAATTACGTCACACACTATCAATCACAATCTGAATCATTTTGAAGCCTACTGCTAATCCATTGCAGCATATGTTGGAAAAAAATATTTGCTCAACAACGTAAATAACGCAATGAATGTTGTTGGACTGTCAAAATGAAAGCCATTCCTACTGTTAGTGTGTTACGCAATTACACAATTACAAACAAGTTTGAAATTTCACATTAAAACCTCTCCAAGCCTTTTAACTCGATATCCGTGCTTTTAAACATGTTCAAAGGAAGTTTTCATTTGTTTTTCTATGGCAACCAGAAACAAGAATAACAACAATCAACGTTCGTACGACGGTCCACATGATTATGACGTAACATACGCCTCGACAGATCCCGTCCACTCTTTGCATGTCGCATGTAAACTAAGACATGTCGCGTGGCCTTTTCCTGCGAGAAATGCTCGAATCGATATGGCGATATAAGAATAGTCCAACTTAATTTTTACCAGGGATAAGTACAAGTCGAACGACAATATCGAATGCGAGATGCGCGAGAATTGCCTTCCAGATCAAACATGTCATCACCAATTTTCCTCAAATATAGAACCAACGTTTTCTCGTGAATTTAATACAGACTCGTCATAAGAATACCCCTCTGTTTGTCCTTTGATGTGACGATATGATCTTGTTTTTTCCGTTACTTTACAAATATCTTGACGTCGACTTAAGTAGGTGAAATTGCCTCGTTTAGGCTCAGGGGAAGTTTTCAGAACCCCTGTTGCAGTGTTATTGGAAGGTATCTTCATGGTGTTTTTCCTTATAGGGGTTATTTGAGTGACAATTTGGAATAAAGTGTTGATAATGGTGCTTCGTTGTGTAGTTTGAGTTTATTTCGGTTTAGTGGTCACAAGCACGCCTAGCTGCGTGTGTGGTGATCCAGGGTTTGATTCCTAAGTCGGGCAAAATATTTTTACCTCTCTAGCCTTTTTCCAACTATTTTCGGGGTCGGATTCCAGTCTAAACAAATGTAGAAAATGGATTTGTGCAAAAATGCAATGTTAAAAAAACGCATAACTAGCGAAATGAGGTCACAGGTACAATACAACTCTGCGTACCCCTGAGAGGAATAAAGGCGTGATGTTATGTTCTGTGATATAATGCATTCTTACTCATTCACAAAAAACACAACTGTTTTCCGATCGTCATTGTGAGAACCAGTTCCTACAATGCGATGACGACAAAAAGTCGTCTTGTATTTATTTAAATGAGTTTTTCACATACCACGGCACGATTACGTTCGATCGCGATAACATTAGTGTGCGGAGTCACGACTTTCTGTCGTGCGTGATACCACCGTCACGATTATCCATCGTAAATTAACCGTCAGTGAACTGGCGTGACCTCGTTTACGTCCCTCTTACCCTCGCCCCGCCCGCGCGCGCCTCGCGTTCGTTAGTAACACACTGACGCTTGCGCGAGAAGGACGTGTCACGTGAAACAAGATGGTGGACATATCAGCAGAAGAGTTAATTCCTCTTGTGGAACAAAGACCGGTTATTTGGGATAAGAGCTTGGATGTTTTCAAAGATAAAGCCTTGAAAACTGCTGCGTGGAGAGAGATTTGCTGCATTTTTAAACCAGACTTCGATAAATTGCAAGAAAATGAGATGAAAGATTTTGGTAAGTTTCTAATGCTATTTTTTATAAAATATGTGAAGTTGTGGTTTGCCAAGATACTGAGAAAATTTAAGAAACATTACTAATAGTCAGGAAATACCAAATACCGCAATAACTGGGTTCTCCAGGACCAGTTTATTGAGGACATAGTATACAATACTCTATCTCTAGGTTAGCTGTCAGCGTATACCATACCATTTATAAGATAGCTATAGTCTTTGGCAGTCACTTGTAAACTGGTACTATCTAATATAGTCGGGTAATACCTTCCAAAGAAATCGTACCGTGACAGCCGTCTGGGGTCAGACAAATGAAGCGAAGGAGATAGAGAAAATATATTTTTGTCTCGTTTACTCTTACTACTGGATGTAATAAGCGTGTCCTTGTCTTATTCTTATTTAATGACTAGTCTATTAGTATACTCGGTCTACGATTGAGGAGTTGGTGACAGCCTTGTGCGAGCTTTTCACTAATGTCGAAAAACGTCATTTAAATATTCCACAGATTAAAAATATTCAGTTATTAGAATGATTTCTGAAAGAAAATAAAATAATTGCATTTTTCGTTTTTTTGCAGCTAAAATCGTGAACACAAAATGGATATACATACGGGACGCATATCTAAGATCACACAAGAAAAAGATGCAAGCTGGTGCTGTAAAGAAATCAAAACCATACGTTTATACGAATTTACTGAGTTTCTTAACGAACGTCAATGAACCTGGGACCAGGCACGATTCCTTTAATGAAAGCCAAAGTAACTATTCGGAGAGCAGCAGCGACGATGATGCAGTATCACAAAAGAAGTTTCAAGAATTCCAACCACCTCAAGCTAAAAAGTTGAAGATAGATAATGTAAGAACATTAGATGGACAAATGACACCGTTTGCAGACTCAAGATTAAGCGACCAAGATGAGCATCCACACATCTCCTTTATGAAAGGAGTTTTACCATCTTTAGCAACATTCGATGATGACGAAAATTTAGAGTTCCAGGCGGGTGTAGTAGAACTGATTCAGAAAATAAGACGAAAACGCCAGGTCCACCAGGCCTACCCCTATGACATCAAAATCTTTGAAACATAAATCGACTGTTGGTTTATTATTTTTTTGTTATATTTTTTTTATATTATTTGTTATATTTTTGATTCATTAGATAAGAAAATAAATATTATTTTTTTAAAATTCAAATATTGTATGCTCTCTGGTAACAAGTTATTACATAAATAAGGTCATGAACCCTGTAAGGGCAGACCAATTTTCACAATGTCAAATGTAAATTAATATTAAATCACCACATATCGGTAATGATCATTCAGTTAGAGGTGTGCATACAGAAAGAATATTAAAAGAGATTTTTTAAAAAAGGTCATGTTTACTTTGAGATGTTGGAGCTTAAATACTTTTCAATAATTTACGAGATTTCGTGATTTATCATGTATTAGTGTTGTATATTGACATTATTATTATTTGTTTTCAGTCTGTGTCGGTCGACATGCAATGAATTGACATATTACAATTTTATATATTTTTCAAATCTCTTGATTGACATTGATTTCTATTGTTATTTATTATTTATTAATTTGTATTATTAAATGTGTAAATCTTTAATAATTTTATTTGTGTTCAACTGTCCAAGCTTATTTTATTTAATTACTAGCTGCGCCCCGCGGTTTCACCCGCAGCGGTATGAAATATACTTTACGACCTACTCAGACCTACCAAATATACACAAAAAAAATCATAACAATCGGTCAAGCTGTTTCGGAGGAGTTCGATAACAAACACTGTGACACGAGATTTTTATATGTAAGATTGAGAGTTAGGTTATAATTACTTAATCACAAACATATATACGCCCTCTGGCATAACATAGCGCACTGTTTATTATGTTTATATACCACTAGCTGCAGCCCGTGGCTTCGCTCGCGTGGATGTCGGAA
Source organism: Griposia aprilina (assembly GCA_916610205.1). Taxonomy (NCBI): domain Eukaryota; kingdom Metazoa; phylum Arthropoda; class Insecta; order Lepidoptera; family Noctuidae; genus Griposia; species Griposia aprilina. The sequence goes on along the minus strand of OU744302.1, from coordinate 19,885,678 downwards.
ATTACCCCATGGGAACGTGCTACTAGGACAAAAGTAGCCGATGTTACTCCTTAAAACATCAACTATCTGCCAGTGAAACTCCGTCAAAATCGGTCCAGCCGTTTCAGACATTATCCGGAACAAACAGACAGACAAAAATGCAGTTTTTTTTTAAATTGTTATTTTCTTATAAGTAACGTATACACTTTCATGAGCATTATGTAAATAGCTGTTATTTTGACATTACCAACAGACACTTCAATTTCATTTATTTGTACAGATAATAATTGTACCTACATTAAACTAATAAATAAATTACTTATGACTTATGTAAATTAGTTTTAACAAACACCTGAACACGTCAAAAAAAAATTTTTTAAAAACTAGATGAGGCCTACAAACTCAATCAGATTAGTGTCTGAAATGGTCTTTTGAGGGAAGAAGCACACCGATTTGAGTGGATCTGTCCAGTAGTGTCCAGCAGTGCACGCATGTCTCAGTAACATTGATTGACTCGCCACTGTGTGAAAACCTCTCATAGGCTGAAATCGCCAATATGCAGTAAGCATTCGTAAGCAAAGGCCTCTTAACACACTTTAAGAATGAGCAATGTCATTCTTTAGTGAAAAGAGACTTACCCTAAACGAGCCCTAAACATTATTTCTCTATATCAGAAGAATATCACGAAAGCTTCCATAGATACAATCGTCATTAGGAAAGTTCAAATCTCTTAGTCTACCTTCCTTTTAAGTGAAACTTAACATAAAGCATTAGTGATAAATAGTCCATAAAAACAAAAGGAAATTCAACGCATTTCTTTTCAAATAATTTAAAAACAGAACTAATGGAAGTTCTAAATTCGAACGACAATGGATGCGCACGAGTCACAATTGCGTTCTATTTCTGTTATGTGCAAGCGCATATCCGCCCGATTGTTTACGAGACGAGGGTGGCTAGGGTTGTGCCAGTGTCGGATATCCGCAGCTGGCGAACAGGGATGTATTGATAGTTATTGGCGGATATTTCGTGTTACCTGGGTATTGTGAAAAGGTGAAAGGTCGTCGGTTAGAATTTGGTGTCAATTTACGAATAATTTTTAAAATTACTCGTTACATAATCATGTTGAACGCGGCACATGCCCTTAACATGTTTCTTACCTACCATGCACCACCATGCCAGCACAGTGTAGTAAAAAAATAATTGTAAAATCCAAAATCCTCATAATCTCATTCAATTCTATAAAAAATATACAACGAACGAAATGTTCAGCCGTATTTTTATATTACTAATTACAATAATTAAACTACATTCAATTAGACAGTGATTTTCGAAAGGACTTAGGTTTCGATAATACTGAAAAAATGAAAAAAATATGTACTCGATTGGTTAAGTTTTTCGGGAGTTATCGTGACCACGCCAGGATCCATACATACGTCCACAGAATTTTTTTTTTAAGCACTTTTTTCATTATTTTAAATAGCCAAATGTGTTTTGAAAATAACATGAGTGTTGTTTTTTTTTTACTTTTGTGTGTGAATATTATTCTACAAGTGCGATAAGAAGTAAATAGAGACATTTTTAGCTCAAGGAATTACTTGTTCTTTGAAAAGCGAGAGTAGAGCACCTCACGCGCTTCGCTCATGAGGCGTGCAATATTGCATATTTCTTTGATTTTCTACACGGTCCCAGTGAATCGTGTTAGGTCTGAATTCCTCCTACGCGGATATTGGCCGCGTACGGTCGGCCGCGTACCAGTTGTAGCAAGGTACGCGCCGCCGACGTCAGCGTCGCAGTGTGGTGCTATATCGAAAACAATGTATATTCGTACGCGCGACCGACGTACGCGACCGACATCAGCGCAGGAGCAATGCAGGCCTTAGTATTACTGGGTGTATCATTCAATTACTTTTTCTTACACATTACGTGATAACTTCCTATACCTTCACAGAGTCGCGATTATATTTTATACTAGTTTCTGCCCGCGGCTTCGCCCGCGTGGACGCTGGGGATTTTTCCCACGAGAACGTGCTACCGGGACAAAAAGGAGCCTATGTCCTTCCCTAAGATGCCATCTATCTTCTTGCCAAAATTTTTCGAAATCCGTTCAGTGGTTTAGGCGTGAAAAGGTATCATACAGACAGAGTTACTTTCGAATTTATAATATTAGTATGGATTTATAAAACGTGTTAATAATTGCTTACGTTAAACTGATATTATTATACTTAGATCTAAACACGTCAATTACTACTAAATTTTTTCACGACGTGATACTTAAGGCTATTAGATTATGCTATTACTTTGATAAATATTTGTATGTCCTACAAGTAATTGTTCCGGGTCTGGCTGTTTGTGTATGTGAGTTTAAATGTTTGTAAAAACACCCACAGTACAGAAGAAATTCCTAGTGTGAGGCAACTTAAAAAAAAAAAGTAATTGAGAACCTCCTCCATTTTTTTAAGTCGGTTAAAAAGGGAAGGAATTGCCACCTCGCCATTAAATCTTCGAAAATATGAAGCATGGGATACCTACAAAAATCAATGTCTTGCAAGAAGTGACTGTAAGCAAAACTCTTTGCTTACCATGTTCTATGAAGCACGTCGGGGTTTCGAAAGAATCCATCAAAGAATTCATCACAAAATCATTGCTCAACTTCAACAATCATCATTCTCGTGCCATTATTCCAATTTATTTGGGGTCAATGCAAAATGTCTGCTTCCACAATTTTCTATGAGTCTTCATCACAGTAGTCCCCCCCTTTCTAGCCATATCATCTTTTACACCGTCCATCCACCGTTTGTTTGTCCTTCCTCTAGTCTCTTATAACTAGAGATCGGATATTCGGATGCATATTCGCATAAAGCTGAGATGTTGGCTAATATGGCTGTGAGTATGCCATGCTCACTCAAATGTCTCGCTGGTGGTGGCGTGTGTGTTGGATCATTAAGTTCCCTTCAAAACGGTTGAGCTGAATGGTGCTGATCCATACTTCATCGTCATGTTGGTGAACGGGCGCCGTCAGTAGGGACTGGTCATCTCTTGGCTGCCATGGCTTATTTAAATTTAATTTTTTTTTAATCTTTTTTATTACGGATGCTTTTAACGTGCACGTCTTTCTAAATCGTTCTCACATTTTTAATTTCAACATGAATGATGTTACCAATTTTTTTTGTAACTATATTGATTAAAAGAGTGTCCATGGAGTTTCTGGCCCGTTCTTCTACATAGGTACCTACTACGCTTTGGAATTGGCAACTAGCTTCATTTTTCGGACTGACTGACCCCTTGACAATTCAAAGGTGCCTGTAATTGGTTTATTTGAAATAAACGCTTTGAATTTGAGTTTTTGAGTTTATATGGAATGCGCTTTTGTATCGAAAACTTCTTAACTTCAAGTAACACATACCACCCCTCGTGTTACACCATAAATACACATATTTGCATCGAGAGTTAAACATAAAAACATTAATTTTAAATAAATATTAATCTGAATAGTTATGCAATCCAAGAAAAAAGGTTTTTTTTTAAATAATATTTTTTTTAGAAGTTGCATCCATACTATACATCCGACTAGTTATGCATTCCCGGTGTTCCTGGCATCCCGGGACAATGTTACAAAAAAAAAAAAAAAAATAAGCCGCTTCCATATTTTCTTAGTTAAAAATTTACTTTAGGTAAATATGCATCCGAATATTCGATCTCTGCTTATAGCCATCCACATTCATTCTCCAAACTTTCCTCACGTCATTTCCTCATTCCTGCGCATGCCCATACCAGGACAACCGATTCCCACACAACTTTTCAGTCACCGGTTCCACGATCAAACTTCCTCTTAGAAACTTATTTCTTATTCTATCCATTCGCGGAACAATTCATTTGCATTTACTTAACTTCGACAATACATCTAAGATTGATTTTTGCAGTAGGTACCCTCTTTCCCCGATCCCCTTTGTCTATAAATAACAAAAAATCATTACAAAATTATCGTTAAACCCATATGTTAAGTATTTGCGCACGCGACTTCGAGTAGGGTGAGTGGCTCCATTCATGTCCTCGTAATTAGGGTTCCGCATTGACCAAAACAATTTATTATCGCGCACCTGGGGTTCAGTTTGATAAATTGTTGTATTGTAATTAGTTTTAATGATTAACTAAACGTGTAGGATCGGGTGTAAATGATAGGGTCGCGTGGTTATTTTGGTGAATGGGTGATTATGGGTGATTGTGGTTATTAAAGTTGGCGTCAGCTGCTGCGTGCAAAAGGGATTGGATTCGAATTTTCTGGTGTTTATAGGAGTGGCTGGCAGGGGTAGGTAATTAATTGGGTATTCAAACTCACTTTGCAATTATTGTAATAACTTAATTTGTCTTTCATCTAAAAATGTACAGTATAATGTTTAAATGTACAGCCACGATCATCAAAAGTGATTAACTCCTAAAGAATATTTATCGTTATATGTTCATAGAATTATCGAAACCATGCTATTACGAAACAGGTTTCTTCCCACAGTTGCGTTATTTATTTCACGAGAAAAATGCTTTTGAATTTTCCGTAACTGTGAGACATATTTAAAACATCGTGAGTAAATGTCCTAGAACCAAAAATTGGACGACATGTGTGACATCTACCAACCCGCACTGGGCCCGAAGGGTAGATTATAGCCCACTCCTTCTCGAAGAGAGGAGGCCTGTATCCCAGCAGTGGGAACATTATAGGCTGATTATGCTTATTATGTAAGCATAATAAGCAAATGTGCCACGCGACAGCGCGACGCGAATCTTGTAGAACAATTTCCGTGATAATTTCATAGAAATTGTTCTACTAGAGTCGCGTCGGGCCTGTTTGTAGGAGCCTTTAATTAGCGAAGCATATCAGCGAATTGTCTTCAAACATTGTTGATGTACTCTGTCGGGCTTACGAGACGTTAAAAACGTCAAAAATTTATGGTTAAAGAGTCGCTAATAGTTACTTAACTTTCAAGCAACGTTTAATAGCTAAATAAAGGGGTTAATGTTTATGCTATACACATTAATTACTTATATCCTTATGTCGTTATGTCTTAGTTATTTATTACTTACTGGTTAATTCATGTTCACATCAGCAAGGTGTAATTAATTAGGCATATAGACGATAATTCCTACCCTACATGCTAGCTGAATGTCCTCATTATCACATAAATGACATATACATCCATGGTATTATAATGGGTTAGTAAGTAGGTAAGTACTGTTTAGTGGGATTTAAAGTCCACTGATCAAATAATAATTATTAATAATTATTTAATAAGAATTTGGTTGTTGTCAGTTTTTGGTGCAAATACTTTAGAATATACAAATACAAATAGTTTATTTTCTATGGCACTTATTTAGACGTGGAAACGTGAGAATGGATCAAATTGAGGCACATCTAGTTAGATAACTTCAGGATTTATCAAGTACTAGCTTTTACCCGCGGGTTCGACCGCGTGGAGGTCATAAGGAATCGATATCGGATCGGATAGGATCGGATATTCGGATGCATATTTACCTAAAGTTATTTTTTAGCTATGAAAGTATGGAAACAGATTCTTAAAATATAACTTTATAAAAAAAAACCGGGATACCTGGATCACCGGGCCTTGCCGGAGTATAAGAGGAATGGAAGCGACTTCTAAAAAAAAATTATAAAAAAAGCCACGGTTTTCTTGGATTGCATAATTATTCACATGTATATTTATTTAAAATTAATGTTTAACCCCGATGCAAATATGTGTATGTAGTGTGTTAGAGGAGGGGTGGTGTGTGTTAGTTGAATTTAAGATTTTTTCGAAACAAAAGCGCATTCCACATTAGCCAACATCTCAAGTTTAGTTGAATATGGTCATAAGTTATCCCACTGGAAAGTACTACCGGCATAAATTATCCTATATCCTTATTCAGGTCATGGTCTATCTATGTGCCAAATTTCATGCAAATCTATGCAGCCGTTTTGGCGTGAAAGCGTAATATAACAAACAAACTTACTTTCGCATTTATAATATTAGGAAGAAACGATTACAGTATGGATAATTATTAAGTATGGATGTAATCATTGACAATATATCAAAGGAGCTCAAGAAAGAAGAAAGAATCTCCCTAAAGGTCAGAGGCGACGATAACAAATATATCTAAAAGCCGATAATATAGATAATACGGACAAGTGACTAATACTAGGGGTGAAGGGGATGGGGGAACAGTCATTATTACTTTTATATAGTTTTATGGCGTTACTTGTTGTGGAAGTTTGGGTGCATTCGGGAAAATTCGGGTGTTGATTTTCTGAACATGTTTCTTTTTAAAACCAGTCTTGTTTATTTTAGTAGTAACATAAACACACACACATAACATAACATCACGCCTGTATTCCTAGAAGGGTTAGGCAGAGGTGTACCTATAGTACACCCACATTTCGCCAGTTATGTTTAAGTCCCGTGTAATAGGGGGCGAGCCTATTGCCATCAACCGGGCATTTTAGTAGTGTTACACCTATTTTATTTATTGTGGTCTTTACCACAGTTTTCTGTAATGCGAACTTCATACTTCAATCTCAAAGCATTTATTTCAAATAAACCATTTACAGCAGGCACTTTTGAATTGTCAAAAAGTCGGTCAGTTAGTGAGAAAGTTGAAGCTAGTTGCCCATTCCAAAACGTAGATCTCTATGGAGAAGAACGGGCAAGAAACTCCAAGGACACTCTTTTTAAATCAAGATATTACAAAATCCTGGATACATTATTCTTGTTGCTACTATATGTAAGGAAAATTAAAAAAATAAATAAGAAATAACTCAAAATATACGATTCAAAATAAAAATAAGCCGTGGCAGTTAAGACATGACCAGTCGCAACCGACGGCGCCCGTTCACGAACATGACGCGTGGATCAGCACCATCCAGCTCTATCATTTGGTACTACTTAGGTACCTACTTTCCTTCAAATTAATAGGGTCTGTTATTGAACTCAATTCAATAACAGATTATCAAGTCACAAATAATCACACATTGTTTAATGAATAACCTAAGTACCTGATAATGTTTTTTGCGAAGGATTTTTATCATATTCATTTTTTTTGTCTCCGCAGAATTTTTATCTAGATCTAAAACATTTTCCGTCTATCCGTGCCCTTTCAAAAGAGCTACTAGCAACTTTGCCTACCCCTACACTATAAAAAAATCCTAGGATAAAATTGACTTTACAATATTTGGAAAATCCTTTAAAAGAGGCTGGACGCTTCACTGAGCTACGTTCAAGAGCACTTGAAACTATCCACTCAACTTGCGCGACGAAAAATCAACTTTACTTCACAGATCATAAAGTCCTTTTTCAAATTTGCAGGCGTCTCTCCACTTCCGACTTGAAGGGTATTGAAAATTTAATTTTCTTGTGTAGGAAATAAGGTGTAATTTTATTTGCAATGTTTTGGAAGGTTTTCAACGCTTTTAAAGGCAGTGGTTTAGACAGGATAAGGTTAATTTTAGATTTTCTTATGTTTAGGTAGTATTGAATTTGTAATGGAATCTGCTTACCTTCACTTGGAATAAGGAAATGCTTTTTGCATTACTTATGCCATTTGCCTAAGACAGGAAGGATGGCATTCTAGTTCGAAATCAATACAGGGTCAAACCAAATTAGCTAGCGAAACTCTGGAGACGTAATGGCATCGATATCTAAACACTACAAAATAAAAATAAAAAAGGGTTTTTTTGAGGTCATCGACCGCTGGTAGTGTTGTTATTTAAAGTTTATGTTAAGAAAATCAGTTTTTTTAAAATCAAATATTATCAATAAAAATCACAATCTTGAAAATAAGACTGCAAAAACGGTTTTTTAAGGGCAGCACGGGCAGCCCGCGAAATTCAAATTTTCTTACGTTTTTTGCAATTTGCAGGTCAGTATCGGGTTGTATGTTGATCTAAATATGATTCGCGGCCGTAAAAAATATTATATAACGACTATTTCATGAAATTTTGACATTTGAGGCCATTTCTAACTTAAGGAGTTGTATTGCTGATTCTAATGATTATAATTCTGTAAAGTCATATTTGTTACGGCCGGGAATCATATTTTAATCAACATACAACCTGATCCTGAACTGCAAAACACGTAAATAAAATTGAATTTCGCGGGCTACCTTAGCGCATCCCCCTTAAACTGTTACACTAACAGCAGTCGCTGACCTCACAAAAATAAAAACACTTTTTTTTCCTCATCACGCCTGCGGAGTTTTGCTAGCTGATTTTATTTAACCCTGTATAATAAGGTATACCGATCGTAAGCCCGAAGATCCTGAAGCCTTCTACGCTTTTTATGTGCAAAGATGGGACACCTTGGGAAGGCTTTTGCTCAGCAGCAGCAGCCAAAAGATGGGACACGGTGTAAAACTTGAGACTTTTTCACAAATAATTAATAATAAAAAAATAGTAATTAATTATTTTAGTAATTATTTTTCATAAGTCAATTTTAATGTTGTTTTTAATTCTGATTTTGACTTTTATTTTATAAGTTTGCAATTTTTACTATGTCTTGCGTAAAATTTACTTATGGATATTTATCTAAAATAAATTATTTGTTTGATTGATTGATTGATAAATCGACAGATGACAGTTTATTCAAGTAAACTGAAGTCACGTGTAATCGTATAAGTATTAATCTCCAAATTACAAGGTAAAGAATATTTGTAACACTTTGCTGAATAGTTCTTATCGGTGTATAAAGTGGGCAACAAAATAGAATCAAGCATGACCTAAAACGGACTAAACCCAAGAATGTCGAAGTTCCTAAAGCCAGAGCTTCTTAATTTTCCATGTCGCTTTATCGGTACTCTTAAGTATTGATATAGAATTGCTACTATACTGTAAACGAATCTTTATACAATAAACTATATGAAGTGCTTTATTATAGTCTCCGCCAGATAAGAAAAAAATAAAAGTTATTGACCCGACTTGTACCAAAAAGTCCGCAAAACTTCGTTAGAGATCGCTCGTCATTCAAAACTGTCGCTAAGAATGCATTGGTCGAGTTTCATAATACCAAACACAGCGATACGAAATGACACACACACACAGTGATGCGAATATACCTATTTTTCTTTCTTTCTTTCTTTCTTATACGTTTGTTAAGATCGTGTTAGCGACACTTCCTTTACATTTTTTTCGTATCGTTTTGAAGTATTGGATTACATTGTTAGACGGGTGTTAACGACTTTTATTTTTTTCTTATCTGGCGGAGACTATAACCAATTAATAGTACATAACGTCGGCCTAATTTGTTAACCTGCTCAGTCCATTTTGACATAGTTTACAGGACAAAGAAAAATCTGAATAATATCTCCATTAATTTAGCAATCAAAATTCTGAAAAGCCCGTTGGTTTCTATAATTTTTCTTGGTATTTTAACTATATAATGTAGCAGCTTAACTTATACACATTTTATAAAATTTAGAAAATCTATTTTATTTAGCAGTTTGTCGAGGTGAAGTTTCAATTTGCTTGAGGACTTAGCAGTTTTTTATCTAAATTGAGTATGGTGTATAGATTTTGACGCGTCGCAAACGGCACGTGGGTCTGGGAACGTTGTCAGTACAAAACTGAGGTCCCAACAGGATTTAGCAGGTTTGCATTGTGAAGATTGACTGGTGGTCAGAAAGCAGTTTTTCGGGCATAGCATTTGTCACCTTTATTGGCAAATATCGCAGTTCTTCCTTAAACGATACGGTAGATATTAGATTGAACTTTTTAACTGGTATAAAAAGTAAATTTTGCCAAAAAATGGACTTAGCAGGTTAACGAATTAGGCCGACGATAAGTTATTTTTAGTTGTCATACATAATTACTAGTGACTCTGTGAGCTTGTAGACCGCGCGAGTCTGTCTGTGCGTAGCTTACAACTGAATAAATGTTTACCGCGTTAATTAAAACAAAAGAGCGCGAAATGGCTGAAATATATTTGTTTTTACGTTTTCAACCCCATATCTCCACTATTTATAAAAAAGAAAGAAAAGAAAGAAAGAAATGAATTTATTTAGCACAAACTACAAGGCACACAACACAACATATAATAAGACAAAAAGTGTAAAGGGCGTAAAAAACGAACTACTGAATCGACAAAAAATCACCATATAATTAACGAACCTGAGGGCCTAGACAAATGTCATTCGCTTCGGATCGATTCTATTTCTACAATCGCTACCGCTTTCGCTAATGTTTCCATCATACGAATCGAAAACTAGCGATAACGCTTGTCAAAAAAACCCACTTGGCTACGCATCTCTATGGAAGTAATCGTTCGACGCCTTCGATTCGAATTTCCTTCGCCTTCGAATTTCACGAGAATCGGTTGAGAAACGCGACCTGTAGAGGAGAACGGACAGCCGGACACCCGGTCACACGAAAGCATTTTTGCCCTAGCTGAAACGGAGACGCTTCGTGCTCGCTTGGTCAATTAGAAAAAAAACTCTAATAAGATTACATTTATGTATTAAATTAAGTTTTACAGCTTCCTCTCTACTACTATTTTTCTGTGCACAACAGCGGGGTAATTGCGTTAACACACTGGGCCGCTTGAACGTTTAGTCGGGTTAAATTAGTAAATTTAGAGTTCGTAAACTCGACGTTAAGTAATTAACTTTTTAACTCTTAAAACGCGTTGCACCACTAAAACGAACACCGGGTTAGTTAACCTGGCATAGTGTTTTTTGAGTTGGGAACATCGCAGTTCAAACGACGAAACATAAAATAGAATTGTAATGTCTGTGCCCTGTTATGTAATCCGACCAAAAACGAATGAACGAACAATGAATGGAAATTTTTCGAACATTATTTATGTATGAAGCAATGGAAATATAGCAATATTCATCAAAATGATTGTGATTAAAAGTGTGTTACGAAATTACGTTGCAGAGTCCATAATCCTAATCCTATCAATCCTAACCAATATTATAAATGCGAAAGTAAGTTTGTTTGTTTTTTACGCTTTCACGCCAAAACGGCTGAGCGTATTTGAATGAAATTTGGTACACAGATAGACCATGACCTGGGTAAGGACATAGCCTACTTTTCATCCCGGATCCCAGACAAAGTCTCGGGCAACAGCTAGTATAATATTATAAAAGCGAAAGTAATTTTGTTTGTTTGTTATCTTTACACGCCTAAACCACTGAACCGATCCTGAAATTTTACATATACGTTGTCAGGTGTACAGAGACGGACATAGGGTGGGTACCTTTCATCCCCAAAAAAAAACTTTCCTGAGGCAAAGAACAATAACTGTCTGCGGTCACACTTGGTTTAGGACGCTAGATGGCGCTACGTGCCTGTCGAATCATGATTGAATTATATTACTATGAAACTTTAGTAGTATGTTATGCTTAGGAGGTTATGAGTATTTTTTTTTTACTATAACTAATACATTTTGTGAGTCTAGAGTGAACCAACACCGTTAGACCTTACACCATGAAATTTGGCACACAGGTAAGTATATATGTATTTTTAATGGAGAAGGATTTACAGGTATTTTTTCGACCTCCACTCAGGCGAAGCCACGGGCAAAAGCTAGTGATCTTAAAGGTTACCTACCATCCACCCACACATTGTGAAAAGTATGAAATTATTAAGTATATTACATATCTTCAAAATACCCTTAGATCTTAAATCGATTCCACTTGAAGATATTTTATTTCCAAGAAAAGGCAAGTCTTGACTATAAATATCTTCAGCTTCCAGCCTATTTGACTAAACAGATAACGAATAATACTGAAACTGAAAAAGGAGAGCACACAAATTGATACATCAATAATTACGCCATTAACTGAGAAAACACAAGGCAATCTCAATCTTATAGCTTAGACAATAGAGTGTAAAGTTGTAGGGAAGGCAGTGTGGGTAATAAAGACATTATTTCAAGTAAATAGCGAAGGGGGGAACAAAAAAGTTAGTAATAAACAGGACGCAGAAGAAATAAATTATTTCCATTTGCTCTCACAAGCGATGAAAGTATAAATGTTTTCTGTAGCCACAATGTAGGTTAAGATGTCTGTCTGTACGGGTTGTAAACTCAACAGCAGATCAATTTGCAGTGCCCTGACAGGGTTCATATAAAACAACCGACAATTAATCTATTGTAAAATGTCCTACAGCCAGAGAAATTTATTGTGAAGCCAATTGACTACCAACTTAAAATTGTCCGTATATCCAAATCACAATTGCCATTCTTTGATAGTTGTATAAAATGGCTATTACGCGACAAATTGTCGTAGGGTGTCGGTTAGCTTAAGAATTAATTTCCCTGGCTACTACTTAGTTAACATTCTAGCACATTCCTAGTAATTCTTCCAACTTCACTGTACTTACATCTTTGAGTTGGTTCTCGTTAATAGTGCATCGAATGGGGTCGAACTCATGGTCTCTTACTCACCAGGCCGCGCTTTGAACACGATGCACTAATGTCACATGGAAGAACTTTTCTTTTAATTATTATCCATCACGAGGTCTTCTTTAAATTGTGCAACAATGCTGTCATCACCAGCTTGGCAGACGCTATGGTGATTGCAGTATGTTGTTATATCTCTGGACTGCTACCCATCATCTCTCTTTATCTCTTTTTTTACACCCGCGGATCGCTTGCCTGAAAACACAGTAAACTCAAACTCAAAGAATTTATTTCAAATAAACCAGAGACACTTGTGAATTGTCAAGAGGTTGGTCGGTCAAAAGGATGAAGCCAGTGGCCCATTTCAAAAAATGGTTACAAAATATTGGGTACATCATGCATGTTGAAATTATGCATGTGAGAATGATGCTGTAATAAAAAGATAAAAACAATTAAAATATTAAATTAAATTAAAATAAGCCGTGCAGCTAAGAGAAGACCAGTCCCTTCTGACGGCGCCCGTTCATGAACATGACGAATGGATTAGCACCATTCAGCTCAACAATTTTGAAGGGAACTTAATGTTCCAACACATGCGCCACCATCAGCGAGACATTAGAGTGAGCATGACATACTCTCAGTCGCCACGGCACATTCAAGTCAATGGATGACGTATCCAGTAAATGGCAGCTCTATAGTATGTACATAGTACTCAAACACTTACACAGTACTTTAATATTATCAGCCATTATTATAATAACTCTATTTCATCCTACTGCAACGGCAGGTGGAGCAGAGCCATAACGGAATGGTTTTCAAGGAACGGTAGAAGGAGCGTTGGCAGACCAATAGCCAGGTGGAACGATCTACAGAAGATCGTAGGGTAGACCTGGATGACACCCGCACAGATCAGGAAAGCATGGCACTAAAGGGAGGCGGCACATGATGGAACAAGGCTGCTAATGAAGATAACGATGATGATTGCACTGCAAGGCCTATTACTCTCATTCTACTTCTTTCTATCTTGATTTCTAAAGTTATTAAAACCAGTAAAAAAGAAATAGGTCAAGAATAAAGAAAAGTTCTAAATATCTTAGCAGCTGAAGTCGGATTAAAACCTAGTATTTGTAGAATACTCGAGAAAACTGTACAAGATATATGAACTGAACACACTTGTGTGGGAACGCCCTTTCCGTTCGCGTATAAACAGAATATATTACAGTAGTAACAGTAGAGTACATATAGAATAAATACTTACCTAGCTTTTAACAGATTTATTGATAGAAAATAATTCTCTGCTAGTGAAACGTGGCCACATTCCGGTTGTATCGAACATGGAACATACGTGGCATATTCAGCATGTAGGTAACTATACTACTGCAGGACAAATACATCTTCTTATGCAAAGAAGGAACAACCATTGATCGTCACGCTGGTGCACCGTATTTTGGCCATTTCAGTACTGGTTTCCTGACGATATTTTCCGTGTCTTTAAATCAATGGTGTCGCCTATTAACTTTAAGGGGGATCCCCTCAGGTAGCCCGCGAAATTCAAAAATACTTACATTTTTTGCAATTTGCGGGTCAGTGTCAGGTTGTAAGTTGATTAAAATATGACTCGCGACCGTAATAAATATGGCTTTACAGAATTATAACCATTAGAATTAATACAACATGATTTCATGAAATAGTCATTCAATAGGGTAATATGAACTTTTAGAGATGTATTGATGATGTTATGATTATAATTCTATATGACGGAGAAGGTATGTCTCTTTTGTTATTATCAGCCATATTTTAACTACTGTGGGCGTACTATGGGTAGTGTTGGTTATTGCGCTATAAAAACTGCTTGCAGTTCAAATCAAACTATAATGTACGATCAAATTAATCACACTAGCGAATCACACACTGTAGGTACACGACATAACTATACGGAACGCGCGACAGTTTCTAAACGTCTTCACTGCTTAACCGCCAACAACAAACTTTGCTTTGCTCTGGTCAAGCCTGAGCGTTATAGACTCTGTCCAGCGCCACCTGGTGGCACCGGCGCGGCGTCCCGATTAGTCAAGTCAAACGATTGATTTAACGTATTTCCGACATATAAATAAATATTTGATACGGCCGCGAAACATACACTCGGCGTCACAAAAATCGCACCTCTTCGAAAATAAGTTTAAAACATGTCCCGCCAGTAACGAATACATTAAACCTTATTAATATTGGTATCAATTGAAAGTATGTTTAACGACCTTTAAATTAACAACAGTTAGAATTCCTAAACACAACAGATCTCATTAGCACGTAACGTTAAAAAAAATGTTGTCAAAATACGCATTACAACGGCCACTAATTGCACCTCCCTACAAGGGTATAAAACGGGCGACCCGGGTTAAATGTGAGTCCCCGTCCGATCACCATGTTCGGCAAGCCTATCCCTTGGGAGAAGCGAGCCAAATACTTGGGTGTCACTCTAGACCACAGACTCTCTTTCGGTGAGCACATAAAGCAGGCGCGTTCGCGCGCCGCTTTCGCTCTCGGTAGACTCCACTCCCTATTGAATGCACGCAGCAAATTGTCACTCAAGTGCAAATTGCGCATTTACACAGCGTGCATTCGTCCCATCATGACCTACGCGAGTGTGGTTTTCGCACACTCGAAACCCCACCACATCCATAGGATGCAGACCCTTCAAAACCGGTTCCTCCGTAGGGCAACCGGCTCCCCTTGGTTCGTTCGGAACGAGATCCTCCATCTCGACCTTAAAATCCCCACTATCCGTCAGTTCATGAAGCGCATTTCCAAGCGCTTCTTCGACTCCGCGGCCTCACATCGCAACCCTCTGGTTGTCGAGGCTGCCAGATATGCCCCCTCCCGCATTAGTCGTACCCGCCGTCCAAGGCATGCCCTGTCCGACCCCGATGACCCCATAACCCTCCTCCAGGAGAGCAGTAGGGCCACCAGTACAGTTTACAAACACAGACCGCCATCGTTCCGACCTCGCCGCCGAGGTCCTACGCGACGCCCCCGACGTAATTGTCCCCCCCCCCGACCCTTGCTCGACGACGCGCCAGCCCGCGCCGTAGCTGAGCCTGTAGTTTTAAATTCCCCAGTATAATAATAATATAATTTAGATCCAGCCTGTCCCATCTTGCTGCCCTCCCCTCAGTGACGCCCTAAGCCGAGGTTCGTACCCCACAGGGGGTGCCCTTAGCGTGCGGTCACCTAAATTTTAAGTATTGTTCGCCCCTGGCTGGAGGCTTTAAGTTAGTAGCTTAAGGCACCCACAGGTTTGCCCGGTTAAGTAGCCAGGACCTTAGTGGTCACAACTACGAGCTGCCAATTAGGAAAAAAAAAAAAAAAAAATGTGAGTCATTCGCTATTCAACCTTTAAAGTGAACACACGTGAACAGCTACAGCAAGAAAAATACCCCAGAAGATGGATACCACTGCAGATGAAGCCGCTCAAGTCATTGCACTACTGCAATCAGGGATGCGGCAATGTGATGTTGCTCGGCAACTGAACTTGAGTCGTTTTGCCGTTCGACGAGTGTTCCAACGCTTCCAAGAGACTGGTGGCTATATCCGAAGACGTGGATCTGGAAGACAACGGTGCACATCCGAAAGAGACGATCGCTTCATTGTTTCGACGTCTTTACGTAATCGGTTCTCCAATGCTGTTGAGCTGCAACAACAACTGCGATCAGCTCGCAGAACTTCTGTAAGCGTCTCCACGATTAGAAGAAGAATGCGGGAGAAGAAAATTGCAGCTCATAGGGCTGCTACAGGGCCAAAATTAACTGCACAGCATAGGAGAGACCGGTTGCAATTTGCCCGTGACCATGTGGATTGGACAATAGACCAATGGAGGGCTGTGCTCTTCTCGGATGAGACGAGGGTGTGTCTTTTCTGCAACGACAGGCGTCGAAGAGTGTATAGGAGGCAAGGGGAACGATTCGCGCAAGCCTGTATTCAAGAGACAGTGCAATACGGGGGTGGCTCGTGCATGTTCTGGGGCGGCATGTCAATCGAGGGTAAAACGAACCTTGTGTGCGTTTCTCGGGCTGGAAGTGCTCGCGGGCAAGGGTCGCTGACTGCTGCTCGGTACATAACAGAGATCTTAGAGGAGCAGGTTGTCCCTTATGCTGGTTTTGTTGGCAGTGGGTTCACGTTAATGCACGATAACGCCCGCTGTCACACCGCTTTAATTGTAAGAGACTACCTGCAAGAAGTTGGAATCCCTGTTATGCGCTGGCCGGCGCGAAGTCCAGACCTGAACCCTATTGAGCATCTTTGGGATGAACTGAAATGGCGAGTACGGGCACGTGATCCTGCCCCTACCACTCTCCAAGACCTCCAAGATGCCGTCGTTGCAGAATGGGACAACATTCCTCAAGAGACTGTTGTCACATTAATTCGGTCCATGAGAGGACGCATGGAAGCAGTCATCAGGGCTAGAGGGGGTAACACTAGGTTTTAAGTTGTTTTTAAGGACTTCTTTGTAATTTTTGCTGATAAAATAAAATTTAGCTTTTTAATCATTTGCATTTGCTTGCTTTTTTTTATTCCCTGGTAAACAAAAAACCAAATCCATTGATTTATTCTGAAATTTAAATGAATTGCCTTTCCAATGATACCTTACAGTCATATGTCTACCATTGATTAATAGGGTTAAAATGACTTTGAAGGGAATTCTTAAAGAGGTGCGATTTTTGTGACGCCGAGTGTATTTAGATCAATATATACTAGTAACCTGATACTGATCTGCAAATTGCAAAAAACGTAAGAAAATTTGAATTTCGCGGGCTATCTGGGCACATCCCCCTTAAGACAAGAGTTCCATAAATAACGAAGGTGAGTACTATGGAAGGATTAAAGAAAATGAAACCCCCTAAGGGGTTTTAATAGGGGATGAAAGTTTGGACGGGAGATCGTCATTTTTGCCCATGGAAATCCCCATCAGAGATTTTTTGTTTTGCTGAATGGGTCTCCTCTTGACCTCGATTACGTCTGATTGAAAGCAATGGATGAGGTCTATGACGGAACGAGCATGCCCAGAAGAAGTCTGTTCAATCTTGCTTTGAAGGAAGACGGGTTAAAGATGGAAGAGAACACAGTTGCTAGCAGAGAGTTCCACACTCGGCTTGACACTCATAAAATCACCTCACTCATCGCCTTATTATAATGTGTGTGTTACAGGAAAAGTGATTAAAGGCATATGCTAGGCTGGGTTTTGTTTTCATGAATTTTGAAGTTGTACCTTAGGTCCGTGGTGGTAAAAATGATGCGATGGTCCGGGAGAGTAAGAACCGTGTCCTAGGGACAATTTTTCTGTTCACAAAATGAAAAATGTGTACACAAATGTCTTTATTTATCAATTTTCTTAACGAACCAGCTATCAGGCATCAGGATTGATCAATGTTCGTTTGTTCTGTATAAATGGAATACTTTGTACTGTCTTGAAATAATGACTTGATAAGTTTATGTCTCTACAAGTAACTTTAATTAATTATTTTAATACCAGCCTATAAATTAACACTTGTTATAATGTCGACACTTAAACACGTCCGTAAAAACGAATTGTATATTTTTAGTAGATAAGTATATTATATTAATTTGTTCTGATGTAGTAATTAATGAGTTACATAACACATAACATTATCAGCCTCTAATGTTCCCACTGCTGGGACACAGGCCTCCTCTTTATGAGAGGGAGTGGGCCGTAATCCACCACGTGGGCCCAGCGCAGGTTGGTAAATGTCACATGTCTTCGATTTTTTGGCTGTAAAAACCAATTACCTCTGTATTTAATTTATACAGCCGTCCATAAGTCCAACGCTCCCTGAGCCGTAAGCCTCGATATCTTGCTGTTGACAAGCTCACCTAAAAAATGTGTAGATAACGCCTACACGACGGATAAAAAAGGAGGATATTCAAAAATAAACTTTCAAAAGTTTTTACCTAGCATTAAGAAAGATCCTTAACCTAGCTACTCGTATCATAATGTAGATTTTATAGCGAAAGCTAAGAATACTCTCCGAATTAAAGGTAAGACCAGCGCAGTGGCTTTAATTTTGACAGTTCAACAACATTCATTGCGTTGTTTACGTTCTTGAGCAGACAAGTTTTTCGAACTTACGAAGCAATGGATTAGTAATAAATAGACTTCAAAATGATTCAGATTGTGATACGCAAATAGGGTGCAGCATCCAGTAAAAGACACGCGAACTTTAACAGCAACTTCACGGTTGTGTGGTTGTGTGTGACTGTACCTCGTACGCAACACTTGCTCACTGTACTGGTACACTCAAGTACGTAACGCTCAAAAGCCTGAGCAAAAAGCTTTACACGACGACGCGCGGCGTGCTGTTAGGGTGCGAGTTTGTTAGTGAGACGTGGCGATTTTATAGAAACGTTTAGAATTTTAGTGACGCATACAGAAGTACAGTTTCCGATTGCGGTTTTGCGAATGCGATATCATTTTCGTTAATATTTATGTTATTAGCAAGGTCGTGTATAGCAGTTATGTCTAATTTAAAAATCATTAATACTCATAAATATGAGTATTAATAATTTGAATTGATTTGAATATGACTATCAATATTTCGTATACTATATAATAGCTACTCTTCAAGCAAACATTGTATAATTGTAACTGACAGAGACAATGCCAGTCCACATCAATGCTCACAATAACGCATCCTGTGACGCTGTTGAGAAAGGGTAAAATAATACTATGGTTTGGGTAGGTAAGGAAGGCATTACCACCATTAACCATTGTTAATCCTACCGTTCAACTGTCAAAAAGACAGCGGTGACCGCCACTTTACGGCCGCAATGACTGCCGTAATGTTAATGACGGCACTGGTGTTTGACTTGATGTTGCTAATAAACGCACTTGATATAGGCGTTATGTGACGGCAACGTTGTTTTAAGTTTTTGGAATATTAAGCTTCTCATACAGTGGCTAACCGCTGCATGAGAAGAGGCCTTTGGGACAGGATAGGAGGCGGGGCTCGTGGCTAAGTAATAATAGCCGCACGGGTCGATTGATCAGGTTAAGCTATGCTTGCTACGGTTGGTCCTTGGATGGGTGACCATCTTTACATACCGAGAACCATCCGTGCCTCGGAAAGCACGTTAAACCGTTGTTTGTCCCGGCTGTCATTTGTTGATCTTTGACAGTCGTTACGTGTCGTCAGAAGCCCGAAAGTCTGACAAACAGTCTTACCAAGGGGTATCGTAGTACCCAGTAACTGGGTTGTGGAGGTCCAGCCCGTTAGACTGGAAGCTGACCCGACATAGTAGGCCAGCGTTAGGCAGATGATGATGAGAAGAGGCCTTTGACCTGCAATGGGACAATAATAGGCTGGAACTATTATTATAATTTAGCCGCTGCCGCTCCCGCTCCGCTCATCGCGCAAACCCCACCCCATAGTAAGAGGCCAAAGCTTTGTTTCAAAAGGCTTGCCTTTGAAGCTAGTTGGACATTGTTCTTTTGAGAATGTCACGTCACTAATCACATAGTGATGTACCTTTGTTTCTGTTAAAAGTCTTTAATTAAATATGTTTACAACTATGCTTGGGTTTCTTTTATTGTGCTCTAACTGTTTAGTTAGGGAGCTGTCTGTCAATCATTTCCGCTTGTTCCCAACGAGTCACACCTCAACGGGTAACAGTGTGACTCGTTGGGAATGTTTTGGATAATAATTCCCAACGAGTCACAGTTACTGTTACACTGTTACTCGTTGGGATGATCCCACCTTGATTTAGGGTATCATTTAAGCTAAATAATGAAGCGAATAATAAGTGAAGTGAATAATGAGGCGTAGCCGACGGAGTCCCGCTTCGCGGGACTCCTACTTCTGGGCGGTTTAAAAAAAAATAACCACGAAGGGGACGGCGGGGTCTTTCAGACCCCGCCGTCCCCTTCTAACCTAACCTGTCCGAGTCGGGGTGCCCCAAGTTGTACCAAATACCTGGGAACAATTTTTGTTTATCTGAGAACGAAAATATTTCGTGGCGATAGATGATATAGTAACAGTGTAACAGTAACTGTGACTCGTTGGGAATTATTATCCAAAACATTCCCAACGAGTCACACTGTTACCCGTTGAGGTGTGACTCGTTGGGAACAAGCTATCATTTCAAGCCAGGAGGCAGTTAGACATTTCGCACCTTCGGTAGGACAAGGGCGTAACTCTACTTTTAGTGATTTTACACGAGAGTCATTTTAAGATCTTTTCGCGCCAAAATAGTCAAAAAATGCACCAATATGACAAAGGCACTGTTGCCCCCTGGCGGCATTAAGCTGATATTAATACAAGTATTTTTTTTTCCGGATAAAATATACTTTTTAAATTACTTTTTAGATATTTGTCAGTTATGCCCTTGTCCTACCAAGCTGCGATTTGTACATGTTCTAGTAAATTGGTTCGAATGTTCTACCTGTTATTACTTACTTATACTTATTTATTTAAACTTCCTGTTGTAAGTGGTACTTACATAAGTGCAGTCATCCTTTGGGTTAAAAGGAAAACATTTTGATAGGTGTACAAAAAAATATATTCCCTTTGCCCGGCCTTCCAGTGAAACTGAGGAAAACGTGGAACCAAAAATGTGTGGATTTGGCCCTTCAAAACGGACATGGACTCTTAGTAATGAGAAACAAATAGTAGAAGTTTAAAACGTGAAATATTAAATTATAAAACACGGCTTTAATGTTTGTTTCTTTGTTATCAGTTGAATTTAGAGTAGGGCAATTACATCATCATACATGATTCAACAGAAAAAAAACATTGTTACACAATATTACCTAAGCTAAAATAATCTTCTGTCATTTACCCAAAATACCTAAAAACTGACCCAAAACGGACACAACTCGAAAAACAACAAAAAAGCGTGTTGCAATCCAAAACATTTTTCGTCAAACAGCAGAAGTTACACAACTCAGAAATTCAAAAAAACGCGGCGCTTCGTTTCGGACACGAAAGCGAAATAAAAACGGACATAAAACTTTTTTTCTATGTTTTTGCCAACGACCTCTCGTTTCGTATAATATTCATGGCCCGTTTTTTACACCTTACGCCTTTTACCCCGCATAAACGTGAATTATATCATTTTTACCAACATTTTTGTGCTGAAATATCGGAAAATTGGGTATTCACATGAGAATTGTAAGAGAATGACCTATGTATCTGATATTTTATTGTTTCGAATATAATGTAGGTAAAAGAGTTTTATGTTGTAGGTATGTGAGTAGTGTTCGTAAAGTAGGTTTTAAGGCTCCAGGCAAACAGGCGCGACGTGACAGCCCGACACAGTGGCGCCGCCCGTCGCGCCTGTGTGGACGAGCCTTTATGAAAATGAGAAGGTCGACACACACGGGCTATAATTTTTATTACTTATACGTCTTTCTAGTTACCAGTTAGTATGTAAGAGTAAAATAATAAGTAAAATCATTAATTTGATTTAGATTTGCTTTTTTTTTTTTCTTAAATTTTCCTAATTGATGCCTTATTATTACCTACTAGCTGTTGCTCGCGACTTCGTCTGCGATCCAGGATGAAAAGTTGACTATGTCCTTCTCCAGATCGTGGTCTACCCATGTGCCAAATTTCATCTAAATCTGTTCAGCCGTTTTAGCGTGAAAGCGTAACAATCAAAACAAACTTACTTTCGCATTTATAATATTAAGTTGGGATTTACATATAATTAAAATAACTTAATTACCCGTTCGGCAAATAGAAAGGCTTATCTTACGCAATAAAATAATTAATCAGTTTGCTTTTTTCCTTAATTAAAGTGTAGATTTGTAGGTTCATTCCACGTTTTCATTAAATTTCCTGTAGGAAATATGGTATGGTGAATGCATGAAGGAAATGAGCCCAGATAATATGGCTACGCATAATTTTGTACTTATATTTTTTTCTGTATCCTTACGCGTTTTATTAAAAATATGTAAATTAAAAAATAAAAACCCCTTGCTGCAACTTTTTATATCCATTAAAAACCCAGAGACGTTAAGTATGCACTTCGGCAAACAAAAAACAAAACACCCTCATCGAAGAAATGTTTTTATTTTTAAAACATATTTGAATTTCGAACACGTGGCCCTAAACAAAAACGCGCCAACTCACAATTTGTGCAATGATTGTACCGTGGATTGTACTAAAAACTAAATGCGTGCCATGTGGTCATTCCCGGTCATACCATCGCGAGTCCGCTAACTTCATTCTGATCTCCCCATCCTTCTCTCACAAATAGTTTTCCATTCAAATTTTAGCCGTGCTTTCTCTCGCTCTCGCGCGGCCGTCAGTTCGCGTCGAAGCGTTAAGCGTGGTGGACGTACGTCTCTCTGCCGGCACACGTGACAACTTTCGTAAAAAAGCGTTGTAAATACTTTTTTTGAAAGTACCGCGGTGTTTGCGCGAGTGTCAAAACGGTTTCTGTGTCCAGTGCGTTGGATTTTCGTGAGAAATATATTTTTGTTTTGTGCATATTTTGGAATGTTGCAAAGATCACAGGTAGTCCCGCGGTTGTGAGCGCGAAGTGAACGGATTTCTATACGGTTGGTATTATTTTTCTCTTATCAATCTATTGTCAGTACTGTTTCTACGTGGCTGTTAAAGTTTTTTCGATAAAACAAACAGTTTTATCGTTATCGGAGCGAATTTGTTGATATGCTCTGATGTAAACTTATCTGTTTGTACAACTGCAAGCTACGTAAGTGCAATAAATTCAAAGGTACCCGCATAATGGGTTTCATGAGAAATCCAAGGTTTTCCATCAATCGATTAGTGGTTTCACACAATTGTGTAAATAGTGATTTGATTTAACATTTTATTCATGTTTCTAAACTCTAACCGCTGAGTTAAAACTTCAAGGTTATTATTTAAAGCCTTTTTTTGTGCCTGTTCACACAAAAACTTCGACCATTCACGATGACACCTCGTCCACAGATTGAAATTGGCGGGAATAAATAATATTTACATCATTAAAACGATACGATAATCAAAGAAGTTGTTTATTTATTCGGAATATTTATCTATTAAGTCCAAGGGTAAATAACTCGTGGAACTTACACAGTTGGCCCGTACCTACCTGTTTTGTAATGAAATAATTTTGAAATCGACTTCTGTTCACACCATGGGCCATGCTGGACCGGTTTAGCAATTAGCTTTCATTGAGTTCGGAAAACTTCACTGATGGATCTAGGTAGATTGTGAAGTGTACCTACCTAAAACTCATGAAAACCCATGCTTTAATAGACGTAGGCATGCGTTTTAACTTAAAGGTAGGTAATGGCAGTACTTACAGAGCCTTCTTTTCCATTGCCCAGGGCCCCTCGATTCATGGGGGGATTTCAAGCCAGCGTCAGAGCTAGGGCTATGGCAGAGGCAGGGTGCTACAAATTTCGGGCTCTCTTCGCGCGCTCCTGCATCCTCGATTCTCCATAGGGTCCCAGTAACCTTAAATGCCTAGTAGTGCTTCCTATAGGTTAAAAACGGCCCTGAGACCTACCAACCGACTATAATTTTTAAGCTGTGCTGTGGCAAAGTACCTATTCATCATTAGGGTTTTTACGTGAAATACAGAAAACTATTTAAACTATGTTTGACAAAGCGCAGACGACAGGCGCGACGCGACTCTAGTAGAGAAATTGCTATGAAAACTTAATGGAAATTATTCTACCAAAATCGCGTCGCACTGTCGTGTCGCGGCTGTCTGCGGGAGCCTTAAAGTGGCAGCATTGAATCAAGATAGGTCATATCGTTGTCTTTTTTTGTGACCTGTTTGTAGGTACCTACTGACAGGCACAGCAGTATTAATATAGGGTAGGCAGGTACCTACATGTCTGCCTACATACATACATAACCTCACGCCTTCTTCCCATAGGGGTAGGTAGAAACTACAGAAGATAAGATAATTTTTGATTTGTCCAAAACATGAGTATACACACATAGCATGCAAGATGTTACATCAAATTATAATTATGACAGTCATGTTTTGCCTGAACGGCGTACAAATATAAGATGTCGGTTACTACACAGCATCAATTGATTTTAAATTCGTCCATTATACACAGCAAATAATATAGCAATTAATAAGCCAATTTAGACCATACTTAACTAAATGGTACAACAAAAATACAATCAAATAGTGTCATAAAATTATCACAGTAAATAATACAATTTAAAAGAAATACTAATGTTCAAGCAATTATTAATAAAATTAGGATGTCAATATACAAGTCAAATTAATTTGTCAGTTAGAAATTCGTCAGTGCTGTAATAGACTTTCTATATAGAACGCCACCTATTACGATTCTTAAAAAGGTTACTCCTTTTGCTGTATGTCAGCCTACCTACATCTTTGGAAGAGTTCAGGTAGGTATATTCCTACCAAGATAAAAAATATATTTTGTAAATCTAGGTAGGTACTTAAGTAACTACTATTTTCATCACCGAATGTGTCAAAACAATTGCACAGCATCGTGTTGCTTGCTATTGTTTCAACTTAGGTATAAATTGTGTAACTTCAAACTTGAAATAGAACTGAAAACAAAGGCAAGTTTTAAGTTACAACGCTAAAACAAAAAATAAAATATACCATATTTTATAGGTACCAACCTCGCGTTGCAAAAATGGACGGTTCAACTGCGAAAATGGTGTAACACCAATTTTGTAATATTTGCGTTTTTTTTTTTGTATTAAAAGTGTTATAAAGTTATTTAATTAGGTATTCTAAAGAGTATTAAAGAACCTAGTACTTACTAATTCAAAAAAACACGTCGTCTTATCTCTGTTTATATACATGTACTTAATTAGAATGATTACTACATGCTCCACATAGCCTTGTCTATTGATTTGCTATAGCGTCTTGGGCCGATAATATCGGCGCCGTAATGATGTACTCGTCAATTTTAATTGTAATAGGAAACGGTGTTGTTAAAGGCAATGTTTCTTGTCTCATTAATGTAAAAGTAATTGTGGTGAAGATTTTAGTTAACATTATATAAAATAAATCTGTTGCAAAAATCTAAAAGTAACGCAACCATTCTCGGATCTGTTGAACTAGACGCATTTTTTTTTTTTTGAAACAATCAAGGACTTTCTGATGTAATGTCTGTCTGATTTGCAAAGCCTCCGCTAAAATCTGTACCAAAAGTATGTGATGAAAATTTAAACAAATAAATCAAAAAACATATCTGTGGATGCCAAATTGCAGTGCCACATGTCTTACCAATTGTGTGCTTTGATTGATTATTTGAATATTTTAAACCCGAAACTCAAATTTCTAATCACCTTAAACATGTTTTTCATTTGACTTCTGACTTCAAAAATTACACACTTCTGTGTTAAGTTCTCTAGATGGTAGGACCTATTTACTTTCACAAGATATCCAATTTATTAAAAGTTTTCTTAGGATTTTCAATAATGATTATTAACTTAACAATCGGAAATCTGAGAAAGATTTAATTGCTTGAAGCTTAACTTCTATATTCCTGGAACTTCGTAATACCTACTTGCTAAGTCAAGTCTGAAGGGCGTTTAGCCAATTTTACGCGATATTGAAACTCCTCAAGGTTCTAACATCAAAACACACGTACAAAATCTATTTAATAAAGCAGAGCCAACCCAAATACTAAGTCCTCATATTAGGGTATACGGTCATAAAACGCGGGTTGGCTTTGTAATTAGTTTTCTTGTTGCTTCAGCCCATACAGTTTACCGTTACACAATGAAATAGCGTCCCTGAGGCTCGGGGCGCCGCCACCAAATATCAGCCACCGTTTACGACTTGTGACAAGATGGTGATCTTTAAGCCTGAATTAAGTCCCTGTTGCTTTTAAAATTTAATTAAAAATAATAAGAAGTGCTTTTGTTGAATTCATACAAAAATTTATGCCTTATTCCCATGAGGGTAGGCAACTACAGAATGCCACGAGTCCTGTTTTGTTGTTGATAGATTGAGAAAAATGAAGAAATGTGGAGATGATCGATCAAGGCTAGAGTGGCGCTTATGATCTGACTTTAGGGATTCGTCAAACCAGACAGACAATTTGCAGCAAAAACAGTAATTTGTCTTTGATTTAAGATTAGTTTTCGCCCACAGAACTTGTGTGTGAAAATGATGTATTATGTATTCTCAGTAAAACGAGGACTTACGTTTCAAACATAATTATATCTTCCATTATATGCCAAGTGTTCTGCAATGGTTTGCTCGCTTCTTCTGGAGGACTTTGAGGTTAAATTCAGACTGATTCTCCCCAGAACTCAGATTATTACATAATCGAAATCTCACAAGAATCCACACAAAGTACGGCTCAAGGTGTTAATATCAAAATACACACCTTGAATATTGTATTCAATTAATCGCAGAGGTTTTGCGGTCGAATCGGCGATCAATATGTACTCATAGTACCCACTTCAACTGGAAACTAATATGCCTTTATTGGCTCTGTTATTGTATTTTGCATGAGTACTCGTAGTATATTATGGTTTGTTACTTGTTACATAAGTACGTATGTGCGGATGGACTGTAGTATCAAGTTGTTTGTTAAGTTTTTGTTTTGATTCCAAGATGGCTTCAGACAAAATGGCAGCAAGTAGTTTCTAAGTTCTAAGCTTGTCGATGGCAAAATAATATACATAGTTGGAAAATAAGTTTTTGAAGTGAAAACTTCTTTAGGCGCGTTGAGCACTTTTTGGGCGAACAAAAATCATGGAACTCGCGTCATCGTCACCGAACGCTTTCCATGAGCTATATTATAATTTGTATATATGTGTACTGTTTGGGTGAACATAAAGCGTGAAATTCGCGTCATCGTCACCGCACGCTTCCCATGAGCGGGTTTACAAGTTACTTAGTTTTCACTTCTATCGGCAGTCCCCAAAGACTGCCCCGATTTTTTTTTGGGGCTAGTATCAGCAACTTTGATAACATTCGATGACGCAGACATTAGTAAAAGATCTTTTTATCTTTTTTCTTTTACTACTAAAAGGTCTAAAATGTTCAAGCCATAAAGACAACCTTATTCCAATTTCGAGCTAAGTTCTTTTGTCTAATATTCAAGATCAAATCGACACCTTGTTAACAAGTACCACAATTTAATGATCGAATTACGACTTGACTGGAATCACAAACAGCTGATCGGAATTTCCTTTATCAAATCTACACGACAGAAGCCTATAAAATATAAGTAGGAGGGACCTTCTGTTAGAAACGCGACTGACTTTTACTAAGTATTTTTCTATAGAAACAATATAATAAACAGTTCTTCGAAACAAGTGGTCAGGTAGGCGTTCTCAGAATTCTCGCCTCATATTTCAAAAGGTGCCTCAATGCAATGTAATTTATTAAACTCCTCAACTTTGTTGGGTTTTAAGACTAAGCTAGGGTCTTTCCATATGGTCTTTGCTGGGGTTAAAGTCCATTTTGCACGTTAATTCGTTTATTTAGTGGGTCACTTTTGCGTTTCCAATTTTAATCTGTTGTGACTCGTGCTAGCAAAGTGGCATAAGTATTTTTTAGATTATTTGTATAACATGTATTTTTCTGTTGTGTAAGTTTGTCGTGTAGCAGTGTTGATTGTTTATTGATCAATGAATCAAGAGTAAGTACAAAAAAAATACCCAGATAATATTTTAGCTTAGCTACATTTTTTTAAATACTAAAGTATTCAAAACAATGAGTAAATAAAAAAAAGTAAAAGTCAATATTTTCACTTTATGTTCGAGTGTCTTTGACATATTCAAGTAAACTCTTCATTAAATGAACGTGCGAAGGCACACACGTGTTAAGAATTGAAAATAAATTGCCTTACGTTAACTTCGCAATGAACGTGTAACATAAAACGTGAAGTGCTGATAAGAAATTAGTCGTGAATACATAATTATACATGATTTCTACTCTTTTCTTTTATTTTAAAATCTGTTTTTATAAACAAAGGCATCAGTTCCATCAAGCCAAAAACTAAGGGTGCATCCGATACCGATACCGATATCGATATATCGGCGATATTTTGATTTTGCCGATACATCGATAGCGACGATATTTATTTGCCGATACACCCATAAATTTCAAAGATCGCGCGTTTAAAAATCTATGTAAACACGCGGTGATAAAATGTTAAGTGCAGACGAAGCACGATTTATACTTGGGGAATCGCTGCATTTTATTACGTTTCGTTGTAGACTCGCCCGCCTAATACATCTAGCTCATTCATTACTTACGCTTGTTGCTTTCGCAACGTTCCTAATACAGAGAAGTTCTTTAAACCATTTCTCTCAATTTGAGTTGAAACACTTTGAAAGAAGAAGTTGATATATGTTATGTATACCTCCGATCTCCCAATATATCAAGAGAAGCAGATCCTCTCGGTTTCTGGCGCAATGAGGTTTTGTATCCCAACTTATAAAGATTGGCGCAAAAGTACTTTAGTTTCCAAATGAGTTCTGTCGTATCCGAGAGACTTTTTTCTACAGCAGGCCTCATTCAAACGGACTTGCGAAATCGCCTTTCTCCGCATAACTTGAGAATTATTTGATTCTTCAATAAAAATCTTGTTAATATTAATTTTAATTAATAACTGAGAATAATCTGTGATTGTAAGTTTACTAAATAATATACAATAAGAGAACTGACTGTTAAAAAAACCAAATTGATTGGTTTTTTTAACAGTCAGTTCTCTTAACCATCTGTAACGGTATCGGTATCTGTATCGCCGATACGTATTCATAAATATCGGTATCGTATCGGCAAAGATGCGTATCGATACATCCCTACCAAAAACCTACAGGCACTGCTTTTTATTGACAGCCCACTGACAGAAATGTATCCATTTCTGAAAATCACTTACTGTAGTAGGTGAGTTTTTTAGGAGCATTCTTTTCTTACGTCTCAACTTCGGTACGTTCACCTCTTTCTCCTCGCCATTGTTTCACCGAAATGACGCCTGGCGTTCCTTATCGCTTAATGCCGATTGAGTGAAAAACAAACTTTATTAGGAGTTCGTTGCCCCATGTCATGGTCTGCCGACCTATTACGAAGTAAACCGAACTTTAAATAAACACCTTATTTACATAACTTCAAACAAACCGCGTTTAAACCACTTGTAGCCAGCCTCTTTACAGTTTTAAAGTCAATAATAGTTCTCTTTTAAAAACTACTACAGAATAAATATCGCATACATAGTAGGTAAAGTGCGCATTAATCAAGTAAATACAGACAGACTCATTTACATAAAACGGTCTAGTTGTAGTGTTATTCTCCAAACAATACTTCACAATTCGAACTGCCGGTGGTGACGCGAATATGTGAATCTTCAACGTTTTACTAAAAAAAAAAGAGTTAATTTACCGAATTGTATACGGTGAATACGGTCACTGAAGCTCGAATCGAAGTAGGTACATAAAGTTTTCAGGGTAGCACCTCGGGAACCACGAAGTTTACTTCACACATTATAGAAGTAAGAAGGTAGTAGAAAAGAAAGACGTAGATAAAAGTATGCTATACATTTTTTCCTCGATTTTACCGGTCGCCGGTAGTTATCAAATATCAGTCGTGAATTCATGATTCTATAACAATACCTAATCTTGAAATATCCACGTATTGTTTCAATAGCATTGCACGTTTATCGCTGATATAAAACATACACACACTGCTTATCTTATGGCTTTAATGACGTCATGAAACATGACCAAGGTACATATAGCGAAGGTCATACAATTGTGCGGGCCACGAAGGCCAAAACCTTAGCCCTTTGAATAACAAAAATGTTACAGCTATTATATTAGATTGAGAATTCGTATGGAGATCTGTGTGAATTGAAAATTGATTCAGGAGTTTGCGGATATTAAAATATGCATGTCAAGTACACAGTGATAGGTTTGTACCTAATCATAGCCATTTTTTTTCTGCCCGGTTTACTGATGAGATGTTGGTAGTCTGCTTTTGAATACACTATAGCTTTCCATCATTGTTTTCAGAAATAAACGCGACTCTTGTAGAACAATTTCCATGAAGTTTTCATAGAAATTGTCTACTAGACTCGCGTCGCGCTGTCGCGTCACGCCTGATAGCGGCCTTTCCTTTCGTATTGGTTGTTACTTGTTTGTATTACTCTTACCATAACTACTTTATCTACAGATATATTATACTCCTTCTGTATCAATAATCTTTGAACACTTAAGTCGTCTAAAGCCTAACAAGACAGTTCCTAAGTACTAAAGTTCCCAAGATAATCTATAGCCTAGACTTTACAGTTAAACTCAAAGTAAATATTACAAGGAACTGAGTTAATAATCTTCTGAAATCTTCATAAATCTTTCAGTTTTAATCGGTTTACCTACCGCAAGGGAAAGCTAAGGAGACGGCTATTAAAGATTGTAAATATTTAACTAGGATATTGATAAACTTTTGATACTTGAATTGAAAGAAGTATATTCAATCTTCTGTAGAGATTTCTTTCATATTTTTTATTTACTGAAATGGACGTTAATAGTTTAGACAGGCGTCAAATACATAACCTTCTACTCTTTTTAAGTCGACTAATAAAAAGGTTGTGAAATAAAGCCTTAATTATCTTTTTCTGTACCGATTGAATAATACTAGTGATTGGAAGATTCACACATCCGAGTCCAATTGTAGCTCTTAAAGCAATTTTATCTCGCCAAAATTAACGTAACAAAAGAAAATAATAACTCATGCTTGACTGGCACCGTAGACAGACTCACAATTCCGTGGAAATTTTTAAAATAATTTGATTAATTGCCTTTTGAAGAATTCCAAATCATTGTAAAGGTTAAGATTTCATAGTCATGAGAGGCAGAGACAAAAACAATCCATTGAAGATGTTCTTAAAAGCCAAAACAGGTTTTAGAAGGAAGTTGCTAAAAAGGCGCGTAGTCTAACTGGTTAAGACTTAAGAGATAATTAAAACATTTTTTTTTGCAATTAACGAAAAAGGTTTGCTTTGAGTTTTGATAGCTTGCTGACGTTTTTACGATGCGATTTATTTTAGCTTGTTTTTTGGGATTCAATAATTAAAGTCAGTAATAAATAAACTCGATTGCTGTTTGTTAAGAGTGGTGATTACAGACAATAATTTACTTAAATCATATTATTTAAGACGCTGTCCACCACTTCCGTTTTATTTTATTTTCGAGTAAGTACCTACCTACTTACTTACCTAATTAAAATAGAATGATACTTATTTATTTATGTACATACACACATTTATAAACAGACAAGAAGACAATAATAGAAAAATATGTACAAAGGTAATTTTTTTTTAATCCTACATACTTTTAAATGAATAATAAAATATATAATAAAATTATGAAACTTATTCTCCATCATCGAATTAATTTGTGTACAGTAACTACAAAACAATAATAACAGAAACAATCTCACATAAATCTTGGGCTAATATGTACAAAGTACACAACTCTCGGAATTATTGCTTTAATATTTAGCAAAGTAATTACGAAGTTAATAAACTAGACTATTTACTTGCTCCGGAAGCAATTTTAGTAATTTTATTCTTTACTTAATTGAGTTAAAAATGTTTGTTGAAAATATTAAAAATAAAACTTGTGCCGTTTTGTTTTTCGTCTGGTCGTTACGTAAGTAATTTTTTTGGGTTAAAATGACAGCATTATAATATTTTACTGGCAGTATCGTTTCGATCGTTTTTCTAGCAATTGAATAATTATATTTTGTCGATGTGTGATTGGTATCGGTTCAATTAACTGTTGCATAAGTAGACAATGACCTTCCCTTCTTGGTAAAATGAAATTTGCACCTACGAAGACCTGCACCCTAATTGGGTAACACGCTATCAAACACAATCTGAATCATTTTGAAGCCTATTGCTAATCCATTGCCTCATATGTTCGAAAAAATTCTCTGCTCAACAACGTAATTACCGCAATGAATGTTGTTGAACTGTCAAAATGAAAGCCATTGCTACTGTTAGTGTGTTACGCAATTACCCCGCAGGAGATGGACATTTGTAAAAACAAGTTTGAAATTGCACATTAAAACCTCTCCAAGCCTTTTAACTAGATATCCGTGCTTTTAACCGTTTTCAATTTCAATTTTTCATTTGTTTTTCTGTGACGACCAGAAACAACAATAACAATAATCAACAAAAACCAAGAAATGTTTCGAACATATGAAGCAAAGGTTAATTGCTGCATATGTTCGAAACATTTCTCTGCTCAACAACGTAAATAACGCAATGAATGTTGTTGAACTGTCAAAATGAAAGCCATTCCTACTGTTAGTGTGTTACGCAACTACCCCCCTGCGCTGGTATAAACTGAAGTCTAGACATTGTATTAATTTCATTCATTCTAATAACAAAACAACTACGAATCAACGACCCTGTAATACTAATATTCATTCACAATACACGAATAATAATTACAAACCTAATTACTACAGACGGATCCGGATGTGGGTCCTATAATACCTATTATTATGTAACTGATTAATAATGTCGATATTAAGCAACACTACTGATTGATTGGCTATAATAACTGTAATGAGAAACTATTACATTTAAGGCTCCTACAAACAGGCGCGACACAGAGGCACCGCCTGTCGAGCGACGAGCGGTGCCTTTGCGTCGCGTGTCGCGCCTGGTTGTAGGAGCCATTAAGCACTGTTTGACGCTTTCGGGTATGCCTGTCTGTCTTGTTCCTAATATGCATGTATGCTTAGATGGTTTGGTCATGCTGAGAGGATGAATGAAGGGCGACTAGCGAAAGGTATTTACAAGGCAGATGTGAGTGGAAACGCCGGGAGGGGACGCCCTAGGAAGACATATAGTGACCTTATTGGTGATGTACTTCAGAATGGTCAGGTGCGTAGTGCTCACAACCGGCGTGCGCGTATGAACGTAAATGAAGTAAAAGGAGAATGTAAGGGTCGTAGCAGGTAGCGTTCTGTAGTTTCTGCCTACCCCCATGGGAAGAAGGCGTGAGTTTATGTAGGTATGAATGTGTATGTATGCATGTAATATGAGTTATGTAGTCGGAAACGATTGTAATTTCTGTAAGAGCAAAATACAGAATTGTTTTAATTTACATAATTATACTGCCTAAAGTAAATAAAAAAATATTGGTCAGGCAAGATAATTTTTTTTATAGAATCTTTGACCTTGTTAATTTTCTGTCTAATTATAATTAACGAGATAATATTATTTCTGGTAATAGGAATTTTACGGGTAAAAAATCCGTTACACGTGTACCTATATAAATAATGATTAATTTTAATAACGTTTATTTAATTTAGGTGTTGTCGGTATCCAAGGACCATTTCATTTGGGAAACAGACTTTAAAAATAACCTCTAAATTAAAAATATTATTTATGCCAAAAACGGATTCTTCTATGTGACCAAATCGAATGTCTAAACCCTAGCATTAGTCAGCTCTAATTGACGGGGTCCGCTAGGGCCGATGCATGCCGCGGTCGCGGATTGTTCGAAAGAGTTACCGTGGCCCTGGCGCACAGGCAACTGAAGGAACACGGGTGAGTTTTAGTCAGTAAGAATCTGACACGCCCTCCCGCTCCGCCCAGAGCGGAAGAAGTTATTTGATGATAGCCCAACCAAAACAAAAAGGATTAGGTGGAATGGCAGCTCACTTCAAGCTCATCTAAGTATTCGTCAGGTAGGATTAAGTCCCATGTAATAGGGGGCGAGCCTATTGCCATCAACCGGGCACAAATCCAGACTCCGGGCTGCTACTGAGAAATTCCTTATGGAAAAACCCAATACCACTTTTCACGTCCTAGGAATCGAACCCAGGACCTCTTGCTCGACCAGTCGACCAACGAGGCAGTTATACTTTTAAGGACTAATTAAATACCTTCTTGCCGAAATCTAAGCAAAAATACCAGGAAGGATACACTAAGTCAAAGTCAAATCATTTATTTCAAATAGGCACATTTGAACGTCAAAATTTACAAGAAAATAGAATTGATTCTAGTTGCCCCTTCCAAACCATCCATATGAAACTACCTAGTTTCATATGGAGGACTAATTCCACGTGACATCAGAAGAATGGGCAAGAAACTCCACCGTTACTCTTTTAAAATGATTTACAATATTATTTATACATTAATAATATAATTAAATGTGAAGACGACCACCTTCAACACACCTTCATATTAGAACTTCATTTACTTAATTTCACAGTGCTACAAATATCTTTTGGCGCTTCGATGACGTTCACAGTGTGGCGCTGCTGGTAAACATTTGTGAAATTCGTTTTGTGCAATGTACAGTCGGCAGCAGGTCAAGCTACACGAACCTGTCAAATTTCTCCAAACGATTTTAAACCTTAAAATGTTGATTGTTAAGTTCAAAATCAAATGAGAAAATCTGACAGGTTGTGGTAACTTGTTGTGCTGGCGACTGTATTAAAAACAAGATGGCAGCGGTAGTTCCGATTTTGGCCATGCGCCAAAAGACTCTTGTACTGAGCTATACAGCTTGCTATTCAAGGGGCCTATTAGGCTCTACTTCGTTCTAAAGTTTGGTACTTAATGCCTCATTAACGGACGCACGACTTAAAGTTAAAGAAACAGGTCGTGAGCTCATTATCGGCATGTCACTTCAACGTCTTTGTACAGTCGGCAGCACATCAACTTACCACAAACTGTCAGATTTCCTCATTCCATTTTGAACTTAACCATCAAAATTTTAAGGTTTGAAATTGTTTGGAGAAATTTGACAGTTTCGTGTAGCTTGACCTGCTGCCGACTGTACTAAGTTAAAGGATTTATTTACATTGGGGACTTGCTGTACTTCCTGACTGATTGATACTAAATCTTTAATTAATCGATTGACGGACCTTAGAAATTTTAAAAAGTTTATAAAAAAATATGACCGTATTTCTTGATTCCATCCGAGAATTTAATGTGTCACTTTTCTTCATCGATAAGTACTTTTGCTCAATATCTTAGCTCGTCTCTAGCAAAAGCCTTAAGGCTCCCGCAAACAGGCGCGACGCGACAGCCCGACACAAAGGCGCCGCCCGTCGCGCTGCACGCGGTGCCTTTGTGTACGCTGCCGCGTCCCGCCTGTGTGCACGAGCCTTTATGTTGCATCGTTACATTTCTATTCTTTTCTTTTCCATCCAACCTTAGCCTAGTGACAAAACTAAATTTTGACTTCATACAGGCGAAACTGAGTTTGTTTAAATTTAAATTATGCCGAAACTGCACCTAAACCCACCTTTCTTCACCGAACATAATTATCGACAACTTGATGATACTAGAATCCATCAACACTCGACATCATAACATCACTAACTCCATCGACTATATGACTGTATTTTCTTATATTACATTTTTCGAAATCTAGAAAAAGATTAAATAGGTACGCCACATTAAAAAAAAATATTAAATAAAATATCTCAAAAAATGGCGATGTTATATGCTTTTTAAAGTCGATGCTAGACAGAGACAAAATACTTAGCATCTGACGTCACAACACGAACGCCTTAGTAAAAAACTTCGAGCCGTAATGAAGGCTCCTTCTGACAGGCGCGACACGCGACGCGAATCGCAAACGACACTAAGTCACCACCTGTCGCGCGTCGAGCGGTGCCTTTGTGTCGCCTGTTTGAAGAAGCCTTGATCTTTTTACGTGACAAGGATAGAAGAATAATTTCAAAAGCGGGTAACTTCTCCATTTTTCCACCGAAGTTATTAATTTTTATGCAATCGTCTTTTTTAGTAACTTCTTTAAAATAAGTATTAATGAATGTATATTTTTGATTACAGTCATATACTCTATTTTACAGAATCCACAACTTCTGAGAATAAAGCTTAACCACACTGTCTCTGGTCGACAAGGCAAAAACAATCACTCGATTACCATAAAGCCATAAATAAAACATATTCAACACACAGCCTTAGGATAGGAAATAAATAAGACGTGTTAATATGTCCTTTAAGAACGGGATTACGTCATCAATTCCTTTAAATTCTTCATGAGGTCAGACCTCACGTAGAATCCACCTTTATAATTTTAAAATTGTAGGAAATGTGACGTCATAAGTTTGTAGTCCTTGGACCTTGGTTAGAGGATGTTGCAAATTTCATGTTATTTTTGTTTTCAAACAATTAGGGCAGATAGACTACTTATTATTCATCCCTATAACCCCCCCCCCCCCCTATCCCTATTTATTTTTTTATAACAAAAGTTTTGTTTTATATTTTATGTATGTTAGTTTGTAAGGTATATGTCTATGGGCCATTTTGCCTGAAATAAATGATTTATTATTATTATTATTATTATAAGTGGAAGTCCTTTGTAAAAATCAAATTAATATTTAAACCAACAACAACAATTTCTGAAAGTATCCCAGTAATTCATTCAATTTCATTGTTCTTATAAGAAGAGACGGATTTTCTAAATGTTGCTCTGATGATAACTTAGACACTTGAAAAATGGATGTTTCTACTTACGCCCATCGTTTTCATCCTCCACCATCGATTGATAGATGTGACTCTCTTCTAAATCTTCATTTTTTTTAGCTACTTTTGTAATTTCTACATCCAAGAAGACTAGACATTCCCTTCATTCTTCTAACCCATAGGTTCTCAACGTTGGCGATAACGCCCCCTCGTGGGCGTATAAGACTTTCAGGGGGGCTGTAGAAGACCCAGAGAAAATTAGGAGACGGATCTTACGACTATATAATATTACACGTTTAAATATAATCGTGGCAATAGCTGTTTCAGAGTCGCGACAGATGATAAGTAAAAAAATTGGGGGGCACTAAAAAAAAAAAAACTCAAAGTGGGGGCAAAATAAGGTTGAGAAGTTCTAACGAAACCAACCAATTTAATTATCACTACGACACTATCACACAATTCCTATCAATCTACTTCTTATTCAACAAACACACCAACTTCACTCAGATATCCGGGCAAGGTAAACTAGAACATTATTAAAATGTCAGTCTATCTAGCGGTTATCTTGAATGTATCAAAAGTGAAGGCTAGGAGTAGATACCTAGGCTCCCGGAACTAGGTAACAAAGATATCATTTGTCACACGCTGTTTGATACAGAATTGAATCGAAATGGTGACAATGAAATTGTCTAGACATGAATTAATATTATAATGGCTCAATACCCTAGTCAGGCGAATCGTAAGTTGTTTATTCTTTAAGGATCTCGCAAACAGGCGCAACGCGACTCTAGTAGAACAATTTCTATGAAAACTTCGTCGAAATTTTCTACAAGAGTCTCCTCGCGCTGTTGCATCGCGCCTGTTTGCGGGAGCCTTTATTATTTAAATTCAACCAAGCCTTCAATACCTTAAGTATGTTTGGTGAAATATAGCTGTGTAAAACTCAGGACATAAAGGCGACATATCATAAAATAAACTTCAGTTAGGTGTCCATCTTATTTTATCTCTGATAAAGATGGACACATTAAAATGTAGCTATTCAAATTATATTTCTGTCTAGGAACCGTATCCTAAGGAACTAATAGATAAGAGAGGAAACGACACGAAGACGTTAAAAAAAAAGACAGCTGTACCTAAGTATTGCCAATGACAAAAAAGAAAACGTAAGGACGCGAAAGGTAATTTCAAAAATAATAATCTTTAATTGCCTTTCGTCTCGCGAGGTGATTGCCTAACACACTAACAGTAGGAATAGCTTTCATTTTGACAGCTCAACAACATTCATTGCGTTATTTACGTTGTTGAGCAGACAATTTTTTTGAACATATGAAGCAATGGATTAGCAATAGGCTTCAAAATGATTTAGATTGTGATTGATAGTGTGTTACGCTATTAAAGTGCTGTGCTAACTGAATACTCTAGTTTATGGTATTGTTTTGAATGCAGTGTTGTACTAGGTAACAGTAATTCAATTGCAAAACTGGACATAATAAATAACAATTCGTTATTCCATATTTAGCCAACGCCCCTCGAAGGTCGTTTAGAACCATCCAAACTCGAAAAACGATCGAAAGACTATAATTAACTTGATAATTATAAGAAACGAAACAGCAATGTGACACCGAAATAACTCCCTCACGCCTCGACTAATGGATATGCACAAAAACCATAAGATACACCCCAAGGAAAAGAAAACCTTATCGTAACAATAACAAAGAAGCTTCTGCTTTGCTTGGTGTAAAATTCTCTTGGGATAACACTGCTGTTGGAAAAGCAACTTTAAGTTGATGGGGATAAAATTCTAAGTCGATTGTAGTGAAACAAAATTCTCATGGGAGAAATATCGGCGTTTCCCGAATTTTGGGCTTGAATGTTTAAGTAAATAAAACATGGCGTTTCTGTGTTTGATCATGTGTACCATGAATGTATGTGACGCGATCGTATTTGCTTTTATTGGCTACCTTGTGTAAGTACAATATTTATGGTTGGAATGCCAGTAACTTGAGCAAATGTGCCAGATACCCTTCATTCAAGCGGTTTAGATTGCTGAAGACAGTATTTATGTGTGTACTTGATAGCTTGATGTACTGACCTATCTTAGTACGTTCCCAGTCTAGTTATTTTTATACTAAAATAAATCCGGGGCAGTCTTTGGGGACTGCCGATAGAAGTGAAAACTAAGTAACTTGTAAATTGTATCGTCGAAGCGTGCGGTGACGATGACGCGAGTTTCACGCTTTTTGTTCACCCCAAAAAGTACACATATATACACAGTATACATATAGCTCATGGAAAGCATTCGGTGACGATGACGCGAGTTCCATGATTTTTGTTCACCCAAAAAGTTCTCAACGTGCCTAAAGAAGTGTTCACTTCAAAAATTACCACGCCTGTGTTCAGCTCCATATTGTACTAAGAATCTATGTTTATCTGAATACCACTGTCCACTGACTATCGCAAAGAAAACCTACATTTGATTGTCTGAAACCGCCAACACCTTAGCAAGCAATTGCTCCTTTGTCAATCCAGTTATTACGGAAGAGGTCTGCAATTAACAATTTGTCAATTTCTGGCTGTGGTTATTATAGAACCAATATTGTAAGGTCTTCTTTGCAATTCCCTTTACTTCAAACTATCATGTGTTAAGCAAAATATCACCATTGGTGAAGGAAAACATCGTGAGGAAACCGGCATGTCTTAGATCCAAAAATTCGAAGACATGTGGCATCCACAATCCCGCACTGGGCCCGCGCGATTATGGCCCACTCCCTCTCATAGAGAAGAGGCTTGTGTCCCAGCAGTGGGAACATTATAGGCTAATTACGCTTATGCTAAGCGTTAAGCAAGATCGTACCATAAATATCTAAACACCTGTATACCCAAAACTCGGCTAAACTCAAGCAGAACGTTAAGTTATGCCCACATAACATTAATACTCCACAAGCCACATCTTGGCAGTCCTAAGTCAATACAGGTCGGCCTTGGTAGCTGGTACCCGGAGACTTGTTCAAATACCAACAGGTGGGATGAATAGCAGGTACCTACTATGCAAATTATATGTGAAATGTTATGAGGAAATGTGAGATTTGGTGACAAGAAACAGGGTTGTTTTGACGTTTGCGAGTGGGGGAAACATGCTGTATAAGAGAAAAAAGGTTTACGAAATTGAACTAGAAGTTGACATGTTCAGTAAGGGCGCGTTCCCACTATGTCGTGACGATTAATTTATCGTTGAAGTACTATTATCTCTAGCGGTTCCCAATATATCGGCTTTTTGTCGTCACTGTGTCGTCGAAATATTGTATCGTTGAACGACTGTCGTATGAACCTGTTCCCATTGGATCGTGACGACATTTTTATTGTTCACGGCAGTCGCCTTGTCGTTTGCCTCTACGTTATTTTGAAGATCGATGCATAGATACGATGGATAGTCGAAATAACGACACATGATTTGCGGTCACGATAAGTCCTGACGTTTTTGTATCGTTTTACGAATTTCATGCTAGCCGTTACCATTGACTTGACAATCTATCGTCACTGCAAGAAAAAGTCGTGGACGACAGTTAGTCGTGTCGTTCCTATATGTGAACACCTCCATTTAAATACACAAGCCACGACACGATATTCTGTCGTCACGATATAGCGGGTACGGGGCCTTAGTTGTAAGTTGGTTATACAGGCTGATTACATCAATTGAAACCCGATAGACAACCCTTATAAAATTGAGTCGATAATTTCACCTAAAAGTTCTGACATTAATCGTAGCAACGACGGAGCTATCAACAAATACAGCTCAGAATAACCTTCTTTCACAAGGCATTTACTTTATCAGCGAAACTGTGAATTTAATTTAACATTAAGTAACGTCAGAAAAAACAACACACATCAATAAATAAAATGCCGAAACGTGTCATTTAATTGTCAGAGAATACGATACAAAATGCACTTTCACATAACTTCACGTAAGTAACGCCTGCGCCAGCGCAAGACAATCGTATCTCAATCGTAATTGGTGTAAAAAATCGAAAGTGAGCGAGATTGGTCAATCTTGCGTTAATCAAAGTTAATCAACTATTGGTAATGATAGGTTTATATGCCGCTGTTTAAATTAACCAGTAACTATCGGATAACGAAGTTACCGAGTCGGAACTGCATTGAAGAGTTGTTAGATGCCATCAATCATTTATCCACTAAGATTGACTGTACAGTCACAAGCATAAATACCTTACAATTACGCAAGATTCAAAGCGAGTTTCCTCTAAAGTATTGATGGAAATTTTATAGTCTTACGAACATCTATTTTTCGAAACCATACTGTTATGAATAAGGTCTTTTCTATAAGTCACAATCGTTATTTCATGAGATAATCGCTTTTGAATTTTGCGTAAGTGTAAGGTGTTTATGCTGATGACTGTACTGTGGCAGCCGCCTGCCAACAATTAAATCATGAAAGTAGAAAAAACGAGAAAGGTTGAAGTGATTAAATGCAATATTTTATCAAAGAATCTGTCAATTCAAGTTTTACCCAGTCTTATAAAATACATAAGTATGTACGTTATTAATTTATCCACAGTTAATTAACGCAATCAGACTATAATGTTCCCACTGCTGGGACACAAGCCTCCTCTCTGTGAGAGAGAGTGGGCCACAATCCACCACGCGGCCCCAGTGCGGGTTGGTAGATGTCACATGTCTTCGAATTTTTGGTTCTAGGACATGCTGGTTTCCTCACGATGTTTTCCTTCACCGTTTTGAGAGTAGCGGTGATGAAATAAATTACGAACCCACGACCTAACAACTCTGTAAGTCGGGGCTGTTGCCACTGGGCCACCACTGCTCTTTTAGGTATATTCTATTTTTAACAGTTCATTTGGGATAGCCCAAATACGGCTGTCCATACACCACAGTCAAAAATCCATTCATAGCCTTAACATTTAAAATCTACTTGCAATTTCATCTCAGCAAAAAACAATTGACAAAAAACTTGACAAAAATATTGGAAAATTAGACTTATTTTGGACA
This sequence comes from Griposia aprilina, assembly GCA_916610205.1. NCBI lineage: Eukaryota > Metazoa > Arthropoda > Insecta > Lepidoptera > Noctuidae > Griposia > Griposia aprilina. The sequence continues at coordinate 19,843,855 of OU744302.1, read as the reverse complement.
GATTGAGATCAGAGTGTCTAACGTTCGGAATTGCTCCTCTGATAGTAAACGATCATTATCATGCCATGAAACTGAATTGGTCCTAAGTTAGACCCTAGCAACACCCAATCGTATCTGAATCAAAACAAACTATATTAGGTACAACAAACTCTAGCAGGTCTGTAAACTTTACAAAAAGTTTCCGCGTATGTACAGCCTTCGCAAAAGATTCTCAGAAGGCCTTCTAACATATTCGCAGTGCAAAACCAGGAAAAAAACATTTAAATATCGCTTTTAGGCATCTTGTGAGGACATTTTAGCTTTCATGACGTCAGCGCCAACAATGATACACTATTCTATTCTAATGTTGTTTTCGGTCTAAACGACTCGTCATCTTCATCATTTGAGTCGCAAAACGTCCACTGCTGGACATAGACGTCCCCCAAGCACGGTCAATTCGATCGTTCTGTGCTCCTCGCATCCAGCGCAGTCTAAACTACTGTTCTTAGTCAGTTGTCAATGGCGAAGTCTTCATGAGGGAACTTAGGCTGAGATACTGAAGTGAAACTTAGCGGAACTTACGGGTCGATCTGTCAAAATGCACTGATTTTGATAGATCGAAGGAAAAGTTTGCGGTTGCTATTTAAATGTCACTTGTAGTGGCTATTTTAATGATATCTAAGTACTTCGCTCAACGATAGTACTAGATTTCCGAAGAGCGCATCAAAACCGGCCGTAATAAAATAAAACCACAAAATAATGTTGTGGTCTTATTTTGCAACATATTGTTTTCAACCTTATTGTTTAGAAATTATGTTAATGTTTTAAATAGTTTAGTTCTTATTTAAAAATACATTTACTTTTCAATGGAAGTAGTATTATACATTGCAAACGATAATAAACTTTATGTTTGAGTGTCAAGGTTTATAATCAAGCTATGTGCAATCGCGGCAACTTGAGCGATTTGTTTTTGTTCCTAATCCTTAACTCGTAATAGATTGTCAAGAAAAACGATTCGGTTTTGGACTGTTTCTTCCAAAAACGTTTTTCTCGTATTAGTATTCATTAATTTCTTATTTATTTATCATATTCAGAATGTGTTTACTGTAAGCTGGCCTTAGGCTAAGATGTTTGGGTCTGATAAGAAGGTCAGGGGGTTCAAATCCGATTAAGTTAAATTATATGTCCCAAGCGGATTCAGCTTGGAAGGCAAATGTAAATCATGTTTCTAGGAAATTATGTTAAGTATAGGGAATAAGGTAAATAAGTACTTATTTAGAGAGACTATTGAGGAAATTGAGGCATTTTCATAGTCCGGGTTAAAGCTAAATATTAATATTTAGTGGAAGCTTAAAGCACGTGATAGTAATCCTTAATCTTGAACTTTCTCAATTTGAATGTTAACTAAAAACTTTGACTTCCTTTAAATGACAGAAATTATAAAATCAAAAAATCTAATTATTTAATTTCACATAAACCTTTCACCTAAGAAACGTCAGAAGCTAGGTGCACGGTTCCAATTGGTTGTTTCCTATGAAGAAGAGCCGGCAAGAAACTCCACGGTTACTCTTTTAAAAATAAGGGGCTTTTACAATGTTTTCAAATTACAGTGTTGATAGATATGGGAGGACAGTGTAGGCCTGTCAACAAGTAACAGGTACTCAACAAAATAGAAAAAGGTCTATAAATCTACAATCGAAAAGTAAAATAACGCATCACCATTTTAACCCTAAAATGCATACGTTATCAAAATTGAAAACGCTATAACCAAAAATCCCACTTAACTTGACGAGCTGAATGACAATCCAAACCCCATAGAATCCTGATAATAGTCAGGACACGTATACTATCTTTAAAAAATCCTTAAAACAAAAAACGAGTTAACTAAACCTATATATCCCACCTGCTACCATAAAAACACACGGCAGGTGCGCCTGCGTCGGGTTTATCGCAAAAAACTTTACACCTGGTCAAGCTAACCGGTTAACTGGCAATCTGTGACTACAGTTAACTTTGACGGTGTTAAAAAGACAAATAAACTATGAGACATTACCACAATGACGTATTATAAATGTTAAATGCATAGTAATACATCTGAATTGAGCTGCACGATTACTGACAAATGCGTGCACTGACTGGACAGGTCCACTCAATCTGTGGTTCATTCCTCAAAAGACCATTTCAGATACCAATCTACATGGTCATCACCAAGATTATGTCTGGACTTTAAAAGAGACTGTGACCTCTGTGTTTGTTTCGGCCTTTCTTCTCAGAGTAGTCAGATAGGAAACGCCGGCCTCATCTAGTTTAAAAAATATGATTGACGTGCAAAAGTGTTTGTGCAAACCTACTTACAGAAATAAAATCATTTATCATTTATCATCATTGCATTACCTCGTGTTTATTTCCTGGGAAAGTTGAGTTAGAGATGTGCTAGTCGTAAGTACTTATAATCCCCGTTGGTCCCGTGGTCGCAAGCGCTGTTTCTGGGCGTCTGGTCCTAGGTTCGATTCCTAGGTAGAACAAAGTGTATTTTCTTTGGAAATTTCTTAGTAACAGCCCGGAGTTAGCACGAAACGAACGAACGAGAAAGCACGTTAAGCCGTTGGTCGTGCGCCTGATATCTCTCCTCTCCTGCCGCTTGCCGTGTCTGATTGCCGTCCCATCGGACTATGACAGCGAAGGAAGAGAGAGAGTGCACCTGTGTCTGCGCACACACCTTGTGCAGTATACCGTATCCCGCATCGATGGCTAGTCTCCGCTAAAATTGGCCGCCATGGACGAAATTCGATCTGGAGGACCATTATGCAACGTAGGTAAAGCCAGAATTTTTCCAGTCAGTCATTACTTTTTACTGCCCGCTATCATGAATGAACACTTAACCCAACTAGAAATCTAAAAAAAAACGTTAAAAGCACAATCAATTCGACCGGTAAACTGCTGGATTAGCTTTCCTAACTCAATGATCTTAGGAGACTTGCGACGTCATAGGTACTCGAGCTCACGAGCTTGCATACCACTACACGTCTTCTCGTTTTACAGAAACTTTAATTCATCGCTCGTGTCTCCTCGAATATATTACATAAATCATTATCATCATATCACTATCATTATCAGCATCAATCAGCTTTACCAATACATGTCGACAGCCAACCCTGATCTTGAGACATTGATCTCACTTACTGGAAACTATCCTGACGTAAACATATCAATCATGGACTCATGGCACTGAAGCCATAATTACTGATTAAGCATGATCTGTTAGGATTTATGTGTTAATTCTGATACTCAAGCTCAAGATACTATGTCATAACTGGTTTAGTTAGGATTAAATAGTTGATGGAATCCGGTTAAGTTGGTATTTATATATTTTGTTAATGAGATTTTTATGAGCATCTTCCTTATAGATTTTACTAAGTAAGATCTTCTTTTATTAACACAATCAAATCACTATCTTGTTTGTCATTAAATGGAGATTAAGAAAATGAACTATGTAAGAATGATAGACGGTTTCTGTGGTAAAAAAAACATATTTAAGCCAGTCAGCAAGATGGTAGCTTTGTGTTATTTAATATCAACACCACTGCTCTCTATCGTGAGTAAACCGACATGTCCTAGAACCAAAAAATCGAAGACACGCGACGTCCACCAACCCGCACTGAGCCCGCGTGGTGGATACCGGCCCGCTCTCTGATGCAGAGAGAAGGCCTGTGTCCCAGCAGAGGGAACGTTATAGGGTGATTATATTCAAGGTGCTAACTGACTGTACAGGCTGCGCCCGGACGTAGAAACTATATCTTAATCTACTTTGTAAGTACACAATAATTATATTTACTTCATGAAACTAAATACTGCGTCGTTGGTCAAGTGGTCGCTAGCGCTATCGCTGAGCATGAGGTCATAGGTTCGATTCCCGGGTCGCTCAAAGTGTTATTGGGTTTTTCCATCTGGAATTTCTCAGTAGCAGCCCGGAGTCTGGATTTGTGCCCGGTTGATGGCAATAGGCTCGGCCCGTATTACATGGGACTTAAACATAACTGGCGATATGTGGGTGCTCCTCTGCCTAACCTCTCCCGGTAATACAGGAGTGATGTTTATGTAAAATTAAATAGCTCTTCACATGCTGATGGGAGCCTATTACCTCATACGTGATGACCCTCATCTATAAAATATTACGACAACAAGATGAGCAGGTTTGTCCAGTTTTTGCTATATTTAATAGTTCGCTACAATGTTAATAGTCAAGTTCAGAGCTGAGATTATTATTGTTTTTATGTAATGTCAGTAAACTAAGATTGTAGGTTGAAAAGCTGGTATTTCTTTGGAGCAGGAAGGAAGGAGGAATGTTGCTGCGGACTGATTGACTCATGGGCTCGTCGATAAACTGGTTTTACATATTCAGAACTTGAGACCAATTCTAAAAAACCTGCCAAGTGCGAGTTGGACTACCGCACGAAGTGTTCCGTACCATTTTCTATAAAAACGGCAAAAAAAATACGTTTGTTGTATGGGAGCCCCCTTAAATTATTATTTTATTCTGTTTTTTAGTATTTGTTGTTATAGCGGGTTTTAAATTTCAACTGTCTAACTATCACGGTTCTTGAGATACAGCCTGTTGACAGACAGATGGACGGACAGACAGCGAAGTCCCTAGTAATAGGGTCCCGATTTTACCCTTTGGGTACGGAACCCTAAAAAGGTAATATTAACGCCATGACTATGGTGTTCATCCTTTCTATATAACAATATGTGCTAGGTCTTTATCATCATCTGCCCGCATATTTCCAACTATATTGAGATCAGCTTCTAGTCTAACCAGATGCACCTGAATACCAGTATTTTACATTGATCCACTCCCTAACTGACCTCCACAACCCAGTTACTAGGTAACACGATAGCCATTGGTAAGACTGGTTGTCAGACTTTCGGGCTTGTGACGACCCGTAACGACTGTCAAAGGTCCACAGAATGACAGCCGGGAACAATGGTTAAACGTGCTTTCCGAGACACCGAGGGGTCTTGGTATGTATATATGGTCACCCATCCACGGAAAACCGCGACTGTTATTAGGTATGTAAAGAATGTAAAGATAAATCCGTTCAATTGAAGGACAGGCGCGACGCGACTATAGTTGAACAAATTCTATGAAAACTTCGTGGTAATTGTTCTACCGGCATCGCGTTGCACCGTCGCGTCGCATCGCGCCTGTTTACGGGAGCCTTTAATCTTAATCCATCGACCGCCTCCGGACTTAAAACGACATCTTTAAAATCATGAGTCAACATTCATTATATTTTCTTATCTCTCTTAGATGTTAAACCTATCAATGCTGTCAATAAATTCTATTTAAATAGATATAAGAGAAACCAAACCATCTACAAAGGCTTAATATTAATAGCCTTTGTACAGAAGCGATAGTTGCCTGTATTAGTTATTAGCTACAATGAACAACTTTTGTCGATAATGACCGTGTTCCGGAGAGAGTAGCACAAAAACATGCATTTCTAAGCTTTCATTATGTATTCATTAAGGTCAGAATGTTTATTTACTTTAATGATCCATTCATGATGCATAATCAGCCTATAGTGTTCCCACTGCTGGGACACAGGCCTCCTCTCTTTGAGAGGGAGTGGGCCGTAATCCACTACGCGGGCCAAGTGTTGGTAGATGCCACATGGCTTCGAATGGCGGTTTCCTCACGATGTTTACTGCCAAACTATGCCAGTGTGGAGGGACACGTTTTCACGCGAAGTTCACGGCGCGAATCGCGGCGTGAATTCACAGCAAGATTCGTGCGCGCGTGTAGAGCGGGAATTAGAGACGTGTTGATGAAATAATTTACACAAAGTAAGCCTGTCTGGGTTCGAACCTACGACCTACAACTCGTAAATCGTGGCTGTTACCACTGATCCACCACTGCTCCGTATTCATGATGATTCAAACATATTTATTAAAATGTAACTATGTGATTTACATACTAGCTGTGCCTGTTTACATACTAAGCCTACCTGCAATTCTTCTGCCAATACTTCACATAAAAGCAACTTTAATAAAGATTTCATAGTAGGCAGAATAACCTTAAGGCTCGTGCACACTGGCGCGACGCGACAGCGTACACAAAGGCACCGTGTGCCGCGCCACGAGCGGCGCCTTTGTGTCGTGCTGTCGCGGGAGCCTTTAATCTCAAGAATCTTACAAAAACAATTTCAAGTGAATCAATTGGCCACGCAACTAGGTATTTCGTGTACTAAATTAATTTTAACCTACGAATGTCGATCAAAAGTCGTGATCCATAACCATGCGTTATGGATCACGCATGGTAATACTTGCCATAAACTATTACATCAGTTTCGCGCGGTTGCGTCAACATCTAATCTTGACGCGGCCATGTTTTTAACTTGAAAACCCACCGTCACAGCGTTGATGAAGGGTTAAGTCTATCGTACAGTCAGGAGCACTAATATGTATACACTTAGCAAAATTCAATAGCGATTTAAGGCAAACAAGCGCGACGCGGCTTATGTAGAACAATTTCCATGAAGTTTTCATAGGAATTGTTTACTTTACCTTTACTCGTGGAATAATGATTTCAACTTTCGAGTTATGACTTATTTCATAATCGTACGGGTTAGGGTAGAGGCAGACCAAAGAAACGATGGATAGACTGTGTGAAAGATGATGGCTAAAAGGGGGTGACTACCGAGATGACAGCTAATAGAGAAGTATGAAGAAAAATACATGCGCCGATCCCAAATAAATTCGGGATTTGGGATATCCATTTGGTTAACATTTTAAGACATTATATACATTGGCATAACGAAATTCAGCATAATGATCATTTCGCATAAGTGTTTTGACGTAATGTTTATTGCCATAATTAACCTAACCTAACCATTGCATTATGCCAAAGTATTATTATGCCACAGTATCATTATGCTAATAGAAGTTATGCGAAAAGGTTATGCCAAACAATATTGTGCTTTAAAATTTTATGCCAAGAGGCAGGTTCCCAGAATTATGACGGGTTCCTAAATACTATGTTCGTAACAATATACAATTAAAATCAATACACTAGGAGAAAATGCCTTTAAATGTTGCTAGTTGCTACGTGTATATTAGTGCTCGTGACTGTACCGGTTTGTGAATGACGTAAGTACGGTTAATGGTGTTAAATAGAATATTTTATGGCGTTTAGATAAACCATCAAATTGTTTATATTGCGTTTTGATAATTTGAGGTTGCGCTCGTGTTTTTTATTGGTTAGCTACGAAAGAGAAGGTTATTTTATGTCTTGTTACCTTGTGTTGGTGGCTCGTCTGATCGTTGATACGATTTGGTATAATATTCTGAGGTCGTTTTCCTCATTGTATAAGATGGCGAAGTTCGTGTTTTTTTAACCCCCGACGGAAACAGAGGGGTGTTATAAGTGTAACGTGTGTATCTGTTTGTCTGTCTACGGCATCGTAGCTCCCAAACGGTTGAACCGATTTTTTGTTTTTTGTTTTTAATGTAACTTGATCAAAAGTGTTCTTGTCGCGCCTGTTAGAAGGAGTCTTTACGCACTGACTACCTCCTTGGTCCAGTGGCCGCAACCCTTACTGCTGACTGCCGGGTCGGGCAGTGTTAATAGGATTATACAGGGTGATTGGAAGATGGGTGCAAAGCTTTAAGGTGAAGATAGTATAGACAATTTAGAACCATTTAAGCCATGGTTGTCTTAGACGAAGTCTTACCAAATTTTTTAACCAAATTATTAAGTTTTTCTTCGGAAATTCTCAAAATTTAATGTAAACTGCATAATTATGGCCAAATTGAATGATAAATGAATTATTTTTTTATTTATTTAATTAAAGTAATGTGTAAGCAACCAAGCAAAACATGTTTTAGGCTTCTATGTCATTAGACATTTTTTTTACAGATATTTAAAGCTCAGAAAAAATAAAAAATTTGTACAATACGTCTTTTAAACCTTATTTTAAAAAAAAACGGAGGGTGCTTTTTTTGTTCAAACCTTTTTGAAGACATGCTTGATAATCGCTCTTTCTTTTGAGGTATCATTTATGCGGATATCTTACAAATTATTGAAATTAGGACCTACAAACCAATTCGAGGGAGAAATTTTAAATTTTAGGCAGACTAATTAAAACAACATTTGAATTAAATTTATTTATTTTTCATGTTCAAAATGACGGCCATGATTCCTAATACAAGCACGGCCCCGTCTTCTAACTTCTGTAGTCGTTATTTTCAACATCATCTCCTGCTTCATTGTCTCAAACGCTGAATTTATTCTTTGTATCAATTCTTCTCTAGTGTTTATTTCTATGTTGTTATACACCAGTTCCTTGGCCCGGCCCCACACGAAAAAGTCCAACGGGGTCAGATCTGGGGAGCGAGCGGGCCAAGGAACTGGTGTATAACAACATAGAAATAAACACTAGAGAAGAATTGATACAAAGAATAAATTCAGCGTTTGAGACAATGAAGCAGGAGATGATGTTGAAAATAACGACTACAGAAGTTAGAAGACGGGGCCGTGCTTGTATTAGGAATCATGGCCGTCATTTTGAACATGAAAAATAAATAAATTTAATTCAAATGTTGTTTTAATTAGTCTGCCTAAAATTTGAAATTTCTCCCTCGAATTGGTTTGTAGGTCCTAATTTCAATAATTTGTTAGATATCCGCATAAATGATACCTCAAAAGAAAGAGCGATTATCAAGCATGTCTTCAAAAAGGTTTGAACAAAAAAAGCACCCTCCGTTTTTTTTTAATAAGGTTTAAAAGACGTATTGTACAATTTTTTTTATTTTTTCTGAGCTTTAAATGTCTGTAAAAAAAATGTCTAATGACACAGAAGCCTAAAACATGTTTTGCTTGATTGCTTACACATTACTTTAATTAAATAAATAAAAAATGAATTCATTTATCATTCAATTTGACCATAATTATGCAGTTTACATTAAATTTTGAGAATTTCCGAAAAAAAACTTAAAAATTTGGTTAAAAATATTTGGTAAGACTTCGTCTAAGACAACCATGGCTTAAATGGTTCTAAATTGTCTGTACTATCTTCGCCTTAAAGCTTTGCACCCATCTTCCAATCACCCTGTATATCTGGAATTTCTCAGTAGCAGCCCGAAGTCTGGATTTGTGCCCGGTTGATGGCAAAGGGCTCGCCCCCTGTTACATGGGACTTAAACATTTCTGGCGAAATGTGGGTGTACTATAGGTACACGTCTGCCTTACCCTTCGGGGAATACAGGCGTGATGTTTTATTATATGTTGTGTTACATAGTCCAGTATTTTAAGGCTTATTTACTCCACATCACCTTTTATTAGAAACATTCATCACTTTTATAAAACCTCTAAAAACGAACTCCATCTATAAAAAAAATACATAAAATTTATATATTTTTTATTACGAACAAGAACAGCGTACTGCGAAGCACTTAAAATGATTATTGTACATTAAAACATTACGCTTCGCCCATTGGGTGTCGAGGAGTTGCCAAATCGCCTCCGTAACACAATAATAACCTCAAATATTACTTTTTCAGGAAAGTTCGTGTTTTTCACGGATTTCACGTAATCTCAAAAACTGCTGCCCCGTTTTATGTATGATTACCTCGTTAAGAGATTGCTAAACTTGGAAAGGTTAAAAGTTTTCTTGTAAATTGTTTGGTGTTTTCCTGCGTTCGTTGTTTTAAAAACTTTCCGCTTTCTAAGGAAAATTCGTGTACTGTGGTGAAATGGTGACGGTAATAAAGTTAACATAGTGTACTTTCGCAGTCTTAAATTTGTAGATCTCTGACAGTCGTTACGGGTAGTCAGAAGCCCGAAAGTCTGACAAAAAGTGTTACTAAGGGGTATCGTAATACCCAGTAAGTGGGTTGTGGAGGTCAGATAGACAGTAACTCCTTGTAAAATACTGGTATTTGGCTGCATCCAGTTTGACTGGCAGCTGACCGTAATATAGTTGGGAAAAAGCTTGCAGATGATGTAGTCACTACTAATACATTTCTAAATACATTCAGTAACAAAACTCTTTATCTGAGTAAAATAAAAAGATCGATTAATTGTTAATCAGTTGATGTCCAAAAAAGCACGACTTGCTGTTCACAATGGTGTGCTGGTGCCTACGCTTATGTATGGAAGTGAGTGTTGGGTGTGGCAAAAGAAGCATGAAAGTAGAATAAATGCTGTGGAAATGCGTTCCTTGCGAAGCATGTGTGGTGTGACTATGTATGATAGACTGAAGAATGATTTGATAAGGCAACGGTGCGGTTTAAAAGAAGATGTAGTGATAAAAATTGAAATGAGTATGCTAAGATGGTTGGGTCATGTTGAGAGGATGAATGAAGGGCGATTAACAAAAGGTATTTATAAGGCAGATGTGAGTGGAAACGCCGGGAGGGGACGCCCTAGGAAGACATATAGTGACCTTATTGGTGATGTTCTTCAGAAAGGTCAGGTGCGTAGTACTCACAACCGGCGTGCGTGTATGAACGTAAATGAAGTAAAAGGAGAATGTAAGGGTCGTAGCAGGTAGCGTTCTGTCGTTTCTGCCTACCCCCAAGGGAAGAAGGCGTGAGTTTATGTATGTATGTATGTGATTAAATGTCAAAGTGCTCCTTCAAATTACAATCATCACAAATACACTTTAAAACAATCTAATCTTAAACAACGCTATCAAGTTCTACCAATTTAAACAGCTGATAATTACTACATTCCTTTCATCAAACCCTTGACTGAAGTGTTACTTATTATTCCCTAGTGTTACAGTATAGCTAATTGTTCTTGGCACGCTTGCCAAATCGCCCTCCGAACATCGGTGTGGTACCTTCCAGAAGCGACCAGCGATTCTGGACGCAGACCCAACCGATCTTAAATAAATCAGCTGAGGTTGAGCTGTACAATTTAAACAACCCAGCACCTTAATTGCATACCACACAATCTGAATCATTTTAAAGCCTATTGCTAATCCATTGCTTCATATGTTCGAAAAATTTGTCTGCTCAACAATGTAAATAGCGCAGTGAATGTTGTTGAACTGTCAAAATGAAAGCCATTCCTACTGTTAGTGTGTTACGCAATTACCCCGCTGGTTTGTAGCGCATCTTAAGTGAAGGTAACATTCAACAGCAGACTGACTATTGTTTTTGTTAGACGTCTTCCTCATCGCGAGTCCTTCTTTTCCTGTAGCGTTTGCAGGTTAGTTTAGTTTTTTTTCAGTGTTCGATGTCTGCAGCACTGAGCTTTGCTTGATGATTTTAGGCGGAACCTTCAGGGTAGCCCGCGAAATTCAATTACGCTTACGTTTTTTGCAATTTGCAGGTCACTGTCAGGTTGTATTTTGATTATTATGATTCGCGACCGTAACAAATATGGCTTTACAGAATTATAATCATTAGTATCAGCAATATATATATAAGTTCATATTACCCTATTGAATGACTATTTCATGAAATCATGATATTTGAGGGCAATTCTAAATTAAGGAGTTGTATTGCTGATTCTAATGATTATAATTCTGTAAAGCCATATTTGATACGGCCGCGAATCATATTTAGATCACCATACAACCTGATACTGACCTGCAAATTGCAAAAAACATAAGAAAGGTTGAATTTCGCGGGCTTCCTTGGCGCATCCCCGTTAAGAGTAAAAAGACAAACATACTATTGTTAATTTTAACGCGGAAATATAATCCAACAAACCTTGTACTCAAATTAATAGGATCTTTTAAAATTGCTAAGAACATGTCAGACTTCCATGACGCTTTTCTTAAAGCTCCTTTGTTTCTGAAACAGTTATCATTGATAAAATGATTTTATGTCATAGGAACTTCTCTGGTATCGAATTTTTACCTTCTTTATCCCTTTGCTTTCATGAATTCCACCACAACCTTCAGCATAGACATGTTTCTGCAATGTCTGTCAGTTAATGAGGTGTAACGCGGATTGCCAACTTAATGTTATTATACAGCCGACAATACAGAACGTCATTACAACAGAGAGGCGAAATTATATTTTGTTTTTTTGTTGGTAATAATGATCTTGCGTGTTGTGGACTGGAAAGATTGTATTATAGCAACTTTAAACCAAAGTTATTTAATGACTTAAGAATCCTCGCTTTTTCTCTTATTTTGGCTCCGGGAAGCCTGAACAAGGCTCTGATCGGTATACCAGCCAATTCTTGTGTTGGATTTTTGCTTGCGATAAGTTCACGTCAAGTAAAAGTTAATCGTATGAGTTGGCTTGAGGTTTGAAATTGATTCTGTTTTTAGAAACATTTCTGGGATGGATTAAAGAGTCTGCGCGATTACGGTCGACTCCCTCTCACAGAATGGAGGCCTGTGTTCTAGCGATGGTAACATATAGGCTGAGTATGTTGCGTAGCTAAGGACCATTTATTTTATCCGTTGTGTACCCAGCTGTTTTCACATCTGAAACAGTCTTTCATAGTATCTGCTTTACCAATATATGAATTCGTTATACATTATTTATCAATTTATTTGTAATGCATCATTCCATTCATCTCTTTGCTTGTCTTAACATGAACTAACTTGAATCCCCATATTTACTCTTCGTCAACCCCCAGGACATTAAGCTCAATAAGCTCACAAATCACATCACTAATTGCACCAAATACAGATCCAAAACTCAATATCCTGTAACTAAGAGCTGGTAGACTTAACCCGGTTAATTCCTGGCAGTGTCCGGGTAGTGTCCGGGCAGTGTCCGGCCAGCTATTCACCGCAGAGCTTTAATTGGTTTTCTAGAATACTGCGCTTAGGAGGTATTAATGCAATAACGGTACCGAAATGCCTTTCTAATTGTTTGAAGTTATGTCTGATTTGGTGCGGTCAGAATAGCTTTATGGATTCCATGATGGACTTGGACTTTGAGCTAAATAAATATATAGGCATATCGAAGGATATGTGAGGTTGTATGTTCGTGAATGGGTGTTAGTATCCAGCGCGTCAGTCTGGGGACCCGAACCTATCGTGCCCATGCATCCCCTTCAAGCAGCTACGCAGGTAGCTACAGGAATTCACCCACACACAAGAGGAAAGCTGGTGGACCTGGACACCGGGCTGCAGGCAGTCCAGGGAAGCTCTGCCATCCTTAGATGGCAGGCTAACCAGACGTTTACTACGTCTGGACAGGAACGGCCTGCGCCTGGTAACGGGGACCATCACCGGACTCTGCTCGCTAAACAAACACTTCCACACAATAGGCATAAGGGACAGTCCTCTATGCAGGGCTTTCATGGAGGCTGAGGAAACCGTTGCGCATGTGCTATTTGAATGCACAGGCGTCAACCAGATTAGGACAGAAACCCTCGAGGCACCTAGTTCTTACACAGATGTTCTCAACAGACAGAGTAACGGTGGAGTTTCTTGCCCATTCTTCTCCATACGAAACTACCTTTTGGAAGGGGCAACTAGAATCAATTCTATTTTTTTGTAAATTTTGACGTTCAAAAGTGCCTTTTATGTCCTATTTGAAATAAATGATTTGATTTGACTTTGACTTTAGACCAGGAGATAGAATCAGCTTCTAGGGGGAGGTGGGCTGGTTGGAATAACCACCGACGGCCGCCATGGCCCACGCACAATGGTCCCCCTGAAGGACTAAGTGCGGAAACCAAACCCTCTAACATAGAACATACCTGTTAATAGTGTGAAACACTCATTTTTCTCCGGTTTTGGTTAAATTAATTAATAACTTGTACTTATAGGAAAAGCTTGGGAAGGTAGGCTAATGATGGTTTTACTTTGAAGCATCATTCGTCTTAATCCTTCAGGTTTTTGCTAAACAGTGTCTGAAATAATGAAAACAAAAGTAGCCTCAGCGAAAGAGCTTATTTCAAGGTTAAATCTACATACCAAGCAGTAACAATTCTTATTAAACTCGGCATTACAGATGAGATGACAGCATTAAAAGATTACATATAAATTCGGCACCTCATCCAAATGACAATACCTTTTCAAAAGAAAACCAACCCTATCTTCAATTGCACAAAGTCTAATTTTCCGCAGAAGTTTCTGAGCTTGACCGCAGAACAATTTGATCTGCGGACGGCATATGGCTGACGGTACGGTTTTTGTATGGTTTTCGGTTTTTGATTACAAAATCATATTTAGGACATCGTATTATGTGACTTGTTAGTTTTGGGCGGGCCTTTTTAGGTAAGAAAGGTTTCTGAATATATTTTTTTGGTTCTCGACCTTCATGGATCTCTTGGCGAATAAAAGGACCAGTGGGGCTGAAGGACCACGCTTTTTTTTCTAGGTCGTAATTATACAGATCCTATAAAAATTATACCATTATTGATACGTAGCTATACTAGGTACTGAAGTTCGTGTAGAATTGGGTCTCCATGTAAGTAACTGTATCACTTTAATACCCGAAAAAACGATTGGTAAGTCGTCTAGCAGATACAAAAATACAAAAAAAAAATTGCATTATTCCTATATCAATTTATAACGCGACAGTCACAAGGGCCAACTAATTTTTTTAATTAAATTGATGTGAAAACTTCTTTAGGCGCGTTGAGCACTTTTTGGGTGAACAAAAAGCGTGAAACTCGCGTCATCGTCTCCGCACGCTTCGAAGATACAATTCACAAGTTACTTAGTTTTCACTTCTATCGGCAGTCCCCAAAGACTGCTCCGCATTTTTTTTTTACCTTAAATTCAGCCGAAAGACGTCCACTGCTGGACATAGGGCTCCCCCTAGTACCGCCACTTCGACCGGTTCTACGAAGTTAAACCGATACGCGTAATACTAATATTATTATGTACAATGTCAATAAATAAAGTATCTCAAGGGCCTTTTTGTAAGAAAATTCAAAATAGTTTTGAAACGATTTCTATTGAATAAAAATATAATCGGAACCACGCGACAGGCAGGTGGTCTTTGCGATCGTATTGAGTTCAACCAATGCGATACCCATGGTAGGGCTGTCAGTCAAACGTTTTCATTGTACCACGTGGCATTTAATAGAGATTTTTTTCTATTGCTCATTATCTCGTAGTGTATATAGTTCATACATGTCATGTTCTTTTGAAGTGGAAAGCTTATTATTTGAGTAGGCTCTTAATAATAGTTGCAGCTATGTATTTTTCAAAACTTTGTTTAAGTTAGTTTTCTTTCTTTGTCATCCTCAACAGTCGATCGATGACACCACCAAAAAACATGCATAAATCAATTATTTCTCCTCAACATCTAGCGGTTAAATCTTATCAAACTTAACCAATTCATGAATGCTATGTTCTCACTATTGTTACTAACAACTGCAACAACAGAACACGCAAAAACCTCGATTAACGCAACATTACCTCGCTCTATTAATCACAAGTCGTCCGATACCGCACAAAAAATATACATTATGTTCAGTATCTGATGCGTGACAGCCCTGACCATCTGCCTGCTTGCACAGTTGCAAGGAAGCATTCTAGCATAATAGTATCTTTGTCCCAAAAGTGGGTGCGAAGTTAACAGTATCGTATTGTGAAAAAACAAAATGATTTCTACCTCTTGTGTGAAGCAGATGTTCCAATTTTGAAATGTAGAAAAAATTATATGGCTTGCCAATTATGTGTATGTTAAGCTTTCTATCTTCGTTTATGTTCGAATGTTTTTTTTTTTTTGAGAATGTCCCTACCCTAAATTGTTTTTGGAAACAAACTATTGGGAAACTTAGTAGAAAAACTTATTTGTTACAAAACTTACTGTTGTTTAATTTTTTAACTTAATTGATCATCTGTGTTGACATACTTAATACTATTTTGATCGTTTTTTTATTATTATTTTTATTGTAATGTTTTCTGTGTTGTACAGCCCCGTCAAAACATTCTATTTTCAAGTTCGGCTATTAATTAAATTCGACAATCTCTAAACCGTAGACCTTATTAATAAAATTACGTGGCCTTAGATTTAAAGCATGCCTTAGAGCGATCTGCAATAATTATAATAAACTGCAATTGGCCGTCGTTACCCTACTTCTAAATGGACAGGCATTAGGGGGAAAATTAATATTATAAATGATATTGGGGCAGACATTAATATTTTTGTCGGAAACGTTAGCCGAATATAAATAAAGTATTAAATATTTAATATACAGCGTGTTGATTTTATTTCGCAACAATTTTAGCTACGCTATCAAAAAATTACACTATAATTTCATGAACGATAAATTTCAATTACCGATTCCATTTTACAAACTGCATATTGCTTTAAAAACTTATAGCTTCATTTGATTTCTTGTTCTAATCTGTTCCGGCACGAATTGTAAAACGTCAGTGTAACAAAAAAAATAAACGGGCATCAATCTATTATGTTTTTACGCCCATATTTCGAGTTCCTGATCCCATAAACATGAATTATTTCCTCTTGAATGCGTGATACACGCAAATGTTGGACTTTTTACAACTTCCCCGACAGGAGAAAGTTGTTTTATTATGTATCTATTTAGATTAACATTTTGTGTTCCAATCAAATATTTAATATGAGTCCTGCCGTTATATTTATTGCACAATTGGATATAAAATATCGTGAATCGACGTCAATAATATTTCACTTCAGTCACGAACATTTAAATGGCGCATGAAATAGGTAATTTCTATGTTCTGAATTCAGTACTATCAAGAAATTCTAAGCGAGTAATTAAATCGAAGACGTTATAAAACTATGCCAATAGTATTTAATTATGCAATTTTTATACGAACTCTCAGCTAAAAAAAGCCTAGCCCTCACGCGCAAACGCTCATTACTCCAGTGACACATTTACACCAATCCTTATGAATACCACATGGCTATCCTACCATCTGTAATTCTGTAATTAAACCTTCTATACAAACATTACGTAATTTTTACTGCCAATAAAACACCCTGTATCGTCCAGCGTACAATCAATAAAAGCAATATTTACAAAGTGTATTAATGATGGAAATCCCCCTGTATTCCGAACACATCTGCAATACATTTTATTGTCCACATGGGTACCGTTTGTGTATGTTATTGAATCCGTGGCATTTTAGGTACCCCAGGGCGTACGTGGATTAATTTTTTCTCGCCCTTTTTTGGGGCTGTTTTGTATTTATTTGGTGCAATAAGGAATTGGTGTGAAAAAGGTTAGGGCATTTTGTGTGGAATAAATTATTTATCTCGGAAAAATAAAACTTTTAGATGAAGTCATAGCATAGTTTCGGATGCAGTGATACAGTAACTTGAAACCATGTATTTGTAGGTTGGAGTAGCAGTTGTTAGGTCGTTACGGGTAGTCCGAAAGTCTGAAAACTGGTCTTACTAAGGGGTATCGTGTTATCCAGTAACTGGGTCGTGGAGGTCAGATAGGCAGTCGCCCCATGTAAAATACTGGTATTCAGCTTTATTTGCTTCCAGTATCCAGTCCAGACTAGAAGTCGATCCCAATATGATTGGGGAAACCATAGGCAGCTGATTTCTAGTTCCCTTTTTTATCACACCTCTTCTACTTTTGAGGGAAAATGCACAGTTTAAGTATTCCATTCCAATTTGGTAAGATACAACACCACATCTCACTTTTTTTTTTTACTGTTGTTACCATGTCTAGACAAAATATATTATTACTAGCTTTTGCCCGCGGGTTCGCCCGCGTGGATGTCAGAAATTATCCCACGGGAACGTACTACCGGGATGAAAAGTATCCTACGTGTTAATCTAGGTTATAAACTATCTGTGTTCCAAATTCCATCCAAATCCGTTCAGTTGATTTTGCGTGAAAGAGTAACAAACATCCATCCATTCACCCTCACAAACTTTCACATTTATAATATTAGTAGGATTAATAGGATTCACCCTACACACCCCCGGGTGAACAAATTATACATTAAGGTCATTCAGTTTGAAATTTTTCATCCAAAGTTTTTTTAAATTTTAAACTTTAAACCGTTCAGTTCGGGACAACATACGTTAACTTAAATAAATCTTTTGCTATATTTTTTTTATGTTCAATACATTTGGATTCAAGGGCTTTGTTCCAATCTAAGTTTTTATTAAAACTATTTGTAAGTTCTGGACGACGGGTACTAAAACTGGGGAATATTGGAATGGTAATAAAAGTTTATTTTTTTACTTTTCTTGGTGAGATTCCAAGTTTTGATTACACAAGATCCACTTTTATTTTTGGTCCTTTTCTCCCAGACTAACCTAAAATACTTAATAAATTAAATAAATTAAAAAATGACACTTATTCTCTCTTCATAGTTGGTTGCCTTGGAAATATACATTGTTTTGGCTTATACTTAGATTACATTCCACCGTTCTAAGAGACTGATGCCCAATGTAAGTTTTAGAGAAAAACCTGTGTTCAAAACTCAAAGCATTTATTAAAAAAAAAAACAATTACAGGCACTTTTGAATTTTCAAGAGGTCGGTCGGTCAGAAAAATGAAGGTAGTTGCCCATTCCAAAGCGTAGTAGGTACCTATAGAGAAGAAAGGACCAGAAACTCCACGGACACTCTTTTAAATCAAAATATGGTTACAAAATATTGGTTACATCATTTATGTTGAAACTATGCATGTGAGAACGATGTAGACGGTTAAAAGTGTCCGTAATAAAAAGATAAAAACAATTCAAATATGAAATTAAATTAAAAGCAGTGGCAGCTAAGAGATGATTAGTCTCTACTGACGGCGCCCGTTCACGAACATGACGCACAGGTCACCAGAATAATAAAATACATCTCTGTTGCTGGTACAGTCGGACATGAAGTTACCAAAAACTGTCAGATTTTCTGATTCCATTTTGAACTTAACCATCAACATTTTGAGGTTTAAAATCGTTTGGAGAAATTTTACAGTTTCGTGTCGGTTGACCTGCTAGCGACTGTACAAAGATAAACTATCCGCCAAAGGTGCCGTAAAAGGACACTAAGCCATTAAAGGAAGTGTAAAAGGTAGCAGCCTCCTAACTATAAGTTTACAAACTGCTGTCACTAATCCGTCAAAGCGTGATGATTGCAGCAAATCTCTATTAATTTGAAAATTCCCTAGATTTTTTCAGATATTATTGTGTGATTGCCCCTTGGTCTATTTATCGCCAGCGCAACTGCATAGTAGGTGGTCCTGGGTTCGATTCCCAGGTCGGGGAAAGTGTCATTGGATTTTTCCATCAGGAATTTCTCAGTAGCAGCCCGGAGTCTGGATTTGTGCCCGCTTGATGGCAATAGGCTCGCCCCCTATTACATGGGGCTTAAACATAACTGGCGAAATGTGGGTGTGCTATAGGTACACCTCTGCGTAACCCTTTGGCGATTACAGGCATGATGGTATGTTATGTGTTACTCGTCTCAAAGGACCAAAAATACCTCATTTTCGGAACCCCACTCCTGCATATTACCTACCAGTACACACAAACTTACAAGCTCTGAAATTAAAAGTTGAGTGTGTAAAATGGAACCCGCATAAACCCGAAATAAATAATTCAAAGTCAAAACTTTGACGGGAGCCGACTTCCAAGAAACTCAAACCTTTAGCGTCGCTAAATTAGAAATACTCAACTAACTTCTAAGTTAGAGCTTACTTAAGATATTCGAGGCTTTGAGTACGTCCACAATATCTTGGTAACCTCAGTGTGTAGTTCAAAGTTTGTGAGGAGTTTTCACTTGGTCGTTTGAAATGCACTTTTTGGGCATCTTTTATGGTCTGCCTAGTTTTAACATTTGGAGTCTGTGACTTAGTTTTAAGAACTAGATATTGATGGATTAATTTATGAATTAGTCAATAAATAACACAGTGACGTCAACATTCTTTTTTCCTCCAGCTTTCAGTCTCCTGTCAACTATTATTTTCTATACCAATGTTATTAAGAGGTAAAATTTGTGGAGTATGTAGGTGGTAATCTTCGGGAGCAGTGGAGGCCCAGTGGTATCGGTCCCGAGTTACGAGTTATAGGTCATGTGTTCGAACCCAAGCACTTTATTTTGTGTATTTAATTTCATCACCACTGCTCTCAAAACGGTGAAGGAAAACATCGTGAGGAAACCGGCAAAAAACTTGAAGACATGTGACATCTACCAACCCGCATTGGGCTCGCGTGGTGGAATATAGCCACTCCCTCTTACAGAGAGGACGCCTGTGTCCCAGCAGTGGGAACATTATAGGCTGATTATGCCATGGATAATCTTCGGAACTACTGATCCGATTCTGAAAATTCTTTCACTTTCGTCTGCGATGAGGTCGCGCGGGAAGCGTTTGTAGTCGGGGGGTCGCGCGTGCCATGGTGCAATGTCCCTGATATGAACCAAATAAAAAGGGGGTAGTATTTATACTATCAATGAGTCACGCAATTAGTGTTATCAGTAAGAAGATGATGAGTCATCGCTAAGTACCTTTAGGCCGCGAACTTATCAACCGTCCCTCGCAGATGAGATCGGCGTTTCTTATCTGACTACTTTGAGAAGAAAGGCCGAAACAAACTCAGAGGTCACAGTGCTGGTAATGTGAAGCTACAGTATTGCCGAATGTCATAGGATTTCATGTTACAACAACAAATTTCACGCGGGCGAAGTCGAGGGCAGAAGCTAGTAATAAAATATGGTGCTCATGTCATAACTTCTGAGTCCATTTTGTATCCTAAATGTTCAAAGTCTATCACCACATCAATCCAATCATCTCACCTCACATAATATTCGTTACACCCAGATTCTCGTGGGAATTTTTCCTGACACAATTTTCCACACCCCAGATTTTTTATCGTCCTACTAAATCTAGACCGAAAATAGCCAACAATTAATTCTAACAAAAATTCGCCACTTTGCAGTTTTTTATTCTCATTCTGACAATTAAACAGTTTTTAGCGTAAAATCGTTCAGAATTAGGCTGAGCCAAAAAATGTAGACGCGACCAATGGCGCATGAAGGTCAGCTGCTATTGCGTCAGAAATTATTTATATTAACTTAACTTAAAGATATAAAGTTGAAAATCGCATGACAGAACTTAATGTTATTATCGGTGTAGGGACCGACTGTTATTTTTTTTTGGTTGCAGATTGATAACATTAATTACATCCTTGATTTTGTTAATATTATTAACTTTAACTTTATTTACAAGCTTGTCTAATGGGTTATTTAAAAGTGTACTATTTACCTAGTAATTAAGGCTGCTAATAGTTTGCTCAGCACTTAAGTCCTTTAGGTCACACGAAGCGTTTGAGCAATCTCGCAATTCGTCTCTTGTTGAATCCGTTCTGTCAATTGACAAAATGGCTCTGCTCTCATATTATTATTATCAATGTGTTTGTGACATACGCAATGCAATTGTGACACTCGAGTGTTTGTTGAAGAATCGGGTCAACTTTGCCACTGTGTTGTCTACAAAAAGTATTTGAAAACCTAGTCCTTAACACACAGCCGTATTAAAAATATTGTCCACGAAGCAAGGTGGCAGTGAGTCTAACTGTCCAACGTCTTGAAGGTTATTTAACTGGTATAAACCTTGAAACATGGTTCTTCTTGCTTGGTTGGTTAAACAAGAAAGTTGGTAGGCTTCAATATAAAACCCAGGCAATTAATTAGTTGATTAAAAAAACCCACTCACAAGCACATAAATTACTTTTATAATTAATTCAAACTTTTCTTTGTTGCAGATACAAAGTGAACGCAGTGTAAAGTGGTGGAAAAAGTTTTAGTTCAGAATAAGTATTAATATAAGTGTGAAAAATGTGTTAGTTCATCATGTCGCAACGGTGGCGCTGCGGTCGCATTACGTGACGTTTACAATCCAAGATGGCGGACTCGAGTCCCGCCAATTCTATCATCGAGGGTACTGTGAAGTTTCGCGATGGGAAAAAGGTGAGTAATCCAATTAATCAAATTACTGTCTTTTTAACGTCGCGTTTTTACGTTTTATTATGGTGAGACTGAAATCGAAGCGTTGCTGAAGACTGTTCACATTTCTGGCCAAGAAAAGCAGTACTGGCCTGTGGCTTGTCTTTTTGTACAGATTACAGTATTGCATTGCATTTGCAAAGGTTTAAGGGGGAAGCGCCAGGTTACCCGCGAAATTGAAATTTTCTTACGTTTTTTGCAATTTGCAGGTCAGTGGCAGGTTGTACACACGGCTACATATCAAGCTCGACATTTCCAGTTATAAACTGATATCGCATTGTATAGGATTTCCGTACAGTGAAGGGTCAGCTTATACTGGAAATGTATAGCTTGATATATAGCCGTGTGTACAATCTGACACTGACCTGCAAATTGCAAAAAACGTAAGAAAATTTGAATTTCGCGGGCAACCTGGCTCTTCCCCCTTAAAGACTAAAACTGGCATGTAGATAACCATCTACATAGTTCCAATTATAAATTTCAATTTAGGGCGGCCGGTGATCTGAGTTTTGTTCATTAGTACCAGGCTCGTCACCGCGGCCGGTTCAGATTCAAAGAAGCATAAACACGTGCATTGTCTGAATGAATTTAAAGAACTAGCACATATAATTCAGGTAGGTACCGATATCAACATTCGGCTGTAGTACTCAAATTCAACATTGGATAACAAAACTTATCACAAAATTCAAAGTAAAGTAGCTAATGGAGACTAGTATCTAACTGATAACCAGAAATGTGTCACGTCGATAACGAGTATTTACGCACTTTCACTACGACTGGTAGTTTCTGGGAACCTCTTGACGGACATCCTTGTATGGCGATGATTTTAAAGATGAAGACCATAGGGTCATTTTTGGAGTGGCTGATATTGTGGTAGACTTTGAACTGTGGCAACTAGTCTGTTGTGTCAAGAAGGGAGAGTTTAGTAAAAAAGAACTGCCTAATGATTTAGGCCATGTTCTTAAGCAAGTAAAGTTTTGTAAACGGTTTTGAAAATTTTCATTATCACCTAAGTACTATCAACATCAGCCTATGAACTCCTCTTTAATTGCACGCTTCTGACGTCGATTCTCGCCCACTTTCATGGATTCATTACCAACTACCCTGCGTAGATCTTCGCTCCACCTAGTCTGAGAGCGTCTTTCTCTGCATTTGTCCGTATGTCAACAATACCACATTATCTTTAGATTATTGCTGGATGATATAATCCGGGAACCAGCATGTACTGGGCATTGACCAAACCCTTTATTGTATTTCGTTGCGGAAATAAAATACTAATTTAAAACCAGATCTCCACATCCACATCGATCCACAAATCTAAGTTCACTGCTGCGTCTTTGAAACTGTGCCAGCCCTATCAGGGCTTCCGCATCAGAAAATTACTTACCATAACTGAAGCATCTTGTCTCTTAACTAATGAGCGGCGATTATTAAGCCAACGTAGACCTTGGCCACATGCCAACAAGATCTTTTGGCCAACAGCCTACTTATTCTTAACCAGGAATGAAAATATTATAACTTAGAATCGAATATTATGGGCACCTAGGACCAGAGATGTTATGTATATGATATTTCGGATCTGGATACGGATATGGATATAGGAATAAAATTATATCGGTTTCGGATACGGTTACGGATATGTAATTATTTCGGATTATCCGTTAGTTTCGGTTACGGATATTGGATTGAAGTAAAATATAAACACAAATAGTATGTTATAATTTGGTTTTATTTGTTAGAAATACGCAACGCACTCTAATTAGTTTAAGTTTTATCCGCTTACTTCTGTGGCGCTACGTGTGTTATATAAAAACTGCAACATCATTACGTGTTGTTTTGTTAACCGACTTCACAAAAAGGAGGAGGTTCTCAATTCGCCTGTATGTTTTTTATTATTTTTTATGTGTGTTAGCTCATAATTTTTTTCTGGATGAACCGATTTGGATGATTCTTTTTATTTGATAGATGGTACTTCACATGTGGTCCCATTTAAATTTCATCAAGGTCTGACCAGTAGTTTTTGAGTTATCCTTAATACTGCATATTTTTTACCCTTAGTTTATATGGATGATGTGTTAATAATTTCCTCTCACTGTTATTTACACACCAAGTAGTGGTATACGAATTTGTGTGGGGTAGGTACCGCAACAAAAAAGTGAATAATAAAACTTTTTTTTACAAAAAAACAACCGACTTCCAAAAAAAACACTAAAAGACGTGAAAAATAACTTTAATTTCGGAAATCGGTGGCCAAAAACGAAAATATAAAACCAAAGACACCGACTTACGAAATTAAAGTTATTTTTCACGTCTTTTAGTGTTTTTTTTTGGAAGTCGGTTGTTTTTTTGTAAAAAAGTTTTTAATAGACAGTTTATCTAAATAAAACATACTTAATATTAAATTACCAATTTATTATTCGCTAAAAACCTTCATTATTTATAGGTTTTATCTAGTCTATGATATCATTTGGTATTATAATCATTCATATAGGTAAGTAATTATTTAAAGATGTTATAATAATTAGCTAGACTCCGCCCTTATACTAAACTATCCGAAACTTGTGAAACGGATACGGTTACGGTTACGGATATATTTTTATTTCGGATATCCGATAATTTCGGTTACTATTACGGAGCTCCATAATATCCCAGCCTAGGACCAATTATTATAACAATGATGATTGTTTTGCCGTTAAAATATGAATTAGTCACATAAGCTCTTGCGCCCTTTGATCGTATCTCTATGCAAATTGTGAGTCATGCGCCGCACTTCCTGGGTTTTAGTACGATTTTATAGCCATGTGTCATAATTTTAATTGTGTGCTGATTCGGGATATTAATGATGAGATTAAAGTAATAATGTTTCTGGTCCTTCAACTGAAAACTTTGTCTTGTGTGTAGAATTTTCTGCGCTTACAACTATTACTACAAATGAATGTGTTACTTAATTAAATTTATTTCTATCCACATTTATCACCCAATGTTTTCTTTTAAAAGTCAGTTTTTGGTACGGATACTGGATCTAAATCATTATTGTGAATTCATATCCTAACTGCTGCAGGCAATCTTAACGTCAATAACTCTTATGGCTTAAATTGGCCCTTGTGTCCAGAAATAGTTGGTCCTTTCAGTCATGATGGACATTATTATTCGACTTTTTTTCTACCTACGTAATGTATGGTGATATTTATTATTGGAAAACAGTTTCATATCCGTATCAGTTTGAGAGCTCGTAGATAAACATGATATCGACGCCCTACATACAAATTATGATGCATCACTTCTGAATGACGGTCCTATTAATGTAGGCAAATATGTAGGTATTAGGGTTGCCAACTTTATTTATATCAAATATAGTATTTTCAAAGCCATGGCCTGTAAAAAATATAGTAGAATGCTTTAAAAATAAAAATAAATGATTTTTGCTTCTTAGAGCCTTTATTAACGGGTTGTTTTTATGTTTCATAACTATTATTAAACTCAAAAAATAAATAATGGTTACAAAATAAGTACCTACCTTTATTTCACCTTTTACGAGATTAATACTGGCCCTATTGCGCTCATCTCGCCATTTTGTAAATCACTGAAAATATGCGCTCAGTAAAAGCTGAAGTTGCTGGTATAGAAATAAGAAATTATACTATTTTGAAAATATAAGAAAAGTCAGAATCACTGAGCAACACTTGTTACCATTTTTCGCAATAAATTTAGCCACACATTTTTGGTCAGTAAGAGCAATAACCAGAATTTTATTAAACTGATTTTCTGAATACAAATTTCAAGAACAGATTACAGCTGCGTTTTGTTTTACACTTATTTTAATAAATGATAAATGATTTTATTTCTGTAAGTAGGTTTGTACAAACACTTTTATACGTCAATCATATTTTAAAAACTAGATGAGGTCGGCGTTTTTCTATCTGACTACTCTGAGAAGAAAGGCCGAAACAAACTCAGAGGTCACAGTCTCTTTTATTTTAAAATCCAGACATAATCTTGGTCAGATCATGTAGATTTGTCTCTGAAATGATCTTTTGAGGAAAACCCACACAGGTTGAGTGGACCTGTCCAGTCATTGCACACATTTGTCAGTAATCGTGCAGCTCAACTCAGAACTTAATGAATAAATAAAATAATGTTATTTAAATTTTCATCAAAAATATTATTGTAGTTTCGCCTAGCATATATAATTTTAAAATATAGTATTTATGCCTATAACATTTGGGCTGGCAACCCTAGTAGGTACTGATGGCGCCTAGTAGATAGATTGCAGAATGTTTTGAAATAAGTGAGTAATTACAATTAACTTCCTAGTTATGGAGTACTCCTCTCAAGGTTAATACCAGTTTATTATCGTTCCACTGCAGGGCAAAGGCCTCTTCTCATGCAGAGAAGGCACGAGCATTGATCACCACGCTTGTTCAAGGCGGGTTGGCGATTTAAGACTTATATTAACCACACAAGTCTTGGTTTCCTCACGATGTTCTGCTTCACTGATGTCAATGTCCAAGATGAACTCAAAAAGTACTATATAAACCTCAAGAATCTGTAGTCAATTGCTATTTATTTACTAAATTTGTAAGACTGGTGTTGATCAACAACAACTAACCGTCGGCCTAATTCGTTAACCTGCTAAGTCCATTTTTTTGGCAATTTTTTTCTTTTTATACCAGTTAAAAAGTTCAATCTAATATCTACCGTATCGTTTAAGGAATAACTGCGATATTAGCCAATAAAGGTGACAAATGCTATGCCCGAAAACTGCTTTCTGACCACCAGTCAATCTCCACAACGCAAACCTGCTAAATCCTGTTGGGACCTCAGTTTTGTACTGACAACGTTCCCAGACCCACGTGCCGTTTGCGACGCGTCAAAATGTATACACCATACTCAATTTAAATAAAAAACTGCTAAGTCCTCAAACAAATTGAAACTTCACCTCGACAAACTGCTAAATAAAATAGATTTTCTAAATTTTATAAAATGTGTATAAGTTAAGCTGCTACATTATATTATTAAAATACCAAGAAAATTATAGAAAACAACGGGATTTTCAGAATTTTGATTGCTAAATTAATAGAGATATTATTCAGATTTTTCTTTGTCCTGTAAACTATGTCAAAATGGACTTTTAAAGCGTCATAGGAATTAATTTTGGGAGGCATTTCCGGAGACACACCTTTAAGTATGAAAATTCTTAATGATATCATTACCTAATTTCGGAATTATTTCGGTTTTAATTATTGATCACTGACTGTAGTAGGTGGTACAGTCATTCTTGGTGTGATTTTAATATTTTATTATAGCTTCGTATTTTCAGCTTGACGGTGTTGACAGTAGCTCATGTAACAAGATTGGAAGCCTGTCATAAATCTTGGCTTCAAAAAATGTCTCAAGTTTTATTGTATTCTCAATTCTTATTAACACAACATAATATCATGCTTTGTGTTCCCGAAGGGTAACGCAGAGGCGTACCTACACCCATATCTTTCCGGATATTTTTAAGTCCCATGTAATAGGGGGCGAACCTATTGCCATCAACCGGGCACAATTCCAGACTCCGGGCT
This sequence comes from Griposia aprilina, assembly GCA_916610205.1. Classification (NCBI taxonomy): domain Eukaryota; kingdom Metazoa; phylum Arthropoda; class Insecta; order Lepidoptera; family Noctuidae; genus Griposia; species Griposia aprilina. The sequence goes on along the minus strand of OU744302.1, from coordinate 19,816,427 downwards.
GCTACTGAGAAATTCCAGATAGAAAAATCCAATAACACTTAGCCCGACCTGGGAATCGAACCCAGGACCTCATGCTCAGCAGTAGCGCTGGCGAGCACTTGATGAACAGCAGTCAAGTCGAATTCTGATAATCAATTCTAATATATAATTCTGATATATAATTCGATAATGATACAAAATAAATAAGAACAATATATACTATCACGAAAAATAATCCAATATTCCGGAAGTACCCACAGTTTTATCTGCCAATTCACCACAGCAAATTATTACAACAAAAAATGTTTAATGGCAGCCAATTTGTGGCGATACGAAACACGAACGCAACAGTACGCCGTTGTCATCGCGTTAATTAAAACGCCAGTGAGCAATACGCCGATCTGATACGGCGAGCGGTCAATACGCAGTTGGCAATTAATTTTGTTACGGTTGCCTTAAACTGATTAAAAGTAGAATAAAGTGTTTTTAATAAGTGTCTTGTCTAGGAAAGCGAAATGATTTAGCTGTAGCAGCTTCCTAGTCACGGATATCTATATTCCTACTGCTTACTGTCAGCTGTGAAGCTACCTTATACAAGGTGACAGGTAGATCGATGCGCAACCGTTACCATGGATTCAGGACATGATTCTGGTAACCCGTATATTTTTTTTTTTTGGGAAATCGTCTAATGACTTCTTCCGCTCTGGGCGGAGCGGAAGGGCGTGTCAGACTTTTACTGACTAAAACCCACCCGTGTTCCTTCAGTTGCCTGTGCCACGGCCACGGTAACTCTATCGAACAATCCGCGCCTCCGGCAGGCATCGGCCCTATCGGACCCCGTCACCCGGACCCTGTACCGGAGGATCAGACTCTGGACCCCCTAAGTAGAATTTTTTGTGAGTTGTTAAAAAAATATTGCTGTTCCATACATTTTGATTGCGTAGGTATTGCACTTTTCTATGAAAAAGCAGTTTTTTTTTTGATAACCGACGAAAAATTTCTACTCTATGATGTTTAAATCATTTGCTGAATTCATGGTTACAGTTTGCGCGTCGATACCTGCCACCCTATATAAAATAAATAAATAACCAAAATGTTTACTCCTGTTTAGGTGAATACAGGGTGGCGATCTAGTCACCTGAATCCGTCAAGGGGGTGATTCTACCCGTCATACTAATCAACTTCGCTATAAAACTCATGCGACTCGGGGAATGACGGAGGCAGGTGACTAAGGCGGCCCGCTTGCAACGCCAAACACTAAACACGTTTAGCGATAAACGAGTATAAAACAGTTCTGTTTCTATCAAGTGTTTGAAGATGACAGAGACAGATTGTTGTTTTAAACTCGTTTACCGCTAAACGTGTTTAGTGATTGGCGGTGCAAGTGGGCCTAAATCACCACCACCCTGTTACGTAGCAACCGCAGTCCATTACTGAATTATCAAAACCACAAAAACAGCTGTCGAAAATTTTAATTGTTGGTCGTTCTGTTCCAAAACCAAAAGTTATTAGAACAGTCTTTAGCCAGTTAGCCTAAAGGCAAGTGTACACTGACACAAATTTCTGCAAAAAAAAAAAAAAAAATACAATCATGCTAACGCGTGTTTAATGCAGTCGTGTAAACACAGCACCACAAAGAGTTAAAGCGAATGGAAACGCATGGCGCTGTGAAATTGGCAAGCTGAGCGCAGCGGGTCAATGTGAAGACAGACGAAGGGGTATAATTATACTGATACTATAGTTGTTTTCCTTTCACAGATAATTTTACCTCTGATTTTGCATCACTGTCAAAATCACAGTGATCTTTAACCCTGTTGCTATAAGGTTGATGTTGGGCTGCTGTAAGACTGTAAGACGCTTAGTTTGTGTTGAGGAAAAGCTGTGAATGAATAAAAATTGAATAAGGAAAATTACCGTAAGTGGTGTAAGTAATTTATATAAATGAGAGGTAATTACTCATTAGAGATTCCTTTATTCCTGTTAAAATGAGCGTGTTTTGACTAAATTTTGCCCCTATTATCCTCATACATAAGTGTCTTCAAAATAAAGATTTTAACTCAAACCTTCCTAAAATAACACTCCAAATCAAAATTAACAGAAATTAAAAGTAATTACATTTTCTTTTCAAAAAAAAAACTTTTTTACAAAAAAACAACCGACTTTCAAAAAAAACACTAAAAGACGTGAAAAATAACTTTAATTTCGGAAGTCGGTGTCTTTGGTGTTATATTTTCGATTTTGGTCACCGACTTCCGAAATTAAAGTTATTTTTCACGTCTTTTAGTGTTTTTTTTGAAAGTCGGTTGTTTTTTTGTAAAAAAGTTTTTATTTTACACTTTTTAGTTGTGGTACCTACCCCACACAAATTCGTATACCACTTCTTGGTGTTTAAATAACAATGACAGGAAATTATTAACACATCATCCATATAAACTACGTGGAAAAATATGCAGTATTAAGGATAACTCAAAAACTACTGGTCAGACCCGGATCAAATTTAAATGGGACTACATGTAAAGCACCACCTATCAAATAAAAAAAGAATCATCCAAATCGGTTCACCCAGAAAAAAGTTATGAGCTAACACACATAAAAAAAAAAAAAAAAAAAAAAACATACAGACGAATTGAGAACCTCCTCCTTTTTGTGAAGTCGGTTAAAAAAGATCGAACGATACATTTTTAGAAGCTTCGTGTATTAATTAAGATTCTCTACCCGCTATTCTATGAATATATTAAAATTAGTATCGCAAATAGCGCTTCTATCTGAGCCAATCCCATTTTTCTCTTTAATTAAAATTTTGCATCGATTCCTTCCATGAGACCGTAAAAAGTTTTATGCTTCAATTTTAGCATTATGGCGTGAGTAACAACTCTGAAGTACTTACTCAGTATTATGACGAGAGTCGAGACGAGTAGATCTTCGTAATCTTTATTTATTTCTATTTATTAAATACTCTATTGAAGTTAGCAGCCCGGTGTCTGAATTTGTGCACGGTTGATGGCAATAGGCTCGCCCCCTGTTACATGGGACTTAAACATAACTGGCGAAATGTGGGTGTACTGTAGGTACACCTCTGCCTAACCCTTCGGGGAATACAGGCGTGATGTTATGTTATGTTATGTGTTCTATTGAAGTTTGTGTGCTGATTGCCATTTTATTATCCATAAAAAGGAAAATATCAATAATACCTACGCCATCTTTTTTTTCCATCATTTGCATGATCAATTGATCACATACACAAGTGCATCAGATCGATAAATATCAGCTACTTTTCGGTTACAAGGACCAAAACAACATAACTTCACGCCTGTAATCCCCGAAGGGTAAGGCAGAGGTGTACCTATAGTACACCCACATTTCGCCAGTTAAGTATGTTTAAGTCCCATGTAATAGGGGGCGAGCCTATTGCCATCAACCGGGTACAAATCCAGACTCCGGGCTGCTACTGAGAAATTCCAGATGGAAAATCCAACAACACTTTGTTCGACCCAGGAATTGAACCCAGGACCTCATGCTAAGCAGTAGTGACTGCGAACACTAGACCCAACGAGCCAGTCGCAACTAAAATAACTTTTAACCATTTTAACTTAAGGATGATTTCCACCAGACGGCTCGCATCGCATCGGATCGGAACGGATCTTCAAACGATATTAAATCGTGTACACAGTATTTAAAGTCTATATTATCAAGCCGCGTACAGCAGCTTGACCGCGGACATCTTCCGCGACATGCCATCGTAGCCGAAAGTATGCTGCGACGCGCGATCGGCTCCGTTCGCTTGTCGTCGTATCCGATCACACATTCATCCGAATTAGAACACGTCAACATGGTAGGAATTAAACTATTTGACTAGGCGCAGAAACGGATACGTTCGCAAGCGACGGTACGGAGCCAATCGTATGCGTCGACATCCTGCCGAACGCGGTCGGCTGTCGCCTCATGCGTTCGTATCCTTTCCGATCCGATGCGATGCGAGCCGTTTGGTGGAATATAATAAACGATTATTCTATCTTCCAGTCGGCGTTTTAGTGTCAGCACTAACTAAACTTGAATGAAGTGCTCAGTTTTTAGAATGAGCACTATCATTTTAACTTGCATGCAGTTCGCATTCCATGTACAGTACAGGGTTGAATATACGGGCACATTAAACGTTATAGCTTTCAGGTTCTGCATAGTCCGAGGTCGTTACACGTTAAGTCGTAATCATGAAAACAAAGGAAAATAAAAACGATATTTTATTATAAAATTTTGGAAAGTATTAAGTTATATTATAAAAATAATCACTACCTCTAAAGAGAACCACAATGAAAAATACTTTTTGGAAGAGAAATTGACTTATTTAAACCACAAGTTAGGTACTTAATCGTCCCTATTTAAATCTAGTTAATACTAAAGAAAGAAAATCTAAACCCAGTAACTGGGTTGTGGAGGTCAGATAGGCAACCGCTCAATGCAAAATACTGGTAGTCTGCTGCATCTGGTTAGACTGGCAGCTGACCCCAACAAAGTTGGTGATGACAAAAAAAAAGAAAAAACATATTTGGGAAGAATACACATACCAATTTTTTTGAAATATGGTAGGTATGGTAGGTCACTAACTATATGATCTAGTTTAATGAGCGAATTTCTGTAAAAAAAAAAACACTCCCTTAAAACTTCGAACCAAACGAGCTTCGAGCTTAACAGTTATTTAAAGTACTTTTACAATACCAAATCTTTGTAGCGCAAAATCTCTTTAAGACACTAAAGACGTTAAGACGTTAAACAAAATCCTTAATTTTATTGTATTAAAATATTTTATATAGGTATAGCAATTCAGTCACACCAATTATTCAAGAAAACAATCTACCTTCAGCTCCACATATTATTTACTACTTAGAAAGCATAAACTCTTACGCAATTATTCAAAATAAAAGTCCACTTTATTGCTTTTCTTCAGTTCTGTGAATTAAGAACTAGGTTATGCTTCCTCATCATCTCGAAAAGTGATATCCTTCAACACCCTTAATATTTCAATCCTCGCTTCAAACTTCTGTTTCGCCTTCAACTTTCTAAAGCTCGGAACAAGCGAAAGCATGAACTGTCTATCTTCGTCTTCTTCATCCTTCTTTATATCTTTTAACATATCCAAAATTTTATCTTCTAAATTTTCGCTTCTTTCGTACATTGGTCTAAGGAATGTGACATTGGCTGGACCCGGTTCTGGTTCGTCTTCTACTTCGAAACTAGTGGAGTTATTAACGTGCATTGATGACTCGAACATTGAAGATTCATTTTTAATACTTTCTAGAGGATCTGGATCTAAAGAGGAATCATTATCCTCATCATCATCTCTCTCTATATTATTCTCATCTCCAGGTTCTAAAAGAAAGGACATGACGTTAAAATATTCGTATCTTTTTCTTTTTTTGAATAGTCCGTGTTTCTGTTGTCTTTCCGCTCGCTCTTTCTTTTGGAGCCCCAGTTCTCTTGTGAAGCATGTTCGGAGGCTCTTCCACCGTCTTTGGAGTTCGTGGACTGAAAAATAAAGATGGCGTTTGAATAAATGCATAAAATCTCGCTTATGTTCTTTAACTAAAGCTATGTGAGTGCGAATACACCGTTTGTAGACACGCCTAGATGATTTTGCGTCTGGATCCTGATTATTATTGACACTTTAGCTCTACCGGTACTCATAACAGTAAACGTTTTGATAAATATGGCAATCATTGAATTACTTGTTCGTAAAGAAACCAATTTAGTTCAATTGTTTTCAGTTCTAGGTAACACCTTGAGATGTCTAGGCGTTATAACAATTAAGGCAATATAAATGTAGACTAGCTACAGTGTATGCCCTCTGTGTGCCCTCGTTGTCCTCTTTTGCATGTACCTAAGTGAGTACGTAGACCTATGTAGAAGGCTAACTATTATGTTCTTGTGATTTGAATTTCTAATGAACGGTCACATGTTTAGACTGTGTTAAGTAATGAAATGAACTATTCGAATTTTTGTAGTAGAAATATTCTGGTTAAATCGATCAAATGCGAAATATAGTAGTCTACGCGGCCATCGTAATGCTGGCAAGGACTAATATTATTTCGCTTTAGCTATGATTAGCTAACAAAGTCTTGCTGTTTTCACAGAGTTGACCACCTTAATTTTCTAAACGTCTATTGTTTTTTTTAATAACTCCCTGCTGGAATACTCTGGCTATCATTAAGCCTAAAATAACATTTAAAAAATTACGCATGTATTCCCCGAAGGGTTAGGCAGAGGTGTACCTTTAGCACACCCACATTTCGCCAGTTATGTTTAAGTCCCATATAACAGGGGGCGAGCCTAATTTTAATTTCTGAATAGTTTTTTTTATCTTCTTTATTACGGATGCTTATAACGTCTTTTTATATCGTTCTCACATGTATAATATCAACATGAATGATGTAACCAAATTTTTTTTGCGAACTTGTATATGTTGATTTAAATGTGTCCATGGAGTTTCTTGCCCGTTCTTCTCCATAGGTACCTACTACGCTTTGGAATGGGCAACTAGCTTCATCTTTCTGACTGACCGACCCCTTGACAATTCAAAAGTGCCTGTAATTGGTTTATTTGAAATAAATGCTTTGAGTTTGATTGCCTTTAACCGGGCACAAATTCAGACTCCGGACTACTACTGATAAACTCCAGATGGAAAAACGCATTAACACTTTGACCGACCTGGGAATCGGACCCAGAACTTCATGCTCAGCGGTTGTACTTGTGACTACTAAACCAAGGAGGCCTAAGTGCCTTATTTACATTATTTATCTTCCTTCTATTTCCTTATGTTCTATTATTAACCCTAACAAACCAACTTTCGGGAATTCCGATGAAGTTGTTCAAAAACATTTCCGTGTCTAAAACTTTGTTCTAACCGGATATCGAACCTCGTACCTGTCTCAAAAGTGACCGAGCTGTCTCATTCGGAAAACTGTGGGAACATGGGTTTAATGAATTTCGTCAATTCCTACTCAACATTAGAAGACAATAATTATTTGTTTTGTAGTACTCGCAACCGGCGTGCGTACCACCAGATGTATGAACGTAAACTAAGCAAAAGGAGTATGTAAGGATCGTAGCAGGTGGCGTTTCGTAGTTTCTGCCTACCCCCATGGGAAGAAGGCGTGAGTTTATGTATGTACGTATATGTTTATTTACTTTCAGTAAGACGGACGAAAATATGCATAAACGATGAATTCCATCAAACGGCTCGCATCGCATCGGATCGGAACGAATTTTACAATCTTTAAACGATATTAAATCGTGTACACAGTATTTAAAGTCTATATTATCAAGCCGAGGCAAAAGGATCGTAGCAGGAGGCGTTCTGTAGTCTCTGCTTACCCCCCTGGGAAGAAGGCGTGAGTTTTCGTATGTATGTATATGTATTACCAAGCCGCGTACATCAGCTTGACCGCGGGCGTCTTCCGCGACACGTGACCGTAGCCAAAATTATGCTGCGACGCGCGATCAGCTCCGTTCGCCTGTCCTCGTATCCGATCACACCCGACAACACGATAGGAATGAAACTAATTTAACTAGGCGCAGAAACGGATACGTTCGCAAGCGACGGTACGGATCCGATCGTATACGTCGACATCCTGCAGGACGCGATCGGCTATCGCCGCATCCGTTCGTATCCTTTCCGATCCGATGCGATGCAAGCCGTTTGGTGGAAATCTCCCTAAGAAGATCATCATTTCCGAGAAGATGCATTGATATTTCTTTCCAATAATGCTATCTGATCTATTGACTGTGAGTTATCCTGTTACCATGACAAAGTAGTAAGACTGTTGACACACGGTAGCAGTATTTGGTTTCACTTTTGATTGCAACTTAAGTTATCTTAAGGACTGTAGTAAGTGGTGACATTGTTCCACACTCAATATTATTTAATAAAAGGGAATCATCGATACAACGAAAAAGAAGAAAATTACTATTGTAAGCAACTTGAATTCAAAATAATGTGACAACGGATTTACTATTTACCTGTCAAACTGACAACAACAATGTATATTTCAACGTAATTCTTAACCTTGTGACAATACATTTAAAGCTTTATTTCCCACTTTCAAAGCATATTTTGCTTCGCATTTACCTCTAAAAGTAACCGACAACAAATTGTTGCCATGTACCAAAATACTTCACAAAGGAATTTCGCTTTTATTTCTATTTCACATAGTGGTAAAATCGTGTGAAGTTACGCCGCAATATTTACAGTTTTGTTTGCTCACCGTGTTCAACCTTGTCTTGTGGCTTGAAGTTCTCCCAATCCGCGAACACTTCTTTGCACGCCTCAACCCACATTCTGGCTTTGTGTTTCTTATTGCTGTAGTAATTAGGATCATTTTTGTTGTACAATGCCGGTCGCTTTTTCACTGCCATTATGAGAGTGTCTACGTCAATTTCTGACATTTTGCGCGGAATTTTGGCGGGGCTGACGTGGAGATACGGTGAAACGCGGCGGGCAACTGAGGGCGACTGCGGGGAGACGGGGCGCCGCAGTGGGGCGACGTTGCGCGACGTCGGGCTGGCAGCGGTCACTATACTTTTTTCGATTGACTAGGGTGTCTATGGTTTGTGGGTCTTAGGATTTTTTGTTTGAACGTTACTAGATACACTGATTGGAACCTGTTTGAAATGACAGTTGAACCTGTTTGAACTATTGTAAACCACTGTTACAAATGTTACATTGTTTTAACTGTTGTATCAGTTTAAATCTTAAGCTCCTACCTAAGTGAAATAATACATAGAGTAACTGAACATTTGAACATAATTTACGGAACGTCCAAATCCTTATAGCGACTGGTATTTAATTAATTAACTACGTGCTCGTGATTTATAATTAATTGTAATAAGCGTTTCTATCAGTTACTTCCCAAGCATGTGTAATTAAATAATAAAATAAATAAACAGAAACTTCACCAACAAGGCAGTAACACCAATTAATATAGAAAATAATATCTCGCACATTGACACTTAACTGACTGATTTAATAACATTAAACTGATTTTTTTACTTAAAACAAGTAACAACTATGTTATCAGCCAGCTATAACAAAAACAATTTATTAAAAAGGTTGTTTAAAAATAAAAATAAAAAAAACAGTCCCGTTTCTATCCATAAACAACAAAAAATAGGGCCATCCTACACAAGAGCAATTGCGGTACACGCGTGAAAGAAACAGCACATAGTAAACTACGACAGTGCGAGTGAGCTAACGATATTATTGTTTGTTCGTCGTCGTAACCACAGTAAATCGCTGTCTAGTTGGCAACATGTGGCTTGTCAGTGTACCGACTGAAAATGTTCGTCAATGAGTGTCCGAGCGATAAACAAAATATTTATTGCTAAGTAACTGTACTTAGATCGATTACTGAGTTTATATTACTATATTTAGAAGTATGCTGGAATTAGCACTTGTACTTAAGGGGGATGCGCCAAAGTAGCCCGCGAAATTCAAATTTTCTTACGTGTTTTGCAGTCAGTATAAGGTTGTATGTTGGTCTAAATATGATTCGCGGCCGTATCAAATATTTATTTAAATAATTATAATCATAAAAATCATCAATAATTCTCTCTAAATTCATATTACCCTATTGAATGACTATTTTGTTCAACATACAACCTGACACCGACCTGCAAATTGCAAAAAACGTAAGAAAAATTCCCCCTAGTTTAATAACACAAAGTCTGTATGATAGGAATAGGACTTTGACAGGAACATAGGTAAGTACTTACTTACATTTAAATAGTATTCTGTGATTGGACATGAAGTGCCAGCAACTCCTATTTTCGCTTACAAACTGAGTCCAAGTATTGAACATGCAACAGTTGTATCTTCTAAGTAATTAATTGAAATTCGGTACAAATAAAAAAGTTGAAACCAGCACCCAAATCACAGTCTGAATCATTTCGAAGGAAAGCTAATACATTGCTTCATACGTTTGAAAATTTTGTCAGCTCAAGAACGTAAAGAACGCAATGAATGTTGTTGAACTGTCAAAATGAAAGTTATTCTTACTTTTAGTGTGTTCCGCAATTACCCCGCAGTTGCTAAAAAATCGCTCACGATTATAAGTTGTTTGGTCATAGAACTTATAATCTTAGTTTTTTTTTTTTAAATATGTAGTATTTATCCGCTCGTTTCCTATTACAATGTTTTGTGTTATTGTGTAATTTTGATGACAATGCAATACTTTGGTATCATAACATCACATACCTGATCTGATGACGAAGTTAGGTCTTAGGTGACGACATATCAAGCTATACATTTGTACACAAGGCGACATATCAAGCTATACATTTGTACACAAGGCGACATATCAAGCTATACATTTGTACACAAGGCGACTTATCAAGCTATACATTTGTACACAAGGCGACATATCAAGCTATACATTTGTACACAAGGCGACATATCAAGCTATACATTTGTACACAAGGCGACTTATCAAGCTATACATTTGTACACAAGGCGACATATCAAGCTATACATTTGTACACAAGGCGACATATCAAGCTATACATTTGTACACAAGGCGACTTATCAAGCTATACATTTGTACACAAGGCGACATATCAAGCTATACATTTGTACACAAGGCGACATATCAAGCTATACATTTGTACACAAGGCGACTTATCAAGCTATACATTTGTACACAAGGCGACATATCAAGCTATACATTTGTACACAAGGCGACATATCAAGCTATACATTTGTACACAAGGCGACATATCAAGCTATACATTTGTACACAAGGCGACATATCTAGCTATACATTTGTACACAAGGCGACTTATCAAGCTATATATTTGTACACAAGGCGACTTATCAAGCTATACATTTGTACACAAGGCGACATATCAAGCTATACATTTGTACACAAGGCGACATATCAAGCTATACATTTGTACACAAGGCGACATATCAAGCTATACATTTGTACACAAGGCGACTTATCAAGCTATACATTTGTACACAAGGCGACATATCAAGCTATACATTTGTACACAAGGCGACATATCAAGCTATACATTTGTACACAAGGCGACATATCAAGCTAGACTTTTCAAGTTTTAGCTGACCTCGCATTGTATAGGCTTTACGTCCTTTTTTTTTCCTATCTTCGCAACTCGTACTTGTGACCTCTGAGGTCCTGGCTACTTAACCGGTCTATCCTGTGGTGCCTTAAGCTGCTAACTTAAAGCCTCCAGCCAGGGGCGAATTACTTAAATTCTAGGTGACCGCACGCTAAGGGCACCCCCTGTGGGCTACGGGCCTCGGCTTAAGGCGTCACTGAGGGGAGGGCAGCAAAGTGGGACAGGCTGGATCGAAGGCTTTACGTACAATTAGAAGTCAGCTTATATACTGGAAATGTATAACTTGATATTTCGTCGTGCGTGCCAGTGCAATATTCTGAGTTCTCCGTTCTCTCAAGGTCTTTTGATTGTGATAATGTACCTTAATGCATAAATAAGCAATAATTAAGTATCAATTACGAAAACCTATAAATATCCATTTGATTTTTAGATCTATTCCCATCCAATACCAAGAGCTAATACAATTTGGTATTAGTTTATTTCCGAATTTATTTTCTATTCCCAACGAGTACCACATTTTTTTAAATAAAAAATCTATTACTAACGAATACCAAAGCGTGACTTTTTGTACACTCAGCTACACAAAGTTTTATTTAAATTGCGTTTTACCGAAATCTAGGGTAATCTAAATATAGGGTTAGGGTTAATAAGCTGGTCGACGGAGCCCCGCTCTGCGGGGCTCCTATTTCTGTCTAAAGGGTTTAAAGGAACCTAACCCACCGAACCTCGGGATGCCACTGACGTCGACCGTCTAGGGTTAGGATTTTCGGGAACATTTATTATGTTTTCGGAAACTTAGTTCTGTAATTCATTTTAACACAGCTTAGCTGTTAGTATTACAGTCAACCAGAGATCGATCGCTGGAAGTTAATTTGGTAGGTAGGTAGGTAGGTAGGTAGGTAGGTAGGTAGGTAGGTAGGTAGGTAGGTAGGTAGGTAGGTAGGTTAAACATTACTTAAAATCACTCAAAGCATTTTAATTTTACTGAACCTGACTGTATCTGATTTCTTCAAACTTGTTTTGGTATTGGTTTTAAAATGTGGTACTCGTTGGGAATAAAAAAAAAAAACGGAAAATAAACTAATACCAAATGGTATTAGCTCTTGGTATTGGATGGGAATAGAGCGATTTTTACCATATCTGCACAGCCAATACGTGTTCAAAGTTAAGCGTTAATAATTTAAATTTATTATTAATCAATTATGTATTTTACTACCTGATATCCTTGGCTTCGTTCGCATAGTATCTATTAATAGTAATTTTACGTCTAGGATAAAATCTATAGTGTCAATTATTTTGCTTAAGTTGACAGCTATTCATTTACTGGAAACTCTTTAGATATCTCTCGTTTTAAAAAAATATGTATTTTCTTAGTTTATCTTGGACATTACGGACATCGATGAAGGAAAAATATCGTGAGGAAACGTGGACTTATATGTACCTGTAGTTAATAATATATAAAGGCTCCCACAAACAGGCGCGACGCGACAGCACGACACAAAGGCGCCACTCGTCGCGCGGCACGCGGTGCCTTTGTATCATACTGTCGCGTCGCGCCAGTGTGTACGAGCCTTAAGTCTGAAATCGCCAAACCGTCTTGAGCAAGCGTGGTGATCAATGCTCGTGCCTTCTGTGTAGGAGAAGGGGCCTTTACCCTGCAGTGGGACAGTGATAGGCTGGTATTATTATATAATTATATAAAAATTAACAAATTACTGTAATTTTGCTACTTTATGAGTTATGTATGACACATATTATATGTCATTGAAAAGGGATACTTAATAATTAAACATAACATAACATCACGCCTTGTTTCCCGGAAGGGTTGGGCAGAAGTGTACATTTCCCCAGTTAGTATTAATAATTTAAATAGTCAGCTTTTTGTTTGGTACTCGTAACTGAAACTGAGTTTTACAAAGTTCTATTTCGCATAGACTCGAATGTCGTGTCGTCAATAAAAATTACTTACTATGTACTATGATAAATAGTTGTTATTTATACATATAATTTATGTCAATAAATTAACATTTTTTTTGTTTTGTTTTCAGTGGAAATCGCGATGGTGCGTCATGCGGAAGTTGTCTCCAGTTGCAGGTAAATTATGAACACCACACGCCACTTAATTTTAGTGGCATTATTTTAAATAATTGTTTTTTTTTTTTTCAAGCATTTTTTTTAATAATTTATATTAACATTTTTTTTATGATTATGTTATTAATTCGTATTAGTATTATCATTTTCAAACGAAATAATTTTGATGATTTATGAGGAGGATTATTGAAAATAAGTACCTACTTATACTTATTCGATATAATGTATTAAATAGGTATTTTCGATATATAATATAAGTCCAACTGCCAACCTTAACTATTTTCCAAGAACAATTCATTACGGACTTTTAAATAAAAAGGAAGTTCCCATGGACATTACAAGGTCGCTTTTTATTCCTTGCTTACCTGAGTATAACCTCTTCTAGAAACTACATGCTAATTTAAACTTTATTACTTTTAAAATAAAGGTGGTAAAGGAACTGAATATTAATTGCATGCAAGTAGTACCAATATTTTTTTCATAGAAATGATGAGTCATCCTTTGGAGGGAAATTACATCCATTCATTGCCTATTCTTTAGTATTGTTGTCTCTTTCTCTTTTGTTATTAATAAATTGTTGAACAGCGGATGGATACCTATTTAAGAAGTCATTCAATGGGATTATATGAACTTAGAAGATTGTATTTATGATTTTAATGATTATAATTATTCTGTAAATACGGTCGCGAATCATATTTTGTTCAACATACAACCTGACACGGACCTGCAAATTGAAAAAACGTAAGAAAATTTGAATTTCGCGGACAACCTGGCGGTCCCACCTTAATATCTTAATTAGATACCTACTATGCAAATGTGCATACTTTACTAATATAATTAAATGCTACAAATTGTGTACTACGAGTTAAACAAAAGCCAAAATCCAATTAAAAGCAAAACCAAAAACTTTTGGTAAAAACCAATTAAAGTACCTTTATTCAAATACATTCTCATAATTGACAGGCTAAATAGGCACAAAAGTAAAGTATAATAATAATGCTGATGAATCAAATAGACTTGTAAATTATTAAATAGTGTCAAAGCCCTCTTTATTACCGTGTTAGAGGTAAAAAACGTGATATATAATAAATAACTGTACATAACAATAGTGACAGCCTCCAATTAGATATATATAAAAATAAAAACAATCGCAAACTTAACGTATCTAACACGCGTGACCGTAATAAAGTTATGGAAGAAAAGGCTTACTCCACACACAAGCGAAAACCAAAGAATAATCTATGTATACAAATCTCGTGTCACGGTGTTTGTGGTCGCACTCCTCTGAAACGGCTCGACCGATTTCTATGATTTTTTTAATGTATATTTGGTAGGTGTGAGAATAGGTCGTAAAGGATATTTCATACCGCTCCCACGGGTTTGAGACTTATGCGGGCGCGGGCGCAGCTAGTAATGTTATAAATTCGTGAATAGCAAGCTATTGGCGACTACAGCTGTTATTCCAGATTTATTCATGTGAGTTATTTTAAAGTGTGGAGTATGAAACTAATGTTGTGCTATGAAAACAGTTTGGTTAATCCTGTCACAGGAACACGGGGCTTGGCAAGTCGGTTGAATGCAACACATAATCCGCAATCCGTCGCTATTAACAACCCAGTTATAAGTACGAATACTAAGTACCTAATTCTTATTACATAAATAAATAAAAAATGTGAATTCGTATGAAAGCAAGATTAGGTACGGTCACTAAAAGTGATAAGTAACCAGGGTCGTCGGATATAGTTGATGTTTAGCAAGAAACTGATGGATATTTTCGAATAAAATTTAACTTAATTAATAGAAAACAAACTGATAATTTATCAAATTCAATTTCATTTGAATACATCCAACGGTTTCTTAGTAAACTTCAACTATATCGACGACCCTTATACGACGTTACTTATCTCTTTTGGTGACTATACTTACTCACCTCCACTGGGTTTCGTAAAAAAACCCTTTTGTTGCTCCTGCTTTCATCTCAGTTCACATGGCGCCTGCGCAGCATTTCTTCTTCCATAAGTTCTGCTTCATCTGGAATGGTGACTAAAAATAAAAACCCTGCGTTTATGTCTTTCACAGGAAAATAAAACTGTTGGTCCTCAAAAAACCTCATTATGTTCCTTCTGAAGTTTCCTATTTCATGTACATAAACTATCTTAGGCTGACGTCACGCGGGCGCAGTTCTCCGAGTTCTAAGAAAGCACCCAAGGCGAGCTACTCGACTGACTTTAAACTTTGTCGCTTGACATAATCCTCTATCTGTGTCGCATAATTATATTCATATATAATTATGACAAGATCGTTAAATTGTTGAAGGTACAGTCACCAAAAGAGATTAGTAACTGGGTCGTCGATATATTTGAAGTTAAGTAAGAAACCGATGAATGTTTTTGAATAAAAAAAATATTTAAACAGCCACCGGTTTCTTACTAAACTTCAACTATATCCGACGACCCTGGTTACTTATCACATGTGGTGACCTTACATAAAAAAATATATAATTTGCATTCTTAATTGACTGTTCTCTACAAACATTATCAATAATATTCGATTGACTCTTTGGAAAATTCTCTGTTATCTTACCTATTACATCTGCGGGGTTTTGCTAGCTAATTTAATTTGACCCTGTATAGAGAAGCAATTCATAAAAATCAATATATATCGTGAGATACTACTTCGTGTAAACGCAATTTGGATCAAAGACTAGTTCGAACTACATAATTTATTAGTAGGTAGGTAATTTCTTAATTGTAGCTACGAATTAATATGTTAAACTAACTTACAAACTGGTCTAGATTATTTTGCGTTAACTGGATTATTAACTATTCAGTAATATATACTGACAAGTGCCTAAGCTGTTTGTATTACTTACTTGTAAAGTTGTAATCCGGGTAATATAGAATCTATTGCGAGACTTTAGAGCCGTGGCTAGATTCACAAGTCAAGAAAAATGTTGATAAGTTATTTGAATTTTTAACTAAGGTGTAGTCTTAGATATACATACATATAGTCACGCCTTCGTCCCATGAGTGCAGGCAGAAACTACAGAACGCCACCTGCAACGATCTGCAAGTACTCTTTTTGCCTCGTTTACGTTCGTTACGTTTTGTTTCGTTTCGTTCGTTCTTAGGTTTACATCTAAATCTAAATTATAGGAAAACGAAGAGATATTTAATTTACCATTTTTCGGTAAATCGTGGAAAAAATAAAGGTTGACTGAGAAAACTTTAGGTAAACTACTAAATAACAACAATTATTGAGATTGCACCGTTGTCAGTTATGGAAATTAATTGTTAAGCAAATTGACACACTGACTAGGTGATTTTTTTATTATACGGACTATTTAAGTTGTAGTCTGTTTGCTTAACAATTAGTTCCCCTGATTTTACATTCATTCAGTAGATATTTAAAAATGGAAAAGGATTTTAATAATTTACTGTGTTGCCCACCGGCACCCTAATTACGTAACACACTATCTATCACAATCTGAATCATTTTGAAACCTATTGCTAATCCATTGCTTCGTATGTTCGAAAAATTTGTCTGCTCAACAACGTAAATAACGCAATGAATGTTGTTGATTTGTCAAAACGAAACCCATTCCTACTGTTAGTGTGTTACGTACCTTGCCGGTTACCTCTTATAGTTCTCATTTAAGTACTACTCGTATAATACTGTTCAACCCAAAATAACATACGGTATTGTATAGGTTATGGAACAAAATAACAGTACAGAACATATTTAATTTGCAAACGAAACTAGGCCATACTCTCGTCTGACTTTCACCAAAATTTCGCAAAAATAATCCACGAAAAAGTTTATAAATGAATTCAATTCTGTACTTAATTAGCAAGATGAGCTCACTACGATATTTTTAGTAATTAAGATCTTGGCTAAGAGATTAATAACGGACACATTTTTGGGTATATTTTTTGGATGTTATTATGATAACAGATTGTGTCAAGAAGATGGGACGTCCTTCTGTGACAATAACAAGATATTCAAATTGATGGTTGAAATTACCAAGTTTTTGGTAATGAATATAGTATCTGACACAATCTATTTGAGAACCAAATGTCGTCGTCGTCATCATTATCATTCAGCCGAAAGACGTCCACTGCTGGACTTAGGACCCCCTTATCATCTTGCCACATAGAATAGAATACTCTTTATTATGTACACCATAAAAATTACAGATATAAATGTAGAAAGTAGAAATTTTACATAGGGCGCGATGGGCGGTCTTATCGCTAAATGCGATCTTTGACAGACAACCTTTGGATGGATTCAAAGGAGAAGTAGAGACAATTATGCAGGTAGTCAGTGGTGTACCATTTACATCCTACTTCCTACTAGTATTATAAATGTGAAAGTTTGATACTCTTTCACACAAAAATTACTTAATAGATTTGGATGGAATTTGGCACACAGATAGTTTATAACCTGGATTAACAGATACAATACCTTTTATCTCGGTAGACATCCACGCGGGCGAAGCCGCGGGCAAAAGCTAGTATACAATAAATACATACATACACAAAACATATACTTATCTACATATAATCTAAACAATAATAAATTGCATGAAACAAGAGCAAGGAAACATAGATCGTTGTATACATAGTTATGTACAATGTATGTAAATAATATTACTTGCCTTGTATTGTCTCAAGGGACTGCAGGGCAAAGGCCTTTTCTCATACCGATAAGGCATGAGCAATGAGCATTGATCACCAGGCTTGCGATTGGCGAGTTGACGATTTCAGACTTAATTATATTAATATAGGTACAATACAACTATTTTCTTAATGTCCCTCGGGAATCATCGCATTTGCGAATACAAACGAATGCTAATTTCCATGTCCATCAATTATTAGATTTATTGTCTATAATAATTTGAATTCAGAATTCAGAACTAACTACTTTATTGTTGTTTAGTTCTGATCAAAACTAAACAACAATAATTCAACAAACAAATCTAATAATTGATGGACTTGGATATTAGCGTTCGTTTGTATTCGGAAATGCGATAATTCCCGAGGGACATAAAGAAAATAGTTGTACTGACCTAGACTACTGTTTATTATCGTCTTCCACGTTTAGTCTGCTGGTTGTTGCTGGGGTCATGTTTGTGACCTGACCTTTCCCTTTCTGGGGAGACGGTAAAATGACACAAACTTGCAAGTGACCCTGCGACGCAAGGGTCATATGCAACTTTGTGTATTGGCAGCGTGCCAAGCTTCTTATTTCCAACCTACAGACATTTAGCAAAACCATGTTCTAGTATACCATTTTATTAATTTGACCCTAAGTTTATTTTCTTTTGTCTCACAAAACAGAAGGTTTCACACTCGGAATGAGTGTGAAACTAAGAAAAACTACTCAACAATTTTCTTCTCTCTTTCCACATTTTCTGCCCCTCTGCTGAGGAATGGTCTCCACCATAGCTTTCCATAGTTCTCTTTGCTACCTTGTCTGATAGATCCGTCATGCCAGCGAAATAATACGGAAGAAAAACATTTCCACAAAGATTAATCACAACAAAACCAGACGTCAGACTTACCAAACGCTATGTGCCTAATTAACTCGAATCCATCATCGCATGAAGTTTTATCACGCTTTGTATTTACAGTACAAAAATATGTATCAGAGACTTTGTTTGTTGGCGACTTGTCGCCACAACGACTTCTATGTGACTGACTAGTTTCGACTAGATGCGGGTATGTTTGAATAGGTTTAGAGGGATTCTGAATTTGAATAAAAGTTTTTTTTAGAGTATTAGTTTAGTTGTTTGTGGTTTTTTAAAGCGAAAGTTAGTGTGATTACGAGATTGTAAATGTGAAAAGAACTTTTGGCGTTTTTTCATAGCCGTAGATGCATCCATGACGTAATTTATTTTCAACTGTAGCAGTTGTTCAATTGCTCACGAAAAATTCTAACCTAAATTCAAAGTCGAAGTCAAATCATTTATTTCAAATAGGCACATAAAAGGTACTCTTGAACATCAAAATTTGCAAGAAAATAGAATTGATTCTAGTTGCCCGTCCAAAAGGTAGTTAAAAAAAGTAGTAAAGTATTATATCCTTTTCGAACCTATATATTCTCAGGGTTACTAATTATGTAGAAATGTAGAATCATAACACGCATTTGGAGATGATATCATTTGTGCTCTATCAATAATTTACCTAGCCAATGATATCATTAAGGCGGTACCCCGACCAAAACCTTGCCATAGTGCGTTATTCAGAGGCTATTAACTCATTCACTATGGGTAATAAACTACATCTAAAAGCACAATATTAATGTTCGATATCCTATCATCACATTGCACGTTCTTATTTGTTTTTATATGGTATAAATACATTTAAAATCTCCTTGTAAAAAAGAGACTAAAACTATTGATTGCATGCATCTTTTGCTAAAGGTGGCGTTCTATTAATTTGAGGATTACACTAATGGATAGATAATTTAAAAATCTAAATAATTCACGTTTTATTTTATTTCAAAATATCGCTTGTCTTTTTTAATTAAAATAATTTAATCTTTTTTGTGAATTTTATTGTAAATGAGCGTGCGCAGGGAGCGAGACAGAGCGAGACTCTGTGACGGGACAGAGAAGGACCGTACGCTCAAGGTCATTTGGTCAGGGAAGCGCCTTAATGCACAAATGCATTATTGCCTGCATACTGGTACAAGTACCTACCTACTTACATATCGCCTGCACACAGCAAAAATGTGGAAAGAAAAGGCTAGGTACCTACCTACAACAAACACAAATAGATCCCACGTCGTCACATATTTACAACATAATGTAACTCCGGAGCAACTTCCTAGCCACATAGAAAGTGCAACAGCCGATAATTACAACACAAATAAACGACGACATTTCACGAACGAAACGTTTCGCAACAACGCGCGACAAAATGACGCGGCCGCTCGCACTTGACACATTTATGTCTGCACGCAAATACCTGGGGGGCATAGAGTAGGAGTGAAGAATTGTTTGTGGAGATGAGGCAGGGAAATGTGGAACTGAAAAGGAGAGGGAAAAGTGTATCTAGTGAAGTGGGGTAATGAATTGAAGAGTTAGGTATTGGTAATTAGGTTACTGTACAGTTCATCCATAATAATAATAATGAAAAAAAAGAACCATTAAAAAAGCAATAGTAAGTAATAATAATATTAATAATCATATATTATATTTCATTAATATAAGCTAAGAAGCTTCTCTCATGTCCGGCATAAGCTTTTCTTGAATTACTTACTTGTCACTAGATTAACCAAAACCTATATAATTATTATTATGATAGTGTGGCTATGATTGCCCAGAGTACGCCAGATGTACCATCAACCGCACATTAGTTGTAACACTTACACTACGAAAATCACCCTTACTGATACGACATACAGGCGCTGTTAATGTCAATTTTTTATCACTAACTGACTGACTATTGTATATTTTAATCATTCGTGGAGGCGTTAATGCATCATGAGCATCTGCCCTTTATGTGCTTAGAGCCTCATTTAACCACATTGGTATCACCATAAATCTAAACTTAGATTTCTACCTACTACAAATCTGCACTAACTGATCTATGATCTAATAGCGCTAATACCGAGAAACATGCCTGACATCAGTATATAAGAATCTGTGACATAAGTGAGTAGTGAATAGTGCACAACTATTCATTGGCCCCCTTGAAACCTTTACGCAATATTTGCGTTATCAATTATATATAAACTTTAGGTAAGCTGTTTATGTAAAGTATGAAAAGGATAGCTATGAGTTAAAAGATAGACCAAAGAAAATATAGGTGGATTCATGGTCTAAAAAAAACATTCTGGGAGTGACGTAAGGTCACTATCCAGTTCCCGCTTTATTGCAACAAAACACGAATTATGGAAACATTTTCGGTCACCATTCTGTTAAAAAATATATAGGTATAAAAAAATTAAATTGTCGTTTCGTTTTTCTAATCAAACGAAACAATTCAATTTAAATACCTTATTATTATACCTACGTAATTGTTAGTTAAAACCTCATTGTTTTATCGGATTCGCACAGGTAATGAAGGTGGTTATGGAGTTATTATTACACACTACTCTGGTAACACAGCGGTGATGACGTAGGCTTGTGTCTCCCACCTAACCACTGTGTCTCGGAATGCTATACCTGGCGAAGTATATTATTATACCATGGGTGAGTTGATATGGCTGAAAAGGAAGTGAACAGTGAACACTGAGATAAAGACTGATAGAAAGAAGGCGAAAGAAATAAAGAAAATACGATTATTTGCCGTAAATATGACGCAGAGAAAAACACAAATACAAAAAAGAACGAGTTGGTGGGAAATATGCGTCACATCCACGCAAAACGGCAATCGCTCAGCATAATGCTACGACCCTATGCAAGACAGAGCCCCCGCGCTTGTTTTTAGCGACAGCCGACGTTGACGTGATGACGTCAACCAGTGCAGCATACGAAAACATAAACAGATATACTGCGCCGACTCCAAGTAATGAAGTCATGAGGATGATGGCGATGCAGTTCTATAAACAGTTCGTCAGGGTTTAGTAAGAATATAGGACCTCCGAAGATTTGGGAAAGGATGACAAGAAACATAGTTGAATCCAGTCGAAAAAAAAACATGATTATTGGTTAATTCACTAATAGCCTTAATCTTTTTTACGACTGTCACTCGGTTTTTTAATAATGCTCAAGATCGATTAAAGACCATTAAAGATGATACAATAATAAGAAACTCACTTTAGAATGATCGATTCTACCTACTTGTTCGAAATACCATTTCACAAAGTAACACCAACACTGTAATTAACTAAGGATGGTTGCGGTATTTGATTAAGACAGTATGGCGCTGGGTATTAACTATAATTATTATGTTTACAATAACAAGTTGACCTGGGAATTACTAAGAGATAATGTGATGTAGAACGCAGCGACTACATTCCTCAAATGACATTCACATGTATGTACCAGACAGACTGACGGGCCACAAGAGTGTTACAAATTGAATCTGCTATTATCTCTTTGTAACCTCAGATCTATTTTGACCAGGAAGACAGGATGTTGAGAAACATAATACGGTAACTTGAAGTTTTCGGCAGCTTTTCAACCTAATGTTCTCACTGCTAGGAAACAGGCTTCCTCTCTGTGAGAGGGTAGTTGTAGATGTTCTTGAAGCTTAAGGACGCGTTTGCAAAATTGATAGGTACAAAATCGAACTACTACATTGACACGGGTCACACATACAAATGTACGCACGGCGAGTGCGGGAATCGTAGTCAAGTGAAATCATATTGATACTTTGAAAGTTTGTTATTTTTTTTTTTTTTCTTTTACCTACAAAAATATTTCATAAAATTTTAATAATATTTAGATACAAATACCTACTCCAGAGACTGACTAATAATAGAGGGCTAACCAACCAAAGTTCACAGCCCACAGGCTGTGGACTTTGGTTTTGTAAGTTATGGTGAGACCTTACCTCCGGACCTGATGGAGTAACCTGAAGGTGTACTTCGGTGACTGCTACTGGATCTCCTCGACGAGTAGAACTAGATGTGCCGAGCTTGGGCTCGTTTTGTTAGTTATGATGAGACCTTACCTCCGGACTTGATGGAGTGACCTGAAGGTGTACTTCGGTGACTGCTACTGGATCTCCTCGACGAGTAGAACTAGGTGTGCCGAGCTTGGGCTCGTTTTGTTAGTTATGATGAGACCTTACCTCCGGACTTGATGGAGTGACCTGAAGGTGTACTTCGGTGACTGCTACTGGATCTCCTCGACGAGTAGAACTAGGTGTGCCGAGCTTGGGCTCGTTTTGTTAGTTATGATGAGACCTTACCTCCGGACTTAATGGAGTGACCTGAAGGTGTACTTGGGTGACTGCTGCTGGATCTCCTCGACGAGTAGAACTAGGTGTGCCGAGCTTGGGCTCGTTTTGTTAGCTATGATGAGACCTTACCTCCGGACCTGATGGAGTGACCTGAAGGTGTACTTCGGTGACTGCTACTGAATCTCCTCGACGAGTAGAATCAGGTGTGCCGAGCTTGGGCTCGTTTTGTTAGTTATGATGAGACCTTACCTCCGGACTTGATGGAGTGACCTGAAGGTGTACTTCGGTGACTGCTACTGGAACTCCTCGACGAGTAGAACTAGGTGTGCCGAGTTTGGGCTCGTTTTGTTAGTTATGATGAGACCTTACCTCCGGACTTGATGGGGTTACCTGAAGGTGTACTTCGGTGACTGCTACTGGAACTCCTCGACGAGTAGAACTAGGTGTGCCGAGTTTGGGCTCGTTTTGTTAGTTATGATGAGACCTTACCTCCGGATTTGATGGAGTGACCTGAAGGTGTATACTTCGATGATTATTAAAACAACATATTAACGTAATCATTTTTTTTTTGTGAAGAATGTGCTCTTAGCTCCATATTTCTAGCCTGTCTTAGGTCAATCAAATCTGGGAGGAGACAATTTTTGTAAAATCGAATTAAATATGTTTCCATTTTCTCCTTCCAAAATTGTGGATCTTTTTATATACACTGGTAACTTATTTTGCCAGGGCCTATCCAAATAGCAAACACACAAGTGTCTTGCCTAGTAATGCGCAGCTGCCCCTGAATTTGGTAATAACAACAGATAGTACACATCTTATTTTTCACTCTGTAGTATAGAACTTTCTTTGAGTGTATTCCTAATTTCCTACAATTGCACCAACCGAAGTACACCTTCAGGTCACTCCATCAGGCCCGGAGGTAAGGTCTCATCATAGCTAACAAAACGAGCCTAAGCTCGGCACACCTAGTTCTACTCGTCGAGGAGATCCAGCAGCAGTCACCGAAGTACACCTTCAGGTCACTCCATCAAGTCCAGTTGTAAGGTCTCATCATAACTAACAAAATGAGCCCAAGCTCAACACACCTAGTTCTACTCGTCGAGGAGTTCCAGTAGCAGTCACCGAAGTACACCTTCAGGTCACTTCTTCAAGTCCGGAGGTAAGGTCTCATAATAACTAACAAAATGAGCCCAAACTCGGCACACCTAGTTCTACTCGTCAAGGAGTTCCAGTAGCAGTCACCGAAGTAAACCTTCAGGTCACTTTTTTAAGTCCGGAGGTAAGGTCTCATCATAACTAACAAAACGAGCCCAAACTCGCCATACCTAGTTCTATTCGTCGAGGAGTTCCAGTAGCAGTCACCGATGTACATCTTCAGGGCATTTCTTCAAGTCCGGAGGTAAGGTATCATCATAACTAACAAAACGAGCCCAAACTCGACACACCTAATTCTACTCGTCGAGGAGTTCCAGTAGCAGTCACCGAAGTACACCATCAGGTCACTTCTTCAAGTCCGGAGGTAAGGTCTCATAATAACTAACAAAATGAGCCCAAACTCGGCACACCTAGTTCTACTCGTCGAGGAGTTCCAGTAGCAGTCACCGAAGTACACCTTCAGGTCACTCCATCAAGTCCAGAGGTAAGGTCTCATCATAACTAACAAAATGAGCCCAAGCTCGGCACACCTAGTCCTACTCGTCGAGGAGTTCCAGTAGCAGTCACCGAAGTATACCTTCAAGTCACACTCCATCGAATCCGAGACGAATTTGCCTTTATAAACCCTACTTACTTTTAGCGAAACAAAATATTATAATAATGAGAAACCTCCTCCTTTTTTTAAGTCGGTTAAAAATCTGTGATTATAAAAGTTATTATCTTACCTTGTCAAGTATCAAATTTGGTTTATCGAATATTTTGTATTTGTACAGCGATCTTTTTCACCATAGCCGCTAAAAACAGGCGATACGGTGTCCACTCACGACGGCGGCCGAGCGTGGACTGAGGTTTCAATCGAAATGTTTGTGCAATAAATCAAAACAGGGACCAAACATAAAATAACCCATATTACAACTGTTTAAGATTCACCCGTATTAGCAAAATACGTGAAAAAATAAGTATCGGTTTTTATATTTTCTACGACAATTTGAGACATTTTTATCAAAAAAAAATACTATTTTTTTAAATTGAATATGTCTGTTTACTTAAAGTATTTTTAGAAATCTTAAAATATGTTGATAATAGAACAAAAAATGTACCTAAACTCAAGCCGGTATCGTTAATTTTGCAGAAAGTGGCAACGGAAAATCGTTTTTACAATATATAAAATTATTATTTTCAACAAAATAGTTAATACAATTTGAAGATGGAGAACCACTCTATATGTGGTAGTTATTAATTATATTTGATTAGGTTTAGTTTTGTCACAAAATGTACCGAAAGACAGCATAATTTTGTCAGATTTGCAAACGCGCCCTTAAGGCAATACATACTTGGACCATCCTAATATTAGGTCTTTACCTATGAAATTGCCGTTCTGCAGTACTGGCCATTTCAAATCAAAATAATTTTTGTTTGGCTAAGAATTCTAATTTCAAATTAATTTTATTTTAAAAACATGGATTTTTTTTTCTAAAAGTAGTCATTTCTTTATTGATTAGTGTTACATTTTCATCGCATTTCAATCTTTTTCGTCATCATGGATACGTTAAAAATTCGAGTAATTATGGAATATGAGTACCGTCGTGGCAGCAACGCGGCACAAGCGGCACGCAACATCAACGACGTTTACGGAGCTAACACTACAAACCAACGCACCACCTGTTATTGGTTTGCTCGCTTCCGTTCTGGAAATTTCGACCTGAAAAATGAACCTCGCGGTCGTCCGAAGACTTTGGTCGACAATGACGAATTAAAGGCGATTGTGGAAGCTGATGATACACAATCTACGGCTGAATTAGCAGCAGCTTTCGACGTTAGCGTCAAAACAATATTGGTCCATTTGCGTCAAATTGGCAAGGTAAAAAAGCTTGACAAATGGGTGCCCCACGAACTCAATGATCGCCAGCGCGAAGTACGCGTCGAGACGTGCCTTGCACTGCTCAACAGACACACAAATGAAGGAATTTTGAACCGCATTGTTACCTGCGATGAAAAATGGATTCTGTTTGATAACCGTAAGCGCTCAGCAAGTTGGTTGGATCCTGGTTCAGCACCTAAACAATGCCCTAAACGAAAACTTACCCCTAGAAAAGTGATGGTCACTGTTTGGTGGTCTAGCGCCGGTGTGATTCATCACAGCTTCTTACCAAACGGGGTGAGCATTACTGCAGATGTGTACTGTGAAGAACTGAACACAATGATGGAGAAGCTGGCGCATCTCCAACCAGCATTGGTCAATCGCTCGTCTCCGCTGCTCCTGCACGACAACGCGCGACCTCATACTGCACAGCAGACGGTCTCCAAGTTGCAAGAACTGGGGTTGGAAGCTCTCCGTCATCCGCCCTACTCACCAGACCTTGCGCCTATAGACTACTACTTTTTCCAGAATTTGGATAACTTCTTGGCGGGAAAAAAATTTAATACCCGAGAGGCAGTACAAAATGCCTTTGAAGAATTTGTTGCCTCCCGTCCAGCTGATTTCTTTAAGAAGGGCATCAATAAACTGCCACTGCGATGGCAAAGATGCATTGATTGCATGGGTGATTACTTCGATTAATACAAATTAAAAAATCATGAAAAAAATTCGTTTAAATTTTTTCATACAAAACGGCAATTTCATAGGTAAAGACCTATTATTATAATTGCGAAAGTGAGTTTGTTCGTTTGTTACGCTTTCACGCTAAAACGGCTGAATGGATTTGGATGAAATTTGGCACATGGGTAGACCACGACCTAGGTAAGCTCATTGGCTACTTTTCATCCTGAATCGCAGACGAAGTTGCGGGAAACAGCTAGTATTCCATAAAAACTCTGTCAAAGCAAGGTCTTTGAGCGGGTTTAGGTATATGGCATTTGGTCTTAGTGAACAGCTACATAGATAGCTGCGTAAATTTAGCTGGTCACAATTTAACTGGTCACAATTTAGCTGGTCACAATTTAACTGGTCACAATTTAACTGGTCACAATTTAGCTGGTCACAATTTAACTGGTCACATTTTCATCACTATTCAGACTTGCAAAAGCTCTTACCTATAGCCACTTACCTACTAAAATGACGATCTCATTTACATATTTTATTTCTGTGCAGTGCGCTAGTTTTTCTCATAACAAAAAGTTTTCTGTTGTCCTGGTTTCATTGTTAACTTTCAGCCGAGTCGTTACTCTAGACGAATATCTGTAACAAACAAATACCAAGCTTTTTATAAAACCATTCTCTCACGAGACATGAAAAAAAGACCTAATTAAAACTGCTTAACATTCACAATAATTACAGACATTCAGAACCGCGAGTCTACATTCAAATCACACGCTTATTTCAATACGTTTCATTTGCGAGAAAGAGATAACGCGTTCTAGAACGAGAGAGCTTTCCAATCACAGATATGGACAGAAGGTACACTGCATGACCTTTATACCAGTAGGTACACCTTGCTATTAAAGGGTCCTTCAAACAAGCGCGACACGCGACGCGACACAATGGCACCGCCTGTCGCGCGACTACCGATGCCTTTGTGTCGTGTGCGATTCGCGTCGCGTGTCGCTACTGTTTGTAGGAGCCTTAATGCGTTAATGGTGTTTTCTAGTGTAGGTATGCACTTGACGAGAGGTACATCAATAAAACAATATCTTTCAAATAAAATAGATTATGAAATCGTTTTATGTTTTTAGGGTTCCGTACCCAAGGGGCGCCAACGGAACCCTATTACTAAGCTTCCACTGTCTGTCAGCGGGCTGTATCTCATGAACCGTAATCGGTAGACTGTTAAAATTTTCACAGTGTGTATTTCTATTACCGCTATAATAAAAATAAAATAAAGTTAAAAATTAAAGGGGTACTCCATACAAGAAACGTGATTTAAAAATAATGTAGTGTTAAATATTGCACGGTGGTACGAAACCCTTCGTGTGCGAGTCTGACTCGCACTTGACCGGTTTTTACTACCAGTAGCCAACTACGTAATACCAGTAGTAAACCTAGAAATCCAGAACAAGTGATACTGCATTTGGTATTCATACAAAATTGTTTTTGATTGGTCACCAATCCATCGCGTCGCCAAGTCTGACAGCCTAGCTAGAATAATGATGATGACAAATGGTCTTTATTCATTCAGTAAATAGGTTACATTACATGGTTACATCCTTACATGTACACGTCATGTTCGTGAACGGGCGCCGTCAGTAGGGACTGGTCATTTCTTAGCTGCCACGGCTTAATTTAATTATAACTTAATATTTGAATTGTTTTTGTATTTTTATTACGGACGCTTTTAATGTTCTGCATCGTTCTCACATGCATAATTTCAACATGAATGATGTAACCAATATTTTGTAACCATATTTTGATTTAAAACAGTGTCCATGGAGTTTCTTGCCCGTTCTTCTTCATAGGTACCTACTACGCTTTGGAACGGGCAACTAGCTTCATCTTTCTGACTGACCGACCCCTTGACAATTCAAAAGTGCCAGTAATTGGTTTATTTGAAATAAATGCTTTAAGTTGAGTTTGAAAAAAAAGACATGTACAGGGTGGCATCCATCGACGTGCAAACTGTAACCATGACGTCAGCACATGGTTCTAGACCCCCTAACGTAAAAAAATAACGTAGGTTATCAAAAAATAAAAAACTGCTGTTTCATAGAAAAGTGCAATGCCTAAGTGGTTTTAAAGTATGGAACAGCAATTTATTTTTTTATAACCGACGAAGAAAAAATTTCAACGCATCGGTTCAAAATCATGTACGAGTACTGAATCCATGGTAATATGTTGCGCGTCTATTTTCCTACCAACTTTTTTTTTGAGTCCAGTGTTTCCTACCTATCCCTTGTGAAGAAACACCAAAATTATACGCGGCAAATTCTCTATTCAAGTCCAGACATTCAGCCGTACTCATGAGTTTTTCATTAAAATAAAAGCTTTAAAAAAAAAGCCCACAACCTTTGTAACCCGTATACTTATTACCTCCTATTTATCTACAAGTATCTTTCAATGTAGTCCTTCTGATCCTCCTCGACAAGATGGCGGCAGTCCACTCGAAAGCGCAAGCGCAGTGCAGCGACCGCTAATGAATGCGTTCCTTGTCTGTCTGTCTGTTTGATAGATACCACTCGCTTTCTGTGCTCCTGTTCTGATATCCGATTGATGTTTCCGTGTGAATATTATGTGGGATAGGGCGTGGTTTTATAAGGAGCTGGACAAACGCAGGTGACTCGATTTTCGAGTTTATTTCCTCTGGTCTATGTCATGGGAATTGTAGAATAGTAATAATAGCACAGAAAGGTTATATTTGCGTTTCACTGAGATCAAGTACCTAAAGAAGTTTGTCTCCTTTGTTAGAAGTTTTTTTTTTTCCTTGTGGTCATCTTCGCTGATAGCATTGTATCAAGGATCGTTAGTTCTTCTAGTGAGACGGACAATGTAAAATGGTTAAAATGATTTTCCAATTTAATAATTTTGTAATATTTATTGTTATTCTGCATGGTATTTTGATAATAAATTGTTAATTTATGAGTAAAATTTTGCATGTCCAAGTGACGTCAGAGCATGGAGACCATTATCAAAACATGTACACCACCCATGTTGCCAAGAAATAAATGTTTTGATTTTATTTGATTTGAATGCCCAGCAAGAGCTGGACCACTAAATGGCTAAAAGCGACTCTTCTGTTTTTAAGTCTAATAACCAGTGATCGGAGTAGGTAGATTGATTTTTAGTACTTGTATCATAAATGCACACAGAAAGAATAACATGGATAAGCCATTTTTCCGGAAAGTAATTCCGGTATTTCCGGATTTAGTATTTCCGGCGGGCGTACGCATTGTTCTGATAACCGGTTATTGTACCACCCATGATCCTTTGTTCTGATTGGTCGTTGGGTTTTGTCAAATCGTGACAAAAAAAATAATAGGAAGAATAATAAAGAATAAAATTGCTCATTTTATTACAATTCCTACCTTTTTTTTGAGGATGGCAAATCATCAAATGACTCCTTCCACTCTGGCAGAATACAATTCCTACATAAGTTCCGGTTTTTTTTTAATAATCCACCAATTCCGGAGGAATGTCCATAGTAATATATACGTTTCGGATCAATGACCCCAGTTCAATCTACCTACTCCGATCACTGCTAATAACACAAAAAGCAATTACGAGGATCAATTTTTATATCCTTTTCATGGACCTTTGATTCTTTCAGAATTAAACCCCTTCAAAGATGAAAATAGCCTACTAATGCAAACACAGCTAAGTGTAACGAAGTCTATAAGGCAGGGATAGTAATTACTAAACCATAAAATTCCAACGAAGCGCCATTTTATGAACACTTCGTCAGCGTTTCCATAATCTTAATATGCAGTTGGCTAACAAATATTCGGGCAAGCAGTAAATATAAAAATAAATGCAAGCACCACCAATTAAAGTTTATCGGTAATGCTATCAAGTTGAGGCCAGTAAAACAGCTGAAAAGCACTGGTTTTGCTAGCGAGCTCCACCTGGTAAAGACACTAGCTAGACTGGTATGGAAAACCAGTTTTTTTATCCGAATTTTGGCTGGCAGATGCAAACCATCAGTTAGGGAAAGTTAATAAATTAATGGACTTAAGTAGAATAAAAAAATCACAGTAGTTTTAAACTTGAATTTTACTGCTTTCCTCATGAAAAGACGATATAAGCATTAGAAGCCTTTGCTTGAGGCAACATTTTGACATAGCACTTGGATAGTTATTGAGTCCTAGATTGTATTCAAACCGTAAAGGCTCCCGCAAACAGGCGCGACGTTGCGACGCGATTTTGGTAGAACAATTTCCATGAAGTTTCATCAAAGTTGTTCTACTAGAGTCGTGTCGCGCTGTCGCGTCGCGCCTCTCTGTGGGAAACTTAACTTTCACCATCAATACCGTAAAGAAAATAACTTATCAAAATAAACGCTACCGCCGAAAAAAAATATGAGATTAGTAAGACATGGTTATTTCCATAATCCTTATGTGACAATCATCGGTCAAAGCTTAGCTTAAGTACTTTGACCTTGGGATTGTGTTGTGGAATATCTGCACGTACGATTTAAGTAAAACCTTCGCTTATTTTAAGGCCTCAAACGCACTCCTACATAAAACCAGGCATTCGCAAAATGTTTAGCCAACTATCCTCAACATTGTAAAATGACCTCTATTTTGACGTAAACATGATATATTTTTTATAACTTTTAACGGTTTCACATTCGCAAACGGAATCCCAAAAATTATAACATTTTATTTAACTACTAGTGGTGGGGCAAGACAGATTTTTATCGATACCAGTTTGTGTAGTTATGTTTTTCTATGGGCTTTGAGAAAGTGTTATGATTAGGGCGATAATGTTAAATGTTAGATGCTTATAATTTTTTAGAAGCTTTTTTATGCAAAGTTTTCTAGCTAATCTTAGATTTAAATGAACAGGAGTAGACCTGTTTCTTAAAGTAATAATGCTTCGAAAGATGTACGTTAAGGATAAAATGACCCGTTCATCATATTTGTATCAATGTTTTTCGGGATGGTTTTAGCAGTACCTTACTTTAAAAGTACCTAAGTATTATATCTATTAAAATCTACTTCCGTTATGAATAACATCTTACGCCAGTGGAGCGTAGCAAACAAACAGTTTTTTGACAGTGTGATTTTCAATGCGACCTTTTATACAAACCAGTATAGCGGTAACTACTTTCTTTCTATACCATTAGTGGCCTTTGCGTGACCATAGCCAAATTACCTACCGTGCCTAAATTAAAAATGACGAGGTTTTATAACCGAAGTTTCATCATTAGAGTTATCGACATGTCCCCGCACTAGGGCTATATAAACACGTTATAGTGTTGTTGACTCGTCGACAGGTGGAAACATGCAGGACATAGTTTTTGTCTTCCGCAAGCAAACAGACGTGAAGATTAACTTTTTTGTGTGAGTACTTGAATGACTTGTGGACTGGCTTATAAGTTTATGTGTGGTGTGGTGTTAGTGTCAAATAGTGCAGTCCATTATAGACGGATTTGGAATGTTCATAAATGCAATTTAAACTCAAATTAATTACTAAATTGTATTTTTTTATAATATACATATTTAAGTTTTTATTGGCAATATTCAACGTTTTAGGCACACACGGCTACATATCGAGCTATACATTTCCAGTATAAGCTGATCTCGCATTGTATAGGATTTCCGTACAATGAGAGGTCAGCTAATACTGGAAATGTATAGCTTAATATGTAGCCGTGTGTACAAAAACACATTTTATGAAGAGTGACATTTTGCCTACCAGTTACTTAACAAAACAAAACTTTCATATTATCAGAATAAAACTAACACTAGATCCTTACTTACACAAGTTATAGTGTTGTTGTGATTTTGGCACCCACGCAAACATATCATTGTCCACTTTTAGACTGTGACAACAAACAACCCACTTGCTCAACTCAAAATAACTTATGTCGCAACACGGTACAATCAAAGATACAACATACATTTTAAAGCCATCTGCACACGTCTGGGGCTCATCAAACAGGCACTCTGCTGATACCCCTAATGACGAGGTTATCACTTCAGCGCTCGTCTTTATCGGCACTCGGGCACCGTGCCAAATTCCGTTTTTTGTTCAACGATATGAAGTTGTACCTACGTTCTCTTGATGTTACGCTAATGTTTTGGTATGTGAAGATAGAAATATAGAGAAAAATATAATAATTGCTGTCCTTCAAACTAAAGCGACGAATTTAAATTGAACCCTGTCCACCGGTTTCTGAATTCTAATTTAAATAAAATCTGAAGGCCAATTCCCGTAATTAAAAACGTTCAAAATCTAGTCGCGATCTCATCTCCGCAACTATTATGTCAAAAAATTATGAAAATTCGTGGTATTTTTGACAGATTGAGACTGAAATTAGAATGCGAAGGTTCATAAGAGGGCGTACAAAGGTACACCAGCGCCACTCCTTTAAAAAAATATGTATGAATAACAGCTCAATAAGGACCCTCGGTAAAGTATGTCTAGAATTTTCTAATACGAGTAGGTACCTTTTATAAACTTTCATATTGAGACACGAAGCAACAAAATTCGATCTGATCCTATTCCTCTAGATCGAATTTTATTGCTTCGTGTCTCAATATGAAAGTTTATAAAAGGTATTAGAAAATTCTAGACACACTTACCGAGGGTCCTTATTGAGCCGTTATTCATAATTCCTTCTCAGTCGCGAGATAATATGTATTTCTTTAAAGGAGTGGCGCTTGTGTACCGTTGTACGCCCTCTTAAAAATACGGGGATTTCCCCACTGATGTCAAATCTCATAATACCGGGGTATTTGATTCGCTACAAATGGGTGATGATGCGATTTTCGTCAATTAGTTGCAACTATAAACTTTTCTGCTTTTACCAAAACATTCCAGTAAATTAACATAACATAAACCAAATCAGGCTTTCAGAAGCCGTGTGTTCAATTTCAACCAGTAAATGAATTCCTTTTCAAAATAAACCCATTATAAAACACCACTGGTGTGGTCCGGTAAACCGGCCCCCGGATGTGCCGTCAGGTGGTCAACAAACCGGTGCTGTCCTCAAGGATTACCGGATCAGTGCGTAAACCTTACGGATTCCGTAATGTCCTTTGAGAGGGTCAACAGAAGTGGTCCCGTTTTGAGTCTATACAAAACAAGGGGGATTATTTGGTGTAGCATTTCTTTTTGGAGTTATCTTCTAAATAAGTTATGTAAAGAATGTTTATTTTTTTTACATTTTTGGTCGACTAAGCCATGATTTCAGTTCGTCTCCTCAGAAAAGAACTAGTTGGCAGAAAGAAGTACAAACAGCAACATAGTTTAGTATGCAGGCAAGAATTAAATATCTATGCGTTATGCAAGCAAACATTGATATTGTGTGCGTTCAGTCTTTTTAGCACTAGATCCTTTGACGAGCGACAACTTTTTGCCACTAAAAAGTGTTTGTAGTTAGCCGCCCATTATTGTTATCTTCTTTCTCCACTCTTATATAAATTTCTCAAACACCGATCCTTAACCCGTTATGACTCCCGCAGACAAGCGCGACGCGACTCTAGTAGAACAATTTCTATGAAAACTTAATGGAAATTGTTCTATCAGAATCGCGTCGCACCATCGCGTCGCACCTTTTTGCTCGCCTTCACAAAACTTCCATCTTCATCTTCATCATCCACAGCCCCACTTCCCCCACTGCTGGGCATAGGCCTCTCTTTTCTTGTGCCTATTCCCTGTGCCAGCCTCATCCAGGTTTTGTCCGTGTTTAACAATGTCGTCCGACATAAAAGTCGTCGTCACATTTTTTTTTACATTTAGCCGACATCCGTAGGTAACGGGCACAAAACGCACAAAAAATAACGTTTCGTAACTTTACACTTTTCTAATCATTTTATTTTTATTATTCGACACTTACAACCTTAACTTTACCGTTAAAATAAGGTAAAACAACCCTTATGTAATTGTCGTAAGAGGTGTATAAACTTTGATTAAAGTTGGTTTTGAAAATGTCACGCCTCGGATCGCTCGGGAAGTGGATTTTAATCTTTTTTTATCGGATTGAACTCTTGCGCCGATTGTAACAGATTGTGTTACAATACTATTATGATATCCGATGTCTTTAAGAAAGTGTTTTATATCTTTTTAAAGAGATTGTTAACGTGTGTGTTGAGTTTATTATTTGTTTGAAGAAAACAAAGTTTCTTCTGGAGTAAAGGCGGTTTTACCTGCTGTCACTTCTAAATGATGTCTCTATACTAATATTATAAAGATGTACAATTTGTGAGTTTGTAAGTAGTTTGTTGTTTGTTTGTAATCTTCGAAACTACTGAACCGATTCCGAAAATTCGTCCACTCTTTGGAATCTAGAGTATTGCCGAGTGTCGTAAGATTATTTTATGTTAAAATAAGACATTTCACTCGAATGAAGTCGCGGGTTGAAGCTAGTGATGTGATAGAGGGCCATCTATCAGTTTTTAGAAGATCCTTTATAAAAACTACTCTACTTCGATATGTAGTAAGAGAGAAACGATTGGACTATAGTTGAAATGGGTATGCAATGCCATTTTCGTCTCCATAGCAAGCTTATCTAGCTCGTAATTTTTAAGTTAAATATTTGTATGATGTCACATCTATTTTAACAAGCTGTTGCCTGCGAATTGGTCTGCGAATTGCGATCCAGGATTAAAAGTAGCCTATGACATTCTCCAGGTCCCAGGCTACCTATTTGTCAAATTTCATAACGATCTGTTGAGCCGTTTTTGCGTGATTGAGTAAAAAACATCAAGAACAAAGGTTCACGTTTTATAATACTAGCTGTTGCCCGCGACTTCGTCTGCGATCCAAGATGAAAAGTAACCTATGTCCTTACCCAGGTCATGATCTATATGTATGCCAAATTGCATCCAAATCCGTTCAGTAATTTTTGCGTGAAAGAGTAACAAACATCCATCCATCTATCCTCACTAACTTTCACATTTATAATATTGGTAGGAAAGGACTAGTAGGATTATACCTAGTCAACTATGTTCTTCACAACACATAATACAGTTCAACGTGTTGGTCTAATTTAAAGCTCGAGCACACTGGCGCGACGCAACAGCGCAACACCTTTAAAGGCACTGCGTGTCACGCGACAAGCGGTGCCTTCGTGTCGCGCCTGTTTCCTAGAGCCTTTAATCTAGAAGTGCCAACAAAATGCGCACCACAGAATTGCATCCTAAAATTTTCCTCTGTCACTCAAGCCAAGATAAACATGTATGTTTGAATTTATCTTATATATCACGATAAGGCACATATCTATGTTTTGCAGAATTGCAGGTGATTGTATCAAAAGATAGGCGCTCTTCTGTACAGTCGAACGAACAGTTTCGTATGCTGGCGAAAATATTTATTTCTTATTCCAGTATACGGCCTGCTTTTCTTTTATTAGGGAGGGAGCGGGGCCTGCTTCGCACGGTCTTAGGACTTGACAAAACATCGATATTTCTTTATTATAAATGTAAGTTTAATATTAATGGCCTTGTAAACCTTTCGAAATAAAGGCTCGTACACACTGGCGCGACGCGACAGCGTGACACAAAGGCACCGCGTGCCGCGCGACGGGCGGCGCCTTTGTGTCGGGCTGTCGCGTCGCGCCTGTTAGAGGGAGCCTTAAAGTATCTAAATGATGGGAAAAACCGCAGCAAAATCCGTTGCGCAGTTTAGAAGAACAACGCGGTCACACAGACAGACACGAAAAGTGACTTTATTTTTAATTTATGTATAAATAAATTTATGTATAGATAATAAGTATATATCGGTCATTTGGAGAAACAACGTCGTAACTGGTGTTTTCAAATATAACAGAAGAGTGATTTAAATAGGATATTTTTTTTGTAATGGGGTTCAACATTTCAGAACGAGACGGTAAAGTCTAGTTCTGAAATGTTGATAAATCCCAATACATATTAAATATTTCACTCGTCTGCTCCTCTGAAATTTTGTTCGAGCACAAATATCAACAACTCATTTTAGGGGAAAAATTACATTTACGTCGATGTTTCTCCAAATGAGCGATATATGTTGTAAGTAAGAACGTTTTAACCTTTACACACACTTAGAAGAGTAATTTAAAAGACTTGACTACACAGCACACCCACAACATTCTATAAAAGTAGATTCAAGTTATCTGCCTGAATACCTATCTCTTTGTTTGACTGTACCTACTTACCTTTTATGTTTGTTTATAACTTCTTAGCTAGAAAAGCAAGTAAGTACGTGAGGACAGTCAGATGTTTGTTGTTGATGCAGTAATTAAGTAATTATTAAGTCATTTGTGTTTATGATTGTTTACGGTTTTACTCACTCGCGTGCTTGTCTGACTGCAATTGTTTTGGATTGGCAGCGAATAGGGAATATAATAGAATAGAATACTCTTTATTATTATTTATTTTTCTACTCTCTTTTTTTTTAGGGAATAGGGCATGTATTGTTTACTTATATGTTTTTATTCGATAGTTTACATCGCCAAAATTATGCAACGCCAAAAAATAATTTGAAGTACTTTAAAAAGTTAAAAATACTCAACCGACACGGGCACCTTAATTGTTCTCCATTTTGGCGCGCTTGCTGTGACGTCATAGTCTATGACATTGACAACGGACTGAATCGCAAACACTCAAAACATATTGACATTTATTGTTAAACATAACTGGCGAAATGTGGGTGTACTATAGCTGCACCTCTGCCTGACCCTTCGAGGATTAGAGACGTGATAATGTTATGTTATGTGACATTTATTGTTGTCATAGACTTTTACGTCACATACGCTCTGAAAAATGGCGTCGCTTTTTAAATATTTAAACGTCCCAATAAACTCAAAAAAAAACTTGCTCACAAAAGAAATTATAATCAAAAATATTGATGATGACATAATTCTGAAGTAATATAGTTTATTTAAAAAAATATTTGACCTTTATCACATGCATATTCCCTTTGTCGATCTATTCTGTAACAATGTCACCGTCAAAGCTTCAATATTGTCAATCCTTAGCATCAGTTCATTTCACCAAAAATTTCACGGTTATCAAAGAATCGTGTCACTTAAATTGTGTTCAAAGAGTTACTATAAAATTATTAATAATTTAAAGAATAATAATTTTATTTGCTAAGCTTACATTCAAGTGGATTGAATTCCTAGACCTCACACTAGCTCACTAGGTTTTGTGAGATCCAGGCTCCTTCGTTCCGTTAGCAATTTTATACAATATAGGGTACATTTTGCAAACTTAAAATAGGTATACAGAGATTGTATAGAGAGTGCATGTGTGTGTGTGTGTGTGTGTGTGTGTGGTGTGAATAAGTGAGTCCAATTTCAAGAAAACTCATTTAGGTGAAAAACTATGGTAATTTTTGAAGAACTATAAGTTCTAATGTAAATAATGAGTCTTAGTACTCAGATAGATACCGTCAAACGGGGTGAATAGGGTTGCAGGGGCGAATCGAGACTAAATTTTAAAAGGTATTTTAACATTGAAATAATATAGTTTGTTGCTAAAAAGGACTCTGTGTTTACTGTATTATAATTAACGATTAAAGGCTCGTGCACACTGGCGCGACGCGATAGCGTGACACAAAGGCGCCGCGCGACGGGCGGCGCCTTTTGTCGGGCTGTCGCGTCGCGCCTGTTTGTGGGAGCCTTAAGTGCCCTTGTTGGAAACAAACTATACTATTTCAATATTACAATCCCTTTTAAAGTTTCGTCCCGATTCACCCCTACATCCTTATTCACCACGTTTGACGGTATTGTGGTAAATAGTATGTAAACTACTAAATGGTAATGTTATTTATTGGTCGAAACCTAACCAGTAAAGTAGGCTCAACCAAACCCTCTTTTGAAACGAAGTTCCTTATCGAACGAAATCGCACACTTGGCGAAAATGAGAGCTAGACCCATCGACCACTAAGTTCTTTATTAGTAATCGATGGCTAGGCCGAATAAAGAGAAATATTTTGAACGTCACGACACTTTGGTTTCGTTACAAAAGACGGACGTGCATCGTGACTGTCAAAAGACGGACGTGCGTCGTGACGGTCAAAATGTTCTCATTCGCTAAGTGTGTAAAAGCGAAAGGAATTTCGTTTTGATTCATTTTGCAGGCATTTCTTTGATTTATTAAATACCATAGGTTCCCAAAGGGGGCGGTAGCGCCCCCTAGCGGGCGCTGGAGCTTTTCGTGGGGGCGGTAGGTAGAGAGCGAGAGAGAATTAAATAGAGAGACATATAAAATTGGTATAATTAACTATTATGTAAAAGGGGGTGTTGGATTTTTTTTTCCTTGTAATTGGGGCGGTATTCCATAAATGTTTGGGAACCTATGATTTATACTGTCTAATATTTATGTATTTCTCAGTTTTGGAAAATTTGGCAAAAACTACACAAATACATACATAAACTCACGCCTTCTTCTAATGAGGGTAGGCAGAAATTACAGAACGCAACATGTTACGATCCTTACGTACTCCTTTTGCCTCGTTTACGTTCATACATCTGGTCATACACGCACGCCGGTTGTGAGTACTACGCACCTGACGTTTCTGAAGAACATCACCAATAAGGTCACTATATGTCTTCCTAGGGGGCTAAAACTAGACAGCCACAAAAACTGATTACCGACTATGACCTTGGTTGATGAAGATTCAAGATGTCTGGCAATTAACTGCACCCCATTTAGGTTCATAAGCAATATACTATACTATAAGTACAATCGATTAACATTTTCTGTACATAATAATAATATAATAATTATCTTTCCTCATCATGATTCCAATATCAATTTTACTGTTCTTAGAAAACACGGTGAAAGTAAATATTGAGCTTTCTCTGCCTACCCCCAAGCGAATACGCCTATTATGTACCTAGCCTAGAATTAGTCGAAAGGTCGCTTAGGCAGGCTACGATATTCTGGGATATGTTTTTATGAGATTATTTGTGGTGACACTGATGACTCCCCATCATCATATGAGGCGCCTTTTCTCACTATTTTGTGGTCAACTGCCAGTCTAACCAAATGCAGCAAATACCAGTATTTTACATGGAGCGACTGCCTATCTGACCTCCACAACTCAGTTACTGGGTAATACGATACCCTTTGGTAAGACTGGTTGTCAGACTTTCGGACTTCTGACGACCCGTAACGACTGTCAAAGATCCAAGAATAGCAGCCGGGACCAACGGCTTTCTAAGGCACGGGTGGGTCTCGGTATGTATAGATGGTCACCCATCCATGTGATGACTCACCAATAAAGGCAAACATCTTGAAATCATTCAATTTAAGAAGCCTTCTTCTTCTTAGCGTTTCGAAGGTAATGTATCCATACTAATATTATAAATTCGAAAGTAACTCTGTCTGTATTTTACCTTTTCACGCTTAAACCACTGAACGGATTGCGATAAAATTTGGCAAGGCGATAGATGGTATCCTGGGGAAGGACATAAGCTTCTTTTTGTCCCGGCAGCACGGTCCCGTGGGATAATTTCCGACATCCACACGGTTGAAGCCGTTGGCAGAAAATAGTAATATATATTTAGAAGGGTCAGAACTTGGCTACGCATTTAGTGCCATCAGTGGCGACCTGTAGCGTGCAGGCATCGGGGGGTACGCATAACACGATGTTCCGTCTATTGTGGACTCCTAAATCCTGGCATTAGTTTATAAATACGAAAGTGTGTTTGTTTGTTACGCTTTCGCGCTAAAACGGCTGAACGGATTTGTATGAAATTTGGCACATGAGTAGACCATGACCTGGTTTAGGACAGGATACTTTTTTACCGCTGTGGTACATTGCCGTGGGATAATTTCCGACCTCCACGCTGGCGCAGCCGCGGGCATAAGCTAGTCGTCTGTAAATCTCCATCACGACAGGATTTGGGTAAGGCGGCACTATCTCGCCACAGCTTAAGGAGGAAGCGCCAAAGTAGCCCGCGAAAGTCAAATTTTCTAACATTATTTGTTCAAATGTTGCATTATCTCTACCGATACCACGTCTATTAGCTTAGTTTCTTATTACTTACTATATTTTACATTGTAAATTCAATACCTTTTTTTTTTGGAATTTCTAACACATCTTTGACTAACTTGGGGCCTACGGTTCGCCCTGTCACTTTATGACGTGCAACTCGTAGTAACGTTACAGTAACAAAAAACGTAAGAAAATTTGAATTTCGCGGGCTACCCTGGCGCTTCCCTCTTAAGTTCTTCTTCAGACCTTTCGCTAGTGACTGGAAGGAAACACTTCATGAAGCTGTGCTTTGAACGAAACTTTGAACTTTCTGAAAAATCATTATGAAAAAAAAAAACAATCGAATGGTTTTGAATTTCTCATTATTCAAGGCTTCTTTCGAGCCTGAAGCTAGTCAGGCAATTTCTAAACACAACATGAATGAAACCATAAACAATCTTACACTTCGTTATAATGAAAATTCTCTGAAATTGAAGTACTATAACTTTCTAAATCACGTCTACTAAGGAATTTGAACAGTAAACTTTCATGTGTTTATCGCTCAGACAAATTGTTACTTCAGTCTCTTGAAGAAAACACAAGTCCTTTGTTGAAAGTAAAAGGCATCCTCAAGGGAGGCTTACGCGGAGACGCGGGATCCTTGATCAAAAATATGATAACACATAATACAGACATTGTTTGTCACGTTTTGCAAAAGTTATGGTTTACTTACCTGGGCATGCACGAATGTAACTTGTGTTTTCAATCGTTGAGCTCCTTAAGTCCTGATTTCCTGAGATGCACGATTACTAACAAATGCGTGCACTGACTGGACAAATCCACTCAATCTGTGTGGTTCTTTCCCCAAAAGACCATTGCAGATACCAATCTACATGGTCTTCACATGATCTGACCATGATTATGTCTGGACTTTAAAAGAGACTGTGACCTCTGAGTTTGTTTCAGCCTTTCTTCTCAGAGTAGTCATAGGAAACGCCGATCTCATCTAGATTAAAAAATATAATTGACGTGTAAAAGTGTTTGTGCAAACCTACTTACAGAAATAAAATCATTTTCAATTTCAATTTCATATGCTTTAGGTATCCACACCCATTCTTACCAAGGGGTATCGTGTTATCCAGAGACTGGATTGTGAAGGTCAGATAGGCAGTCGTGTCATGTGAACACCTGGTGTTCACTTCCGCCTGGTTAGACTGAAAGCCAACCTCAACATACGGAAAAAGTTAGGCAGATGATTTTTAAGTTGCAAGACAAACTCTGCCTAGCCTCTATAAATTACAGCCGGAACTAACAGCTTAACGTGGTTTCCGAGGCACGGAGGAATCTTAGTATGTAACTAGCTGCTGCCCGCGTCTTCCGCGTTGATGTCGGATATTATCCCACAGGAAAGTGCTACCGGGATAAAGGAAGTATCCAATCTTACTCCTTATAACATTAGCTATCTGCCAGTGAAAGTTCTGTCAAAATCGGTCCAGCCGTTTCGAAGATAAGCCGGAACACACAGGCAGACAAAAAAACAATGTTTTTTTGTGTTAAGTACCGTATATACTTTCATATGCATTAAGTAAAAAGCTGTTAGTTTGACATTACAAACAGACACTTCAATTTCAGTTATTTGTGTAGATGGTCACCCATCCACGGACTGACCTCGGCAAGCGTAGCTTATCCTTCGATCGACGCGTGCGGCTATTATTACTTAGCTACGAGAACTATAACACCTAAAACTTAAACGACACTTAATTTCTTGTAAGCCATTCTCTCAGTGGAATACACAAAAAAACAGATACTTGAACAAAAAGGAAGAAAAATGATGTGAAATGTTGCGTTTGAGAATTCGCCCGTAAGTTGACCAACGCTCGGTTGATAAATCAAGTCTAGATATACGAGTATATACTGTAATGTTTTCTTTATTAATAAAAGGTGACGGCAGTTTTATAATAATTAACTATTTGATTATAGATTGATGATTATTAATTACAAGCTGTTTGTGCCTGGCGTCGCTCGCGGTGAAATTCATACAAAAATAGCATCCAAATTTCCGACTTTCCCGGAGGATTTAAAAAAAAAAATCTTTCATACAAACCTTGTCCAAATAAAACAAGAAAAATAATTAAAGGCAAGGAGCCTTTATTCTTTTACTAAAAGATGCGAATCGCATCGCGAGTCGCATGCGATTCGCGTCGCGTGTCGCGCCTGTTTGAAGGAGCCTTTAGCCAAATAGTTGCAGCCGCTTTAAAGTGATGCGCTGACAAACATTTTTAACCGACTTCACAAAAAGGAGGAGGTTCTCAATTCGTCTGTATGTTTTTTTTATTATTTTTTTATTTGTGTTAGCTCATAACTTTTTTCTGGGTGAACCGATTTAGATGATTGTTTTTTTATTGGATAGGCGATGCTTCACATGTAGTCAGCTCATAACTTTTTTCTGGGTGAACCGATTTAGATGATTGTTTTTTTATTGGATAGGCGATGCTTCACATGTAGTCCCATTTAAATTTGATCAAGGTCTGACCAGTAGTTTTTGAGTTATCCTTAATACTGCATATTTTCTCCACTCACAGGAAATTATTAACACATCATCCATATAAACTAATATGGATGATGTGTTAATAATTTCCTGTTACTGTTATTTACACACCAAGTAGTGGTATATGAATTTGTGTGGGGTACCGCAACTAAAAAGTGAAAAATAAAAACTTTTTTACAAAAAAACAACCGACTTCCAAATAAAACACTAAAAGACGTGATAAATAACTTTAATTTCGGAAGTCGGTGGCCAAAAACGAAAATACAAAACCAAACACGCCACTTCCGAAATTAAAGTTATTTTTCACGTCTTTTGGTGTTTTTTTTTGGAAGTCGGTTGTTTTTTTGGCAATTGAATTTTATTTATATATAAGATTACTAGATTCCATGCAATGGTCTATATTTGAAGTTGTCTCGCTCGTTCGTCATCTTATGACACGAGGTCTTTGGCCTCCAGCAGGATAATTACCAACACAATTTTTGCTCGTTTTCGAACATTTCCTTACCGTAAACAACAGATTTTCGTCGCTCCCTTTACATAATAGGATGAATGTAGCAGCTATTGGTAAACACGATGTTTTCGCGAAAATGCATGCTATTAGTCTGAATACAAGTCAATGTACAACGGTACTCCATTCAAAACATGTTTATTGTTACTGCCTTTTAGGTCGAGCGGCTGAAATTCAGCCTTATTTTGTGTGCCTGTCTAGAGAAAAAATAAGGTGAACTTCTTGGTATTCATATATGTAGGTTGTGTGGGACACAGTAGCGAAGGATCAATTTTTGTAAAAGGTAAGCCGTGATGTGATTATATTATTTGTCTATAGAATACTGACTCCGTCACTTTTTTAAAGGGAAGCCGATAGGAATCGAGTTGTACGGAACCTTCGCCACTGGTGGGACATATACATGCTTGTTGTGAAGTCTTTATGTGTTGAAGAGGTAGATAGGCGAACTGATGGTTTCGAAAATCTGACGGGCAATTCACATAATTTCAAGAATGTTAGCTATCTAACCTCAGCGGGCCTATTCTTCAAGTCGGTCCTCGAAGATACGGATCCGTCTAATAGTAGTATTAAATTTTGAACTGAACCCTACATCCGATTAATTGACTT
Organism: Griposia aprilina; assembly: GCA_916610205.1. Lineage (NCBI taxonomy): Eukaryota > Metazoa > Arthropoda > Insecta > Lepidoptera > Noctuidae > Griposia > Griposia aprilina. The sequence continues at coordinate 19,772,058 of OU744302.1, read as the reverse complement.
TTACGGACGGGTAAAAACACAATGGGAATAGGGTCAACTCTCATTCATTCTTGTGCCGAGCCCCAAACTAATCTTATGTCCGTAGGTGATATGGAGTAGGAATCGTCCGTAACTTTGGCTGAAACTACGGATTTCGTGTTTAGGGAGTAGATTTCCTGTGAAATTTGTCAAAATTTTTAAACCTTTTATCTACATTTTTGACATTTGATTGTCGTTGACATGATAGTTATTGCGACTAGATTTTCAACGATTTTAACTTCGTTAAGTTAGCGTTCAAATGTCAGTAAAATAAGCTATTTGTTTAAAGGCTCTGTTTGAGTCCGAAACTAATCGCGTAACCCCGAAACAAACACTTGCGATAAACGGTAACCAAAAAAAGAAAACTTTCTAACTAAAAACACTATCGGCGTTTTCAAAAAAATCGTAAATCAAACAGAGGCATGTTTATTTACGTATCGCATGACAAATTCACATGTTATGATTAAACAAATATTTATATGACCTACTGATTTCTTTTCCGGTTTTCGATGTTTGTGTAATGTGAGATTGGTTTGTAACCACACCCACGATACAATACAGTAGAAATCCTAGTTTGTGGTAAGGCAAGTTTGCATAAAAACACATCACAGAAATATAATATTGATTTTTCGTAATACCTTCACGGTAACTCTCTTAGAGTGAAGCCAGAATTAAAGAAATATGCTGGATTGGATGAAATGTGCAAATTGTATTTTGGTTAGCGGTATGGTGCTTGCTGGTGCAATTCATGAATTGTTTTTTTTACTGTCAAAAAGGAATACATAACTTTTTCTCCATTTCAAAAACAGAATAGCATAACAAACGATGTAAGACTATCATCCTTTAGAACTGGCGCTGCCCAAACGTAGGATACCGTTAAACGTTCGGTTTTTTATCGCACAGTTAGGCGTATTGGTAGTATTGGTAATATCACAAGCCAGAAAAAAATCTGTGTATTGTCAAATGTTCAAAGAAGAAACTTATTCAAAAATACTTCATGAAAATAAAATAGTATCATGATAAAACAATCGTCAAACAGAACTCATTTTTTTTTATTTCGTCGCATAATATTCTCAAAATTTTGAGCGTAATCTATGATATTTTATGTAATGATTATAAAGGGAATTCAATCAACTAAAGAAATACCTAAAAAATATTCCACTGAGCCGTGCATTTATTTTTTAATATAATTAAAACTGCAAAATTACTTATATTTTGGTGTTCATTCGATTCAACTAACATCAAACGCACCGCTGTATTGAACCTTATTTGTTGCCGCGATGTTATTGTCAAATACCTAAAAACGTGCATCTTACCGCGCCTTAAAACCCCAAAATTGCCTTCAAGTCACCACAAAAACCTTAACAAAATGCCTTTTAACAAGAATTCAATAAGTTGTCAATACAACCAATTTGGGTGAACGAAAAGGAGACAAGACAATCTGGTCGAATACCACCTGTCTTTCCGCGCAGCTGTTGATCGCAAATATGTTACAATTTAAGGGTTTTTGTGAACATTTCGGCTATAATTACTTACAGTTTTTTTTGTGGGGTGTTTAAGTCTGAAAGATGTGAAGTGTTTTTGCAATTTGTAATTAAGTTTCATTACATGTTGTTGCAAGGTTTCCTGAGTGAATCGGACTTCACAATCTTAGGCACTGATGATCGTTATGAAGAAGTTTTCAATTAGTAGTTATTTTATGGAATGAGCCTTGCCTCGGTATTATGAGCATTTGGTGCATGAAAATTATTTTTGTCGTGTCTTGCATTACAGACTATTAAGCCTGATTACACGGTGCGATTTAATTACCTGTGGCTTACCATAAGTTGAACCAACAATGAAAGTTACAGCGTTTAAACCATAGGTTCTCGACCTTATTTTGCCCACCGCCCACTTTGAGAATTTTTGTTTTCTAGAGCCTTCCATTTTTTTTTACTTAAGTACCATCTGTCGCGAATCTGTTACAGCTATTGCGATAATTATATGTAGACGTGTAATATTATATAGTCGTAAGATCCCATCTCAACGTCTCCTAAAATTCTCTGGGTCTTTAACTGCCCCCTGAGGGCACCTTCAAACAGGTGCGACATGCGACGCGACACAAAGGCACCCCCTGTCGCGCGACGAGCTGTGCCTTTGTTTTGCGACCGATTCGGGTCGCGTGTCACGCCTGTTTGAAGGAGCCTTGAAAGAGTCCGAAACGCCCACGAGGGGGCGTTATCGCCCACGTTAAGAGCCTATGGTCTAAAGTTCTAAAGTTTGTTGCTTCAATTTTTTTGTAGATATAATACAAGCACGAAACTTGCAACGTGTAAATGGGACTTTAGAGATGCCACAACACTGAATAATTAAGAATACTTTAGGATTATAGCAGGTATGCAACACCTTTTTCAAGGGTAGTCCAAATCAGGCTTCTAAAATATAGAATCGGAATGAAAATCAATCTGCCAGCCTTTTCTTAGCCGACCCCAACATACATAATGTTGGGGTCGGCTTCCAGTCTAACCGGATGCAGCTGAATACCAGTATTTTACATAGAGCGACTGCCTATCCGACCTCTAAAATCCAGTTAGGTACTGGATTATACGATATCCCTTAGTACGACTGGTTGTCAGACTTCCTGGCTTCTGACTACCCGTAACAACTGTCAAAGATTTACGAATGACAGCCAGGGTCAACGGCTTAACGTACTTCCCGAGGCACGGAGGGGTCTTGGTATGTAAAGATGGTCACCCATCCACGGACCAACCGTGGCAAGCGTTGCTTAACCTGATCGATCGACCCGTGCGGCTGTTATTACTTAGCTACAATATCTAATCGGAATCTTAAGATTTGTTATGGTGGTTATAGAAAATGATCATAATGTTCATTCCCTTGCCAATTAGTAATTATTTAGAGACATTTTCAGTATTTTCACGAGGTTATAAAGTTTGCTAAGTAAGGGATTAGTACAGTCATAAAATTATTTAAATCGACTAGTCATAGACGTAGAACGGACAATAGAATTCACCATCAGTTTACCGAACTCTGTAACAAGTTAACAACTCCCCGAAGACGGGTAAGGGTGCGGCCATAATGTTTTACGCGGGCCTTTTTTTACCCAAATGAGAACAATCTCTAGGGGTTGTAACTAAAGTTACACCTAACGCAGTGCATTTACAACACGTCAGACGGCAGTTGTAAGCTTGACTTTGTTAGATCCGCTAAAATACAAAAGTTACTGGGGTGCCTAAAAACCTTATGAATTAAAATTGAGGGCTAGCTGTTTTATTAATTACCCAAGAGCCAACAGACACTTATAGTTAATTTGTCTGCTCAACAAAGTAAAAATCGCAATGAATGTTGTTGAACTGTCAAAATGAAAACCATTTCTACTGTTAGTGTGTTACGCAATTAACCCGCTGGAATTATTGTTAATGCCCTTTCACCCTTGAAAAATTACTGCTATCAGTTAATGGCCTACTTTGTAAAATAACAATATGTCAACATGAAGTGGCCGCGTCAACGTTTCTCTTGACCTACGCGGCTTCGTCGTGTTTGTGCGCACACCCTAAAGATTATGGTAATGAAATAACAAAGTTGCGCCTTCCCCCCTCGAGGCTAAGTCGTGAAGACACCGTCACGAACAGATTACTAAGCTTAAAATAAACTGTGAGGCGACAATTTGTTACAAACATTCAAGAGGCAGCTAGGGATGCCTGGCTTAAAAGAAAGGCTCGTCAACGATTTGTAATAACGTAAACTATCACAAGTTTTTGAAGTCCAAACTATTTTATAGGACAATATATCGTCGCTCGCATGACTAAAAGTTTTATCTCGTTTTTTAGCTGATTTGAGTTAGGACAACTACATTTTCTGTTCATGATTCTTTACATTTTTTACTAACTGTCGTTTACGTCGTTTAACATAGATAAACGACGGTTAGTGAAAATGTAAGGAATCACGAACAGAAAAATGTAGTTTTCCTAACTCAGATCAGCTAAAAAACGAGATAGGAGTTTTAGTCATGCGAGCGACGACATGTGGGATGGAAGAATCCGTTGGATTGGCAGAAATAAACACCTTTTTGTTAATCTAATTCAGCTTTTATTTTAGCTCACTTTTCACCTTTACAACCGCCTTTTGTTTCTCCCCTCGTCTATGCCCGTAACTTTAATAAACGAAATAAGTTCAGTTCAGAAATAAGATAAAATCGACTATAATTACCATAAAGTTAACATCATGAAATAGCCCACATACTCGTATATTGAAGACCCGAAGTTCGCTATGTAGTTTCCATTGATATAATCTATACGGTAGTCAATATTAATGAGATTCCTAATTCGTCCGTTCCATTATTTCAGAGCATGTGATGTTCAATCACATGCTCTGAAATAATAACGATGTGGTTGCAACTTGCAAGATGTAAACAGCGTAAGACATTGGTGAGGGTCAGAAGGATTGGCGCCCTCTTTTCCCTGTAGACTATCGGAGTATCGGCAGTGTAGCGTACTGACATAATAAACTAACGTAGTGGCGCACCGCGGCGCACGCCCGCAGAGTGGTCAGTTGCTTGCTAGCGCTCAAACGATGCGGACGTCCGAAATAATAAATAAATGATTAAATAAATTATTTACAAAACTATTCAAGGTATCAGGAAACCGCAAATACAGATCGATAGAGATTTTTTTTCTGATTAATATAGCATCAAAAGTTTAAAATCGGCCAGATGTCGGATAACGGCATTTTAGATATACCACAGCAGAAATTAGGTACAATTTTTGTGCTTGTAGTGTTAAATGTTTATTTAACATAAAAATAATTAATATTTATTAATATTAATATAGGACTGCCTCGTTGGTCTAGTGGTCGCAAGCGCTACTGCAGAGCATGAGGTCCTGGGTTCGATTCCCGGGTCGGGCAAAGTGTTATTGGGTTTTTCCATCTGGAATTTCTCGGTAGCAGCCCGGAGTCTGGATTTGTGCCCGGTTGATGGCAATAGGCTCGCCCCCTATTACATGGGACTTAAACATAACTGGCGAAATGTGGGTGTGCTATAGGTACACCTCTGCCTAACCCTTCGGGGAATACAGGCGTGATGTTATGTTATGTTATGTTTATAATTAATATTTAGGTAACGAATTACGCAACGGTCAGGTTAGGGGTGATTGCACATGACCCACAAATCACAATGCTACAATAAGTAAATAAAATCGTGCGATGTTTGTCTATGTCAATATTTTAATGTTGTATAATATACTATGTTTTTGCGGGAAAATCGTTTACCTTACGACTGCCATAGACAACCGGCTAGACGGAATTCAAGGTTATTGAGAATTTGAGATAGATATTCTGTTCTGATAAAAAAAAGACTTTATACTTATATTTTTAGAGTTCGTTCTCTCTTAATTACAAGAACGGATTGTATTGTATCTATCACTTATCGATCGCGAAACAAAGAATCTTTTCTAATAGCGAACCAAATCTATCATCATAAAATCTAAACTTCCCAAAATAACTATTTAATCTAAATATAGCTCTGAAAATGTGATAATTTCTAACGATTCGTTCCACTAACTAAACATTAATTAAGTTTTTTACTGACAACCCGGCCAACCCCTGGTTTAAGCGGTGCGCGTGCGCACATATCACCTGTCAACTTACTGACCCATTAATTGGGCATTATAACATTCTTATACGCATAACTTAATCCCATGTTCGTCACCATCACGATTACGTTTAAATAAATCGGAAAAGAAGGGTTAGGTTCAACAACTCTAAAGGACATGTTCCAAAATGTATGGAGCCTGGGCTAGGTCCTTGTACACTAGTTCGAGGCCATGTGTTTTCATGGTCCTCGGAACGCGCCACTGTCGGGTTCCCAAATAATGGCGGGAGGGGTTCACATCGGCGTCGAATCGACGATGAGGTACCTGGGACTCGCCCTCGACAGCCGGTGGAACTTCGTTGAGCATTTCCGACGTTTGGCTCCCAGACTGGACCGGGCTGGGGCTGCCTTGAAGCGGCTCCTGCCCAATCTAGGGGGTCCAAACGCCTCCTGCCGGAGGCTCTACGCGGGGGTCGTGCGGTCCATGGCCCTTTACGGGGCACCGGTGTGGGCGCGTTCATTGAGGCTCCGACCAGCACGCTGGTTGAACGCGTCCCAAAGGGTCATGGCCATTCGGCTGGTCCGAGGATACCGCACGGTCTCCTGCGAGGCGGCGAGCCTCCTTGCCGGATTGCCGCCATGGGATCTGGAGGCAAAAGTCCTCGCGCACATTTGGGAGTGGCGCGAGGAGGCGAAACGTCGGGGCGTTACTCGGCTGCCGCGAGAAATCGCGGCACAGCGAACAGAGCTCCGGCGGGATCTCATGGCGGCATGGAGAGTGCGACTGTCGCAACCCAGCGCTGGGCACGCCACAATTGCGGCGGTAAGTCCCCTCTTTGAGGAGTGGCTTGAGAGGCGCCACGGCGTCCTCACCTTCCGCCTGACGCAGGTCCTCACCGGACATGGCTGTTGCGGGAGGTTCCTGTTTCGGATAAGGCAGGAGGAAACGCCCGGGTGTTGGCATTGTGTGGATCGACCGGAGGACACGGTGGAGCATACGGTGGAGGTCTGCCCAGCTTGGGTGGAGCACCGCCGTGTCCTCGTGGCGGCGATCGGCGGCGGCGATCTCTCGCGTCCGGCTCTGGTACAAGCCATGGTACGGAGCGAGAGGGAATGGGAAGCCGTCACCTCCTTCTGTAAAGCAGTAATGCTCGCGAAGGAGGAGGCGGAGCGCGTGAGGGTGCGGCAATCGTTGCGCCCTCACGCCCCTAGTCGCCGCAGGAGGACACACCCTGGGCGTCGGGAGTCGATAGCCGACTCCCGGCCACCGTAGGCGCTGGCCTGCGGACGGCGAGCAATGGGCAGCTCGCCGTCCGGTAAGGACCAGGCCCGGGTCGACGGCGCGTTGTGTTCCACGCGCGCCTCAAACAGTTGTCAGCATAATTGACGGGGTCCGATAGGGCCGATGCCTGCCGGGGTCGCGGATTGTTCGAAAGAGTTACCGTGGCCCTGGCGCACAGGCAACTGAAGGAACACGGGTGGGTTTTAGTCAGTAAGAGTCTGACATGCCCTTCCGCTCCGCCCAGAGCGGGAGAGGTCATTTGAAGATTTCCCATTTTTACACTATACTTAAAAAACAAATTGTACACTATACTTAAAAATAGGGAAACACATAACAGTTCTCAACTGTCCAACTACTTTAAAATGGCTTTGTTTGTTGGTTAACCACAAGAAATTACACTTGAAATTGCAACAAACAACAAATACCCGTCATGGCGGTAAGCTGTCATTTTGATTGATTAATGACGTTACGACGAGACCAGAGTGACTGAAGTGACACTGTTGTGACAGCTGACAGTTCTCCTTCTATGATCAATGGTCGATCTATGGTTTACTGTCATTGTTTTTAAGCACAGAGTAACTAAATCGGTGAGACGCCATGTTGAAAATCGATGAAAATAATTGATGAATATAAATTAACTACCACAAGAATACCTTTACATTTAAATGAATTATCTGTATTTCTCCCGAATTCTACGGATATTTTCACTTTTTTTGTGGTAGTGTAGGTACTTACATAGACCTGGCCCATTTTGAAACATCTCCTTTAGTGTTTTTAACCCTAACCCTACTTATACAGGATGGTGATTTAGCCAGAAACTTTCACTTAAAGGATGTGTTGTTGTTCACAAATGTAAATCCGATTCCTGAACTTTTCATTAAAATTGTTCGATCAGTTCATTGATTGTATCGTGATTACCATATGGATTTTTCATTATCATTACTCCTTTAGCAAACGTTTCTAATTAACTTATAGCTTGAACATTTAAAAAGTGAGATTGACAGATAAGTAATGGACCTGCTTGACATGCGTATGCGCGTAATTATCAGCACCTGTCAAATTACTCATTTTAAGTTTTTAAATCGATAGATACACCTGCGGGGAAATTGCGTAACACACTTACAATGGCAATGCCTTTCTTTTTGACTGTTCAACAACATTCATTGCGTGATTTACCTTGTCGATGAGACGAACTTTTCAAACATATGATGCAATGGATTACCAATTTCCTTCAAAATCCGTCGGATTGTAATTGAAAGTGTGTTACACAATTGGGGTACTGGTTGCTTTTTACGTCATGTATGTACAAATATGTTTTGTTCCCCTAATATAATACAATATAAGCCAACCCCTGTTTACCCATCCTTGCGCGTGCGCTTAATTTTCAACACCACCTGTCAATAACGCATTAAACTCAAACAGTCAATCAACCGCACGTCAGTAGTAACACTATAACTTCGAAAATCGCCCTTACAGTTACGGCATAAAGGCGCTGTCAATGTAAATTTTTACCGTGAACGTGCTATGGATTGTACGATCACTGTTTCTTGTCGAACACTCAGTATTATTTACTTGTACTGAAAGATAAGGTATTGATGGAAGGTGTCATCTCCTCATCAGAGTTGGGAAGTAAGTGGGAGTTACCTTTTAACACCTTTGTGTAAGGAAAGGGAATTGACAAATTGATTCGTGATGATGAAGGTGATGATAGTAGGCATCCTCTCTTTCGTTTGGCGTGAAAGATAAAGATTATTAAAGACCATTCAAAATTCAAATTTAAAAGACCATTTCAGACACTAATCTACATGGTCTTCGCATGATCTGACCAAGATTATGTCTGGACTTTAAAAGAGACTGTGACCTCTGAGTTTGTTTCTTTCTTCTCAAAGTAGTCAGATAAGAAACGACCTCATCTAGTTTAGAAAATATGATTGACGTGTAAAAGTGTTTGTACAAACCTACTTACAGAAATAAAATCATTTATCATAGTGGTACTAGCCAAAGTCAGTTCACCTTTTACTGTTAGACTGTCCTGACAATATTTTCTATTTTTGCCTTAAGGGCCCTTCAAACAGGCACGACACGCGACGCGAGTCGCATGCGACACAATGGCACCGCCTCGCGCCTGTCGCGCGATGAGTAGTGCCTTTTTGTCGCGTGTCGTGCCTATTTGAAGGAGCTTTTAGTTGAGGTGGTCTTTACTGTTGTCTAGGTCCCGCTTTAGATTGTAGACTATCTTAACGTTATTATGAACATTATTTTACTCCTGAGTCCATGGTACATCTCTCCTTTTCTACCTATTCACATAGAAAATAAGTCATGAGTAGAAATCTAAATTTCATAAATTACTACCTCATGTGGCTGCTCAAAAAAAACCCAGAAAGCCAACCATAGACTCAAATAGAAATAAACTCTACTCAATATAAAAGTTCCGTACAAAGCATTTTATTTATACCACAAAGAAAGTAATTCTTTGACTACCCAGCATAGAGGCGAGCTTACATTACGGTCTCCACTTAATTATAAATAAATCAACGCTATCGACAAGCAAGGCGGCGCGCGCGCAGCTCGGCCGTCGAAATCGTCTGTCAACCAGCGCATTATACTAACACGATTATACATACGGTAATAGAATTCGTGTTTCTTGTCACATTGTTCAAATATTTACGGGCTTGGACTTGAATTAATCTTCATTAATTTCTTTGGTTGTGTCTCTGATTCTTTTATCTAACTTTCTGACCAACTGACTGATTTCGTCTGTATGATGGTCCCTTGAAGTAAATGTTCAATTAAAATAAATATTTCTACTTAAATGGGATGAATGGCGGCAGGCGCAGGTTTTGTTTTAAGTATGAAGACGAGCGGTGCCTTTGAGTCGCGCGTAATTCACGTCTCGTGTCGCGCCTGTTTGTAGGAGCCATTAATATTAATGAACAGGATTCTTGTTCTCATTTAACATTAGAACTAAATACTTGTGTTTGTTTGTTACAGGTATGTTCTGGTTTTTAATATTTTCCAACATATTATGGTAAGTCATGCTTATTGAATTATTATTTTACATCAAACGTTAATGAGCTTCATTCATTTCAAAAAGGTGCTGCAATGATAAAAAAATAAAAATAAAAAAACTTTGTGGCTTCTTTATTGTAATGGTTTATTTAGTTACATATAAATTGCAGTTTTTTTTTGGAATTTCTGAGTAGTAGCCCGGAGTCTAGATTTGTGCTCGCTGATGGCAATAGGCTCGCCCCCTGATACATGGGACTTAAAACTAACTGGCGAAGGGATAGACAGAGGTCTGTCTAATCCTTCGGGACGTACAGGCGTCATGTTATGTGATACTTATATATCGCAGTTTGTTAGCAAATCAGCACTTATGAAGACAATATTGCCAATTCTTTTGTCATCATTCCTAAGTTACCCTTTAGGTAAGTAGTCTTGTCGGGACCACTTGTTTCCTTACCAAGCTGCCTTATAATTTATTTATACCAACTTGTAACTTAGAAACAACCTTAGTTGCATTCCCTTACCACTAATTTCTTAACTTTTACTTGACCGGGAAACTCGTCGTAAATAAATCTCTGCGTGTGGTCGTTCATTGGTCATAAATATTTTACGACAGACCGTATATTTTGAGATGTAATAATATAGTACAAGGCAGGTTGACTAGTAAGAATATAACTTGAAATATAGTCATGTTTTTGTGTTTATGACCGAGCTTGTAATCAAAATTATTTTACCTATGATTTATTTTAGCTTTGATAGTTGTTGTCCAGGGCTGGACATAGGTATAATAATAATTATGTAAACTTAAAATAAAATATTCGATGACAGTTAGGTTTGCCAACCCTAATATATTAGAGGCCTAAATATTATATTTCTAAAAAGACTTATAGTAGGCGTAGTAGCTTCTATAATAACATTATTTTGTTAAAATAAGTGTAAAACGAAACGCAGTCGAGTTCTGTTTTTTAAATTTGTATTCAGAAATAAATCAGTTTAATAAAATTCTGGCTATATATGGATATGGCTGCTATTTCTGACCAAAAATGTGTTGCTAAACCTACTGCTGGAAAATGGCAACAAGTGTTGCACATTGATTCTCAATTTTCTTATATTTTCAAAAGAGTATCATTTCTTCCTTCTTATTAAGCGCTTATTTTCAGTGCTGAATACAAAATGGCGAAGATGAGCGCAATAGGGCCAGTAATTAATCTCGTAAAAGGTATTTTGTAACCATAATTTATTTCTAGAATTTAATAATAGTTATGAGAAATTAAAAAAAAACCTGTTAATAAAGGCTCAAAAGTAGCAAAAGACATGTTTTTTTTTAACATTCCTACTTTTTGTTTTTTGTTTTTCGGGATCTAACATCGGCAATTTTTTTTTTTTTGCGGGAAATTCCTGATGGGAAAACTCAATAACTTTTTGCCCGACCTGGGAATCGAACCCAGGACCTCAAGCTCAGTAGACACATTGCGAGGCAGCCTAAAAATGCAGTAAAAAAATTAAATTAAAAAATAAAGTTTTAAAATGGTGTCAAACGCCTGATACTGATGTATTTTACCAACATAATATTTAAATACGGATTAGTAAATAAAATATAACATCTGCGGCGGCGGCGTGTCAAAGTAACGACCCGTGTTTCGCAAGTCGGTAAAAAATCCATGTCGACACATCAATTTGCATCAATCAACATCTGTCGATTTTAACATAAACGTGTTTTATTACAAAAGAAACTCTGTCTGCTTGTGCTAAAGGTGGATTTTGGCCTGCAGGTCGATGGACCGATATAATTTGATACAGCCACATTGTGAATGATTGAGTTGAGGTTCCGTAGCATTAAATTTTATTTGGTTTAGGGAATTAGCAGTTTTAGTAACGTGATTTGTGATTTAACACTTATAGGATTTCTGTATGGGTATTTCTTATATTTTGGGGTTTTTGACATAAGAAATTAGAATATCAGAATTTTATATTGGATAATGAATCTGAAGGCCACAAGAACAATGTTCTGTACCCAAAGTTAAGTAAAGCAACAATCGAACTTAAGTTAAAATTGAATCTTCACCCATCACAATAATGTGTCCGTATGGATTGAAGAGCTATGTCTCATATTTAAGACTCCCACAGACAGGCACGACGCCACAACGAGTCACAAATGCGCCGCTCGTCTTCCGACGAGCGGTGCCTTTGTGACTCACGTGATTCGCGTCGCGTGTCGCGCCTGTTTGTAGGAGCCTTTAAACGTAGTTACTACCACTGTTTAGTAGGTAGTAAATTAGCCGAATTCATAGGCTCGATCCTGGAATTTGTAGCGAAATCCTTAAAAAGTTTAAGGACGTTAAAGATGGCTCCTCAATTCAGTTTTCGAATTATAAGGAACTCAAAAACTGGCCGATGGATATTATTGAAAAACTGTTGTTTCCTGTAGAAACAAATGGGTTTTCATGTCTGAATTTGATATCTCAATAGCTATCGCTACAATGCTTTGATTTGTCATAAAAATCTATTAATTTCACAACGCTGTTTTTCGGAAAGTAATCAGCCAAACCAACGTTTTTAGTAACAAGATACTTTTTTTAATTAACTGTTCCAAATATGTTGCTATAAAGGAACCTCTACGCCACGAGTGACTGTACATTATAACATTTATAACGTTCCAACGGCGTATTCTGGGCAGTCAGCAGCGCTGCCAAGCTAGCTGCTGACTGGCTAATCTTTTTACCACTGAATGGTTAGCACGAAAAAAAAAATCTCGTAATGTGAAACTCCTTGGTGTAGTTCTTATATATTTTTTATGGAAATTAAAAATAAACCGTAAAGGATACGCACGGCGCTATACAACGGAGTATGCGGTAAAACAGGTACTTATGTGTGAGTACCTATTTTACCGCACGCTCCGTTGTATGGTGCGTAATTTTTAACTTTCGAACGTAAATGCACTTTTTGAGCAAATGTGTTGAAAAGGTTTATTTTTTCAAATTACCTATATTGTACAAAAATACTTATATTGAGCTAATGAACTAATATTCTCATGTAGTTTGTGCCGAAACGAGAAAAAAAGTATAAAAAATGAGTAACTGAAACATCGCTAATAGTCAGCTCTTCATCTCAGTACCAATCAATGTTACATCCCACGTACGGAACCCTAATACCATAGCAGATGTCCAAACTCCCAGCCTCCTGTCGGCACCTGTTCCGTTCCACGTCCGGACCTGTTCCAACGTGACTTGTTTCATGTGCTTTTGTTTTAATGGCGTTAAAATATTAAGGAATGCGGGATTTGGTCCTTGGAGGGCATAAAGTTAGTTTTGAGAATGTGTTCATTAGATGTTATTTTTTAAGATTTCGTCCATGATGGCGAATTTTGGTATTAGTATGGATTCTACGATTTTTAATAGATAACAGTTATGTGGATGCCCTGCAGGGGAAGACTGCTGGCCAAAAATTTATAAAGTGATTTTAACTGACTTATACTTGTCCGATATTTTTAAACTTCGGAAACTTGTAAGGATTTCATGACTATACAATATACAGTAACTTTTATATGAAGAAAAGATTAAAAAAATAAAACAAATGGCACTAAAAAATACAGTGTTATCCTCGAAAAGCGACTATAAAAGTTCTCCTTCTTAGGTTTGATAACTAAAATAAACAGAGGCGAGGTGAGTCAGATAATAAAATCAATTGATATTGAAACGTTCACTATCTTGTGAGTAGCTGACATTCAACTCAAGTGGACGTTGGGTTGTTTAACTTCAATAAATAATATACAAATATGCATCTTCGAGGTGCCTGTATATTATCAATTGACAATTAGGGCTACCGCGCTTGAGTTCGCCGCTAGAGGCGCTAGTGTTGAGTAAGGTCTCCAGATGTCAAATGTACTGAACCTTCACTGTTTGCGGGTTTTTTTATCACGGATTTTAACTAATTATTCATAATTGTTGTAATGGTTGTGCCACTCCTGATTAATTATATCATAAGATTTTAAGTAAAAAGTTAGGATCTAATTTGGTAGCACTTAAGAAAGAAGAATATTTGTCTGCTTCAAGCGTGCCAATTTTAGGAACATTATAATATAAATATTCATTTGAAGTTTTTAAAATGTAATAAAATAAACATATTATAAATTTATGGGAACTTAAACATTTCTAAAATATCAAATAAAAGTACTGATAGGAGCTTACTCGCCAGTGGCGCCAACTGGTGAGCACAAAAACGATAAGCCCCCATTCAATAAGTACAGTGAAAGTGTACTAAGGAAATGTGTACCTTTCACCGTAGCTGAAAAGTCGTAGGTCTCAATTTTCAGACGAAAGCATGACATACTCAGTAAGAAGGCGCACACCTTGGTAGTTCGCTGTGCCACGCAGCGTGTTAAGTGACATGCTCATAGCAAACCAACGCATGGCTTTTGGTACTATTGCAAAGCAAAAGTGACGCTCGATGCCACGCTGCGTGACTAATTTGTCGCTTGTTCGAATGACGCTACTCACCAAGCGTCGCACCAAGCGCCCAGCTCCTACTGTGTGGCTAATGCAATCTTATGACAAGAGTCGACCGTCCAAAATTTATCACGTTTTTCAATCGGTCTTTCTATTTACATCGACGAAGTTGTCTTCGTCATTGTCTAGAGGCCAGACTATCTACTACTGGCACTGAAGTTCTTGGGCTGCGGAAAACAAATGAATATTGCTTAGTATACGAGTATAATCTAGATATCCTACTGCGCTAGCTTAGCTAGCAGTTGACTCCAACACTTGACCCTAATTACGTAACACACTATCTATCACAATCTGAATCATTTTGAAGCCTATTGCTAATCCATTGCTTCATATGTTCGAAAAATGTGTCTGCTCAATAACTTAAATAACGCAATGAATGTTGTTGAACTGTCAAAATGAAAGCTATTCCTACTGTTAGTGTGGTACGCAATTACCCCGCAGGAGAAGAGCTACTTGCCACCCACCATCATTATCATTATTTCAACCAGAAAGACATCCATTGCTGGACATAGGCCTTCCCCAAGGATTACCAATGATCAATCCTTGTGTCGTTGCCACTCGATTAAAACTTATCCTCCAACGAATCGATATATTCTCACAAGTAAATTGCCTTTCGCGGCGTTTGCGCACATCGTGTCGTTAGCATGCACAAGGTCGCGTTATATAAGTCTAATAAAATGTACATATATAATGTATACGTATGTGCTTGTAAGGCCGTCGTGTTTATAAACAATTTTTTTCATAAAAATCTTTGTGGAACTTGATTCTCTTTGTTCGAATTGTAAATTCGACGAAGATTAAGCAATGGTTTAAAGGTCATGAGTTGTAACGGTAGACCTACTTACTTCAGGTTTTGTCAAAATTTATTCTTTCCTGCCGCCGTGATCCAGAGTCCATAACACGAAACCGACACCCGAAACTGGCTCTTTCAAGTATTAAGTTTGATTATTACCATGGACTTAAAGAAAATGTTACTTGAAACTGCTTCCTTGCTAATTAGTCCAAACATTTCCATCATACTATTTGGGTCTTCGAAAAATGCTCAAGTAGCACTAGGGTTAATTATTGTTCCGGCCCTAGTTCATGCCATGGTACGGAGCGAGAGGGAATGGGAAGCAGTCACCTCCTTCTGCGAAGCAGTAATGCTCGCGAAGGAGGAGGCGGAGCGCGTGAGGTAGAGGCAATCATTGCGCCCTCACGCCCCTAGTCGCCGTAGGAGGAGATACCCTGGGCGTCGGGAGTCGATAGCCGACTCCCGGCCACCGTAGGCGCGGGCCTGCGGACGGCGAGCAATGGGCAGCTCGCCGTCCGGTAAGGACCAGGCCCGGGTCGATGGCGCGTTGTGTTCCACGCGCGCCTCAAAGAGATGTCAGCATAATTGACGGGGTCCGATAGGGCCGATCCCTGCCGGGGTCGCGGATTGTTCGAAAGAGTTACCGTGGCCCTGGCGCACAGGCAACTGAAGGACCACGGGTGGGTTTTAGTCAGTAAGAGTCTGACACGCCCTTCCGCTCCGCCCAGAGCGCGAAAGGTCATTTGATGATTTCCCACGCAAAAAAAAAAAAAGGGTTAATTATTGTCACCTACCTACATTAATTACCTACCGGCTACCACATCACATTTTCATTTGTTTGCGAGCACTATTTATCTAATCTATCTAATCAATAAATAAACTTTTTTTTTAAATCACTACGACCACCACACATCATGTTAACGTTCAAATCACGCCACATGCCGAGAAAACACGAATACCTTACCAACCTAACTATAGTTTGTTCCAAAAGTATATGATGAAAAGGTAAACAAACCGTGTTCAGATTAAATTCTTACGCAATTACTCACTTAAGAGAATAAGTAACACATTCATCTGTACTTTTACAAGGCTTCAACTTTATTATCTCATCACTTTTTCCAACATTTATTGTTTCAATTACATTATTAAATTGTAATTGAACAATCATCGATCAATAATGAGGTTATAAAACTAACCTCAATTGTGACATGAAATAAATCTTAAACATAACATAACATAACATCACGCCTGTATTCCCCGAAGGGTTAGGCAGAGGTATACCTATAGAGTTATCTATAATTAGATTTTCGGGTTTATATATTCGAATAATCAAATCAAAGCACTCAATTTATACGTGGCACTACAAATTGGTATCCACAGGTACGTTTTCTGATCCATTTGTTTACATTTACTACATATACTTTTGGAACAGACTATACCTTACACAAGACACTGATTTAATTACAAGCAACCACGTTCGCCATTGTTACCGTTCTTTACCACAATTACCTGCGCAGGAGTGCCTAGGCTAGTCACGACTGAAGATAAAGCTGCAGTAGATGAATGTGCCAGATTAAGTGTACGACGTGATTAACTAGTTTCTTATGCTACTTTGTGATGTAACATGAGAATTCATGAGAAGAGGAGGGAATGTAAGGATTTGTGTGTGTTTCAGGAAACGTGATTAAGGTGAATCGTCAGCTGTAGCCCGCCAAATTCAAATTTTCTTTGGTTTATTGCAAATTGCAGCTCTGTTTTACGTCATATGTTGATCAAAATACGATTTGCGACTGTAGGAATGATATATAATAATCATCAATTTCATATCAATCGTCAACATTTGGAAAGTTCCAACTAAGAATGTTTCAGAATATTTCATGTGAAAATTCTTAGGTGGAACAAATTTCCAAAGTTTGACGATTAATATGAAATTGATGATTATTATTCTGTAAATATATCATTCGTGTTGGGTTTTGTGTAATTTATTAACACTTATTATAATGTCGACACATAAACACGTCCGTAAAAACGATTTCGTTAGCATTATGTATAATGTTCGTAGGTATGTATATTAATTAATTCGTTCTGCTGTAGTTATTAATGAATAACATATTATACATACATAACATAATCAGCCTCTAATGTTCCCACTGCTGGGACACAGGCCTCCTATCTTGTGAGAGGGAGTGGGCCGATATCCACTACGCGGGCCCAGTGCGGGTTGGTAGATGTTACATGTCTTCGAATTGTTGGTTCTAGGACATGCCGGTTTCCTCACGATGTTTTCCTTCATCGTTTTTAGAGCAGTCGTGATGAAATAATTTACACAAAGTTAAAGCAACTGTCGGGATTCGAACCTACGACCTACAACTCGTGAAGTCGCGCCCGTTACCACTGACCCATCAATGCTCTAAGTGAGTAACATACACGAGCTAATATTTGAAAGTCAATATTAATAATATAATATTATATCATTTAGATTAGCGATGCAGAACGATCTTCATTCACGTTTTTAAATGCCAAGGTCGGCTAATGATTTTATAGCAACAGAATATTAATGCGTTTTTCTTATCTAATTGATTGCCTTTATTTACCAAAATGTCAGCTATGTTAGCTGAAATAAATTAAACAAGACTAGCATGTCTGTGACCGCGGCTGCTCCTACGCCCGATTATAAAGTATTTGTTTCTCTAGAAAAGAAGTATCTACCTGTTTTCTTTAGGTACTTAAAGTTAGGAAGTTTAGTCGGGAGTAGTCTTGTGTAGTTCGCGAACGAACTAAGTCGTAAGAGCGCTCCCACACACGAACTAGGGGATCTACTCTTTAAGCACGTAATACGTAGTTTCAACGTATCACCTTTGGACATAGGATTAGTTCGTGGTCTGAACTAAGAATGAATGACAACACGCTTTGACAGCTGTCCTTACTCCCGATCTGTTTTTCCCCGTCAGAAAAAGTTATTTAATCGGGAGTAGATTTCATTCCGAAGTAATGAACTACGTACGGACGAGCCCGTATGTACGTTGACGGGCTTAGGGAGTAGTCCCACAGTTCCCAGATCCTTCGCTTCTTAGTTCATTAGTTCGTTCGATAGAACCGACTTGTAATAAAGAAAAAAGAAACACTTATTATTGTAAAAGCTGTACCAACACTTCAGATGCAAACCGATATTGCTCTTGGCACACATTTTTGTAGTGCATTGGTGACAAAGTCCGTATCTTCGTTGAGAGCAGTCGACTGACGAGTGATTGTCCGCACTTCAGTACTCCTCACCTCGGTACGCACTCCTATGAGCAGAGGAACGCCACAGGCAGAAGTACACGTCGGAAGCTTACCATATTTTTGCAGGTAGATAGTTGCCATATTTCGCCGGAAATCGCAGTAGGTCCAGTTGTTATCTGACTGCCTTTTGATTAGCCATGCATTTTGGCAAGCTGCATCTAAGCCACCACATTTTGCCTCTAAACCATATCTAAACCAACACTTTAAACTTTAGACTTTTCGTAAACGCTTTCTAAGTAACTAAAATATTAATTTCCAATATCAGAGTGCTACAAAAATAACTTGATTATGTAGCCTTTCTTAAAAAACCATGCGTTACACATACTTAGCACTTAATTATCTTCTTATAAACAAGCGACTCCCCACACTTAAGATAATGACGAACCCTCAAACTTCAAACAACTTTTTAACTCGGAAACCTGCGGGATAAACAAACATACAACTATTTTAACACCTCCTTATCTGAAGTTGAACAGTCATCAAAGGAAGTTCAGTGTTTGTAGTTAAAAGTTATTTTTGGGAGCTGGGGACAGTGGGCTCGTTCATTGTTTCAATAATTAATTTTGTTCTTATTTCATGTTAAAAAAATGAGTTTAAGAAGTTTATCTTTTTTCATTTTTTTTTTCATATGAGCTAAATATCATCATTCGAAACTTATAAAAATAAATGTTAAACGATGTAAAGTAAAATAACAAGTTAGAACATCTCTCAATCCAGTTTTTTTTTTTTTCAATTTATGCGAATGTTTACGCGTAAAGGCTCCTACAAACAGGCGCGACACGCGATGCGAATAGCGCGCGACGCAAAGGCACCGTTCGTCGCGCGACGAGAGGCGCCTTTGTGTCGCGCTGTCGCTTCGCGCTTGTCTGTGGGAGCCTTAACTGTAAAAACTAAAAGTCACGTCGTTCGTGAATTATTTACTTTTAACTGACAATGTGAATGTTTAATTATTTTAATAAACAATGGGTATTTAAACAACAATTAGCAATTTTAACGAGTTGCTATTCTATTCACACTAATTAAACAATATGCGCACTTTCTTATTACTAAAACAGTACGAGAATTACTCATTAATTAAGGCAGCCTAATTATTCATTCAGTGTTTTTCAAAATAAATGCATTATCTTTTTCTCAAGTCCTGATTTCAACATTACCTATACTATAATACTATAAAGAGGTAATATTTGTGAGTTTATATGTAAAATGTAAACTTCAGAACTACTGAGCCGATTCCGAAAATTCTTTTACGAATGGGAAGCTACAGTATTTCCGAGTGACATAGTATATACAGTAAAACAAGAAATTTCAGGCGGTCAAAGTCGTAATTTAATTTGACTCTTTATAACTCTATTGTTCTTTCTGGTATGATTCGAAAGCAGAAATAGATATCTTAGTAGTAGTTAGCTTGTAGATAGGTACCTATTCGTTTTTAGCTGAAAAGCAGTGTCAGTAAAGTTGGTTCAGCATTGAACTCCTGACCCGCGGGGTAATTAAGTAACACACTAACAGTAGGAATAGCTTTCATTTTGACATTTCAACAACATTCATTGCGTTATTTACGTTGTTGAGCAGACAATTTTTTCGAATATATGAAGCGATGGATTAGCAATAGGCTTTAAAATTATTCAGTTTGTGATAGATAGTGTGTTACAATGGGTTGTTGGTCCTGGATATTTGTATAAAAAAATCATGAAATACAAAATACACGCGGAAAAAGTCGCGGGCACAGCTAGTAAACAATAAACTTTATTCGGCACACATTTCATACACAAAACAAACGTTTTCTTCTCTTTCAAACACATGCTTGAATCTTTAAGGCGCTCCTCAATTTTAGGGAGACCCACTTCGAAATGCTCTTTGATGCCGCTTTGATATTTGAAACTCGGTTGAACGTGTCCTTTAGTAATCGTTTATAGTTTCTAAGATAGTTCATAGGGGAGAGAATTGTGTAATATGTATAAAGAGACGGAGTATTTAAACATTCGTGACTCACCTTTGAATTTGTGTCGGAGTTTGTATTCTACAGGGTAAATCTTTAACCAGTGCGCAAATTGTAACCATGAATTCAGCATAGCGTAGAAATTTTTCTTCTATTACATAAAAAAAATAAAAAAAATGTTGTTCCAAACATTTTGACCGTATAGGTCGTCTAAAAACTGCACTTTGCTATGAAACAGCAGTTTTTTTTTTTTGATAACCGTTGAGATTTTTTTGCGCTAGAGGGTCTAGAATCATGTGCTGAGCGCACTGGTTAAAAATGTATCCTGTATGCAGCATGTATTAGAAAGGCGTGGTCATATTTAAGGATGTAGTACAGACTAGCAAACTAAACAACTTTCTCTATGGGACCAACGTCGTTATCGCGAAAAAAATATCAATTGTCAACAAAACTTCCATAACTACTCGACCCTAATGTATGGGACGGGCTGATAGTTTTTACCGCTGATTTTGGTACCATATAGAAAGTTGTTCAGTTCGCTGGTTTCTACCCCACCCTGCAGGCTTAGCACAAGCACCGTCTTATCGACGGAAGAATAGATAAAAATGACGTTTCGTGAAGACAGTACGACGGCAGCAAAGTAGAAAGAGTCAACTGCACTTTTTACGAAATTCAGTCATTTATCCACGTTTATCTTTTATTTTGCTTATATCTCGAAAATGGTGTGTCCTATCGCAAAAATAATGCAAATTTCGACCCCCTTTATTGAACCCTTAACCCCCTAAAACTCAACATGTAGGTAATCATTTTTCACATTTTCCATAGGTACTAAAAGTGAAAAATTCCTTTTTTCCTTTCCATTTTTATACTTTGTGGCCGTCGAGTAAAAAGTTTTCTACTGTCTTTAGCATGGCGATTAAAAAATCAAATTGTCTTCACTACCTTAGACAACTGTCTTCTGAAATTGTCTACATTACAAAGGACCTAGACAACGATCGGCAGAAACGAAAGACAAAATGACAGATTTTAGAAGGATTTTTACGGTGCGATGTCAAAAATAGAGAAACGAAATGTCACTTTGTATGGGAATAGCCGTCTCTATTCTTCGAAGAGATAGATAGCGTCATGCTAAGCCCGCTGAAATATGGCCACAGCTTTCTGATACATGCTGTATAAAAACCGTTAAAGAAAAAAAAAAAAGAATAAAAACGAAACGAACGAAAGAATATCAACAACTTACTCGAATGGGTCCTAAACAGTAATGCAACTATATTGGATTCTAATCAAATTAAAGTATTTGATGACATAATGACAACGAATGTAAGATCTATAGTTTACCTCATTATAGGGAGCCTTTAGTGAGGTAGACAGGCGCGACGAGCTGTGCCTTTGTGTCGCGTGTCGCGCCTGTTTGTAGGAGACTTAACTGTGTTACCCGTGAAAAAGCAGAAACCCAAGGAAACATACTTTTTTTATTTTTTATTTTATTTGAACATACATCACAGGCTTACCTAATAAAATTGTTTAGCTATTATAAACAAATAAGAGTAATGATACAAAATGCGGCCCGTGTGAATTCACATTTCAAAAATCATTAATATTTCAAGTGCACCGTGTTCTTTGGGTGCCTCTAAAAGTATTCCATATCAGACGTCAATCATACAATTCTGAAAGTGAAAAACAATAAACAAACTGGAACTTAGGATACACTTAGTAAGAGCTTGTATCTAGATGGTAGTATTTTCCTTACCCTACAGTTTTCCCATTCTATGGCTGCCTAGTTCTACTTACAGAAACTTGTCGTGTGCTCATTATCGAGTGCAGGACCGATGCCAAGACACGGAATGAGATGGGGTGGCCCATTTACCGGGGCCAGTACGGGGCTTCCTAACGATTACGAGGGACCTATAATGTAGCTAAATGTACCTAGTGAACTGTTTGAACTAAAATATCCACTCTTAATCATAAATTATGGTCGTATCAGCCAGACTAATGGTTATTACGGACATTAGGACCAAAAAGAATTCTTATGAGTTTTTTTTTGTCATTAACCCACCACTACATATATTTGGTGAACATAATATCAAATTCAAAATATTTATTTAACATAAGGGCTCCCTTAAACAGGCGCGACGCGACTCTTGTAGAACTATTTCCATGAAGTTTTCATAGAAATTGTTCTACTAGAGTCGCGTCGCGTCTGTTTGTGTAGCCTTAAACCTACATGGGCACTTATGAAACGTCAGAAGCTATGTACACGGTTCCAATTGGTCGTTTCCTATGGAGACGACCCGGCAAGAAACTCCACGGTTACTCTTTTAAAAATTATTGCTTTTGCAATGTTTTTAAATTACAGTGTTAATAGGTATGAGAGGACAGTGTAGGCCTGTCAACAAGTACCATATCACATTTCTTGATCTCTGGTTTGCCCGACCTCTGTTTCCCTGCCTTGCGCTAATTGTCGACGTAATCTCGAGGACAATTGGAACAATGGAATAGACAGTGGACGTTATGAACAGTTGACATTTCGAGCACTGTCTTTTATGAACCTCTGCGGTATCATGCGACACGCAAGAGGCAGGAAGCAGTCACCCATTCTGTGCCTATACGCATGCGATTATCTTTCCCAAGTAAAGACATAAACACACCGTATTGCACCACTGAAAGGGCACGAGATATTTACAACCACAAAACAGTGCATAATTGATGTCAACAATAATCATCTACATGCGAATACGTTTCCATTGATATGTTAATAACTGCTGAGAGAAATGTAGGGCGAATCCACTATTATTGTCTATCCGAACAAACCAAGTGTCATGCTAATTTTGTCCTAGATAACATCCATACTTAATATCATAAATTCGACAGTAACTCTGTCTGTATGTTATCTTTTCACGCCTAAACCACTGAACGGATTTCGATAAAATTTGCCAAGGAGATAGATGGCATCCTGGGGAAGGACATAGGCTACTTTTTGTCCCGGTAGCAAGACCCCGTGAGATAAATTCCGACATTCAACGCGGGCGATGCCACGGGCAGAAGCTAGTACATATTATAAATTAAAGTCGCTTTTCGTGTCTGTCTGTGTGATCGCGTTGTTCTTCTAAACTACGCAACGGATTTTGATGTATCATTTAGAGAATTTATTTCGGAAGGTGTATAACTACATTAATACTAAACTACATAATAATAAATTCACTGGCACAGGATAGTGTTGAGTGGAAAAAGGAAATGGAGGCATTTGCCCTGCTGTGGGACATTACAGGCTGATTTATTTATAATAATTAAGAAATATGTATGTTTTTTCATGTGGTAAAAAACATGCGAAGCAGGTGCGGGTCGCTAGTAAGTACTATTTTAGTCAACGTTAGTTAGTTGGTAATTTTTCGCCACAAAAGTAAAGTTTAGTCATTAACTTTGTCTGGCTCCGTGTGATTTTGGCGCACTGTGTACAGTTATCGTGAATTGTGTTTTTGTTTTAGTAGTTCAGTGAATTTCACTTTCTGGTTGTAAACGAGCTAACTTTTCTCTTTGTGATCGTGTTTTTCCAGTTTGTAGGTGATCTATGCTTTGGAATAAACTATGATTAGGAATATTTTGTGGTAGGTTGGACGCGACCGGGAAATGCTTCTGTTTCAGAAACGCCTATCGTCTTTCCTTCACATAGCCATCGCGTGTCGCGCGACGAGCGGTGCCTTTATGTCGCGTGCGATTCGCGTCGCTTGTCGCGCTTGTTTGAAGGAGCCTTTATACAAAAGATTCATGTGTTTTTTTTGTCACAGTGTGAATCATTGGCCTAGTGATTTCAAGCGCTACTACTGAGCATGAGGTCCTGGGTTTGATTACCAGGTCGGAGAAAGTATTTTTGAGTTTATTCATCCAGCACTAAAACATAACTGGCGAAATGTGGGCGTACTATAGGTACACCTCTGCTTAACCCTTCAGGAAATACAGGCGTGATGTTCCATTATAGTATAATTTACGCATTTCTCATATTCACATAAAGTAAAAGTTTCGGAACTTAGGACCACAAAACTTCGTCCAATAAAAACCATATGTATGTACAGAAGTATTGTGCGTCATACTCATAACATAAAGTTTTATTTCAAAATCTGTCACATCCTTTGTTATAATGACCTAATGAGCAGTGTTACAAAATGTCGAAATGGTGGACAAAAATGCTCGAATAATGGCCCATTAGAAATAATTACAAACGATTCTATTATATATTCCGAGCAGACTCTCGTTGAATATTCTTTCGTCTTTACCTTCCTTTTTCGTTTCAAGGAAATTGTAAAATCGTTTTTTGGCGACTAAATCGTTACCCTTGGGCTAAGGCTAATTGTAAGGTCGGCAAAAAAAGGACAAATCAATTCTATTGTATTGTAATTTTTATTCAATCATAATAAGTTGGATTTTTTTTTGCTGTCTAACAGACTGTTATTAATTTCAATAATTGTCTAAGATTATACAACTTATATGTAATATTAATAACAATGACAATGAGAAACATTAGTTTTCTATGAGCATGTACTTTCTTAACATACTTACATATTATGAATGCATAGTAATAATGAATGAAAGAAAAAAAAAACGATAATTATGTAATTTAAATGCAAATCTTATACATTATTTATCATTCAAAATGGAAAAGGCTATCGAAATTGATTTCCATTATCATTAAAATTTCATTATTATTGCTCCTTTGCTAATGGTCTTCCTCAGTTCTGTTTTATTATCACATTTGTCGCATATACCTACTCTTCTTTTGGAATAAACCTACCTACCTATAATAATAGCGTTATTTGCAAATTCTATTATAAATATAGAAGTATTTGGACACCGACAAAAAACATGATTAATCACACGAAAAATTAATTATCTCATTATAAACTTCACACAAAAAAAAACCGTTAACAGACCAATCGTAAACGTCGCGCACAAGAAAAAGAACTTTACGAAAAAAAAGTTCTCATAAAAAATCCTTATCTGACACTAGAAAAAGGCAGATTTTCCTCAATAAAGTACGTAGTTCAATCACTAAATAATGGCCCCGATACGAAAAAACGTAATTACCATCAAGCCCGCGATAAAACCTCGCTGGATAATACCGTCTTTTACCCAAAACCTTTTCTAACTGTCCGCGACTGTCCCTATTGTTTCAAATCCCATCGGTCTGGCCAAAAACATTCTTACAATGACTGCGTCGTTTGGGACGCGAACAAAAGGCACAAATTGTTGCGTTCTAGACGAATTTTCGGCGTTTCTGATTGTCTACGGAAAATTGTTGACCATTTTTCGTGAATGTCATTATTTGGGTGCGAGCTTCGGACGGAAAATTTTATGTTAACGACACGTACTTATTGCAGGGTTATTCACATATTTATATGCGAACAACTTTTATAACAATTTCTGTTTTATCAACATACTAGCCCTTCGCCCGCGGCTTTGCCCGCATGTATAGCAAATTTCTCATACAACATAAAATGTTGTATGAGAAAATCTGTTGTGTGTTGTTGTTCGGCTGTATTTAAAAAAATACAGCCAAAAATATAATAATAAAGCCTATGGCACTCAGGGATAACGCAGCTACCCATTAGTAAAAGAATTTTCGGAATCCGATCAGCAGTTCCGAAGAAAACCCCCTATATATATACAAACTCACAAGTTGTACCTTTTTATAATATAAGTATTTCACTCCTGAATAAGAAACAAAGAAAGAAAATACGTTTATTTGCGGTAAACATGACGCAGAGAAGGAAGACGAAACACAAAAAAGAACAAGTTGGGGGAATATATGCGTCACATTCACGCAAAACGGCAATCGCTCAGCATAATGCTACGACCCTATGCGAGACGGAGCCCCAGCGCTGGTTTTCAGCGACAGCCGGCGTTGACGTGATGACGTCAACCGGTGCAACAACAGCAATTTTATTAGATGATTAGAAATAGGCGGTCCGTTACACTAGACCTCGGACCTAAAAAAAGACTAATAGCAATATTAGGTTTTTAGCCAGCCACCCAAAAATGGTCCTAAAGATCATAAGCTATGAATAAATTTCTCCACATCATTATCGACTGACAAATCCAAGAAAAAATATATTCAGAAGCCGTCCATTGACTTCATTCATCATGTTTGAACGTGGAGTGAATGTGTTATTCAAATTTGGAACGGGTGCTGGCAATTTGGAGTTAGGTATCTAAATTGGGAAGCGTCGTGATTTTTTTTCAAGACTTTATTGTTTATTTTAGCTTGAAAATTCATGTCTGTGTCTTGTGCTGAGATTGTGCAATTCAAGGCATAATTTATAGTATCTTATGGTTATGGCGTAAGAAAATTAACATAATTTAAGTTTATGAGCTTACGAAGTTCTGCAAAGTAATTCGCGCTTCCCGAAAGATGTTCTTGGGTCTTTGTTGATATTTTAACAAGACATGAGCACTTAGGAATGCTAACTTAGGCACCAGCTTTGTTTTCTCTTTACTAAGGGAGGAATTGCCTTAATATATAATGCAAGTCTTGTTTCAATTCAATAATATCTCAAAGAAGATTTCCTTGTTGGATTTTACGACAGCCGTATTTTCTATCACAGCAGTAAAAGATCTGATTGCATCAAAATGAATTCAGATTCAGACTGCTTTCGGCTTCGTTCGGGCAAGTCCGGAAGTAGCCGATAAAACACGGAGAGGACGCCTTATATTAGGTAAAGTAACATTTTGTAAGTCTCGAAGTGAAATTCTTGAAAAAATATCCACGTACAGTAAAACTATTTTCTTAATGTCCCTCGGGAATCATCGCATTTCCGAATAAAAACGAATGCTAATTTCCATGTCAATCAATTATTAGATTTATCGTGTACTAGCTTTTACCCGCGGCTTCGCCCGCGTGGATGTCGGAAATTATCCCACGGGAACGAACCGACGAATCCAGGTTATAAACTATCTGTGTTCCAAATTCCATCCAAATCCGCTGAGGAGTTTTTGCGTGAAAGAGTAACAAACATTCATCCTCACATTTTTTTTTGTGAAAATCTAGTGTACCTCGAAAACTAGAAGATTTTGCGGAACATATGTTTTGTTATTATGGGAGGGCTTGACCAAAACTATCAAAACCTACAGTATGTCGGTCGGTTTCTGGAACAACCTGTATATAATGCACGGACTAATAACGGCAAAAAAAAAAAAATTGGTTGATGGAGCACAGCTGTTCAGTGAATTACTGGAGGATGTAAAGAAGTATGTTATTTTAAACATATTTAAAGCAAAACTTAAGAAACACGTATTTACACTGTAACGTCGCCAACAGCCTAGAGGCAGATATGATATTTTTATTTAGATGTAAGCACTTTGTATCTCATTTTAAGTGAACTGTTAAGGCTCCTTCAAACAGGCGCGACACGCTACGCGACACAAAGGTACCGCTTGCGATTCGCGTCGCGTATCACGTCTGTTTGAAGGAGCCTTTATTTAAGTTCTTAAGGCTCCTAAAAACAGGCGCGACACGCGACGCGACTCGCGCGCAACACAAAGGTACCGCTTATCGCGCGTCGAGCGGTGCCTTTATGAGAAATAAATTATCTTTAAACCTACAAGTTCAGTCAGCATATTAATTCAAATCGAAATGGTTCCGACGATTTCTAACTCCGATTAACAAGAATTAGATCATCGAAAGTCCCGTGAAAGTTTGTCGAGTAGTTTTAGCGTGATTGTGATCCCATTTCGGGTCGTTTTAGTGTCCCCACTCCATTTTATTATCGTTTTCAGAGGGTAGCGGAATGTAACTTGACAGCATTAGATTGGTCCGTAAAAAGAAACTACTTACGTAAAAATAGAATGACAGTTATTTTCGCGAACGCACTTCAGGAAAATAAAAACAGTATTATAGAAAGCTCAACAAAAAAAATGCTTAGCTTGTATCTTTTAATATAACATCACGCCTGTATTTCGCGAAGAGTTAGGTAGTACCTATAGTACACCCACATTTCGCCAGAAGTCCCATGTAATAGGGGGCGAGCCTAATGTCATTAATCGGGCACAAATCCAAATTCCGAGCTGCTACTGAAAAAGACCTGATGGAAAAACCGAATAACACTTCACCCGACCTATGAAATCGATCCCAGGATCTTATACCCAGAAGTAGCGTTTACGACCACAACACCAAGGATCCAGTCATGTCATCTTAGTATAAGTTTTTTTTTTTTAAACACCAAACAAAAAAGAAGGCAGTTATAAAGGCTCCCGCAAAGTAGAACAATTTCTATGAAAAATGCATGGAAATAAAACTGTTCTACAAGCTTCGTGCCGCGCCTGTCTGTGGGAGCCTAACTCTCAAATTGGATACCTTTTTTTTTAAGTTTTAAAGTCTATTCATAACTTTTTTAAAGCTTAAAAAATCACAATATAATGACGAATACCGAATAAAAAAAGACACTCTAAACTTGATAACTAAAGCGATACTTACTGATACTGCCGTTCAGTCACTCAAATAAAAATAAAAGTTACACGAACTTCTGAACTCCCTAAACTCCACTAACAGGGTGAGCCTCCCAAAAATCGGCATCGAAAACGCAGCAAAAACAATTCTCCCGCCACGAGTGACGAGCCCGCGATCCAATCGAGCGGAAATAGTTTATAGCCGACATTTGGTACGTTCACCTCATTCGGTAACGCACTACCATTGCAAAATCACTGTTTCGTTTCTTTCAGTAAACTACTGAATTTAGTGTGTAATGTTAAGTTCTAAATGTCTTCTTTTTGAGGTTATAAAAGTATTGTAACTAGGCCGTGGTATGTTTTTCGCGAAATTTAGGGCTGTTAAATTAGGCCGAAGTTTCCTTTGCTTGTAAAAATCTTTAGAGGACACCTGTGCATGACATAATAGCTTCTTCTTCTTCAGAGGCAACGAGCAATGATCACCATACATGCGCACTACGTAGATAGGTATTGGTGATTTAATATAATTTACTTCAGGTTCCTCCCAATGTTTCCCTTGCCAATTCCAGGAACAGTTATTTTTTAGTTTCGCGGTCCCTAGCAATAAAGTCTCCTTTAAACAAGCGCGAATCACACGCGTCACAAAGGTACCACCTGTCGTGCGACGCGTGGTGCCTCTGTGTCGCGTGTCGCGCCTGTTTGTTGGAGCCTTAATTCAACATCAAGACTAACAAAAGACCACAAAACCGCGCGAAGCAACAAGAAAGAAAAAAAAAAAGATCACAGATTTATAACTTTTGTTCTATCATAAAAGATACTCCAAAGGTACTTGGAAAGTGTTTCGTGAAAGTACTAATCGATATATCCGGTACCGGAAAACGGAAGTACGATGTCTCCGTTCAGTCGGCGAGACTGATCTATGTACGAACATATATATGGGAGTCTGTACATCTATTGTATGTATTTATCGAATACTATCATTGAAAAAGGATTTGTGAAGTAGGTATGAATGGAGTATGAAACGCTAGTGTAAATTGGAAACTTAAATGATGTTGCAAAATCGGTGTCGATGGTCTGTTACAAAGGTATCTGATGAAATTGTATGCTTGTTTGTAATGCATGTAATGTTTGCTAGTGAAAACCACAAGATTTTGTTTGACACAACAGACCTGATCAGTATTCAGCAGGAATTGAAAACCGGTACAAATTTAAGTTCCGGTTCTTCATTTCGATTCTTAAAACGGCTCTTCTTTTCGGTACGGTTCCGGTTCAGGTTCCAGAGTACCGGTTCCAAATAAAGGTTCCAATATACCGGTTCCGTACCATCCGATTTAAAGGTTCTCTAAGAAATATGTACCACATGATCTACCAAAGCAAAAGTACCCCTCTCCCCTCTTACAAAAAGTCCAACCTCTACACCCGCCGGTGGCCGCCCGTACCTCGCCACTATAGAACAAAGCTTCGTCCTGCGCTGAGCGGCATCGTACGAACTCGTTCGGACTCGCGTTGAACAAGAACCGGTAAAATAAAGGTTCTTAAAGGTTCCAATGTAGGTTCCTGTTCCTGTTCCGGTTCGAGTTCTAGTAACGGAACCACTAAATAGGTATACCGAGTTTAGGAACCTTTTCAATCCCTGGCATTCAGGGCTAATGCCAACACAACATTGTCAAAAAATCTGAGCAAATGCAACTCATAAACTTAATGTCAATAATGTAAACAAAACGTATTCAAATTCAAACAAAAGAAACACGAAATTTTGCTCCAATCGTAACACTTAAAAGGGTCGAGGCCCAATTGTGTTATATTACAATAACATAACAATGCACAATAACATACAGAAACAAAGCCTATGCTTAACCTTAATAACATGACGACACTTGTTATGACCACCGAAACATTTTGTTATAAATTGGAAGGAATTCGCGACACAGCAGTTTTGTTTTCGGAATTAAGGTCGCGTAACCGGCTACAAAACAGGCGCGACACGAGACGCGAATCGTACGCAGCACAAAGGCACCGTTCGTCGCGCGACAGGCGGTGCCGATTTGTTGCGACTCTCGCCTGTTCCAAAGAGCCTTTAGAAGCGGTCTTTGTAAAACATACACATGCATGCACCAATATCGCTTCGGGAGCAGTGGTGGCCCAGTAGCATCAGCGCCGACTTAAGAGTAGTAGGTCGTGGGTCCGAATCCAGACAGGTGCTTTGCTTTGTGTAATTTATTTCATCGCCACTACTCTCAAAGTCTCAATACAGTGAAGTAAAACATCGTGAGGAAACCGGCATGTCCCAGAATCAAAAATCCGCATCGGCATCTACCAACCCGCACTGAGCCCGCGTAGTGGATTACAGCCCACTCCCTCTCACAGAGAGGAGGTCTGTGTCCCAGCAGTGGGAACATTATAGGCTCATTATGCATTATCGCTTTAGGCACCTGATGAAATAAAATAATGCTCAATACAATTGATGGCTTGTTGATCTTTCATGATTGAAGAATGACAATATCATTGTTTGACAAGATGTTTAAAGTCATAATATGTTTATCATTAACAATGCAAAACTTTTAACCGGTACCATAGTTCCTCATCCAATTCTGTCAGAGCAGACCAAGTAAACTAATTGATCCATACATGATCCTTGACCTGTGAAATACCCATTGCCCAAGACTTGACCCATGATACCTATATACAGACAAACAGACTCACTTATTGATCTAATTCTAGAGAAAGAGAAAGTACAAACAAAAATACCGTATTTCTTAATCGTATTACATTATTCTCGACTTTAACTACACGTCATGTTCGTGAACGGGCGCCGTCGCTTGAGACTGGTCATCTCTTAACTGCCACGGCTTATTTTTATTTTTAATCTTATAGTTTGAATTGTTTCTTAATTTCTTTTTTTACATTGTTCTCACATATAGAAGCAACAAGTATAATATACCCAGGATTTTGTAATATCTTGATTTAAAAAGAGTGTCCTTGGAGTTTCTTGTCCGTTCTTCTCCATAGAGATCTACATTTTGGAATGGGCAAGTAGCTTCAATTTTCTGACTAACTGACCAACTTCACCTATAAATGTAATTAATGTACTCGTATACATAATATTGTAAAACATTTTAAAAGAGTAACGGTGGAGTTTATTGCCCATTCTTCTCCATACGAAACTACCTTTTGGAAGGGGCAACTAGAATCAATTCTATTTTTTTGTAAATTTTGACTTTTGAAAAGTGATTTTTATGTGCCTATTTGAAATAAATGATTTGACTTTAACTCTTTGACAATTCAAAAGTGCCTGTAAATGGTTTAATTGAAATAAATGCTTTGTTTTTGACACTAATCGACAGTACAAATAAAAGTGAGACAGTTTTAGAGAACACTACATTTGAACTAGGGTCAACATCCGTCCAGATTTGTTTGGACAAGTCTAGGTTTGTGGCCCCAGGTCAGGACTATATTTGTCCGAACTTTTCATCTTATTTAGGGCATTTCTAGGAGAAATAAAAATACTTTAATGAATACTGAGTCGCGGTAGCGGCAGGCCAGTTGTTGGCAACACAGCATTTTGTTTATAATTTATCTGTCATTACTGTCAATGTTACTTACGTCATTAATATCACTGTACAAGAATATATTAAAAGAAGCACACGTTTTTGCATTCAATCTTCATTTTCTATATAGAAAATATTAGTTCAGCTATTTAAGTAACCCAACACCAGGTAGGAGATGGCGGGACGAACAGGATAGTTACCGTCCAAGCTGGAAGAAGGACGCTTGGGCTCGCGATAGATGGCAAGAGTGGAGGGAGGCCTTTAGCCAGGAGTGGGGTAGAGCAGGCTAGGAAAATAAAACGAAAAGAATACTGAATAAATAAAGACTAAAAAAAATATATTCGAACTTTTTTGCAGATGTCAAGCTTTTCGTCAGGACTTTTCAAATTTTGAAATGGTAACCCTTATTTGAACACGGTTTAGCATCCGACTATGTCTGTAGAATTTATTACTTCTAAATCCAGTCGTCACGTCGGAGTACACTGGCGGAATCCTTAAGTGCTCTTACAGTTTTCTTTGTTGCCTAAAATAGAGCAGTGTGGTTGAGCTTCGAGTTATCTTTAAATACACTGTACTTAGTTATTGAGGATGGGGAGTTATGGCCGCTTTTTGGATGTGGTTGGAGTATTTACGAAGCGTTTAGTGAGGTGACAGGATGTTCAATATACAGGGTGGAGATGTAGTCACTTGCATTCGTCAAGGGGGTAATTCTACCCGTCCTACTGAACAACTTGTATACATATTGGATTCGTAAAACAAAACATACATGCATCGAAATAGTATGTCCCTGTCTACTGTTGTATAGTAATTTGGTGTGTTTTGAAGAATCAGATATGAGTTTCATAGAGAAAGTTGTTCGTCTGTTTTAAAAGTTATCTGACGCTGTAATGGCTCCCGAAGACAGATGCGACGCGACAGTGCGACGCGATTCTGGTAGAACAATTTCCATGAAGTTTTCATAGAATTTTTTCTACTAGAGTCAAGTCGCGCTGTCGCGTCTTGCCTGTCTGTGGGAGCCTTAAATCAGCCCCTAATGTTGCAGTGCCCACCAAAACAAAGGAAAGAGAAAGATAAAGGGATCCCGAAACACTGCTAATTAGGACCATCGACCCTCATATAAATGATTAATTCATACCAGCGACAGCCATAAAACCTAAATTCCTACCGAGCTGAAGCCTAACAAGTACAAGACATTTCTCTCCGATTAAATTAAATAATATCCAGACTAACGCTGTTTTTCTTTCATTTGCACATTACTATGGTAATGAAATCTTCTTTTAAGAGGGCGTACAGCGGTACACTAGCGCCACTCATTTAAAGAAATATTATCTCGTGACTGAGAAAGAATTATGAATAACTGCTCAATAAGGACCCTCGGTAAGTGTGTCTAGAATTTTCTAATACCTTTTATAAAGTTCCATATTGAGATTGAGACACGAAGCTACAAAATACGATCTAGAGGAATGTGGCCGCTTTTCGAGTTTTTTAGATCGAATTTTGTAACTTCATGTCTCAATATGAAACTTTATAAAAGGTATTAGAAAATTCTAGACACACTTACCGAGGGTCCTTATTGAACCGTTATTCAGAATTCCTTCTCAGTCACGAGATAATTTTTTTTTTTAAAAGGAGTAGCGCTAGTGTACCGTTGTACGCCCTCTTAATACAGAGACAAAGTATTAATAAGCACCGGACTTGATCGCAAATGGGTAAGTCTTGTCCCGTTAAAACAACTCATCCTAATTCCGGACAGACGGAGGCCGAAGTTTGGCAGACAGGGAGGCTACCCCCGATTTCTGAAGTTGGGACGAGGATTTACTTCATTGGCATTTTAAATGATTTTAAATATTTAAATTTTTCGTGGTGAATATTTTGATATTAATCTGGGTGGAAGGACCAGGATTTTGTTTCTCAAATTCGTTTGAATACTTAGATATTTTTATTGTTTTGATTATTTCATTTTCCTTTTTAAAAGACCCTTGTAGATTATGATATTATACATGCTTTTGAGTTCTTGTTAACTCTGCAGTTTATATCTATACAATCAAAAACTAAGTTCTTATAATGTTGTATGTTGAAAAACTTACATAGTTATTAAGTTATGCAATGACGACGCTGTCATTTCGCTCACGAACGCCATAGCCCCATAATATTCCATGACATGAATGATGTGTTATGTCACCAAAAGTCAAAGGTTATCCGTACGGGAAGTAATTTAATAAACAAAAATGTAACTATTAATATAGTTTTTGATTACATCACAAACTGTATAAATATAAAGTTTTTTTTGGAGAATCTCTGTATGTTTGAATGTTTGATTCTTAGGGGCTATCTATGTCTTTGGCCCTGAAGTTATTTCAAAAGCGGCCAAGTGCGAGTCGCACTTGCACACGAAGGGTTCCGTACCACCGTACAATATTTAACACTACATTTATTTACCCCATTAACTTTTTATTATTTGTTTTTATAGCGGCCATAGTAGTAAACACTCTGTAAAAATTTCAAGTATCTACCTATTACCGTTCAAAAGATTCAGCCCTGTGACAGACAGACTGACGGACGTCGGAACCTTAGTAGTAGTCTATTGGCACTCTTTGGGTACGAAACCCAAATAAAATGTACACATCATGCCGTTTATTTTTGTTTTGCTACCAGACAGGGTTTCTGCAAATTGTGTAAATCTGAATTAAATCAGTCAATTTATTTATTAATTCATGAAAATATCTTTAAAGAAATGGCCCAGCACTGGTATAAAACTAATCACCGGGAATCTAAACATACAGAAACGCATGTACATACTAGTGTAATAGTAATTGATTAATTACCGGGTTATCAACAGTGTATTTCCTGCCACTCTGACCTTAACTCCGGTCCTCTCTGATAAGTCAGACTACAGATTGCATGCTAAACTAAAACTTAAATGTCGTTTTGTGCTGTCCAAACGCCTATTTTGTTGATATTTCGCACTTTTTGGTCCGAGTTGATCGAAATTGATCTTTGGGCATCGAGTAAACGCATGTTTAGCTTACCACTTTCAGCATCCTAATTACTAACACACTATCTCTCACAATCTGAATCATTTTGAAGCCTAATGCTAATCCATTGCTTCATATATTCGAAATATTTGTCTGCTGAACAATGTAAATAACGCAATGAATGTTGTTGAACTGTCAAAATGAAACCCATTCCTACTGTTAGTGTGTTACGTAATTACTCCGCTGGTCTTCTTTATCATCTATTAAGTTTCTGATGATAGTTAGATATCAGTTCTTTAGTTCAGATTTCGGAACCACTGATTCAGCGGATAGAAACTGCGGGGTAATTACGTAACACACTAACACAGTAAGAATGGGTTTCATTTTGACAGTTCAACAACATTCATTGCGTTATTGACGTTGTTGAGCAGACAAATATTTCGAATATATGAAGCAATGGATTAGCAATAGGCTTCAAAATGATTAAGATTGTGATAAATAGCATGTTACGTAATTAGGGTGCTGGTCTTTTGATTCATAGCAATTGCTACTGCTTCGTCTATTAATTGCATGGCTCCATATTGAGGTCTGATTTTGTGTGTCTGATGAGTATAATCTACATTAAGGGGACTACAGGACCTTAACGCAAGGTTTATAGTACCAAAAAGTATATGATCCACTGCAGTAAACAAAACCAGAAAAATATATGATATTCTTCAGGATGCTAGCTAGATAGTGTGTTGAAAACATAATGCAACTAATTTGATACTATAGAAAAAAAACACAATGATGCCACTAAAAATATCTTGTAACGATTTAAAACCGTACTATTTTACATGGAATCATTCTGTTTTTTTTTGTCAGAATAATCTACTAGCTACTTATTAACGCAATAGTGTTTTACTTTTTTAGTCCAATCAATAGTTATTTTTTTTGTAAATAGATGTTTGTTTCAAATAATGCAATAAATTACCAGCGTTGTGTTATCGCGCTTCTCTTTCTTTTCTATGCAGTCCGACAGTGGCCGCGCTTTAGCTGTTGTCAGCCTCTTAATTTGTTATTTTTGCTTACCAAAGAAACCACAAAAATATCACCACATAAGGACTAAGTTATTCACACAAAAAACAACACACGTCCAATTCAATTACAACATCAAGCATTTCAAAAACCATTACCTTCTAAACATCAAAGTAACACATTCGGCCACCCATCTAAACCCTCACCTTGACACCCGTCGCTTACCCTCACTAAATCTAACTGACGGGCGCGTATTTCAAAATGTCACCTTTTTACTTACACTAATAAATAAGTGGAGACAGTACTTGGCAACTTGGGGTGCAGTTGAACTGTTGGAGTTATTTTGGGCCTCCGATCCGCAAGAAGACGTACCCCATGGGTGCAATAAGGACCGCCTTGTGTTTGTGCACTGATGCGAAACGATTGCATAGTATCTATTATAGTTTTATGGGGTTCTTAGTGAAGTGGGTCTGGAGAATTTAAAGCGGTGTTTTTCTGCTGGAGGGTGGGTAGAAATGTTGCTTTGTTTTGTGAAATATTGGAAAATTACGGGATGTTTCACAAAAATATTTAAGCAGTTTTTCTTTTGTTGTGAAAAATAGCCAAATTGATTGTAAAAACATCCAGCCTCAATTTCAAAGCATTTATTTTAGTTAAATGAATACAGGCCCTTAACAATTAACAGTTTTATTTGAGCCACAGTATCTAGATTCTAGCCCAACAAACCCCAGATATCTTCTTTTAATCTTCAGTCCGTTGGGCACGGCGCATTTTGCCGACAGGATAAAAAAAAACAAGTACTTAATTACTAAAAATATCTTCCTCTTCCTGTATTACATGAAATTTAATAAAGAAATAAGGAAGTTGATCAAACCGTGGGGTGAAGTGACCATTTGTCGTCCGGCTAATAATTTTGTGTTGCATTATATTCTGGTGGTAAATCTGTAATCTAGCGCGTTTCCACCTCCTGTTGCGCAATGAACTACGGTAAGAGTTGCAACATTAAAGTTAAGCAACTAGTTAAATGTTAAGGTCAAAAGTACAAGCGACAGCGAGGAGGAGAGGAGACGAGGCGAGGAGACTTTATCGTTTGTCCTATGTAATCGAACTTTTATTGAGAAAAAAAATGTTTGTGGCATTATTGAAGTGGTATAGTTGTAGTATGAGCTACATGTCAATCATAAACGTTCATATTAAATACAAAAATTGATCTATTTCATCATATTATTATCTTAACATTTGATAACCAGTTATCTAATTTGATAGAGGGTCTTTCAACTAGGCATTTTAATTTTATGAAGGTGTCCGATATTTCCCAAAAATCTGCCTGATCTTATAACTTAAACCTCAAACTTACTGAACGTAATTCAAACTGGTGCGTTTCGCTGCGCACACGCCGCACAGTAATTGGCCGGCCGCTGCCTTTGATCTCGCCGCGCACGAATTAGCACTCTCGATTCGAAATCCGAACGAACGCGTTTCCGTTTCCGACGTCTTTTTGTTTTAAATACTGTGTGACGGTTTTTCTCGGTAAGTTGGGAGGTTAATGGTGCTTTTACCCTAAAAATGGGGCATTGTGTTGTTGATGTGGGTAGAAACAGTTTATGAAGTTACAGTTAATTAAGGAGTATGTCAGACCTATTCTTAAGCTCTGGCGGAGTCGTATATTTACCTATAGTCATAGTGATCGATGAGGTAAATCAGGATGGTGCATTAAGAGAAAGGGAGGAAGAATCCCTATTAAACAACCGGCCAAGTGCGAGTCCGACTCGCACACGAAGGGTTTCGTACCACAAGGCAAAAAACGCCGAAAAAATCGCTTGTCTTGTATGGAGACCACTTAAAATTTTAAATTTATTTTGTTCTTGTATTTTTTTTATAGCGGCAATAGCACCTAATCCAGACTCTGTGAAAATTACAACTGTCTACCGATTACGGTTCATGAGATACAGCCCGCTGACAGACAGACGGACGGACGGACGGACAGCGCAGGCTTAGTACCTAATAGGGTGCCAACACTTTGGGTACGGAACCCTAAAAAACATATCACCTAAATATCGTTTGTACCTGCCAGTTTACACCAGTATAGAGCTTTTTTTTTTAACTAGCCTTCTATGTTATGCTAAATCAATAGAACTGCATAAAGCCACGATTCCTTTTGTGAAAAATATCATGCAAATATCAAAAAACATTTTACCCATAAAAATATTCATAGATATTTCCGATACGTTTTTCATAACGGACGACACCGCACGTCAATCGCAGGTTTGTTCCGATTAGAACGTCAATAGCACACCCTCTGTATAACCGATATGAATTTAAAAAACAACATTGTCGGATGCGTGTGAAATATCAATTTGATTTTGTTAAATTGAACGCGCCTTTTTTTAAGGGCGAATGTCACTTATAAAATGAAATATTGGTTTTGATGGCAGATTAAATTACCGAGTCTTGTGGTTCTTTTTGACGGTTTACAATATTAATTTTAAGAAAAAACAAAAATAACTTCAACCTGGTAATCTAGCTGTTGAGTAAAACACAATAATTAAGTAATTAGCTTAGGTGCTTTTATATCTTGATGGCAGTTATACCTAAACTAAACACTAAACTCAGATACACACGTGTTAGGTCGAAACTTCCGGGGTTAAGAGTATAAAGACAACGGACTGTCTTCGGTTTTTCTGCATCCTGAACTATAAGCAGCAACCTGTATAAAGACACTTGTTAGGATTCCGTAACTAAAAGGTGCCAATGGAACCCTATTACTAAGCCTCCCCGTCCGTCCGTCTGTCTGTCAGCGGGCTGTATCTCATGAACCGTAATAGGTAGACTATTGAAATTTTCAGTGTGTTATTTCTGTTGTTGCTATAACAAATAATAATAAAAATAAAATAAAGTTAAAAATTAAAGGAGAAACGTGTTTAAAAAGAATGCGGTCTTTGGGGACTGCCGATAGAAGTGAAAACTAAGTAACTTGTGAATTGTATCGTCGAAGCGTGCGGTGACGATGACGCGAGTTCCATGATTTTTGTTCACCCAAAAAGTGCTCAACGCGCCTAAAGAAGTTTTCACTTCAAAAATATGTAGTGCTAAATATTGTTCGGTGGTAAGGAACCCTTCGAGTGCGAGGCCGACTCGCACTTGGCCGGTTTTTTCATTACAAACAAAATCTGAGGCACATAAATATATCAAATCGCAAAATAAACTTAACCAATTTATATCTGCCAGAACCTCACGAGGAACACCCAAACAATGTTGAACCCCATTTATTTACCGCCCCAATACAATACACCAAAATCAAAACAAACCTGATCGCGTTCAGATTTACATTTACGTTCCATTTTTAAAAAGTTACCTCCTTCCGGTTGCTGTCATTGAGAAATGGTGGTTAGTTTCTGATTGACGTGGCAGGAAGCACGGGAAACTGGGGCCAGAGTGATGGGCGATCGAAAAATTGCGCGTCATTCTTGTGCCAACACTGGCGTTCATGTTGTGTTAAGATATGCCATGTTTTTCATATTTTTCCTAATGTTTTAAACATTAGAAGTGTATGAATATGAAATGGGAACTGAAATTTGGTTTTGTATTGGAATATTGTTGTTTTCGTATTGACTTCCTCTTCTTCCACTAGAGTTCGCTTTTCAAAACGATTACAGGTTATATAAAGATTGTCGCAAAATAATGTAGGCTTATGGTCCCGTAGTTAAATCATGGGCCTGTAATATAGTAACTTATCGCAAAATGTAGTTCTTCTAATTGTCTTATAATATTAGTTCCCGCTCCTCATAACTTTCGCAATAAGTGAAGCCGGTAGTTTACTAATTCAGAGCATCTAAAATGGTACTTACCGTGGTTAGTCCCTTGCGGCGTGTTACAAAGCGTCTTAGTAAAGCTTGCCGCTTTGTTCGCCCGGAAGGGAAAAGGCATGAGCTCTGCGGAATAATTTAGTTCCTGCTCAAATAATAAGGTTCTCTATTTTGATAGACTTAAACGGTCTTATTACCAAAGAAGGTTTTTCTTTCGACATGGTCTATACTATTGAGCCGGTTTTTGAAATAATAATCTAACAAATATCGAAATACAGTTCCTTCTACAAAACTGACAAGTTAGTCCGGTCTTAGGTTGTCAATTTTGTATTAAGAATGTAGCGGTATCTACATAGCCACATGCGAGCTACACGTCATACTGACGTCACGTTATTCCTGCATCGCGCAAGCAGAGTTTACCGCGCGACTTTACTAAAGTTGGCAAGTTCGAAATACAAAAACTGGCTTGAAGGTTTAGGCTCTGGCTAAAGTTAGATCGTGTTTTGTAAAGACGGAGTAGGTCCAAATATGACGGTAAAGAGAAAACTGATGCACTGAGGACTAAAGTAATTTTAATAGACAAGAATCTCATGAGTTATAAATTATAACTATTAGAATGTTTGATAATCTGATAGTAGCACTGTATTTCACACATTATTTTAGTATATGAATTAATATGCCTGCCTTTTTCCAACTACGTTGAGCTCGGATTCCTGTCTGACCGGACGCAGCAGAATACCAGTATTTTACATTTAGCGACTGCCTATATCTGTCCTCCACAACCCAGTTACTGGGTTCCACGATACTCCTTGGTAAGACTGTTCGTCAGACTGTAGGGCTTTGACTACCGGTAACCATTGTCAAAGATCAACGAATGACAGCCGGGACAAAAGGCTTAACGTGCTTACTGACGCACGGAGGGGCATCGATATGTAATGATATCACCCATCCGCGAAACGGCCGCGGCAAGCGTTGCTTAACCTTCGATCGACCCGTGCGGCTGTTATCATTTAGCCACGAGCCCCTACATAATATTATTAGGTATCTTTACAAAATACTGAAATATTACTGCAGTTAAGCAACATTTGTGTGACAATCATCCGATAATACCGGTACGTAAGCATGTTTTGGTTACCGGCAAAATAACATACACTTGTAATTCAGTACAGCTATTTTCTTAATGTCCCTCGGGAATCATCGCATTTCCGAATACACGTAACGAATGCTAATTCCCATGTCCATCAATTATTAGATTTATCGTGTAATTTGAATTAAGTACTGTAATAAGTAAGTAAGTAGTAAATAAGTAAATTATAAGTAAGTAATAAAGTACTTAGTTCTGAATTCAAATTATTATACACGATAAATCAAATAATGCTGGAAATGGAAAATTGTTGTACTGTACCTACATCATAAAATTATTTTTCAACACATTTGCTCTAAAAATGCATTTACGATGCCTGTGTAAGTACATGGTTCGAACGTAAAAAATTACGCACCATACAACGGAGCGTGCGGTAAAATAGGTACTCACACATTAGTACCTGTTTTACCGCATACTCCGTTGTATAGGGCCGTGCGTATCCTTTACGGTTTATTTTTAATTTCCATAAAAAAAAAAAAAAAAACTGCACCAAGGAGTTTCACATTACGAGAATAAATAAGCTGAATAATCGAACCTCCTTGGAAGCGCTTTTGCTCAATACGTTTGTCTCATTTTAACACTAAAGAGAAAATGAGACGATTACCAGGGGCATGTGGCGCCATTTGCAATTCGCGCCATTTTCATATTAGAAACATCAAAGATTGCTGCGATTTTCCGACTGATATTTTTAAACAAAGTCATAATATGAAATGAGTTTAGGCAAGAAATCCGATATTGGTATTGTACTGTTTTCTCGCAAATGTGTTGAAAAACGTTGTATGACACACGTGCGGAAATTGATATTAACAAACTCGTGACTATGGTAAGTCCTCGACTACTCGTTTGTAAAAACCAACTTACCGCACTAATATCATAAATAACTATTGTAAGTAGGTAAGTATAGGATATTTTATTCCCCTGACTCTTAAGTAAGCAAAAATCACGATGCATTCCATTACTGCCAAAACACCACAGTTGGGTTATTGCGTTACACTAACAGTAGGAGTAGCTTTCATTTTGACAGTTCAACAACATTCATTATTGAGCAGACAAATTTTTCGAACATATGAAGCAATGGATTAGCAATAGGCTTCAAAATGATTCAGATTGAAATTGATAGTGTGTTACGCAAGGTTCTGGTTAAACCACCTGCAAAAGAAA
The DNA here is from genome assembly GCA_916610205.1 of Griposia aprilina. Lineage (NCBI taxonomy): Eukaryota > Metazoa > Arthropoda > Insecta > Lepidoptera > Noctuidae > Griposia > Griposia aprilina. The sequence continues at coordinate 19,729,559 of OU744302.1, read as the reverse complement.
TCCATAGTCAAATAAAATACATAAGTAACACTTATGTTTATTACCAGTATTATGCTTGTTATATATTGCAATAGAGAACGGAACTTGTATGACCTCTGCCAGTTTGTGTTTGATTAATCTAATCGTGCGCACTATTTGATGTGTGTCGACTAGCTGTGCGCAAGCGACTTTGTCTGTGCTTTTAAATAAAGAAATACCTACGTATATTTTTATTTTCATAGTCAACGAGGTAATAGAGTTTAGTATCGTGACATGGAACTCAGAAAATAAATTTTAAAAAGCATGTTAATTGCTTTTTTATGAGCAAAGGTTCGTTGGTATTGCAATTTTTTTGATTACTTGATGATCAAAATAAAAATGAAAAATCATTTAATCAATTTAGGCTGAGAATCAACACTTTTTGAACGTCAAAATTTACATATACAGTCCCCCAAAACGCTAATTTAATTACCAATGCGTCGTTAAAAATAGTTACCCTTGATTATCTAAGCTGACTTGGCAAAAAAATATGACACCCAGTTATAAATCTGCCTTTACGTTTGTAATATTAACTAAAATAAACGAACATAATCTCTAATCTCTGTACATATTTTTGCATACCATACGCAACACGCGTCAATACATTCATTCAATCGTTCAATCAATCATTAAACGAACATGAACATTCATGTTCTTTTCATTCGCCTTGACATCACGCACTACTCTACAAGAGTGGAATCGTGGGGTATTTAAAATTTTATAGCGATCTGTCATCATCGTCTATGTGACAAATGACGTTATGTTATTATGGTAAGTTCAATGATTGATAAATTAAGAAACAATTAAGAATAGTAATTACTTACGTTAATTTCTCATTTGCAAAACTTGGCATGAGGTGTAATTTTCCTAGAGTGGGTAAACCTACCATGAATTTTCACAAGATTTTGACTGAATATTCTTCGTGCATTTACGTTGTTAATGCTTTTCTGCCAAATTATAATCTAAGCGTAGTATTATAGCAACATCCATCACCAACATCCAACCAATCTATCAAAAGAGCCAGCTCAATTAAACTTAATTTCTTTTCAGCCAATATAGAGCCCTTACATCCCGTGCTACATGTAAAATAGCGCTGCGTAAAATAAAGCTGCTCCAAAAGAAAGAGAAATATTTTATTTGGGCCACGCACAGGAAATACAAAGAGTAAAAAAAATATAAAAATAAAAGAGGAGCATTTAAAACTAACAAAATTAACAAGAAAAACAACAATAAACAATTAAAAAACCTGTGCTAGGCTAAAAAGGCTCCTATCTCAGCATAATGCTGCTTTATTTAAAAAAATAAGTACCGCAGCGCTGGCAACACGTTTTATTTTCAATATTTCTTTTGCTTTTTCGAATTTTAAAACCAGAAACAGCATGGCGGCTGATCTAACAACCGCATCAACACGTTACGGACAGTTACGAGCGGTAGTAACGTGCAGGTTAAAGGTTACTAAGCGAAACTGTGTAAGTAGACACGTTTGATGGATCATTCGTCAAAAATGTGATGAATCTGTCTTCCTTGATGTTTTTATGATATCTTACGTAATAGTTATCGTCATATTTTAAATATCCTCGTTCAATGTTCAAAGAAGGAAGAAAATGTGTCCTTTTTAGATACTTAATGCATAGAAAAATTCTTAAGTAGCCTATCTTATTTCGAACCTTAAGAAAGACCCCGAAAAACAGAACTATAACTTACTACATCTTTTTTAATTTTAATTTTAGTTTTTACATACACACATACATACTTAAACTCACGCCTTCTTCCCACGGGGGTAGGCAGATACTACAGAACGCGACCTGCTACGATCCTTACATACTCCTTTCGCCTCTTTTACGTTCATACATCTGCACCCTAATTACGTAACACACAATCTATCACAATCTGATTAATTTTGAAGCCTATTGCTAATCCATTGCTTCATATGTTCAAAAAAATTGTCTGCTCAACAACGTAAATAACGCAATGAATGTTGTTGAATTGTCAAAATTAAACCCATTCCTACTGTGAGTGTGTTACGTAATTACCCCGCTGGTCATACACGCACGCTGGTTGCGGTAGTTTTTAATTTAGTTAAAATGTGTGCCTTGCATTGTCGTTACTGTGACAAATAAACATTTTTCTTTGCTTTCTTTATTTTTCTTTTCGACGCTTACGGAGCCGTAAAGCTTTCAAAATCATAATCATAAGTAATTTATTCAAACTAGGCTCAAAATCAGCACTTTTTGAGCGTTAAAATACATAAGACAGTCCCCCAAAATGCCCGCGTTTCAAAGTAATGTAAAGTTTCAATTATTTTGCTTATTCAGTTGTGTTTATCATAGACTGCACACCACGACAAAACAACCACCACAAAAACCAGTACAATCTTCCCTCAAAGTGACATTTACAAAATCCCCCACAAATGGAAATAGCGTTCCAAATCCTGGTACATATAAATTGTGCGCAGTGGTTCATTTTTCACGTTCTCGCCTCAAAATTGTTTGTCTTTATTGTTTGTTCTCCATTTCTGATTTATGTGTGCGGCAGGAGTTCTGACAGGCACGACACTGACGGACGCGAGTGAGGCAAGCGAACTTTCTAGAGATGTACTTGACGCACTTATCTTTCTACCCCCACTCACCCTTGGAAGATGGTGGTGTACTTAGTTATTGGAGCTTAAATGGGGAATTTAAATTAAAGGCACCCGCAAACAGGTGCGACGCGACAGCGCGAAGGGATAACATAGTATAACAATTCCTATGAAAACTTCATGGATTTTGTTCTACAAAAGTCGGGTCGCGCCTAACTGTAGGAGCCTTTATTTTAAAACATGAATGAATAAAAACGTAAAGGATTGTGCACTGCTGCAAATCTGAGTAGAACGGTCTGAAAACTCTGGCTACAGTTCGTTTTAGAATCAGGACTGCACACGGCGGGTGGCGTTTATAGAAATTGTACTTTAGTAAATAGAGACCAAATTTCTTCGGATGCATCTCACGACTGCAATCGATTTGCATTCAGGCTTTAATCAAAGATTTTCTACGAATGTAATCGTACCATATTTTGTTCGCAGCAAAATCTGCATCTGGCAATACATATGCTAATTATTGGTATGGCAATATGGAAGGTATGTATATTGCACCGCTAAGCGCACATTGCAGCCGCATCCGGGCCACAGCGCATCTCATTTCAATACAAAACGGTGCTTGTAGTCTGCCATAGTTCATATAAAATGTATGACAGTAATGTTCGAGTATTATTGCAGTGCGATGCGACCCTCCCAAATCTGCGTCAGCCTTAATCTTGATGACCGGGATTATCCCTAAAAAGACTCACTATCTATTACAACATGAACATTTTAATTATATAATATTTTTTTCTTGTTTCAGGTAAGGACCAGCCGTTTTTTTGGGTTGAGAAAACATTTTTACAAAATTCATTTCTCGGTAAAGTACGCTTTAATTATGATTTTTATTAGATTTATGATAATATTTGAGTTAATAATGAAGCTTAAGTAATTATGTTAATGCTTGCTTCTTTTCTCTTGTATTTGAGGTAAGATTATTATAGCAGAGCTACTTAATTAATTTATGTAAGTAAGTTTTTTGACTTTAAAATGTGAAAGTGAAGTATGCCGCGAGCTCCTTCGAGATATTTTGCTTTTTAGATTGGTCTTGCAACATTATAGGAACTTATTCGTATGAGCAATTGCAAGTTGCTAGGTATTGATCTTGTAATAAACAACGCTTTACGACACTGAGGATAAAACATAGCGAGAAAAACCACTCAAATCCGGCTTTCGCATCAACACAAAATAATGGAGTATTCTCCAAAATCCAAGCAACCATGATCGAAAGTCTAAACCCCTGAAATAACATGGCAAATCTACCAAAGCAGCCATAAAATGCCAAACAAGATTGATGGCAATTAGCCCCTATAGTACCTGTACTAACGGAGATTGGGGGAATACGTCCCCCAAATTAGATATTAATTTAAAATCCTCCCCCATCCTACCCTTTGCTTCAAAACGTATTTGATGAATTTTATTAAATAACTCAACTGTTTAAGGCTTTAAGTCATTAATTTGCTCGTATAATCTTTGGGACAACTCTCTGCTAAGAAAATGGGGGAAAACAGTTTCTGGCAATTTCAGCAGTAGGAGTTCTGCTTCTTTTTTTTTTTTTTTGGTCGGAAAGCATCAAATGACCTCTCCCGCTCTGGGAGGAGCAAAAGGGCGTGTCAGACTCTTACTGACTAAAACCCACCCGTGTTCCATCAGTTGCCTGTGCGCCAGGGCCACGGTAACTCTTTCGAACAATCCGCGACCCTGCCAGGAGGGAGTAGACCCCTGAGATTGAACTAAAACAACTGCCACGAACTGCTCTGCTGTCTTTGCTGTCGCTCAGTCGGGTAATAAAGAACGTCTTTAAACTTTAAACGATTAGAAAATACATGAAAGACCTTCTAAAATAGTAATGGGCTCTCCAAATAGATTCTTTGACATAAATCATTATTCTGCAAACTCAAAACTCAAACAAGTAAACCAATTACAGGCACTTTTGATTCGTTAAGGGGTCGGTCAGTCAGAAAGATGAAGCTAGTTGCCCATTCCAAAGCGTAGTAGGAACCTATGGAGAAGAACGGGCAAGAAACTCCATGGATACTCTTTTAAATCAAAATATTATTCTGCCATAGCTTTCTAATCAAAACTACGTGTCTCGTAAGGTCCCCAAATCTTAAGAAAAAACATACGACACATACAACTAATCAAATTGGATCAATCAGAGCAGTTCTGTCGGTGACTGAGTGCCAGATTACAAGGCTCTCGTCGAATGATGGCAAGAGCTTAAAAATATCCATTTATTTTGGTTTAAACGAATGCAGGGCGGTAGGTACAAGCAAAGGTACATTAATTTGCATGATCCTTGGATTAGAGAAAAGCTGGATGGGATTTAAAAGTGCTCAGGACAGGACATACCTATCTACGCGGGGGCGGTTTTCCAAAAAAGAAGTTGTTTTGGGGACTAATATAATTGTACACTCAAAATCGTTACACCATTTTTGTTGGTGATTTTAAGGATAGTTTTTTTTTTATCATTTATTTCCACACATAATAATTTATTTCAGAACATGAATTCCATATAAAATTTTTAGTAAAGCTTAAAACTATGTTAGTAACTTATACCCACTTATTCAAATTAATCATTTATTTTACATTAAAAAGGACACCACCAGATCTGTGTACCTTATTCCAATGCCCCACAATAACACCTCAACCATTTCTGTTATGATGTTTAGAAGGTCGTTAGTGCTAACGGACAGGAAGAAAAGAACAGAAAATACGTACAAAGGTGATGCTTATTTCTAAAGAAATCTCCTCCAGCATGCCTTTTTTTTGGTTATGAAAACATCAAATAACTGCTCTCGCTCTGGGCGGAGCAGGAGCGCGTGTCAGACTCTTACTGACTAAAACCCACCCGTGTTCCTTCAGTTGCCTGTGCGCCAGGACCACGGTAACTCTTTCGAACAATCCGCGACCCCGTACCTGCGACAGGAGAGTATATTAAAGACATGTAGACAACGTGTGTAAGAGTAGAAGGGAAAACAAAATACATAAAAAGGTTTTAAAAAAAAAAATAGTTCAATTATTATACTAATTATATACTATACTTTAAAACTACAGAAAATTCTAAAAATTATAAAAGAAAGAGCTTACCACATCGTTTTCGACTTCGAATGTTGAAAAAAATGGCTTTTCAATTCAATCCGGGATTCCATTACTTGAAAAGTTATGAAAGTGGGAGAAGGACTAAGTTAAGAAAACTGAAATCGACAGTTTAGTTCGTTTAGTTCAGTTGAAACTTAAAGTAAAAGAATTTAAAAGGCACTTAAATTTTTCTTCATGAAACCTTAATAAAATATCCTTTTCCTTCTTGAATGGAGCTCAGGTTCAGGGATGTTACAGGTTCCTGGCGTATGAATATAATAAAACGGTCGATATAGCGAAAGGCGTAAATTGAGAAAACATATCTCCCAAAAACAGGTGCGGCCGGAAAATTCAAGTTTAATGCAGTGTGCATTTCATTTTAAGCTCGAACACCTGACCGTGTGGTGCAAGTGATAATAATTTAGCGATAATGTGAAGAAATTAATGCTGTATTTTTCCCTATCAGATGCAGACATACCTGATAAATAAATTTAAATATTAATGTGTAGTGATATCAGTTTAATTAATTGTCCACTGTTGAACATGGGAGATACTTATTGTGTGTAACATAAAACATTTCATCGCGTCCTTTTTTAATGGTTTTGCAATTCGGAGCAAACCAGCGGTTCTGTTTGTCAAAGTCAAATAACAACAAGTGTCTTTGAACATTTAAAAAAAGAAAAAACAGTAACGAACTTGATAAACATCGTTTGTTTTTTCTTTACTGTTATGTAAAGTTTCATAATTAATATACCGCAGTGGTATTTTGTAAATCGCCACCACCAATAACTTACACATCTGCACCCACTTCCTTCAAAAGGGGTGCGAGTTCAAACCCTGGAACCACCACAGACAACAGAGCAACCAGCTTGAATATAATTAGGGTTTACCCCAAATTATAGGCACAATTCCAATACATCGCTACCGTTTATGATTTAGACCACTAAAGCCCGATTCACACGTTGGCCGTCAATTCGGTTATTACGTGACCTACCTCGCAATTTGCGTGTTTCATTTTCCTTCTAGCCGTTAAACATGTTGATGTAGTGGGTGCCTTGTTAATCGTCGTACGTGTAGCTTTTAAGGCTTATAAGATGCTGTAGCTTGTGTGCACTCGCCTTTTTATTAGGGCAATTTTATTAATGGAATTTGTATCAATATTAAAAGTTATGATAATGATCTTGTCTCTTTTCCTTTCTAGCCGAGACTACCCGATGCTTGCTTAGCTATTTTTAATTTTCTTGACGGTTTTCGAATGCATCTTCTTTTTCCATCTACCTTCAAGAGTGTCACAGTTATTTATCTATTCTTCCCCCTCTCCCTCCTTCCTTCCTTTAACCCTGCTGTTTTAGGCCTCTCTATGCAGTTCACAAATTATTTTTATTTTGCATATAAAGACTTTATCCATAGACTCTTAAGGTCCATTCACACCTACCACAACCACAGAACATCGAACATCGCAGCGACAAAATGTGGTCAAGCTGTGGTTACGTGTGAATTTTCATACAAATTAACGCCAAACCACGTGGTGGTGTTATGCTACGTGTTTTTGGTTCCTTAGCTAAGCGTTAATAGCAAGAATATGATATGGAAAGGATATTTTAACAAGAACCGCTACATTTTCTAACTTGCACCATTTTTCCACAGGTAAAGGCGAGGGTGCGAACCCTAACTTCGCAACCCTTAGAACATAGGGTGCCATATTATTGTAGTGATATTTGAATAAATGTTGCGTTTCCATGTCTACACGGGATCGTCAACATTTCACTGCTTGTAAACATTTCTTTCTATAAAGTCGGGGCGAAGATACAAGTTTAAAGTGATTTAAGTATAATATTGAAACTAATAAAATTCACATATGTACTAATGAGATTACTGTCAGTTTTTCACATATCAAGTGTATTTGTGAAGCCAATGTTGAATAATTCCACCCAATTTTCTGCTGCTGCTTTGTAACCATAATTTCTGTGCTTAGATGTTTTTAGGGTAAACAAGAACCTATATAATCCGCCCACACTTCTTAGAACAACATTCCAACAGGTCCCACACTAAAATTAATAAAACCATACACAGACGTTACCCATTCGTACAGGCACAAACTCCCATCAACTCGATTCCCTAAACAATTTCATTCCAGAAAAAATATAAGTAAAAAAAAAAAAACATTGTTAAAATTATTTCGTAACAAAATGGTCGCCCACGTAACCCTTCATTCACCGGCGTCGGTCCATAAGACCCTCTATTTACATATTTATATTTACTATACCCGGTTATTGAACCTACTATCGTTGTGTGTATTTGAAAAAAAATCTGTTTGCACAATACTTTACAAATATGCTTATGCTTATACGGTCAACGTAAATGAAACGATTATGAGTTCAATGAGATAATGCTTGTGTAATGAATAATGATAACGAAAATTAAAGAGCTTGGTAATGTAAGTGGTTTTTGTTCTTTTTTTTTTCATTACCTTCTGGTTGAATAGTTCTGTAGTTTTTATCGTGTATGAAAAGTAGTCCTGCAAGTTATTTTGACATTTTGATTGACACTTTCGGGTTCTCTAGACTCTTGGTAACAAACAATCAAGTATTTTCGTAATAGTAGAATTGCTTTAAAATGTTTCGCTCTGTAAATAAAGCATTTGTTACCCGTTTCAAACTGTCACTTAGTTGCCCGGGTTGTCTGTGTCTCTGTGCTTTTTTAATCTTGAGTTTTGTGGTTTTTCAAGATAGATTCGTCCTTTTTGTTATTTTTATCCCGGTTTTAAGCACCTTCTTCTTTACTGAAGCTACGGTCAACATTTCGAATGCAATGGCATTTCCATGAAGCTAGAAAGGATTAAAAAAGAAAGTGTAATGAAATAAAAATATTGAATTTTCATTCACACAAAAGATATTCACTCAAAAGCTTCGTCCCACACAAAAGCAAGTTAAACTAACTATAACGTTCAACAATGTTATCAACGTTTTTTGCATGAATAAATAGATTGAGTCCCGAATCGTTCAGTGAGGCGACTCAGTCCCTCACATTCTGAAACTTGGCACTACACTCCTTGCTTCGGGGCAAAACTTTTAAGACGGATTCCCTTGTCATGCTCTCTCAGAAGTCCGAAGCCCCTGTTGAAGTCTCTGAATGTTCGGGAATAAGTATTTAAGCCCTCTTTTGTTCTTTGATACTTTTAATTATAAAGCTGCCATATTTTTATTTTTTAAATGGGCTAGCGTTACAGCTTTGATTTTTTTTGTGGAAAAACGGATCTGTCCATCGGTATTTCCAATTTGTTTAAAAAAATCCGAAAACGCTCACACAGTTTATATGCATAACGTTTCAATAAAAAAATTGGAAAAGGAAAAATAATATTCAAAAAGCCTTTGGGATTTTTTATCGGATAACATCATTTAGAATTGTTTAGAGGGGAGTTGCTGAGCTCAGGACATTAAATATCATAATGTAGATAAGCAATAACGGAGAACGCATGAAGTAAAATATTCTCATATCACTTAATAGAAGAAGCAAATATGCAAATGTACTAGACTTGAATATATAGGTTACTGGAACTCACAGGAAACGGTTATGTGCTGATGCAATCTTGATCTCAACATATTATTATGACCAAAGTTCTGACAGCTTCCGTACTGAGGTCTTGTAATATACAGACATGCTTATTTATGATGGAAGACATTTTTGAGCTGTTTTGTGCCTCTAAGAATTGAAGGTAAAAGAAAGAGAAGTAGAGAAAAAAATGATAAAGAAGTTATGCCAAGTGCATTATATTGAGTGCAAGACAGTCTTCGAGTCTTTTGCAATTTTTAACCGACTTCAAAAAAAGGAGGAGGTTCTCAATTCGACTGTATTTTTTATTTTTTTATGTGTGTTAGCTCAGAACTTTTTTCTGGGTGAACCGATTTGGATGATTCTTTTTATTTGACAGCTGGTGCTTCTCATGTGGTCCCATTTAAATTTGATCAAGATCTGATCAGTAGTTTTTGAGTTACCTATCCTAAATACTGCATATTTTTTCCACTTGAATTTCCTGTCACTATTATTTACATATCAAATTTGTGTGGGGTAGGTACCACATCTAAAAAATGAAAAATAAAAACTTTCGTTTAATTTTCGTTTTCGTTTCATAGCTGGACCAAAACTAAAGCCTCTCTTCTTAATTTTGAACACCTACGACAAGTTTTGTGATTTCGACATCAAAATCTCAGTCCACCCAAACTAAATGATCGATTTCTCTCTTTAAACGCTCAATTACATGTTACGACTTTCCTCCAATTATCATTACTATGTAACATGGTCACTTATACCTTTATTGTGCAACTTTCTGTATCTTTGGAACTAAAGGGCTGTAGCGGACACGATACTGTTATTTGACGACTGGTGCCCGAAACTTCTGTATGTATTTTGTATTTAATCCTTTATTTTACAAATATCCAGGATGAAATGTAGCCTATGTCTTCTTCAGGTAACAGGCTCCCTATCTGTAAAAAATCGGTTCATTGGTTTAGGCGTGAAAAGATAATAGACGGACAGACATAATTACTTTCGCATTTATAATTATGTAAGTTTACTACAAAAGGTATTTACAATGCACATGTGCGTGGAAACGTCTGGAAGGGACGTCCTATGAGGACATATAGCGACCTTATTGGTGATGTTCTTCAGAAAAGCCAGGTGCGTAGTACTAGCAAGTGTGCGTAAATGACCAGATGTATGAACGTCAACAAAACAAAATGAGTAAGTAAGGGTCGTAGCAGGTGACGTTCTGTCGTGTCTGGCTACCCCCATGGGAAGAAGGCTTGAGTTTATGCATTTGTCTATGTATAAGTACGCATCGCGTTTTGTCGGCTCCTTGCGTTTGATGACCGATCGCCATCACTGAAAATCGCCGATCGACGTAACTAAGAGTACCGTGTCTGCTGTTCCCCTAAGGCAGTGGTTCTTAACCGGTGGTCCGCGGACCACTGGTGGTCCCTGGAAGCACCCGAAGTGGTCCGCGAAGCCATCCAAGAGATATTAAAAAGTAACAACGAGTCGACACAACGACGCGTTGTGCGAGCGTGCAAGTCGAGAATCCGTGGATAGAACAACCGTTTATTAATTTACATTCGGGTACTGTATTACCTCCAAACAGTTATGGTCCATGGCAACACAGAAATTTTGTCAAATGGTCCATTACTTAAAAGTTAAGAACCACTGCCCTAAGGCATATGAACCGTATGACCCGAGTGTTTGAGAAATGTGATGTAGGGTATCGGGTTCCTGTTTTGCAACGTTACAATGGTTCTATGTATATGGTCTATATTTATGGTCTTATGAAGCTTAGGTATGTAGGTATAGCTAGCCTTGTGCAAACATTGTGTTCTGGGTACTGATGAAGTATGATATAGCTGTTGAGTTGATTTGCAAGAGAATACTATTAATACTATTGTGTAGGATTAAGTTCTTCTAACTTAACAGATACATATGTGTAGCTGGTGAGTTTGTTGTGCTACTTCTTCTTAGCTAAAACACTAGGAAGTGGTGAAGGGCGTTTTGGGGGCATGTCTCGTGTAATATTGGCGTTCAAAAAAAGTGCTGATTCAAAGCGTAATTTAAATAAAATGTTTTCTTTTTTGATTATTTTTCAGAATGGTCATTCAGAAGTTCAGCGTAGACAGAACATCACCCTAATTGCATAACTCACTATCAATCAGAATCTGAATCATTTTGAAGGATATTGCTAATCCATTGCTTCATATGTTCGATAAATTTATTTGCTCAGCAACGTAAATAACGCAATGAATGTTGTTGAACTGTCAAAATGAAAGCCATTCCTTCTGTTGAGTGCGCAGTTTTTTCATTTTTTTTTTATCATCTTTGGTTATGAGACTTTCTTAACTTTTTGTAACTGCTGCCCATCTCAAAATCAAGTAGTGTATACAAAGACAATATGGTAAAGTAAAGGTGGCATAGATTGTATGTGACATTAACATTCTATTGTAAGCAAATTATAAACCTGTTACTAATTGCGCACCTGCGTACTTAACCAACGAGTTATTAGAGTGTAAGAGAAATCAGGTTTTAGCGAAATACGCCTCTAAATATACATTGTGTGTAATTTATAAACACCAGCCTGAGGGATACTAAATACTGCTTTCTGAAATATCCGCACTCAAGATTTTGCATAATTATCATTTATTGAAGTGATGCATAAACTCATGCTTTCTTCCCATGGGCTAAGGCAGCATTAGAACACTGCTACAATTCTTACTTACCTAGGTACGGTCACCAAAAGTGATAAGTAACCAGGGTCGTCGGATATATTTGAAGTTTAGTAAGAAACCAATTAATGTTTTCGAATAAAATTTAATTTAATTACTAGAAAACAAACAGTTCATTTATCAAATTTAATTTAATTCGAAAAAATCCACCGGTTTCTTACTAAACTTCAACTATATCCGAAGACCCTGGTTACTTATCTCTTTTCTTCTCGACGTTTATATTGTAATAACGTGGTAATTGCAACATACAAGCCCAATGCCATTATTTTTGTCGATTCAACAATATTCATTGCGTTATTTACGATGTCGAGCAGAGGAATTTTTCAAACATATGAAGCAATGGATTATGAATGTCCATTAAAATACTTCGGATTGTGATGAAAAGTGTGTTACGCAATTGAATGATGGCTAAACGCATGCTCCAGTCAAAAAAATGAATGCATTTATTTTAAAACCTTTAAACTTAAAACTCTCACCACCGTTTCACAAAAACATAGATCAACCCTCAGCTCCCCACAGGCCATAGATGTCCTCTTCATCAACAACTCAGTAGGACAAACCCGGGCCTTAAATCATGGCGTCCGTGGATTGGCGCTAACGTCCACATCCGCCCACAGACTATCAATTTCGGAGCCGTCTAGCCAGACCATAAGTTATCGAATTTGAACCTCGCTTTTGGGAGCTTAATTATTGATTGCTGAACTTTACACCGTTGGAGACAACGGTTTATTAAGTGTTAAGTTAACACTATTACTAATAAGTGGTCTAGGATATTTTGTTGCTGCGTTTATGTCGTGATTTCCATAACGTCCTTACATCATTCAGATTCAGAATCAGCCAGGCTGGAAGCAAAACAGGCGATGCAATAACTACCCCGGTTCCCTGTACTAGTTTCCCGTTTTTCAAAGGCTGGTCGAAGCCTTTAATTGCGGGCCTTAGTCTACTAATTTACAAATGTTACAATGGTTCCGCCATTGTGTGTTTTTGACAGTTTTACCATACAAAAAGTCGCTTCGGGAAAACCATTACAACGTTTGTAAATTAGAAGACATGGCTTCCTGTAAATCTGTATCTGTAAAATGACGTCACAGGAGATGTGGCACTCGCAACAGAACGATGTCAAGTCTGTTTTCCATCTGTCAATATTCCAAACTATGATTGCTTGATTTGTGTCATGAATGTATTAACAGAGACTGCATGTGTCTATGTATTAACTTACCTACACACGTAACGTACCCCAGCATCTTAATTGGGCACAAACATCAGTGCGTCAACCATCATATAACTAACCCAACGTACGATACGGGAATCAACCCTTCTGTGTCCTTTACCACAAAAGCTGGACGCTCCACTGACGTATTACGTCATCAGTTATGTCAGAATAATAGCTGTCATCTCCCTGTCATCGCAGAATTTGAAACTGGCACTGTTTCTGCAATAGTAGAATTGCTTTTTATCACGTAGAACCTAATTACGTCATTACTTCATTAGGAGACTGTGTGTTTTTCAGTACCCGTTGTAAGTACAACTTTGAAATGCTCTCAAAGGGATGTTATGTATAGAAATGCATACCTTAAAATAGTAACGCATTATTCATTCAATTCATTACAAAAATTACACGTTGTAATATTTCATATTTTTTTTTACGATAGGGGAGGAGATTCTCGAGCGTTATTAATAAATTATTGGGTACCTTTAGATTTTTTGTACTAATTGGACCACACGGCCCGAGAGGGTTAGTACAGTGGCGGTCATAATTAGTTATGGTGACTTTAGTGCAATAATTGTGAGGGGTTGCATGCGAAAGGTTTTTTTTAATATCTAAAACTTTATTTTACGTTGAAGGACCTGTGTATCCGATAAGAGGCCGACTTTTCGTCAGATCAAATTATATAACGATTTGTAAAACTATCAAAACGTTTTCTTTCTTCTTTAATGTACCAGCAACGTTATAAGCGACCCTGAATATAAAAATACAAATTCAAAGACAGTGAATGTTTATATACAATATGACTGTCTAGAATGCATAATAAAATATAGGTGATATAAATACATATATATCATGGTGGCCACACAAAAATTGGAGCACTTCCTAATTCATTAAGAGTACGATAGAAACATCATACGGTTTATCTACAATTTGATGAAAATACCACTTAATTATAACAACATAAATAGTCCGTTCGAATTTAGTTCAAGGTTTATTTCAAAACGTAACAAAACATGTTTACGCAGTCACGAAAAAAAATCTATAAAATACCTTTTAAATCGAACACGTTGTCACACAAATTAAAATTGATTACAAAAAAAATGAGTACTTTTTTCGGCCGCACGTGTAACATGAACGATGGTATAATAAAATATGTCACACCATAAAAATATGGTTTTATTAATAGCTCAGGATGGAATTATTAAGGCGGGCATGGGCCATAATGGATAGGTTTATATCAGATCGGAATGGTAATATAATTGAGCTTAAGCTATCTTTAAGCTTGTTTTCTTTTTGATAATAGAGCGTAAGGAATATAATTTATTTATTTGGGTGTGATAATTAATAGCCATGTTTAAATCTATAACTATACATATTATAAATAAAATACGCTTTTCGTGTCTGTCTGTGTGACCGCGTTGATCTTCTAAACCGGATTTTGATGCGGTTTTCACTATCATTTAGAGAATTTAATTTATATAATTAAATTATAATTATTATATTGTAATTATAATTATTATTAACTCATTAATATTAAACTTACATAATATAATAAAGACGTCTTGATGTTTTGTCAAGTCGTAAAAACCGTGCGAAGCAGGAGCGGGTCGCTAGTTATAAATAACATTGTTTCGTTTTATTCTGTGCCGATCGTTTCTACGTTTATCGTGAATGAAATGGCGTCCGGTGATGATCCAAATTGTATTACAGAAATGTAAAGCATACTTCATGTGCGTTCAATCGATTGATATAAACGAGCGATGTATACAGCCGTAATCAATCGGCGAGGTAAAATAGATTGGTAGAGAGGGTTGGCATGCATCTAGGCATGTGTGTAACAATTGGCACACATGTGAAAGATTAAAATAAGTAAAAAAATTAAAAACAAATAGTATGCGAACAAAATAAGGCTATGGTTTTAAGGCGCGGTAAGAAGCAAATTTTTAGGTAATTGACAATAGCGCATCGCGGCAACAAATAATGTTCAAAACAGCGATGAGTTTGATGTTAGTTGCATCGAATGACCATCAAAATAAAAGTACTTTTGCAGTTTTAATTAAATTAAAAAATAAATGCACGGCTCCGTGGAATAATTTGTAGGTATTTCTTTAGTTGATTGAATTCCCTTTATTAATATTACATACTTATTTTTTTGTCTACTATATACTGTATATACTGTGTACTATATACTGTATACAATTTTATTTTTATGAAATATTTTTTGTCTTTTCATTGAACATTTGACAATACACTCAATTTTTTTCTGGCTTGTATTTTGTATTAGTACAAAATACAAGCCAGCTAACTGCTAACTGCAGCTAACTGTGCGACAAAAAACAGCGTTTTCCGGTTTCCTACGTTTGGCAGCGCCTTAAATTGTCTTTGATACATCAGGTCAGGACTCAGCGGCATATTCCAATAAAATAGGTTTTTCAGCTAAATCGCTATTGGTCGAATTTAAGCATTGACTAACAACCGTATCCTTATTTTGACCATTCGCATCGTTGAAATACTGCTCCATATACTAAATATGATGTAGCTATAACTCCATAAGTCCATACATTATAAACAGAACCCTTTGATGCAATAGAAACACTCATGAATTTGTCCACGTTGCTTCCAATAAATCATTTAACGCATTAGAGTTATTTCTGACTCAAGATATAGTAATGATAATACTTAATAGTCCTCCTATATAGCGACTAACAAGCCCTCTCACATTTGTCTTATAACCCTTTGATATTTGTAAAAAATTGAACCATAATTCTGAAGGACAAGGTTGAATATAACTTGTTGTTGTTCCTACTCTACAAAGCTTTTAATCTGAACTGCATTTTGCTCGAGGCTGTACTAAATAAAAGTTGGCGACAAGTCGTTGTAAGTTTTACGAAAGTAATAAGTAAGTTCTTTGTTTACGAAATTTTTGACTTAGAAGTTTGTAATTAAGTTGTTTCCGTCAGACTATTATAAATAGACCTTCGTTTTTATACTTACAGCTAAATATTAGTTTTATACAACAATTTGTAAGCGAACTGATAAATAAACAAATTTTTCTCTCACAAAAAAAAAACATCGAATATTGAATTAAAACCAAATTTTATAATTAATAAAATGTAACAATCGTAACAATCCCTGTTACCAAAACTACTGGACTTATTTACTGAATTCCCAATCTTTTTTTTTAGTACGGGATTGGCTTATTTTTTTTGGCACGCCAGTGTAGTGTACCCTTTGAGTACAGTCGGCAACGTGTTTCTTTTTTCAGAAAGTGCTTTGAATTGTAAAACTTGAGCACTTTGTAGACACGCAACAGTGCCAAAAGTGCTTCGTTAGGAACTCGTAACAAATAATATTTTCATTGAAACAAATCTTTAGGTAATGCACTAATGGCTGCTGGTACAAAATATAGGCATCGTATGAACTGATACAATGAAATTAAAGTAACAAATAGGCGTTTGATACCTAAGTACTTATTTATTTTTCCTACACACATTTCATACTAGAAGCTTATTATAGTCTTGGTTATGTATGCACTGTCGTTGGTGTCCCAAATAAATAAATTAATTCTCATTCAGCAGCATACAGCATAATCAGCCTATAATGATCCCACTGCTGGGACACAGGCCCATAATCCGCCACGCGGGCCCAGTGCGAGTTGGTAGCTGTCACATGGCTTCGAATTTTTAGTTCTAGGACGTGCTGGTTTCTTCACGATGTTATCCTTCACCGTTTTGAGAGCATTGGTGATGTAATTATTTACACAAAGTATAGCGCCTGGCTGGGTTCGATTCGAACCCACGACACAAAACTCGTAAGTCGGGGCCGATACCACTGGGCCACCACTAAAGGCTCCTTCAAACAGGCGCGACACGCGACGCGAAACAAAGGCACCGCGTGTCGTGCGACGAGCGGTGCGTTTATTTCTCGAGTGATTTTTGTCGCGTATCGCGCCTGCTTCAAGGAGTCTTTACTCTCTTAGCCTCCACTCATTCCAATAATTTCAATATTTCTGATACATTATTGCTTAACATTTAGCGCACAACATAATAGCTATTCAATGTATTATCGTTACGTAAGTAAAGCAGGGTGCAATGTTTATTGTTTACCTTCCCACGCGGGTCATGGCGTCGATCAAGGGAAGTGATATTAGATATTAATATCGAACGATTGTACGAGTATAGCGGAGCGGCGGCGGCGCACGGTGGATCGAAAATCGGCTGTAGAAGACATAGGATCTCGATTTCTTAAATGTTATTTTTTTTGCTGGAAATGACTTCTGCTGATCATTACTGTTCTATAAAATGACATATGAAGTAAATGTGTGCACAAATGGAAGAGTTATAATTTTTATAAGAAAAAAATGTATGGAGCTAATATGAAAAATCGAATTATCTCCTAAACGGCATGTTTAACCGTAATATCCTTGGAGGTGGTCATAGTGCTAATTATTTATAATTTTTTGGTTGCGGATTTGACGAAAAATTTCATGCCGTTTTTTTTAAAAAATCGTCAAAATATTTTCATTTGTTTTTTCATATGAAACGATTCCTTTTAGTGTTTATGTTGAAGAACACGGACTTTTAACTACACGTAACATAAAATAGCATCACTCCTATATTTTCGAAGGAGTTGGCAGAGGTTTATAGTACACCCACACGTAGACAACTATGTTTGAGCTAGTTATTTATCAACACATCATGAGTTTTAAAACTTTTCATACAACCAAATTACCAATTGTTTACTCTTCTAATGAGTCCGAAAAGAAGTGATTAAGTAACTACACTGATTAGGTCTTCTAATGAGTCTTTATAGGTGATTTAATGATTTTCAATATCTCACGACAATGCCAACTATGGATTACATTCAACTTTTCCTGATAAGTAAGCTAATTTGTTAATTAGCAGTGCTATGAGTTCTAAGAATAGTTAGTGACAATTATAAATTTTCATTAGCTAATGAGAAGATAACTAATGAGGGTAGTTACCTAATTATTGGCGTTTTGCAATAAAAGGGCTAAAGTTTTGTTTTATAATTTAGTTTGTTCACAACTGTGTAACTGCTAACACTAAATCTGCGACTATAAAATCTTAGAATGGAAAGTTTAATCACGAATTTAGACTTGTTTGTTTCTTGTTTTGTGTGTTCTTAATATTTGGGTTAATAACATATCGAACTTTTTAACTTGGACACTAAAAGGGATCGTTTTACATGTAAAAATAAATAAAAATATTTTGACGATTTTTTTTAAAAAAACGGCATTAAATTTTTCGTCAAATTGGCAACCAAAAAATCATAAATAATTAGCACTATGACCACCTCCAAGGATATTACGGTTAAACATGCCGTTTAGGAGATAATTCGATTTTTCATACTAGCTTCATACAAATTTTTCGTAAAAAAAAAATATTTCCTTCGTTTTTGGGCAGAATTAACTCGGGTGTCATTTTTGTACATAGTAATGATCAGCAGAAGTAATTTCCAGCAAAAAAAAATAACATTTAAGAAATCGAGATCCTATGTCTTCTACAGCCGATTTTCGATCCACCGTGCGGCGGTAGAATGTCCGCCATATTATATCATGTTACTAAGTGTGTGTATTATGTTATTGGGGCTACGGGTGTTTCTCTTCTCATTTGAGAATTTATTGAATGAATATCTGTCTTTTCGTAATCCTACAAAAAAAAATCAAACTCAAAACATTTATTTCAAATAAACCAATTACAGGCATTTTTGAACTGTCAAGGGGTCGGTCAGTCAGAAAAATGAAGCTAGTTACCCATTCCAAAGCGTAGTAGGTACCTATGGAGAAGAACGGGCAAGAAACTCCATGGACATTCTTTTAAATCAACATAAATAGTTCCAAAAAAAAAATTGTTTACATCATTGATGTTGCAATTATACATGTGAGAACGATATAAAAAGACGTGCACGTTAAAAGCGTCCGTAATAAATACGATAAAAACAACAAAAAAAACAAATTAAAATAAGCCGTGGCAGCTTAGAGATAACCAGTCCCTACTGAAGGAACCCGTTCACGAACATAATGTATGGATCAGCACCATTCAGCTCAACCATTTTGAACGGCACTTATTGATCCAAGACACACGCCAACACCAGCGAGACCTGTAATCCGCGAAGGGTTAATCAGAGGTATACCTTTAGTACACCCGCATTTAAATAAAAGAAAGTAAGATAAAGTATTTATTGGGACTCGCACAAGATTATCATAAACTAAACACACTCATAAAAAAAAAAAAATGTAAATTGAAAATAACATCAGAAAGTCCTGTATGAGGCCAAAAGGCCTCTATCTTAGCATGATGCTGCGACATTTCGCCAGTTATGTTTAAGTCCCATGTAATAGGGGGCGAGCCTATTGCCTTCAATCGGGCACAAATCAAGACTCCGGGCTGCTTCTGAGCAATTCCAGATGGTAAACACCAATAACACTTTGCCTGACCCGGGAACCCAGGAACCCCCAGTTTCAAAGTATTAAAAGGATCCTGGAGGGTTCTAGGATCGTCTTAATACTTTCAAGATTAAACTTCTGACTATTTTAGATTCTCAATGGTAATTTACAGGCCCTGAAAGTTAACTCCGTATAGGCATTTAACCTTTAATTACTTGGAACATGTAGATAAAACCTCTAAGGGCGGGTAAAAAGTGCCATTCATTAGTGTATATATTTTTTTCATCATGTCAACGTCTATACTCTACAACTTATAAGGGTCATAAAAATAATACAATTTTGAACCCGTCTAATAATGTATTATGTTCATATGCTTTTCCTAAAATGTCTGGACCGCGGACCTTAACGGGGATGCGCTAACATAGCCCGCGAAATTAAAATTTACTTACGATTTTGCAATTTGCAGGTCAGTGTCTGGTTGTATGTTGATTAAAATATGATTCGCGACCGAAACAAATATGGCTTTACAGAATTATAATCAATAATACAACTCCTTAAGTTTGAATTGGCCTCAAATGTCATGATTTCATGAAATAGTCATTCAATAGAGTAATGTTAACTTAGAAAGATGTATTGATGATTTTTGTGATTATAATTTTATAAATAAATATTTGATACGACCGCGAATCATATTTATATCAACATACGACCTGATATTGACCTGCAAATTGCAAAAAACGGAAGAAACTTTGAATTTCGCTTTCTTCCATGACGCTTTCGCCTTAAAGTTTAAACTAACAAGCTCACACACAGACAGACCTTACCAGGCGCCATGTGTCTTTTTGCAAAGCCAGCCGTGCTTAAACCCTGTGGCTGTGTAAACTGTGTGAGAGTGGAGCGTCTCCATTAAAGTCAATTGAACAACGAGTGGCGGACGAAGGACTCATGTTAGAGAGAACCATGATTTGTTTTCTTTCGTTTACCAAAGAAAAGTTGGATGGATAGTGTGAAATATGGTATGGAGAGAAAGGGTGTGACTCCCGTGATATCGACTATAGGCTCCTTCATACAGGCGCGACACGCGACGTGAATCGCACGCGAGGGGTGCCTTTGTGTGACATGCGATTCGCGTCGCATGCCGCGCATGTTGAGAAGTATGAAAAAAAGACATGTTGCGCGGACCCAAAATAAATTGCGATAAGGGTAGAAGATAAAATCTTCTATATTATAATAACTTTCTTACCTTTTAAAATCAGGCAAATTAAGACACTGTTAATTCGTTTTCAGAAGTAGAGAATTTAAAATTGTATGCCCTCCATTAAAATGTATATACAAACATTTGAAATATGTATGCAACAAGTAGTGGAAGGGCGTGCAATTTTAAAATAGACAATCTCCAATAAAAAAAAAAATGGTAGCGTTAACAGCTAATCATCCATCTCAAAATGACTCCTTGAAGCAGACTACTGTATTAGGGCTCCTACAAACTGGCGCGACACAAAGGCACCAACTGTCGCGCGACGAGCGGGGTCTTTGTGTCGTGTGCGATTTGCGTCGCATGTCGCGCCTGTCTGCTGGAGCTTTTATATGTTTCAATAACTTTTTTTATTTGACGTAGCTTAACTTCCGACTACTACTAACAACGTAATGACTATTGTAATAAAACAAAAACAAACTTCCTAGTCAACTTCAATTACTTCCTAGATAACCGAAAAGTAACAACTCTTCCTTAACTGTATTTTCTTTCTTCACTTACAAAACTATTTTAAATTCTTGCCTCCCTCTAACATACCCCTCATCGCTGCGCCATCAAAGCCGTCTGCTTGAAACACGTATTCTCATGGGAAACGACGGAGCACCGCAGTCCATGTAATTAAATTATATCGTACTTTAACTGATTTTATTTACACCATACACTTGATCCTGAGTTGTGTCTGTTGTTCGGCGGATTCAAGTTATGGGGGATAAAAGAGTTAAGGTTATTGTGAGTAGAAACCTTTGTAAAGTTGTCTCTTTGTGCAATTTTAGGCGATTTAATTGAATAAGGGATGAGACCAAATCGGCAAACACTGTAGCGTATTTATTGTCTTTGGTCATTTTGTCGGACAGAAAATAGACTGAGAGTCAGTGAAAACCTTCAGCTTTCTATGAAATGTTGTCTTGTAAAATGCTTAAAGTTCAATGCACTTTAGGCCAAATACAAATATGAACATTTAAAATAAAAATATTCGACAACAGCAAAGCGTTTGCCTATCACTGCCAGAGCAGCTCAATATTTATTGACCATTGAGCGCCACATAGGAAATATTTTTCACTCCCGACCGCAAGTTTGACATGTTCAGCGGTGGAATACAAAACAATAAAAACCGTATAAAAAAAAACCTGGTATTTACGTTACCGACCGACCCAACCATAAAAGTCGGGCCAAAAAATTGTAACAGTAGCAGCAACAAAAGAAATAAATACTACGTACACTGGAGTGCAAAAAACTGTATTGACGTAAACTGATGAAAGGCTCTCCAGTGGACGAGTACTATTCGGAATTGTTCCTTTTTTTACGGCACTGTGCCAGTGGTGCACTGCTGGCCGTAGTTAGGTATCCTTCAGTCAGATAAGAAGTACAGATATTTGTTTACTTAACAGGAGTGTCGTTAAAAATGGCTGCTTGTTGAACAGACTTTATTTTTAGTTATATCACGTTCATTTTCTACTAAGAGTTGTTTTTAAATAGATTTATTACGTGGTTGAGCTGATGTGGATAAATGAGGTACTTAGGTCGTCTCGTTAGCTAACAGCATGTCTTAGAAGCGATGAAACGCCTACAATTTATTCGTAACGGAGCAGGATAAGTAATTGTTCACGATATTCTTTATAAAATAACCAACGGTAACTAAATACGGTTTATTTTTTGTATCTTCTTTTTGACTGGTTTAAGTAACGCCTTTAAATCATTCATTTTTAAACACAGTCGCCACGCTTGTGATTCAAAAACAATAGGTGGATTATATTTGCTTTCAAGTTGTTATAAACTGTTAGAATTCTTCCCCATACATACGAACTGGTATTCAAAAAAACTTGCAATTTCGAACAATCTAATTAATTCTAGCTCTACGCCACACACCAAACTAAAGCATTCACTGCACGATTCACGAAATTCGCAACAAACCATATACCGAGACACAAAAACATAATCTTAGATCAACAATTTACTACGCATCGCACTAAAAGTAGTAATAACAGCAAAAGAACTTACAGAAAAATTCGCGAGAGGGCGTTCAACCGCTCGCGGTCGTTTTTTGTGGCCCGACGCGCAACCGTGATTGGACTTCTGAGGAAAAAATCATATCGCGTGATGTTTTCATGCAAGGTTACTATTATTTCAATGTATGTGAATAAAAGGAAATAATAAAGAAACAAGGCCATTTGAGAAAGAATGGATCAATTATATGATGTTTGGTGGAACGAGATTGAGTTGTGTTGCTTTGAATGTCAGCTTTCCGTGGGTCTATAAATGTAATGTAAAGCCTGATGGACACGGTGCGATTTAATTGCCTGTGGCATACCATAAGTTGATGCAACAATGAAAGTTGCACCGTCCAAACAGCATATCGACGATGCAAGTCATTTGTTTTAATTTTACTTTATGCTACAGGCACTTGCATCAAGTTGTTAAACTATTTCGTCTTTCTTCCTGAAAGTCTTAGAGTGAGAAAAAATCTTGAAGAAAAAGAACAGAAAACCTCGAATGAACTAAAGTTTCAGTTGTTTAGCGCTATTATCAGTAACAGGAACACGTGCACACAGGAATTACGGCCAGTTCTCACTGAAGTTACTCTTAAGGCGGAAGTGTCTCAGTAGCCCACGAAATTCAAATTTTCTTACGTTATTTGCAATTTGCAGGTCAATATCAGCTTGTATGTTGACTTAAATATTATTCGCGGCCGTACAAATATTGATTTATAGAATTATAAAAGTAAGTATAAACAAAGTTAATTAAATTATAAGGAAGTCCCGAAATGAAAATCAATGACAGTATTAAATGGGTTTTCTTTTTCATTTAATTATTACCTACTTAAGTTTCGACTAGATGAAGCTTTGTCAGAATTTCTAAAAGCGACTCTATTCTAATTTTTATTAAGTTCCATTTCAGGAAGACTTTTATTGACTTCTTGTCGCATTCTATAGATTCATTTTGGATATCCGTTAGCTCGACTGAGGTTGCTCTTGTGGCTTTCAGGTTCTTGGTGGTTTTTTCCCAAAACATGGATTATGTAAATGAATGCAACAAGATGTATATTTTCCAGTGGGAAAACAGTTTAAATAAACTTTGTATGTAACATAGCAATAAATAAGAACATTTACAATAATAGTGAGTGTTGAGTAGTAGTGTCCATATTTGACAATGTGAGACTGATTTTTATGATGATCATAAAAATCATCAAAAAGTCTCAATAAGTTCATATTACCCTATTGAATGACTATATCATGAAATCATGACATTTGAGGGCAATTCTAACTGAAAGAGTTGTATTGTTGATTCTAATGATTATAATTCTGTAAAGCCATATTTGTTACGGCCGGGAATCATATTTTAATCAACACACAACCTGACAGTGAGCTACAAATTGCAAAAAAACGTAAGTTAAGACGGAATATTTATTTATTTGCGGGTAAAAAGTTCGTTTACATCTACAAAGCAACAGCAACAGCTAGGATACATCTCTATCTATACATATTATAAATTAAAGTCGCTTTTCGTGTCTGTCTGTGCGACCACGTGGTGCTTCTAAAATACGCAAAGGATTTTGTTGCGGTTTTCAAGACTATTTATAGCACTTATTCCCGGAAGGCTTATGTGTAAAAAATACTCGCTTCTGGCCGCGCATGAAACTTCTTGTTCCCCAGACCCACCCCGTCGCATCGCATCGCCTGCCCGCGTTATTACTTCGTATTCTCATAGCGTTCTTTCTGACTTTTCTTCTTTTTGCTCGGCTCCTAACTCCTAGCGTGATGTTTAATAAGCCTTCCCCAAGAATTGGGCTATCAAATGCAATTTTTTTTTTTCATATCCGACCGGTATTTCTAGAGGGGTTTCTAAATACAAACTTAAAAACAAACAAATTTTATCTCTTTATAATAATAGTAAGTATAGATTAATATTAAACTTCGATATAATACAGAAATCTCAATGTTTTGTCGAGCCTTAAAAACCGTGCGGAGCAGGGGCATAATAAGAACTGAACGACTACCGTTATCACCAAACACAGTCATGACTGAATGCAGTTTGTAATAAATAATCAATTTTAGCACAAATTATAACTTATCTTTTGTTACAAATGAATCATTGTAATTACTCAGTTCCTGCTGTCGACTGTCGGATGCTGTGGTCCACACACGTTCGTATATCTTGTGGCGACGGTTTTGTGAATTTGAAAGATTATTGTTAATTTTCCATTTCGTTTGAAGTGACTGACGATTTAATAGTTTTGGTAAGTTTTCTTTTTATATTTTGTAGATATGTAGTATCCATTAATTCGTTTTAAAACCGTTTTAGATTTGGGCACAATAAAGTTATAAAAACAAATCATATAATTATCTGAATTTAAATTATTTCAAATCCTAATTACAACGATTGCGTTCTGCCTTCGGGTTGTCATACCCGTTGGATTCCCACCTGAAGAAGATATTATTTCAGCTTGTGCATTAAGTGCAATGTCCAATTTTTGCAATAGTAGGAAGAATGATTTTATTATATATTTTTAGTATTAAGTATTAGTTCTAAAACCAAGCTGTCCATTCGTAGATCTTTCAGTCGTTTCGGGTAGTCAGAAGCCCAAAAGTCTGACAACCAGTCTTACCAAGGGGTATTTTGTTACCCAGAAACCGGGTTGTGGAAGTAAGATAGGCTGTCGCTCCATGTAAAATACTGGTATTCTGATGCATTTGGTTAGACTAGAAGGTGACCCCAACATAGTTGCCAAATCAAGCCGAACGAATATAAAAAATAGTACCTCATTCAGTAACAGCATCGCGTGTCAATCAACACTCACGTACCTATATACCTACTTCCGATAATGACAGACAACGTGACACGCGGCTCAACACGCTAACAGAATATTTTATTAACTCACTGCTGATGCTTGATTACTTGTATAAACGAACGGCATATGTATTGCATGTTAAAGGAGATTCGACTTACACCTACTCTTCCAGCTCCCCTAAATGATTCCAGGGGCGACGGACTCGGGGACGTCCGTCGCTCCCCATACATCAGTAGTATCAGGACCCGAGGCGGCGGCGCGTAGTGTTCCACGCGCGCACCTCTTAGACGTCGCGGGGGTGTCAAACACCTCACTCCCCCCGCTCGACCAGACGGGGCCCGCCGAGGCAGGCCGGACCAGTCGAGGGTTGCGGAAGAATCGTACGTTCCCGTGACTCGCGGCGCAGGTGTGAGATGGAACACCAGGGCGGTTTTTAGTCAGTAAGAGTCTGACAGACCCCTCCGCCCCCCCAGGACGGAAGACATCCATGAGGATTTACCACCCCGGATCAAAAAAAAAAAAGGTTCAACTTGATGAAATTCCCGGCTGAAAACTGGAGTCGGAAAGAGGGACTAATCTAAGACTCAAACTAGGCATCGGTCGCCTTAATTGATTATAAAAAGTGAGGCGTTTCACAATCCCAAATTCGTAAAACACCAACTTTTGTTAAGGCCCATTTCCGGGCAAATGAAGTTGAAGGTTTTTTTTTTTTTTTTTTTTTTTTTTACCTTGTGGGTAGTTGTTACGAATAGTGAAAAATTTTTTTGCTCTCATTTTAATAATTCATTAAAATTACAAATAGCTTTAATTTGACTATTTTAATGTATAGATATACATGCTAGCATAAAGTACCCACCAGTATAGTGTTATCTCCTAGAACGCATTACACAGCAATCAAAACAACATACTTTATAAAACCATGGAAGCACTGAAGGTATCATTGTCAGATATGATGTCACTGTTCCAAAAGAGGATGTCAAACTTTGAGGCTGAACTGCAGAAAAATCCTTCAGGAACTTCAAGCAGCACGACGGAAAGTTTAATAGAAGACTTCACTTCGTTCAAGAAGTTTATACTAGATGCGTTGGGCTGTCTTCAGCGGCAGTTGGAGGCATTGGCGCAGGGACTTGACAACCTTGAGATGCGTGGGCGCCGGAAGATGGTATTGTTGCATGGTGTTACCGAGCAGGCCAAGGAAGATACAGCACAGGTAGTCGCTGAGGTTGTTCGATGTCATCTGAAGCTAACTGAATTTACAGCTGCTGATATCAGGCGGTGCCACCGTTTGGGCAGACAAACAGGTGCTAGCAAGCCCAGGCCCATTCTTTGCAAGCTACTGGACGTCGGTGTCAGGGACAGTGTCTGGTTTGCCAAGACGAAGTTGAAAGGCACTGGTATAACTGTATCAGAGTTCCTGACGAGATCGCGGCATCAGCTCTTCATGTCTGCGCGTGAGAGACTTGGCGAAACAAATTGCTGGACTAAGCAGGGCCTTATATATGTTCTTTGCACAGACGGCTCCCGGCATCGAGTTAATTCACTGGATGACCTAAATAACATCGAGCAGGTCAGTGAAAAGGCCACGTCTCCCATCGCATTAGGATTGTCGTCGTCGCCGTCTCCATCGCCGGCACCGAAGAAAGGTCGGCGTGCTGCCGCGAAGAAGAAATGATTCTGTGCACTTTTTAGGTAATATTAACACCGTCCGAGTATCAGTTTTTGTTTATAAGTCGTACCCTCTCAATTTCACTAATTTTACTATAATTTCTCTACCCTTTTATCATTCCACAGTTGTATTTATTGTTCTTTAATTCTGTCTGTCAACTGTCAGCTCATTATGTCACGTTACGGCATGTCATTTGTCATTGTGATTTTCAAAGTTTTCGTTCAGAAACCGGTTGCCAGGTGCCCAGTATATTTAGGTTGCTTCTATTTTTCTGTATAACTTGATTATTTTTTATTGTTATTTTATGTCTATTTCTTCTTCTTTTCCCAAGGCATAAATTTATATAGTATTCTGTGTTACCCGGACGATGATAATTTTAAACTGTTGTTCGTTTTCACTTTTATTTGTTAACACTGAACTGGCGGGTGGATTTGAGTTAATTGCTCTTTTTATATAGGTATTTACGTTTATATTAATTATTTTATTTAGGTTTTTTTTTTTTTTTTATTTTTTTTTTTCATATATTTATAATTATATGTCTAGTGTCGATGTCAGATAGCCATAGCGACAGCGACAGCGAAAGCTTTTTGTCGGCTTGTAGTAATGACAGCTTTGTTAGTTTTCCATCCCTTGCTGACACGCTTGAATCTCAGTTCTCCGATGTACCTAAGAATTTTAATGTAGTCCATATAAATGCCCAAAGTATTCCGGCACATTACCCTGACATGTTAGCTAACCTAGACTGTAAGAACGTCCATGCTATCCTTGTCTCAGAGTCTTGGCTAAAGCCATGTCTCCCTTCAACTTCCTATTCCTTGCCGGGTTTTCAACTAATAAGAAATGATCGCGCACGTGGCGGTGGCGGCGGTGTTGCCATATACCTTCGTCCACATATTCCTTTTTCAATTGTCGATATGTCTGCACAACCTCCACCGCAGAACGCGGGCGAGCATCTCTTTTTGGAAGTAAACCTGAATCACGTGAAAGTCCTTTTAGGTGTTTACTATAGCCCTTCGTCACGTATAAATTACTTTTCCTCCTTTGAAAAAATCCTTGAAAACCTTACACCCTCTTACAGTCATTCGATCATCATGGGCGATTTCAATACTTGCTTATTGAAAATCGATTCCCGCTCCTCTTCTCTTCGATCAATAGTTCAGTCGTCTAATTTATCAATCCTTCCTTTAAATGCCACACACCACTTTCCAAACTGTAATCCCTCACTTTTGGACCTTCTCATTGTTTCCTCTCCTCAACATGCCAGCAAGCATGGTCAATGCCCGGCTGACATGTTCTCTTACCATGACCTATTATTCCTCTCCTACAAAATTCGCCCACCTAAGGCAAAACCTAATATTCTCCTGCAGCGCAACTTTAGTGGCATGAATACAGATGATCTCCGAAGAGATGCTAACAGCATTGACTGGTCTCCTTTAGTCAGCGTCGAGTCGATTGACGATAAAGTCAACCTGCTGACAAACAATATTGTGCAGCTGTACGATGTCCACGCTCCCATTCGTGCTGTAAAAATTAAACATCTTCCGGCACCATGGCTTACAGACGATATAAGAAGTGTCATGCACAGGAAGGCTGTAACTAAAACTAAATTTAAGTGTCGACCCTCGCCGTCGAACCGGGAGGTTCTTGTGAATGCTCGTAATCGCTGCAATAGGGTGTGTAGAGATGCCCAACGCCGCCATATCCACACCTCAGTTGAAAACGGAGATCCAGCTAAAGTCTGGAAATTTCTTAAATCCTTGGGAGTTGGAAAACCGCGCCAGGAATCGATTCCTAAAAACTTAGATATTGATCTACTGAATCAACACTTCTCATCTGTGTCCCACTGTAATAGGACTATGAAGGCAGCTACAATAAACTATCTTTCAAACCTTCCAACTCCGGATCATCCCCCATTTATTTTTAGTCAATTCTCTGATTGTGATGTTAAGAAGAGCGTAGTTTCAATCACATCCAACGCAGTTGGTAGTGATTGTGTAAGTCGGAAAATGATACTCCCAGTCCTCGACGAAATCCTTCCTATCCTATGCTATATCCTAAACTACTCTATAACCTATGGCGTTTTTCCATCGATGTGGAAAGAGGCAAAAATCACTCCTTTACCCAAAAAATCTAATCCTACTTCCTTTTCAGAATACCGTCCTATCTCCATCTTACCTTTCCTTTCAAAAGTCCTTGAACGTCTTGTCCACAATCAGCTTAGTGCTTTTCTTTGTAAGAATAGTCTGCTGAATCCTTTCCAATCCGGTTTTCGTCCTGGTCACAGCACCGCTACAGCTTTAGTTAACGTCACTGATGACATTCGGTTAGGCATGGAAGCGGGAAATCTAACGGTTCTTTGCTTACTGGATTTTAGTAATGCGTTTAATACTGTCGATTTCGATATCCTGCTTGGCATGCTTCGCTCGCTTAACATATCTCCAACGGCGATTGACTGGTTTCATAGTTACCTGTATGGCCGCCGGCAGCGTATATGCATGGAAGAGTCTTGCTCTTCTTGGTGTTATACTGCTGCCGGTGTACCTCAGGGTGGCGTTTTATCTCCTTTACTCTTCGCAATATTTATAAACTCTATTTCCATAAAACTTCTTTCTTCCTACCACCTTTATGCAGATGATTTACAAATATATAAGCAAGCTGCCCTTTCGGATTTGGCTGATGCAATTAATATAGTAAACAAAGATTTGGGTTCAATTTGCGAATGGAGTGAGGCACATGGGTTGCAGGTTAATCCATCAAAGACTCAGGTCATTGTTGTTGGCAGCTCAAGGATGACCCCCAAGATAAACTGGTCGCAGCTTCCCCAAGTACAATTTAACGGAACTGCTATTCCAGTCAGCGAAAAGGTTAAGAACCTTGGGGTTTGGATCGACAAACATCTGTCTTGGGGTCCTCAGTTACAGGACGTAAGTCGCAAAATTTTTGCATCTGGTAAGTCCCTGAGACGATTGCGGAACTTTCTTCCAACTGCCACTAAAACTGCGCTTGCACAATCCCTTTTACTTCCCATCCTTGACTACGCTGATGTCAGTTATCTCGATCTCACTGAGGCGCAACTCGATAAACTTGAGCGACTTCAAAACTTTTGCATAAGATTTATATTTGGCCTGCGCAAGTATGATCACATTTCTGAATTTCGTACAAAGCTCAAGTGGCTTCCCATACGTCTTCGCCGGAATTCTCATATCTTGTTTCAGCTCTACAGTATTCTGTTCAACCCTAAAACCCCCTCTTATCTTAAAGAACGTTTCAAGTTCCTTCATGACACACATAATAGATACCTGAGGTCATCGGAAAACTTAAGACTAGAGATGCCGAGGCATTCCACCAGTTTTTATGACAAGTCTTTTACAGTTCAAGCAGTACGGTTATGGAATGCCTTGCCCATGTCGATAAGGCGTGCTCAATCTTTGTCCACTTTTAAAATTCTGGTTAAAAAACACTTCCTCTCTCCTTAAACATTGTCATTACATTTAGTTTCCTTACTCTTGTTTCATGTTTATTATTGTATATATTATATTATGTAGATAGGTATATGTTTTATGTATGTATGTATTTGTTGTATATGTAAATGGTACACCACTGACTACCTGCATTATTGTCTCTCCTTCTACCTTGAATCCATCCAAAGGTTGTCTGTAAAAGATCGCTTTTAGCGATAAGACCGCCCATTGTGTCACCCTATGTAAAATTTCTACTTTTATATCTGTAATTTTTATGGTGTACATAATAAAGAGTATTCTAAGGTCCTTGGAATAAGGTGAACGCGCAGCTGAGCCCGCCAAATTCAAATTGTCTTAGGTTTTTTGCAAATTGCAGCTCAGTTCTACGTCGTATGTTTATCAAAATGCAATTCGCAAGTTTAGGAATGAAATATTTACTGAATCAATCTCATAGGAAATTTGTGCCACCTAAGAATTTTCATGAAAATTCTTAGGTGGCACAATTTTATATTGAATTTGACGGGCTCAGCTGTGCATTCACCATAAGTAAGCAATTTATAATTTGGAATTACCTTGTATGACGTCAGACTAACCGTCAACGCTGAGCAATGAAGGCCATCTTCTGATACGACTTCGAACACCAATCCGTTTCGTTAAAGTGTGGTTATTATCATTAGACAAGTGCATTGAAACATGCTCCACGAATGGCGATAATAATAGTAAATAGTCCATTTTTTTTCCAGAATATTGTTGCAGAGATAGGGTTTTTATTGGTGGATACTTAATTGTGCGTTCGAAGGTCCCTGGGCAGTCAGGCCCGTTACCATCACGCCCTTTGTCTTACATTTTAACCACAACCTAAGCTATGCTCATATAGTTCGTGGCGATACGAGTGAAGAATTTGTAGAGGTCATAACAGTGGACTATACAAGTGTCTATGGAGGAGTCATGTGGACTTTGATAAGACAATGATGGAGCTACCTATGTGCCTCTATACGTCGTATTGCATAAAGCATGAGCCTAAGATCAGTATCAGCACAATTTGCAAATCAACTTCAATGTAAGGAAACCAGGCATGTAGCTGTTGGCACAAGTATTCTGTTCACGTACTTTGTTAACGATGGTACCGGCGCATGGTGATGGCATACCTGTTACAAAGTTTGTACTACATACCATAAGGGAATTTGTAACTAAATAGCTACTTACTGGTGGTCTGCGATGTCTATGAAATAGTCTACTTTTGTGTCTATCCACTCTGCAAATAAATCTTTGAATTTGCTGCTGGTCAGAGGGTTTTATTCCCGCATGGACCAAATATTTGCAAAATGTGCAGTTTTTATTATGTAATCCAATTTTAAGTCAACGCATCCACGATACAGGAGAAATTCATAGACAAGTACAAAAACATAAAAATCTTTAGTTTTCTAATCTGATTTATCTATGCGAGAAATGCTGATGCTGTGATGAAAACATTCATCTGTCTGCAAGGTTTAGTATCTAGCTAGCGAATGCCCTTTTTTATGCACTTGGAACTGCAAGGTATCTATAGATAGATACAATAATATCGGAAATACAATTTAAATTACCCATGTTACTCAAATATAACAGGCAGATGTGAGTGGAAACGCCGGGAGGGGTCTCCTTACTAGGAGGACATAATTATAGTGACCTTATTGGTGATGTTCTTCAGAAAGGTCTGGTGCGTAGTACTCGCAACCGACGTGCGTGTATGACCAGATGTAAATGAGGCAAAAGGAGAGGAAGGATCGTAGCAGGTGGCGTTCTGTAGTTTCTGCCTACCCCCATGGGAAGAAGGCGTGAGTTTATGTATGTATGTATGTATGTACCAAAATATATAATATCAGTCCTGTACACATTATGTAGTATTTTACACAAATAACTGCATCCTGTTTCCAATTACCCAAATGATGATAATTTAACTCACAAACACTATATTAAAAGTAATTAGCATTTAACTAACGTGCCTAAAACAATTGTTCAAACACGCTGTATATGAAGAGCTTATATTCCAGCAATAAAACCCATACGATTTTAGACCTTCATATAAGAGCTTAAGGTTAGATTTAGGTACAGGTTGCACCTGTAAGGGACGTTATACATGTTGAAGTTGCAAAATAGTAAAATGTAAATGCAGAAATGAATAGTTGTACAATATTATTATTAGGAAGAGTTTATTTTATTCAAATAATTATTTTCCGTAGAAATCCTGTTTCAAATAGAATGGATACTTATAGGTTACAGAAGGATGTACGTTTTCAAGGGAAAACCGGTTTCTTTAATGTGTGCACAGTGCACATACATAAACACAGGAAATTGGCAATTTCTAGGGAGGAAAGGCAAAAGGAATTATGTTATATTATTGATAGACTTCTTGTTAATGACATATAAGTCCTACTTCAGGGAATATACCAGCAGTATTATAAGTCCTTATAAAGAGGTTGAGTCACCGCAAAAGCGTAAAAATCAGCTGTCCAACCCAACCCTTCCTAAGTTCCTGCAACTGAGGAACTGGCTGTTCCCACTCTTGATGTTCACTGCCATACATTCCATTACGCTTATAATTATTAAAATGCTGCACACTCTTCTGGAAGCCACACGAGAAATGGTTCCCTATCCATTTGCATACAATTTTAAGACATAATATAACTTATAACATTGGCATAACGAAATACAGCATAATGATCATTACGCATAAGTGTTTTGCCATAATGTTTATTGCCATAATTTAACCTAACCTAACCATTTAATTATGCCAAAGTATTATTATGCCTCAGTATCCTTATGCTAATAAAAGTTATGCGAAAACGTTATGCCAAACAATATTATGTCAAAAAAAAATATGCTAAGAGACAGGTTCCCCGAGAAATTCAGTTAACTTCACCACAAAAGAACAGGAAAACATTAATGAAGTTATAAAAGATACCATTACTTAATTACAGCATGCAATCGAGCGAAACAAACGGAAGAACTGCGGGTAAAGGAAACTAAACTAATTAAATGATTCACGCACCTCGCTCCAGTGCCGGTTAACTGCAGTTTAACAAATAACTGGTATCTTGTCATGTAAACAGTTTTATTTTGTAGTTACATCCGTACTTTCCTGTAATTTAATTAGTCCGCTAAAATGAAATTCTGTTTGCTCCGATATTAACTAAGCTGTAACCTAAACAAATGGCATTCGCTTCAGAGCGATTCTATTTCTACAATCGCTATCGCTTTCGCTAATGTTTCCATCATACGAATCGAAAACTAGCGACAACTCTTGTCAAAAAGTGTCACTTGGCTACGCATCTCTATGGAAGTAATCGTTCGACGCTGTCGATTCGTTTCATAGAATCGAATGATTTTAACATAGTCTAGATAATTTGTATTCGTTGACAATGTCAACTCCATATTTTTTTTGGCTTTTCTACTAGCGTCATCGCTAATCGAATGTTACTTTGTCTCTCTGGTATCTCAAAAGACCATTTCAGACACAAATCTACATGGTCTTTACATGATCTGACCAAGATTATGTCTGGACTTCAAAACAGACTGTGACCTCTGAGTTTGTTTCGGCCTTTCTTCTCAGAGTAGTCAGATAGGAAACGACGACCTCATCTAGTTTTTAAAATTTGTTTGACGTGTAAAAGTGTTTGTACAAACCTACTTACAGAAATAAAATCATTTACCTTTTGCACTCCCGAATGTCTTCTGCATGGCTCTGTTTTCCTAGTACTTTCACTGTTCAGCTCATAATACGCGGGATTAATCACGATAGACTTGAAACCCAAGCATAGGAAGTTTAAATGCTATGTTGCCGATACAATATCACAATCCACTGCTTGACATAGGCCTTTCACAAGTTGCATCACAACATCTGGTGGCTGCCTTCTGCATGCTTCTATATATGTTTACCGTCATTATTATCCAAAGCCCCCACTTCACCAACTGCTGGATAGCCATCTTATTGCTTGTGCCAGTCTCCACGCTCTTGCATCTGCACCCTAATCGCGTATTATAACACACTATCAATCGCAATCTGAATCATTTTGAAGGCTATTACTAATCTATAGCATCATAATCAAAAAATTTGTCTGCTCAACAACGTAAATAACGCAATGAATGTTGTTGAACTGTCAACATGAAAGCCATTGCTACTGTTAGTGTGTTAAGCAATTACCTATCTGGTCTCATCCAGTTTCTACTGGTGATGGCAACAATGATGCGGCCCATCTCTTGAACATAGCCCTGGAATTTTAATCAGTCCAGGGCACATTTCTGGATAGACTGGGAAGCCAACCCTAAACAAATCAAATGCTTAGCCTTTTTCAAAATTATGTTGGGGTCAGCTTCCAGTCTATAACCGGATGCAGCTGAATACCAGTATATTATATGGAGCGACAGCTTAACCCGACTACTTAGCCACGAGCCCCTCTCGTCTTAAAACCCATTCATTACTCTTAAACATTCATAACCTGCACACCACTGAACACAAAGTCGCCCATAACCAGTTAATCTAAATAATCGAACACTAAACGTTACGACTTCCGATGGCGGTGTGTGTCGCCCTTAACATGCGTACGCGCATGACTCATGGCGCGAAATAAGCACTTGTCACGTGCCGGGGCAATGGCCCTTCAGTTAATGGCTTGTTGCAAGGGGGTAGGCAGAGGGCTAAAAGTTGTGTTTAATAGGAGATAATTTTAAGAGGGACAGGATTTATTTAAGAGTTTGAAATTGTTTATATTTTTGTGGAAAATGGGATATTTAACTTGTACCAGAATTATAATCATTAAAATCATCAATACAACCCTCTTAGTTCATAAAAACCTATTGATTGATATTTTATGAAATTGTTTTTCAATAGGATAATATCAGTCTGCGGACCCGAACCCATCGTGCCCATCCCCTTTAACCAGCTACGCAGATGGTTACAGGAGTACACCCATACACAAGCGGAGAGTTGGTGGACCTCGACACCCGGCTGTAGGCAGTCCAAGGAAGCCATGCCATCCTTAGATGACAAGCTAACCAAACGTTTATTACGTCTGGACAGGAACGGCCTGCGCCTGGTGACGGGGACCATCACGGGTCACTGCTCGCTAAACAAACACTTTCACACAATAGCCATAACGGACAGTCCTCTATGCAGGGCTTGCATGGAGGCTTAGGAAACCGTTGCGCATGTGCTCTTTGAAAGCACAGGCGTCACCCAAATTAGGTCACAAACCCTCGGGGCACCCAGATCCTACACAGATGCTCTCAGCAGACCAGGAGATATCATCAACTTCTGGAGGGAGGTGGGCTGGTTGGAGTAACCACCTACGGCCGCCATGGCCCACGCACAATAGTCCACATGAAGGACTAAGTGCGGAAACCATAACCCTAAAGAAGAAGAAGAAGAAGATCAACTGAGAGGGTTGTATTGATGATTTTAATGATTATATATCTGTAAATACATACTTGTTACGGTCGCGAATCATATTTTGTTCAACATACAACCTGACACTGACTTGCAAATTGCAAAAAACGTAAGAAAATTTGAATTTTGTGGGAAACCTGGCGCTTCCCCCATAACACAATCGTAGTACCTACTAATATAAACCATTTTAAAAACTACACTAGGCCTTAGTTAAAACTTAAATATCCCTGAAAACGCCGATCATAATCATTGGCAGCCTTGTTCCACCCATTAGTGAGTATAAGCCTCCTCCCTTTTGCGCCATGGTTTCCTAGTCAGTGCTAGTCCGATCCAGGAAAATGCCAATAGATATGCCAACTTATTAATAAGTCCCCTGCATGAGAGACAGATAGATCCGACTGGCAACACTTATCCAAGAGCTTAACGTATTTATTTCACCTGAAACTACAGCTAAAAATGCCATATTTCTTTAATTTCACACATTGGCTAACGTTATTTTCCAAAAGCCATTAATTTAAATGCAGTGCCGTTTCAACAACACATTATTAAACCCAGCACATATTAAGCAAGCATATTTATGACATATTCTACGTCAAAAAGTCATTTAAAATCAAAAGAGCAACGGGTATGACGTAAGCAAAACAAATCTGTAACATAAATACTAAATAGTGCTGGGAATTGTGAAATAAAACCCGGGACTTAAATGATAGGAATTGCGGGATTTATGGTTGCACGGGATTTTTAACCGATAGTCACCGTCAAAGTTAATGAACGCGACTATCTGTATTTCATGTGCAAGAAGGATAGTTGGAATTTATTATCATTTTGGCTTAGTAGTGCATAGCATATTTTTATTCCATTAGTTTAGGTTCGATAGATCAAACGTGTAAATCCATTCAGATAAAAAGTGATTACAGCGAGTTATCTTTTATCACTTGCAGGGTAACCAGAGCGAAAACAATATCAATATCAAACACACAATGACGCAGTTTTAGGTATTAACGGTATTAAGCACGTAGCGTTTACGTACAATGAAGTCGCATACAGCTGTTGTGGTAAAAACAAAAACTGTGTAACCACAATCAAAATCACTGTCACGTATAAACTGATGAAACAAAACATTTATAAAAACCACCAGATTTTGTATTCAACTTTTACGACTCGCCCTAAAATCCTCGATAAAAATCCCGGGATACCGGGACAGCAACCCGGGATACACACAACACTAAACGTTGCATAATACACACAGGATTTGAATCGTCAACTAGCTAGTTATTAGAATTGCAAAATTTTGCAAATCCCGCTAAATATTCCGGGATGCGTCACTTCGTTTGACAGAAGTTAGAGTTCTCGTTTACATGTACACCGGAGTTTATTTAGTCGCAAAGTTTCGGGGCTTTGCAGTTAGTATTCATAGAATACTTGTTTCCGAAAACTTCCGGACTTGCCTCAGAGCACTTTCCAAAACTTTTCAATGTCATAAATGGGCTTTTTGCTCAGCTTATCTGAAAAACTATGGAATAATATAAGGAAAACATTATGAATCTTAAAAAAAACTACTCAAATTGAGGTACGAGTAAGCAAGTAAAGCGAGCCAGTGATTGAATGTACTTGCCTCTCTGAATAAATATGTATGGAGAAGCCTGAATTAGAGCTTCATCATCATAATCATGATTTCAGCCGAAAGACGTCCACTACCGGTCATAGGCCAAACCCAAGCACCGCCACTTCGACCGATTCTGTGGTTCTCCCATCCAGCGGATTCCTGTGACCTTCATAAGGTCATTAGTCCGCCTTGTAGGAAGCCTTCAGACCTTGGCAAACCATAGAATAGAATACTCTTTATTATGTACACCATAAAAAGTACACATATAAAAGTAGAAATTTTACATAGGGGGACACAATGGGCGGTCTTATCGCTAAAAGCGATCTTTTACAGACAACCTACCAACCAACCACCAACCAACCAACCAACCATAATCACCACGCTTGGCAGTTTTTTGATTTTTAGCAAATCAAAGTGACTCTGAATCCATCTTCCAATATATGCACTTTTTACGACGCTGACAGCTGAGGTTTACCAATATTATAAATTCGAAAGTAACTCTGTATGTTGTGCAAGGAGATAGATGGCATCCTGGGAAAGGACATAGGCTACTTTTTGTCCCGGTAGCACGTTCCCCTGGGATCATTTCTGACATAAACGCGAGCGAAGCCGCTAATTCCTTATTTTTTACAACTTACAATCTTTGTGAAACCAACCCCTCAATTCCCACAAAATCGTTCCACAATAAGTACCAAATAATCTCATCATGTCACAACAATCTTATATATAAGTCTTCACTAAAAAGGTAACGGCACGGCTATACGTTACGGCAGAAAATCGCAGCGTAAGAGGAAGTCTGATGTGCTGTGTCATTCCTTAATATTGGGTGCTTAGGGTCTTGAAGAGGGAGCGTTTATGTTGATGGCATTTACGAGTATCGCTGTGAGATATACGTTAGACAAGACAAGTGTCACAAATTTTTACAATTTTTTTTATGAGAAAACTCGCCTCGGTAATCACGTTAAACCGTTGGTTCTGGCTGTCATTCGTAGATCTTTGACAGTCGTTACGGGTAGTCAGAAGCTCAAAAGTCTGACAACTAGTCTTACCAAGGGGTATCGTGTTTCGCAGTCACTGGGTTGTGGAGATCAGATAGGCAGTCGCTCCCCGTAAAATTCAGCTTCATTTGGTTAGACTAGAAGCCAACCTCAACATAGGAAACGGGTAGGCAGATGCTGATACCGCTGCACTGTATTACCATCAAGTCGCATAAGCTATTAATTCCTAAATTATATTTGACATTGTCAGCGCATATCCTGATACTGTTATTAGTCAGTTCGTAAATGGAATAACAAATGAATACGCGGCGCCATATTAGATTATTGTTAGTGCGATTGACGACGTTTTAAGTTTTTAAGCAACTGTTGCAGTTTTTTTTTTTATTTCACTATTTTAAGGCTCTATTATCTGTATAAAAAGCCGTATGGACCCCAATTACAAGACCAAATAAAAAAAGAACTTTTAATATGTAAATCAAGTTTTAAAACTTTCCAGATATGGAAAATGCACACAGTAAGCATTTAACTTAATTTGAAACATTTTCACGTAAAAAGAACTAAAGTAAAGGTTTTATTAAATTGTGGAAAAGTGTAACTTATGGCTCGAGACCTTTTAGGACACTCCGCAAAAGGACCATGCGAGTGAACCCTCAAATATATGACTATTGTTCTTAACTACAATATTTTCGTGACTTTATTCGCCAATTCAGAAAATCATGATATATTTCTATTACAGAGTGGGTTTCTTAGCGCCTACACCCCTAAAAAGTATTGCCCTCAATTTGGTAGCTTTCAACACAACAAACCTGGTAGTTGAAACATTTTCCAATAACATCTACCATTTTTTGCCATCAAGCTGCACTGCTGTGTCCTAATTCGAAGGGGTGGTGAAGTTACAGGACTTCTACGAAGTTCTACGGAGTTATTTGGGCAATGCGTGCTCAAAGCGATGAACTATCTGTAAGATTTATAAACAAGTAGAGAGAGACATAGAATAAATTGGAATTTCACGGGCCTTCCTGACGGTGCCAACAACTACTCTTCTAAAACTACCACTGCATCCATAACCCATATTCTCTGCGTCACTTTAA
The DNA here is from genome assembly GCA_916610205.1 of Griposia aprilina. NCBI lineage: Eukaryota > Metazoa > Arthropoda > Insecta > Lepidoptera > Noctuidae > Griposia > Griposia aprilina. The sequence goes on along the minus strand of OU744302.1, from coordinate 19,689,673 downwards.
CACAATTTAATCTTCATAAATATAATTAACACTGTTTTCATTTTCTCATTGTGTTACCCGTCAACACTGAAGGTGTTGCCCGCAGCCATTGTATGCTAATTTAGAAGGTCAAGGTCCAAGATCAATGGTATGCACTTGATGCTTATGGAAGTAAACGCTAAAGTAATGTTTTTTAAAGTAGAATAGGTGAAGAGGCAGTATGTTTACTGGGTTGCCATCGTATTTTAATAGGGTTTAATGTTATTTTGTTTGTATTTGAGGTGGTATTGAGGAGGAAATGAGTGATAGTAACTTTTTTCTTATCTTTGACTGATCTGTGAGAGCTTATTATTTAACATCATGTTTGTTATGGCAACATCGAGATGTTTGTATATCTCTCTAGGCACGAACTCTAGGAGGATAGTAGAAAGTACGACCATCATGCAGTGTTCCAATTTTGAAAGGTATTATGGCCAGTACAGTTCGCGCAAAACAATATGAGCTCGCGGAAGTTGCAGCGAGTGGCTGCGCAGAAGGCATAATATAGGTGTCCGAGGAACTCTCTCACTCTCATTCAACTGTACCATGCGCGGTTTCGTTCTTGGGCCTACGTTCAGAGAGCTCATTAAGTTTTGCGCGAACTGTATACTCCTTCGCTGCCAACCTTTAAGACGAAAATTTACATGTCTCATGTGCTTGTAACTTCACCAGTACTCATAATTTTGAACCGGAATTCAGCTTTTACTTGGCGAAAGAAATAGGTACCTACCTATTTGGGAAGTAGTAAGTACAACTTTTAAGGAATAGCTCAATCATCAGTTATGGTAGTTGTAGATCAACAAACCAACAGAATTATTCAGAACGCAATCAGAGAGAAGTTGCTTCCTCTGAAACGTAGGAAGATGATAACGACGCATCCTCAGTACATCAGTAGAGTGTTCATAAATCCCAAACTTTGCAGATTAACTCCCTCTTCGGATGCTCATCTGAAACTTGGAACGTATTTATTTTCCAAATACCCGCTGTGAGGAGATTTATTCGTACGAAGTCGTATTAAACATCCTTTGGAGGCATCGTTTGGCTAAATATTATGATTAATTAAGACTTAACGTTGGATACTTAGTTTAAGTGCTTGTGTGTGATTAAGAGCTGCTAAAACATGTTATCTGGCTTCATTACAGGAGGTACTATCAACTCTATGATATATGCATGTGATTGGGAGAATTTAACTCCAGTTTGTCACATGTGATATTTGATATTGCATTGATACCTAGTGATAAAAGTGTCATTTAAACATGTTATCTTGAAAGTCCGACAGTGAAATGATTTATCTGTCATTTTGGAAAGCTAGAAAAAGAATTGATTTATTGTTTTATCCATTTGACGTATCAAGAAAAATTAAACTATCGAGCAACAATGTGCTCATGAACATTTGGATGGTTCGAATAGCTTTTGTTTATATGGAATATTTATTCATCCTTTTTCTCCTGGATCGGTCAGCTAGGAAATTCCGGCACCATCTCGTTTTAAAATGTTGACCGATAATTTTACCTACGCGTAATAGTGTCTTAACGATCTACTTACAGAAATAAAGATCATTTCATCATTATCATTAAAGAGAGTTTTATTCACTGTTATCGATGAATCAAATGCCCTTTTTCGAGTGGCAATGGTAAAAAAACTATTTATAGAACGTGTGTTGCCAGTTATTATTTACTTGCACCAGCCAGAACACTACTCCAAACAAAAAAAAAACATACCCCATTTTTATATCCCAATAATTACATTTCAATGTTAACGATGAAAGCTGACAATAACGATGGTAATATAAAGAAATGCGTCGACGTAACGAGACGGTTGACGATCAGAGGCAGGTGTCACTGAACTGACGTAGATATCGACTGACGATAAAAATAATGGCGCGAACAAAATGAACGCTAGTGGCAGACATATTGAAGTTGTAAATTGTAGGTCAGTGGTGATAAAAGTTGGTATAATGTTTGAGCTTAGTTGAAATGTACTGTGAAAAAGTATGGCGGATAGAGTTTCAGGATTTTATCCTATCTCGGCCATATTAGCCGTACAACCATTGGGGTAGACAGTTCTTGAGTGGGGACTGCGAATCGGCAAACGTAAGGTAGGACGCCCTCAGGCTAGGTGGAGCAACGATCTTCGCAGGGTGGCTGGTAGCAGCTGGATGAGAGTTGCCGAGAATCGTGCTATTATAGAGGCCTATGTCCAACAGTGGGCTGCTGTAGGCTGATAACGATGATCATATTCTGATATAACTTTTTTATTTTGATTCTAAGTTCACTGCTACAGGGTCCTTCCAACAAAAAAACAGTCAAAGGGTGATATTTCTGTATCCCATTTGTATGATCAGATCACAATCTACCATCTTGGCACTCATCCTTTTGGAGTTATGACTCAGTCGTCTATAGATGAAATTGTTTTCACATTTACTCAGAAACGCGAGAAAACTTGATAACGAGCTTACAATATCACAAAAAGTGGAAATTTGTCTTTATTTTTTTTATTTTAGATGGGCTTGCTCTTGGCTCTAGTCTAGGTCAGAGATGACATTAATAGATGATTTTTAATATATTTCATTTCAATTTCCTCTTGTCCCGTCTTCAACATGTTTTCATATTTACGTTCTGAATCTAAAATGTTCTTTTAAGATAACAATAATAATACAGGCGCTGACTGACACATATTGCCCTTAAAATGTTACATGAAAATTCATCTGTTGTCATCAACATAACTTGATATAAAAGTACCATCATTTTGCCTTTTTATTTTCAGCTGAAACGTATTTCAACAGTGATATGAACGAAAATATCATTATTTTGTAAATTTTATTCGTCGCTACGTATCTCGACACTGATATGTTTAACATTTTCACATGTATTTTTGTAGAAATGAATTGCTTTTTTAACTTTTAATTAAGTGAGGATATGGCTGGTATGAGACCTCGTTTTGGCTACCTACAAACACTTGTATTACAAGGGATTAGTCGAGTCGTTGCTGTCCTTTGAGACGATATTAGAACGTCGCATGCGTTCCTAACTTCCCTGATGCGATTAACATTCAAACTGACGAACTGAGAAGACGTCGATTGCAAAAAATCGCTATGCTGAAATGAGCCTGTTGTATTATTTTATTGACGTGATAACGTCTTATAAATCGATGAATGCTGCACGCACGAATAAGCATGACTCATTGTCACGTTCCGCCTGAGCCGATGACGTTATCACGTAAAATTATTGTCCGTAAACCGACTTTACAGACAACCATTTTTTTTTATTTTTTATTCAGGGTCAATATACAGCTAAAATATGTGTTGGAACAGAGAAAATATAATACAAAACATTAACAATATTGCAGTCCACTACATTATCCGCATATTAACAAAAGAAAATATGATAATGAGTGCCACTAGATAGGAAATAAATAATTACATCACATTAATAATAATTAATTACATCATGCATAATATAAATTCTAATTGATTGCTTGGCAACAGAGTAATAATTAACACTAAAAACAAACAAATAAAATCTAGACTAGCTTACATTCCTAATAACATTAATTAACATTAGTTAATTAATCAATAATTTGAAAGATAGTACTTTCTTCTTATAAAATATAAACGAAATGGTGTAATGACATGTAAATAATTGTGTAACTATTATATTACTTAGTTATTGTTATTCATAATAAATATGTTGATTTGATTAAATTTTTATTTTGATTCTAATTTCACTGCTACAGGGTCCTTCCAAATAAATAAACAGTGAAAGGGCGATATTCCTGTAACCCGTTTGTGTAATCACAATTATTTATATATATATATATTTTACTATCTGCATTATTATCTCTCCTTCTCCCTTGAATCCATCCAAAGGTTGTCTGTAAAAGATCGCTTTTAGCGATAACACCGCCTATTGTGTCACCCTAAGTAAATTTTCTACATTTATATCTGTAATTTTTATGGTGTAAATAATAAGGAGTATTCTATTCTATTCTATTTGTCATACGGCTTAGCTTAGCTGTTGCTGAAAAAGGAATGGTGACTGAACTTCTCCTGATGAGCTCTTCCACAAGGTCTATTTTACGAAGTAGCATGTAATATTTTTTTAAGAAATTTATTCTTATGCCATTACGTTCAGTGCCCAAAAATACAGGCACAGGAAACTATTACGTGCAGCCTCCATTTTTGAAACAGCCCTTATTATATTGCCAACCTTAGTTAGTAACAAAGGTATTTTTCCTTAACGTTTCTACGTGTATAATTATAACGTAATTCCTTTGAAATGAGCGTGACGATTAGCAGCCATTTTGCTCCGTCACAATTAAGAAAAAAGAACGAATAAGGCCTTGGTATTACTGGGACATTATTTAGCACAATTTCTTGTAAGTTAGCTTAGGTACCAAGTTGTTATTTCGACTTCTTTTGTTTTAATTTTGTGTTGGAAAATGGGGTCAGTGACTTTTTACAGTAGGTATTGTAATCATGTGGACAGTCTCCCTATGTATGGTTAGGGCATGCAAACAACAAATTGATAATTTTAATATGTTCATTTGCTGAAGTATTTAGCGCCGCGCATTGCTCAAATTGATGCCCTGCATTCAAAAATGAAATACAATTAAATAATTAATAGGTAAATTAAGAAGATGTTTTTTTGATATGCCATATCAAAGATAGTTTGCTATCAAAGTTATATGATATGAATAAACGAAGTTTGAACACCCAATTTGGCTCTTTAAACGGAGCAATACATTGAAAGTACATTACAAATTATTATTAATCACAATAATAGCAGCATTACTCATAATTTAAAACAAATGTAACACCACTTCAACACCAAACAAATCCTAGCTTACAAATCCAACACTGCTTACATTAACAAAATTAGGATTTCTGTAAACTCAGTAACCGATACCCGTCGACTCATAATTGCGACTAATTAATTGCGCAGTGTATGGCTATCAAGTTACGCAAGTGAGGTATTATCGGCACGAAACGCAATGGCTGGCGAACGGCCTATTCACGACGCGACTCGTAAACGCAGCCCTGACATATTGCGATTGTCGACCACGCGTGATAACATGTTTGGTAATTTTGTTACGAGTCGGTGATTGGGCAGATAAATAGCAGAAGTGTTAGTTGGAACAGTGTGGAAATCGGTTGTCATAGTATGGGCATGTGATTCGTTTGCCGAATTTATTTATTGTATTTATTGAAACTTTATGCACAAGTAAAAAAATACTGTACAAAGGCGGAATTAATGCCTAAGGCATTTTCTACCAGTCAACCTTAGGGTGATGCAGAGACTAAACATGGCAGGTGCAACATAAGGGATAGATAACTCGAAAAAGAATAAATACTAATACATACATACATATAACGAAAATAAACTTTATCAGGAGAAATAAAAATTGGCAGAGCAGAAAACGAATCCAGCAATTCAGCGCTGGGGTGATTCTGCCAAGTTCTTACGAATATGTTCACGTGCCTTCACTTTAAAAGATAACCGACCAGTTGCCATCCTTATGTTCTGAGGGAGCGCATTCCAAAGAAAGACCGCCTGGGCTAATAATGAAGAGAAAAAACGAGCAGAGTGGTAAGAAGGAAATCGTAGAAGACGATTGTGGGTGGAACGAAATTTTTTACTATACGCAGAGCGGAATGAGGAAAATGTCATCAGGAAAGTTTTGAGTATGAATGTGGATGGCTATACGCGTTGGCGAGGAGCAAAGAAACGATGTATGGACAGTGTGAAAGATGATATGGAAAGAAAGGGGTCGACTACCGAGATGACGACTAATAGAGAAGAAAAGGAAGGTGTGTAAGAAAAGGACATGATGCGCCGACCCCCTATTAATTGGGATAAAGGAAGGCGAATGATGGTGTTAGTTAGAATCAAATATTACTATTAAAAGTGGCTAGCATCGAAAATTTGGTAGGTTCTATGCCTTTTGTATTAGAAAGCTATTAATGAATTAGAAGAACCTCCTCGAGTCATCAATGAGGCATAAATACGTCAGGTGCACTTTTGGCAGTCAGACGCAAAAAATCCTTCAAGATCAGTTCGCCTTTTCACCAAGCCACGACCTTTTCTTGCCGTTTTGTTCTAGTTCTTACGTTAATTTAGGACTATAGTGTTGGAAACGTGCCTCTCGTGTATATGAACACTTACTGTCGCCGAACTGTTCCTCAAAATGTCATTAGGGCAAGAAAGCGTAGTTAGAAATTGGCGACATGATACATAGAATAACACACTTGACCTACTGTAATGTATCTCTAAAGTGACAACAAACACACTTGATAATTAAACGGTATTCTACGAGCGCACCGAGTCGTTAATATTGTACGTTGTCGAGTTTTACTTTACATTATTTATTTTATATTTAGTTACACTTGTAAGTTCTGTGTGCAGAACTAACCAATTTGGTTTAGCAAAATATGGTGTTGTAGAATATATTTTAGCGATAATGTTGGAGATGGAGTTGGCCTGGTTCCCTATTAGCTACCTATGTAATTAATCCGACAAAGAAATAACCTAATAAAAGTATTTCACAAAATCACGAATTATTTATTTACTCAACTTGTCTCTCCGATCTTACTTTGTAGAAAGAAAATCTTCTTTATAAAGCGTAAATTAGCATCCTTAGATATTTGTACCAAACTTACGAAAATATAAATGCCTAGGGACTCAGAAAATCAGCGAGACAAAATCTTACTTCAACAACTAAATACAAAAGCAAAACAAGAAAATAATCGAATCATTAGGACCACGAGAAAACAAAAGAAAATCGTCCACAATTTAAATTCAGAACGCTAACTTATAACCAGCAAAAAGGCGGGAATTTAGCAAAACAATAGACAAGCGATGTAACCTTATAAAATGTGTGTCACCAAGGAGTGCTGGCGCTCCACAAATTGTATTGTGACGAGAATGTATGGCGGTGTTGTGGTGCGAAGTCTCGCGGCGCCTGGTTTTTATTGTTCCAATTTTGAAATTTATTTGTTGCGTAGTTTTTCCATTATACTTTGTGTGCTAGTGATGATGTAGTACATTACATTTGTTCTAGAAAATACACAGGAGCGTGGACGAAAAATATCTAATGAACCTACATTTCACTGCATGGCAAACCATAGACAAATCTTGCTTGTCTAAACTTAACCTATGCTTTCTCCGATCTAATAACATTTTGACTGGCATTACTTCCCACAGTTTTTCTATTTCTATGATAATCCCGTAGTGTCCCTTATTTTACCTCACCGTTGACACGTTATCTCACCCTTAACATGAATGACATGGAAATGTTCTCTGAAATAACGTAGGTGAAAACTTTTTTATATACAGGGCCGAGTGTAAATCCCCATAGCCACCGAGTGACGTGTTACCATAAACAAAATTATTACTTTTGTAAACACCTGTAGTAAACTGAGTTAGGAACTTTTTTACCTTAGTTACTATTCTTTTGTAGGTTTTTCGTGAAATTGGGAAAGGTTTTTTGGGAGTTCCATATTGTAAAATTATTGGTTCTCGGCAAATAATAAGCAACCCCGTTGGGATTGAACAAAAAAACGACAAATAAAATAAGGAAGTATCTCTAATGTAGCAACGCTAATATCTCGACAGAATAGGTACCTATCTCCCGCAAAATATTGCATAATACAAGATAATGGACAAAAAAAAATGCAAGATTCTAATATTACGACTATCTAAATCTGCCAAAATTAATTTTGTTTAAATAAATAAAAAACGATACTTTTTGGTCATAGCCATAATATTTTTTGTAAAAAAAACATGAATATTCCATAACCTTTATGTACCAAATACATTCAAAATACCTACTTTCTTCAGGTCGCCAGCCTCCAAAAGCCTCTATCCACAAAACATCTTTAGAGCAATATCTACTGTTCCTCGTTCGGCATGCCCTCGGGAACGCTAAACTGTCTTGAACCTTCAAAGAATATTACCAGAAATTCCGACCGAATTCTGTATTATTTCTGTGGGAACTTAGGTTAGTATTCATAATCCAGTCTTATTTAAGAGTCCATTTGATGTCTCTAGAGATGTTGTTTTAGAATTAGCTCCGTACCTAACGGAGCTAATTCTAAAACAACTCTTTTTTCTTTAAAAGGTCTTTTGTGCCTACTACAGTATCGGTTTCCACTGTTAGACTTATTCCGATCGGATCTCACAATCCGATCCCACTTTGTGGGATTCGTTAGGCATGTGGATAAAACGATTATTCCCGATGTCCACCACTTGTCTGGCCACCACTGGGGGACAGCGAGACAACTTTAAAACATTATTCTCGTTGTCCACCACTGGGGGACAGCGTCACAACTTTGTAAATTATTTCCATTCGCCACCACTGGTGGACAGCGACACGGATTTTTTAACATTCTCTATGGCCGCCGTTGGGGGACAATGGCACAACTCTTTTGATCCGATTCCCACTAAAAATGAATGCAAGTGAATGAATGCAATATTTGCTGACGTAATATTTTTCCACCAGCTTATAAATTTAGAATCAACCTTACACCTAACATACCAAACCTCGGGGTGCCCCTGACGTCGACCGGCGTGGGTTAGGGTTAATAAGCAGGTCGACGGAGCCCCGCTTCGCGGGGCTCCTATTTCTGTCTAAAGGGTTTAAAGGAACCTAACCAACCGAACCTCGGGGTGCCCCTGACGTCGACCGTTTAGGGTTAGGATTTTCGGGAACATAATTATATGTTTTCGGCAACTTAGTAATTTTTTCGGAAGATTAGTGTTTTTTTTTTGGAAATTTAGTTTATTTTATTTGAAAGTATAGATTAAACAATTTAAATTGATGGCCAGTGGGAATCGGATCAAAAGAGTTGTGCCATTGTCCCCCAACGGTGGCCATAGGGAATGTTAAAAAATCCGTGTCGCTGTCCACCAGTGGTGGCGAATGGAAATAATTTACAAAGTTGTGACGCTGTCCCCCAGTGGTGGACAACGAGAATAATGTTTTAAAGTTGTCTCGCTGTCCCCCAGTGGTGGCCAGACAAGTGGTGGACATCGGGAATAAAGGGGATAAAATGATCAGATTGACATCTACAGGCTAAAATATCACAAACTAGCTGCGCCCCGCGGTTTCGCCCGCATAAGTCTCGATTCCGTGGGAATATTGGGAATAAATATGTCATGTGCCAAATTTCATCCAAATCCGTTCAGCCGCTTTAGCGTGAAAGCGTAACAAACAAGTTTATAACATTAGTTTAGATAAAGAATAGAATAGAATACTCTTTATTATGTACACCATAAAAACAAAAAAAAACAAAAACCCCCTCCACCACCACAATAAAAAGAATCTACAAACAAGAGAGGAATCTGCTTTTCATATCGTTAGTGAGATAACACTCAATTTTTCTGCTCACCCCGAACAGCAACAGGGGGCGAAAGTTATTTAAAATCGCCTTCAAACGTTTTCAATATCCTCAGTACAACGTTAAGGGTTGAAAGAACAAAGAAAATTCAACCCCCAAACGAGTGCAGGGGGTGAATTTATTCAATTTCATGTTCCAGTATTTCTTTTGTATCAATTTCTTATTTGCTTGTACCTAAGCAAAACCTGCTGGGCAGAAAATCATAAGTAATTTTGTAAAGGAAAAGTTTATTTTATTGTCTGTTAAGGGTAGAAGAAGAACCTTTATTAATCTATATGAAATTGAAATATTTGTTTTCATAAATAGGTACCTACTGAGATTCTTTGTCTTAGATTAGAGACACATAATGGACAAAATTGATCTAGATTTGTGATGAATTTCGATTATTTAGATTAATAGTTAACGCCAAAAAAAAATGTCTTAAGGCTCCAACAAACAGTCGCGACACAAAGGCACTGCCTATCGCGCGACGAGCGGTGCCTCTGTGTCGCGTGCGATTCATTTCGCATATAGCGCCTGTTTGAAGGAGCCTTTATTTTGTGGAATTTGCTTATTTTTATAATACAAATGAAACTGGTGCCAAAAGCAGCCAAGGGCTTTAAGAACCTTTTAAAATTCAGCACCACTTTCATTGAATCAATTCACCCCCAACAAAAACCCGTTACAAAAACAGGTCCTCTAACCAGCTTTTACTTTCACAAACATGTAACTACCATTTCTGCCGATCTCCCTAAAGGATACGTCACAAAGATTCCATATCTTTCCAAAGTTAGTTCGTCCTCCCAAAGCGAGATTGATTGTACCCTAACAGACATGAGGCCGAATATTGGCACTACAACGTTGATATGAAAAAAGTTGCCAATAACTAATGTTATGGGACTGTGAGTATTTCTTGATGGGAGAGGATCATTGGTTTTGTTAATGGCTAAATCTATAAATACATACAAATAAATAAAATTGAAATGTCTGTTTGTAATGTCAAAATAACAGCTTTTTACTAAATGCGTATGAAAGTATATACGGTACGTATTTTTTTTTTGTCTGTCTGTTTGTTATCTAATCTCCGAAATGGCTGGACCGATTTTGACGGGACTTTGACTGGCAGATAGCTGATCTTATAAGGACTACATAGGTTGCTAGTTTTTGTCCGGGTAGCACGTTCCTTTCGGATAACTCCCGACATACACGCGGGCGAAGCCGTGGGCACAGCTAGTACAATAGAATAGAATACTATTTATTATACACCATAAAAATTACAGATATAAATGTAGACATTTTACATATCGCTCATTTGGAAAAACATCGACGGAAATGTAATTTTTCCCAAAAATGAGTAGTCGATAATTGTGCTCGAACAAATTTTCAGAGGACCAGAGGCGTAAAATATTGATTATGTATTGGGATTTATCAACATTTCAGAACGAGACAATAACCCGTTACACAAAAATAATTCACTTCAAATCACTCTCCTGTAAAATTTGAAAAGCACCAGTTACGTCGATGTTTCTCCAAATGAGCGATATGGTAACACAATGGGCGATCTTATCGCTAAAAGCGATCTTTAGATAAAAAAATATATGGTATGGTATGGTAAATAAATAATAATAAGCTTGCCTTTAAATCAATCCGCCTAACCTTTTACAAGATGTTAGAATTGGCTTCCAGGTTAACCGGATCCAGTCGAATACCAGTATTTTACATAGAGCTACTGCCTATCTAACCTCCACATAAGCTTGTCTTTAAAGTAGACTTTCATTGACAATATCAATCAAGTATTTATCAATTTGTCAAATTCCTTAAGAGGCTTACAAGAGCTAAAGCGCGATCACGGTCGGATTGCATAGAAAAGGAAGAGACGCGCGATGACACAACGCAAATTTATTGCAAAATATGAAGCAATTATGGATTTGCAAAAAATCTATTCATTAGACTAAAAAATTAAAACACTATTACTTTAGTATGTTACTTGTAGAATAATCTGATAAAAAAAAACTGAATGTTTGCATGTACGAGTATATTAGTATGGTATTTAATCGTTAAAATATTTTTGTTAGAGGTATCTTCGTGATTTTTTTCTATCATATCAAGTTAATTGTATTATGTTTTTAACACACTATATAACTAGCATATATCCAGAAGAATATCATATATTTTTCTGATTTTGGTTACTGTAGTGGATCATATATTTTTAGGCATTATAAATTTGCGTTTAGGTCATTTAGTCCCCTTAAGCAATCTGCGGCTTCAGACTAAGATTAAGCCTCCTGGAAAGCCTCTGTAACACAGTTGGCATATTTAAGGACTGATATGATATGATAGCTTTTAAAATACAGACGAATTTTGCCAGACATAAAGGCTCCTCCAAACAGGCGCGACACAAAGGCCTGTCGCGCGACGACCGGTGCCTTTGTGTCACGTGCGATTCGCTTTGCGTGTCGCGCCTGATTGAAGGAACCTTAAACGCTTTATTAAAGTTGCTTAGACGATGAAAGCACCTCTTACAACATTGCGTGTAACTTTCATCAACTTTTCTAGCTTGATTTTCCCTACATCTTAGCGTTGACCCAAAGTCTTTCACGGATGCCAGGAAAAGATGTCCTATTCTACGTGGGTATCAGACCCAAGATATTAAACATATACACATACAATACAGTGTACATAATATTACATATTCTGTACATAAAGGTCCCTTGGGTAAATAGAATTCGGCGTCTTGTTGAAACGCTTTTCCTCGACAACAGATTTTTTTTAAATATACGGGTACGTGTTCTGTTTACAAACGTTGCGTTTTCGTTATTTTATTTTTAAATGGGAATAGTGCTAAAATCGGTAGGTACACAATGACAATTCAGACTTACTAGCTGCTGCCCGCGGCTTCGCCCGCGTGGTTGTCGGAAATTATCCAACGGGAACGTGCCACCAGGACAAAACGTAGCCTATGTTACACCTTATAACATCAGCTATCTGCCAGTGAAAGTCCCGTCAAAATCGGTCGAGCCGTTTCGGAGATTACCCGCAACAAACAGCAGACAGACAAAAATGTAAAAAATTGGTATTAAGTTTTAAGTACTGTATCTACTTTCATATGCATTTAGTAAAAACCAGTTATTTTGACATTACAAACAGGCACTTCAATTTTATTTATTTGTATAGATTATATACCATTTTCTGAGTACGGTACTACTTCCAATTTGCTATACAACTTTCATTCGATATGCGGTCACATAAGGCTCCCGAAGACTGACGCGACTTATCGCCCGATCGCGACGTGTCGCATTCGGATATATATCGGAGAATCCTTTATTGTTTAGAGGTTTTGCCTTAATTGTTTTTTTTTTACCAATTAGTTACCTATCGAAGTATGGATAAAAGTGTATTAATTTTTTATTTTATTTACACCTTTAAAGAGCAAAACTGATAAAATGAAAACATACTACAATATTAATCTTTCAAGCATCATTTCACGCGACTCGCCCCCAAGTTTCACCCCGTATATCTTCGCCCCGTTCGCCAAGGGATTCGGGGTGCAATGTCAGCAAAAGATTTAGGTAAATTGACACGAGCCAGGGACTTATTGTATATTATGGAGGGAAACGTGTTTCGTACGCAAAATGACAAGAAATCAGCTTCTTACTACGTTATCAGGTTTTTAATACTGCGGGCACAATGTTTAAAGGTGAAACAGATTTTATTGAGCTAGTTTGGGAGTAAGAGGTAGAAATTGTGCTCGGTTAAAAGTGGCTAGTGATTACCGCACAGTTTGGTTGACAAATAATGTGAAATTGTCGTTACTTAGCTTATTTTTTTATTATTTATGTACACACAGTAAAATATACAATACAGTTTTTTTTTTAATATTATTTATTAAGTATTATTAGTATTAAGTACAAAGGTACTGCTTATTTCTTAAGAAATTTCTTCCAGCAGACCTGCGAAAGGAGAAATGAAAAAGAAATGTAGACAATAGTGTGTGAGAACAAGAAGAGAAGAATTTGATTGGTGACGTCCTATACTAGAATATTAAATATACTTACATATAATACAAAAATTAATAACAATAACATATACTTAAATAAATACATAATGCTAAAATAAATTAACTTATATATAAATATATCTTTTGCTCCGTATTTTTTTTTCTTTTTTTCTTTTATCTAGCTTTGGGTACTTACCATTTTTATATACCAAGACCCCTCCGTGCCTCGGAACGTTAAGCCCGCGTTGGTCCCGGCTATCATACTGTGGATCTTTGACAGTCGTTACGGGTCGTCAGGAGCCCGAATGTCTGACGATCAGTCTTACTAAGGGGTTTCGTTTTAACCAGTAACAACAAAGGCTTAGGCAGAGTTGTACCTGCTTATAGTAACACCCATATTTCGCCAGTCATATTTTAAGTTCCAGCGTAAGAGGTGCGAGCCTATTGCTATCAACCGGGCACAAATCCAGACTCCGGGCTGCTACTGAGAAATTCCTGATAGAAAAACCCAATAACAATTTGCCCGACCTGGGAATCGAACCCAGAACCGCATGCTCAGCCAGCTCTTGCAACTACTAGAGCAATGAGGCAATCAATTTCATATTTATTTCTGTTTATTATTATTTCCAAACTACTGCAATAAAATAAATATTACTACCATCACAAATAACTTCGCCGTAACAAATAGCAATGGCCTAAATAAACTAGAAATGCTAGCACTAACAAATCTAAGATAAGTTCGTCCGTCACGAGCAATAAAAGTGAAATCGCTGTGTCAACGACAAATGTATGAGTGGAGGTCGTTGAGGTCGGCGGGGAGTCGATCACGACTGCCCTAGGGAGGTAAGCAGAGGTTCGAGACAATTGTAGACCTTTGTCGACTAAAGTACAACTATTTTCTTAATGTCACTCGGCAAACTTCGTGTTTCGTCAGTTTCCTCCCATTTTAAAAATAAACTACATTAAGTTGAAAGAGTATTAACAACTCTATATACTTCCAAGTCGATTGAGAGAGCCCGGTCTGCACCAAGTGCAAAGGGCAACTGATAGAAATCCGACGACTGACGAAACCCGAAGTTTGCCGAAGGACATTAAGCAAATAGTTGAACTGTACTAGTCCGTACCTACTGAGCTAAAATTGTAGATCTCGATCTACCTTTTTTGGGATCTCTTTTCAAAAGGTTAAGTTGGCATTAGATTTCTCTTACCTTTAGGTAAGACGTTCCAGATTTCTAGATATTCACTTTTTTTATTTGCGGTTAACTTTACCATCATTTTCTTTCTGACCCTAATAATGACGGGTTCTATGATAAGTCACATGGCTGTAAGGGCAAAATGGCCAGAAGCACTTGTACGCCCTATTTGTTATAACTATGGCTCTATTCTCCCAAAACTTTTTGGGGAAACAGAAACAGCGTACTAAAAGATCAATAAAACTCATTTCTGCACCGACGTAATTCGAAATCAACAGACCCATAGCATAATCAGCCTATAATGTTCCCACTGCTGGGACACAGGCCTCTCAGTGAGAGGGAGTGGGCCGAAATCCACCACGCGGGCCCAATGTGGGTTGGTACAGACCCAAATACGCATAAAAATAAAACAACATCCAGTATCAAAGATACAAACTAAAATAAAATAGAGAAACAAATCCTTCACTACGATGTCAACACAGAACATCGTATTCGAACAAACTATCGTTCGTAATTTAAACGTACGTACAGACCGTAGTTATTTATGACCGGTACATATCTGTTACCGTTTGTATCGGATTTCTGAATCGGCTTGTATTGGACGTCGCGTCGCCGCGTCATCGCATCGCCAGGCTGGTTTTGTCCTTGTGAAACATGGCTGAACGTTGGATTAGGTGTTCGAATTTCGAACTGACCAATAGGGGTTTTCCTTCGTGATGTAAATATATTTTTCACTCTTCTTGCTCACAAAGTCCGTCATTGTAGCGTTCCAGACCGGGGTTAATATAGCATGTTTTCCTCTAGGAGAATAAGTATTTTAATTTTTGTTTGTTACCAACGAACCTACAAAAAGGAAAAAGGCTTTATTCATAAGTAGAATAATTATGAATAAAGACTCGACTTATTACTATTTCATAAAAAAGAACATTTTATTTTTGAAAATGGTTCTAAAAGCGGCGATCTCTTTGGTAGAATGCGTGCTACAGAATAAATTAAAAAAGGAAACTATTTAATATTGTATTGGATCATTTTATCTCGCAATCGTAGTGAAAAGTAGAGTGCGGCGCTAAAAACCCATTATAACTCTGTTTCTATTTACTCCCTCGCTAAAGCTAGAGAATAAAACTACCTCAGATATAATGGGTCATTTCAGACCCTTGTAAAACAATCTATTATTTTAATTGCTACTGGTGTAGCTTTGTCTACAAGTTTTATAATAGGTAACTTTATAGAACCTGTATAATTTTGTAAGGTAAAAGATTCAATCTGAAACAAGATTGTTTCTAGATTTAAACTTGTGCCATAAAAAAATAAACAGGAGTTCGTATTCCTATCAAATTGTTTTAACAAACTCAAATACAACATCTATTGTATGAATTTATATGTCATGTAAATTCAAACTATCGTAACTTAACACAAAAGCGCGGGAACAATCACAAAAGCACTATACACAAATTACATTCCAAATTCAAACACACACTGATTAGAACCGAACAGAGCCGAGTCACGTCGCGCCAATTAGAAAACGGTCCCGAATTAATTTGAAAATGGAACACTCGATTTTGATGTAGTGGAATCTGTCGTTGTGGGCTTTGTTTTCCGAAAATAAACAAATACCAACTTTACTTAAACATATTAAAGTCTAGTTTAGAACGTGTTGAAATTCGTCCAAACTCATGAGATAATAGGTGAAAGACTGAATGTCATTCACAGGTTTTTGTGTTAATTAATTCTATACCTTAATTATGTAACATAAAGTCGACATTACATCGCCACCTGTTAATTAGTAAATGTGTTCTACTTGGGCCCAATTTCTGCGATATCTTGTTCTAATAGGCAATATATAAAATGTCGTTCTGAGTCATTTCATCTTATTTATTATTAATTTTATGAGTAACTTTCCTTACGAAGATGGTCAAAGAATGGGAAAGGTACAACGAAGGTAATAGCGATTTTTACCTGATCCCTTATAAAGTACATATAAATCTCTAAGGAAACTTATCAGCAATAAATCTGACCTCGCTTCCTACTGTGCGACTGGCCATGTAGTAAGAAATTAATGGCGGTTTCATCTTTTAATTTCTTCTTTCTAGCCTCCATTTTTAGTCTTTTACTTTTATCTTTTGCACTTCATTGCTACTGTGAACGTGAAATATGTTTTAAGATAAAAGTTACATTGTAGAACTTACTGCTTCCGTAGAAAAGTTACAAAGTACAGCAAAATTCACAGTAACAGTAAAATTCTAGTAATTTAGCGAACTCATAAACCACATGTTTTTAGTGGTTACTTCTGCTATACAGGTTGTCCTGTAAATAATGGATCAAACGTAACGGCTAGGCAGCTCATCTGATCTACAACTAATTTGAAAAGTTTTTTTTTTTTCAATGGTGAGCTTTTCACGGTAAAATAAAAACTTATCAATTAATTTTTTTTTTCTAAGGCAAATAATACGTTATTTACAAAAATGGTATCTTATTACATTAGTAAGTTATTCAGAAATGTTTAACAAAAATCATACTTAAAAATGTTATAATTTGCAGCGACAGCATTAAAAAAAAACTGAATTCTGGTAGAGAAAATGGTGAAATTCAAGAAAAAAATAGTCTTCGCTTCGTTTTTTAACTATTCAAATTAGTTGTTAGAAATTAAGTGAGGTACCTACCCGTACGTTTGATCCATTTTATTAACGGGACAACCTGTATAATATCAAAATTGCCTATTGTGTTATTGCACTGCGCTCGTCAACTGTCATTTCACCAGTAGTCCACCCGACCTATTCTATAAAACGTGAAGTGAGCTGTCAGTAGTGTCATCCCTAGCATCAGGTGGATTGACAGCGCAATTCAAGCTCAGTTCACCTGTTTTCACGGTGAGATTTTTACAAAATAGACTAGCACCCTAATTACGTAACACACTATCTATCACAATCAGTTTTTTTTTTTTGTTTTTTTTTTTGTTGCTAATCCATTGCTTCATATGTTCGAAAAATTTGTTTGCTCAACAACGTAAATAACGCAATGAATGTTGTTGAAATATCAAAATGAAACCCATTCCTACTGTTAGTGTGTTACGTAATTATCCCGCAGTAGCACCTTTAAACTAGAACAGAGCAATGCTGCTTGGTGTCAGACATAGTTAAGGCTCGTGCACACTGGCGCGACTCGACAGTCCGACACAAAGGCGCCGCCCGTCGCGTTGCACGCGGTGCCTTTGTGTACGCTGTCGCGTCCTTTATAATAACAATTGTAGTTCCCTGGACGAGCTCCATAACAGGAGCGCTAGCAAAAAAAAAAAAAAAACATATTATTTTTGTGGCCAGTGCGCAGGATAATTACAACAGGAAGAAATTAAACCTTTTTTTTTGCGTCCCACAATATTTGTCCATGAGTGTACTTACTAGAACGTAATGAGCGATAGTAACTATAATACGAGTAGCTATATTTCCCTCTATTTGAGCTCAAAATCCCACGACAGTGCACAAAGCGCATACAAAAGCGTCCTCCGTACTTCTAAGACCCAAACTTGACATCATTACGTCTCCTCATTAAAGGGTATCGAGTGGAACAAAGCAGGTACACTCGCGTTCATTAGGCGCCAGCGACATTTTGAGCAAAGGAATTTTTGGTACAGCCAGCTACAGTCATTTTCTTGATTACTGTACTCGAGCGTACAATTTCTGTCAAGAATTTCTTCGGTGCGCAGTAAATTCTTTTTTCTGGTGCCCTTTTTTCTCCTATGAATTAGGTTAAAGGCTTTTGGCTTGAAACATATTCTAACGTTAATTATTATGCCTAGGGTTCTCATAAAATAGATTGAAACTGGTTTCTCATGAAAAGTACAACTTACGATAATTACCTAGGAACAAAATTATATTTTTCTAATATAATGGAATCCGTTTTATTATTTCATTACAGATATTTTCCGAGATTTAAATCCAACAAAGAAAACTTTGACTAACATTTCATCAGAATTTCTCAGTAAATCGTTTCGCTTTACCCTTTTGATCATTTATATTTTCTGTTAACAAAATACATCCCCTGAAATAATACCAGCCGTTTACTTACATAAAAAACAAGAAGTGCCATTGAAGTACATAGTAATTTCATTGTATAACTAGCTGCTGCCCGCAACTTTGTTCGCGTGATTGATTTTCTTTCTTTTTCTAAAATAAAAGTAGCCTAAGTTCCTCCTTATAACATCAGCTATCTGCCAGTGAAAGTCCACTCCAAAATCGGTTCAGCTGTTTCGGAGATTAGCCGGAACAAACAGACGAACAGTTTTTTTTAATTGTTTTTTTTTCTGTTAAACGAGTATTTACCGTACTTTCATCTGCATTTAGTAAAAAGCTGTTATTTTGACATTACAAACAGACACTTCAATGTTATTTATTTGTGTGTTTCAAGATTTGTATAGAAAAGTTAAAACATCGCGATGGTACCTACAGTTTAGATGTACTGGATTTACGTTATAAATTATAAATAAATAATATTTCCTTTCTATTTCCCCAGATTGTGTCCACCTGCAACTCTACAAAGACTTGAAAGAGCGACAGAAGAACGGGCAGACGAAGGCTTCCCTGTCACTCCAGCAATACCTGGGCATAGAGTCCGGGTTTACCCTAGACAAGGAGTCGAATACCCTGGCCATACTGTGCGAGGACGTCGTGCCGGTCCTTGCGTTCGATACCAGGGAAATTTTAATACAGTGGAGAGTTAAAGTTAGTATTACTTTCTCCTTTATGTAAGGTTCAATAATTAGTAAATGACTTCCTCTATATGCGAATTTACTATGGCGGGTCCAGATCCAGTTACCCTGTATAATTGATGGACTTGGAAATTAGCATTTGTTTGTATTCGGAAATGCGATGATTCCCGAGGGATAATAAGAAAATAGTTGTACTGTACTTGTCAGTTTCATTTAAACCAAGTTCCTGTGTTTTAAAATGAACATACACACAATAAGACTAAAAGATTGCAATTTTCTTGAAGAAGCTTTAGTAAATAATCATCTTTTGAAACGAACTGAAAGCGTACTTTCTTGAGACAATACTACTGCAGTTTTAAAGGAAATAAACTTTTACATTTACAATGAACTTTCTGAAACAAATGAAGCTTTTCAGTTAGACTCTTTAATTGATTGCTGAAGAGCAAAATCCTTTTTAAAATACTGTATTATTTATTTATCTTATATCATGCAACAACAGCAACATAGGGTTAGGCAGAGGTGTACCTGTAGTATGTACACCTATATTTCGTCAGTTATGTTTAAGTCCCATGTAATCGGGGGCGAGCCTATTGCCATCCACCGGGCACAATACCAGACTCTGGGCTGCTCTTGTAATTATTATTATTTTATTGTTAGCTTGAATTAATTTTCCATATCATGCCTTATCATATTGGAAAAAATATTTTTGGAAATACTGAAGTTTAGGCTAATTCATATCTGCATCGATATCAAACAACATCGCGCTTCGCATAAATCCTAAACCAAACTGCGGGGTAATGACGTAACACACTAACAGTAGGAACGGGTTTCATTTGGACAGTTCAACAACATTCATTGCGTTATTTACGTTGTTGAGCAGACAAATTTTTCGAACATATGAAGTAATGGATTAGCAATAGGCTTCAAAATGATTCAGATTGTGATAGATAGGGTGTTACGTACTTAGGGTCTGGTTCCACCCAAAACACTAAAACCCATTTATCAAATAATCAACATGCATGGAATGAAAACTGACGCGTGCACATACCAGAGACGAAAATTACTGTGTGATTGAAAATCCTTCTTTCCTACAGGTACAACACAACCTCGGAGGCAGTAAAGAGTTCGCAGCTGTCATCATATCAGCTCCAACGGCTGCCAACATTCGGGCCGGACCCGTTAGGCTACACGCATGCGGCCCGCGGTTAGCGCTGTGTGCGTCTAGGCCACCCGAAGTACTAGCGCTGTGGGACGTCAAACTACTCAGGTAAGAGTTACTGTAACAGCATAAGGTTGAAGCTTATCAGGCTACACGCATGCGGCCCGCGGTTAGCGCTGTGTGCGTCTAGGCTACCTGAAGTCCTAGCGCTGTGGGACGTCTAGTCGGTTAAGGGTTAATAATGGCTCGGCTTTAGACGGAATTAAGGCTCAACAAGCTACTCGTATGCGGCCCAAGGCTGGCGCTGCGTGACGACGACATATTATATGTGAAAATTATCACAGTTATGAAAACATAAAATAAACTGTAGCTTTTGTAGAGTGCACCTTATTTGACCGGCCTGTCAGGCTAGATGTGGCCTACTTCATCAAATACGGACTTTAAGTTTAAGTCCTGTTAAACTCAACTTAACGTTATCTACAACAGGCCCATGAAACGCCAGTCATAAAATAATCCTCCCAAAGAAACACCGCAATTTATTTTAAAGATAGCCGATAAAAAAAAAACTTTATGGCACGAATAAACGTAATCCGTAATTCCGCACGTAAATCCGAACTGCGTTTAACAGGTACACCTCTAAACTTTGGGCAGCACTAATCTTTGAGCGCGTTCCCATGAAAAATGTCCCCTGTAATTTAGCAGGTTACGCCGGTTTCCTGTCAGTTGGATATGTACGTGAAAGTTTGACCCAGTTGAGGGGTTTGGCTTCGAGGGATAAATGTTTTAGATTTGCAATTTAATCGTATGATTCGCAGGTAAAAACATGTACAGGAAAGTTTTGTAAAGGTTACCTTTTACTCTTACATTACGGTTACGATTTGGAATAAATTTAAAAGAAACACGATGGTTTTGTTTTGTGTATTCTAAATTTTAAATTTTAATGCGAATAAATTAACAATATGTCATCCATTCATTACATGTCATCCATTCTGCGTCAATATTCTATTGATGTGTTGTCCTAACGAGGTTAGCGCAGACCATAGACAATTCCATCACTTCTATTGTTCTAAGCTCCACTTACGTCTCAAGCACATGTCACGAGCATTCTCCCTAATTAATTATAATTACAGCAATTAAATTACTAGCCACATCTAAGAGAAAGGTCCTATACCGCAATGATGGTTGATTTTGCACTGTTTGTTGACCGCCCCTTTGGTTGTCAACCAGCTACCCCATTTGATCCAAAAAAAACATTAATAGTGCTCCTAACTTTTGGGAACTTATCTTACAAAGTTCAAGTTCCATTAACCTTTCAGCATTGCCATACAACGTGGCAATGGTGCCAGCCTTTTGGGCACTTATCCCATTGACAACGATGTGGACGAATTTTTTGATGCCCTATGATTCTTTCCCCTCCCTTTTTATATAAAAACAAACACTCTTAAAATAAGAATAATAATATGTACAAGTATATTACTTGTACATAATTATTATTCTTATTTTATGACACAAGGATCTTGTCAGTATGTCTCGAGTATTGTGTGATGAGCATATGTCTGTCGAGTAGTTGTATAATTTTCGTTATTGTATGCAAGTTATGTGTTTGGTGTCTTTAACTAATGTAATTAGCCTTGACCGTTTTATAAACAAAATTAAAAACAGAGTTGCGGCCGATTCTGCCATTGATTTTGATTTTGTTGGCATTTAACAATTTGCAAAAAAAATAGACGTTAGGAGAGGCACGATTATTTTTAACCGATTTCAAAAAAAAAGGAGGTTCTCAATCCTACAGTATTTTTTTTTATTTTTTTCTATGTGAAAGCTGGTGCTTCTCATGTGGTCCCATATAAATTTGATCAAGTTCTGACTAGTAGTTTTTGAGTGATCCTTAATACTGCGTATTTTTTCCACTTAGTTTATATTGTTGATGTTTTAATAACTTCCTGTCACTGTTATTTACATATATCAAGTAGTGGTATAGGAATTCGTGTGAGTACCTACATAACAACAAAAAAGTGAAAAAAAACCGACTTCCAAGAAAAAACACCAAAAAGCGGAAAATAACTTTTATTTCGGAAGTCGGTGGCAAAAAACGAAAATACAACACCAAAGACAGACTTTCGAAATGAAAGTTATTTTTCACTTTTTGGTATTTTTTTTTGGAAGTCGGTTGTTTTTTTTTTTGTAAAAATGTTGTTGTTGTGTTATCATAACTCCATCTAAGACTTGTCAAATAGAAATGTGAAAACGCATAGATTTCCTTGCAACTGACCAAAAGGAAACGAAAGTATCTAATATTTTCCCCTATAACATTCATAAATCAACAGCTTTCAATGATTAATTTAATGGTAACAGTAGGTAATAGCCACAACAGATGTCACAATCACATAGACATACATAAAATATACCGCATGATTCCCCCATTCGTATTGAAGACCCCTGTACATGCCCTGCAGGTCGCCCCAACTGACAATCATTAAAAATACATACATGAGTGTACTTCGTGACGTCAACATCATTCGATTAGTGGAATTACTTTTGAATTTCTGTCACTATAATGATTAGTGTTCTAGATTTTTTTTTTCTTCGTGCTCTTAATATTCTGACTGGCCTGTAGCAATTATTACTCTTTTTCTAACTCTTGAGTTGTTATCCTATCCTACTAATATTATAAATGTGAAAGTTTGTGAGGATGGATCGATTGATGTTTGTTACTGTTTCATGCAAAAACTACTGAACGGATTTGGATGGAATTTGGAACACAGATAGTTTATAACCTGGATTAACATGTAGGATTCTTTTAAGCCCGGTAGTACGTTCCCGTGTGATAGTTGCCGACCTCCACGCGGGCGAATCTTTGGGCAAAAGCTAGTTTGAAATAATTTCATTAAAAAATCTGCAATTTTACATCATCTGGCTAGCCTTATCTTAACTGAATGACAGTTTTTACATGGAGCAAGCGCCTATCTGACCTCCACAACCCAGTTACTGGGTAATACGCCTCCCTCGACTCGACTGGCTTAAATATGTATTAAATTCAATTGACGAAATTTTATTTTGTAACAGCATATCTTGAGATTCCTTGGTTCTGTTCCCAAAGTTATAAACACTCGAAAAATTAAAAAGAAAGAAAAACATTTGTACTTATAGATTATAATCAGGCAATACTTTCTAAACTTATCTAATCAAATACCAAAGTTCTTTTGGAAATCTCGTTTCCCCTGGCTTGATAGAAATAACCCTGAAACAAAGGCCAGGAAAAAAAGTAACTTAACATTACGATCAGCCATTAGAAGTCATTAAAACTCATATTTAACTGAACAATTCCGACAATTATAACCGGGCCACCATTCCCTTATATTTATAAGAATCCCCTTCCTTCCTTTTAGAGATTTTTAACGACTTAAGAAACTTTTGACCGAGATTCGGAATCTACGAATTGTTCCAATGAATTATAAAAGAGTTTTAAATGCTTTAATATTTTCGTGCTTTTCTTCGTCTGCCCTTTTTGCGAAAAAAGAATATTATGATAGCTTAATGGCGAGGTTTCAGATGCTATCAGCACCGTAATTACGTAACACACTATCAATCACAATATGAATCATTTTAAAGCCTATTGCTAATCCATTGCTTCATATGTTCGAAAAATTTGTCTGCTCAACAACGTAAATAACGCAATGAATGTTGTTGTACTGTCAAAATGAAACCCTTTCCTACTGTTAGTGTGTTACGTCATTACCCCGCTGTTCTCAGATACAGGGCGTAATCGAGGTGTTGATGGACGCAAATGTGAAATATAAATAAATTAAGCCCTAATAGGCTGAACACCTTTACGTGTACCTTCGACATGTATAGGTACTCTTACTTTCACTAACTGAAGACATGAAGTATTCAACAACAAAGAAACATACGTACATACTTGAAATTACCTTGGACTGTAATTTATACTTATTTAACTAAAAAGTTTCTGTGTATAAGAACCAATCAGTGTTGCTGCTCTTAATTATCTGGAAAAATAAATGGAAGTTTTAAAAACGTCGATATTTTAACAATAGTCTTCGAATCGAATCGAAGTTTTAAAAACGTCAATATTTTAATAATAGAGTCTTTGAATCGAAGTTTTAAAAACGTCGATATTTTAACAATAGAGTCTTCGAATCGAAGTTTTAAAAACATCGATATTTTAATAATAGAGTCATCGAATCGAATCGAAGTTTTAAAAACGTCGATATTTTAACAATAGTCTTCGAATCGAAGTTTTAAAAACGTCGATATTTTAACAATAGAAGTCTCCGATTAATCGAACCATTAACAACAGAACCTCACTTACAAAGGCTATGTCCGCAATCCTTCCCGTCAACTATAAGACGCTCACATTTTCCCCTGGTGTAACAAATCATCGCGTATAATAGCGTGACGTCACCGCTAATAACAGGGGAATTAATATCTTGCGCTAGTGTGAGTCCAGCCTTATATTGTGTATTACGCGGAAAATAAATTGCTTTTCGGTCACATATAAAAGAGTATGAGAACTCTTAGGAGCGTTTAGATTTTACACTGTTTTTGTGACAGCCACACTTATATAGAGCTATGTACCTATAGGTTAAGCATATTATAAACAAAGATTAGGATACGTCACTTTTGTATTGTGAACATAGTTCTGAATATAGATTCGTAGAGTAAAGACGTATAGTTTTATTGAATTAATTATAGACCCCTTCTGTCATACAGAACCTCACCCACGACTCAAGCATTACTTAAAATTAGTTTAGAGCCATTTGATTGGATGAAAGTAGTTTTAAGTAATGCATGAGTCTTGAATGAGGTTCTGTAATACGGGACTAAGCCGCCAAGAATGGGTGTTAGAAATAAAATCGTTTCGTAGCAAGTCAGAATAAAAAAGTGGCTAAGTGCGAGTCGGAATCGCACACGAAGGGTTTCGTACCACAGTACACTATTTTAACAATATAATTATATTTCTTTAATACGTTTCTTGTAAGGTAAAAGAGGGTCCAACCCTTTTATTTTGATAATTTGTTGTTATATATTAGTAGACATACACTGAAAATTTCAACAAGTGTCTACCTATTACGGTTTAAAAGATACAGCCCTGTGACAGACGGACGGACGGACGGACGGACAGCGGAGCCTCGAGTCATAGAGTCACGTTAGAATCGTTGGGTACGGAACCCTAATGAAACTAAGAAATCTCTGCGTTTCAGTTATAGATTTCGTCGTAAATATCAGAAACTGTTTGGTTTCTTCTATGAAATTACTGAAAGAAATAACATTGAATAACGTCGAGTGAGGTGTAGTTAAGTTCATGTTTCTGCGTCGCAGTATTTTCCTTCACTAGGATGTATTTTATTTTATTTCCTATTTCCAGATATTTTGCTTTGTAATAAAACTACAAGGGCGTCTTATTTTTCTTTTTTTGTCGATATTCTGGTTACTTGTGGTTCAGAGAACAAGTTATCCTTTTTCTTTGTATACTATGTGATTAGTGATTATAATCAAGACGATAGCAGTCTTGTTCTGGGCGATATACTCGTAACAATAATGTATAGGTAGTTGTTTGCCTCGCTGGTCTAGTGGCCACAAGCCCTTCTGCTGAGCATGAGGTCCTGGGTTCGATTCCCAGGTCGTGCAAAGTGTTATTGGGTTTTTCTATCTGTAGCAGTATTTCTCAGTAGCAGCCGGGAGTTTGGATTTGTGCCCGGTTGATGGCGATAGGCTCGCCCCCTATTACATGAAAGAAATATAACTGGTGAAATGCGGGTTTACTATAAGTACACCTCTGCTTAACCCTTCGGGGATTACAGGCGTGATGCTATATATGGTAGTGTAATATCGCCCAGAAGGAATTGTAATCACCAAATATTTTTTCAAGCATATTTAGTGATGCAATTTTTCTCACGAACTTGAATTGTGTGCGTCTATTAGACGTTTTAAGGTTCAATATTAATCTGCCTATTGTTGGTATTTCATTCATTTCTGCGGGGTAATTACGTAACACACTAACAGTAGGAATAGCTTTCATTTTGACAGTTCAACAACATTCATTGCGTTATTTGCGTTGTTGAGCAGACGAATTTTTCAAACTTATGAAGCAATGGATTAGCAATAGGCTTCAAAATGATTCAGATTGTGATAGTGTGTTACGTAATTAGGGTGCTGGTCTTAAAAGGCACTGTGACCTTTAAGTTTGATTCAGTCTTTCTTCAGCCCTAGGAAAAACCAGCCATCTGGTTACGTATTAAACAAATTTTCTTTCTTCTCTCTATTTAGTTTTAAAACATAATTTATTTCTTGACCTGTAAAAGTGTTATTTAAACTAATTTACCTACATTTATATACATAAAGATCATTTTTACCATTGCCACTCGAAAATAGTTATTTGTGCAACAAGAGAGCAAAGTCGTTTTGATTCTAAAGTTGAATCCTGAGTGTGGCGAGGGATACAAAGGCATTAGATGCAAAAACCTTTGCTCTCGTGTAACACACATAACTTTTCACTTCAGCAGCGAGAAGACTTTAGGAGATAAAATAATAAACAGGAATAGATTGAAATAACTATTTATTTTTCTACAATAGTTACATATTCTTCGCATACGACAAAAGAACTGTCAAGGTTCGTCTTCGTATTTTTCAATTTTACTAAACGTAATTTATCTGAATGCTTTTCGATATTATTAACTGATAGCTGTAATAGCTCGTTATTGCGACACGCTCCACTAATTCCTATGATCAGTACAACCTGTAATGAAAATATTACATAATTAATATGCATAATTTAACATTTACAGCATCTTTTACATATCGTAATAAATATTTTAACAGTATTGCTAAGCCAGACTAGGATTCATTGCACCTCCAAAAATTAGTAGTAGGCAGCAAGTACCTTTATACATAACAGTCTATCACACAAATTTTAATAACTAACAACATAGATTCATAGGTACCACTTACTTTAGCGGCAAGAAAATTGCAGCCCGGAGCTTCATTAAGATTTTTTTCTATGTTAAGGGCCGTGAAAATTATGGACTTTTTAGCCTTATGCCCAACTGGCATTATTTTTAGAAAAGATACGAGTTTTGCGTATGTTTCAATATGCACGTTATGTTTGGTTTTTAAAGTAGCTTTCAACATTGAGTAAATACTCCACATTGTAGATTATCGCCTGGTCTGTGATAAATCAAAAAAATAAGATAGCAACACCGTCTCCGAAAAACTGCTTGCGCCCTTTGTAAGTCTCCATTCATTGAAGACATGGTATGCTTTCAGATATTTCTCGCGAGACTTCTCAGGTAGGAAACTTAATTCTGCATTAATAACTTGTTGTTTTAACTCTTCCGGTGTTAAAATACTGTTCTCGTCGCTAGTTTCACTCATATTTTACTATTCTTTTAATATTTTTTAACTTATTCAACTCTTTACGCCAGCCACGAATTTTTATTCCCGCTCTTTTATTTAAATTAAGGTGTGTTCGGAAATAGCACCCATGATATTTTATTATTCAAAATATATTACGTAACATTATTGAAACTCGAAATAAATATTCACAGGTTAAATATCAGTTTTATTTGCAGTAAATACTTATTTTCGTTTAAATACAACATTAAGTTAAAAATTCAATAAATTACATTAAAAGACATAATTATCTTTTTGCAAAATTTCTTTAGTTAGTACGAAATTCCGAACGTGTTTGTCATTGAGGTCGAATTCAAAATCGGAACTTCGAAAGGGCTGGTCTTTGTCTCTCTCTCTTTCTAATGGCGGGAAGGAGATAGAGTGTGAATGTTTCGAATTGTATGATTAACCCGAGGCTGAAAGACATTCGCGGCTTTCTGAAAAAAATATATTAAAAAGTTACTTGGTCTCACTCAGTGAGCAAAATTCGATTTTGCTCACTGATTTCAGGCAGAAAAACCTACATGCTTGAGCTACTGAAGTTAAAAGGGCATTTGATTCATCGTTACCAGTGAATAAAACTCTCTTTTAATCACGGAGTGAATAAAAACATTTTGAATTTGGAACAAGCACGAATTATAATGTACATAAAAATAACGTGCTGAAAGTGCCTACTGGCTGGCTAAATGGAGCTGTTCCATAGACCTATACAATTAAATAAAAATAAAATTTTCGTACAGAAATCGAAAACTGTTCTTATTTCACTATAATTTTTTAATATTAATCCTTTCTTCTCTTATTACCGATTATATAATAAAATGTGATAAATATAAATAATAAACTACTATTTATTTTCTCGCAGTCAATGGTATAAAGTACACTACTCGTGAAAAAAAAAAACTGTTCTTGTATCCCTCGTTCTGCTCTCGGGATCCAACTTAGCCCCTCGAATTAAATTCCCTTTTTTTCACTTGTTGTATAATTAATTGTACTATTATATAATATCCTTTAAGTAATGTTGCCATAGTAAAAGAACCAGTAAACCTCGCTTATCTTTAACAAAATAGCCATGAACTGAACCCCCATGCAACGTTCACCTCATAAAATTTAAACATCGTGGGTCTGAACTTTCATTACAATCATCTTAAATTAAATAGTACCCCGTGGCGATACACGTTTGGCCAAATAATTTGGCCAATATTGGACTATCGGTGGCGTTGGTTGGCTGGCTGCAACGGTAGCTAATTTCATTATTAAGTCGTGTACACACGCGTGCCTACAACAATTCCTTGTGGATTATGCTGTGGTAGTGTTGCAAGACGAACAAGTTGTGAGCGAAAGTGTTTTTTAAAACTCAATTTTATCTGGGCAAAAAAAACTATAGAGAAGATGACGATACAATGATTTTTATTGGTGACTAACGTAGATTCTATCACAGAAATTACTTCAATACTTACTGGTAAATTCACGAGTAAATATTGGGAGTCCAAATTAAAGCATGGAAGATATTTTCGGTACCTTAATGAAACAATCTAAAATAAAAATGCAGAAATATAAAAAGTTTATGTAACAAATTAAAAAAAAATATTTCGGTCACTTTCCTAAGAGCGCAACAAAAAGTGAATATTTAATCGATTCCGCTACTAGTTTATGCCCCTACCACACCACAGTGCTACAAGCCTGAAGCGATATTCCTTAACTGAACAAACAGCGCCCTAATGAGCTTGCCAATGCGAAATAATACAAGCTACAATTCGTTGCGCGCGACGCCTACACTTTGATGTGGAACCGCCTTTATTTGCTCCATGTAATTATTAATTATAAAGCTTGATTGTAATCACGTGTTTTGTAATTAAATATTGATTTGTTTAGGGTATTTATGGTTGGATTTCGGTTCTTAATTATTGCAGAGTAATTGCTTTACGAATTTTCGCGGGAAATTATTTCAGGGGAAATTCATGAAGCAATTACAATTTTACTTCGTAGTCCCGAATCATCTTGTTTTTGCCAGTTTTTTTACCCGTTTTATTTTTTGGCACTATACTTACCATCAAATTGAACAAGTTTCTCCATGGGAGACAATACCGTTGTCGAAAAAAAAATAACAACTGTCCATATACATTTGGGTCGAGTAGATGTTGAAATTTTGGCTAGTCATTCTAACTAGTATTATAAATGCGAAAGTAAGATTGTTTGTTACGCTTTCACGCTAAAACGGCTGAATGGATTTGTATGAAATTTGGCACACATTTAGACCATGACCTGGGTAAGGACATAGGCTACTTTTCATCCTGGATCGCAGACGAAATCGCGGGCAACAGCCAGTTACCTATAAATATAAGTAAAAGTGGTTACTTTTTCCGATCAGTACAAAATCCAAAATCAATACAAAACACATAATATCAAATATTAATGTCCCTATTACGAGCAGGAAGCATAGCATTGTCTGTTACGAAGCGTTCAATTTCCGCCACCATCAACTATGGATGACGGGACATTTTTCACGGTTTTACTGTAAAGTGTACTCCATCGGGGTTGGAGTAGGTCGGTTTTAGGGATATGCATGGGTTTAATGGAAAATTGAGTTCTTTTTCTTCTCTTCTTTCAGGCGAAACATAGTTGTAAAATCAGGGCAGTAGTAATTGTTTGTTAAATTGAACCACTACGCCAATTTGTCGTGTTATAGCCATTTCATATATCTAACTGTCAAAAAATGACAGTTGTGATTTGAAACTGTCTGTGTGTGTTATGTCTGTCTGTCTGTGTGGGACCTTGCAGAGCAAAACGTATTGTCTTTGGTCCCTGGCCATGGACAAAATTTTAAACCTTTTAATTTTTGGGTACGAGGCTTTTGGCTACATTCTATGTTTGTATTTTTATTAATGTATTTTTTTTTGTAATGTGCGTTTTGTTTGTGCAGAATAAACTATTTTTCTTTCTTTTTTTTTCTTTAAGAGCTGCGAGTGTAGATGCGTTCGCGATCGCGCCATAAACCAAGCGCAAACCTTTCTCGCGGGACAAAAAACTGACACCGATTGGGGAACCATCTAAATTCGCGTTTCACGGCTTTCGCGACCGTACACGCCGCGAGTGTAGAGCGGGCTTAACAAACAAGTAAGCCGTGCGCCCGCCCGATGGATTGTCCCATCGGCAAAAATTACAAGACTCCATACAAACTTTCAACTCCTATTTAACAAAAAAAAAACAAAAATTCTTAGAGTTCTCTTTCGTTATATAAGGAAGTCGTGTGCAAAATCTCATGCTTCTAAACCCAGCGATTCTTCACGTCATTGTTTTACTTAAACCATGACCTTATATTGCGGTTATTCTGTCACTAGCCTAAAAGCCCAGGCAATAATGGGGTTGTCCCCCTGATACTCCTTGGGTATCGTAAAAGGCGACCAAGGGATAGATAACTAATACAGGAGCAGCCACCTGTAAACTAACGACGCCATTCCGAGATTACGAATCCTCCAAGTTAGTGGCGATTTTGGCAATATTCCATCAACATCGGTGCTTTATTTTATCTCTAGTTAAGAGGGAAACTCCGGAATTCCTTTTTATTTTTGCTAGGATACACATATTTGAAAGTAGGTACAAACCGCGAGGTCTAAGCTGAGCTTTGCATTTGTGTGAGTGTATATAGAGTTAATTTAGGTGTGACGTCGGCCTAGAGCGCGACGCGTCCTTTGCTTGGTTTAAACCGGTTTATACTGCTTTTTGGCAATCCGCCTGAGGCGCGGTGCGTCCCTCGCGCGACGCAACTCCGCCGCGCAGCTCACACAATTGCAAAGCTCAGCTTACTCCTCTCTAGCCATAAAACAATCTTTGGACAAAATTATAAGTACCAAAAAGATTTCAGCACTTTTACAAAGCATGTTTGATGTGACGTTTTTCGACTTAATTATTTCCTTGAACTTTGACCCCTTTATTTATAAACGTTGCTTAAAGTTAAGTAATGATATTGATTAGTAAGTTTTATTATTTTAATAGCGACCCGCCCCGGCTCCGCACGGGTGCAATGTAGATATTAATATGGTGTCAGTGTGGAGTGATTAATAATATTATTATTATATGGCAAAATTATTAGTTATGATTAGCTGTTTTTACCTGCTGCTGCTGTGCTGTCTGGACCTTAAATATGACTACCCAATCATACCCAAACTGGTATATCGACCCCCATTGTTAGATGTTACACTTTTAAATCTGTGATATCTTCTAAGATATTAATTTTAATGATATGCTGTAAAGGGCAATTTTGATCTACATTAAATGCACAACGTATCTAACGTAATTAATTGGATAAGGAATAACATTGTATTGTTTAAAATAGCTTCGTAAATAACTCATTTTTTTTTTGTAATATGCAAAATATAAAAATGTTTAATGTGGGTTATGCTTAGGAGATAGACTTATACCATCGCGCACTTTTTTAATGATCTTTTTAAGATATACAAAACCGTAGTACTTTATTTTGATATATGTCAGCGTTTGCAATTTAGGCGCATAAAAATATGTCTTTTACGACATAACATTACAAATTCTTGAAATTCTCTCCTATAATATGCAAATATTATACATATAAACCTTCCTCTTCAATCACTCTATCTATTGACGAAAACCGCATTAAAATCCGTTGCGGATTTTAAGAGGACTACATGACCTAAACGCAAATTTATAATGCCTAAAAATATATGATC
Source organism: Griposia aprilina (assembly GCA_916610205.1). Classification (NCBI taxonomy): domain Eukaryota; kingdom Metazoa; phylum Arthropoda; class Insecta; order Lepidoptera; family Noctuidae; genus Griposia; species Griposia aprilina. The sequence goes on along the minus strand of OU744302.1, from coordinate 19,657,115 downwards.
CACTGCAGTAACCAAAATCAGAAAAATATATGACATTCTTCTGGATACATGCTAGTTAGATAGTGTGTTGAAAACATAATACAATTAGCTTGATATGATAGAAAAAAATCACGAAGATACCACAATTTTTTTTTAACGATTAAAAACCATACTAATATACATGCAAACATTCAGATTTTTTGTCAGATTATTCTACAAGCAACATATTAACTTAATAATGTTTTAATTTTTTAGTCCAATGAATAGATTTCTTGTAAATCCATAATTGCTTCATATTTTGCAATAAATTACCAGCGTTGTGTCATCGCGCGTCTCTTTCTTTTCTATGCAATCCGACAGTGACCGCGCTTTAGCTCTTGTAAGCCTCTTAAAAGATCTAAGCGAACAGACACGAGAAGCAACTTTGTTTTATACTATGTAGAGATAAGCAGACCATTTCTCAACCTTAATGAACTTGCTTAGTTCAATTAATGTAAACTTCTAAACAGCAGACAAAACACATCTTTTAGAAACTCCCAACAGTGTTGTCCGCAGTTATAGTGTTCAGCAACACATTCAATTACTTAATGGCCGCGCAGCCGTCACAATAAAGATTTAACTAACGGTTCAACTGAGCCCTTGCGTCGCTAATAGTTTACTAAACAAAGATTAACGGATTACTTAACTTAACTTAGTTAAGTGATGCAAAGGTTGTTTGTAGTCGGGGAGTCGGTGATGGGTTTGTTACATTTTGCTGGAGTAATGTGCGATTTGAGATTTGAAGGAGCTTGAACCATTAGGTAAGATTATTTTTAACCCTAACACGTTTACAAAATATAAAAATAAATCTCTATTTATTACGTTTTAAAGACTAAATTTTAAAGTCTTAAAAGTAAACTACTTGATTTGAGAATTTGACATTATGAGATGTGGACTAAAAGCGATGTACTTAGTCATTTTGCAACTTAGGTATTTAGAGATTTGGACAATTTGCAATCCAGTCATTCTGATACCAACCCGTCGATTCAATAGGTAGGTTCGTAGGTCTTGAATTGACTTTTATGAATTTTTCAAGTAGCAACAGCTTGATACCTGTAACAAATCTTTACAAGACGTAAGTACTATTCATTCCAGAAAATCAAAAACTTTATTCACAGCCAATCTCGAATAAAGCAATAAAACAATAGGAACTTCTTTTAGTAAGTACCTCATTAAAACAAACGAATTCCAAACAAAATTGACATCAAAAGTCAAAGTTCGAAACGCGGCATCCAAATAACAAACATTATCATCTCATTATAATCTAAATTGAAACAGTCGAATACTTGAGAAAATTGCGTCAACAATGATGCAGTACAATTTAAAATGCGTCAAAATTCAAAATTAGATTCATCAGATGACATCATTTTGTTCGTCGCTGTCTCTCTGTCTATGGAGTTACTTTAACTTATTGAATGGGATCCCTTACATTATATATAAGTAGCTTAGTACAAAGGGCGGGCTTAGTTAACAAATACCTGATGTTTTATTCAGGTATTTCTTCGGGGAGCAGAAGAAAGGTATTGATTTGTATAATTTTGGAAGATCAATTGTTTATATTAAAGGGATCACCATATCTACGTGCGAAGAAAAGAGGGCTAAATATCGAATAATCAAATTAAAAAATACTCTTGTATACCTAAACTTATCTTTTAAGTTTAGACATTACCTACCTACAAGCCTAGCATAATAATCAGCCTAATAATGTTCCCACTGCTGGGACACAGGCCTCCCGTCTGTGAGAGGGATTGGCCCGTAATCTACCACGCGGGCCCTGTGCGGGTTGGTGGATGTCACATGTCTTCGAATTTTTAGTTCTTACTTAGACATTACATATATTTAACGGTTGAAAATAAAAACGATACGCCCAATGTAAATATGCTCCAGAATATTCCATTTACATTCGGAAAATTGATAACGAAATCCTTTCAAAATTTCATATAAATGACATTCCCTACACATCAAAGCCAAAACGTTTACAATTTCTAGCCACAAACAATCATAGACACAACATACAAACACACAACCAACAAAACAAACACACAAAAACACCCAAACACAACCACAACAACAAAACACACAAAAACACAAAAAACACAAAACATCTAAACATCTACAAAAGAAAACTAAACGCTACGAACAACAAAGATTTCGCGCCCAAAATTCCTATTTTCCATTCTCGGCGTGCCAAAGGCGATCGCCTCGGTTCACCCCATCATTTTAACAGCTAAAGGGACCGGAGATTATCTTGCTCAGTCGTCGTTATTCGAAACTAGCATTACGTATATTGCCTGAAGGAAACGGTATAAATAATACGGTATTTACACCCCTTGTTTTGATAATACAGGGATGTGGACTGGTTTTGATGATAAGAATGGACGTGGAAGATGTTTCGTGGACAATTACAGATAAAATTGCATTGTCATGAGCATGACAATTATCATAGATACCCGCGGGGTAATTATGTAACACACTAACAGTAGAAATGGGTTTCATTTTGACAGTTCGACAACATTCATTGCGTTATTTACATTGTTGAGCAGACACATTTTTCAAACATATGAAGCAGTGGATTAGGAATAGGCTTCAAAATGATTCAGATTATGATAGATAGTGTGTTACGCAATTAGGGTTCTGTTTACATAAAAAAACATGAGTTAGTGACAAAACGTTATTGAATGCCTTTAGTACTTTGGCACTAGTAGGTAGCAGTGTACGGTATCTGAAGTGAAGGTATTTATTTATTTACGTCTTTCGCGAGAATATTATACACCGAAATGAAAGTAACTTTATGGATTGCTTCGATTTTATCGTTTAAATTTATTTTCTCGGCGCCCTTTCAAACGATTACGAGGACCCATAAAGTTAAAACAAAATTGTGATAAAATAGTACTTACCTAAACGGTTACACAAGACTTCCACAATTCACGTTGATTTTCTACAGAATTTATTTTCGAGAATGTTCCAAATAGGACATATCGATTCCAGACATAAACTGCTTGAATTTCGAAAGCTCCCAAAAAAAGTTCACGAAAGAAGACTTCCTAACATAAAAATTTATCTAAACGGCTCCATTAAATCGAAGGCATAATTTTAAATGTCATTTAAAAACACACTCTGCCGACTTCCTTATTCATACGATGAGCTTCCTAGTAAAAGACCTACGTGACTCAACTGCAAACTCCTTGTTAAAACGCTAACCGAACGAATCGAATATACGTTTGCCCCATTTACTAAACGATTCCAACACAGACTTCTAAATTCAGCCGTCTATAATTTTGAATTCAAACGCTTTTTGAAGTTTGAATTCCATTGGAATATTTTCTGGCGCGAACCGAATTTGACATTTCTTTTTTTTAATGACGCTGACACGTGTCCTTTTAAGCCAGGAAGTTAGTTTTATTCGGAAATAAAAGTTTATAAACTGAGAAATTCTTTTGTTGTGGTTTATTTTTATGGGCGAAACACCGGACACATATTAAAAGATTTAATTGTAGGATTATTGTTGTTTTAAGGGTAACGGGGACGTTTTTCAATAAAAAGCTTATTATTGAGGTACAAAGTATCACAAGAAATGTAAAAAGCAAGCATTGCCATACCATATCATAGTTTACAATTTATTTCTTGTAATTATTTAGAAAACTTTAACCGAAATATAATAGAAATCTATAATATTCACCAACATAGGTATTTCAAGAACAAACGAAATGACATGGCAATACCAGAAATAAAATTGAGGTATCGTTCAATTTCCACAAACACAAAGAAGAGGGCGAATCAAAATAATTCAAAGGCGATCTGTCGGATGCAGCTTCTGCGACGTCGTTTGTGGTCGGACTGACTCCATTACCAAGATAATTCATGAAATAGAAGGTACCTACTGAGACTAAATAAAAATTAAACATTTACCTACAACAAAAGTAGGTGTTATTTAAAACATAAATCGGTTGTTGTGTGAAAATAGCTGTGCACTGCTTAATTATTGAAAAAGTATAATCCAAACTGTATTTATTAATTTGTTTCGTGGCTTTTTTGGGACTTAAATCCAAACCTTTCAAATTATCTTTCTCAAAAATAATACTTTTTCTCATCTCAGAAAAATTCTGGACGAATACAACTTTAGTAAATTGTTTTCGTTCGGAATTTTTCTGAGATGTCACAAATTCAACTGCTTACTTGCTAACAAAAGAAACTATTCATATACCCAAGAATTCTATACAAAAAGGAAAAAACACAAATTGTCTCATCTAGCCATTCTTTACTAAGATGCTGAATCTTGGTTGCAGGCATCCATGAATTTTGCAGCACCCGTACATCGGCATTCGCTGTCAAAATTAAATTCCAACATGGCGGTCGAATACCATTCGTCTTCAGCTAAAAACTTCCTTTGAATATGAGAAAAATTATTTAGTGTTTGGGGAAGAGCTGTTGGAATTAAAGATGCATATTTTCTCTAGAAATTTTTGGATGCAAAATCGTAAGAAATTTGTTAACTGTAGGTATTAATTTGAGGTAGGCCATTTATTCTAAATAGGTATCCGAATTCTGGATAATTAGGGCCCGTTCTCACGTACCACAACCACACCACGACGACCGCGACACCACGTGGACGGGCGCTAATTTGTATGAAAATGAATAGTCTAATCACATGGACCATATTTGATCGTCAAAATCAACCGTGTGGGCGATACCGACCACATCAAGGCGACGTTGAGCCACAACGCAACCAAAAAGTTACGTCGATGCGACGTAACGCATCGTCGTCACGACACTGTCACAGCCAGAGTCGATCTGTCTGCAAACACTAGCCACAACGTAACCACATCGCAACTACTAGCGACAGCGCAACTGCAAGAAGTTGCAGCGACACTATTCACACGTAACCACTGCTTGCCCACATTTTGTCGCAACGATTTGGTGCGGTTGTGGTACGTGTGTACGGGCCCTTAATCTGCTCAATAAAATGTCAAATTGAGTGAAAGCAACAGAGGTTGTGAATGTGATATCAATATAATGGAGATCTGTAAAAGTGCTTCGGCATTGACCGTAAATAAATTGAGTTTCGGAAAACACGGAAACCCACAAAAACATACTAAGGAAACATTTCCCAGAAAACCGTCCTATTCCGCCATATTTAAGTACATGAAACAAGTTCATAATTTTCTCGATAAAACTTGAAGTAAAGCCTTAACTAGTGAATCTTTAAGTGAGAAGACTTCAACAAATTCGAACTCCGAATTAAATTCCTCTTTAGTCAACACTAATCAACTTTGGCTTGATAAGTTTAAGCCTTAAATCCAGATTAAATTAAAAGTTTCGAACGAATACATTAATATTTAAAATTAAAAGGTTTTCGGGTACTTGAACGAGTACGTGTGTTGTCTTTGCTTTTGCATACAAATTAAGAAAGTATTCATTTTCTCTGTGGTGTTCGATGGTTTTATTTATGTCAAGTCAATCGACCAACCAATTTTTTTTTCAACCATCGCTTTTATTTTACAACGTAATAATATAAATAAGATAACTTCAAAAATAAGTATTCAGAAAGAAAGAAATACTTTATTTTTGCCCAGTAGTACCGTAAAGCTCCTAGAAGAGCGGTTTCTTCATACTTTAACGGCCGTCAAATTCTGTCATTTTCACCATTGTTTGTCATTAAGGCGGAACCTTCAGGGTAGTCCGCGAAATTCAAATTTTCTTACATTTGTTTGCAATTTGCAGGTCACTGTCAGGTTGTATTAGGTCCTTACATATGAAATTGATGTTCTACATGAAAAAAGCAAAAGTTTTTTTTTTTTACATATTTTTTATTTAATCAATCAAAGTAGGTGCCGTTGTGATCTATGCACTTTTTCCATGTTATAGGGAGTTCATTGATTCATTTGCTGAAAAAATTGCGGGAGCGAGAATCAACAAAATCTTTGAAGGTGTTTTGGACTGCCTCATCTGAATTGATTTTTTTTCCAATTAAGAAATTATCCAAATTCCGAAAAAAGTGGTAATCGGTTGGCGCACGGTCCGGGGAGTATGGTTGGTGACGGAGACATTCCAATTCTAGCTCCTGTAGTTTCACCACCGTCTGTTATGCAGTGTATGGTCTAGCGTTGTCCTGAAGCAGCAGTGGGCTAGAGCGGTTGACCAATCTCGGCTGTTTAACGGCTAGCTTTTCCATCATGGTTTCCAATAGTCGGCAATACAGATCTGCCGTAATCGTCTGACCAGATCTTAGGAAGCTGTAGTGAATCACACCAACGCTGGTCCACCAGACACTAACCAGTACCTTTTTTTGAGTCAACTTTCGCTTGGGGCAGGATTTAGCCGGTTCTCCTGGATTTAACCACTGTGATGAGCGTTTCCGATTATCGTATAGGTTCCATTTTTCATCACAAGTAATGATACGATTCAAAATCCCCTCGTTATTGTGACGGTTGAGTAACGTGACGCAGCAGTCGACTCGTGTTTGTTGGTTTGCTTCACTTAGTTCATGCGATATCCATTTTTCAAGCTTTTTCACTTTTCCAATTTGTTTCAAATGATTCAAAATGAGATGGAACCGCTTCCACGATCACTTTCAATTCCTCATTGACAATTAGGGTCTCCGGCCGTCCACGAGGTTTATTCTGGAGGTCAATATTTCCAGAACGAAAGCGTTGGAACCAAAAACGTACGGTGTTTTCTTTCACAATGGCTTCTCCGTACACATTATTAATCCTTCGAGCTGTTTCTGCAGCGCTACTGCCACGATGGAATTCATATTCGAAAATAATGCGATATTTTATATTTTCCATATTGAGCACAGAACGATGTCAAAGCAAAATTAAATGGCGCGAAAACAAATGAATTATTACATTCGAAACACAAATAGACACGCTTTAAATTGAAATAAATTTGAATTTGGAATTCTTAAACGAAACGCCGGCTTTTTGAGATCAAAGTGGCCAGTTCTATAAAACATCAATTTCATATGCAAGGACCTAATATTTTGATTAAAATATGATTCGCGACCGTAACAACTATATGGCTTAACAGAATTATAATCATTAGAATCAGCAATACATCGAACCATATTTTAATAAAAATACAACCTGACAGTGACCTGCAAATTGCAAAAAACGTAACAAAATTTGAATTTCGCGGGCTACCTTAGCGCATCCCCCTTAAGATGTCAAAAAACACTCTCTAATTGGACAACCGTTATTGTGTGACCGTTCACTGCTTTCCTAAGAAACCAAGTCTTAACCCGCTAAATTCAAATTTTCTTTGGTTGTTTGCAAATTGCAGCTCGATTTACGTTGTATTTTGATCAAAATGCGATTCGCGACTGTAGGAATTTTATGTTTACTGAATAATAATCGTCAATTTTATATCAATCGTCAAACTTTGGAAAGTTCTACCGAAGAATTTTCAAAGCAAGGAACACATTTGAACAAATTAAAACTCGAATTTAAACATCGAAGCCTGGAGACGTTGCGTACCTAGAGAAAAAAGGTTTTAATACAAATAATTTAATTCATACAAGACACGGAATAAGGTTTAATTACTTACTTCTATAGAATTGTCTAACTAATTTGTTTTCCAATCTACAAGTAATAAGCCTATTTGTTACATTTAAGTGGATAATACATGGAAATACTCGTTTCAGATGTTCCTAATGAATCCTTTCAAGCCTTGATTAGGGTTGAAGGTTTAGAGAATTATTGGACATATTTTTTTAGAAAATTGTGTATAAGTGTTGTGCGGTTAGTTAGTTGTTAATAGATGTTCAAAATATATTTGTTCATCATTATTTCATCATTTTTTAATTTTTTATTCATTCGGTTCGTTTCGAGTGCAAGATATATCTAGCACTCGAATCGAACCGAATGAATTTTGCACTGCCAACACGCGTGGAAAATTTCTATCACAATCAATAAAATCCTCAATATCGCATATCAACAAGTAAACAACAATAAAAATTATTTACAACGTAACCCTCATCAATCTCAATAAGTCATCATCATTTTAATGAATCGTGATAACAAATTACAAGATCGTTAATTACTACATGCGGGTGACCACCCAAGCTCACTGTATCGCTGCTACATACAACAGGCCAAATCAATTTAAAACATTGACTAATTACTTCACTTTGGAGAAAAAACGAGGAGATAAGGGAATTAAGTAATTACCTTAACTCACTTATCGCGTTTCTTTTTCCCCTTTTTTGATCGGGGAAACGACTTGGGTGCTTTCGTTTCCCCCTGTGTGCTATTTGTGGCGATCAGCAATGTGTGTGTGTGTGTGTATAGGGTTCGGGGGAATGTTCTGTGTTTAAGGGTACTAAGGGTAGTTCGTAGTTACATAGTTTTTTTTTCAATACCTAAGTTTGTAAGTACTGTTAACAACACATCTTTTGCAAGATTATTTCGATAAAATAGCTGGTGTGTCATTAGTGCCTAATCCTACTAATATTATAAATGTGAGAGTTTGTGAAGATGGATCCTACTAATATTATAAATGTGAAAGCTTGTGAGGATGGATGGATGGATGGATGTTAGTTACTCTTTTACGCAAAAACTACTGAATGGATTTGGATGAAATTTGGTACACAGATAGACCATGACCTGCGTCCTGAATCGCAGACGAAGTCGCGGGCAACAGTTAGTTAAGAATAATTGCAAAGTTTGATGGGATGAAGCGAATAGCACATTTTGGAGAATGAGTCTTGCTTGCTGCAATGACAAATTAAAAAGATATTTAGGCTCCTATCCTACCCACTAAACTGGCCAATTCCAGACATAACTACAACGCTACGAGGTTACTTTGGCGCGTGACCAAAATCGGACCTAAGGTTGCCATCTTTTTTTATCAATACCATTTCTGTGACAATTTCGAAAATGTTTACCAACAACGGCCCTGTCAATGTCATTCAGGCGCCAAAATATCCTGTAGCACTCTTAATATTCTTTCTTTCTCCCACAGACGCTACGGGGTGGTCGACAAGCGGTTCTGCGTGGAAGGAGGCTCGCGCTGCGGCAAGGGAGAAGGCTTGTTCATCTTCGCGGCAGAAGGTGGCCGGGAGCTGACGGAACTGCTAAACGTGTACAGTCATGAGGCGCAGTCCAGGCTCAGCATAGCTTCTAGAAGCGGTTCAGGTAGGAGTCTATCCCACTCTGGATGAAGCTAGGACAGAATGTCTGTAATGAATTGCAAAAAATCCTAGGCAAAACATGGACGTTCAATTTTGAATCATTTACGTTCAAAACCTTTTTGGCTACAAACATAAAGCCTGATCAGTTGGTGAAAGTGAGGTTTAATAATGCCCAGCAATAAATAAGTCTTCCAGGGCGCTTTAATACTCAGGACGAATAAATCGCGATCTGGACCTTATGACGTAGGTACAATGTCACCTATATACGTCATTGACATATTTAGCAAAGGAGTGGCCTGTCTGAGATCCTATTGAAGACCTCTCTACACACCACAGTGTAGTCAAAACTTATCTAATCGTCAAAAGATAAAAATGCAAACGGTTCTCACACAAGTTTGCAAAATATTTGCACGGTACTTGTAGGATTTGGTCTTGGTTTTTTAACTTTAAACACTAGTAAATAAACTATAGAAGAGGCAGCAGTGGGCTAGTTAGAAGCATCTCAATATATACGGCACTCATGGGGCGATTATCCATTGATCGTCACCGGATTGGAGTCATCGCTGCTAGTGAAAAAACGTGCGCCCACTATTCATAAACTTTTACCCCATCTTTGCCGTTCCGGCCACTGTAAAAACGACTATTTCATATTTTTTGCATTTTAGGCAAATCCTTTGGTCTGAATGATTCTACATTATCTAATCTTCCAATCCTCCTTACAGTTCTAGAAAAGCGTTTCTCGGATGCCAGTTCCTGCATGGATGAGTGTTTCCACACGTCGCTAAGGTCCGTGTCTCCGTCGTGGGCAGGTCCTGCCAGCCAGACCATGCACTGCCTGTCAGACCTGGACTCAAGCATGGACAGCAATGAAGAGAAGTTCCGAAGACCCACCTCGTTGCCACGCTGTTCCAGCTGCATTGGGAAGATCAGTCATTTGACTAGGTAAGGATTTTTTTAATGTAGTAAGAAATATGTCCGTCGCTCACCAATGAAAGTGTTTTGCTGTGAAATCTGGATTATCGAATCGATTTTCCTATAGGACTTCAGAGCTTAAAAGTTTACAACACGTCAGGAACTTTTGTTTAAAAGAAATCTACTTCACTATGTGATCTAACCATCACCATCCAAATTTCCAGATCATCAACAATGAACACACCAGGCTCAATAATGTCTCCTGTCTGGACAATGGACAACATACTGGAAAAGCGCTCAGATTCCGACCGAGCGTCCATCTACTCTCGATCAAGCGGTAGCGCGTCTGAGTACAGCGTACCACGCAGTGCGTGCCTCTTGGACAAGAGTTTCGAGTCTTCTAAAAGAGCAAGCCCTGTGGCTTGCTGTACACCAACAGTACCAGCGAAGACTGGCAATAGTTGCCAGTGTTGGCAGCAGGTCAAACCTTGCTGCTGTCGGAAGAAGTCCTTCAGTGGACCTTATGAGAACTACGATGTTCCCAAAACGCCGATGCCCTTAATACAGGTGAGTTGTAATTTTATTTTGAACTAGAGTTCAATAAGTTTTTTAGACAACGTCTTTTGGTAGTTAATTAAAAAGCTTGTAAAGAATTCTTAATTGAAAATCAAGACTAACTTTACTTTAATTAAATTACACAGTCTCTTGAATATTTCAAGGGAGAAAATTATCGATATTTTATTAAAAGGTACTTGTTCCACAACTTTCTTTACAAATTACTTCTTTATTGCAGGAGCACCCTGTAGATTCTCACACGGAACCATCAAGCATATACGATACACCAAAGAAACTGAAATGTCTGATCAACGGGCAACCGTGCACGTGCACACACGAAGCCAAAAACATAGAGAACAAACAAATGGAAAATAATAACACAAGTGATACTAGCATTAACAGTAACGAAGCTGAGGCACATTCCAACTACGTCAACGTTACCCCAGTCACTAGCAAGCCACCAGTACCAGAAATAGATTTCGCTAACTATGCTAATATAGACCTCTGTACTTTGGAAAAGTTCGAGAATTCCTTACAAATCCTAAGAAGTGCAGGGTTCAGTCAGGAGGAATTAGATGCTCTGGAAGATATACCTGAACATGATGATGATATATCAACTGCTACAACGAACACTGTGCATCCGTCTACAGAATGCTGTAATGAACACTTAAATTACATGCATATGGAGCCTCTAGAAATCAGCATTTCGAGCAGTAATAAAAACTTCTCGGATAACGTCAGTCGGATCAGTCATGTGTCAGATCCTACACAACATTCTGAATCAGATAACACAATCAGCACACGACGGTCGAGTTCAGCAGACTTCACTAAGAGACATGATGATGATTACGGGATCAACAGTCAGATATGTTTCACACCAACAGTTCTAAGAAAGGCTATCAAAAGCGATCGAATAAACGAAGGCATGCAGATAAGTCTAGAAATAATCGAACCAAAGGACAAATTCAAAGTACCGGAGTTAAAAACCGAAAGTTTACTGGTTACAAAGTTTAGAGATGCTGTCAAAATAAGGCGTTCTTCGAGCGTTCCGAGCAAATCTGACAAGAACAGAGATTCTTCAAGTTCAAACGATTCTGGGGTATCAACGGGTTCTTTGAAACATCATAAGGGAGATTTCAATGAATTCGAGATGCCTATTACCAGTTCAAAGTCGATAAAGAAACATGTGAAGAATAATAAGCAGATGAGGAAGGCTCTGACTCCTGTCCATGCGTTCGTCAAATCTAATTCTTCGGATCCTTTGAAGAACTTGACATTTCAGTTCGAGGAGGTAGCCACGTTGACGAAATCAAACTCCTGCGATGTGGATACGTTAACGAGACGGAAGAAGAGACCTGGTAAGTTTAAATGTCAGACGTTCTTTACTTTTTTAAAGAAAAATAATGTTACTTGTCCAATGCGTAGATTTTGTTCGTTATTACCTAAACTAGTACTTACTTTCAGATCTGAAGGCCAGACGTGTATGTTTTTGTGACACGCAATTCAAACTTATAATTGCCTCTTTGATCGTTATAATTTGTTAGATATTTAGTTTTTGTATTATCTGAATTAGATTTATTGCCAAAGGCAATTCTAAAATTGAGACTCCCATATACAGTAACTGGCCGTAAATATCGAGTCGGTTTTAGAAAACTTTCCACTTTGCAGAGCATCGTCTTTGTCAATCATACCTACCTGACGCTTTCTAAAACACTATTTATTTGTTTCACATTTACGCCCGTGTAGCTTTGTTTTGTTATCTAGTTACCTACAACGTCTCACCATTTACCTTATTTCCAGTGGAGACAGACAGCACAGCCCGCCACAGCCAGATGACGACCAAATCAACTTCCAGTGGTGCTTCCGACACATCGGACTACATGGAATCCCTCTCCGTATCGTCATTCAGTTCGTGCGACGTATCGGCCGACAGGCATGTCACTAGACCACGCTCGGGCAAAGAGTATGCCAGCATCGATAGGACTGCACTAGTCTAGTTGGAACCAGTCAACCAATGTTTGTGTAACGTTGGTGTGTTGGAGCCAATGTGTGTTTGTTATTGGTGGCATTTATGTATCTTTGTATTCACGTCGTGTACTAAAATTCCTGTCAATATCCTGGCTTGTATTGTGAGAACTAATTTTTTTTTTCAATGGTTTTCCATCTATATTGGATAGTTTTCGCAATATACGTTTAAAAATATTGGTGTGAACATCAATGAAAACAAGCCAAAAATAAAAAATCCCTTGAAAAAAAAATTTTCAAGTACCCTAAAAAAATTCGCCACCAAAGCGATCATAAAAACATCATCTCGCTAATGACGTTGGCTCATGTCACCGAAGATTTATGAGTCAAACATTTGCCAAACATTTATCCAAATTATTAGTTTGAACAACGGAACCGTCTATGACGCAGGATTGATAAAACCAAGGCCGTGTTTGCTTGTTATAATACCCTATTTTTACTTAAGGGTGGTTAAGTCAACCATATAAATGAAAAACTAATTTTATGCGAAAGCTAGTGTATACTCTTCGATAATATTGGTCGTATCTCGGTTTATTGCCAGGGTGAACTAAATAAAAACAATTTGCTACCAAAAGGTACTTTAAAAAACAATATTGGGTAGTCTTCATTTAATTAAGAACAAAAGACATCACTTCGTTTAAAACTAAAACCATTTTTGACGATAGTCATTTGAAATGAAGTCATCGAAAATGAAACTTGTAAATAAAATGTACATACAATAAGTACATTTGTTCCTATGTACATAGTTATAAGATATATAAAAGCAGTTATGGACGAATTTAGTTCTTTAGTAGCGTGCCAAAAATAATGTAGCTGGCTATAAACTGGTTTTGGGTATTGTAAAATATTAACTGTACTTCATTTAAGTCTAAAATAAATGAAGAATAGTCTTTCAAATGAAAGGAACTTCGATTTAAAATTAATTAGTTTAATTTTGTGTTTCATTTAAAATGTAGCCGTGTATATTTTAAATGTAAGTTTTAAATATAGTTTGTAGACTTCATTTAATGTGTTAGGTACTTAAATTATTTGTGCCTTTACTTAAACATGTGTTGCTAAATAATTGTCTTTCATTTATTTGTTACCTTCGATTAATTTACTTAAATGTAATTTGAAATAAAAGTACTAAGTAGTTTTATGAAGCAGTATAAAAATGTGAATATTTAAGTAGGAGTTGGTTAAAGTCGCCTATACGCAATTTATAAGCAATAGACGTGTAACGAATATAATAGATTATTTAAAATTAATTACGAAAAGTCTACATTAGCGTCATTTTATACAAAGTGTTAAAAATGACGTCAGTGTCATATTTTTATTATAATGACGTAATTCTTGACATCTTGTAACTATTTTTAAAAACTCTTGATTTTTCATAATGTCCTTCTCGATAGTTTGACTAATAATAATAATTTTACAATAAGACAGATTTTATGTAATTAATTTTAAATATTTTTTCAGGTTTAACGATATTTAAATGAAACATTATTAATTACTTACTAGTAGGAATTTTATAAAAAATATGCATTCATACAAACATATTCCTGCCAAAACTAAATTTTTAATTCTAAATAAATTCTTATGTAACTTTTATTAAAAACTATTTAATTATAATCTTCAGCGACAAAGTACAAAATCAACATTTTATTCAAACGGACTTTAAAGAATATTAATGCAAATAAAATTACATGTAAGTAAAATTGCCTAAACTTTTTGTTCCGCGACTGTACATTCGACCATGGGAGTGCCATGGGAGTGAAATCTTCAAATTGACGGCCATCCTTCTATCGTGTCATAATTTTACACAAAAACGACTCGACTGCGAAATAATTCTTGGAGTAAAAATTACAACGCGAGCGGAGTCGCATACAGAGGACATTTCCAAATAAATTGTGACAGATTTGCTCCCTTTTACCATAAATTAGATAGGTGTAGAAGGTTCGCTTAATACAACAAGTGACAACGCACGCACACAATCATAGACCCACTTCACGAACAGCGAGTGCATTCGAGATTCGACCGAGATAGATCAAGATCGCTCAACGTACGTACGCGTCTATATTTATGTGCACACTATGCCTATTTTCACTTGTTTTATGGAGCTGACCTTCTGTATCAATTTTTTTTGTGCTTATACGTACAATACCATTATGGTCTGACTGTGTTTCCAAATAACATTTGGTCATTTAATTCAGGCTTTTATAAAATAAATACGTCACGGAAAGCAAAATGGTATAGGTACTTAATTTTCCTCAGTTTATACTGAAAACATAAGAGGACATCGAGTGGAACATAAAATTTTAAACATTAATTTTGTTCGATGCAAAAATTTTAAAATGCGTGAAAAAATGATTACATGAGGTGGAATTACATATAAACACAAATAAGCAACTTAATATTCTTGAAAAATACTGTTTGTAAAAGTAATAAAAATAAGTTTTCATATGTTTTAAACCACACAATACTACTGTATTTGTCACCGTGCAAACAAAGACAAATATTTCTTTATTTTTTTTGTGAATTATGTTTTTGCAAGTTGTTTGATGTTAGTTTAAGAGGTTTATTATCAAAGTTTTGTCTCTGAATATGGATAAGCCGGTACGTTACTTCGTCTAGTCAACGGTGTAAGTGATGACCAGAATAACTTGTTGAAAGAAAAATAAATATTTGAGATAAAAATAAGTTCTACGCAAAAAGTTGAAAAAAATATTATGTAAACGACCCTTATAATTGTAAAATCTTATTATGCTGAGACCACACATGGCTTAAATGGTCGCCTATAGGTCGTAAACTAAATATTAGGTCTCAGTGTGGTCTGTGTACATTGCGTACACGCCCCAGTCATTGTGGTCATCACCTTTTGAGGTCATTATTTTTGCACGGAATGGAATGTTAACAGCACAATATACAAATGTATATCTACATATAAACTCTCTAGTTAATTTTGTGTAAAAATATCATATTTTCTTAAGAGGTTTTTACGTTGCGAACTGTATTACATTGTAAAAGGTTTTGTAATATTAAATAGCAACTGAAAATATAAAATATAGTGCATTTTGAATGATATACTTATTTTATTTATTAACTTCCAAGAATTTGGTCCCTGATTCTAATCATAAAATAGCCTTAATTAATAGCCAGTTCTCATATCAACTTACTATTTCACTTGATAAATCTATATATATAAAAATGAATCCCTATTTCCCTTGGTCACGCCATCACGTGTGAACGGCTGGACAGAGTCCACTTTTTTTTTTGTTGTGTTCGTTATTGTCAAGAGAAGGATCTTATGAAATAAAAAAATAAGGAAGTTAGTCGGAGCGTTACAAAATTTAAGAAAACTTAACGCCTATATTAATTTTACATTACTGTCAGTTGTTTGAAATAACTGGCAGCGATTGACAGAATGCGCGCTGCAAATATCGTTTAACACAGATAGATCGGTTGATAAATGGGTCGATAGTGTTAGTCAATAGTCAAAACTAAAACTAAATGACATGACATTCATAGTTAAGAAAAGACAACGTCTGCCGGGTCAGCTTGTATATCTTATATATATATAAAAATGAATCCCTATTTCCCTTGGTCACGCCATCACGCGTGAACGGCTAGACCGATTTCACTAATTTTTTTTTTGTTGTGTTGCTTATTGTCAGGAGAAGAATCTTATGAAATAAAAAAAATAAGTAAGTTGATCGGAACGTTACAAAATTTAAGAAAACTTAACGCCAATATTAATTTTACATAACAGTCAGTTGTTTGAAATAACTGTCAGCGATTGACAGAATACGTGCTGCAAATATCGTTCAACACAGATGGATCGGTTGATAAATGAGTCGATAGTTTTAGTTTTAGTCAACAGTCAAAACTAAAACTAAACGACATTACATTCATAGTTAAGACAGGACAACGTCTGTCGGGTCAGCTTGTATATCTATATATATAAAAATGGATCCCTATTTCCCTTGTTCACGCCATCACGCGTGAACGGCTGGACCGATTTCACAACAATTTTTTTTTGTGTTCGTTATTATCAGGAGAACGATCTTATGAAATAAAAAAAATAAGTAAGTTGATCGGAACGTTACAAAATTTAAGGAAACTTAACGCCAATATTAATTTTACATAACTGTCAGTTGTTTGAAATAACTGTCAGCTATTGACAGAATGCGCGCTGCAAATATCGTTTAACACAGATGGATCGGTTGATAATTGAGTCGATAGTTTCAGTTTTAGTCAAAACTAAAACTAAACGACATATGACATTCATAGTTAAGACAGGACAACGTCTGTCGGGTCAGCTTGTATATTATATTTATTGGGATGACCGAAATGTAGTACCAGTATTCAGCTGTATCTGGTTAGACTAGAAGCCGACCCCCTACATAGTTGGAAAAAGTCTAGCCGTGCCTGTAAAGTTAAGTATTCAATGAAGAAGAAGAGGAATCTATGGTCTAGATTTCTAGAAGATCAAGAAGTCTAGTTTCAGAGATATTTACCAAAAACTCAAAAAGGGATTTCCACTAAATTAATACATTTTGACATGTCACCTCTACCAGCCGATACGCGGCCCGCCTATTGGATTACCGCCCACTACCTCTCAGAGAGGAGGCCTGTGTCCCAGCAGTGGGAACGTTATAGGCTGATTATGCTTATGCCCATTTCTTGCCCATTCTTCTCCATACGAAACTACCTTTGGGAAGGGGCAACTAGAATCAATCTGGGGGCACGGTAGTGCCCCCGCCAAGACGAGCCAAGCGAAGCGCAAGGGCACTACCTACCTTTTCTCGAAGGGTTTCGTCGTTTTTTTTAAACCTCATAGAGTTGGTTTCCGATGTACCAGATAGTTCATATTCTCAGTATATGATGTCAATAATAAACTAATTAAACATACAAAGTCTCAATTGAATAGCTCTAATACTTTAGGTTTTATTGATATCTAAAATACACCGATTTCGTCACTGACACACTCACTGATACACTGACATACTGATGATCATCAAAATGTTTGGCTACTTCCTGAAGTGCTAGAAAGCTGAAATTTGGTATGTAAGTTTAGTATACATCCAACAAAAAAATCATAAACTAATAACTTTCGCCCCCCATCCCCTAAAATGGGGGGGTGGAAGTTTGTATGAGATTTCAAAATGTTAGGGTACTTCCTGAAGTGCTAGAAAGCCAAATTTCGTATTTGGTCCCATACTAACAATTGTTCATAATGATGAGTACAATGGTCCCTTTTCGTGTCTAACACCACTTAATTTAAACCTTGTCATCACCATCATCTGCCTAGCCTTTTAGCCTTTTAGCTTTTTTGTTTTTATCCTATTTTGCCAGTCTAGCCGGATACAGCTAAATAACATTATCCTAATCCCAAATATTATAAATGCGAAAGTAAGTTTGTTTGTTGGTTTGTTTCCTTTTGACGCCTAAACCACTGAACCGATCATCCTGAAATTTTGCATATACCTACGTTGTCAGGTGTACAGAAACGGACATAGGGTACCTTTCATCCCGAAAAAAAGTACTGTTCCCGAGGAAATCAACAATAACGTTCTTATGATAATAGATGGCGCCACCCACGTGTCTTTCGAATCATGATTGAATTATAACCCGAATTGATTGTCAAAGTATAAATTAACGCGTGTGAAGCCGCGGGCATAAGCTAGTTTTACATAAAGCACCCGCAGTCCAACCCAATAGATCTGAGATTTGTCCTGGGTGCAGTGCAACCCAGTTAGCAGTTACTAACTGGGTTGTGGAAGTCAGATATGTAACACTATACCCTTGCTAAGAGTGGTTGTCAGACTTTTGGGCTTCTGACGACCCGTAACGACTGGCAAAGATCCAGAAATGACAGCCGGGACCAACAGCTTAACATGCTTTCCGAGGCACGAAGGAGTCTCGGTATGTAAAGATGGTCACCCATCCATGGACCGACCGCGGCAAGCGTAGCTTAACCTGATCGGTCGACCCGTGCGGCTATAATTACTTAGCCACGAGCCCCCTCCTCAAGTTAAACCTTGTTTACAGCGATTTATTTCCTTTCTATGTAGTTAGAGCACAGCTAACAACAATTATTTGAGTGTCAACGTATTTTTCTTCTTTTCGACTATCATTGTTTCACAGCCAAATTTTATTTGTACCTCGGACCGCTACTCTATAACAGGCTAAATGAAAAAGGAAACATCTACCCCTTAAATCATAGAAACTGCAAGAAAATCCTTAAGGAAACTCTTCAAACTATGTCCTATGAAGATACAGAGAAGTTATTACTAGTGCTAAAGTAAATATTGTTTGTATTATTGTTATTTCTTTTTTTATTTTTTTATTATTATTATTTAGTTAAGTTAAGATACTATAATTTTATATACCTTTTTACATTTATGTAACAATAAGATTAATATGATACGAGTATGTGATTATTTAATCAATTAATATTACCTCCAATCGCCTGAAACACAGGATTACCTAGTTCAGGCACAAATCATGAGTGAACTTGACATAGATTTAAGAAAAGCTGTATTTAATGTTATACCTTATATTTTTGAATAAAATTTATTATTATTATTGTGACTACACCACTACGCACAATGAAATCATAACTGTCGGTCAGTGTTCAAAATAGTGTCGTAGAACGTATTCGTATATTTCATCAACTCTATCACATCTTCGGTAGTATAGTGGTAAGTATCCCCGCCTGTCACGCGGGAGACCGGGGTTCGATTCCCCGCCGGAGAGAAACTTTTTTGTTTTTTTTTATATATTAAAACATAGGTATATATTTTTATGAAGTTTTGTAAGATTTTCCTTATGAAAATAAGTGATAATATAATTGAATTTACCACCGAACTTATTCGAGACTCGCAAACTCATTATCTTTGCCAATAAAACTGTTATAGATGTAACAATATATTTTGAACACATACTGCAAATATTTTCAATTACCAACATGAAAGAAAAACCTTCCCTTAAAAGTATCCCAAAAGGGTGTATCTTTATCTTCCTCCAATCGCTATACATTATTGATATTAACTGATTGGTGAAAGCAATTGAACTGTGTAAATGCAATACCGTCCCCTCTAAGCCTGGTCCCAGAGGACGATTTAATCTGGACCCCAAAACATCCGGACAAAACAGGGATTTAGTCGAGACGGCGGGCGCGGCGGACTTACGGCAAAGTGAAATCACGAACAGCGATGAATAGGAATTATAATTGGATTTAGCGCCATCTAATGACAATTATTATAAGCTTTAAGAATATGAGTAAACAAATGAATATGTGTAGACTGCTCGATAGATGTCGCAATGTTCGCTTAAAATTTCTCGCTCCATACAGGGGTAGGTAGACAAAGTGTAATTTCATACAGAGTTTAATTGAAATAACTCATATCCTGAAAAGGAAACATTATGAAAAAAAATCACTACAGGAACACATACATAACTCGACAAAATCTATGAACAAGATGATGTTATTTCGTGAGCTTATCAAAATCAGTTGCTCGTTTTACCCTTCCGTATGTCCACAAGGAGTATAAAGATAAGGGAAGACCCTTCGCACAAGAGATCTAAGGTCTAAGCACAACACATTACACTGTTTTTTACATCAGTTGTTGGGCAACGGATTTTTAGCAAATCCCGGGGTTTAAGAGATTCTCAGGTGTCCGTCCTTGGTGGCTAAAGGTAATGCTCGAATTTAAGTGTGTGGTATTTATTTTTGGGATTTCGAGTGGTTGGCGAACACATAAAAGAAAGCTAAGAAGGCAGTGATCGCAAGTCTAAACAAACCTCAATAAGGACCGGACCCCATGCCAAAATTCCGTAAGAAGAACCAGATTTTCAAACTGCATAGAAAAGTGTATTTAAGTTAACCGATAGCAGTAAGTTGTGCATCACGGAAGGATTAAGTAACGAAAAGGTGTAGTTACCTAACGGGTTCAGTCAATACGATTTACCTTTATTTATTTTTTAGTAATTCTCCTTTTTACTACATTAATTAATAGTGTCCTTCCACTGTTGACACACAAAATAAAAGTAAGAGAAGGCTTTCTTACATCTACGAGTAATAATTATAACCTTGACCACTTCAAAAAATTAGTGAAAATTCTGCCAAACTAACCTTGCTACTTCTTCGGAAGTGATTACTAAGTATAATATTTGTGAAAACCGAGGTTACCCGAGACACGGTGAGTTGTGATAATAATGATAAAACTTCGCGGAATCCAACATAATGTGTGTCGACACCCAATGGCATACGAGTGCATAACATATCGGTATAGGTTAAAATCTATCGGTATACTTAGTATCAGACAAAACTTAGGTATATCTACGTATTATAGAACATACGATTGCTATGTGGTCCTCTAAGTTCCGAATATCATACCTCTTCTTGGGTAGGTGGGTATGACGAAAAACGCGGCAGAGGCAGCATTTTCACATCACTCGAATAAAGGCTCCCACAGAAAGGTGCGACGCGACAGTGCGAAACAAAGACCCGCCGCACGGTGGATCGAAAATCGGCTGTAGAAGACATAGGATCTCGATTTCTTAAATGTTATTTTTTTTTGCTGTAAATGACTTCTGCTGATCATTACTATGTACAAAAATGACACCCGAGTTAATTCTGCCCAAAAACGAAGGAAATATATTTTTTTTACGAAAAATTTGTATGAAGCTAGTATGAAAAATCGAATTATCTCCTAAACGGCATGTTTAACCGTAATATCCTTGGAGGTGGTCATAGTGCTAATTATTTATGATTTTTTGGTTGCCAATTTGACGAAAAATTTAATGCCGTTTTTTTTAAAAAAATCGTCAAAATATTTTTATTTATTTTTACATGTAAAACGATCCCTTTTAGTGTCCAAGTTAAAAAGTTCGATATGTTATTAACCCAAATATTAAGAACACACAAAACAAGAAAAATTAAATAAAAAAATTGCTGTTTTTTGACACATTTTTACTAATTTAAATAAAAAAAGATTATCAAACTTATTTAAGTAACATATAAAGTTATATTATATACAAAATAATTTAATTTAAGGAATTAATACTAACTCATAGCACTGCTAATTAACAAATTAGCTTACTTATCAGGAAAAGTTGAATGTAATCCATAGTTGGCATTGTCGTGAGATATTGAAAATCATTAAATCACCTATAAAGACTCATTAGAAGACCTAATCAGTGTAGTTACTTAATCACTTCTTTTCGGACTCATTAGAAGAGTAAACAATTGGTAATTTGGTTGTATGAAAAGTTTTAAAACTCATGATGTGTTGATAAATATCTAGCTCAAACATAGTTGTCTACGTGTGGGTGTACTATAAACCTCTGCCAACTCCTTCGAAAATATAGGAGTGATGCTATTTTATGTTACGTGTAGTTAAAAGTCCGTGTTCTTCAACATAAACACTAAAATGAATCGTTTCATATGAAAAAACAAATGAAAATATTTTGACGATTTTTTTAAAAAAACGGCATGAAATTTTTCGTCAAATCCGCAACCAAAATATTATAAATAATTAGCACTATGACCACCTCCAAGGATATTACGGTTAAACATGCCGTTTAGGAGATAATTCGATTTTTCATAGTAGCTCCATACATTTTTTTCTTATAAAAATTATAACTCTTCCATTTGTGCACACATTTACTTCATATGACATTTTATAGAACAGTAATGATCAGCAGAAGTCATTTCCAGCAAAAAAAAATACATTTAAGAAATCGAGATCCTATGTCTTCTACAGCCGATTTTCGATCCACCGTGCGCCGCCCCGCGCCGCTCTTCGCGGGACAAGCGGTGTCTCTGTACGTCGCGCGCGATTCGCGTCCCGTGTCGCGCCTGTTTGTAGGAGCCTTAGAGCCTTTTAAGTCTTATTTGTATAATGGTAGAAGTATCTGGCTGGAGACTGCATTGCATCGCTACTGGAGACACAAGTGGACTTACCTTATAATTAGATTTAAATATATTAGCAATGTTACGAGGATCCCTTTCAGAGTTAATGCATTCAGCCCGATTCTGCTTTATATGTAGTTTATTAGTACATTGCCAGATTATTTTGAAGTCATTTTTCGAATAATGAGATGCCACTGTCCATTTTAATTTGTTCTGCGTGGTCTTGACTAGCGTTGCCGGAGCGAAATATTCCGAAGTATTCCCGTCGAATTATTCGCGAAACATTCGGAAGTATTGAGTAGTATTCGGAATTATTCCCCGAGAAGAAATATCTAGCTAAGTACATGTTTGGCCACGCATAGAGTAGGTAGTTGTGTAGGTTGTTAGTGGTAATGAACCTGCTGCGAGTCGCGGGGCGGGGTGGCACTGCCACGTGCAAGTGTTCGACTATTGATCGCTAGATGGCGACGCAATTACCATTGCAAATTACATATGTTCCGCGTTAGTGATTGTGTATTCATACCCACGAATCTTTCTTCCTTCCTACCTTCCTAACCTTGGTCACTGCAGCAGCAGAAAGCGCACGCAGGCGAGCACTACTGAAGTTGTACAGTTACAGCTTTTACTTTTACCCGTTAGAGGGCGTTAATGCCCGTGGCTATAAATATATTATTACGCGTTCATTAATAAAAATTAGTATAATACGATTTGAAAACTTCCGAATATTTCCTTTCATCTACTTAGATATGTACTTACGTAATAAGTTTTTTTATGCGGTTTAGGTGTGCAAGTGATGTTTTGCGAGAATACTATGTACATAAAGGTAAATAAATAGGTAGGTACTAAGATGAGTTTATAGTATATATTATTATTTACCGAGATAAATAGTAAAACGGTACCTATTACCTATATTATTTCAATTGTTTCTTTATGTATGTACTTTAGTAAGATTTCGGTTGAACACTACCTATTCTAAAAAGAAGGAGATAATCTTTTTGGTAAAACATCGTCGTAAAAAAGTACGTACCTAGGTAACCCTAACTTCTTTTTTTTTTTTTTAAACCATTAGTTAGGTAAAGTACTTAAAAACATTTTTACGCTTGTACATAACATCCGCACAAAATCGACACAGTTTTAACTCATCCATACTAAAATAAAATAATAAGTACCTAGTCATAAGTAGATAACTACTTACAGGGAATTATTCCCGCATAGTAGGTACGTAGGCATCGAATAATACTTCGTTGATTATTGAATGAAGCGCTGGCGTCGCCGTGCGACTAACGAGGGAAGTTCTCCATTTACAGTTTTACTCTTGCTCGCTAGATGGCGTTAATTCACGTAACGCACCGACGAAATATCTAATACACGGCGAGTCTCCTCAAGCTACCTACGCATACATTCGTAACTACTGGGAATAATTTAACTCTTAATAAGTAATAAAACGTAGGTCATCTACTTCATCCTTACAATATTTATTTTACTCTGCATTCTTGCTGCGGTAGTATTCCTTCCAATCGAAGTATTCTTTTGAATGTTTCCGAATTATTCCGAATACCTACTTCCGAAGTTTTGCAACGCTAGTCTAGACACCACTTAAATCGTGATTTGAAAAATTTCCTACATTTACACATAGCGTCATAAATGAATCCAGATGAGGGTTTCCCATGCCAGAGCCGATTGTTGAAATTATTTTTAGCCTCCTCATGTCCCTTCTTTGCGTGCTTATTCTAGCCAGGTACCGATTTTTTATTTTGATAACAACGATGAGTAACAATATAATAACTCTCTATACTCGCCTCATGCAGTGTTTTTAATATAATTGCACTCTATTTCAACAGGAAAGTGATCAGACCAGAATACATTATAATGAATTTGACATTGGTGCCGATTCTCTTGTCACAAAATTCTCTAAACTAGACTAAAAATCACTAAAATTTAGTTTATTCCTGTCAAAAGACGATTTCTCATTCTGAAATAGAGTAAAGTGACACAACTTAACTATATTTTAGTTTGACAGCACTAAGATGGTACTGATTTATTAGTTTAGTGAAAATAGCAATTTTGCTATTCTGAATTTGACGTTTTTCACCTAAAATTTTGGTTGTCTTAACTAAATCTGGCTATTTTTAATCGCGATTAAAAAGGTGTGGAATATAATTAGTTGTCAAGAACTAAGATTCACCACAACACCTCGACTTCAGGGGCAAAAACAGTACTGTATTTTTTTTGTTTTGCTTATATCTCGAAAACGGTGTGTCCTATCGCAAAAATAATGAAAATTTGGACCCCCTTTATGAAACTCTTAAACCCATTTTTTTAAAATATATTCCATACAAAAAGTGAAAAAATCCATATAAACCACGCCGAGGCTGCCACCCACACGCGCCTCCGGCTCTAAAAAAAAATCACGGGGTAGGGCAAACAAGTACCATGTGGAGTCGCGATTGTCAAATTAAATTTTAGTTGCGTCAAAATGATTTTTAAATTTAGAGATATTTTATTGCAGAATAGCTTTAAGATTCTCATAGCCAAAAGTAAGGAATTTTAGTGATAGTTTAGTTAGTTTAGTTCGGTGTACAAGAGAATCGGCACCATTAGATATAATTTTATACCTGCGTTAAGGCTTAGGCGTTCCACATCCGCACATACCCATCTTTGCTCGCCACAAAAAATCACAAGTTTATTATAGAAGAGACCGCCCGGGTGGGCATTAAAATCACCGAGTACGAGCACTGATACTACGCTATTATTGCACATATTTCGCTCAAGCATTCCGTGAACTTGATAAGATTCTCTCTGGACTGAACAGTCATATATGCCTGTTGAGTTATTGTTGTTGTTGTTGTGTATACACAAACAATTAATACCGCACAATCGCTATTCACCACTACTTTACACGCTGCTAACCGATCACTACTCCAAGCCACGGGAGTGACGGACACAAACGATTTCTTCCTCCATAGAATAACCAATCCGCCGTAAGGTCTTCCTTTCAAACACCCAGTCGACGTATCAACCGAAGATTTACCAATATACGTATAATCATCACTTATTGTGCCCAGCAGTGGGATATCATGTGGAAGTAACCACGTCTCCTGTAATGTTATTATATCTGCCTTGCCACAAAAAGTCCTCACACAATCCATCGACCGCTTAAGGCCTTTACAGTTAAATGTAATAATTTTACTCTGTGTGTCATCCATTAACTGTATTCTCATTAATTATCGTGTCAGGGCGTTTGTCCGCAGTCCGGTACTTATAATGTACAAACCGACGAAAAAACACGATACATAAAACACGATAATATATAAACACGATAAAACATATGAAAACAGTTTTTCTCAACTCTTACTTGAAGTAACAACACTAATAAACATTCATTGGCCAGCCAAAAAAAAACATCATAGAATCTTTCTACTTTTTATTTTATCGTGTTAACATATCGATATCCATCGCGTCTGCGGAGTTAAGCTAGCCAATTTAAAATAACCGTGAATGTAGATTTGTTTAAGCAAACGTGCACTCTCGATCACATCGATACCTACTCGACATAATGTTGTGATAATAGTGATCAAGATACTATCAAATACATAACAAAAAAATGCAAGAATGATAGAAGACACTGTTGACATTACCATCATTGTAATCTGGCGTTACTTCGAAACACGATTAATAAAAAGATACATATGTTGCACCGACAAGTCGTCAACAAACGTAACATTCGCAATGATACATTAAATAGCGATTGGGTACAAGGACCTGTCTATTTCAATCAAAAATACTATAGCTAACGTATGCACGATACAGAAAAAATCCTGGGTATTGGTCTGCTTAAGTATTTACTATGTAAAGCATTGTATTTTTAAAAAAAACTCTTGATTATTGTGAATGTGAGGACTGTGCGGGTCGTTTTCTTTTTTTTATTTATTTAATTTTTAACTCTTGTCTGGCAGTTTCGAATAGGTACGTTATGCGGCCTACGCAAATATCCTTTCTTTGTTTTTTTTTGCTGTCGAGCTAAAGTTAAGTTGTTAAGTTCGACTTAATTTACTCCTTAAGTTCTGAGTTGAGCTACTCGATTACTGACAAATGCGTGCACTGAGTGGACATGTTTACTCAAATTTGAGTGGTTCTTTCATGGTCCTCATAATGCCTGACCAAGATTATGTATGGACTTTAAAAGAGACTGTGGCCTTTGAGTTTGTTTCGGTCTTTCTTCTCAGAGTAGTCAGATAGGAAACACCAAACTCATCTAGTTTTAATACATAGTTTACTTTTGACTTATAAAAGAGTTTTTCTGAACCAATTTACAAAAATAAATATTATTTATCTTTAAAGATTTCAAAGCAAAAAAATATATTTGGAAAATCCAAAAGTGCACGCCGAATAATCTCATTCAATTCTATAAAAACATATACAACGAACGAAATGTCCAGTCGTATTTTTATATTAGACCGAGATTTTCGAAAGGCCTTAGTTTTCGATATTAAAGAAGCGTTTAAAAAAAATGGACTCGATTAGTTAAGTTTTTCGGGACTTATCGTGACCACGCCTGGATCCATACATACAGACACACGGACGTCCACAGAATATTTTTTTTAAACAGTTTTTTCATTATTTTAAATAGCAAAATGTCTTTTGAAAATAACATGAGTGTTGAAACCAGTGTTTTTTCTTGACGTTTGTGTGTGAGTATTATTCTACACGTGCGATAAGAAGTAAATAGAGACATTTTTAGCTCAAGGAATTACTTGTTCTTTGTAAGGCGAAAGTAGAGCACTACCTCACGCGCTTCGCTTATGGGGCGTGCAATAAAGTATTGGGGTATGCAGAGAGTCAGTACAAAATCTATGAACTTAGCCAAGTAAGTTAAAGTTATCTGCTTAGTGCTAAGTAGATAACTTTTATGGATCTCGACCTAAGTCAAATGGCAATTTATGTAGGTAAAACCAAAGAAACCTTAACAATACACTGCAATTATCATTAATAAACAATAAGTACCTACTTACTATAACGAAGACGGTGTCAATGCACCTCGTGCTGGCTCACGACAAGCTCCATGAAAGCAAAGAGCGTGAAGATAGAGTGATAAAGTTAAACGCTCAATAAAAATACTTAGCCATCACTTCACCTGTTATTTACAGCAGTTGCCGTATCGTGGCTGCAGGAAAACGTGAGGTTCTGAATGAGATTCCCAGGACTGAAGAATTGGTTATTGTATTTTTTTGCTAGATGCGTTTACACACTTTAGAGAACATACACAGAGTTATCAGCAGTGGTTTTGAGGGTTAATTAAATTTCTAGACTTCTAGTTATAGATAAGTTGCCATCTTGCCACTCTGCCAATTCTTACACTGGCTGCAGCACACGTAAATAAAATCTATAGAAAAGTGTCTCCGTAGAAATTCATTAATCGTTTCCGTATCAGCACTACTGACACATTTCGAGAAGGAACTGACTTTCTTGCTAATTGGAAGTTCACTCATTTACATACGTCATTTTATTTATTTATAATTTGACTGTGGAGGATCCTAGTTCATCTGATTACACTAAATTAAATTATTAGGTAAATCATTAACCACTGAATCCTTGTTGGAATCGTTAGTTTTTACCAAATATTCGGGTCTTGAAGGACCAGAAACCTGTTTAACAGTCAAAGGCAAGAATTAATCATGAACTCATAATTTAACCCAGATTAATTTAAGGTAATTAGTTTTTATTAATTAAGATTCAGGGCGGTTTCCGGACAGTGGACGTCACTTTCGAACGTCTGGCATCTGAAGAGCAAATGGAAATCCCCAAAGGCCTTTCCTTGACTAAGTAAGTTAAGTTAATATTATTATGTAGATCGCAAAAATGTAATTGTCTTAGTAAACCTACAGCCGCATGCGCAGCTCCCTCCTATAATGTGTAACATATAAGCGATCGCAGTTGGTGCACGCTCAGTATTACCGCGACTGCCTGACACAATGGAGGCTAGAGTGATTGTTGTCTGTCTGTTTGTGGCCGCGATCGTTCGCGGGGAGCAAGGTATGTGGAGTTTTATTAAATAAAATTAGGAACTGTTAAAAGTCACGTTTCAAAAGGACCAAAAAGTGAGTCGGATCCATTCATGTTAATTTTTTGTTTAAACTCTTTTAATTTATTAAAAAGAATGGTATCCAAAACTACTTACTAGACACTAGAAAATAACCTAAGGACCAAATTTTCGGGTCTAGAAGGACCAAAATCATTTAAAACTGTGAAATCCACTGACCAAAGAAAGCAATGCAGTAGAAATTAAACTGAAAAACGTTTAAGTCATTTTAATAAGACCTCTTTACGATAACCAAAGGTTAAGACAGCTATTTACTTCGCTGTTGGATAGGCCCTTTATACATTTGCATCATTCTGTATGGTTCAGCTACAGGCTACTTATTCTGTCTGTTTTACGGGTTCAGACCTACACACCAGACATTCACCTATTGATCTCTTTATTAAATCTTCAATAGCCCAACAAGAGCGTGGTTTCAATTATGTGAAACGCGTATTTTTGAAAATATTTTATGTTGTGTCTATTTTATGTTGTGTACTTTAAATAATTTAATATTTAGTAATTATCGTCAATTGTACGTAAAGATATTTTTTTATTCAAATTAGCGCCTTACTCTTTTTCTTGGTTTTCGAGAGTGCTGAAGCCGATAGTGAGGTCAACATCTTAATATGTCGAAATGTATCATTGCACAATAATGTTTTTTATTTAACACTTTTTGTATTACCGCATTTCTTTTAAATAAATGACATTGAATTTGATTTTGGACTCGGCAATCGGTCGTGAATTTGATTCCAAGACGTGTCTTATTGTTGAGAAACCAGCTCCTATAGCTCACGCTGGTTGGAAGTGTTTAAAAGAACAAGAAGAGTGTGTAAATAAAAACCGGTTAACTAAATAGGCTAAATCCATCAGAAAAACGTGATCAATATGGCTTTATCCTTGTTGGATCGTATTTTGTATCAGTCAAGATTACCTTAAATACTTTAGGTACCTACTTGTATATATCATGACACGATCTTATTCATAAATATGAATGAATGCAGTTTGAAATGCACGTTAGATTTATTAAATACGACGGTTTCTTACTGTGACGTCATTCCTTGATCGAAGATAATTTTATTATGTTTATTTTATCGTACTATCATGTTTAGTTTATAATAAGTTGAATAGGGATTTAACTATGTTTCTTAGATAAAGACTTGTTAAAAATATTGGTATTTTCAATATTGTTACCGAGGCACATTTAGAACTTGCTGACACCTCGATCTGAACATTGGACTCTTGAATTTCTAACTACCATCGATATCACATTAATCTAAAAAAGTCCTCCTCCTGTCGTCATTCCTTCACACAGCTTTGTTTTATTAATTTGAGGGACAAACTATCAGCCTTTTGCACAAAAAATTTAACTACTAAGCAACTTACAGAAAGTTCTGAAAGTTTCAGGTATTATTCTAATGTTCTGTAACTTAATACGTTTCAGGACTGACATACTAATGATACGTATTATAAAATTCTCATTCATATGGAAACATAGTACAAGATACAATTGAAGGTCGAAACCTAAGATAAAATCTAAATAAAATTTTATGACAGCATTCGCATAATTATTTATGATGAATTTATTGTCTCACATATTTCCCTCATGCGGCAACACTAAGATGTCTCAGTGTTGCCATGCCATCATAGTGGATTTCCCCAGATCATTCAAAAAGTCTTTACGCTGTAGATTTCATAACCGTGGGTTATCCAAGCTAATTTACATACACTACGGTCATCTTAAAGTATTTGTATAATGAGAGAGAAATCCCAGAAACTATAATTATGATTCATTTTTGTTGAGGCGACCCGATTGAATCTTGCAAAGTTTAAAGGTTAAAACCGGTTAAAGGTTAGGTTTGAACCTTCAAGTTCAAAGCAGGAAGTTTGAGTTTTTATTGCGCAAGTTGACATTCCAAATCTATTTAATAACTTGCAGAACTAGGGTGAGTTTAAACAAGTAAAACTCAACTTGCAGATGTCAACTTTTATATTAAGTACTTATAAAAAAACTTTTTTCAAAAAAAAAAACAACCGACTGCAAAAAAACACACTACAAACTGAAAAATAACTTTAATTTCGTAAGTCGGTGTCTTTGGATCTGTATTTTAGTTTTTTGCCACCGACTTACGTAATTAAAGTTATTTTTCACTTTGTAGTGTGCTTTTTTAAAGAGAGTTGTTTTTTTTTTTGTAAAAAAGTTTTTTATTTTTCGCTTTTTAGTGAGTCAGTTATTAATTTATCTACGTTACAACAGCCTAATGTCAACTGCTCATAACCTTTTACAAAATATTCCTATTCCGGATGCAGGGACGTTAATTGTTGAGGAGTTCTCCTGGTAAGTACCAAAAGAACTGGAGCTGATGGTTAAGCCACCATCAGCTTCATTTCAACATATACATTGTGACGAGCATAAATTGCTTAGGAAACATATTAAAGTACTTAATCGAATCGCAACCCGTGAAATACTTATTATTGAGTAGTTCCGGTTGCCACCCGTGGTCTTCATCATCAGTTCCACTTCACCGAATGGTGCTTTCCGAGAGCAAATGCACAAACTACTATAAAAAATAACCAAATCGCTATAGGTGTGCCTATAAAATTTGAGGATTTCCCTCGATTTCCATGGGATCCCTTCATCAGATTCTGACTTGGTGACAATGGGACCACCTCGAGAACATACCCTTTAGAACAAAAAAAGTTTTTTGCAAATTCGTCTATATATGTCGGAGTTATGCCCGAAAATACATAAAAAAAAAAAGTATATAAACATCCGAATTGATAACCTCCTCCTTTTTGAAGTCGTTTAAATATACTTTCTAGTGAGCTTCTTATTGGACGAAAGATTGCATCGTTAATATCAGCTGAAACCATCTTTGTCAGTGTCAATCAACTTCAGTTACCTCTATAATTCCCCATTAGGAAGGTCAGATCAGGGTGACAGTACCTAATGCCTAAACCTACTTAAAAATTACAAGAAAAATTTTAAAATCAAAAATTGTAAGCCGACCAAAAATACATCAAAACGAATCAGTCAGGACGATGATTCTGTGATGCATCATGTTGATAGTATATTATTAACTTGAAAGTCTTCATTAAAGCCTCTATGTTTCGTACCAAAGGACCGCGTAAATGTCCGTAATTTAATGATATTTAAATTTAATAAAATGCTGTGTCCGACGACATACCTTACGAAGATGACCACCAATTACGTTGTTATTTTTATTTCCATGTTGCTAAAAGTATCAGTTATTTATCATGTAAATGTAGTATGAAATAAAGTAATGTAGAATTATTATTAGGCCGCAGGAATCCGCTGGTTGCGGGAAGCACAGAACCGGTCAAAGTGGCGGTGCTTGGGGTAGGCCTATGTCCAGCAGTGGACGTGTTTCGGCGGAAATGATGATGATGAATTATTAAACAGTTTTCTACTATCTTTGACAGTCGTTACGGGTCGTCAGACCTCTGAAAGTCTGACAACCAGTCTTACCAAGGAGTATCGTGTTACGTTACCTTTCTTTTTTTTCCACGGGAACGTACTACCGGGATCAAAAATACCCTGCACGTTAACCAAGGTTATAAACTATCTGTGTTCCAAATTCCATCCCAAACCGTTCAGTAGTTTTTGCGTGAAAGAGTAACAAACATCCATCCAAACAAACTTTCACATTTATAATATTAGTAGGATATTATAAGTCTAGGTTTTCTCACGATGTTTTCTTTACCGCTGTCAGTAATGTCCATGATAAAGTCAGAGAGTATGTACTGGAAAAGTACTAAATTGTTAAAAACATGTAAAATGTACCTTTCTTTAATGGTGAAGCCCAGGTTGTCCGCGAAATTCAATTTTTCTAACGTTTTTGATCATTAAAATCATCAATATAACCCTCTAAGTACATATATAATATTCCAATGGCTTAAAAAAATAAATTATCATTCAATAGGATTATAATTATGATATAATAGAGGGTATTATGATTCTGTAAATACATGCTTGTTACGGTCGCGAAGCATATTTCGTTAAAACACAACCTGACACTGACCTGCAAATTGCAAAAAACGTAAGAAAATTTTAATTTCGCGGGCTGCCTGGCGCTTTCCTTCCTAAAACGGAAGATATGTCTGTTGTTAAAAATGCGAGTAATTCAGCAGAATGGTATGGAATGCAGCTGTACGGAAATTATATACAATAATTTAATTTTCTATGGGATTTATAACCATGTTTTCATGGCTCTGTATCGAAATGGAAACTGCGCGTAAATGCGACTAGGGCATTTTTACTACTTTGTTCACCCCATATAAATATTGAACAATTGGCTTACATCCTTGCTTTTATCGGAAAATCTTTTTAAATGTTGCAAATTGTCCGTTAATATTCGGGTCTGCCGATTAACTTATTAAATTACGTCATATTTGTGTCACAATCACAAAGAAAAGGGATTCACTGATAACTTTTGAAGATGTATGAATAGGTAAGTGAATATGTCTGTGAGAGCAAATCAAATAAAAAAAAGCAAAACAGTTACTTTCAAATGTGTATTCTTATTTTTCAATACGTATTTGTTTACAAACTTACATAATAGAATAAAAAGTAACACCAATGATATTCTTTGTTATGCAAATCATTTTCACACATTTGAGCAACATAAAACGGCATAAACTTAAAAACTGCTGGTCATCCGGTCATTGGACAAAAGCGTAAGTACCTATATTTCGATTTGATGCAAAAACAAAACAAAATGATTTCATTAACCACTACCTTCAGCAACTTAAGACCGGACTGTGAAAGCCTGGCTGGATTGCCCATGGATTATGAGTTTGTGAACACAGATAACAAAAAAAAAACATCACCGAATAGACAGGAATAATGTATCTCACAATAATAATTAATAATTGACACCTACATTACGATCGAAGCACCATTTTCTTGATGCATGTCAGATTGCAGAAATGGCCCTATATTTTTAAACCATCAAAATTTGTTGCGAAATGCTTTTCTTAGATATGTACCTATATCATGTAGATATTATTAATTTATATAGCGCGAGAAAATACTAATGTATCGCATTTATTATTTATGACACTAGCAACACTAATAAACAGGATACCTACATACTATAGCTAGTCTTGTCGACAGGATATTTATATCTTTACACTGCAAACATTTAATTTACTGCCGTTTCCTTGAAAACGAGTCGATCAAGAATAAAAATAAACATGCACAAAGATAATACGAACAATTGCTATCTTTTAAGGTTTATTGTCATCGTAAACCATTTAATAGGCTCACTGTTAATTACTTAGGTTATTAGCTAATGAAACTGGTACGACTTCATTTTGGGCGATCACTTACCTACACTAAAAGTTTACTTATTTTTGTCAACGATATGACCTCTCAACTTTCTAACTCAACTCTCAACTCTACTTTGGTGTTACCGTCTTCAAAACTAACCAGAAATCCTCATCAATTTAAAGATAAGAACAGAAAAAGAAACCGCCGAACCAATTTCTATTTCAACAAAATGTATAAGACTACCGCTTCGTAGAACCCACAAACTAGTCATTGTTTTTAAACCAATGAGTGTCAATCACTCCACAGACATACAATCTTATGTTTAGTAAACTTGCATGACCGCTTGACCGGTAGGCAGACAAGACAAGTGAAACCTCTATGATTGATGAATTTGTGATTACTGATAACCATCCCGGTCTGATTACATGTGATTTTGATGTGCGTGTGGAGAAATGAAAGGTTATGTTAGCGTACATGTACGTGTATTTGATCTTCGAAAGTCTAGTCTGGTATAGGTACATTTTTAGGGTTCCGTAGTCAACAAGGAATCCTTATAGTTTCGCCATGTCCGTCCGTCCGTCTGTCCGCAGCTTAGTTCAGAGACTCTTTGTACTATAAAGCTGTAATTTGGCATGGATATACATATTAGTCCCACCGACGAAGTGGAAAAACAAAATCATGAAAAATAAAATACAGTACCTCCTCTACACGTAATGTGGGGATGTTTTATTTTCTAGTCTACCCCATGGTGTGAGGTATCGCTAAATAGGTCTTTCAAAAATATTGCGGGTTGGTGGAAATAATGGGATCCGTTTTTGAAGTATTAAACTTTAATGTGCTATTTTTTGTAAGATTCAAGTGTGTTGTTTATGGATATATGAAAAAAATCACGGTAGTAGTATAACGAAGTTAAAAGGAAAATTATCACAACTAAGTAGGCTAACAAGATAACGAGTAATAGTCGCCCAAATTACATTTGCAGTTGGAACATAGGGGACAACATGTTTTTCAACTACAATGTTAAGTTTGTTCTTGAAATAAATTCATCTCAACTACGGAACCCTTCGTTGTACCTGGTCCGAAACGCACTTGGCCGGATTTTGTCTATAGATAAGCTCTGACTCTGGCAAGGCTAACTAATGCATACTGATCTTCTCTTGTTTCGAGAGATATCATATCTTTCGTCCCTTTCTGTGGTGGACAAATTTCCACCAGTCCTTCTCAACAGGCATGACTTACGGGAAAACTTGATAGTTATTTTGAGTTTGAAATCAATGGGGAAGGTCGGGAAAAGCTAATTGTAGATGGCGTGATCATAGCTAGGTTCCTACGGTCTACAATAAATTTGACATTTCGTTCATTCGTTCCATTTCGTGTTCATTCATGAGTTTGATTTTATTTCAATATTTCGTTATTTTCGGTGATTTCAATATTTTAAATCAAGTATTTGACATAGAAAGTGTCAGAATTTTAAACCTTAAATATTTCCTCGTAATTACGTTCTTCAAAATGATTCCGACAGAACCTCGAACTATGTTTAATTTTTTTAAATCTCTACGAATAGCTTTAAGCCACAATCTTCTAATTTCAGGATCATTCAAGAAAAGGTGAACTCCAATTTCGGAGTACTTAGGAACACAACAAAGCGTCATTTTCGCAAAAATAAAATAAAACCTCGTCGGGCTTTATATTAATAGCTTGTGTTGAGAACTAGTTATGACAGCGCCATTTTGACAGATGCTTTCCCCATTATAGTAAAATAAACACTGATTGAATTAATCTGCAGTTTTTTTCACTGATAAACTATCACACTTCGAAGACCTAGATATTCTGACAGCAACAAAGGATATCAACACTCAAAGAACAATAACAGCAACTAGTAAAATAAAAATAAACGTTACGATCACAAATAATAATATATAATAATGAATATAACTTTTATTCTAGACAATATTTACAGTCCACAACACAGTTACAATTTAAGAATAATATGAAATGAAAATGAAGGAAGCTCAGCTCATCCAAAAAACAAAGATAGCTTAATTAATAAATAAAGAAAGTCGTATACAAGTAGTCTGGACGATAAATTTGTCATATCTAAATAAAGATCAGGCCGTAAAAACAGTCGGTCGATTACACGGCTCACTTAAATTGGATTGATTGACTTTGGTATTTATTGATGCAGGCCACATCACTCCAGTTTTACTAATTAAATTGTCAATGGTCTTAAAATTGATGATACATAATCGGGCTATGTAAAAAAGAGTATAGGTCAGTCTTAATAAGATTTCGTAGTAACTGTGTCTTAATTCCGGCTATATACTTTTGCTTTTGCAGTTTCTGCAGACGTTTTGTTGATCATGAGATCAGCATAACGTCCAACCCATCGGCATCATGCATGGAGATTAAACTGTAGTAAAATATGTTGTAAGATTTTTTGTGAATTATGCGACAATAATATCTTACGATCTCGCGACGTCAGTTCAGCTAAATTAGTATATGAAGAAGTTCATACATTCAACAGTTCTTGCAAACAGCCTAATATTTTCTTCAACTGCCGCTTTGATTTCTTGGTCGCAAGCACGACTGCTGAGGTCGTGGGTACGATTCCCAAGTCGGGCAAAGTGTTATTGGGTTTTGCCCATTAGGAATTTTCCATTAGGAGATCGGTGTTTGAAAGCTTGGTGGTGATCCGGTCATGTCGTATTGCCATCCCGTCGGACTATGAGAGCACCTGTGTTTGCGCACACGCTTGTTTACTATAATATCTCCTGTGCACTAGGCTAATGTCCGAGAGATTGGCCGCTGTGCCCGAATTTCAGTCGGGACGATATTATTATTAATATTGACTTAGGAGTGTACCTAAAGGCGTCATCACGGGACCTAAGAGCAAAAGACAATTTTATTTTATTTTAAATCTATACATATATTTTGTATTAAAATTATGTGAAATAAGATAATAGCATTATCACTGTATTCCTTTTTCTAGCTCCAGCAGGTCTCTGCCGATCCAATGAGCGGCTTCTGTCGTGCGGTTGTCCCCGGACATGCCGGGATCCGGCGCCGGATTGCGCTGCCGTGTGCCAAACAGGCTGCTTCTGCGAAGACGGGCAGGTCCGGAACGAGGAAGGGATCTGTGTGAGCCTGGCGGATTGTCCACCTATCCGTAAGTGTAAGAGAGTTCTCCTAAGCTATTTCAGCATCAGCTGTGTAATTATTTAGGCTTCAATATGTTCGTAAAGAAAGAAATTTGTAAAAGCAACATGGAAGCCGCAGCGTTGGTAGAGCTCCCACAAGGACCAATGATGAAGGGTGCGGGAATCTTCTGGATGCTAGAAGCACATAACAGGTCGACGTGGCGAAGCTTGAGGGAGGCCTATGCCCAGCATTGGACAACATTCAGCTGATATTATGATGATATGTCGCAACGCTTAGTCGTTAGATAATGTAACATTAGCAAATCACGACATGAATCAAACAAATACACATCATCAAAATAAACACGTAAAACAAATGATTATAAATTAAACTTTTGATTCTTTCGAAGTAGTATTTGCACAGGTTGATTAATAATAACTTTGATTTCGACAAGTGTTATTCTGTCATGATAAACAAAAACGTTTGTGTATTTTCCTCAGCGGGTGTCCAAATGTTCATTAATACCGTACCCATAAAGTTGTAACAATTTTATTTATTGAGATAACAGATTTTGACAAGTTGTTGAACGGTTAGGTAAGTCGAATTTCAAGATGAAGAAGGTTTTTTTACCAAAGTCATGCACACGACAGGCATTAAAATAGGTACTTACGTACCTAAAATAAATGGAAATGGTGATACTTAAATGTACCCAGTACTGCCCAGTCGGCAGTCACAGTCCTACTACCATATCATCTTACTTTGTAGGTACTTCATGCCAAGAAATTATACGAAAGAAGAGAACGCCATTCTGTACAATCTTTTTCTCCTCTCAGTGTCAGCTTACAAGCAAGATACATCAGAACCGCGACCCAACGGCGGCAGGTGCCCTTACAATGAGGAGTACAGGTACTGCGAGCCCTGCAACAAGACCTGTGACAATCCCAACCCCATATGTCCAGCCCAGTGCAGCAGGGGCTGCTTCTGTAAGAATGGACTGTTGAGGGATAGTGATGGCAGCTGTGTTGCCCCGGAAAAGTGTTCAAAACGTGAGTTTCCTTCTTTTCTTAAGTCATTAGATGGCAAACAAGCAAAAAGCCTAATCTCGCCGTCTATGGATGGATATCTGCATCACCAGAGGCATTGCAGATGCGTAGCCTTCCAAATACAGAGTTGAAATGACTAATATACCCTAAATTGGCACCGATACTCTTCAAAACGGAAAATACCTCTACATCTACATAGTAACGCTGGTTAGTGGCAGGAATAGGGTACCTATATGATGGTGGTCCAGTGGTATTTTCGCGCATGAACTGCTTCACAAAGAGGACAGGGTCAAATTAAATTAGCTAGCGAAACTCCGCAGACGTGATGTGTAGGTATCAATATCATAACACGATAAAACAAAAATAAAAAATATTTAATGTTTTTTTTTGCGGTCAAAGACCGCTGGTAGTTTTGCTACGTATGAGTTGAAAAAATATGGTTAATCGTGTTTAGATACCGATACCCATCGAGTGTGCGGAGTTTCGCTAGCTAATTTAATTTGACTCTGTATAACTCTATTGTTCTTTCTGGTACGATTCGAAAGCGGAAATAGATATCTTAGTAGTAGTTAGCTTGTAGATGGGTACTTATTCGTTTTTAGATGAAAAGCAGTCTCAGTAAAGTTGGTTCAGCATTGAACTCCTGACCCGCGGGGTAATTGTGTAACACACTAACAGTAGGAATAGCTTTCAATTGACAGTTCTACAACATTCATTGCGTCATTTACGTTGTTGAGCAGACAATTTTTTCGAACATATGAAGCAATGGATTAGCAATAGGCTTCAAAATGATTCAGATTGTGACTGATAGTGTGTTACGTAATTAGGATGCTGGGACTGTGCAAAAAAACAATGTAGGCAGGTTTGGGTGAAGAATTTTAATATTGCGGTCTTGGGACAATATCAACCTACCTTCTGTGTTCATAATATTATCATGCTGACGAAAATATACATCGGTCGGTCGGTATAAAGGAGTCAACGTAAAACATAGAAAAATGGAGAGGTTAATGCCATTTCTAATTGACATTGTAAGTTGACATGCCAATTAACCACTCTTTGCGCATGTGAAATTTAAAGCTAAACAGGCTCCTGTTATCTTGAGATGCGATCTTGACTTACTTCATAGCAGTGAGTAGCGGTCAAGGCAAACTATTTGTTTAATTTAGAACAAAATCTTGAGGAAATGTCCGATAGAGTTATTTTTTTAGCTACTCTAAATACTACTCAATATAGATGGTGTATAAAAAAAATGCATCAACTGGGTTGAGAATTTGGCTCGTTATCCCTCAAATGAAATCATACTACTTACTTTTTTTTGCGCATGTTCATGATGGAGTTTAAATCAGGCCAATTATTTCTATTTCCTTCTTATTTCCAGTTCTGTTTAAAACTTTTATGCTTTTAATTAAATTTCAAATCTTTATTTACAGACACCAAATACTAGCGTATACTGAGCTAAGCTGCTTTCTTACCGAAGACCTTCGCTTCTCTCCACCTTTATGTTGTGCGGTTTCTTCACTTCTTAATTACTTTTCAACGAAGAAGAATGTCTTTCTTAAATCTATACTATAATCTTCTTTTTATATGTTATACTTTCACTATCAATTTTGTAAATTTGATTCTTGCTAACTATATAATAAGAGCCATAATTATAGGTAGGTACGGTTAGCGACAAAAGTGGATTAACACTGCTACTTTTACAAGTCATCTAAATTGTCACAAAATTATTCGATACATTGTGTTTCAGCAATTCATAGAATATCAAAAAGTTAATATTCTTTTAGAGTATTTTTTTCTGCTTTTTTTCTGATCTGGTCTGGTTATTCTTTAACTTGGTAAACACAGACGAGACGTGATGAGTACCTATTTAATTTAACTACATCTAACGATGACAAAAAAGACTTTCTTATTTCAAGATATGATTACGCGCCCCGTAATCAGATATACAAGTTTGATAATGACACACATCACGTCTGAAGTTTCACTTCGTCATTTAATTTGACCTTCTACACCTACAGTACTTACAACCCCAAAACCAACACAGCACGAGATGACCTGTAGAGAACACCAGGTTTACAAGCAATGTGAGACAATGGAGAAGACCTGTAGCAAACCCAATCCCAGGGTTCCATCACCTTGCGTGATGGGCTGTTTCTGCGAAGAGGGGTACGTTAAGTCCCCGAACGGTCAATGTATCAAGCTAGAGGAATGTCCTAAAGGTAACTGGAACATACTGAATAGTGTTTATTCAAAATGGTTTTACTACTAAAAATGGTTGTTCTGTAATGTAGGGCGAAGGTTTCAAGCACTTTTGGCGTCAATTATTAACTTGACAATAAACTGTTATATTGTTTAATTGATATATTGTGATTAATGGATTTTTCCTTCAGATTCAATTTGACACCAATTTGGACGCGATGTGTCAGTAGATTGTAGTGTTTTTTTTTATTGATGCATAATTTAAACTTCTTTACCTACCCTTTTAATTAATTATTTCATAATTTAAACTTCTGTTCCTACCATTTTTAATTCTTTATAGAAACTTTTCTGATAATCTTAAGTAATGTTCTTCGTGTCAAATTATTGTTCTTAATCTGTTTGCTATTATGAATTTTTGAAGAATTAGAAAATAATACAACTTATAACATTCTCTTCGTTTACATATATTCGTCTTGAAAATCAGGCAAAGATGAATAAAATATTTATTTTATTTTAATTAAATGACTGCACGTGTTCCTTATACTTTCTTTATAACTTTTTTGCACTACTGAACTATGATTTTGTTACCATGTCATTTTAATTAAAACTTAATTCAAAACAAGAGTTTATTTAAGTTTTAATTAAAAGCTTTGTTGAAAGAATATTTCGCCTGTACTTAATTTAGTATTTATTTAAATAGTGTTAAGATAAATAAATAAATTGTTAAGCAAATTATTTCCTGGTTTCTTCTTCCTTTTCCTGCACACTGTTTAAAAAACTTATTACCCACAAAAGCCTTAGTAAATTGCACATACCTACCTAAGAACTTCTCTTTCAAGATCAAGGGATTCGAGACTTATATTTTTTTTTAAATTCTTTTTAAGTATAATCTTTAGTTATCACTTAATACAATATTAATATCAACATCACGAGTAACAAATGCCAAAAAAACGACAGTATTAAAAATAAACAAAAACAGTACTAAAAATATAATCACAAACCAAAAAAAAAAAGCGAAACAAAAAATTATTATTATTTATTTATTATTATTATTGATTTCTTTAGAAATACCTAAGCATCACCTTTGTAGGTAGGTACCTATTTTTCTGTTCCTTTCTTCTTGTCTGTTTATATATGTGTGTACCAACATAAAAGATTAAATAAATAAATTAATTAATTGATAAAAATAATAAAATCTATAGGATAGGGTGCAACTACAGTTTTCAATCTTTACCTTATTTCTTCAAAAGATAGGCCGTTGACTGATGGTATGAAATGTCCAACACCGGAGACAAG
Organism: Griposia aprilina; assembly: GCA_916610205.1. Taxonomy (NCBI): domain Eukaryota; kingdom Metazoa; phylum Arthropoda; class Insecta; order Lepidoptera; family Noctuidae; genus Griposia; species Griposia aprilina. The sequence continues at coordinate 19,615,532 of OU744302.1, read as the reverse complement.
CTTGCACACCTACAAATGCACGAAATAATCAACTTTGGCTACATTTAATTGCCATCAACTGTACAATAATAAATATGGACATCACATTGTGTTACTGGGGCCATCACAATCACCATGCTCAGTAGATAAATTGGCTGAATTTAGTGCTCGTATTCTTACTTTATTAGCAGACAGGAGGGCAGCTGTTCATCCTCTTGACATACTCGAAAAATACACAGACTCTCTTTTCAACACAATACAGAAACTAAATCATTTCATTCACTAATTATAACAATTAGCAACTGATATAACATTATACAAAGCACAATATTTCATAATGATTTCCACATCGCTGGTCGCTAACACGCCTCATTCCTTAATCAGTAGGTACTCTTACTTAATGAAAACTATTCGGGTAGTTGAATAATCTATATATATAAAAATGAATCCCTATTTCCCTTGGTCACGCCATCACGCGTGAACGGCTGGACCGATTTCACATATATTTTTTTGTTGTGTTCGTTATTGTCAGGAGAAGGATCTTATGAAATAAATAAATAAGGAAGTTGATCGGTACGTTACAAAATTTAAGAAAACTTAGCGCCAATATTAATTTTATATAACTGTCAGTTGTTTGAAATAACTGTCAGCGATTGACAGAATGTGCGCTGCAAATATCGTTTAACACAGATGGATCGGTTGATAAATGAGTCGATAGTTTTAGTTTTAGTCAATAGTCAAAACTAAAACTATACTACATATGACATTCATAGTTAAGACATGACAACGTCTGTCGGGTCAGCTTGTGAACAATATTTATAACTTACTAGCTGACCCGACATACGTTGTCCTGTCAAAATTTCAATATTATGGTCTTGCGAGTTTATACAAAAATCCCATAGAATTACGCACTTTCAGTTTTTATAATTTTCTGGGTAACTTTTCATTTTTTTTTCCATAGAAACCTAATTCGGACCATTACGAACATAATAAAACAAAAAATAGCCTAATCGGTCCAGCCGTTCTCAAATGATGCGCTTACCAGCGAACAGCATTTCATTAACCGACTTCTTTTTATTTTTCAATACTCAATACTCACTCATTTATAGCATTCCACAATGTGCTTAGGTGGTAAGTAAACATTAGTTGTACCAATCGTGGACCCTGTCGGGCACAGCAAAATAAAAAAATTGAAAATCTTAAAAGAAGATGGATAAGAACATGCGATCGATAACGCGCATGAAGACTAGCGGAAGCAGAAACATTGCATGGAGTTGCACAGGACATCACGCGGAGGTACCGAAGTAGAAAAAGCCTTTTCCCAATTATATGTGCATCGGCTACCAGTTAAACCGGATGCAGCTGAAAACCAGCGAAAAAGTTCCGCGACAGCATAATAATTCTTTCCCACTCTGATATTTGCTAGATGCTAGGTATATTCTCTTCCAATGCTGCACAACTAAGCTCCTAAGTATTAGATAGTAAGTAGTAACTAACTAGTCTTTTGAACTATTTGGCCCCAACACAGTTATGTAGCTTCCTTCAACTTTTTCTATACGTAGTGTTACAGCCCGACTCGCACTTTGTGGCGGCTCGGAAGTCGGAACATGAAGCGAGTCGCTACGCAAAAAAAAGGAAAAAAATCCTATTTATAATTCTAATCCAAGGTCAATTTTTTTTCCTCACGTGTCAGCAGGGTGAGGGGTGAGTACTGCGCAGCGAGTAGCGCACTTCAGAGCCGCCATAAAGTTGGAATCGGGCTGTAGTAGAAATTTGAGTCTACTACCAGCTGCAATAGTATGGACGCACTATCACAAATTACTTGAATGCTGTGTAGGTATTACCTAATAGTTTTAATACCCCGCATCACCGAACAATAACTGACATATGAACGCGACGCGGGTAACTGGGCAGACGCTAGTTTTAAAGACCCAAGCTCTGATGTAGATGAAGAGAATGAAATAGAAATAGATAAGATTGTAAGAGCGCTGAAAGGGATGAAAGATGGGAAAGCTGCAGGATACGACAGAGTGTCTGCTGAAATGCTGAAAGGCGGTGACTGGGTGGTAGCAAGCCTGTTGTGCCGGATCTTTAATATGTGTTGGAGATATCGCTGTGTACCGGATAATTGGTGTAAGGCTGTAATCGTACCACTATATAAGGGAAAAGGCTCTCAGCAGGAATGTAAAAACAACCACGGCATTAGTCTTTTGAGTGTAGTCGGCAAACTGTATGCGAAGGTATTAATAAATAGAGTGATAAGAGTGACAGGTGAGAAAATATAGGATGTGCAGATCTTCTCCCTAAGGTGCATAGCCGAAAAACATCTGGCAAAGCACAAGAAAGTCTACTGTGCTTTCGTTGACTTGGAGAAGGCCTATGACCGTGTATGGAGGGAAGAACTGTGGTCGACACTATCCTTGTACGGTGTCGACTGGCGCTTGGTACGGGCACTGAAATCTATATACAAGGATTGCAGTGCTTGTGTTAGGATAAATTGGGCATACACGAACTGGTTCTTCATCTCGAGGGGTGTTAGACAGGGTTGTGTAGCGTCACCACGGCTGTTCAACTTGTACATGGATAGTTGTCTGACAGATTTGGAAGAAGGTGAGTGTGGATTGACAATGAATGAGTTGCCTGTCAAATGCCTTCTCTACGCAGGTGATCAAGTTCTACTTGCATCGTCAGCAGAAGAGTTGCAAGACATGGTGACTATGATGGATGAATCATATAAAATGAAAGGGATGAATATAAATGTGAATAAGACGAAGGTCATGGTGTTTGAAAGAGAAGAGGATGTATCGGTATGTAATGTCTAATTAAATGCTGGGGCAAGTAAGTGAGTTCGTATATTTGGGGAGTCTGTTTACAAGGGATGGAAAGATTGATGGAGATGTAGAAAGAAGAGTAAATGCGGGAAATAAAGTAAATGGTGAAAAACATGCAATGCGTCCAAAAAAGCACCACTGGCTGTTCACAAAGGTGTGCTGTTGCCTACGCTTATGTATGGAAGTGAGTATTGGCCGGGTGTGGCAAAAGAAGCATGAAAGTAGAATAAATGCTGTAGAAATGCGTTCCATGCGAAGCATGAGTGGTGCGACTATGAATGATAGGCTGTAGAATGATGTGATAAGGCAACGGTGTGGTTTAAAAGAAGATGTAACTTGACAAAAAATTAAAAGAGTATGCTTAGATGGTTTGGTCATGTTGAGAGGCTGAATGAAGGGTGACTAACAAAAGGTATTTACAAAGCAGATGTGAGTGGAAACGCCGGGAAGATGCCCTAGGAAGATATATAGTGACTTTAATGGTGATGTTTTTCAGAAAGATCAGGTGCGTAGTACTCGCAACCGGCGAGCGTGTTTGACCAGATGTATGAACGTAAACGAGGCAAAAGAAGAATGTAAGGATCGTAGCAGGTAGCGTTCTGTAATTTTTGCCTAGCCCCATGGGAAGAACGCCTGAGTTTATGTATGTATGTATCTATGTATGAACGCGACGATCGTGGTTCTGGTTAGGACGCTGCCTTACTAAGAAATATTTTAAACTTGTAAAATAAAATAATAAATCCTTTTCTTATGTCCTCCTTAGTATGGCAATGGATTCGTTGGAAACTATAAAACACACAACACGCGCAACAATCACACAGTTTATCCCATTTTGCTACGGTTGCAGTAGGTTTTATAAGAGAAGCCTACCAAACACGACATGCCAAAGGTAGTCCACCAATCAACCTGCATTATTTTTCCAGCTCAGGTTAAGAGTGGTGCAGTAACTCCTGCTCCGACGAAGACTGGTCCAGCAACCCCTACTCAGACAAAGACTGGTCCAGCAACTCCTACTCAGACAAAGACTGGTCCAGCAACTCGAACTCAGACAAAGCCTGGACCAGCAACTCCTACTCAGACAAAGACTGGTCCAGCATCTCCTACTCAGACAAAGACTGGTCCAGCATCTCCTACTCAGACAAAGACTGGTCCAGCATCTCCTACCCAGACAAAGACTTGTCCAGCAACTCCTGCTCAGACAAAAACTGGTCCAGCAACTCCTACTCAGGCAAAGACTGGTCCAGTAAGTCCAGCTCATGTTAATGTCCAGCTCCTGATTGACCCCATGTTCCAAGACACCCAACCATCCCACCATGACCCCTCCGTGGAAGACTGCGCCCCTGACGAGGAATACTACTCCTGTGGATGGTGCGAGCCCAGCTGTTCCGAGCCATCCCCCACTTGTCCCAACAAGGTCTGCATCAGGGGATGCCTGTGCCGCCCTCCGCTACTGAGGCATCATAGTGGATACTGTGTGAATGCGAAGGAATGCTTTCCAGGTAAGAATTTATCTTTAGAACATAAAAAGTAGATTAACCACTTTAAAGATCTATCTAGGACATAGACTTCAGGAGGAAGGCTGGTTTAGCGCTGGACAGAAAATGCCTATGCAATGAATATGATGATGATGTTGATAATGATGACGAATAGTACAATAGCGAACGGATGACCGAGAACTTTCGAGTTCGAGAAGATTTGAGTTCCAATAATAGTTTTAAAGTGCTACTGCCGTCACCCCGGCGCAGTGCCGTCGTTTTAAGGATACAAAACCAAGAACGACTTTCCTGCGGGGTAATTGGAAGGTTAAAGTAATTTAAGGTAATTAATTTAAATTCTTCAACATTATCAGTCGGAATGGCTGTCATTTTGACAGTTCAACAACATTCATTGCGTTATTTACGTTTTTGAGCAGACAAATTTTTCGAACATAGGAAGTAATATCCTTCAAAATGATTCAGAATGTGATTGATAGTGTGTTAAACAATTTGGGTGCTGGTTCACCTATATCACGAACCCTTAGGTACACATTTATAAATATTGCTTTACACATCATTGTCACTTTTAGGTAAACTGCATTCTTTAGTCTTAACTATTTACATTGATCTATATCTCCTAATAATAAAGTCCCGTACCATAGCTACTAACCACTGCCACAAGATCCCTTATGACCAAACAATGTCAATGTTGAACATCCCCATTCATAACCTCTGCTGTCAGACCCCTGCCATAGATCAGCTGTAACATTGTTCGCCGTGTTATCATGTGGGTGCAGTATTTATGTGACAAGTGTGAACTTGGCTCTATTCTGCGCACACGCATCGATCACGCCCTTATGGCTAGGTGCGGCACTCCTGATCTTGAACTTTGATTTTATTTATAACTTTTTGATCTTTGCGATAAATTGATCTTGGATTTAAAAAGTTTCGATCGATTTTGGATCCGCAAATATATTTGGTTGGTTTAAAAAAAAACACGCTTTTATCACGCACTAAAAATTTAAAAATAATTAAATTGACTCGCTTGAAAAAGCGTGGAGGCGTTTAAATTAATTCAAAGCACACACTACTAAAGCGCTCCACGCTTTTTGATTTGATCATTGGATTTAAAAGAAGAACAAGTCAATTTAATTATTTTATAATTTTTTGTGCATGATAAAAGCGTGTTTTTTTGGTTTTGTCAACTACATACTTTTTTTTTACTTTTTAGTCTAGTATATTCTTCATTTAGTTAAAAAGTCTAAAGTCAACGAAGTTATCACTTGAGTGTTTTACTAGGAGCCACTGAAGAGTTCCACTTTCACCTCTTGGCTCCATCATCAGACCCTCTTTACTAAGCACAATCTATTGGACTCGTCAGAAACAAATCATATGAGGCAAACACAAGCGATTTACTAGTAGCCACTGAACAGTCCACTATCCACCTCCTGGCTCCATCATCAGATCAGCTCCAAGATATCAAATTATAGTTTTGGCATCCAAACTACATATACATACAAAGTTTCATTTCGATACGACAATTAGAAGTAGGTAGGTTAAAATTGACTTCTAAGATTTTATTACATTGTTTGCTAGTTAGTTACAAGTGAAGATAATAATAAAATCGTGTTAAACTATCGCCCTTATCCTAATCCTAGTTAATATTATAAATGCGAAAGGAAGTTTGTTTGTTAGCTTTTCATGCCTAAACCACTGAACCGATCATCCTGAAATTTTGCATATAAGTTGTTAGTTGTACAGAAACCGACATAGGGTACCTTTCATCCCGAAAAAAAGTACTTTTCCCGAGGAAAACAACAATAACGTTCTTATGATAATAGATGGCGCCACGTGTCTTTCGAATCATGATTTAATTATAACCCGAATTTATTGTCAAAGTCTAAATTAACGCGAGTGAAGCCGCGGGCAAAAGCATTTTTTTCATATTCCAGCGGGGTAATTGCGTAATACTCTAACAGTAGGAATGGCTTTCATTTTGACAGTTCAACAACATTCATTGCTTTACATACGTTATTGAGCAGACAAATTTTTCGAACATATTGTAGTAATGGATTAGCAATATCCTTCAAAATGATTCAGATTATGATTGATGGTGTATTATGCAATTAGGGTGCCGGACAGATGGGCTTATTTTCCAGGACACATAAAAGCGAACTATCGAGACCCAACAATTGGGAAAAAAACACTTAAAGACCTAACCGCTACAAAATGTACAGAAATCAAACGATCTGATGCGAAATAACGATGATTCAAAGCTAACTCCCACATTTTATGCCTCAATTGTTTTAGGGATAAAAGGATACGAGAAAGTTAGGGACAGTCAACTCGTAAAATCGTTAATAAGCGGCTTGAAAGGCAAGCCATGTTCGGTGGCACTCGTAAATTTTTATACACTTATTTTGTTGAAAACCAAATTCGGAAATTGGGGCTTTGTTTCCGAAATTATCTGATTTTACCACTCAAACTTTCATTTGGATTGCATGGCTTATGCTGTTTGAGCAACTTTATTATAGCTTACTAGTTAAAAAATTCGATCCAAACTTTAAATTGATTCAGTTTCAAACTAAATCCGTCGTGTGTGATCTGATCTTGGTAGGATTACGTTTGGTAATGTGCTGGCTTTGCCAAAGCCTGTAAATATTGACAATTCAAAAAGGATTGGACTTAATAATGACCTCACAATAATAAACTTATAGCTGACGAAATCTGTAAATAGCTTTAAACAAGAACAGAAATATTTTTAATCCCCTAATATGTTCAAGAATTTCGCTTGATATTTTGGGTTTAAGAACTGAAGTACCTACTTCGAAATACGGGACAAAACATTATTAAGAAGAAAAAAATGTGTGGCATGAAAAGAGGCTTTTAAAAAGTACGACCCAAAAACGGGGCATGCATTAACGAGACAACATCTCCTATTCTGTAAACTCTTGAATGTAAACGTAGTGTAGGATGCTCCCTGACTTGTGAATGGTACTTCTTCGTCGTTCAAATTAAAACACGTGCCACCTTCTCGCTATTTTTTTCCTTTTAGGTGTGAGCAGGAGTCGACACTTGATTACAAAGGAGGAATTTCTTTGTTTTTTTAGCCCTACATGCTTTAAATATTCAAACTACTACCTACAGGAAAATATCTCGGTGTGGTTCCTAGTATTTAACTGACCATCTTTCTGTTGTGATGTTAAATAAGCAGTGACTGAGGGACTCAGTTCATAAAAATGAAACAGTGGCTACCAATCTGTCTGCTTAGCGGATTAATGGCAGACATTACGGCAGCCTCTTTGTCCACACCTAAAATCAGCCCATTTTCAGCAATCGATGTTTACTGGCTGCTTGTGATGACGATAATACCTCTGCCTCAAACTAATATCGGGGTCTGAGGTAATTAATATAAAGGTCTGACGTGACATTAACCTAAGAAACGCTGGCTTGACGATTTGGGACTCGTTCCTGACCGGTTGGCCGGAGCAGACAAAACTGAATGAATATTGGAAAAGTACACACATCAACAGAATCTAGGGATATTTTATATTTAATCAAATATCTATAAATCTATGAAGAATTTTCTGATATATTAAATGGAAGAATGATAGGTTATTATAAGGTCTTTAATAAAAAATAAAAAATATGTCGTGATTTTTTTGTTTTAAATAAAAATGTTATTTTTTTTAATCGCCGTAGAAAATTTGTATGGTGAAAAAACTTCATTTCTTCATAAAACTATAAATTTTAATTAAAATTGAAAAAATCTTATAAAATCTAATTATTAATAATCAGTGTTGCCACCTCTTACATTAATTATTAATTACACATCGACATCGATTGTTCATACTTAAAATTAAATTGTCAATGTCTTGCTGCGGTATGAGGTCCCATGATCTTTGCAACTGTTCGTAAAGTGGTTGTTCCGTCGTCAAATTTGGCGGGAAATCTCTCAAAGCTTTTCATTGTAACATGTCCCAGGCATGCTCGATAGGATTTAAGTCGGGCGACTGTGCAGGCCAAAACTTGAATATCGTGGTCTCGGAGAGCGGCCGACACCAGCCGCGCCGTATGGGAAGGAGCATTATCATGCATGAGTAGAAATTCCTGGCCCATTTGGATTCTGTGTGGGACAATAACAGGCTCTAACACCTCCTCGTGGTATTTTTGTGCAGTCATGTTGCCTTGGATCCAAACGAGGTGGGTTTGTCCGCCAAGACGAATTCCTGCCCACACCATGATTGTCCCGCCTTGGTATGAGTGGACCTCCTGAGGGTGCCGTAGACGGCTAACTCTCCCTGGAGTTGTCCAAACGCGTGTTCTTCGTGAATCGGGATGAATCCCAAACCGAGACTCATCGGTGAACAGCACCAAAGACCATTGTCCGTCACTCCATGGTAAATGCTCACGAGCCCACGAAAGCCGCCGACCGCGATTGCCACGTCGCAATGCTGGAACACGTAGCGGTCTTCGAGCATGAAGACCAACTTGCTTCTTTTGTTTTTTTTTATTTTCATTTTTAAATTTTGAATATAGAATAAAAGAGGTTTCAACCTGTATATAAACTTTTTATGAAATCTAAAAGATTTTAAACTATAAATTCGTAAATAATTTAGGATTAAGGTATCCCTAGATTCGGTTGATGTGTGTATGGAAGAAACCTTTTCTCAACAGTGGCAGTCCCATTATCTAGGGCTGTGTGTGTGTGTGTGTGTGTGAATTTGCTTACATCCAGATTCCTTTCCTGTCCTCAAATCGTGCCTCAAAAATGTTCATTCTCTATTTCAGTATGGCAACAGATTCCTGATTAATATTAGTAGGATCGACAAAATAATTGAATCGGTGATACCTAAAATTATATTAAAAAAGTGACATTGTTGCCCCAAATGCGTAGATTTTTATAGACTGACACGCACGAAGCGGCTCTTCTGTTTTCACACTCCATCACATTCCATCCTTCATGTTCCAGAAAAGTGCAAGGACCCCAACGAGGAGTTCGTCTGCCTGTTCGGGTGCGAGCTCCGCTGTGACAAGCGCTGTGTGCGCCCGCGGTACTGCATACTTGGCTGCTATTGCAGGATAGGACTATTGCGGGACAGCTCTGGTCTCTGTGTCGTCAAGGAAAAATGCTCCAACAGCACTGAAGTTAACGGTACTGTTGTCGATTTGAAGAAAAAGGCTTAAAATGATAAGACTATAATATTAGTACCTGTTGAATGGTAGTTAGCTTAGGTATGGTGAAGGCAGAATTAGATTTTTTTAAGGATTAAGTAGTATACGAGTAAGTTACTCAGATTCAAATAAGTGTAGGTACGAGTACCTATGTACCTAATGTAGTAGTACCTATCTATTGCTAATATATTGTTCTTAGTAGGTCTTATTTATTTTAACGTTATTCACATTTTTTTTTTTAAGTGTGTTGGTTTTATGTTGATATTGGCTGTTGATTAGTTATGTAGGTAAGTTACTTGTATTGTATAACGGGCTGGTGTCCGCAAATGTATGTCCAAGCGCGTATTTTGTGTATGGATGTAAGGTCACACACTACAACGCGCCACGCGCCACGCGACTGTGTGCGGGAAACGGAGCCCAATTCCCCGCGCGGAAACGCATTTTTATTGAATTTGTATGTAAAAAATCACGCGAGGGGGCGCGTTATAAGCGCACCGTCGCGTGTTGTAGTGTGTAATCCGGCTCAGTTAGGTACTCTTTTTGTATCACAAGTAGGTAGGTACACGTGAAAAGTACCTCTCTGAATAGGTAATGAATCTCCTAAAGAAGTTTACCTACTACTTACTAAGTAGGTATAATTTTTTTATTTATATTTTAATTTTGTCCTGGATGTTATACCCATGTTGAGCAAAGTATTTAGATAGGTTTTCGGATTATTTATGACTATTTTAGGCCACTTCTAAAGGATGGCAGTGCCGCTTAGTTAATTAAGTTTAAGTAGGTATAATGTTTTACGACTGCGAAAATAAATTCGAACGTACCTACCTAAAAAGAAGATAGGTAGGTAGGTAGTTATTATAAATAGTCTTATTTTTAATTCCTTCCTATTTAAAGTACCTAACTATCACAGTCGGTGATACTTTATTCATATTATCTAGCTTAGTAGCTAGTAGGTAAGTAACTTAAATATAACTTAAACTGCTAAGTAAGTAGGTATAAAATTAATATGTAAACCTTCGAATAACGTCATCCATAATACCTACGTGAACTTGATTCTAGATAACTAACTCAAAGGGTTTTGCCCTTTTTAATAATTAGTACCTAAAGACAGGTAATAAATAAGGAATAAAAAACAAGTTATGTAAAATAGTTTAAATATATAAATAAATGTTACATGCAAGTGTTGTGAAATACCTACAAGAGTGAAAATAAAGATACCTATAAAACATTTACCTACCTAACTTTCTTTTCTCAAAGCCCTTACTTCTAGATACGAAGATACACCCATAGGTACACAACCACAGAGTACTTTGTACACAACCTACAGATGATTAAAGGCTCCCACAAACAGGCGCGACGCGACAGCCCGACACAAAGGCGCCGCACTGCGGACGTGCGCACTGTAAGAGTCATTATTTCTATTTTCTTGTAAATTTTGACGTTCAAAAGTGTAGGTACCTACCTACTTGAAAAAATATATTTGACATTGACTGCACAAAGTCGCAAATAATAGCCACAAGTTGCACCTGCACCACCACAATAATATCGCTTCACTACAGTGACTACAATCCATTTATTTTCACCTGACAATGGATGAAAATGTTCATCGAAGAATGAAAATCCAAAATAATTATTTATAAAATACAAAAAGATTCTCTCCGGCGGGGAATCGAACCCCGGTCTCCCGCGTGACAGGCGGGGATACTTACCACTATACTACCGAAGATGTGAAAGCAGTGGTAAAATAGCGGATTGGTATGGTAAAGTTTTTAATTAACGTTCAGAAATATACTACTTGAATTTTAATGTTACTCGAGCAGTTGTTTCAACATTATTATAAAATTTTGAACACCTATATTGGAGTCGATGAAGTTTGAGTTTAATTTATTTAAAAAAAAAAACATTTGTTGTTAAAATATTTTTTAAATAATTTCATCTTCTTGGTTTCTGCACGATCACTTTCTTGTCACCGCCGAGTTGTTTATAATTTCGTTTCGATGGCTTGCATTTCAGAATAGAAACTAAATTGCTATAAAAACGATAATGAGTGAAAAACTAAAAGAATTGCGTGAACGATCACAAAAAAGAAAGAAGTTGTTGGCGCAAACTGTTAGTATATTGAAGATAGTTTGTGACATAACCTAAAATCTATGCTAGGTTGTATAGAATCACGATAGATGTGTTGTTTTAATTTTAGCTCGGCGTATCAAGTGTGAGTGAGCTGCGGCATGCTTTGGGGGCTACATTGGACGTACCGGCAAAGAAGCAGGCGGTTCCTGGCGTAGAAAACGAAGGCAATGATAAACCAACAACTAAAGATCAAACTGATGAACTAGTCTATAAAGATTCTTCGACTTTCTTGAAGGTATGTCGTGTTACATTATATTTTATATGCTTAAAACTATATTAAAACTGTTATTGGCGTTATTGCTACTCTATTTATTGTAAAAATCATATTATTATTTATGGTGCTTGATGAAAGCAGTCAGGAGCGACCTATTTACTTAAAGCCACTTTATTAAACTAAACAACTTGATATGATGCCAAACGCTAACAACTCATCTCATGTAAATATTAAATTATGTAATTATTCACAAAAATTCAAAATCAATGTTTCATTATCTGAAAAAAATACTTATTTATCTGTCTCTATTTGATTAGTTATACTATTTTGATTAACCAATCACAAGGCGAATCTCATAGACAATTTATCTTTATGAACAGGGTACTCAATCTTCAAACCCTCACAATGACTACTGCCAGCACTTCGTGGACACAGGCCAGAGACCGCAGAACTTTATCCGTGATGTTGGTCTTGCTGACCGGTTTGAAGAGTACCCCAAGTTGAGGGAACTGATCAAGCTTAAGGATGATCTGATCGCACAGACAGCTACTCCACCTATGTATTTGAAATGTGATCTGAAGGTAAGAAAGAGCTCTGAGACCTAAAGTAGGCAGGACAATGTCAATAAAATGCACATAATTACAGCTTTGTTTCTTTGCAAATAGTTGGCTCAATGATATAGGCTTGAGGCCTGGGGGTAATTACATAACAAACTAATAGTAGGAATGGGTTTCATTTTGACAGTTCAACAACATTCATTGCGTTATGTATGTTGTTGTGCAGACAAAATTTTCGAACCTATGAAGCAATGAATTAGCAATAGGCTTCAAGATGATTCAGATAGTGTGTTACGTAATTAGGGTAAAATAATCGTCCATGAACCGACTTTACAGACAACCATTTTTTTTTTACTGAAATCTTTTTTACAACCGCCAGGTGTACAAAACGATTTAAGAAAAAAAATATGGTTGTCTGTAAAGTCGGTTTATGGACGATTATTTTTTAAATGATAACGTCATGGCGGAACGTGACAATGAGTCATTCTGTCAGAGCTTTTTCGTGCGTGCAGCCGGCGTTCCTCGATTTATAAGACGTTATCATGTCAAAAAAATTGCCAATTCATGAGTTCAGCCATATAATTATCTTTCCTAAAAGATGGTGAATACATGGAATGGGTTTGATTCCTGGCTACAGAGCTTTTTAAAACTGCATAGGCAGTTCAAACTAAATCATTGAATTTGCTCCAATAGTTTCCACTAGTAGTACTGGTTGTGGTTGATACTCTTATAACATTTTAGTGTCTTGAGGAATTATGGTTTCTGTCGTCTTCACTTATGTCTAAACAAGATGTATAAACTAAACTTGAATTCAGAAACTATATACTTAATTATTTGGAACTACAAACTCAATGTCTTAAGTGGCAAAGTTCAAATTCCATTGAAACCAAATATTTTAGAATTTAGAACCTTCTTGATCACTAAAAAATTAACTTAAGACTTCTTGTTGGTTAAGTAGATAGTTGAATAAGTGGTGTTGAATGTAAATTGTCTAAGATTATGAATTCACTTAGAGCTAACTACTACTCAGTACTCAATACTTATGCTGTGACAAAAAGATATGCCAGTTAACAGATTAGTAGCAGAGCCAGCTTCTCAGATATAGTCAGTTATGGAGGCTCTTTTAATGCTTTCCTGTCTCCAATATTCTTTTAAGTACAATCAAATATGTACTAGGAGAAACTAATCCCTACCTACAAGTGGATAACCCATTTTGTTTTAAGTGGAAAATCCTCAAATTACTTCTCCCGGTGCGCTGCGATGAGGGAGGGCTTGTCAGACTTTTACTGACTAAAATCCACCCATGTTCCTTCAGTTGCCTGTGTGCCAGGGCCACGGTAACCCTATCGGACAAACCCGCGACCCTGGCAGAAGTGGACAACCCTAATGAAAGGATTAGTGTTTTAACTTTATTAACCTTTAGAATAGCACCATCATCTTTATTGTTTTTATCTACAAATATTTATGAAATAAATAAATACTAAACCATTCATATTAATAATCATACTATATCTTCTAATATATAAAAATCTCGTGTCACAGTGATTGTTATCGAACTCCTCCGAAACGGTTTGACCGATTTTTATGTTTTTTTTTTTGTGTATATTTGGTAGGTCTGAGGATAGGTCGTTAAGTATATTTCATACCGCTGCGGGTGAAACCGCGGGGCACAGCTAGTATAATAATAATATTATAAATTCGAAAGTAACTCTGTTTGTCTGTCTGTATGTTACCTTTTCATGCGTAAACCACTGAACGGTTTTCAATAAAAACTTGGCAAGGAGATAGATGGCATCCTGGGGAAGGACATAGGCTACTTTTTTGCCTCAAAAATATTCTTAAAGGGGATATTAAGCGGGGATATTAAGCGGATGAAAGTTTGTATGGGAAACTTAGCATTTCTAAAGTTAGGTATATGAAAATTCAAATTTAGCTTTTGGTAAGAAATAACAAAAAATTGTGTATCTATGTTTTTATAAAATCATCCCCTGTGGGACCCCTTTGGGGGATGATTTTACAAAAACTATGGTTGTATGTAGTATGGTACTTCTGGACTCCACAAGGTTGTACTGCAAGGCAAATTGCTGGTGCATAATCATTGCCACTAGATTGTGTCTGTGCAGGTACTCGCCGTTAGAAAAACGAGAATAACCAGAAACAATGTCGGATTGATTCACCGGGATGATGGCATGCCCGACAGATGTCAACCGTACCGTCCTTGACAATGTATTTCCGATAATTATTCGTCATGATAACTGCATCCATAATCAAACAGACATAACCTTCGGTTTCCCCAAAGAGGTCGCCGAAACGTAGTCAGGATACAGAGGCCAAAAAGTCTACATCAGGCCCATGGAGAGCCTAGAAAAAGCGTCCGTGAAGCTCTTTGCCTTGACATACTTACGATCATTAGTATCTAGTACTGCAGGTTTGCGCCTTTTCTCTTTTGCCAAGGAGAGCGGGGTGCGGCCCTTGTCCACTGCGACCACATCTCGGTGCATCCCCACGTCAGTTTGAAGGAAATATTCCCTGAGACTGCAAATCTTGCGGTTGTGGAGGGTTTTAGCATTTAAGAAACCTCGACCTCCACACTTCCGCGGGATGTGGTCTCATCACTGATGCCGACAGCAATGTTCCTACGGGCCTTCCTATCCTGAGCGTCAAGTTTCATCTGAGTCCGACCGAACCGGCATGACCCAACCGTTGAAGACACGCTCCTTGTTTCCGCCTGATAAAAGGCTATTTAACATTTTATTCAAGCGGCCAAAGAAGCGCTCCCTCAACGATTGTTTCATGTCGACAGCATTGATGCCTAATGCTTCCGACATACCCAAATATTTGTAGGTTTCGGTTGAGGAGAGAGATCTAAGGTGTATGGAATCAGAAAGTTGGGTTCCCACGGATTCCATAATCCCCCCTAGCTTTACATGGATGACTGCAAATTTGTCCACACCAAATACCATCCTGATGGCGCTACTGAACGTTTCTGTTACTTACCTTCAGTAGCTCAGTCGCAAATTGTTGGGGACAAAGCAGAGTTTCAAATCATCCATGGAGTTGAGAATCATAAAGGAGTCACCTGACCACCTCTTTTGAATTATTATTATTTTTAAGTGAGGCATTTAGAATCATAAAAACCAGTACTTATAATTAAATTAAACCATTTATTATCTGTGTTTGTCTAATAACTTTTCACACTTTACCAGCTGAATGGATTTGGATGATAGGTATACCGATAGGTCATGACCTGTGACCTGGGTTAGGACAAAATATACTTTTTATCCCGGTAGCACATTCCCGTAGGATAATTTCCGACAACCACGCCGGCGATGCCGCGGGCAGAAGCTAATCTTCTATAAAAAAATACTTTTATTTATTAACTGCTATGTCCCCAGACGTTTGACCTGAAGCAGATGGGTAACAAGTTCGACGTGATCCTGGTAGAGCCCCCGCTAGGGTCAGGCTGGCGCTGGCAGGACGTACTCGCGCTAGATCTGCAGCAGATTGCTCAAGCTCGATCCTTTATATTCCTGTGGTGTGGAAGCTCTGAAGGTTAGTGAAAACCCAAAAAAAAAACAAGTTTCTAACTTGCGTAAACTCTGCTGTCTCAGCAACCCAAAATGTGTTGGCCTGAACAAGGAAACAATATTTTTAACTTACTCCAAAAATACTTGTTGACCCGTTTGTATCTTTGCGTATATGTTCATGACAGTCTCAAAAATAACCGAACCGATTTTACCGACTTACGTCAGTTTGAGCACAGCTTTTTAACCACACCAACCGAAAATTAGCTTTACTGAGACTTAAAGTTAACTGTTGATTCGGAATTTCGGAAGTCGTTAGCCGCAAAACACGCATTTAAGCAAAGCAAGACTTCTCTACTACAGACAAACTAACCTACTACTACAATCTTCACAGGTCTAGACATGGGCAGAGAATGCCTCAAAAAGTGGGGCTTCCGTCGCTGCGAGGACATATGCTGGATTAAAACCAATATCAAGAACCCTGGTCACTCTAAGAACCTGGAACATAACGCGGTCTTCCAAAGGACTAAGGAGCATTGTCTGATGGGCATCAAAGGCACGGTCCGAAGGTCTGTGGATGGAGACTTCATCCACGCAAATGTGGATATCGACCTGATCATATCTGAGGATCCTGAGTTTGGAAGCAGTGAGAAGCCTATTGAGATATTCCATATCATGGAGCATTTTTGTTTGGGGAGGAGAAGGTGAGATGTTGTTCTTGTTACTAACGAGTCTTGTGTATTTTCTCTTTTATTTCGGGACAAATATCAAAAGATCAAAGACACGCGTCGCAGAAGACATCGGGAACTAGGAATCTCGGTAAGCATTAATCTATGGCCTATGGTTAGAATGGCCATTTGGACAATACAGGACAGGTGGAACTTTAATGACTTTTAGACCAGCACTTGCGCTTACATATTTGTAACTTTGGCATTCTAACTTATGCGAAGCATGGAATTTCGAAGACCTACAACATTTTCCATGTTCTATTATAATCGTAAAATCTTGCATGGCATCTTCCAGAATCCATCTATTCGGCCGCGACTCCACGATCCGACCAGGCTGGGTGACCATCGGCCACGAGCTCACCAACTCCAACTTCAACGCAGAACTGTACGCGTCCTACTTCACTGAGGGCCGGGAGAGCACTGGATGCACCGAGAGGATAGAGGCACTCCGGCCTAAGAGCCCTCCTAATACCAGCAAAGGGGCGCGACCTAGGGGCAGGGGTGGATTCAGAGGAAGGGGGCGGGGTAGAGGCGCAATTTAGTTGACGCTTACCATTGGTAATGATGCTTGAAGACTCGATGGCGGTAAAAAAGATGCTGTCAATATCTTCGGCGAAGGATCGACGAAAGCCGACGTTCAATGGGAGAAGAGTTTCAAGAAAAAGAAAAGTGATTGATTGAATCATCACTAAGACCCTTTTTTAAGATGTTGGTGTCGGCTGATTTGGTTAAATATCAGCTTTTTACATGGAATCGCTACTGTCTGACTGTAAGGATATCAACGTCATAAAGTCGATTGACAAAATGATGGTTTTTTTATGTTCCTTCCTAGGAATGAAGAGTTCTGCAAAACAACTGCATTTCTCTCAACTAAAACTAAACGAATATTATGTTATTTTTATACTAGATTAATTAAACTTAAGCGTTGTATTTACTCATGATTTTGAATTGAACCAACATTGTTAATGACTATCAATTTTAAAACTTTTAAGCCAGAAAATATAATACTTCCTGTCAAATATACAAAAGTTTGTTCTACAAAATATCGGTGGCAGAGGAAAGAAAATTCATGGTGCACCTGTAGGAACGTGTATAAATAAAAACCGTACAAACGTGCTCTGATGGCAAATAAGAATAAAAAAAAGTTCAAACCAAAGTGTGAACTTCTTCATTGTATCGATGCCATGTGAATTACATTTTGATGGCCCAAAACTTCGCCACTTCCACGGCATCGTCGGTGTAACCCCAGGGATCACTATGGCTGCATTTTTTGGGGCACAGAGGCAGGATAAGAGACGGGACATAGTTTCCGCCAAGGGAGTTGCCCCGTGCCCATACAAGAATCCTCGAAGAAATGCGTGTTTCTCAACCTTTTATTTCAGTGAGTGTAGTGTGTGTGTGATCGGTTTTTGTTTGAAATTCAGAATTCAAAATACGTTCAGACATATCTACTGGCAAAAGTTCACAGCTACACATAAAAGAAGATGATTCTATTGAAATGGTGTTTAAAAGCAATCTCTAGTTTTATTTACTTACCGCAATACAGCACAAACTCATGTTTCCTGGTAAAGGCCGTTCTTTACGTTTGAAATAAAGTGAGTTTCAGTAATTAGTTCAGGTAACTAATTACGGAAACACACGTTAATTTTCGTCGGTAGTTCGTACACACACTACAATAATTCTATTTTCTATCGCAAAGCTTGTTAATAAAACTGTCACAATATAAACATTTGTTGCACGTATATTTTGATATGAACCAACATATTCGGCAGGGTGTTTGACTAATTATAATGTACTACGTATTTAGATTATAAGAATTACAATGAGTATTTTGTGTATCGTGACTTAATAAACACGTTTTTAAAAGTTAGTCTGTTTTATTTATGACAGACTGTTTATCCCACGAGTGAGCGGTTTTTACAAATCACAAGGGTGTATGTGAGTTTTATGAACATTGGAATAAGTTTTAAATTACATTGGAACAACTCAACAACTTTTTGTTATAAACAGGGTGGGTGTTTTGCAGCAGGCATCGTAAGAACCAGTTCACATTAGGTCGGAACGACACACTTATCCGAAAAAACATGCTTTTGGGGATCAATTTGTATATTTTCGAGTATTGTTCAACAATACCCGAAAATAAACAATAATAATTACAATTATAAACAACAATAATTGTTGTATAAACAGGTTATAAATAAAACAAAGTAATTATATACATCCATAAGTTTTATTTTACATTGATTGTCTTTAAATCAACTAATCTGCTTCTCAAAATAATTATAAAAAGACAAAACAAAAAAAAAAATAAGGTGATGAGATCTTTTTACTAAGATAAGAAATAATTTACAGTGTATTACTTTACTGTGAAACTAAGAATTTCTTAAGATTTATAAAAAAATTATATTCTTTTAGTTTCTCTATCTGCGGAGAGGGCTTTACTAGTATTTGTGAAAGAATCGATCACAAAAAGCCCCCTGGCACGCTACGACTTGTCGCATTTGCAATATAATATAGAACCACATAGGTCTTAGTTGTCGAATATGGATTTGATTAACATTATATTAGAATACTAGACATTCATCCGTGACAGTCGTTTTCATAATCATTCGAAGAACGTCGTTTGCTAATTAGCATTCATTCTAACGATGACATTCATGTTGCGACTATTGCAAACTGCAGTATATAGAATTAACTTTACATTTGTGATTATGACACTAGAAACATGTATTATAAGAATCAAATACAATTTATATTCATTGACGGATAAAACTGTGAATTGGCTGATCCGACATTGCTGCAGACAAAAAAAAAATGCGTTTAGTCGCAACATGAACGCTAGTTAACCAACTTTTTAACCAATAAAGCCCTTTTCGCCTCTGTTTCCAATTGACAGTCATTTTTACTGAGCCTATCCAACATTGTCAAGTCTTATTATATTAGATAATTCATTATTCTTTTTATATGTTACCATATTCATTATACAAACAAGGCATTATTCTTTCATACTTATTGTGGACGTAGGCGCGTTTGAGTTTCATTTTATTTAATGTAGGTATAATTTACACTGATGCGTTCGCCCGATTAAAATATAGCAAGGTTTCAGTAAAAGTGTAAATTATGCCTAGGTTGGGTAGAAAAAGAAGTCATTTTAAATTTAAGTTTATAAAGATTTGAAAGACAGCTGTGTGTGCCTGCATTTCGAATTCTTCGTCCTTCGAGTCGATACCGTGACACGATACGGCTCGAAGGACCAGCTCCAACAAAGATACAAAATGTGTTCGCTTTGGTATTCAGACGCTGCCTACGTCCGCAACATACTGCGACATCCTTTAAGTATAATCCTCATAAGATCACATTTTTTTATAAGGCAAACAACAATCTTTAAAGCTAAACCTTTGATGAAGGGAGAGGAGAGGTCGAGCGGTTAACCGATAACGAATTTTCGTGCGAATACAATAAAAAAAAAAACGAACGTCTACCACTTTCCTGGAATGGGGGTAATTTTAATACTAGAGGTGGCTGTTTATTCAAATGTTACCATTAAAAAATATTTTTTGGAGAATAAGTTAATAACTTAGACCACTCCGTCTATCTAAGACGGATCAAACTAACAACTCCTAAATTTGTACTTGATGATATATATGCGTATATTAACCTCCGGACGCCAAATAGATTGTAATTCGCTGCTTATATAAAATTTAGCACAAAAAATATTGTAAAAAACAGTAATTTAGAATTTCACCATCCTTATTTACAAATCGGAAGTTAAAATGACGCATAGAAAATTCAGAATAAAAAATATTACTGAGCCAAATACATATACTTAACAGATAACTAGAAATCTGAAGCGATACAATTAAAAATTACAAACTAATTAATGAAAAAAAAAACAAAATCATGACACTTAATAAAAACATTTTTAAACTGGAAGCTTCATGTGACTTCGTCTTAGCCGTATTAAGAAATTAAAATCGTAATGCCTAAAAGAACCAAAAAAATATTTTTTTGTCATTTTCGAACTCCTGCAGCTCTGTTCGTTTCTATGACGTTATTTAAACCTATCTAGACACGATCTAACCTAACTACAATAACCGTTGCTTACGTACTACATTAAAACTTCAGCGAGTTTGTCCAAAATGCCATCCTTGCTCACATTCCCTTTTACTCCCTTTCCGAATACCCGTATAGGCCATAACTCTGACGAGATATAAACTTCGAACACGTGATACATTCCCACGTTGTCCGCGTTATCGCAATGAACCATACGCCGAGTGTACCACCTGGGCTAGGCAATACATATTATGTCCATTCGTTTCGCTTTCGCAACGCACATCAAAGTCTCCCTCATACTTCACACCAATTTACTGGCATTTACGATAAACCCGTCGTCATAACAACTCGGGAGTGGCTCAAATCTTTAGTATTACATCGGGACATAACAAAACACGGATTGTAGTCGAGCGCTATTTTCCTCGGGGTATAGGACCCCCCACTCCATACTAAAGTATTGAGCCACCGTCCGCCTACGAAGCCCTATATCACAATAACCGTGAACTCTCCTAAACGTCATAGAAACATAAACGAGAAATGGTGTTGTTTTCATTCTTTTATTTTAATCATGCTCATATATAAAATATAAATTTTAGAAAGTAATCATAATTCACCAAGTCACTAATTCAAACATAAATTTTTGATAAGATGAATTTGAAGGTAGTTGTTAATTACATGAACCAAAAGAAGACTGAAAAACTATTAAAATAACAGAAGAAAACTAACACCTGTATTAGACATTTTTAATTTCTATCCATTGCAAATGGACCAGCCATAGACAACTCTCAATATGCTTTTGTCAACTTGATAAAACTTTTTAAAGGCGCTAGGTTGTGTTACAACCTACTTATTTAAAAACAGATCTCGTTTAAACGCTATGTATCGTAACAATAATATTTACAATTAAATAAAAAACATCGGCTTTTCATCCAACTTTGAAATGTACAGATATCATCTGTAACTTTACCTACGAATGGAGACTTGACTTTCTAGGAATCATAAATTAATGATCAAATAATTATTACTATGAGGTTTCCTACTATTTTTTATCTATGTCTGTAGTGTACTATTGCGGTTACCCGAAATAATTTATCTTGTATTGCAACCCTTTCTATAACCACATAATTCGTATTAGATTGAAATGGGAGTCAAAAATGTGCAGTTGATTAGTGAGGGATTCCCTTTCGAAAACAAGATGAGAAATCATGCATAATCATTTTAATATGTTAATAAAATCCAGTTATCCTTTGCTTCATTTCGGTTCATGGTTACAGCACAACTTCATATGATTCCAGAAAGTTAAACTCTCCATCCATAGCTCCAATCAGTTGCTGTTATTAATAAACATACTTCAATTGCAAAAAGACAAAAAACACATTGCATATCAGCAACTCGGTTCAAATATTCCAGGCTTTTAACCCTTTCAATGCCTGCAAACCCCTGATAGTAATTTAAACTTCCATAAATTTTGAGATAACCAAAGGCAGTCAAAGCTATAGGTCTTTTTTGTTAACAATACTGGAACTCCAGTCTAACCTGGTCTTAGATATCTTTATATCCTCAATTTGTTGATCTTAAACGAATAACGCCACTTCGGTGTTATATTCATATAATTATCATTGAGATTCTATTGATAATACAATAAATTCTCGCTGTTTATTATTGGTTATCGTAAGTTAATACGAAGGATCTGCTTTAGTGTTAGTCAATCAAAAACTGATCTTATAAAAATACATTTGTAGGCATTGAAAAGGTGCATAAAATCATACGAACGCACGAAAATCGTGTTGTCTCTCTCACACTGTGTCGAAAACCATTCTCTGAGAAGACCTAGTACTTATAACTTGCAACCATTTGTACTTTTTCAAGTGACCACCCGAGCTTTGACGAAACACTGCAGCAATGAATATGATTTTGTTTGAATTCCATTGCTTTCTCTCAATAGCCAGTATTACTATTTTGTTAAACGACACTATACAAATAGTGCAATGTATTGTGAAATAAATATGATAAACTTGTATTATTAGGTAGAATATTAAATGTATTATAATTTAATCAATATTCAGATAACGGACTAGCCGAGGGTCAAAAACTTAAGGTAACTAGGTCTTCAGTTCCGTTCATAAAATTGTCAAGTATCAAACTTGTTTTTTGGAAGTTTTTTTTCTACTAACAAAGTGTCTACTGTGGGATATTTATTGCATGTGTTATTTATTCGAATTCTTTTTCTATATTTTGGAGAATACTTGAGAAAGTTGATTAATAGAGATTTAGACCCTAACATAGACTGATGATTCAGTGCTTTTTTATGGCGAAATTTTACCCATGTATCCCATTCCTTTTTATTACATTTTTCGATAGGATATGGCCCAATATTTGACCCATAAAAACCCCGCAGTAGTCACATCAAGCCTAACAATTTTTTACATTTATGACGGCAGTTAGTGAGATCTTTCGAAAGTATACAAAAAAAAACATTAAAAAAACTGTCCATCAATGGACTTAGTCGAAATGGTGGGAAAAATCTGCCTCGCCCTCACGGCATATTGTAGTTCTTTATCAATAAAAAATACTTATAAATAAGTGAAGCTGACATTATGGTAGGTACATTGTATGAACAAACAGACAATTTCTCTTCAATATTTTCAGTTAACTATGAAGCCGGTTTACCAAGATGATTTTTAATTAAGAAATTATTAAAAGAAATAAGAGCACCTAGAAATTGGTTCATTAATATTTTTTATATATTTTCAAGTTGTTTCAAAGACATTGACTAGGTACGTCTAGAATACAGTGAAATGGTGACGTTTATTGAAACAATAAGATGAAAGTAATGTTTTCTCTGTGTATAACCCTTAATTGGTTTTTAGTAGGGGGTGAAGATGATTGAAATAAGACATTAATTTCTACACATTTCGAAAATACAAAAAATAATCGTCACCATTTGACTTCACATTGATAATGAGTCCTAAATACATAAATTCAACAGACAATATTATTTTCGAACTATTCAAGCGAGTCACATAGCTTTTCCATCATCAACAGAATCCTTTCCTCAACTGAATTGATCTAAAAAACTTTTCCAAACATCTGATTGACCAGTAATAATTTCAGTCTGTTAAAAATTCGGCAGAATACACTACAAACCTCCTTGTATTTTAGTCTTTGACATTTAAAAAGTACAAAATGTTTATTCACTGAAACACATCTATGACAGTGGCCAAAGCTTATAATTAAAAAAATACCGAGAAATGTACTTATCAGTCATAAGAGTTATAACGAGAAACATACCTTGTGACCATAGAATTTAATGTCGATATCTTCGACGGCTTGTAAACGGGTGTAATGAAACGATATCTCCACTACGTCGGTACATCGACGTATAAGTCCATTCAGCACACTATTATTATCACAAAAACTTGTTTTTATATCCAAACCGTGCGTTTAGTCCGTCGGTACGCGGCAATGGCACAACCCGCTCATTTTTGTTAAATATCTACACATTTTAGACACACATAGAGCACTACTTGTTCAGTAAACATCACTAGAATTCAGGGTTATAAGTGTTTCTGGCACCGTGTTAGAGTTCAAGCCTTTGCCAGTAGGGGGGAAAGCAGGGTTTATTTATAGAAGTGTGGAGAGCTCACCGAGGCCACGAGCCAACCTCACAAGTATGTCGATTCACCTGAAAATTTAAGAAACCCATTTAAGCCTTTGAACGATAACATAGCCACGGACAGATTCATATTTGTTTGAGCTATTAGGCTTTTTAGTTACAAATTAACATGAATAACTTTAAAGCAACTGCAATTTTAACTGTGTGTAAGAAAGAATCAGATTAAAATTGTTATAATAGAAACATTACAAATATTTAGTTACAACAAAAAGCCCAAAAATTCAAATAAATTATTTAAAACATATTTTCTAAACGCCTTATAAGTTAACATTCTTAGAAGAAAAAAAAATAACAAAAACAAACAATGAGGCGTTTAAAAAAATCCGTATGTGGCGTGTGTGATGCGTTCAAACTGTGCAAAGCGAGCAATGTACAGCAAATGAAATGTTAGGAGTAATACCTGGCGGAACATCTGGGCCGTGGGGTCCTTCTGTAACCCACTTGGTCCATTCTGAACTGGTAAGTCGACAGACGAAAATAACAAAAAGACAACTGCAAACCTTGCAAAGTTCACCTCCCGCACAGTTCAACTCAGAATATCTTACAGAAGTGAATTGAAATGTGCAAAAAAAAAAAGGAGTGTATCTCGCAAAAATTGCAGTTGTCTTCTATACTGCGTGCGTCGAAATGGCCCACAAATTCTACCAGATAGTACATGAATGGTTTTGTATGATAAGATGTGAATTCGTTCGCGATATGTACACATAACACAATCCACACAGAGGGACACATAGACGATTTGAATGACCATATCTTTTTGGTAAATTTTGGTTATTAGATCACTTTTGCGTTGGTCATTCTAATCGTTGAAAAGGTTCATAATAATGCTGTATTTGCTCTGGATTATGGTCAAAACCAAAGCATTAAAAATTAGAACAAAAACAGCATAATTATAGACTTGAAGCATGCACATGAATTTAAGCATTATTAGTTACATCTTGAACGCTATTTAGAATTTTAAACAGTAGTAAATCAGATTAATAATGGCTCATTCATCTAATAATCAAAACAAAATATTTATTGTACAATAATAAGGTACTGTTTCGTTTTTGTTAATATATAAGTGATAGTCTATAATAAATACTCTCACATCTGATGGAATTTTATCTTCACTGATATTGATAAATTCAATAATAATTTGTTAGTGTTCAAGATGCTAAATTATTTTTTTACAAAGACGATCACATGGAATAAATATCAAAGATTAGACAAGAAACATATGCACAAATGATAATACCCGACCGTAAATACAACAGTAGCGAGATTTAGAAAAGTTTTCATTTTTGTAGGGCGTGGTCTCACTCATATAGTATTTTTATGTCACGAAGCGACGCGCGCTTTACTTATGGTTACCAAGTGTACAAACACGCTATGCTATTCACAGCGTGTGTAAGCACAGGAGCTTACGGTACCGTCCGAGTAAATGGCGAAATCGGAAATGAGTGTGTGAGTGTGCGTGTTATGTGCTGACGCAACTCGTCTTCACGCACACATTCACAGAGTGTTTGTAAACTTTGTTATCACAAGTAAAGCGCGTGTCGCTTTCTTGAGATAATACTGCACCAGTATAAGTCTCTTTCTAGAGCTCGAAGTGTCATATTTACAGCAAGGTACAGTAAACACACAGCGAACGAACCTAGAACATGACGATGCGGTACGACACAAGCAATGAACGAAACGAACAAAAAACGAATCAAGCGAGGTTTAATCGTGAAAGCCGAGCAGTCAGTGACAAAACGTGCTATAGAGCAAAATATAAAGATGACGCAGTTTATGATAGAAAAATGAAGTGAATAAAGAAAAGATAGTTAAAAAATTCTAGTAATTCAAACTATATTTTAAAAGGGCAGGGAGGTTTAAAGGTTTTCTGCCCGCGGAAACTACTTTTATAGACTAGAAACCGTAATTAATTAATTTAATGATGCACAATATTTAGCTTTTACAAAAAAAAAATTCGTTAACAAAATACTGTGCACTATTCAAAACAAAAAAATACTTATTTCTACATTTTATGTCTGTCTTTCAGTCAAATGTGATGCGTCACACGTCCGAGATTAGTAGAAAACCGAACTTTACGACGTGCGACTGCTAATTTTCGTTCGAGAAACTGGCTCTAAGCCTCATGTTCACTAGGAGACAAATATCCCGCATACGTGTCGCTAGAGATGTCGAGCAACATCGGGCGATGTCGCCAGACATCTTATCGCACGACTTTCCGTGTACTTGTCTCCTACTGAATACGGGGCTTATCCGACGCCTATTTCAGTAGCACGTGGACGTGTATCTTTCGTGCGGACGTATGAATGGGGATGGTATATAGTCACAAGCTGCGTCATCGTGTGTGTAAGGAGATAGTTACGTGTGCGGCGTGTGCTCGGGCGACAGCGGGCGGTAGTGGCCGACGCGTTCGCACACCCGCCCTGCGCGACCAGATACGATTATTTATCATATCATCACATGGCATATCTATACCTAGCTTTGTATACAGGAAATTCCAACCAATTTTATAGATTTTTCGTTGGTTTGTAGCCCAGGTGTGGGCCTGTTTGGACATGCATGTTGTTGATATATTGTATGGACAATTGAAATGAGAGTCGAGCCCATATTGCATGCTTTTTTCACATGTAAGTAGACCCTTGATGACAATGTTTGGGCAACTCCTGATTATAAAAATAGTTAAGTTATAACCAGAGATCGGATATTCGGATGCATATTTACCTAAAGTTAATTTTTTGCTATGAAAGTATGGAAGCGGTTTCTAAAAATATATTTTTGTAACAAAAAAACCCAGAATGCCAGGAACACCGGGAATGCATAACTAGTCCGGTGTATAATATGAAAGCGACTTCTAAAAAAATATTTATTTAATACATTTAAAAAAAAAAACGGAAATCTTGGATTGCATTCAGATCATGCATATTTATTCAAAATTAATGTATAACTCCCGATGAAAATATATGTATATAGGGTGTAAAAAGAGGGGTGATGTGTGTTATATTAGTTCAAGTTAAGATTTTTTCGATACAAAAGCGCATTCCATATTAGCCAACATCTGAACTATAGGTTATGCATCCGAATATTGTAATCCATAAAATTGGTTCAATTTCAATAAAAATGCTTCCTAAATATCAGATTTTACTATTGTAATATTATCCTCAATTTTCTATAGCTTTCAAAAACAAAAAGATCCTAAGCTGAGCGAGTGCTCAGACAATATATTTAGATAACTAGTGACTAACGCCAATTACTTTGAAAATAAAATCTGTTCTGTAATTTTCTTTACCAATGTGAGTGTATAATAAACGCCCAATCTAATGTCCTATCGAAACCAGTGCAGTAAACACTATGGAAGATAGATTAAACACTATCTAGATTTCAATATTCATTAATGACAGCTCCAGTATAATTACAGGACCCATGTTACACACAGAAAGTGGTTCATCAATGTCGATAGATTTTATTACGCATCCATTAAACGATTATCGATAAAAGATGTTTCAATAACTTGCTATGCGGTGAAAGGTGTGATTATATCTTATTCCCGAAACACGTAAGTAGACGCAGGTTCAATCGGACCTTTGGTTAATTCCGACGAGCACCTATGCAATCTTTACTGCCATGATAATAAAGGCTATATTTCCATATCTATCGGCATCAATACCACACAGAGCATGTTAGCCATCACCAGCATTAAAGGGGAACTCATAGTGGCCTTCCTTCTTTACTAAAAACTCCGCTATTTATATTGAAAAGAGATGTTTACGTGAAAACTAATACGTACGAATCAAGACCCCTCCGACAGATCTACACGTTACTCTACTACAAGAACGTATTAATTACTTTTACATCTAATCATTTGTGTTGTTAGATCCAGTACTTTGAATTTATGGTTTATTTTGATAAAATAATCACACTAATGACATTTTGCCTTCATCGTGATTGATCTTGAAATTGTTATTCTTCTGCACTTTGTAGTAAAAGTTAACTGAGATTTAGTTTGTTTGCCGGTATTTTATTATTGTAGATGCACTGTACTAATATTCATATAATCTTAATAGCATTATAACGCCGCCCTTTTTGGGACCAGTAATAGAACATTTCAGACACCAATCTACATGGTCTTCACATGATCTGACCAAGATTATGTTGAGACTGTGACCTCTAGAGTTTGTGTCGGCCTTTCTTCTCAAGGAATCGACGACCTCATCTAGTTTAAAAAATATGATTGACGTGTAAAAGTGTTTGTACAAACCTACTTACAGAAATAAAATCATTTATCATTAGAGTTTCTTTCTCAAAATCATCATGTACTTACTATGCAATCTGATTTCATTATTTTGTCACGTTCTCGTAAAAACCGATTTATTTTTATAAAAATCAACGATATAATCAAGGTACTAGCACAAAACAACACTAAGAAATTCGTTATCGGTATAAGAGATCAACGCACGGGACGTCCGCCCGCCTCCCCGTAAAAAGGTATACTAAACCTGTTTAGTAATTATAAACGTTATTTATTATTATATAACTATAAAACCATTTATCACTAACATGATGTTCGTGCAATGTGTTGGCGTTTGATAGCAATATTTATAAAAAACAAAGCTAGGAATTGATGATTTTGTTTAGCTCTAGCTTAATAATTAAAAAATATACAAGTTCAAATTCTGGTGAAACCTCAAAGACGTGTATCGAATCGATATCTCATGTTTGTGAAGTTTTGCTAGTTAAGTTTATTTGACCTTTCATTTGATTTAAAGATTAGAATATACCTATTTTAATTCAACTAAAAATGAATTATTGTCGACAGTGTTTAAATTGATAAAGCACTACAATTTTGTCTTTTTGAAAAGATACTAAACAAATCCCTGGCTAGACAGATCTTTGGCTAGTCTTGAGTCGTGACCATTCATTTTAGGCTATCTTTGAACCAACCAATCACATTGCACGAACACATGTAATAAATCGCGGTGAACGCTCTGCGTCCAGCCTATATTCAACAAGTACATCGCACACGATTATCACTTCATCCATACAAGACTAAGAGCGAAACGCTTTTGAGTTCAAACTAACTTTTATTTAGCACATACTACAAACAATAGTACAAAATCCGACTTTATTCACGAGACTTACGACTTTATTGAGTCTTCTATATGAGAAAACTGTGACTATTATAAGTTGTATATTTTCAACTGTCCTTTGGCGAAAACGCCTTTAAAAACTCCTGAATCATCATAGACCGTACTTTTTGTACATTCTCACTACGAGCGAGTGAGCAAAAACCACTGATTCCGATACTCTCTCACTCTATGAACAAAAAGTTCTTTAGCACACTGTCGGACCGCAGAATGTGAGAAAATACTATCGAAAATTGTTTTCTTTTTTAAAGTTCCGTATCACTCTTTATTCGCGTGACATTCCACTTAAAGACTGTCCAGTGCCCTATATAAATACACAGCAGTTGTTTAACTATGACATCTGCATCAGAAGTTAAGAACGCACTATCAACCGCGGGCGAGTGACAAATCTCTTTATAAAGTTCGGTGCGCAGTACACGTGGTGCGTATCCCCTGGCGCGCTACGTGGGCCAGGCGCGCGCGCGAGCCTCACCGGAGTCCCAGTGCGCGTCGGGCGAGTGCTCGTCGGGCTCGCTGCAGCACGACGACGACGACGACACGGGCGGCGACTCGCGCACCGGGTGCCCGCTGAATGTTGACGACGAGGGCATCTTCTGTACTATTAGCTCCACCTGGAATGTTATGTCAATGTTAGTGTTGAACTCTCTTATAGTCTGTTCAAGTAGGGATTGGATACACGCGACACGATGTCTATGATTATTTCTTCCATCTAAAAATGTTTTTTTAGAACGAAGTTCTTTAACGCAGCTTGCGGTAGGAATTAACTTGTAGAACTTTTTTTAAAATACGAAAATGTGTTATGCCCTCCACAATGCCACTTTTTATTATATATTTATAATAATAAAAGATAGAGATAGTTTTCATGGTTTTCGAGGGTGCTGAGGCCGATAGCGAGGTCAAAATGAAAATCAAAGATGGCTGCTGCGAAAATTTACAAATTTTCTATCATGGTTTTTAATTTCGTGATTTTCGATAGTGCTGAAGTA
Source organism: Griposia aprilina (assembly GCA_916610205.1). Taxonomy (NCBI): domain Eukaryota; kingdom Metazoa; phylum Arthropoda; class Insecta; order Lepidoptera; family Noctuidae; genus Griposia; species Griposia aprilina. Next base: position 19,585,066 of record OU744302.1, on the reverse strand, counting down.
GTGAAGCCAAAACGGCAGCTGCAAAAATTAAAAAAGAAATTGAGTTGATGAAACAGCAAAAGGAACTACGTTCCTGGCAGGGGTCCCTCGACCCCACACGTATTTTTTTAATTATTATTAACAAACTCACATTCGACCACGTTTGCAGTGATCCTAAACGATGATACAAGCTTGCCTAGAAATAACCTATTCATTTCGGAGTCGACTCGCTATCGGAAAAAACTGCGGCTAGGAGTTGCGAAAGTAATTACTACAAAACTTCTCAATGAAGCAGCGCCGTGTGTTGTGTAAATAAATATAGTCAGAAAAACTGTACATAATTTTTATTTTTATTTTTTATTTACGTGCGTTTTCGAACGATCACGGAAAAGCCACTTTCTTTTCCTAATTATTATTAAAATTCCAAAACCATATGACGTGTTGTATGGTTTACCAACTCGCGCTGGGCTCGCGTGGTAGCTTACAGCCCACTCCCTATCACAGAGAGGAGTTCAGAGTCCCAGCTGTGGGCACATTATAGGCTAATATTATATGCTTTATTTACCTTGAAGTCTGGGCTGTAGTGTTTATGCTGTTTGTCCTTGTGCGCCTCGTCCAACTGCCATTTGTTCAGCGTTACCTTGAACGCCTCCAGGTTCGGACCTGCAATGTTTAAATAACTTTTTAGTCACTTGGAAACACGATGTTTACGTCATGATTTAGGGTCTTATCCACTTAAATTATATCAGGGTCAGTTTCTTATTCGCTCATAACCCTTTAGGGACACAAAAAAGATTTCTTGTATAGGCATTGTGTGTACTCAATGCTCCAAAGTATGGTATGGTATAAGACCATACGGATATAGGAAAGCTATTTAAGGGGGATGAGCCAAGGTAGCTCGCGAAATTCAAATTTTCTAACGTTTTTTTTGCAATTTGCTGGTCAGTATCAGGTTATATGTTGATCAAAATGCGATTCGCGATTGTAGGAATGATATATTTACTGAATAATAATCATCAATTTCATGTCTAACGTCAAACTTTGGAAATTTGTTCCACCTAAGAGTTTTCATACGAAATATTCTGAAAAATTCTTAGGCGAGATGTAAAAAAGAGCTGCAATTTGCAAAAAACCAAAGAAAATTTAAATTTGGCGGCTACAGCTGATGATTCACCTTAAGCTAAACTGTTCCTATGACCGTGCTGTTGACTGCACATTGACACTGAAAGGGACTGGGAAATCGCCATTCATAATACTAATATTCACCAGCATTTGATAAATTACAATCAACTCTAACATACTTTATCTTAGATAAAACGCTGGTACTATCTCAGCTATCCGCTTAAATAGTGACGCCAAACACCGTGCAGTAGTTTTCACAGAGCAGTACTATTTAAGCAAACAAAATTTAGTATAAAAATGACATATTATTTTACTTACTATCATCCAACGCCGGTACCCGCTCAGCTCCTACTCCCGCGGCCACAAAGAAGGTGTTGAACCAGAAGTGGAAGAGCTTCTCCTTCCGCATCTTCATCTTGGGCTTGTTGTAGACGTCGACGCGCACGTCGCCGTACAGCGGCGTGCAGTGCGTGAGGCGCACGCGCACGGCGCCGTCGTCGCGCTGCACGTCGTGGCAGCCCGACGGCGTCTGCGGCGCGCGCGGGGACGGTTATTTGTGTGGCGGACAGGTGTCCTACTTATTCATACTATAAATGGTCTGGCAATAGCGGGAATCGATCCGCGGATTTTTATAGATTCTAGTACAAAAACATACTAGTGAAATGTGAGAGTTACTATACACTTCTGCCCAACCCTTCGAACATCGAATACAGCTGTGATATTACGTTGTAACAAGACACAAAGTGCATTATTCTATCGTTTTAGTTAACATTTTTTTTACGAATTAAAATAACAGATACATGATTTGGGGGCCATTCAATTATTACACTCCCCTACCCCTTCGCAGCAAAAGTAAGCACAGCTATTACCCCCACCCCCCCCACCCCTATCATATGCTTACGTAAACTTTTTTTTTTAAATCTTTTTGGGTTTCTTTATTGTTATTCACGAGTCAAGAAATAAGGAATTTGTAGACTATGTCCATTTAAGTAATTTCTCTACTTGAGTTCTTTGTAACTTAACCATAAAACATTGCTTGAGAACGAGTAAGCAATATCAATTATTTTGAGGAATCCCTGAACATGCTTTTCGCTTTCGATCCTATGACAAGTAGGGTTGCCATATTTGTTCAAATCAGAATTACTAAAATTTGCAGAAAAATCATAAAAAGTAAATAGTAATTATTACTGACATAATCACCATCCAGACCCCCCATCCCCCATGACATCAAAAATAAGCAAAGCAAAGACCCCCACCCTCTTTGGTGCTTACGTAATACTTGAATGGTCCCTGGTGTTCCGATGTCTATAAAGTGATATTAGATAAAGGGCATTCGTTGACCACTACTGTCAATTTATGTTTATGGTGTTTGATAATCAGTTTTTAACAGCTAAGCAGATTTGGATGAAACTTGGAGTACAGATGGGCTACTTGGAATCACTTGGTTCTATTCTACTAGTCATCCAGATACAAGAAGTAGTTTCCCAAAGCAACAGCTGGTGGAAGATTACTTTTATTAATTGACTAGCTGCTGCCCGCGGCTTCGCGTGGACGTCGAAAATTATCCTATAGGAACGTGCCACCGGGATAAACAGTAGCCTATATTACGCCGTATGACATCAGCTATCTGCCAGTGAAAGTCCCGTCAAAATCGGTCTAGCCGTTTCGGAGATTAGCCGGAACAAACAGACAGACAGACGGACAAAAATTGTAAAAAAATATATTTTGGTATATGTACCGTGTATACATCCGTATGCATTTAGTAAAAACCGGTTATTTTAATATTACAAACAGACACTCCAATTTTATTTATCTGTATAGATAGATATAGATGTATAGATAAGGTCGCCTTTGACCACTATCTCACCTGATGGCAAAGGATGAGGCAGTCGGAGATGGTGCACGTTTACTTGGAGGTAACCTATCCACTCAGAACTGAAGGCTCCCAGGTTATAGATATCGGGAAACACAGACTCCGGCAGTGAGTTCCACTCCTTACTGGTACTCGCAATGTGCTGGAGTTGTTGTGAAATTTATTTAGTTATAGAGTTCAAAGCAGTTCTCAATAACCTGTTCGGAATTATTAAGTGCCTTTAAAATGTGTTACAAGTTTTATTACTTCCCTCAAATATTCTCCTAACGAGTACTTGAATAAAAAATTGTCTCAAAAAGCGTTTGTTGATTTTATTTCTGGTTTACTTCAAATTGGCGCGTACATACTATGCAGAAACAGGAATCGTTACAAAATAGATAAAGAACTGGTGCATATTGACCAGGTGGCCAGTGCCACTGCGGAGATTCGGGTATTGTCTCTATAAGAAGACCCCGGGGCCGGAGTCCATCACGCCCTTACTTTGGGCGCCGTGGATTATTTCAATGATGCAGACCTCCAGTTATAAAAGTAATAGGAGGTACCTTGAAGGAAGGCTGCGCCTGCGAGACCGTGAGCTCGGGCGAGCAGGTGCCTCCGTTGAGCATGGGCGGCGGCGACATGACGAGCTCGCGGATGTGCACCTTGGTGGGCGAGTACTGCAGCCCCGACGTCACCATCGCCGCGTAGTACTCCACGTAGCGCCGCTGCGACGGGATCGTCACGCCTGGAAGGGAGAACCCACAGCGTTAGAGAAACCAGGTATAGTACAGCTAATTTCTTAAAGTCCCTCGGGAATCATCGCATTTCCGAATACAAACGAATGCTAATATCCATGTCCAATATAATAATCATAATAACACTTTGCCCGACCCGGGAATTGAACCTAGGACCTCAAGCTCAGCAGTAACGCTTGCGACCACTAGACCAATGAGGCAATTTTTTTTTCTTTAATCTTCAACCAACAATTGTTTACAGTTCAGATCTAAGTACTTACTTTATTGTGTACATATTTCAAAAAAAAAAAAACAACAATAAAGTACTTAGTTTTGAACTCAAATTATTATACACGACAAATCTAATAACTGATGTACATGGAAACTAGCATTCGTTTGTATTCGGAAATGCGATGATTCCCGAGGGACTTTAAGAAAATAGTTGAACTGTAACTAAGCAGACGCACCAGTAAGACATGGAATGGTTTTTGGCGATGTTTGAAAGCCCCTGATCCTGTATTCTAGTAGTACGACAAGCCTAGTAAGGATCTCGTAAATATCAACCACTGCTAATCTTTATAACAGCCTCCAACCATGAATGACAGCACTTCAGTTTGTCCAGCGTTTTTGGGACCACCTACAGCCTTGCTAACTGGCTATAATTTTATCACGACAAAAGCTATCCCCGTTTAGGTCATGAAGACCATAGAGAAGATAAGTGTTAAAAGAAAAAGAAAGAAAGAAAAATAGGTTTATTTGTCACATCAATTTGTTGTTTTGTTAACATCATTCATCAACAGAAAGTCAAACCAAATGAACTGTCATAGGATATAATGCTTCTATGGCTATGGTGGTTGCTGAAGCTGTTTTCTCAAACCACTTTTTAGCAGACAAAAGAATTCTGCGCACCCAATATACAACTACAGTAACCTCCTAAAATACCGATGACCGAAGTACCCCTTTGTCGCTGAAATACCTTAGATGTTATCACAAAGGTATTTGTTATCTTTGATGTCAATTGTCAGACGATTCGTCAATACTAACAACGTCATTGCAACTTTTGTATATGATCTCACTGACTGCACATGATTTTAATCGCTGTATATCGAAAGACTTGACAGTTAAGGCTCCCGCAAACAGGTGCGACGCGACTCTAGTAGAACAAATTCTATGAAAACTTCATGGAAATTTTTCTACAAGAGTCGCGTCGCGCCCGGCTGCCGTGAGCCTTTAGAAACACGTTTCCTTTGTATACTTAATTTTCTGAGAAATTGTCTTTTATAGAGCCTAACTAGCTACGACATCACATCAATGCTTTATTTAAATAAAAAGAGCCTCTGTGAGTGAAAATTCTTATGTACGATTGACACGCCCAGGTCTGTCACCTCTGTTACCATACTTCTTGTCAAATACAGAAATAGTTGTGCTACATCATTACAATAAAGGCTCCTCCAAACAGACGCGACACAAAGGCACCGCTCGTCGCCTTTATGTCGCGTCGCGTACGCGCCTGTTTCTAGGATCCTTAATGCTTTAAAAAGAGCCTCCAGGAATGTCGATTTTGAAATACGATCGACACAACCTGGAGAGTCAGCCCTGATACAGCCCGATTCAAACTTGATGGCGGCTCGGAACATGAGGCGAGTCGCTGCGCAGTAACACATTCACGTGTCAGCGGGGGAGAGGGGCGAGTACTGCGCAGCGAGTAGCGCACTTCAGAGCCGCCACAAACTTTGAATCGAGCTATACCAACATTCTTTCACAATAAGTGCTCAAATACAGAAATAATCATATCAAGAAGAGGTCCTTTTAAGAACTAATCACATAACTAAGAGATGATGTAGTTCTTGCCGCCATTAGACAAAGCTACAGTGACCCAAATCCCAAAACCTCCATCACCATCACTAAAAATGCACCTGCAATATTATAAATATCAGTGTAAGATAGCACGGCCAGACGGCCGGCAATCGATACACTCGCTATATAAATTACACAAATAATAAAGTGTCGTTTGTATAGAAAATATGCGCCGACTGTTGCTATGTCAGAGTTATTAAAGAGACACGTGTGCCTTTATGAAAGTAATCGGGTTTAATGGGTGTAGTAGAATACGCTGTTGAGGTTGGTAATTTTGATTTGATAGGCATGAATGAAAATACATTTTCGTACGTCCCCAAATATACTGGGATGTGTGACTACCGTTTAACTATTTTCGAGAGTTAGTGCTCATTTTTAGGGTTCTGAACCCTATTATTAGCCTCCGCTGTCCGTCCGTCCGTCTGTCTGTCTGTCACCGGGCTGTATTTCATGAACCTTAATAGGTAGGTAAATATTCACAGAGTGTGTATTTCTAATAAAATAAAGTCAAAAATTAAAAGGGGTTTGCATATAACGCGTTTTTATTCCCCTTCTTGTGCGAGATCTTTAAATATTCAGATAACTTTTAAGTAAAGAATAAATATCACAGTTTGACATATTTTCTATAACAAAGTTCATGAAAGATAACTGACTATTAAAAACTCTGCCCTAAATAACATTACTTTTCAAAGTATGTATACTTTTACTTCTCTCTCTCTACTTATAGAGGATTGATTTGTTTTAACTGTTGTCCAGACGTGAAAGAAACGAAATGTTTATTATATTAAGCTTTAGGCTTGCATTTCTATTATTCTTAGCAAACAGAAGCCAAACAACACAATTTGACTCTTTTAACAACTGGGAAGGAAACTACTGAAGCTCCTTTCTATAAAACGTTAATAAAAAATGCATTCTTGCATCCACGAGGCACAAAGCGAAAAAAAAACTTGTTAGTGCTGTTATAAAATACCTTTCTCGTCGTGGGTTCTCTTCGTTCCGTAGAACTTAAGGGCTTCGTCTGCAGACGTTTTCTGTCGGCTGTATAGTAGGTAGCAACACACCATTGTGCCTGCAATAACGCAAATACATAAAAAATTATACTAAGCCCAACTTTTGTGTTGAAATTTGCTTTAGAAGTAAAAAAAAATAGGAACTTTCTTTTCTTTTGATCATAGTGTGGGCGATGCCAGGTTAACTTACCTGTACCAAAATTATGTTGGAGGTTTTATCGTAATTTTGAGTTAAGATTCCAATCCTATTTTACTAGAATATTAAACAGCAGTCTTCAAATTATGTAAATCGAAATATGTTATGGACCGAATTAGATAACATCAGAGGCTCACAAAAATCTGTTCCAAAACTTGCATGAACCAGAAAATTTCCTTCAAATAATAATATATCGATGGATAATCGAATTGGTCTAAATAACCGAGGATTGTGGCACAAACACGGCTCATTTCACGTCCACGCAGCAATCCTACAGTTTTTATATCCCTTCGGGGCTGCCCACAAAAAAGGAGGCGGTTTGAAAAGGACCTTTTTTAAAATTTACGACTTCGGCGTGAAAGCCGGTACGGTGGTAATACGACCAATTATGGCGTGTAAAGAAATTTCGCAATTACGCCTTTGAGGTTTCGTCTCATTTTTGTTCGTGCAACAATGCCGGCCCGGCCATCCGTTACTATAGGCAATAACGCGGCACGTGTAATTTGTTACTTTAACCTTTGTTACCGAAAACGTTCTGGGACCTATTATGCTAACTTTTATCTGTCTGGAGTGATATTAGTACGTAATAATTTATTCTTTTGATATTTTAATGTTCGATGTAGCGATACATATTAACAAATGGTGTACGCAAAAGGTCACGTTTGGCGACGAATAATGGAGTCGTTCCGATGCTAAAATTGGACAGCAACGCCTTTGGAGTTTTTGCTTGCAAGTTTATTGCGAAGAAATTGTCAACTTAATGTTGGAATCCGCTGCAGGGCTTCTTTGTCGGTGTTGAGGGCAGGATATCATTTATACTTGCACAAAACGGACTTTTACCTTTTCGAGTCAATGTGAGCTATTAAAAGATGCCTCACATGAAGACACCTGGTCCTTACTTTCTAAGTTTTACATTATTTATGATGATCTTTATAAAGGAAATTACAAGTTCAGCTTTGGTCCGGACGGTTACGGTAATAGAGGGAGTCTTACCCGTCCGTCCCTTGCCAGCTTTACAATGCACAGCGGCAACATTCTTGGAGTCTGCAGACAGCCAATTGTGGACGTCTTCGCAGAACGGCTGGATCAGCTCTATATTCGGTGGCGTGTGGTCTTCTAACGCGTATCGCGCCACCTGGAATTAGAAAAGGAGATTTAAAATACTTTGTCACTAATTCTAAAATAAGAGTATGTGCGCTTACTTCACACAGTAAACAGCTGTCTCTGGCAAAGCCGGAAGTAGCTTCCTGAAATACATCGGTTAGAGGATCCCCTAACAGGCAAATTAGGAAGTTTCTCCCAAAGATTCAGATTCTGGAGTAGAATCTCTATGTCCGCTACCAAACTACAAATACTGCGATCACTTGAAGTTTGCTAGTGCTTATGATAATATCCTCACGACTGTTCAAAAAACCGTGATGTTTTGAGGGTGTCCAAGTAGTGTAGTTTCTTCTGCTGATGACTTCAAAGACTGGAGACCTGTTGGTAAGCAGCTTAGGTTGGATGCAGAAGGCAGCTGAACCAGGTGTTGCCAAGCTTAATGCACGGAGCCTATGTTGAGCAGTGGATTGAGATATTGACGCTGGTGGTAAAAGAAAAACATTTAATGTATCCTGTGCCTATTTTTCGAAGATTAGTGGATGTAGGGAATTGTAGAAGTACTACGCGGTCTGGCAATTTGTCACTAGGTTTTTTTTATATAAGGAGAAGTAAGTTTTTTCTACTATCCAAACTTCTGCCAAATTCTGTATCCCTGGAAACAATCTTTGGAGCGTTTTCTTTAAAGCGACTGACGACATGCTAAATAAAAGTTTGCTTCTTATTTCATAGTCACCGTTTCTTTTTTTGTGCAAAGAATTTGAATTATTTCAGAACTTTGGACACTTTATTAATGTTGTGGTGCTTTAGCTTGTCATATGGGAAGCGTGCTTGGAACTCCTCCAAATTTTCAAATAATCTGCATGCAATGAATTTTTATTTATTGTCGGAGTAACCTGCACTGATATAATTTTAAAGAAGGGCTATTTGGAGAAATGTTTATAAATTAATTTATTGATGCAGGTGAACGTAGCTTTTCGACACGTGACAAGATAGGAAGCCAGAAAATGTTAGGTACCTGCACAGTTATACGGTAAAACTGGTACTAGTCTCGTGCAAGAACAATTTTTCCGCATCACCACACTGAATTGTCTCTGGAATACATTTAACACGACCTCTTACGAACTTAATTCTAAACTATACCACATCGGTAGTCTCTTGGGACACGTCCTATTTACAAGCTTTTTCAGTCACATACAGAAAAATATTAGGACAAGAAAATTTTAGGTTACTAACCCCAGAATTTTTTTTTCGCTCTCGGATTTAGAAGGCCTTCTTAGAATTATTTTATGAAGAAAGAATAAAGACAAGCCTTTTAAAAGAGTTGATTTAACTTCATTAAGTAAATATCTCTTTCAAAGCTTTGTCTACCCTTTTAAGCGAAGCTCGGCTGCATAAATAAAGCCTTTTTAGACCCGTCTCGTCATTCCAGACCATTAGTAATAGTGCTAATAGCAATTATTTCCCTCACGTACGGCTTCCTTGACGTCTGCAAAGGGTGGACAATACCACATCTTCCTAGTAATAATTAATATTGATTTATAAATTTATAACGTATATTATACCGTACCCTATTAGTTATTGAACTCTTCCAAAATTATATGCGATATACAGGGCATTACAGGGCATCGTCTGATCCATCTATTGATGTAGAAATCATCAGATTATTGTACCGTGTAACGACATTGATTCAAGGAGCATCAAACAGTCCGATGTTTGATGCTCCTACCATTCAATTTGGAGATCCAAATTGAATGGTAACATCGGACTAGAGACCCGGAGTAGATACTCCGGGTCTAATCTCATCAAGTAATTACTAATGAATCTCGTTGAAAAGCAAGATTAGAAAACAATTAACAGAAATCACTGCAGCTATATTTAATTGTACGTGACGATTATCAACAGCATACCACACATGCCTACATGTGTAGTATTGTGTAGGTTACTCCCAGTCTACAGAATTAAATTTCTAATTTGGGTATTAAACGTACAATTTGTACCACAACTCGTACCTATTTAGGCAATAATCGCTCGCAACAGCGTCAGGACCACCCAACATGACGCTGACATGATTAGATAAGTTACTACGTTCTATGTTTTCCTTCCATACCTAAATTATTATGGAAATACCGACAATTGATAAATGTAACAAGGAAAATGGGTCGCCCATGACGTCAGATAAGTGTTGCACGCGATATTTTGCCAATATTATACAATACATATTAGTTTATTCCACTTTTATGCTGCTCTAAGTGTCGGTGGACGTGTGAAATTGATGACCCATATTTGTCAGACAAGTTACAGGATAATAATCCTGTCATATTATATTCTCTTGTTAACTCTTGTGTTAGCCTGAAAATAAGCTAGACTAGAAAGCAAGATTTAGCTAAACCACTTCGGAAATCACAACGTATAGTCTTTTCTGTTCGTCATCTGAACTTGATCCTTTGTCCTTTTCATGAACCAGCTTTAAGGAGCTAGGATTCGCGTTCATATTATTCACCATAGTCGACACCGCTACGTCAAGTCCCGATAACTGTATCCAGGCACAAGTTGTCAGCAACTAGAATAAGCAATACGAAGCCTTGAGTCGAAGACTATGACGACATACCTACTTACTTGCGATACAAATGAGCCCTGCATCTAGGTGTGTGTAGACGATATTTAAGTTACCATGTCAATTCCATGTTCGAAGTATTATTAGGTACCTGAGACTTGCAGTCTCAGTCTCATTTATTTATTTAATTTCAAAAGATCCTGGCAACATTGAAATCACCATAACCCGTTCGCTGAGATGTCCTTGCTTATATTACACTCGCAGCATTATTATATGAACAGACAGAGGTTAAAGTGAAGAAGGAAATACTTATCACAATCATACTGATTGCACAGCCACACCCACTGATATTAATGGCGTGAAGATAGGACACGTTTAGTTCTGATATAAATTATCAAGAGTTAAGTGAGTCCAAAGAGGTTATAATCGGAAACATTATCAGTGAAATTTGGACGTGTTACATAAGATACTTAAAATGACGTAGTTAATTATATTATTTTAATGGATGTAATTGATGGTTTAGCGCTTTGTAAATTATAATAATAAATTGAGGTAGCTTCGAGAAGGTTTCGTTGGAGTACCTCGATTGCATGCGTCCCTTCTTAGTTCTTCGACGTTTTCGAACATGTTCTAAGTGTATCGCACGATAAGACCACGCCTTCGCACATAGCTTCAGTGTGCTAAGCCCTTGTGTAGTCTTTAAGTCGATGAGCTAAGTCCTTAAGTACCCTATAAAGTTCTTGTACGATTTTGCTGGCAGCTCCTGCTGAACGCATAAAACGGAACTAGTCATCTACTCGTTCGCCGTTAGCAACAGTGTTATTTTGAGTGAAATCAAAATAGAATATCTAAAGAAAGCTTGGACGATAAATCAGAATAAAAATCTTTTTTAACCCAAAACCACAAGTTATTAATATTTTCACCGTTATTAGGCCACATTATAAATGTATATTATTTTTTTATTCCACTCAGGGAATTTGTCAACTAGACTAATTCTGTATTTAATAATCGTTATAACATCGGCGTATCGCATTATTGGAACTATAAAGATGCAAAATTACAGTGTCATTATATTTAAATTATGATAATTTTATTATAAGCACGCAATCAAAGTCTGGGCAATTCTGTCTAAATAAAAAATGAAAATAGCATAGTAGACTTGAAAAATATTATAAACTAACTGTTGCCGCGACTTCCTCTGTGATCCAGGATGAAAAGTAGCCTATGTCCACCCAGGTCATGGTACGTGAGCCAAATTTCATCCAAATTCGTGCAGCCGTTTTGGCGTGAAAGCGTAACAAACAAACAAACTTCAATTTCGCATTTATAATATTAGTTAGGATTTAGGATAGTGTCCCTACTCCCATTCTTGTGGATTCGTTTATTCCTGATTAATTTGATTACCTATTTATTTGACTTTTTATATCTATACGGACTCGCCATATTAATTATTATACTGAATTCCAATTTATATTACTACACACAACTAGCCTCACGCTCACCAGTCACTACGTCAAGATAAGCATAGTAAATTATGGCTTTAATAAAAGTCATAATAAATGTTAAATATGAAAAGATTAAAAAAAGAAAGTATATAGCTTCATAATCTCTTCGATACCACCCAGGCAATACCTAATATTTTCTGCTTATAAATAAATATTAAAACGATGCGATAAAATATAAAGAATACTGATAAAAATAAGCGTAGAACATAAATGGAGCACAACATTTTTTCTGTTCCTTACAAAGCGCCTGGTCCTTCCTTAGTTTAACAAGTGTGAAATAAAATGTAACCGCAAAAATAAACCGTGTATTTTTGGAAATATTATCAATACCTACACATTTTAATTCACCACTAGAAAAAAGGAAACCTAAGTAATTTTACCGATACACGCCAAAATTTATAGGATAACAATACAAAATATTCCTAAATGGGCATCATTAAGCAAATTGCAGCTCTATCTTGCCGAGACATGACCATTTAGTTGTAAAACGTCAGTTGAATTACAACGTCCTGCCACAAAAACTTTAATTGCAGCCGAGATAACTATATAATACCACTGAAATTGTACCTAGTATCAATTATAACTGGGTAGCACAAAAAACCACAATGACATTTATCTAAAAGTCATTACAGCAAATGAATGGAGCATACGCGGACTGTAGGTAGTATCATGTTATAATTACAGCGATTACATGTCCAGATGTAAACATTCTAGGATCAGACTTGTCAGTTAAAATAAGAAGCTAAAATATGACAGATAGACAGGCTAAGACAAATTACACGAACACATATGGCGGCGATCATTCTAAGCTTCATTAAAATATTTAAAGTTAATTTTTATTTCAGCTGTTCCAATGTTTCATAGGTGATCGTACTTTGTATCGATCGATATGATATTACTTGTCTATTGACACATAACATAACATAACATCACGCCTGTATTCCCCGAAGGGTTAGGCAGAAGTGTACCTATAGTACACCCACATTTCGCCAGTTATGTTTAAGTCCCATGTAATAGGGGGCGAGCCTATTGCTATCAACCGGGCACAAATCCAGACTCCGGGCTGCTACTGAGAAATTCCAGATGGAAAAACCCAATAACACTTTGCCCGACCCGGGAATCGAACCCGAGACTTCATGCTCAGCAGTAGCGCTTGCGACCACTAGACCAACGAGGCAGTCTATTAAGGCATGCCTATTGAGTGGCATATAATGTCAATCAAGTGTCAATTTATTTATTAATATTATAATCACGGATCACTCATCGACGGACAGTTGAACCCCTGACTTAGAAACATGAAATGTACTTATAAATATTAAATGTTAGGAACTTAGTAAACCTGGTTAAGAGATAAAAGATTACTTTTGCAACAGAAATAATATTTATTTTGATTAATGTGATAATTATAACATTTCAGGATGTTGCAAAATGTTTGAAGTTTATATGATAATTTTATGTATACCAACCCTAAACTTTCACGTGGTAATCGATATTGTATCGATCCATGAAATGCGCTAATCATATTCTTTATTTTATCAATGTGTCGACACTAAAATGTCAATGCTCCGATGCGATTTGTTATCAGGCCGATTTAAGTAAGATATGTACTAGCAGATAGGTACATAATATCGCGGTGACTGAAAACCACACTCCTCTAATTATGTGTATTCTCCTTGTCCATTTAATATTTTTGACAGATTTACCGATGGACCTACCCATAAACATAATGGGTAGGTAAAATTTACGTACAATGAATTTTCCTGCAATTCTAATCTGGATTTATTGTGCGCACTGCGTGCATCTGTCTGTGCTAGCGTCAAACCAGAGTAATCGTGACGTGAATCCCGTATTGAAACTAAATTATTTTTACCGATTTAATAATCTGATTTTAATTCCTCATACCATTTACGGTAAATAGGTTTGTCATTACTCGGTTTTGGAAACCGATGGCATGACATTTTAAACGTCAGCCCACCTATTGATAACAGAAGCACCTAAAACAAGTCATGCCCCAGATACTGAATACGCAAACGGTGTGTAAAGATGCAACGTAAAGTAAAATAACGTTCACACTTGACATGCTCTCATAACGAAACAATGACTTCATTTAAACCTTTCCCCGTATAGCAACAACATAAAATCCAAATAAAAAATAATCAAACAACATAATCTGATAAAAACTAGAATAGATTTTATGATACGATAAATAAATATTTCTATTTCCTTGAAAACTGAACGTTTTTAGTGGAAACTACGCGATCCATTCTGTGATACGCGTTATCAGTGAACAAGTGCATGATAGCGGGTGTAGCCAGGACGTCGGTGGCGACATCTAGTCTGGCACTGCGACACACGCCTGACTCAAAGAACAACCGATAGACATTCAAACGTATTCTACCTATGCAGACGTTTATCTGCCTGACTGACATAATCACAACGCGCCACGATAATGATCGCAACGTCCAATTATAGAAAGTACTATACTAATGGAATGTTCCGTTTGAGGTGTTAGTGTTACAAATTTTTATTGCACGCTTATTTCGGGCGAGTGATCATTTTCCTTAGTTCGTCTCCACGTGCCATATGAAGGTCGTATGGTGATAAGTAATTATTTGAGCCTAAAGTTCTGAACTAGCTATTTACTTAACGACCTGACCCTAAATAGTTTGTACACGTTCATAATGAGCTACACGAGCGAAGACATCCAGTAACAAGACGTTTAACTATACGCTCATGATGTTTTATAATTATTATTATCGTCTAACTCTGAACGTACAAATACCTATTTGCTGGTTTCGCCAAAACACTTTCAAACTTTCCAAGTATTATACAAGCTTCGTACATTGACGTCGGTAACAAAAAAAAATTCAGGAGTGTTGAAAATGTGAATGACGCCATCGCTGGATGGCCCTAATTACGTAGTGTACAATAAATCAAGATTATACACTTGGCTCCCTTTCAGGTACAAACCGTTTAGACTGTAATCTAAGTACACCATGATTTATGGAAACTGATTATAATATACTAGCTTCTGTCCGCGACTTCGTCTGCGTGAAATTTCTTGATTCGCCCAACCCGGGGTGGGTTGGGCGAAACAAGAAATTTCATCGCATCGCCTCCCCGCGCTATTACTTCGTTTTCGGTCAGCGTTCTTTCTGACTTTTTTTATTTTTACGCGGCTCATAAGGGTTCTAGCGTAATGTTGAGTTGTAAATGCAAAAAAAAAAAATACAAATCCGACTGGTAGTTCCAGAGATTAGCGCGCTCAAGCAAACGAACTCTTCAGTTTTATTATTAGTATAGATGACATACTGTTCTTTCCATTTACCAAAAGACATTTACATTTAGCAGCATTCAACCAGAGAAAATACCAAAAAATATTTTCTATTCCTATCATTTTATGAAATGCATTCGTACAGAAGGACCAAATATGAATGACAGATTGATCACAACCATGCTGATCAGCGATGACAGTTTTTAAGCTCTGTTTTACGTTTTTTTATTTTTTTTTATCATGATACTATTTTATATTTATGAAATATTTTTGAATAAACCTTATCTTTGGAACATTTGAAAATACACTTTTTTTTCTGGCTTGTTTTATGTACCGATATGCCTAACTGTGCGACAAAAAACTGAGCGTTTTACGGTGTCCTATACGTTTGGGCAGCGCCTTAATGATACCTACCTTCTTTCATTTAGCAACATTTCAAATAAGAGAGCCTTAATCAGATCGCGTACGGGGTACAAAGTTGTTCGTTATCTTCCACCACCAGGCATGGTCGTCGCTCCTCATTAGTGTAGTATTTCAGATTAATTATGGTCTCAATTAAAATAATGCTTTTAATCATTACGCGGAGAATTTCCTTATAAACTTGGCTGGTATTGCAATGGCAGACGCCATTTACGATAACTATTTATATAGAGGAGTTGAGAATAGCTATTTCTAAGCTCGGTATTTATTGAGTCTAATTGCAGGTCCAGCGTCATTGCACTCCAGGTTTTGACGTTAAATGCTGCCGATACTATAAGTTATACGGCTTTTGGATAGCGAGAGAAGATAGATTTGACAACGAAAATTACAATTACAAATTGGAATCATAAATAGGGAATGGCTTGTATATGAGGCAAATCAGATTTGAATAACAATCACAACTTATCGATGAACGATCTAAGCGATAATTCAATCCAGGATATTACACAGGAAATCGGAGTAAGGGCAAATGCTACAGCTCCTCAATCCGAAGTTACACGTGTTATAAAAGAAGAATAATCTTAGCTACAAATCAGACATCGATATTAAGTCAAGGCTAATTAATATTAATTACTAAATGCCACTAACTCGCACACGAAATAAACTTATAACAAACGAAGGCTAAATATGGGTGACCCATTTACCTCACCCCATTGCAAATACGCTTTACACATAATAATATTACCTAAGACATAAATTACCTAAAACTTGACGCAACTAACACAAATACACGCGAATGACGCATCTTGCCATTTAACATTTCTATGGCTGGCGCACATTGTTCTATAATAAATAACGTATTGAACTCACTAGCACGTTAACACTGTCTGTGACATATTTAGACTGTATACAAAAAATACATGTGTTGGCTGGATGACGTCACTATGACCCGTATAGCTGCAAAATCTCCCGTACAAAAGGTACCCTAGCATTTGTAAAGGCTCCAATTTCTATAAAAACTTCAAGGAAATTGTTCTACTAGAGTCGCGTCTCGCCTGTCTACGGGGAGTCTTAGGGCGGAATAGAAGACGATAATAAACGTTGGAATAAAATCAACTTTATGGAAGATTCAGTTTATTGTTTAATCTTTGTTAAAATATTTGGAGCCCTCTATAGTGCTCGTAAAACGAGCGCGAATTAAATAAATAAAGAAATAAAACAAAGAGAATGAAGTGTGAATACAACATAGACCTATCGTAGCTGCTACAGGAAGAGCTTACAAAAAGTTTCAATTGTGAGTAACACGGAGTTTTAACGAGCTCTTGCTGATGGCACAAAGACCAAAATTGCCTTTAGAAAATAGTTACTGTTGCTAAGGCGTGAACTATATGTTCTAGCCTAGTCTAATATAGCTTTACGAGATAACCAAATTCCTAAACATGAAGCTACTGACATATTTACTAAGAACCTCAAGTTGGTACATACTGTACACAATAAACTAATGCCTCTGTACAACGTCAAACAATATTGAATGTTGACTATTACTGTGCCGTTTGACGACAAAGTAGCCTTTAGAACCGGCTAAGAGTTATGCACAGGTGTTTCTGGAGGTCACCGTAACGAGAATCTTAGCAGTCAGCTGTGAAAGACCTTATGATTATTATACTATGTGTACCTACCAGCTACGTCATTTGACGGCCGCGTCCTTTTAATGTATGGTTAGATTTGGAATCAACTCGCAGTCTGTTGCCAGGTTGTGGATAGGGCAAGTATATGGTAAAAACGCAGAAGCACTTTTGCACAATTTTAAGAACACTGTATTTCTTACATACCTAATTCAAATAATAAACAAAAATTCTTAATCAATAGTAGACTTGCCAACTCTTTTCGTTGATTGGAGAGCTTACACGTGTACAACAGATAGCTTCGAGAAGCGAGAAGCTATAAAAATGAACAAAAAGAACGTCGTTGATTTTTCGAAAATTAGGTGACATTAATTTAACTTACTATAACGAAAAGAAATATATTGAAAATTTATTTCGGTACCCTCGTGCCACTCCCACATTAGAAATTGGCAGATTACGCCGTCAATGTCGAGTCACGTATTACTAGTTATGGTGTTACCATAAAAAAAACAAGCTTTTGTATTTCCAGGTAAATCGTCCCGGTTTCCTAAAATTCATATACTTATGCAAAATATTTACGTTTATATTAAAAAAAATATATAACTTCCTTCCTTGATGTACATATACATAGAGTATATGTTTGTATTTGTGTCGTTTGTTACATTATCGTCGAATAACATTCAATCACGCTTTCCTATACTAATATTATCAAGAGAAAAGATTTAATTTTTTGTATGTTTCATTTTATGATCGGATTTGGATGAAATTTGGCACATGGGTAGACCATGACCTGGAGAAGGACATTATGATACTATTCATCCTGGATCGCAAACGAAGTCGCGGGCAACAGCTAGTAGTAGATATAGTAACTTAATTTAGGTAACAAGATGTTCAAATTGCCTTCTCCATGTTTGGTCGTTTCGTGGTGTGAGAAAACATGCTGCACGGTACTAACGTCCCTAAATTAACCTTGTGCCAAAATTGATCAAACACGACCTTATTTCATGACAATACATCCTTTATAATTGCGCACTATTAAACAATTCACAGCATAATCTTCCGCGAATTGTTAGATACTTAATTCTTCTAAAAACGGCTATAGTATTTGAGGAAAACGATATTGTATAAAACAGCTGATACAAGTGTTAAATGGTTTGGTGACAAAAAGTTAAAATTAAATTTTAAAAATAACATTGCTGTTCTAAATTGTTGTAATGACATCAGAGTTCAAATATCTGACATTTTTAAAGGATTATCAGCTCTCGTTTTTCGCAAACGGGGTGAAATCGAACGAACGATTTTGAGAGATGTTGATGTATCATTCGTGTAAGAGCACACGTACGCAAGGTGTGAGTCACAGGCGGGACTTCGAACACGCCACATATTGATAATCATATTTGTGTTGTCACAGCTTGCAGCAGATAACGCCTCGACCAACAATTATGTAAGTGTTAACCCCTCACTGCTGGTGAGTGGTGACATTGGCTGTTGGCTGTACTAAAACTTGAAATGTTTGCACAGCGTCGTAGGTACGACACCAAAAGGCAATCGAATGGACGTTATCTTGACAGCGTTGAGGCAAATGCACCCAATTGAACATTTTCTGGGAAATAACACGGCACAATATTGAAATGTAAGCTTCAATTATAATCATAGGTTTAATGAATACTATAATAGTTGAAACGAAAAGAAATAACAATTTTGATGAAGCATTCATTAGAAATGGACGGGTAACTTTACGTTACCCAACATTGTCAACTTTTGAACCTCCATCACCATGCTGAGCAACTATTTACTGCTTTTCTGTTACACCACAGTAACTAACAATAGCGTCATGTCCATGTGTAAACACCAAGAAATATTCATGAATCTGTCAACTTTAATTAAATATTATACACACACTCATTTATAAAGAAGCGTTTAGTGCATCTCTCAGTACAGCATTACGAATTTACGAGTACACTGTTTTAAATTCATATTTTAAAAGAAATTTCAAATCGTATAGTGCACATTAGTGCAGCGGTCTTTTGATCCGTAAGCCGTTGGTCCTTTGTTACATCGCGAGGGTTAACGAAGAGGGAACGGTTACTTTGGAATAGGGGGACCACTCGGCAATGATGGGGATTCATGCAAGCATATTGCATTGAACTTGTAACAATTTAACCTTGAGCACAATGGACACACGGTCGATACCCAAAAAAAATGTCGGAATTTTTTAAAACGGTATCGTTTATAGCATGGCGAAATTATTAACATAACTTTGATCTAAATTTAAATGATGAGACACATTATGTGAGCTCCAGTTCTGTGGAATTAAGACATTTTGGCTAAAGCCGATTCTTATTTAATGAATGAAGCTGTTAGATCAAAAAATAGTCGAGTCATCCCCGTGCTAGCATTTCCAATTTTATTCTTAGTTCTGGCCGTAGTCACGTCAAAGAAATCTAGGCGTAAAGGTATGTAAAATATGCTCGACAATAATACAGTCAGCCAGCTTCCGTACATAAAGGATATAAAACAGAAATAACAGTCGCTCGACGGTCATGATAACCTAGATATAGTGCGAACACTGGTGATTTGATTTCTTCCAATAGGTATCAATCACAGTAATACTAGTACTGCCATACGAAACCACACATTTTTAAGTGCAACATTTTAAGTATATTTTGTACTTGCTACAACAGGTTACAATTTTAACAGCTTAACTTTATAACTAAGTCAGAATTTTGCTGTTTTTTTTAATTCTATGGTAATAAAAAAAACATTCAACTTGATAGATCGTTGCTAAAAGGTTAATGCAAAATCTTATCCCTCGAGAGACTGAAGGTAAATTCACAAAAAAACGTCGTAAAATAACCTAATTAAAATTAAGGGAGATTTTTGTCGTTGACCCAAAAAGGGTAATTAAATAATGGAAAGGTTCAATTTAAATATTTACCAAGGTGATTGCATTGACATTGTTTCACCTTAAGGTTTGTTATCAAAACGAAATTGTAGTGTGTAGTCGTTAAAAAATAATTGCTCAAAGATATTTAACCGATTTGAATTTACAGGGTAATGACAATGATCGATGTTTGGCCATATTGGGCTTTGGTAGTTCATCTACCACGTCTTCCAAATACGCAGAAGCCTTTAAATATACGATCTCCCTTTCCAGAACACAAATATGTGGTAACGTTTTCGTAATCAAATTGTCGAGTCCAAATTCACGGAATACAACGTAATCACAACAAAGCAAAACGTACAAGGAGTTCAGGACCCTCGGCGGCAGAATGTAATTAATTTCTAACAATACAGTAACGCAACACTACAAACAACAATTTATGTGTAAACGTCTCCAATCACTGAGATTTACGTAAATTGTATGTAAGAGTGTATTCTAATTAATGAACCCTACTTTATACATAATTCCGACATTAGGAACAGGAATGAATAAGGAAAGGAGGTCGAATGACGAATTATGTCAGTGATTCCTTGAGTCATTAAACGGGTAAAACCTCGGGTTATTCAATGACGGTGACGTTGACTTAAGGATTCAGGAACTCCTTCCTGTAACGCCCTTCACGGCAGTGACAAATAAGCAGAATTTCATCTCGATTTATTTTGAGCATTCAATCAAGTCCAGATCGTTAAGGCGGGTATCACATCTCGCCGCGAAACCGCAGTAGTCCCGTCACGACTTGTCCGTTGTACGACAAGCGGAACAGAAGCGAAACTGCCTGTTCTAACGCACAGATTTTATCTCTTTCATGCGTGATTTCGCCGATCTACTCGGAAGCCAGTTACACCTCCGCGCTCAGCCCGCTATTTTGTTGCAGTGCCGCGTTTGTATCGCACGTATCTGTGACAGTCAACAAGTATATTAAGCGAAACAATTTTTTTTTTTGTAAGTGGCTGTTGGTTTTACGAGGTCCGAAGTAGACCTTTACCGTATTTACTAAGTCGAAAGCGACGACACTTTTCTCCGATTGCTACAATTCAACTGACTCTCTTGATGTTCCGCTACTCGAATCGCGACATAATTTATCTAATGTTTCTTAGCTGAATTCGTAAAGTGGTTTCCCATCATAATTTTCGCGGCGGAGGTGTGCTAAGGCCCTTTAAAACTCTCGTGCCGAAATCTGGATGTTTTGAGTACGGTCTGATTTGTAAAATCAGTCAACCTAAATTCAGAAATTTGGTACAGGACTTAAATTATAATTTGAATTCCAGTGAGGGAAATACTGCTTGGTAATTCCGGAAACCTAGAGGGACAAACTCTGGCGCCTATGAATAGAAACTTTGATGAATGATGGTCTGCGGTTACATTACAAGCATCCCCTCAAGGACCAAGGACACCAAGGTGGATGACAATACGGAAATCCGAAGAGCTTTTCGTTAACTTTCCTTATTAACATTTATAATATCCATTGGATACACATGGCTGTTAATTATAAAACAAAAAAAGCTGGTACTCACCCTTTCGTGGAATTTGCTCGAATCATAAGACCTCTCGGAGCAGAGGTTGTATATCTTATAGTGGTCCTTGTGCATCTTCTCTAGAAACCTGTACACTTCGTCTATGTGATTCCTGTATACTCCTTCTAACTTCTCGGCGGGGAAGCCCATCGCTATAAGCCTGTCTGTGATATCTGTACAATATGGTGTTAAGGAAATATTTAACAATAATTAGAGCGTAACATATATTATAGAGTGTTTGGGTGGATGCGAATAGAGAGCTACTTTATTTGCAGTTTAGCCAGCTTTTACAAGGAAAGCTTTATGAATTCGTTATACCAAATGGCAATATATACAATTCAAAGTAATAAAGGGTTTTAGTAGTAACCATTACTTATCGTGACCATACAAAAACATATTATTATAATCAGTAAAATATTTTAAACAAAACATCGATGTTGTGTGTGGCGTCTGGTGTCGTATTCTAGTTTATAGGATCGTGATGAGGATATACTATCGTGGGCACAGAATTGGCATACGGGTAAACAAGAGAAATAACTCCTTTAACATCTACACAGTTTAATAATAATAAAAGTTGTTTAGTGCATAATATTGAATTGCTTGAATTGCTGCTTAGCTCTCTTCCTCTCTCCTAATGTTGCTGTGCCCGACAGGGTCCATATTGATCTTTTACTTTTTTAGACCATCTATGTAATACATATGGAATGCAATAAAGAATTGAGTATTGAGTATTGAGTATTGAGTTTATTGTTACAAAGGTGATTACTAACGCTACAGCACTAACTAATACTCTGAACTTAAAAAGAAAGACAGAGCAGTTCCTAGTATGTGTCGCGACTAGGGTTAACATATCTCAGGATTTGTCCTGAGATTTCAGGATATTTAGGCTCCTAACAGGATTGCGGTCGGATTGAGGAAAATCTCTGGAATCTCCGGATTCTGGTTTTTTTTAATTATAAAATAATGTATCTTTATCTAGATTTACATATTTTTTTTTGGGGTTAGTTACAATCAACATAAACAAAAATATAATATTTGGATAGTAACACAGCACAATGCATTATTTTCACATAAGCATGTGAAAAAAAATGCGTCGTCGTTAATTACGTTTGCGACAAAATCTCAGGACTTTTCTATAGAAATCAGACTTTTTGTCAGGACTTTTCAATTTTCCATATGGTAACCCTAGTCGTGACCACGTCCTAAGTATCACTGTCGCTCCATGGTCCTTATAGGGACACTATACTTCTAGACTCCGCCAAAACACTAAACAGGCGCTTGTCTTATTTTAAGTACATACCCATAAAATATACGACATACTTTACAATACAATGTGCGGTAAATGTAATGAAAATCACCGTATAAATAAATAAAATTACATCCTTAAAATATTTAATTCTTATAGGCAAATTGTGCATATTGTACCCGATAAGTTATTTAGTGAAAGACAGAAATTTTAAACTTAGGTGAAATATGAGCAGCACCTTAATTGCGTAACACAAGCTATCAATCACAATCTGAATAATTTTGAAGAATATTGCATATCCATTGCTTCATTATGTTTGAAAATTTTGTCTGCTCAACAACGTAAATAACGCAATGAATGTTGTTGAACTGTCAAAATGAAAGCCATTCCTACTGGTAGTGTGTTACGCAATTTAGTCCAGTGCAATTATGGAAATAAATAAACATAAAATTATGTAGTTTGGGGATTATGAAGGATCGATAGGGGGGTGTATTCTGAGCATATATTCCAATTTGAGGGATTCTGGCGAGGTCAGCTCAAGGTCATTTCGATGAAAACGCGTTTAAGTCGATATCTCGAGAACGGTTAGTGTTAGGCAAAAAATTGTAGAGACCTTTTCTCTTCTAAATTATATTTACTAACTTTTTTATCTGAAACTTTTTTTTTTCATCAATTTTTTTTCAATTTATTGCTTCCGAAAGGCAAAAATTTTACTTTTTTTCCTCCCTTTTTTAATTTTTCGCCATTTTCTCCCCAACCGTTCATTTTTATTAAATTTTACCGATTATCAAAGTGTAGATCTTTTAATTATGAACAACTTTTTTCTGTAATGCAAATACCTTCAGAACTATATATTATTACTTTACCGAGCGAAATCCGCGCCACTGTCGCAATATCAGCGACATCAGTGGGTATTTAGTACTTGAAAGAAATATTAAAGTATTCCATGATTTACCTAAGTTTTCACGACGACATTGTTACAGAATAGATCGGCTGGATTTCCCCAAACTGTAAGTACTTAATTATAAACTAATTCTTATTAAGCCACCGCTACATTACCACACCCACATTTCGGACTTCGGCATATGAAATGGTTGCGATGGCAAGGAGTCGGCGGTATTAGTGTATCGCTTCACGCTGCACCACAGTAACATCAACATTAGTAAAGGATTTAGTAACATAACCCTAGCGGGAATAAAAGACAGGAGCTGTCATTAAGGTGTTGCTCAAACGTAGGACACCGTAAAACGCTGTTTTTTGTCGCACAGTCAGGCGTTTTGGTAATAAATACAAGCCCGAAAAAAAGTTGAGTATTTTGTCTAATGTTCAAAGAAAGACAAGTTATTCAAAAATATTTCATAAAAATATAATAGTATCATGCTAAGTAAAAAAGAGCTCAAAACATATTTTTTCGTCGCATAATTCTGTAAATTTTGAATGTAAACTATAATAATGTATGTAATGATTATAAAGGGAATTCAATCCACTGAGCCGTGCATTAATTTTTTAATTTAATTAAAACTGCAAATTTACTTTTATTTTGGTGTTCATTCGATTGAACTAACATTAAACGCATCACTGTTTTGAACATACTTGTTGCCGCGATGCGCTATTGTCAATTTATACCTAAAAATTTGTTTCTTACCGCGCCTTAAAGACTGTCCTCGCGTCCCGATTGACAGTCCAACAACAAAGAAACAAGGATCCTTACAAAATCCGCTTTCTCGTCACGCATGCGCCATCGGATCAGTATTCTTTCGCTATCCACGTATGTCATGTATATGTTCTGAGGTTCTAACCGTAATGTAACAGTCATTGCACTCAGCTTAACATCGACGTGAATAAAATATTTAGCGTGTCAGTTATTTGCGTACATATTTAACAATGGCAGAACAAGGTTGCGATGTGCAATTATGCATATAATTACTGGCCAAAGTACATACATCTATAATTGGGTAATACGAATGTATTGATTTTGGAATACGTGTGCAAGTGCGGTGCCATAACAATCCTATAATGTTCCCACCGCTGGGACACAGGCCTCAGGACTAGAGCTAGTGGGCTATAATCTACCATGCGGGCCCAGTTGGTAGATGTCATATAACTTAGAATGTTTGGTTGTAGAACATGCCGATTTCCTCACTGTTTCCCTTCCCTGTTTTTTATAGAGCAGTGGTGATTAAATTATTTACGCAAAGTAAAGCGCCTGGGTTCGTACCCACGACCTATGACTCGTAAATCGGAGCCATTCCCACTGGACCACCACTGGTCGAGTGTCTTGCCGAAATTGTGTTGATACATAACCGATTCAAAGTTACCTAAAGTTGCCCTAGTCTGAAATTGGTTTGCTGAACCTTTTCGCTTGAATGAACATTAACAAATAGTACTAATCAAATACCTCTATCCTTTAGAAGGAGACTGGCAAATAAGATGGGGAGGTCATTTAAGTATTTTTTCTCGAGTGGATTTACGTCAAGAACTTGTAACTTCCCTCGTTCCAGACCTTCCTTTATTTGTCTAGTCTACAGCTTCCCAGTTCCTAATAGATAAAAGCACTGTTACTACAAGAGAATCGAAGATAGCGAATAGAAAGAGAGAGAGCCTTATATCTATTCGAAGTTTGGAAGGCAATCAGTTCACAAGAGATCTAATCTGTATTTGATCGGCAAAAAGTGCAAATGCAAGCGTTTTCCTCCTCTGTTGTTGCATGGACCACAAAAACATTAAACGAATACGAAGTGTGTTGAATTTGGTAGAATAACAAATATCTCTCAAAGGCATCAGTAGCATCTTTTATAGGCTCGTGGTGTGTTGCTTCTTCATCTTCTTCTTTAGGGGTTTTGGTTTCCGCACTTAGTCCTTCCTTCAAGTGGACCATTGTGCGTGGGCCATGGCGGCCGACAGTGGTTATTCGAACCAGCCCGGCCCCTTCAGAAGTTGATTATGTCTCCTGGTCTGCTTAGGTGGTGTGTTGGTTTATCAATATTAGATTCTTCGGTGTCTCAAAATATATGCATCGATTATAAATAAGTTAACCCAAAAATTCCGTCGTGCAAGGTCGTGCACTAATTTTCTGAATTGCCGGATTTCGGAATTCCCAGACCCTTAATTAAAGCCTTCACTACAGAGATTAAAATTTACCATACTTCGGTTGACCAACATTAATAAACCTTGGATCTTTATTCAAACAGAATCTGATTGAACTACCTACACATGGCAATAACCTTATACAATTCTTCCTTACGATAGATTCTTAATTAAAGAGATTCTATCGTAGAAGTTGCGTCACTGCGCTGGTCGAACTTATTCGGCGATGGCCGAGTGGCGTTAGGCTAACGGTATCGTTGCCATGGCAACCGCTGATAGGGCCAACGTACTATGGTAATACAATAACATACTTATGCCATCAGATACTTCTTTAGGGACAATGAAGCATGTGTATAAAAAAAACAGAATCTTCGTTGGATTGATATTTGTTTTTTCATCGAAGTACCTACCAAAACTTTCGAATAATTTTATGACAGTTTGTTCGTTAGTGGACAATCCCTCGTAAATCATCCTTTACGTGATCCATGCTATTAATAATATTATTACGTAGATTCACCACCAATTCAGTCTACTAGATTACGTCACAAATTCAAGAACCATTAGCGACAATTATAATGACACAACGAGTTAACCAAAACCACAGTAGAAACGTCAACGTGTGACGTCTCTTGTCACGTACAAATATAGAAAGCTTTTTTTCTTATCAGTGGTGGGCGAAGGCACGGACGATGGACCGAGTATGGTATTGGTGACCGCAAAATGTATGTATTACGGTTAAATATACTCGCAGTAAAAAAGGTAAATAAGCATAATCATGTTTTAATAGGAATATATTATAATAAGCCAACTTAAAGGTCCATGACCCATTTATACCTACTGCCTCTCTACTGTGTTACTGAGCCGGCAACGAAGCCACGAATGTGAGAAAAAAATAATTTAATTAAATATTAAACGAGAAATAATCTATAATGTGTTTTATTTCAATGAGCAAACGGAATACATTCATTTAAATATATTTACGGATTGATTGGCCGCAATAAAATATTTTAAAGGAGAAAATGCGAATATCGTGACTGAAGGCAAAGGTCAGACAAAGCAGGTGCGAGTTAATTGCAAAGTATGCCTATATTAACGCAGACGGCGTAAATGAAGCAAGGGCAGGATGCAATGTACTGCGCCCAGCTGGGCTCAGTGCCGCTGTTGGATCGGACGCAGACTTCGTAGCGAGAAGCAGACCTCAATAAATTTGCATAATTAAGGTAAGGTTTAGTGCCCACTAAGGCAGAGGTGCATTATATCCAACCGGACGACTAACTGCAACTTAAAATTTGAGTTACCTTAATAGAATCTACGGATAATACATATAGTTAAGTATGTCGGCGCTGAGCCTGCTTTAGATAAATCTACAAAAAATACGCGTTTAAGTATGTATTTTCATGATTTTTACCGAAACCACTGAATTAGTGTCTCGGTGTGGTATTCCAAATCTGTAACATCATTTGTAAAAAACCCATATTAATATTGAGATAAAATTATTATAATAGGTTGGGGAAATAAAAACTTTTTTACAAAAAAACAACCGACTTCCAAAAAAAACACTAAAAGACGTGAAAAATAAGTTTAATTTCGGAATTCGGTGTCTTTGGTTTTGTATTTTCGTTTTTGGCCACCGACTTCCGAAATTAAACTTATTTTTCACGTCTTTTAGTGTTTTTTTTGGAAGTCGGTTGTTTTTTTGTAAAAAAGTTTTTATTTTCGCTTTTTAGTTCTGGTACCTACCCCACACAAATCGTATACCAATACTTGGTATGTAAATAACAGTGACAGGAAATTATTAACACATCATCCATATAAACTAAGTGGAAAAAATCTGCAGTATTAAGGATAACTCCAAAACTACTGGTCAGACCTTGATCAAATTTAAATGGGACCACATGTGAAGCACCACCTATCAAATAAAAAAAGAATCATCCAAATCGGTTCACCCAGAAAAAAGTTATGAGCTAACACACATAAAAAAAAAAAAAAAAAAAAAAAACACAGACGAATTGAGAACCTCCTCCTTTTTGTGAAGTCGGTTAAAAAGTTTCTTCGCATTTTTTAAGAAAATTCAAAACATTTTTTAATATAGTTTATTTACATTTAACTAAAGTATGTAGGTACCATTTTGTTCGATAACTTTTTGCCATCTTGTAGGTAGGGACATGATCCCATTGCTATAGAAATTTTGGAACTTCTGATCAAAATACCGCGACAAGTGGTTTTGGCAGTCCTCTCGTGATATTAACCTGACACTGCCTAAAGAATTCTGAAGAGACCGAAACAGGTGGAAATCTGAAGGTGCAAGGTCAGGACTATACGGCGGATGCATTAACACCTTCCAGCCAAACTATCTTAATTTTAGCTGAGTGGCTAAAGATGTGTGAGGTCTAGCGTTATCATGATGAAAAACCACACCCCTTCTGTTGATTAATTCCGGCCGCTTTCTCTCAATTTCTTGCATTAGTCTCATCAGTTGTTCGCAGTAGAGTTCAGAATCGATGGTCCTGCCTGGTGGTAACAGCTCATAACGAATATTGCCCTTCCAATCCCACCACACACACAGCATCACCTTGTTGCGAGTTAACCCGGGTTTCGCCACAGTCTGTGAAGCCTGACGGGCCTTTGACCACGACCTTTTTCGCACGTTCTTGTCGTACGTGATCCACTTTTCATCACCAGTTATCAGCTTCTTCAAAAATGGTTCGGTTTCATTACGTCGTAATAAAGAATCACAAATGAGTTCATTAGGTTTCTTTCAGTGAGCTCGTGAGGTACCCAAATATCGAGCTTTTTATGTGTACCCAGTTGTTTTCAAATGTGCCAAAACTGTTTTGTGGTCAATTCCCAGTTCTTCAGCTACGTCGTAACTACTGATATGCCGGATCTTGCTCCACTTTTTCAAAAATGGCATCCATTTTATCCGCAATAGGGCGACCAGAGCGACGTGCGTCTTTGACATCAAAATTTCCGGATTGCAAACGGTTAAACCAAATTTGTGCTACTCTCACAGACACTGCACTAGGTCCATAAACATCGTAAATTTTTTTCGCGGCTTGCTTTGCATTTTTTCCTTTTTTGTAGTAAAATTTGTATCGAATTTCTTCATTAGATACACTCATCTTGACAGTACGAAAAACAAATGAAAATAACACATGTTCCTAATTTGAATTTGGAATTATGTTCTTTAAAATTTAAACTTTCAATGATACCAAAACTAGCCAGATACAAATAGTATAGCCAAAGAGATTTTATTACATGTTCATACATACTATAATGCGAAAAGACTTTTTCCCCAACCTAATAGTATGCAAGTAAAGGATCAAGTCACTGTCTCTTCACACAAAATGCACTCTGAAGATGGTAACTCGGCACAGACGCCGATGGTAAATGACGTATGTCAGAAGACTCGGAAGATGTAGCCACGAAAGAAGCTCAAATAAGGGAAGAGATACAAAATACAACGAAACAAATCTCCAACTTTAAAATTAAAGAGAAAAATATGAAATCCATTCAGAACTCCAATTTAAACTTCCATGAAAATGATTCGAAAGATAGCAAGTCGACGCGGCAAGTGGTTTCAACTTTCAACCTCGTGATCGTTCAAATGAGATGTGAGCCTTGACTGGTCGCCGACCGAGACTCCTCAGAGATACATTGACGTAAATGTATATGTAAGGAATAACATAGGAACGGAAATGAGTAATACGAACTCGGAGAAATAGAAATAAGAAAAATGAGAAATGTAACTCAATTTGTAAAGAGTTTATAGAGTCCTACTTTAGGGTCATCCATCCTTTGAGCGAAAACTCAGAGATAAGCAATTAATCTCTTTAGCGTGTTTCAAAGCAAAATTTTCTAGGAACGAGTTGTGGTAACCAAAAGATTAAACTGATGGTTATGACAAAAAAAAATAAGTACCTCAGATTGCAATATCTCAATGCCTTCCATGGGTTGGCCACTTATACCAAATAAAGGGGGATAGATCCTCCTTTTTTCAATATTTGTCGTGAGAAAATCTAGAAAACGCGAATTTATATGCCAGTACAGTAACACATACAAGCAGCATCCGTCAGGTCTCTTAGCGATTGCTAAAAAAACGACAACACACCGCTAAAAACACATAATATCAGATTACAACACTAAGATAACGCTAGGCGTAATAGTGAATGACGGGCTAACATATAAGCGCGCGGGGATTGCAAAACAAAACATTTGTTGTACGCGTCTAAAATATTAAATGAACCTGCAATTTTTCATGGCTACTGCACGCGCACAAACCGTGTGACTATGCAACTATTCGCCAGACAGATTTACTGAACAGACCTTGGAAGCTTCGGCCTGTCTTTGACACAGCAACAGTGCCAGAACATTACGGAACTCAATGATTTTTGATTATCGTAAATCGATTACAATAAAACCTGATATTGAATCAGTTTATGGCGAAGGACAAAGAACGGCATAATATGGCTATTGAATGTGAGGCAAAGTCTTGCCAGAAAATTCGAGGTTTATTACGAATTGTGCAGTTAAGTTTTGTTCATGTGGAAACAATTCGGTTTATAGGAGACATTGTGAACTGAAGCATAAATTATCTTGCAGGACGATTGAGAAAACGACGGTGGTTTGTTAGTTCAAAATAGCACTAAAATTATGTGCATAAAAAACAGACTAGTCTTTACTAAAGGTAGCGGAGTCCGCCTGTCAAGAGGGCGTGGCCATTAGGCACGGCGCGTCATCGCAGCATCAAGGACGGACTGCCTCGTTCGCCCGTAGCTTCCGCACTGGCTTTCCAATCTACTACCTTTGAGCAATAACTTAATTTGTAGTTACAATTTTTCAATCCTTTACCAAATTCCACTCTATGTTGCTCGTTCAAAGGTTCCGGGCAGAATTAAAAAAAAAAAACTGATCATTTTTTTATACGGCTCTACTTTCAGGTCGAGGAACGTCCCTAGAACATAGTAAAAAGAAGAAGTTGGAACGAATGAAGCAATTGCAACTTCGCGCCAAAAAGCGTTGATGATTTATTTAAATACTAAATTACGCAGGTGGACATGCCTAAGGCAGAGTAAAGGATGTGATTATAATTTTTGTTACTAACCTCACCTCCACCGTAAAGAATGATACTTTGTACGTCGCATAAATAAAACAAAAACTGCCAACAGTTAAATTAATTGCCGTAATAATATTCACTGATAGCAATAATGGCATACATTGTTACAGTCACTGAAGATGGTGGTCATTATGAAAAAAAGGAATATTCACAATAAAAAACAAACACGACGAGTGAAAACGAACGAAGCGATATGGTCGACGAATAAAAAAACGAGAATCATTTACGTAACTGCTTGTTGCTATGGCAGAGTACAGTGTACAACGCAAATGAGTTCAAACATTTGATCTAACGCAGCGTAACATTTGTACAGAATACGTGCAGTAAGTACATGAACACGCACAGTTTAGTCTTTAACAATAAATCCCCCTTTTCGAATAAGCTTCTACTATTGAACCGGCTTAGGGAGCAATAACCTAAAGAAATCCAATTACACAAAGGAGCTCAACGCTGACATATGTGAAAAAAGATTATCTTCCATTTGCAGACTTAAATTATGCATGCAAGGTACCATAGCGTGCATATGAATCACCCCAGGTGACCTAGATGTAGACAGTTCAATAAGTGTTTAAATAATGCAATTGAAGACGTTCGGTTAGTCGTCAAATGGGGAAATTTTCAATCGATCCTCTGGCCGCAAGCAACACAGTCGCTTTTGAAGTCTTTGTCTTGCGAATAACTTTAGCTATATTTATAGCGATATAGTAAATTCCCCATCAGGTTGTTCTCTTCATATTTACTTTTCAGAAACTTAGAACAAATAACAATAATGTCAAGGCTTCAATAAAGATGAAAAAATCTTCGGAGGTTTGGTCGTAATCGTGACTGAACAAAAGGGCCAAAAACTCATTCTACAGCAGTAGAATCAAAATGTTCGCTCCAACAACTTCATCCATAATCAGCGTCATTGACAGTCATTACTTAGTCGAAACACGAGTTCATCCTTTGGGAGCACCGAGAGAATTTCCTAGCCGGAATATTATGGATAAACACCATTGCCTTAACACGAAAATGAAGCGGCTACAAGTCAAGATGAGATTTTAATTAAGTCATTAAATCATGACACGGGTGCCGCGACCCGAGGGCAACACCACAGAATTATAAAAATAAGGTTATACAAAGTGACAAAAATGACAAATTGCGTTAAACGAAAGTGTACAAACATGAAAGTGTGTCTAAATGAGTTAACAATTCGTTTCTGACTTGGTTAACTGTTGACTCTAGAGCTCAGACGGTGAGATGCGATGGCAACAGGTTTCGAAATGAAGTAATAATTAATGCTAATAATTATTGGTTATGATTTCTGAACAATATAATTTAATTAATCACGCAAAGTAATTACCATAAAATATTGTAGTGGCGTTCAAGTTTGATTTATTCTTCTTTTCAAACAATCTCAACTAAAAGTAACAACATGATAATAATACTCGTATAGAAAGGATGAAATAGAATGAATATTCAGTCCTAGAACTAAGCAAGTGTTGTCTTGAAAATTGGCAATGGATTAAATAAGAAATAAAATAGGAGATGCAGAATATTGAATCGGAAAACGAAAGAGAACTAGTAAGGTAAATATTCGAGCAACCTTCCGGTCGATTTCATCAACAACCTAATCCATTACGGAACCCTGGCGGATTTGGTAAAATTTTCGACAGCCAAACTAGATTATCTGTCGTGTACAACTTTTATTATTTATTATTTTTGTCCGTTGCTAAGCAAGTTTTTTGCAAGCATGGAGGAAGCTCTTCAAAAGACGTAGGTGGGTAGTTATTCAATAAGTTTGTCTTGTTGCTAGGCTACAAATCTTCATTTGGCATATTTTCCGTTAAGATTTCACTTAGAACGAAGTTGTATGATTTAGCCTCATTATCAACTTTGACCCGCAATCAGCTCAATTCTTGACTTCAATTACGTAAATCAGCACATGATTCTGCCGAGTAGATTATCTTGTTAGAAGCAATTATCGTCATTGCATGTAGGCAATGATGTTTAATATAAGTAGAAGTATTTCATAAGGCGGCTAATAAACACGTTTTATAGTTTCTGAGCCTAGTAGGTGAGGTTTTGTTGAAGGAAAACGTGGTGATAATATCAGGTTGTCAGGCATCCCTATTTATGGAACTGTTTGACGATAAAGTAACACAATTAAAGGAAATTAACTCAAATAATTACATGTGTAAACAAAATTGTGCTAGTTTATTGTAACAGTCAAAAGTTCTGATTTTGCCAGTGTTATCTGTATATCAGAGCCATATATGTACAAGAGTTGGGCAGGATAAAGGCTTCATTGATATTTTAATTCCAAATATGGATAACATTTTACAATGTAAGCTTTTTGCTTTGAATATCAACGTGTGCCAAAGTATGAGCATTTGTAACAATGAAAGACGTTACTTACAATAGCCGTAGTAACCATCGTTAGAGGCCTATAGATCTTTATCGACAGAATACTATTTAGAGGCCATGGGAACTCTATGCGTGACGTCGGTATCTCGTTTAAAAATAAAAAAAAGCATAGGGAATCTGTACCTCTGACAGGAAAACGACATACGTGCTTAGGCAAAGGCAGCAGAAAAAAAAAATCCACGCAATAATTGGCACGCAACATCTCCACAGACAATGGGCGTCTTCATCTAATTTTGTTATAAAATCACGTTCTCTCAAAAAAATAAGGAAACACCGGGGCAGTTTACGGGCTAAAAGTTAATTAAAAAGAGGTTCAGAGACCACTTATGGAAATGAAGCATTGTTGCTATGCACGTTTAACTTTGTCACATAATTTCACTGCCACATCTTTTGTGTGACGACCTTGGGTTTAACAAGTTTTAACGATGCTTTATATGGAAACGAACCGGAAGAATTGCATTTTTTTACATTTTTTAGCGAAGGAACGGCGATATCAATCCAGTTAACTTAAAAATATCAATTGCTTCGTTTTGAACAGTCGAGAGATTTGATTTTGGTGGTAATTTTTTTATCATGGCAAGAGAGTTGCAGAATAAGTTTTTAGTCAAAGCAGTGGATTTCAGTGAAGCGATATCCAAATGGATACTGACATAAATAGTATCGGATGCCTGGAGACTCGTTTCCCCGAATTCAGATCCACCCGACAATTCGTCTTCCCAGAGTCGGTGGGATGAGCCGCTCTGCAGAGTAATACAGAACAATTTACTTGACACGTCTGCTACTACTGCGGAGCGTGCGCGCCTGCTGGCAGTGGGTAAGTGGGAGTCGGGTCTTTAGCTTCATGCACTACCTTCGTCGAACATAGGCAGTTTTGTTCGACGACACTACTTTCCGCCTCGCTGCATCCCTCTGACTAGGAGCTCCTTGTTGTTCTCCTCATCGCTGTCACTGTGACAAAATTGTCAACACCTTCGGACACCACGGCCTGTCTTACAGCCGAAGTGCTTAGCGCTACGCGAACATTAATGACATCATCCGACGAGCTCTTGTCACCATCGGCGTCGGCGTTCCACCTGTATCAGAACCTAGTGGCTTGGCACACGATGTTGGCAATAGACCGGACGGCATGTCTTTATTTCCATGGAAGGTGGGTAGGCCTTTAGTGTGGGACGCAACGTGTCGATATTCTTGCGTCATCCCATCTTCCTGGCTCGGCGGGCTGTGCTGGCCCTGTTGCTGCGGCCGCGGGAAACCTCAAATGGCGAAAGCATAATAATCTTATCGGTAATTATATTTTCGAGCTGTTTGGGGTTGAAACCCTTGGGCCGTGGGGTCCGAGTGCTCATGGTTTGTTGAACGAAATCTCCAAACGGCTGGTTGAAACTTCCCGTAACCGAATTATCAGACTTCTTACCCAAGTAGGCCACAGCAAGGACAACCTCCACAAGTGAGGGTCCATGGACGGCTCAGCAGGCCTAGACAAAAACTTTTCTGATAGCGTTAACGCCAGACGCTAACGTCAAAATGTATAGCAATGACATTAGCTGTGGAAAGGACACGTAATGTCACGTGTTATGCTAATGTCAACTCCATACAATTCGATTTTTCCGTTGGCATTAACGCTTACAGAAAAGGGATTTTGTCTAGGCCCCCAGGGGGTCTAACTACCAAGGCACGAAGTACGCAGTTTCGGTCGAAGTTACGGGCGTTTCCTGCTCCGCATAACTTACGGACATATGATTCGTTCGGATCCCGAACTAAGAATTAATGACAATACTAATTGACAGTAGTAGTAGGGAACTACTACAGAAAAGTATTTGCCCGTCCGAAAAAAATAATTTGACACTTGTTTTGACGGCTCAACTACTTTCGGTCGGGCCCGTATCTTCGTCGACGGACTTAGAGCCTAGGCCCCAGACTTTCACCAGACCACCTGTACAAGTGAGGAACAGCGAACGGTAGTCGCGCTGCTGAATTTTGGGTTCAACAAATTTAAAAAACTATATAGTGTTATTTACAACCCATTAAGGGCATGTAGGGGAGGTCATTTACAACCAAATGACCCTTATACAAATGTCAACCCTTTTCGAGTAATTTAAAATTTAATATTTTTTGGCGGTACTTACACAACTTTCAAAATTTATAATAAAACAATGCATGATGTTTTTAATTATTATTATCTGCTTCTATTTCAATACATAATAATCAACCATAAAATGATTTTAATTTAATAGTTTTAAATCAGAGCGACAAATCGTTACAACTTTCATAATTTTGAGCAGGTTAATTGATATCGGCAGATATTTTCCAAAAACAAGTACAACTTCTCAGCCATACAACGAGATTTAATATGATATCTTCAAAAAATATAAAAACGTCAAATTACTCGAAAATGGTTGATATTTGCATAGGGGTCTTAACGGGTAATTTGGTTGCAAATGACCTCGCCTACATCCCCTTAATGGATTGCCAACATATTACCAATAATCCTGTATTGTTTTCGTGTTATTTTTGCCATTAAAGTATCGTGCACACTGGCGCGACGCGACAGCGTACACAAAGGCACCGCGTGCAGCGCGACGGGCGGCGCCTTTGTGTCGGGCTGTCGCGTCGCGCCATTGTGCACGAGCCTTTACACGCTAAGAAGAATTACCTATCTATCTATGGGAAAACGTCGTGATTACAGCCTATTATATCCTCATGTTCAGATGAAAACCAGCAAATCTTAGCACGAGATTGTCATGTTATGGGCATGAATGTGGATGGTTATAATAAGAGCAGAGGGAGACCAAAGAAACGATGGAAACATCTTTCACACAGTCCATCCAGGCTAGAAAATGACGGCTAATACATGGAAGGAAAAGACACGCTGTGCCGATCCCAATAACGTGAAATGCGTGCACTGACTGGACAGGTCCACTCAATCTGTGTGGTTCTTTCCTCAAAAGACCATTTCAGATACCCAATCTACATGTTCTTCACATGATCTGACCAAGATTATGTCTGGACTTTAAAAGAGACTGTGACCTCTGAGTTTGTCTCGGCCTTTCTTCTCAGAGTAGTCAGATAGGAAACACCGACCTCATCTAGTTTAAAAAATATGATTGACTTGTAAAAGTGTTTGTGCAAACCTACTTACAGAAATAAAATCATTTGTCATTTATAAAATGTGATAAGCGCAGGAGGACGATGACTTTAACCTGATAATAACCTTTTCATTCTAAATCCTTTAAAAAAGTTTTAAAGAATTTCCTTTAATTGTTCACAAAACTGTACTCAATCCCTATTCTATTTTAAAATTTAATCTGAATACGGAAAACATCGGAATTTATATTCAGCATTCATGGCTATTCCGCTATTTAATTTACCGCCTAGAATTTTGTGGGTATGAAAAGCTTTGGGTAGGTAGTAGGTACTTAAATCTCCCAACAAATTTTGTTTTAGTGATTTTTATGGTTTCGTTGCACTTAATTAGTAGCTACTTATTTGTAATCTAAATTATTAATTAAGAGACAAATCAGCAATGCTTTGGCTGAGAGCTTAGATTTATTTATTTATTTCTTTAATTAAGACGGTTCATCACTTCATAATATAGTAAGTAGTCTATAAAGAGTGCATAAGACCATTTGCTTTTTGAATAGCACCACAAAGACTCGAGTTAATGCCCAATAAGAAATTATCTTAAACAGAGGCGTAATTACGTAACACACTAACAGTAGGAATGGGTTTCATTTTGACAGTTCAACAACATTCATCGCGTTTTTACGTTGTTGAGCTGACAAATTTTTCGAACATATAAATTAAGAAGCAATAAGGTTCAAAATGATTCAGATTATTATAGTATGTTACGGAATTAGGGTGCAGGCGATGACTTGGTGTACAGACACTTCATCACGGTTTTATTACGTGCATAGATCTTGAGTGAAGCGCGAATTATCCCGAATGTGTTTATGTCTCGCAACCGTCGACCAAATGGATTAACTTCCAATATTACACAGAACACAGTATGGCGGCCAATTTTAGTGCATCACATCACGTGCAATATTGTTATATCAACGTGGTCTTACCTATAATGTCAAGTACGAAACGCTGTTGAAACAATCGAGCGGTTTAAAACATTTTTTTATTGTTAACAGCCATTGTTAATAATGCAGACCTTTGTTGAATGCTAACGCTTTGGGATTAGGTAGGTACATTGATTTTTTACAATTGCATATTATAAGTCAATGACCCCGCCCCAGACGTAAGGCGCAGACTTTTTTGTAATTTAAATCTACCACGGTGACGATTAATGTCTTTGAATAATTATGAAACCTGAATATTTTAATTTGCATCGTTATTCACGACACCATATGAATTTGTCGTCCCCTAATTTGATAATCGTTAAACTGTTTTGAGACTAATATAAATCGATTAGGGCAATGGCACTTGCGAAGCGATACCACGCTGTAAATTGTTGATAAAAATAACAAAATGCCTTTCACTTTAGTATAAAAAACAAGATTGATTACGTCTTTCCACGCGTGACGATGCTCACTAAATAGCAAATAATACGCAATTTTTCACAAATCACCATAACGCAGATATAAAGTGTAAATAAATAAAATAGAGTTATACATGACAGAAATAAATCGTAAAATTGAAGGACATTAATAATAATAATTACATACATTGTAGCAAAACGTCACAGCAATAAACACGGGCTTACGACGTAGTCAAATGGATCTGCGAACGTAATTGAATTGGTCATTATAAAGGCAAGGAGCCACACGCAAAGCACAATTGATATTAAATCAATAGTAGTGTTTATACAAAGATGTAAGCACCTAAGCACGGATCGTGTTACCGCAATCTATAAGTATACTTATCCTTAACATTATAAGAGCTTTTTTTCATCGTACTATTTATTTATTTGCATCGATTACAGTAGCAGATATACAATACCTGTTTGGGGCAAAAAAATATCAATTATTCTTTGGACCATGATAATTGTGTAAGGCTATAAGATATTTAGCTGAATCTTATGTTAGTGTTTCTTGCAAGCTCTGTAGCTTTTCTTATGTAATTTGATATTTCTGTTTTTATGGTTTGTTATCACTTAAATTTTTTTTTTTTTTTTACTTTTTGTTTTTGCCTTAGGTTATCACTGTATTTGAGAATGTTGGTTCACCTGTTATTGGCAACTGTATAAGCCCATGGCTTGTTACCTACTGTTATGTGATATTTTGTATACAGAAGCTGTTGGTGTACCTTTTTTAAATAAATAAATCTTCGTGGTCCCAGTTTGTCGATATCAAATTATCGGCACTGTTTCCATGCATTTGGGATGTCCGTTAAAGAAAGTGTTTTTAACGAAACCTATAGCTTGACATCGCATCGCCTCGCAATACAGTACAGTCACAGCCTGCCGAGTTTTATTAAAATTATAACAGAAAGCGAAAACACGCTCAATGCAACACGTGTTTAAACGTCCTTAAAAGTTAGTCATAAAGTCAGGCATAATACATAGACATAATGAAACACTTGTTTCAGAACTGATACGGCTAAATTAGTAAGCGGTTATTTAGCTAGTGTTTTGTTGTAATTTGTTTTTAATTGTAGATAATTATGTGTTCAGCCTTGGTTTCACTACTTAATTTTTAGGATTCCTTGCTAGTCATTTTTGCGTTTAATATGTAGGATTTGTGATAGAGCACTAGGTTTTTTAATCTACGTATATGAATTATCAAGATATTAAACAACACGTATTGTAATTAAGTTTCATTATATTAAAGAATAAACTCTACATCTTTTATTTCTTGCAAGTAAACGGCGTCCATTTATTTTCATTCCACGATCCTATTAAATAACCTGATCTCAAAAAATGCATCCACGAACGAAAGCTAAGAAACCAACCTATCAACTCCTTGAGTACTACTACACCTACATTTTTTTAATAGCGACCATTTTTTATACAGAACCCACATTATTATGAGCATAGATGCTTGTCAAGTTTTTTATAAAGCTCAGCTCACAAGGCAACTTCTAAATTAAGAACGGTTTAATGATACCTTTTGGAATCAATTGAGTATTATGCTGTTGCCAAGCGGAGTGGCGACCGAAGGTCATCTATGAAGTTTGCTTTAACTCAGCGTTTCGAGATTTTTTTTTTATACTACGGCTCTTTCTTTTTTAGTTTTAGCGTGGATATAATATTAAATGATGTGTCGTAGAACATGGTAGGTAGCAGGTACCTACTTTCGTGCGCGATTTTTTAACTTTCAAGATTAAAAAAGTAAATGACGTAAATCCACAGTAGATAAGTGATTTCGTGTTTTGCATATTATTTTATGTTTTCTACCTGAAGGGTTTGGAGGAAAACCGCTTTTCTTCCAACAAACTTTCCCGGAACTTTTCAGATAAAGCAAAGTTACGAAGTATGAATGCGAAAAATGCAATGAATTAAAGATTCACAAACTCAATTTATGGTTGTTTCTCTGAAAAATAAGTCTTTTAGAGTTGAGTCATGCAGTAGTGTA
Organism: Griposia aprilina; assembly: GCA_916610205.1. Taxonomy (NCBI): domain Eukaryota; kingdom Metazoa; phylum Arthropoda; class Insecta; order Lepidoptera; family Noctuidae; genus Griposia; species Griposia aprilina. The sequence goes on along the minus strand of OU744302.1, from coordinate 19,545,006 downwards.
TATCGGCTGAAGTTTAAATGGTAGAGTAAGCACAAGACTACGCAAAGCTTAAAGGTACCAAAAAGTTCGTAGCCGACTGCAGGTAGCAGCAGCAGGCGACGTGTCGCCGCGACGCTACTGATTTCTATGTATTTCTATGAAATACCTTCCGTAGCTAGCGACACGTCGTTTTCATAGAAATACATAGAAACCAGTAGTGTCGCGGCGACACGTCGCCTACTGCTGCTGCCTGCAGTCCACTACGAACTTGTACCTTAACTTGGCAAAATCGTACAGGAACAAATTTAAACAACTCATCTTCTGGCATCTGGATTTGATTACGTCCATTTGACCATCTTAGTAACGTGGTCTTTTAAAATACGCTTTCCCTAATCATGGAGACCAGAAATCGATTTCTAAATTCCTTTGCAATATTCGGCTTTTTAGATTAGCCGGGAAGAAGGAAAACGCGCTCAAGGCAGAACACCGGCGAGCATAAAAAGGCTGTTGAAGGCAGCATGTACCGAGCTGTCCACCCTGCAGAAGACCGCATAACTTGGAGACTCGTCTATGTGAAACAACAAGTGATCTCAAACAATGCTAGCGAGAGCTACGATTTGGATGGTAACGACATGTTTTGAGTTTTTTTCTGTCCATTTTCTGTGTTCAGAAAATCACTATTTTGAATGTAAACTGAACCCATATCATCTAGTTTATTTATTTACCTGTTTTAATGAAGTTAACCTGAGCTCTGGCACAAAATGACGGAAATACGAACGAAAACACGCCTATCCGAAAATTATGAAAAATAAAAAAGTACCAACACTTACTGCTTATGTTGCACCTAGCTATGATTGAATAAATTACTTATAAATGTAACTTATTGCATAAATACATACAAAAAACAATATTTTTTCACTAACGAAAAAATTATACTGAATTATGTTCAGCTAATAATATGCAACTTGTATCAATGATTAAATGCTTAGTTTTACACATAATATGATGACCATACATTTGATGACCAAACACACTCAAAATGAAGTTGGTTAATAATAATTCAGTAATTGTTTTATTAGAGATTTAGTGAGAATATCACCATGTTTGGTAGACTTTTGAGAGGTAGAATTTACTATTAGTACTTTCTGATTTCTATCCTTAGTGGACTGGTCACTGGTACCTACAATATAATGTACCTAATATGTAAGTACAATGCCATGGGACTTGAAGAAAATACAAGATCCCTATTAATCAATTTTATAGATCATAGGATTAATAACGATTTAGCAGTAAGTCATCCCCCAGCCTAGTCTCAGAGTCAAAGTCAAAACGTTTATTGTGAACTAAGTGTTACAATGTTGGTGTTATCTTATGCCAACTATGTTGGGGTTGGCTTCCTGTCTAACCAGATGCATCTGAATACCAGCATTTTATATGGAGCGACTGATGATATACAATTAGAAATTATAAGGTACACCTTTAGCTTAATGGTCATTCATAAGACGCTTATATAACTAATAATACCAAACTACATTTTTCAATTAACTCGTCTAGATAACGTCTCAATTTAAAAAACAAGAAAACGAACTTAACCCATCAGATAGACCTTTTTACTTCATAAACATAAGCAAAGTATTGGCATAATAAAAAAAAGCAAATATATAGTATAATGTAATAGATCCTATGTTAGCTATTTATCATGTACGCAGGTGAATGATCTGAACATAGGTATTAATAAGACATAATACCAATGCGTGAAAATTAATATACATACACTTAGAAAGTATAGGATGACTACCTAAAACAGTTGTTTCCAAATGTTCTTCAAGTGATCTGAATGGATTTTGGAAATCTAATTTGTCTTGGGCATTTGTTGGAGAATGGTGATTATATGGCTGTTATGAGCAATTGCACGCCTCATAAGCGAAGGGCGTGAGGTAGTGCTCTACTCTCGCCTTACAAAGAACAAGTAATTCCTTGAGCTAAAAATGTCTCTACATACATACATAACATCACGCCTGTATTCCCCGAAGGGTTAGGCAGAGGTGCACCTATAGCACACCCACATTTTGCCAGTTATGTTTAAGTCCCGTGTAATAGGGGGCGAGCCATCAACCGGGCACAAATCCAGACTCTGGGCTGCTACCGAGAAATTCCAGATGGAAAAACCCGATAACACTTTGCCCGACCCGGGAATCGAACCCAGGACCTCATGCTCAGCAGTAGCGCTTGCGACCACTAGACCAACGAGGCAGTCGTCGTAAAAATGTCTCTATTTACTTCATAATGCACTTGAAGAATAATATTCACATAAACGTCAAGAAAAAACACTAGTTTCAACACTCATGTTATTTTCAAAAGACATTTTGCTATTTATAATAATTAATAAGACTGTTTAAAAAAAAAACTGTGGACGTCCATGTCTCTGTATATATAGATCCTGGCATGGTCACGATAACTCCCGAAAAACTTAACTAATCAAGTCCATTTCTTTTTAAACGCTTCTGTTTTGTCGAAAACTAAGTCCATTCGAAAATCACCTTTTAATTCAATGTAGTTCTTTTTTAATGTTTCTTTTCTAATTTTTCATAGGTGAACCGAACAGAGTTAGAAAAATTCAGAAAATTTTTGCTGAGTAGCTGGATATTACATGTCATCCTCTCTTTTAATCAATTAATTCTCTATAGTCTAAATTTTTTTTTTTTTTTATAGAATTGAATGCGATTATGAGGTGTGCACATTTGGATTTTCCAAATATATTTTTTGTACTCTTTCTGTGCATCATAAAAAAGCTTTACTTTACATGTCAGTTATATTGTGGCTTTGCCAGTAACAAAATAAATATTGATTCGCCTTTTCAAGGAAAAAAAATATATCTAAGCAATCTCTATCTAATGCAAATGCTTTAAAATAACTCTTTCTAGTAATGTGCACTTCAAGAAAGAAATTCAAATCTGTGAATTTATTTCATTAGGCACCTAAGAAGTAGATAAATAGAATGAATGGGGACATACAATTTTATTAAACAACATAAAATACATGTAAACAGATGCTTCATAAATGTAAATAAAGCTACATGTATTTATGTACCAGAATAAACTTAGAAACATCAAATTAATTATGGAGTTCAACAACAGTGAAATGACTCCCTCATATTCATGTATTTTAAGCCATTACATTTTGATGACCAAAACTCTTGTAAGTAATTGATTGCCATTTTAAATGTATTTGAATGATAAAGATTGCTAGGTTATTGAATGGCCAGTGTCAATAAACATATGTATTCTGTCCTTATATATATATTCAGGTCATGACAATCTTGTGTTGAACTTAAGACAGAATCATTAGCTTCAGACTCCCGGACGGATAGAGAGCCAAATGATTAGACTAAATAATCAATTATTTGTCAACTTTAATATGTACAGGTGGACAATGTGAACATCTGATCAATAGTGAATGTTCTCTATTTAGAAAGATAACTAGTTTTTCTAAAATTAGGCTATTGAAATCCCGACAGGTTGATACCCAAATGTGGATTATAATGGATTGAAGAATCATAGAGAACGCATACTTTGAAACAAGTTCTACACACTCTTCAAATTAACTGGTTTTTTTACAGGTTGCTTGTGTGTACTCATACCAATCTCTACTGCACTTTAAAATAGTAATTTAAATTGAATAAATTATGAGTTTAAGTCTACACAACCAACTCCTTTGCTATTGCAAAATGTGTCAGGCATCCAAACAATACAGTTGCTTAAAAGTTCACCTTTGAGGTAAGCTCTAAAAACCAACTTCATCATGATAGTTTATAGAAAACTTTACTATTTAACACACATTTCATGAAAAGCATTAGTTATCAATGGTGTGTTGTCTGATCCTGAACAACTTTTCTTATTAGATGCTCAAAACGTTGCATAATTATTTTGCTTAACTGTGAGCTCCAATGAGCACGATACTTGTTATAAAACCATTTAATTCAAGCAAAAAATGCAATAAACCACCATTTAATCAACTCATAAATCTTCAAACATTACTTTATTTGCATAAAAGTTATGATAGTGTGCAAATTTTTTCAAACCAGTAATTGAACCATGCTCACTCAACTTACAACAAAAAATATAACCAAGAAAAGCAACAGTTATGATATTTTCACACATCTAATGTAACCAGATTAAAACCCATAGTTATTATAATTCCTAACACTCAACATCGCTCTTCAATGATTATCAGATAGTTTCTATGTACACAGCTATAATAGGCATGTACTATAAGCCTATATATACAACGTTAGAGGTTATATATTTTGTTGCCATGCGAGATTTCATTGCTCTCTCGTTAGATAATTGTTGCGTTGCGAATGAAAATTAATTCGTGGTTGCATTTTTATAATCATGTTTCCAATACATTTATGCATTTTCAACACAATTACATTGCTTATTTCACAGTAAAATCAACGTTATGCGCGTACGTACATGTACGAGACCTTGTAATCCTAATACGACCTGACAGATCACTATAGGGACATGTAGAGGACTCTACAGTTAACGTAAATTACCCATTTTCATTCTAGATGTATCCAAAAGCCTAAAATACCATAACCTATAACACCAGAGTTTTATGAATGTAATTTATAGGTTATAAATTGAGTGCCCTTGACAAAACTAAAAGGATGGTCAAGCCAGGTTATCACGCTAATTCCAAGGTGATTTTACGAGGATAAATGAAACCGTATTGGGAACATCGCTCTAATGAAATCTCAAGGCCGGGTGTACGGGATTGATCATTTATGGGACTCACCGACACACAACATCGATCTCGGGCCGCGAGAGCGGATCGCGGCACACGGCAACAACACTGTAGCACTTAAAAGGATACAGGCTAAGTCCAGGTTGAATCCGTCCTTGATGTAGCGCTTCCGGCGCTTGCTAACGATGCCCTTGATAGGGTTTGTCATCTTGATGTTGGACATGGAGTTGGCCATGGCTGTCAGTTGCTCGACGCGGCGCGGCAGCAGTTCTGCCGCCGCAGTGCCCTTAGCGGGCCCGCCCGCTCCTGGCACCGTCCGCTTCTCTGGTGCCTTCCGCTCTCGGCGCCGGCAGCTCACGCAAATCCCCATAAAATAACCTCCGCCGCGCAGAACGTGCCCCGCTCATCGGGCCGGCGGCGGAGCGCGAGCGGCCTGATACCGGAGGCCGCGACCGGCGCTCAGCTCGCACCCGCCATGCCTCGCGCTGCACACGCCTCGCCTCGCTGCCTTGCCTCCTCAAGCCGAGCCTCGGCTCCGACCAGCACCGAGCACTTCCACACCGCACCGCCAGACCGAAAGCACGGCACACTACACTATAGCATAGCCTGTGGCATAGCTCCACGCCCGGCACCGAACGCGTTCAAATATCGCTTTACGAGCGATGAAAAAATTATCTCGTGCGAATGGCGTCCATCCTGCGTTTGCACTAGTACACGGACGAAGAGAAACAGTTGCACAAGAAAGAAAGATGGTTATGGCCGAAAGAGTACTGCGTGTCTCTTTCGCACTACGGCAGTCCGCGCTCGTATGATAAAGATAACACACAACCTTAATTTCTAGTGGTGGCTAGCTAGCTCTCTTTGTTCATTATAGTTTCCATTTAGGCCCGTAAGGTGGCGTTGTGGGTATTCATGTTACCGCCACTTTTTAAATCCAAAAACCTTATCAACCAGGTTATCCGTATTTTTCTAGAGTCATTTCTCGGGAAAATTAATATAATATTTAATAGTCAACGGTAATACGTGCTTCATATTTAAAACAATTAATAAAATAATGGTTGATGTATGAGTCCGCACGTTGCTGGTCTTTTACCTTCATGACCTTCACGACCGTTCACGACAGATGGCGGTGTTGTAGCATAGAGTATCGATAGAGTACAAGCATAGACAGCGCTTAGTAGCGGTAACCTTTGAAAAGTTTTTCAGAGGATTTGAATAATAAATTAATTACTACCCTTACAAATTGTTTATATACATTTTGATTTATATTAAATAATACATTTTAACAAAAATTTATATAGCACACTGATTTGTGCGAGTAGTGAATTTAAAATATATATATTTTACCACAATTAAGATAAGTGTTACAGAGATTTACAGAAGTGTGGGAATTAATAGGGACCCCGTGTTCTGCAATAACTACAAATCATTGTGAAATATAGGCAGTCATTGTCCATGCATGTACATTTAAAGGAAAACTGGACAACGTCGACTACAAGGTATACCTATACAAAAGAAAAAAAAACAACGTTTCTAAGAACGTGATATTGAATGCAACACGAGGTACAATACATTATTGTGACTAGTGTTACTAATTTACTTATGTATTTATTCATTGTGCAGCTATGCAAATAATATAAGAAACTCCTCGCATAGCTATGTACATACTTATTTTGTGATTTCATATGAGTTTTTGCGACAATAGTGACGCACTCTGATCGTTATTCAAACATGTTCAACTTCTTGGGGCCAGTTGTGGCCCACTTTTATTATAACTGTTTTATTCTCCAGATTTACCCAACGTAGAGGTATTCATGTCAGATCTGAATAAAAAAAAAAAGTTAAATTGTAGCTAAGTAGGTGTCCAAATAATATTACACGTCTAATCTAATTGGACGCAACATTATACCGTCAAACGGGGTGAATAGGAATGCAGGGGTGAATTGAGACGAAACTTTAAAAGGGATTTCAACATTGAAAGAATATAGTTTATTGCCAACACATTAGAGTCCTTTTTCGCAACAAACTATATTATTTCAATGTTAAAATTTGGGAGGATTTTAACATTGACATTTTAACATTGCAATGCTTACTTAGCCTCTGGCCAAGGGCTGGATTTTATCTTGGCCAGAGGCTAAGCATTGCAATACAACGTGGCAATGCCGCCAGTCTCTTGGGTACATTACCAGTCGACAGCGACGCGGAGGAATGTTTTGACGCCATCTTTTAATTTGTTATTAGTTTTAGTTACGTTAGGTAATTATATTTTAATTGTAAAAAATGTATATAAATAAGTATGTAAAAAAATAAAAAATGAATGTTAAAATCCCTTTTAAGTTTCGTCTCGAATCGCCCCCGCATCTTTATTCACCCCTTTTGACGGTACTGAAAATATTGTATCTTGTCTTCAAAACGCATCACGGCTCAGTAGTTTTAAGTAGGTATGCCATTTAATAGATAAATGCGTATGTAAATACTTTAACTCACACACTAAATTATTACTTGTGAAATTTTGGAAAAATCATTTACTTTTAATATTTGTAAACATGTGAGCACCATCTATCTATCTCATAATTCATTTACCTGTCATTGCGTTATATTTAATTATTTTTACCTATTGTGGTATAGTAATTTTATTCTATGTGCATCGTCTTCACATAAAATTATATAATTAATGTATACATCATATTGTAAAACATTTTTAAAAGAGTAACGGTGGAGTTTCTTGCTCATTCTTCTCCATACGAAACTACGAGTACCTTTTTGGAAGGGGCAATTATAATTAATTCTATTTTTTTTGTAAATTTTGACATTCAAGAGTGCCTTTTATGTGCTTATTTGAAATAAATGAATTGACTTTGACGTAGATTGACCCCTTTATTTATAAACGTTGCTTAAAGTTAAGTAGTGATTAGCGGCTGCTTAACCATACATTTTTGACGTTTAAGCGTCTCTTAACTTTAAGCAACGCTTATGATTAAACCTCATGTTTTGTTAATTGGGGTCCAGCTTCCGTTAACACCGTGTGTTTATTTATATATATATATATTTTTATTAGTTATGTGACTGACGCTGTAAGTGTAACTGGTACCAGCACCCTAATTTCGTAACAATCTATCACAATTTGAATCATTTTAAAGCCTATTGCTAATTCATTGCTTCATATGTTCGAAAAAATTGTCTGCTCAACAACGTAAATAACGCAATGAATGTTGTTGAACTGTCAAAACGAAAGCCATTCCTACTGTTAAGTGTGTTACGTAACCCCGCTGGTGTAAGGAGGTAACTTCGTGGTGCAATGCAACCTTTGTTGGTTTAGGATAAGTTTCTAAGAAACCACACACAACTCGTGGACTCGTGGACTCGAGGACTCGTGGACTCGTGGACTCGTGGACTGATACTTGAGTTCTTCTCCAGTGCACCGGTTATTTGCATTGAACAAGAATATTTGCTCGATCACTTTATGAGCATTGACGCATTACCCAATTTCAAATATTTGTTGTTATATTACCCACACCCACATAATAATATCAGTACGAATTTACTGTATCTATTATAATGGCATAGATAATTGGTGGCGAGTAGACAGCTTGTTGCCACCCGGCTCGCGCATACGCACTGCACGATGTTTGACGATACAAATAGGGCTGCCTCGTACGCGGACTCATACAAATGAAGGACCCTGATAACTTTTTGACAGCTTTATTACACAACACACACTGAATTACAATGTTATCAGCGTCTATTAAGGATTTTGAGCTATAGTGGTTTTCGATTAAGGCGGTACCCTGACCAAAACCTTGTCAAAGTGCGTTATTCAGAGGCTATTAACTCATTCACTATGGGTAATAAACTACATCTAAAAGCACATTATTAATGTTCGATATCCTATCTTCACATTGCACGTTCTTATTTGTTTTTATGTGTTATAAATTCATCTGAAATCTCCTTCTAAAAAAGTGACTAAAATTATTGATCGCATGCCCCTCTTGCTAAAGGTGACGTTCTATTCATTTGAGGATTACACTAATGGATAGATAATTTAAAAATCTAAATAATACACGTTTTATTTTATTTTAAAACATCACTTGTCTTTTTTTATTCAAGTAATTTCATTATTTTTGTGAATTTTATGATAAATGAACGTGCGGAGGGAGCGAGACAGAGCGAGACTCAGCGACGGGACAGAAAAGGACCGAACGCTCAAGGTCGTTTGGTCAGGGAAGCGCCTTAACGTGACCGTAATTTCAATGAGCGATCAGGAAAGTGGGCCGCTTCAATTGTTTATGGATTTGGGTTGGTTTTTACTATAAAATTATTTTTACCACTGGTCTGCTTCTTTTGCTGCATATTTCGATCTTTCTAAGTAACTTTAGCATGGATTTGGTTACTCAATGAAACTTTGCAATCATCAGAGTCGATATTTGACGACCTAATTTCTTTGACCTTATACCCAATTTCTTATAATTTACTATACTTACTTTTAAATCAAAAACATTTACAAAAAATCGTGATATGAGCCACAACCCTAACTACTTATTATTAGGAGTTATCAGATTCTAAGAACTGCCATTGATGACTATGCAGATAGAATAAAGATTTCATATCTACTTTTTCAGTTTTTTGTGCTAGCTAAGTTGCATGGTAACAACTGCTTGGCTCGAAACCTATGTTTTGGAGCAGTTACGGGTACAATTTTAAACATTTTGTTATTTACTTATAGTAAACTTTTCAGTGTTTTGAGAACTAGAGAGAGATATAATACAGTTTCTTATTCCACAATCGATCGTACAGTCTAGCCTTCGTTGCTGTAGACGTAAAGGCTGTGTGTCTACATGTACAGTCACGGACTGGGCTTTATGATATAGCCCTCTCCAAATGGGGCATCAGGGTCCGATGTGTTGAAATAAAAGGACGCTATAACAGGACCTATGCTTTATAATAACGGGTACCATCCAGCGTTTATATTTTGGTTGTCCGAGACATATCCTCGCCGGTGTTAGTGGCCACCAGTCCTTATTCTATTCACCGGTCAAATCGGAAGAGATTCTATCGTTCCCATTGACGTCATTAGCCTTTAAACTCACAACCTTCTGGTCACCATGTTTCTTATCAAGATTATCCGATTAGTCCACATATTTTGGCAACCCTACCGGCTAGAACAGTCGGGTCGCACCTTGTCGATATCGATGTACTTACAGATGAAATACGCTCGGTGACAGATGATTCATATGCCTGAGCAATTAGTGATGACCTTGTGAGTAACGAAGTGGAATAAGTCATTATCCGCTGTAGGCATCTACAGTTTACAGCGTAATGATTGTGAAATGACGACAGACGAGACAACGGATAGAAACTACCGACTCAATATGTACCGTATGTTCCTATTCATTGTAAAGAACAAGGTGTTCATATAAAAGAATGTAAGTACCTTGAGTACTCCAACCTCTATGCTTACACGTGCTGCCTGCATATTCCTTTGTGTCTCACTGCTGGCCAGGTACACAGATTGTACCGAGCTAGATACCTACTTTATAAGTGCCGATTGTAGTACATTACAAGTAGCAGGTGAACAATTAAACATATATCTGTATAAATACTTGTAATTATTTTTGTTTGCTGCATTTTAACAGGTGTTGCAGTTATTCACTTGTGTCCACCAAAACTTGACAAAGAAAAGAAATATGTCATCATCGAGAATAGTCTGAATCATCGGTATCGTATCAGTCTATATTCCATAGTTAGGCAACAAAGGCATTACGTACTATGTAGCATCACGTCTAAAACTGAAGCCCTTTGCTAACCTTCGCCAGACTATCTCTCTGGCCTTAAAACGACTTTCTCGAGTCCTCTATTAATAGGGACACTAGTCCAGCCTAGTCGAGTGTCTAATCAATAAGTTATTAAAACACTGTGTAGGTACCTAAGTAGGTTCAAATCTTATCTAGTAGGTACCTACTTAGAATCAATGCATATCAATTGATAAGTTGATATCACCACTCAAACTCATAGAGAGGAGAAAGCCTAGGGGCCGGAGCACTTAAAATGCTAGGGCATAATCAAAGGTAAAGGCCCACTTGCATGAAAAACTTAACTCAGAGTTAGTTGCTAACACGAAGTTTAATTGACAATATTGTCAATTAAACTTCGTGTTAGCAACTAACTCTGAGTTAAGTTTTTCATGCAAGTGGGCCTTGCTGACTTCATTCAAGAAGGTCGGCTTCCAGGCTCACTGGGTGCAGCTGAATACTAACCAGTAGATCTGACCTCCACAACCCAGTAACTGGGTAACATGATAAGTTCCCCTTGGTAAGCACTGAGGCCGAATTATGTTTTATGGATAGAAAAACTGGAAAAGAAAAGAAAAAAATCAAATTCGGGTAAATCTGAACGTCCTTTAATCCTATGGAAAGCTTAGGCTGGAAATGATAACGGTATGAATGATCGTTGAAGGCATTTCATTGCTCACATGGCGTAAGAAAACGATTACATTTAGGAGAAAAACATGGTGAAACGAGGTGTAAAGAATTTCGCAATCGCAATCGCAACGCGACAGCATACACAAAGGCACCGCGTGCAGCGCGACGGGCGCGGGCGGCGCCTTTGTGTCGGGCTGTCGCGTCGCGCCAGTGTGCACGAGCCTTTACCTAAGTAACATTTAATGATTGGCATCGTTGGCATGTCCGGAGTGTCAGAGCTATCAGGGTTTGTCGTTGTATCTATACGTTGACGCACACGGCTGACGGAACCGGGTCCTCCGTTCCGTCAGCCGTATTGTCAATCATTGATGATTGCCAATTTTAGTTACATTGCGGACCTAGAATAGTATTTATGGCTTGCTTGCCCGATTAGCCTACTTCCTACGGTCAGAGATCGAAACTTGAACAATTTTTGACGTTTGTTTGGCGAGACGAACTGGATAAAACAACAAGCAATGGTCTACATTAGCTCTGGGTTACAATACTTAATTAGGAAATGCATCCTCCTAATTAACTATCAGTAACTAGATTGAAATCGCAGTCCATGGTGCCATGTACTGAAGGCATAAGGCTTCTCTTCATCCTGGATCGCAGACGAAGTCACGGGCATCGGCTAGTAATATTAAAAAGAGGTAAAATTAGTGAGTTTGCATGTAATCTTCGGAACTACTGATTCGATTCCGAAAATTCTTTCACAAATGGAAGCACCATCATCCCTGACTTTTATTATGCTATAACAGGAACTTACATTTAAAAAAAAACATGTTTTTTTTTTGTATTTAGAATTTTGTTTGACAAAAGTCTGCTTTACACGCGTGCAAAACCGCGGGCGAAACGCTAGTTTTTTCTAAAATACAAAATAGAAAATAACGGAAATAGAAATGTCTGCTTATTCATTTGGAAATGGTTTAGGTACCTACTTAACAAATTTATGTAGGGTATAGGAGGTTGATGTCGTTAAATAGCATATCTCGACTTAGTAAAGGATGCAAGAGTGAGCGTAGCGAGCTCGGGACTGATGCACCCCGACTAATGCCCACTCAAACTCTCCGCGATATACGAGAGCAAAGCAGCGAAGCCTTTACATATCGCATTAAATACCTACCTCACTCTCAAATGGAAGTTTATCAGGCCTGGGAACAGTTTATCTACGACTGCACGCTCTGTACATCGATGTAAGTACACAGCAACACGATAAATATGGTATTGCCATTTGCTCGTGCCTTTGAAGGTAGGTATTATTTGCTTTTGTTGACGGTAATCTGGCACAGTTACCTACAGATATTTCAAAGGTAAGGTACATTTAACGAAATATCCTCCACATGCCCTGGTGTAAGCCTGCATCTTCACAAAGTTTGGATTGCCTTCCAGATAAATTAAAAGTTATCTGCCAGATAAGTTAGCTGAAACTTAAGTGTTAGGAGGTGGAGAATTTAGCCTTAGAATAGAGAATAGAATAGAATACTCTTTTTAACATACACCATAAAGCCTTTGTTTCATTTTGGTTTATGCTAAATAAATGTATTTTCTTTCTTTGTTTTCTTTTTAACCGACTTCAAAAAAAGGAGGAGGTTCTCAATTCGACTGTATGTTTTTTATTTTAATGTGTCTTACCTCAGAACTTTTTTCTGGGATTTGGTTGATTCTTTGATAGCTGGTGCTTTACGTGTGGTCCCATTTAAATTTGATGAAGTTCTGACCAGTACTTAGTTTTTGTATTTTTTCCACTTAGTTTATATTGTTAGTAATAATTTCCTGTCACTGTTATTTACTACACTATAGGCTGATTATGCTGTACTGTTATTTACATACCAAGTAGTGGTATACGAATTTGGTAGGTACCGCAAATAAAAAGTGAAAAATAAAAACTTTTTTATTTCGGAAGTCGGTGTCTTTGGTTTTGTATTTTCGTTTTTGGCCACCGTCTTCCGAAATTAAAGTTATTTTCCACGTCAATTTTTTTTTTTGGAAGTCATGTTTAAAAAAAAAAAAATTTTTTTACAAACCGGAACCTAATTTGTAAAGCAGCCATAGAAAATTTTTATGAACAAGACAGTTTTCAGTTAAAATGGCTAATAATTTTCAGTATTTTGTCAAGCATTTCATTTGACATGCATATCTGCTGTATATCATAGGTACATTGCATCGCATCGAAGATACGATATCTACCTTGTGGACTTTTTCTGAGTGCTAACAACCATATAATCCTATTAAATATATACTTACCTACTGGAATATAAGTAGGTAGAGCTAAACAAAAAGGTGTGGCATGTGTATTAGTAGTATCTAGCTATCTACGTATTTTAACTTTTAGTATCCCCAAGTCCATAGGTCTTGAGATCATAGCAGGATCATACTCAGCTGCTTTCTGCTTTGCATCAACTGATTGACATTTTTAGCTCCTTTTCGACAAGCTAGCATGACATTCTGCTTTTATTTTGGTCTCTTCGTTTAAGCCCTATGCAAGTACTCGCCTTTAGGGCGTCTATATCGACCTATGAGAAACAGTGGTCAAACACGAGCCAAAGCCAATCAACAAAGCTCACAGTCTTCCCAAAGTCTGTACCTATTTACCTAGCCGGTATTATTCTTGTCTGAAACATCTAATATTGACTCAATCCAAGCACATAGAAGCCCTATTATCCCCACAATCAGCAGGCATCAGTGTGCATATTATCACTTGTTATCAGGAGGTGGCCACATTACCATCGGACAGATAAGCCCCAGTTGTTAGACAGACGGGTTCTATGATATGATAAGATATGGCGTCTTCTCGACTCGTGGTGCACCGAGAAAATGTAGGTTCCTTAGGTAAAGTTACGGAAATAGACTACCAACTTAAATTCTTTGACAGTTGTATAAGAAACGGCTATAGCACGGAAAATTGATCTAGGGTGTAAAGCTTAACAATTAATTTCCCTGACTAGTTACATGAAAATAATCGATGGATGACATGAAAAGCGATTTTGTGGCAAGAAGCTACATTTAATAACTCAGCATTCAACTCGTTGGCTGCAGAGTCCAGCAACTTTAGTAGGAACAGTAGGCCGCAAGCCAATACAAAACTAGTGTATGCAGCGGGCAGAGGCGAATTAAATATCGAGAGCGCCCTAGGCAAGCACCTCATTGGCGCCCCTCTAACGGCCATATATTATAAAATTTAACTAGTACTTACAGGTATAATAATTAGCTGCGCCACACGGTTTCACTCGCGTGATGCCACATCCCGTGGAAATTCCGGGATAAAATGGGTAAATCTGGGTCTCCAGCTATCTACATACCAAGTTTCATCACAATCGGTTCAGTAGTCTTTGCACGAAGAACTAAACAACATATTTTGGCAGTTATAATATTATTAGGGTAAGTACACGTGTCCTGGCCTATACCTTATTATAGGTATACTGTATAGGCCAGGACACGTGTACCCGTGTACCACCCTTAGCCGTGAATTAAATATGTTGTGATGAGTGTGAAGAAAGCAAGAGGGACAGAACGAACACGAAAATTAATCCATGATGCCTCTCTGGGAAACAGATCTGACTGTGTATGTGTGGTGACAGATTGTGTGTTATATCATTATCATTAATATGGAAAAGGTTAAAAGAAATTATCAATATTGAATAAATAATAAAATTAAAGTTATGAGTTATTTATTAAAAAATTATCAATTTAAAATTGCTAATAATTAAATTCAATAAAAATAGTTAAAAAAAAAAAACTACTTCTACATTTTTGTCTTGCGGAATTGTCAATAAAATCGTCATAGTTTAAAGATATTAATAAGTTTGATTCAATGTTATGTATGGCTAACGAATTTAATCTCTTATCTGTCATGGTTGAGCGAAGATAATTTTTTACTCTCTTTAGACAGGAAAAACTCCGCTCACCACTGCAATTGCTGACTGCCGTCGATAGGCACATTCTTAAGGCTATGTCAATGTTTTGGTAAATTGTTTCAAGTTCTTTATTTCTTAGAACCTGTAAAATCGCGTTGGTGGTTCGGGGCAGTTCTCCATCTCGAGCTATCGTTGTTAAATAAGAACGTAGATGGATACATTCATCAACAAAGCATTTTTCTAGATCACCAGAATACTTCGTTATTAATATACTTGTTCTTTTTTTAACTTCATCAGTGTTCAAATTGATCAAATTACTTAAAAACGAAAATTTTCTTAAAAAATTGCTGTACGCATCTCGTCTCTTTTGAAGTTCAACCACAAGTCTGTCTATAATTACTAGATATACTGTCACTCTGAAAGTTTCCCGACCAGATAATGAAGTACTAATATCTACGACAGATTCATTTGATGTGAGCTTTCTCTTCCGTATCCTCGGTTTGTGTCTTTTCATATTCTTTGATTAATGAGAGTTCCAAGGCTTCCTGTTCATATTTATTAAAATTTTCCCTTTCTACAGAAATCATGTGAATTAGACTGTCATACATTTTAATAACTCTGAAAATATCTCTATCAACGCACTGTATTTTTTTGTTGGTTTTGTTCATATGAACCAAAATAAAACCCCAAAACACGATCATGAAAGCAGTTTCTAGTCGTTCTAATTTCAATCTTATGCCTTTAGCTTCACAAACAAGAGAACGTTTTTGCTCAGGATTGCTCTCAATAGCAAACAAAGCATCGTGAATTTCTGGAAATGACTCTTTCAAACTTTTGCAAGCATCTGCTCGAGCTGACCAGCGTGTGTTAGATGGACTTTTGACAGTAGTTTTGTTTTTTTTTATCATTACCTAGAAGTATTTGTGCTTGTAGAGTTTCCCATCTTTGAGTTAAAGCTGTAAAAAATGTGTAAATTTCTTGAAGGAGACCAAAGAACCAACCAGCTTCTTGAGCACAATCAGCGGCACATTCCCCCACTAGGTTAAGCGAATGTGCGGAGCAGGGTATATATTCTGCTAGGGGACATAGTTCTTTTATTTTGGCCTGTAATCCATTGTAAAGGCCTGACATATTTGCGGCATTATCATACGACTGGCCTCTACAATCTAATATATTAATTTCAAACATGTCTAATGTTTGAATTATAGCATCTGCTATGTCTTGTGATTTGTGACCAACATTTGCGATAAACTTAAGGAAAAGTTCAACGGGCGTACCATTGGCTTGAATATATCGGATCACGAAATTTAATTGGTCAATGTGGGTAATATCCGGTGTTGAATTCACTATTATTGAATAATATATCTTGATTTCATCTTTTATTTGTGTTAAAATTTTGTTTGCCATCAGTTCAATAAATTCGTCACATATTGTAGAACTTAAGTAATTGGTACATCCCTTTCCCTTGCCGCCATATTCAGCAATATGTTTACTTACAAATGTATCAAACTCCGCTATGAGTTCTAGCGTCATTAAATAATTATCGTTATGAAGAGAGCCAAATTTTTCGTCATGTCCCCTAAAAGGTAAACCACGCGATGCTAAAGACTTCACAGTCGCAACTACTCGTTTCAAAACTTCACGCCAATAAGTTAACAATGTTAGATCTACGTTGCATGGGTCAAAACACATGTTTTATGTTCAAATGAGTTTTCATGGCTTTCTAATCTAATCGATGCGTTCTTCCAATCATTAAAGCCTACATCATGTTTTCCAAAGCTAGTTCCACCACCGAATAATAAACAAGGTCCATAATAAACTTTTCCTGTACTTGGAGAGAAATAAGCCTTTACTTGGACGTTTTTCTCTATTTAATAACTTTCGTTCAAACATTGTTTTTGTTGAAAAACGCGAGTTTTTGTCTTCATTTTCTGTTACTCAATGAAAAATCTGCGTTTATATTTTGATTAAAGCCATTCAGTGCAATATATTCTTGTGTTTCGTTATTGATATCCCACTTGACTGGGTCACAATCCACGATAACCAGTCTATTTTGCGACTGCCTCACAACTTCTACTGGTGACAGAGTGGGCGGCGTGGGCACAGACAATTTTTTTGGTTGTTTAGAACTAGTTGGAATTTCGCATCGAATAGGGTCGTTAGCAGAAGCACTGTGAATTGCGTTAGAAGATTCTAAATCATCACTTTGTATTTCTGAAAAAAAAAACTCAATTTGTTTCGTATGCTTTATTACGGATAATATAATAATACTAATAATACCGTTCACGGATCTGGAGGAGGGGTCCTTTTTAATGTAAAATAGTGTGTAACAATGTATAATTAATAATGTTGACATTCAATAATGACATTCAATAATAATATACTAACATAGTTATAAGTATGATGTACTAACAATGTATGGAATATTTTTTGATTCTGAAATAAATGAATAATAATAATAATAATTACACTTTGATGTTTTTCTTCTTTTTCCTTAGCCTTCCTTTTATATGCTGCACCACTAAGTTTTTTTTTCAATTCACTCATTCTTTGAACTAAAACGTAATAACTACAATAATTTAATACACATTATACACACAAATACCTACCGCTGCGAAAATGTAAACAATAGAAGCGCGCGTAACCGACGACAACCACACTGAAAGTCGTGTCACTCGTTCGCTGCTAGCCGGCCAGATGTTCGCGATCGACGCGACGAACGTGTAACATTGCAGTTGTATCTTACTATTTTAAAATAAATCAGTGTAATTTCACTGATTCAACCAATGCCTAGAAAGTTCATTGGTAAACGAGAGAAATTTTCAGTTGTTCACTGGATAAACCAGTGAATTTTGCATCCACTGATTCAATCAGTCTATCTCTGCACGCACGTGGGTATGCTTACATTGTCCCACTAAACTGTCCGAAACTTCAAACTCGCCACGAACGGAATCCGCAAAACGACCGAACGCTTGAAACTAACCACGTTAAACGGTGACTGACAGCGAGCGCGCGTTCCAGCCTCTTATTTTATTTTAATTTTTTTGAATGATATGAGAACTAGCGTTCCAGGTTTTTTTAGACAGGTGGATAAATGTAGCATATTTTTGCCAAAATATGTTAATTTTAATTTAATTATTTTCTAGGTCTAAAAACAGACGTGCGCGCGCCCCCTTGTAACCTCGCGCCCCTAGGCACGTGCCTAGTTTGCCTTAGGGATAATCCGGCTCTGGCAGCGGGGTAAATGCGTAATACACTATCACTAGGAATGGCTTTCATTTTGACAGTTCAACAACATTCATTGCGTTATTTACGTTGTTGAGCAGACAAATTTTTCGAACTCATGAAGCATGGGATCCAGGATCAAGATCCTTCAAAATGATTCAAATTGTGATTGATAGTGTGTTTTCAGTGCCGGTTTTAACATTACAGGCACCTTGAGTGGATTTTCGGCGGCGCCCCTCTCCTTTCTTGGAGAGTAGAGAGGAGCGAAAAATTTCAGCACTCCGCTTAGGTTTTCTTATGTCCATTCATAAAGAAATAGGAGTTACTTGTCGGCTTATGAAGAAAAGTTTGAGATGCAAGAGCAAGCGAAGAGATCTCAAGATTTTTTTTTGATTTTCCTACTCCAAACGAACTAAAACAAAAGTACTCTGCAGGCGCCAAAGGTGGAGGGGCGCCTAATCACCTCAGGCACCCTGGGCGGTCACCAAGCTGCGCCCTACCCTAATGCCGGCACTGTGTGTTACGTAACAAGGGTGCTGGTCTGGCATTCTATTGAAACTCCTATGATAGGCCAACTCAAGGTCAAAGTTTTACCACTTTTTTTTTTGGGGTGGGATATCATCAAATTACTTCTCCCGCTCTGGGCGGAGGAGAAGGGCGTGTCAGACTCTTACTGACTAAAACCCACCCGTGTTCCTTCAGTTGCCAGTGCGCCAGAGCCACGGTAACTCTGACTCGAACAATCCGTGACCCTGGCAGGCATCGGCAATAGTGGACCCCGTCAATGGAAAGTTTTACCACCGACGACGTACGGTCTACTGTAACAGCTCTAACTTGGAGGAGCTCTGCAGCGAAAGCTTGTCTACTTTCTACTATACCACCTATTTCTGCGTTTTGCTGTGGTCTGCTTTGAAGTGTGACTGAGGAAATACTGGCAGATTATGATAGCATAAAAAACGTTTTTTACAAAAAAACTTTTTGACAAAAAAAACAACCGACTTCCAAAAAATACACTACAAAGTGAAAAATAACTTTAATTTCGGAAGTCGGTGTCTTTGGATCTTTATTTTAGTTTTTTGCCACCGACTTCCGAGATTAAAGTTATTTTTCACTTTGTAGTGTATTTTTTGGAAGTCGGTTGTTTTTTTTGTCAAAAAGTTTTTATTTTTCACTTTTTAGTGGGTTAGATAATAATTTATCGAAGTTACAATAGCCTAATGTCAACTGCTCATCACCTTTTACAAAATATTTCGTTTCCCGATGCAAGGAATTGAGGAGTTTATTATGAGGATTTCTCTTGGTAAAAACCAGAAGAACTGGAGCTGATGGTGAAGCCACCATAAGCTCCATTTCACCATATGCATTGTGACAAGCATAACTTGCTTAGCAACCAACGAAAGAGCATTGCTAGAGATGACGCGATTACGCAACTTAAATTCAGTCTCAAATTGACGCATCAGCATGACTAGTAGGTAGTGGTTGCCCTATGAAAAACTTCAATCTTAATTGGGTATTATTTTTGTACGACCTGAATATTTTGGAATATTGAACCGTATGAAGTAAGCCCAACAAAAGGTAACTGCTGTAAATCGTTGAGGAATTCCCTCGACTGTCTATGGTCTCCATCATCAGACCTGTAATGGCACTTATAACCCATATGGGTGCAAAGTTCTCATCAATATAAATGAATTAAGTCCAAACACAAGGTCACAAGGTAGCTACTGTAAACCGTTGAGGAGTTCCCTTAACTGTCCTTCGTCTTCATCATCAGACCCCTAATGACAGTCACAACCCATCTAGGTGTAAAGTTCTCATCAATACAAATTAATCAAGCCCAAACACAAGGTAACTGCTTTAAATCGTTGAGGAATTCCTTCAACTGTCTATGGTCTCCATCATCAGACCTGTAATGGCACTTATAACCCATATGAGTGCAAAGTTATCATCAATATAAATGAATTAAAACGAATCACAAGGTAGCTACTGTAAACCGTTGAGGAGTTCCCTTAACTGTCCTTCGTCTTCATCATCAGACCCCTAATGACTGTCACAATCCTTCAGGTGTAAAGTTCTCATAAATACAAATTAATCAAGCCCAAACACAAGGTACCTGCTGTAAATCATTGAGGAATTCCCTCGACTGTCTTTCAGCTCCATCATCAGATCGATTCCAGACCTTCATTAAATTGTAGTTCTTTAAAATACTTAATGAAAAAATTAACAAACGCACTAGGCGCTCCTACGATTTTCGAAGGTTCCCCTCGATTTCTCCGAGATTCCATCATCAGATCCTGGTTTCCTTATCATGGGACCACCCTTGAGGTATGTCCTTTCTAACAAAAAAAGAATCATCCAAATCGGTTCACCCAGGAAAGAGTTATGAGCTAACACACATAAAAAAAAAAAAAAAAAAACAAAAAAAAAAAAAAAAAAAACATACAGGCGAATTGAGAACCTCCTCCTTTTTTTGAAGTCGGTTAAAAAACAACCGACTTCCAAATAAAACACTAAAAGACGTGAAAAATAACTTTAATTTTGGAAGTCGGTGTCTTTAGTTTTGTATTTTCGTTTTTGGCCACTGACTTCCAAAATTAAAGTTATTTTTCACGTCTTTTTGTGTTTTTTTTGGAAGTTGGTTGTTTTTTTGTAAAAAAGTTTTTATTTTTCACTTTTTAGTTGCGGTACCTACCCCACACAAATTCGTATACCACTACTTGGTGTGTAAATAACAGTGACAGGAAATTATTAACACATCATCCATATAAACTAAGTGGAAAAAATATGCAGTATTAAAGATAACTCAAAAACTACTGGTCAGACCTTAATCAAATTTAAATGGGACCACATGTGAAGCCCCACCTATCAACTAAAAAAAGAATCATCCAAATCGGTTTACCCAGAAAAAAGTTCTGAGCTAACACTCATAAAAAAAAAAAACATACAGACGAATTGAGAACCTCCTCCTTTTTGTGAAGTCGGTTAAAAATAGTATTGGTTGGGCAGTATTAAATTAGGTTATATCATTATTATTAGGTCTATTGCTTTTATAAATAGGTCCGAATAATTATATTTTTTTGTTATAAAATATTTACAAAATGGTGTCGGTATATAGCAGCCCGGTGAACTTTTAAAAAGGCTAATTAATGTCGCCAGCAGTATAGATACTCACATGTGAACAATTATTAAGCCAGAAGCCAGAGAGAAGAATTTTGATGAACCACTGTAATGTCATTGTCTATAAAGTAGTTCTATACGGGTTCACTGTTATACCAGTAGATTTGATGTAGACTGAAATAGTGCCATTACTTGAACGCAATTTTGGGGATCCTTTTGCAAAACAATAAAACCCATTTCTGAATTTTTGTACAACTTGCGTCTTTTCCGCAATTAGTTTATAAAAAGGACCGTTATTTACTATACTATCAGTGTAGTGTAGTCAAGTACAGTAGCCATCAAATATATCTGTACACTTTAGGATGGTCAAAAACTTCAGAAAACGCACTAATATCTTTTTTATGGGTGATGATTTTTAACAATATTGTTTTCTTATTTTCAGTATTTTTTGCACCAACCATACAATGCCGTACAAAATAGTGCAGACGATAGATAGAGAGAAAACAATACTTTTTATTGTACCTTCTTTGTGTATGGAAAATGGTAACTTGTGGTGGCCGCCTAAAAAGACACAGTACAAATTAATGAATGATGAGCAATCTAAGCCCGATAAAAAAGAATGGAGATTAATGGAAAGCTTTTTATAAAGGAACAATATTCCAACAATTCAGCTTGCCGAATGTGAATGATCAATAATGGAAGTAAATTCAGATACAGACGTTAATGACTCAAGCATGTTTGCTCCCCGGACAGATCTTTTAACGCTATTTGATTAATATTCCTTTCAATAGCCCATCTTCTTAAAACATATTTATCAATATCACTGTCATCTTCATTTTCGTCGGAGCTGTCAAGTTTTACATTTTCAGCATCAAGCGGACAGGAATAAACACGATTTTATTGAATGTTCTCATTATTCACACTAAAAGATTTTTCAAAACACGAGGATTCCGTATCGTGTGTATTTCCAATGTAGACAGGTACTACTAGATTTTGGTAACCTACGGAACCTTCTTTAACACGAATTGTTTTGTGGTGCATTGATCGGATTCGAAGACATCATAATTCTTGCAAGTCCTTTTATATTTTTTGCCTGATTCCTCCGGTTCTTACTCTTATTTTAAACATTTTCAAAATTTTGTGAAAAAAAATACTTCATTTATTTTTACCTATATTAAATAACAAGTACAATGAAATCTAAATGCTATTGTAGACCCTAAGGCACTAAAAACAGCTGAAAGCTGTACCTATAGCGGATTTACGTAGCATTATAATGGCTCATTTTTATGCTATTAAACAGCATTAAGCGTTTATTTACTACTTAAAAATGCTATTGTAGATCTATATGCACTAAAAACAGCTGAAAGCTGTATAGCTACGTTGTGGTTTGCTACACTAAAATTAAAAGCTTTACAAAACCATTTTGATATGCCATTATCCAACTGCCAATTTTGAAATGCCAATATAAAGCGTCAAGATGCTCGGTGAACATAATTATAAGAGTTTATACGGACCTTAAGTTATACATAAGTTTATTATTCGTATGTTAAAATGATTCCTGTGTTACTTGGGTGCGTCGTTGGTCTAGTGTTCACAAGTGCTACGGCTGAGCATGGGGTCCTGGGTTCGATTCCCGGATCGGGCAAGTGTTATTGTGTTTTCCATCTAGAATTTCTCAGTAGCAGCCCGGAGTCTGGATTTGTACCCGCTTGAAGGCAATAGGCTCGCCACCTGTTACAGAGGACTTAAGCAGAACTGGCGAAATGTGAGTGTACTATAAGTGCACGTCTGCCTTACCCTGCAGGGACCACCGGCGTGATGTTATGTATATATATATATTATGATATTTCAGCTTTGCCTCAGAAATGGCATGCACCTGCAATGCCTCTGGTATTGGAAATGTCCAAAGGTGGCCACTTATCATCAGGTGGACACGGCCACTCGATTTCTCCACGTATTAACACCAAAAGTGCTCATGTATTTAAGTTTGAGCGATATTAATAATCGAGCCTCATAGTCTGCCTACTAGTCTTTGACATTACTTTTGTAGAACTTTTGTAGACTTTTGTAGACAACACACCACCAACACACAATTTCCATATTTTTTTTGTAGGAATTGTTCGACTACAGTCGCGTCGGGCCTGTCTGCGGGAGCCTGTCATTACTTATGGCTTCCTACTTGCACCAAACATCAAACACCGCTTTAACAAACCATATAAAAACTTCCAATCTATTTTTTATGAGTAGTTAACGAACAAATAAGAAATTAGTACCCCGATTATAAGTAATCGGGGTACTTAAGGAAACATAAATTAATTGCTGTGCACATAAGTGTGCACAGCAATTAATTTATGTTTCCTTAAAGCGGTATATTATAGTTATAGTTAAGTCGCCAATGGCGGTATAATTCAAGCAGTGGTCAGTGGTTTACAAGTCATGCGCGATTTGCGAGAGCGGGATAATGAGGTAAGAGCGATCGTCCAGTTTAGAATTACACGCCCCTCCACTGCTTGCTGCACAATTCAAATGTTTGTATAGAAATTTTAGTGGAGGGGCGTGCAGTTACAAGTTAGACGATCTCTATCTATCTATCTATTGAAAGCGCTTGGGGTCATAAAACTTTGCCAATATGGCTGGTAGTTCTTGGTTACAAACGCGGGAGGCCGATTTTTTGGAAATGATGAAATGAGTGTACAAATCAATTTATTTATGGTAATGTATGTTTATTTATTTATTACGTTATCTATGTGTGTATTTATTGAAAGTTGTACGTGGATGCAAAGACGATAAAGATTTCATTTCTTTTCATTTCAAATGCAACAACGTCAACGCACACGTCTTAATAAACTGACCGATTGTAGGATCTACAAAAAGTATGCCGTGTGCGAGCGTGCTTAAGAGTGGAAATGACGTTGGTAATAGTTCAATTATTGCAACGGAAGTAGGGTTATCACATATATTTAGCTTTTACTTGGACCAGTTGAATGATTAGTTTTATAGACGATTTACAATTATTTGTAGGCATTATTTTCCCATCCAATAATTTTTATTTTCCCCCTAAATGCAGCGGACCCTATCAGAATAGACAGACACTTATTTTTAAATGTCGCAGCATCATGCTGAGATAGGGGCCGTTTGGCCTCGTACAGGAGTTTCTGTTGTTATTTTCATTTTACTTTTGTTTTTTTTTGTTTTTATGAGTTTAGTTTGTGATAATCCTGTGCGAGTCCCAATAAATACTTTTTCATTCTTTCTTTCTAAAGACTACCGCAACGTCTTATAACTTGAACCACACCACAAAACAGCAGTCAAATATTATCTATTAGTAGTCAGAAAAGGAATTAATAAAGGAAAGCTCTTTAATAACGACACGCATATATTTCTTATAGTGTCCGCTTTTAGATACAACAACTTTTGTTTTTGTTGTAATTTATAAGAATCATCATTCATTTGCTCTCGGAAACATGTTATTTAATACGTTTCCTACTGCAGTTTAATGCCACTGCCCCGAGACTAATGAGAACAGTAATTTAATAACATTAATATTAAAATCATAAAAGTTACAACGAAAATGATTCAGATTGTGATAGATAGTGTGTTACGTAATTAGGGTGTAGGTGGTCGAGAGATTGGCTTCTGTGACAAAGATTCGAGCACTTCAGGTCCGATACCCGCTCGAAAAAAATACTTTGTATTACTACGGTCTAGACACACTCTCTATCAAATCAAATTATTCTAATTTACATAAACCTACATGGGCATTTAGAAAACGTCAGTAGCTAGGTGCACGATTCCAATTCCTATGGAGAAGAGCCGGCCAGAAACTCCACGGTTACTCTTTTAAAAGTAATTTGGTTTTTACAATGTTTTCAAATTACAGGGTTTATAGGTATGGGAAGACAGTGAAGTATATACTATGAATACTATGGCCTATAGCTACGGAGAGTACAATCCAGATAGGGCGAAATCACACGATGCGTTTTCGGCGTGTTGCGATGCCCGAGCGGTGACGCTGCGTCATCCTACATACAAACCACAGTGCCATGACTACAGAACATAATATACCCTAAGCTAAAGGGCCCTGACATGCAACACGGAGCGTTGCGACGACGTGCGGCGACGCAACACACGCTGAGTGGACAAGGGGACTAGAGAGACGAAGCGGGGAGGGATGTTGCCAAGCATCAGCGTTGTATGCACAGTGTTATTTGTACTATATACCTAAAGGACTGACATACCCAACACCGAGCTGCTGCGAGTCTGCGACGTCGTTGTAAGCGATGTTGCGTTGCGACACCACATTGCCCGTGTGGTACTCAGTGCTTTGAAATCTTAAGGGCTCGTTCAGACGACACGCGCTCGCTAAGCGCACGCCACGCGCGCCTGAACCCGCGTCTTACTCGCTTTGAAATTTGTTGTATATAATTTGATTCTTATGACACATCAATAGATCTCAATTTGCATTTATCGAAATCCAACCGCACACGCCACGCGCCCGCGCTGCACCTACCCCGAATACGCCTTGCGCCCGCGCTTCGGCTAATGGCGCATTGACTGTGATCAAGTTTAGTCGCGTGGCGTGTTTTTTTGATGAAAAAAACTGGCCAAGTGCGTGTCGGGCCACGCACAGTGTAAGGTTCCGTAGTAGCCCGTTATCTTAATATAGTACGATTCTGTTGTTCTTTATTCTGAATATAATAAAAACCGTTACCCGTTGGTACAGCGCCATCTAGCGGCAGTATTGTGAAACTTATGATAATTTATTATGGTTTTTTTGTTTTTTTATTTCATATTTTGTTTTTCAATGCAAGTCTTTACCCGTTATAAACAAGCAATTATTTCATCTTAGTCACTTTAAAGGATTAATGCTAAGCATTTTGTATTTGGTACCAACTTATCCAACACCCAAGTTCAACGACTATTACTGTTAAACTAATAAACTTATCTTAACCGCTATAATTTTCCTTTAAAGTTCATGAAATGCACTATCATCGTGAATTTTACATGCACATGTCGGGGAGCTACCCTAAAAAAAATATTGTCCAAAATTTTATTTTACCACTTTGTCGGCGTAATTGATATACACACTCCTACAAAATTACAGCTTTCTAGTACTAACGGTCTCTTAGCAAAACCTCGGACAGACAGACGGACATGATGAAACTATGAGGGTTCCTTGTCAGAACTACGGAACTCTAAAAATGATGGATAACCGAAGTAGTCCAGTCACTAGTAGTATAAGCGCGTGCGAGGCGTGAGCTGATTTTGCGCGTAGCGAGCGCAGGTGTAAGTCGAGCACAACGCGTGTGCGGGTCCTGTGGGTTGTCGGTACGGGTTATCTGAACACGGCCTAATGGTGCGACGACGGAACGCACCGGCAACGCCCGTGTGGCCTCACTATTAGCACAGTATAAAGTGCTATTAGGTAGTGTAAACGTAACGCAGCCACGACCGACGCAGAAGAAATGACTAAGTAGTGTAGGAAAACAATACAAATCTCAAAAAAAATAAAACTGCAACAAAAATTCAGTACCTACTTAATATTTTTATCACTTAGGTACAATCATATTCCTGTGCCAATAAAGAGTAATCTTACACGTGGCACGCGGTTCCCATGCATTAGTGAGCTGCACTTATCAGTTTCCTCGATATGGTAATACCCTTGCAGTCTGTGTGGAACGTGGGTAGGTCGGTACCTTATTATTATTCTTCTCAATCGCATGGTCTTTACCTAAGTGCCTATGTTTTATACCTTTTTATCTATTCTGCTATGTACTTTAGTAACCGGCCGCGGTCGTAGATAAATATCGCACAAAAAGTAATTTAGTAAAGTAATGTAAAAAAAAAAATGTTTCTAAAGGACCAAAGGAGCGCACACGGGATGACCGCTAATTGTGTACTAATTGCTAAGATAATATTAATTAATGAAGTTACATAAAAATGCTTAGTCGTCGAAAGTGTATGGTTTCACCGTACAGTAGGCATGATAAATAATTTGGGTGCCGAGATGGGACTAAACCTATCTTTCTGACTGACCAACTCCTTCGACAATACAAAAGTCTCTGTAAATGGTTTAATTGAAATAAATGCTTTGGGTTTGAGTTAACTTAAGTTTTAGAAAAAAAGGGTGTGTGACCACATGATAGATCAAAGTAGTGAAAACTTACGACTGGGGCCGAGTATATAAAAGTACCTACTATGTGGTATACATACGCGATTCTGCGTCACGACAAAAACCCGAGCGGGACGGTTCAGAGGGCCTAGACAATTGGCGATAGCTTTCAAAACGTTTAGAATTTTTACGACATTCAACAGGATTGATATAAGGTTTTCGGTAGCTTATCTCAATGTTATACATTTTCGACTTTTCCATCATCATAATCGCTGATAGGATGTCACTTTGACTAGGACCTCAGTTTCGTTCTCTGGTCAGAAAGAGCGCAAAGAAGTTTTCACTACAAAACTCTGCATTGTAAAGTTTCGTCTCTGTCAGTAACTCCTGTGAGTCTCTTCCTAGAAGCTCGATGAGCCGTGTTTACGCCTTGGTAGTTGGGTCCTGTAATATGAAGCTCGTGGTAAATACAGTGCTTCTAGGATCTTTTGGCGCTCGTATGACGTTGACATGGGGGCAATATTAGCCTATAATGTTCCCAGTGCTGGGACACAGGCCTTCTTTATGTGAGAGGGAGTGGACCGAAATCTACCACGCGAGCCCAGTGCGGGTTGGTGTATGTCACATGTCTTCGATTTTTTGGTTCTAGGATATGCCGGTTTCCATACGATGTTTTCCTTCACCGTTTTGAAAGCAGTGGTGATGAAATAATTTACACAAAGTAAAGGGCCTGTCTGGGTTCGAACCTACACCTACAAGTCGTAAGTTGCGGCCGTTACCACTGGGCCACCACTGCTTCCATGGGGGCGTTGTTGGTAAACATTTATGGAAATTGTTTACAACAAGATATCAGCTTTAGTTCCGATTTTGGCAGCCTTGCAGCCCAGTATTTCCCACGAGCATCATATTACTGTACCCAACTGTATATAGGACGCCCTAGAAGAACAAACAAGTAAACGACAAGTAATGTTGTTCAAAAAGGTCAGGTGCGTGGTACTTAAATTACCCGCACGTGTTGCGCGTGTAAGATCATAATGTGTGAACGTTCATACATTTTGGCAGCATGTTGGTATCGTCTAACCATTGCAAGCGTGGAGTTTTCTTCATTTGTTTATAGGGGCTTTTACGCATAGCGTATGTCAGTCCCATCGTATCCTAAACAATACTACTAAAAAAAAAAAGAAGAAATTCAAGGCATTTATTTCAATTAAACCATTTACAGGCACTTTTGAATTGTCAAAGACTCGGTCAGTTAGTCAGAAAGTTGAAGCTAGTTGCCCATTCCAAAACGTAGATCTCTACGGAGGAGAACGGGCAAGAAACTCCAAGGACACTCTTTTTAAATCAAGATATTACAAAATCCTTGGTACATTATTATTGTTGCTTCTGTATGTGAGAAAAAGGTGAAAAAAAACTATATTAAAAAAGAGGCAATTAAGAGATGACCAGTCTCAACTGACGGCGCCCGTTCACGAACATGATGCGTGGTTCAGCACCATCCAGCTCAACCATTTTGTAGGGAACCGAATGATCGAACACACGCACCACCAACAGGCATGACATAGTCTCAACTGCAATGCTTTCAAGTCAACATACATAATAAAAATAATGATATAATAAACGAATCCATGGTACACACATTTACAAAATTTAAAAAATGCTTCTAAATTATACAAAACTATAGTTTGCTATGTGTTTGAGCGATGAATAAAATTTTACTACCAAAAAGAAAAGACAATCATTAAAATATCTATTGGCGTATTCAATATTAAAACATATTTTATAAAAAAAAACAAACATTAAGTTCGCAATGTCAGAAAAAATAAAAGGGAAATTAAAAAAGAAGTATCTCTTCCAAACAATAAAATTTTAACTAGTGCGCCCAAGTGGCTGTGGAGCAGGACCAGCATTAAGCCAAGCATTTTTATCTACGACATAATCATTGAACTTATAATATGCTTGTCTACACACAGTGTGTGTTCTTCTGTCTTGTTCTTCTCATTTAGTTGAAGAATGTCGAGTGGTATTTTATTAGAACATTTTACACAGTACCCCTTAAAAGAAGTATGTACTTTAGACAACCTGAAACGTGGTTGATCTAATTTGTTCCTATTTCTAGTGTTGAAATTATGCCTGTCTCTTATCTTGCTAAAAAAATGTAGATTTTTTCGTACATACATAATGTTTTCATAATTATATATATATTGACAAGGTACCGTCATGATGTTAATTTTTTTAAACAGTTCCGTTAAGGATTCGCGTTTGCGGAGGTTGTGGATGGCTCTGACAGCCCTCTTTTGCAGAGTAGAGATAGAATCAATATCTGTAGCCCGTCCCCACAGTAGAATACCGTAAGACATGATGCTATGAAAGTAACTAAAATATATTAGTCTCGCGGTATCCACGTCTGTTAATTGACGCATTTTCCAAACAGCGTAAGCGGCTGAGATTAGCCGCCCTGCAAGTGATGTTAAGTGAGGACCCCACTGTAGCTTTGAATCAAGCGTGATCCCCAGGAAAACCGTTTTTTCGACGAATTCTAGTTAGACCACTAAACCAAAAACCAGCCAAATGCGAGTCGGACTCGTGCACGAAGAGATCCGTACCATTATCTATAAAAACGGCAAAAATATCATGACTGTTTTATGGGAGCCCCCTTAAATATTTATTTTGTTCTGTTTTTTAGTATTTGTTGTTATGGCGGCAACAGAAATACATCATCTGTGAAAATTCCAACTTTCTAACTATCACGGTTCATGAGATACAGCCTGGTCACAGACAGACGGACGGACAGCGGAGTCTTAGTAATAGGGTCCCGTTTTACCCTTTGGGTACGGAACCCTAAAAATGAAATGCTGTTCGTTGGTAAGCGCATCACTTGAGAACGGCTGGACTGATTTGGATATTTTTTGTTTCAAAGTGTTCGTAATAGTCTGAATAAGGAATAAACGAAAAAAATATTGTAAAAGCTTTCCGGAAAATTGGAAATTCGGGATAAACTGCAGTGGTTTTTTTCTATGGTATATATATTTTGTATCAATGATTGAAATTTGGGCAGGACAACGTGTCATGTTAGCTAGTTAACAAATAAAAGAACAACACCGAACTTTATATACAAAATGTATTAAATTTAAAACTTCAACTTAGATTCGTGTAAAGTCAATAACTTATCGACTTCCTGTGCCCTTTCTTTTAGCGTCACCATTTCTTCATCAGACAACACATCACTTTTCTTGCCAGCATTCTTGATTAAAAAGTGTTGTATGAAGAGTCGTATGCTCTCCCTGAACATGTGGAGTTTGGGCGGCTTCGAGATGCGGTTGAAGACTTCCAGTGAGGAATGGAAGTCGGTGTTCATGATAATGGAGAGGAGAATCTGACGCATGAAGCGGACTGAGTGTTTGTTTAGTTCGGAGAATTGGATTACCTGGGGATAGAAAGATTTTATGAATATCTTATGATTACTAGACTATTTTAACAAAATTAAAGTTAAGCTTTTGTTCATGAAGAAATATGAAAAATAAATAAAACTTCGTTTCGGCACGTAAATGTAGCTGAAAACCAGCTAAAGAGCTGAGATGAAAAAACATTTTCCGAAAATAAAAATATTCAGCCCCTCGTACGCCTTCCAAAAGACCTGTATCCATGGTCTCGAGATTTGCAAATATACAAATAATATTATAATGAGGTACAATTGTTTGTTTGTAAGTTTGTATGTGCGGGTAACCTATAAGCTGGAACTGAACTGTTTGCATTTGATAGCTCAGTTCTTGAGAAAGGCTATTGGCGATTAAACATCACGCTGACCCTTATGAGTCATGCAAAAATAAAATAAAAGTTTGAAAGAACGCTAAGCAAAAACGAAGTGATAGCGCGGGCAGGTGATGTGATGCGACGACGGGGTGGGTAGGGAGAACAAGAAATTTACGTGGGCGAAGTCGAAGGCACAAGCTAGTTTTTACACAATGTAAATTTCTTACCTGTGGCATATAAAAAAAATGAAGCAACAAATGACATGCATCGTCTAAATGCTGTTTAGACGGGGCAACTTTTATTGTTACTTCAACTTATGATATGCCACAGGGAATTAAATCGCACCGTGTAAACCAAGTTTTAGATGACAGAATTTCGTTTACTAAATGAAATGAAATGCTGTTTACTTCTGTAAGTAGATCTTCTAAGACACTTTTACAAGTAAATTTAAGTCAATATTTTAAAACTAGATGGTGCCGGCATTACTTAGCTGACTGATCTCTAAGAAGAAATGCCGAAACAAACTCAGAGGTCATGGTCTCTTTTAAAGTCTAAACATTTTTACTGAAGTACCTATGTCTTTACTCCTCAAACTTTTAGTTGATCCTTACCTTCAACACAGAAAGCGGGAGTCCCTTCTCCATGATGAGATGTATGAGGAACTGCGCCAGATTCGTCATGCACTGCTTGGATATGGTGTCCAGCTCCTTTATCTTATCCCACACTGAGAACTGGATTGATAGCTGCAGGAAAACAATTCATTTTATATTATTCAGTTTAGAAGGTATTGTAGTGCAAAAAAAATTGGAACATCCAAAAGTGCACGCCTCATAATCTCATTCAATTCTATAAAAAATATACAACGAACGAAATGTCCAGTCGTATTTTTATATAACTAATTACAATTAAACTACATTGAATTAGACCGTGATCTTCCAAAGGACTTGGTTTTCGATAAAACTAAAGCGTTTAAAAAAAGTGGACACGATTAGTTAAGTTTTTCGGGAGTTATCGTGACCACGCCAGGATCCATACACACAGACACACAGACGTATACAGAATATTTTTTTTTAAACAGTTTTTGTCATTATTTTAAATAGCAAAATGTCTTTTGAAAATAACATGAGTGTTGAAACTAGTGTTTTTTTCTTGACGTTTGTGTGTGAATATTAATCTACAAGTGCGATATAAAGTAAATAGAGACATTTTTAGTTCAAGGAATTTCTTGTTTATTGTAAGGCGAGAGTAGAGCACTACCTCACGCGCTTCGCTTATGAGGCGTGCAAAAATGTCTGCACGAGCGGTGATACTTAAATTGCGTCCTAGGAAGCCCCCGGCTAATTTTCATGAGATACGAGAGAAAAAGGGGAGGGGGGGTGTTAAAATACCCTAGCTAGAATGATCGCCTTGTTTGCGTGCAAAAACACAAAAATAGCATTAAGGAAAACACATTAAGTGAAATTGTAAAAAAATACCTCAGGGAAAGGAACCAAAATACATCGTAGCGAATCACCTACCGGAATGAGTTCCGGTAGCTTCTATTTATTCCTGATAATCTTACAAGTCCGATTTGACAGCTGTCAAAATACTTTATGTAGTGATGGGAAAACCTCATTGGTTGCTTTTAAAACCGATTCTCGATACATATCTATTCATCATACTTAGAGTTTGTAATCGACCATTTATCTACATTGCTTAAAACTGATTCTGGAGGCATATAGTTTTATTACACGTATGAGTTTGTAATATTTAACAGTTACCTATTATATAAATCCCAACTAAGTTTAAATTTGGGCGAGTTTCAAAGCCAATCCAAGACATTCGTTCGACAGACCTACTGTTTTTTTTTTCCGCTTTTTGGGTGTGTGAAGTACATTGTCTTCACAGCCAGAAGGCCCGTGCTTTTCCTTTAATTTATGTCCAACTGTTTTGTGCCAAGTCCAACGGCTTGTGCGACTCGTTCTTGAACTTGGGTAACTTCTTAAAGAGGCCTTCTATTTGCTGACTCTCGCCGCGAACTTGCCATTCAACTTTGAATCTTAGGCACGTAGTAATTGTGGTCAGTATCGCATTGCTTCTACCCCAGCCCTGCATAGTATGGGTTATATATCTATAGACAACAAGCTAACATGTGTTTCTTTGCCATTCAACTTGGAACCTTACGCACCTGATATTTCCTATTAGTATCGCTGTTATCGCATAGCTTCTGCCCTAACAACATGACGTGTATGCTTGCTATTCAACTTTAAGCCTGCTTACCTGGTATTTGCGGTCAGTATCGCATAGCTTCTGTCCCAGCACTGCATAGTACGGATTGTAAGTCTTCTCTTGAAGACAGCACGCTAAGAGTACGTGTATGATCTCTCTCTCTTGTTGTCCTTTTAGACCCAAGTGTTGGAGTTTCTCGAAGGCGTCCATATAGTCCTGGCGAGAGGAAGAATGAAAAATATAGATTAAAATATGTTATTTTTGTTATTTATATATACATAAGTCTCGATTGAATTTATGATTAGTATAGGTCAAGCCAGGCTTTTCTGCTTGTATGAAAATACTGCTAAAGTAAAAAAAATGGCTGTTGTGCGTGAGCTCTTAGTGAAAAGCTTGTCTGGTAAAGTATTACCACTATGCTCATGTCTGTCACCAGCCTTGCTGTTATGGTTGATAAAAATGATGTTTTTTTTTTGACTATCAAAACCGTCGGTTTTTATTTATTTAAATCGGATTTTTTTTATTTTAATCAGACTTTTTTTTGTTTTAAATCAGACTATCTTATTTAAATAAGACTTGTTTTGATTTGAATAATAATTTAATCGCTTTTAATTTGGTATGCAGTTTTAAGATTGTCAGCTTAAGAAAAACACTAACATTGTGGTTTATAATCATTTAAATTAACTGAAAATCAACGTAATATTAAACAAAAAATATAACTAAAGCCGTGCGTGAAATCAACTCATTTTGGACCATTTGTGATCAAAATTGTCCAAAATGATTGATCTTTGCGAGAAAGGGAAAATAAATAATATAAAATTATTTTTATTGTAAGAGGGAAGTTCTAATTCTTGAATGTGGCTGCAAGGGTTTTTATTAATTCTCGCTACTATGCCCATTATTTCTTTATTATAAAGTCTCATCTTCTGCTTGCGCGCCAGTTCCAGAAGCTTCTGGTTTGTAGATGTTAGCACTATGTTACTAGCGTCTCTAAATAAGAAGAGATTCCATACCTCAGCCGCCATTATAACACAGAAGATGCTCCG
Source organism: Griposia aprilina (assembly GCA_916610205.1). Taxonomy (NCBI): domain Eukaryota; kingdom Metazoa; phylum Arthropoda; class Insecta; order Lepidoptera; family Noctuidae; genus Griposia; species Griposia aprilina. Next base: position 19,510,505 of record OU744302.1, on the reverse strand, counting down.
TCTCACATCGGTGTTCATCCTCTGCTTGCGCGCTAGTTCCAGAAGCTTCTGGTCGGTAGATGGCAGCACTGTGGCAGAAGGCTTCTCTTCTGGTCGCGTCATATTGCCTTCCCATGCTGAACCTACTACCCACCACTTGCCGCGCTCGTCCGCTGGTTAAGAAAATGACAGTTTTGCAAGGTGAAAAACTAATTGTAATAGTAGTAGCCATATCGATATGTCAGTAGAAATTTTATCGAGTATTGATAGCTATAATTTAAATAATAACTTTTTTTATGGTGTGCTTATTAAAGAGTATTCTATTATATTCTATAATTTTCCTTTGATGACAGTTCTTCAGAGTTAAATAAATAGGTACGTTGTTGAGTTTCTTTACATAAATTCTCTTTATCTACGTTTCGATATTTTTCATTCGATACCGGAAACCGAAAAGGAACCGATCAACCGAATCCTAGAAACTTATTAATCTCAAACTTCCTTCTACTATTCCCACAATATAATTTCTTCTTGGATGAGTGGCAACTTATCGCCAACCTTTGGAATTCTAGGTGTACCATAGTGACATTTTAATTTACCTAACTTTCTAGCCTAACTTTTTTTCTTTCCTGTATTTTATTGTCTAGTTATCCGTGTTTTCACAATAAGAAAGATATTACATTTAATCAAAAAAATACAATTACTTTCTAGTAGGTGAACCAACAATTTCATAAAATAAAAATGGCCCTCTTTCATCTCATTAAGCTATGGAGTTACCATGCTTACCTTTCAATAGATCCTCGAGCCTAATATTTAGAGGTGTGATGTAGTTTCCTTTCCTGACGACGCTTCTGCTCATCTTCTTTAGGTGTTCGCAGTACGTCGGGTCGTAGTTCGGTATCTTCGTCAAGTTGTTGTTCTTCACAGCCATTAGAACTTCTAGTAAAAACTTTATACGGGATCTGTGAAAAGTATACAAATGAGTGAAATTAACCCATTGATGGACTCTGAACGAGACACAATTTTACGTCTGGGGGCATTTAGTGTCCCAGACATTTCAGACCGAGATTTTAAGGAGTTTGTTATGCTACTGTGCTGAGATTTCCTTTGATATCTGTGACAGAATTATGTAGCCAAAACTAGACCACCTTATAAAGCTTATAGATTCAGTAAGCCACGATGGCAATCTACAAGTAGCGACTGTCGAAAGATTGAACCAAAATACAACCCCTGGGAATCAGGAATGGATGTTGATGAGCACAGAAATAACACATAGATACCTTTCATTGAAGATTCCACAGGAATTCAAAGTCAAGATAAAGCGAGTAACCGAATAAAACCTTGGCAGAAACAAAGATGAGCAAAAACTATAATAATTATGTCTCTTACCCAGTAGCCGAATCCTCAGTCAACTTAGCGACTCGTCCCTGCGTGTCGTGTATAAAGTTCTTCAAAGCTAACGGCTCTTCCTTCCTCAGTACGCCGCCGACGCTCCGCAACGCAACCAGTACGCAATCTATGTTCTTCTCTGATATCGTGTCGAGTAAGCGGGTTAGGATGTCGTAGAGGAGAGTCGCGTGGTAGATCTGGAATGGGGTTAGAAGATTTTATTAAGGGATTTGTTTAGAAAGATGTGGATAATATTTAACGTGAGGGTATTGCATGATTTCCGGGAGAGAATTTTTTTTCTTCCTAGTTAAATGATTACTTATTCAAGAGAACTTTTTAACAACATTCTGTGACCATCAAAATCTTTGCCAAGAATTGAAATTATGTCGGTTTTTATGTTCCCTCTCTGTCTCCCTCACTATTCTGAGCAATGACTGCAAGGCTTAGGTTAGGCTGTATGAGCAATATTTGCTTTAACTGTAACATCGCCATTGCCCACAATACCATTTCTCGATTGATATGTCAAGGCTCAAAGCATTGCGTTGGTATTTTTTTTTTTTAAAGAATGGCATTTATTGTTGTGTCACATGAATTTTAAACTAGTCGACAAAAGCTGAAATAAACACGGCTAACAATAGACTTTACCTTAAAACTGTACAAATGCGCTAAGCACGAAACTAAATTGTCAAGCGTTTTGTCTGCTACGGGCTGTGGACTCTCCATCATATTGTCAAACTTTTTGACCAGATCCTGTAGGAAGTGGGCCCCTGAAACAAAATATGAAACATAAGTAGATAAAAATCGAAGCCACAGACACAACAAGACCCGTTCAATAATAGGGTTTTCTTCTTTCGTACGGCGAACGTAATAAGAATAGCTCATGCAGGGGTAACCCCGGTCACTCATATGCGCGCAAATATTCGTTCGAGGTTCGCGCACTTTGATGTGCGTCAAAAACCGACGAGGCTTGGAAAACCGTGAATGTGGTAAAAACTGTGCATTATTCATTTGCGAATGTCGTCCTACACTTGCGGGTTCGCGTATTCGTGCGAATGTGAGTGACTGGCATAATAATATTAAATAGCCAGCAATGTGGGGCTGACTGATCAGGTTCCTGTTATCAGAGTGCAAAAATATGACCATCCTCCTGGAAACCTCGATTGAAGACAAAGACTCATCAGTCATCAGTCTCCTGCCCTTTTCCCCATTTATTTGGGGTCGGCGCAGCATGTAGTTTTCTTCCATACTTCTCTAATAAACGTCATCTCGGTAGTCACTCCCTTTCTAACCATATCATCATGGACACAGTCCATCCATCATTTTTGGTCTTCCCCTACTCTTATAGCCTTCGACGTTTATACTTAAAACTTTCTTAAAGACATTTTCCTCATCCCCCCGCATCACATGCCCATACCATGACAACCGATTTCCACACAACTTTTCAGTTACCTGTGCCACTTTCCGATATCCTCTTATGTACTTTCATCAGTATGTTGCAAAATATTCAAAAACCTTTAAAAGTGTGTGCAAAATAGCTAAAGCTCTTTAGATTAGCAATAAAATAAAATTTGCTGGTGATAAAATAAAAACTATCTGGCACATAATAAATAATGAAAGAGGTGGGAAAAAACAGCGAAATACTGAATTTAATTTAGAGACTACACATGGCCCCATCAACTCAGATGTAGAATCCCTTAAAACTACTGAAGCTTTAAATTCCTCACTCAAGCTGTTATAAAAACTTCTTTTCTTTTAAGTTAACCTACACTGTCCCTCTTCTGAGCAAGGGCCTCCCCCAAATCCTTCCAGGCATCTTTTTCTAGAGCCACCTCGATCCAACCCTTGCGGTACGCGTCTAGTTCATCTCGCCACCTCTTCCTGGGCTAGCCTCGGCGGCGCCGTCCATCCTCAGGCACCCACCGTGTGTAGACTGTTGCCCAGCGGTCACTGTGCATGCGGCTGACGTGACCCGTTTTTCTTTTTAAAGATCTTAAAATTAAATCAACAGAACATCTCTCGGGCATGTCTGTAAAAGTCTGTAGATCTCTCATCGAAACCATTGCGCTCTATTTAGCTTTCATATTTAACACCAGTGTAGACCAAGGAGTCTTTCCCGATCTTATGAAACACAGTAAAGTAGTTCCATTGTTTACATCCGGTGATAATAAAGAATCCAACAATTATAGGCCTGTGTCAATTCTGCCTAGTTGTAGTTTGTGTTGTGTGTAGTTGATGCTCAATCAAATGTTTCGTCACTTTAATAAAAGTTCCATCGTTCATGAACAACAGAACGGTTTCACCAAAGGGCGTTGTACCACTGAAGCCGGTGTCACCCTAATAAAGAACATTTTTAAAGGCTGGGAAGAAGCACAAGATGCCATTGAAGTTTTTTGCGACCTCACTAAGGCGTTCGATTGCGTAAACCATGTGACACTTTTGCTGAAACTAGAGCACTATGGGATTAGGAATTCAGCTCTGATTTCTGATTTCATATCTGAAAGACAAAGGTTAAAGTTCAAGTAAACGGCATAAACTCATTAGGGCCTGAAATGACAGTGGGCGTTCCTCAAGGTTCGATATTAGGTGCATTCCTCTTTTTAGTTTACATTAATGATTTACCCTAATTACTTCAAAATCAAACGAAGATGTTGTTATTTGCAAATGACACATTATTGATCTTTAAAATGACTGACGGTCACACAATCTTGATGACGCGAATAACTCTATTTTTCAGGCCCAATATTGGTTAACTGTTAATAATTTGGGACGAAATTAAAAAAAAAAAAAACATTAGATTTAAATTACTTAATGTTAGAAGTTGTGAATGTGACATCATATTGAATGGAGAAAATCTAGAATGTATTATTCAAACGGCTTTCCTGGGAATCCCGCTAGACGAGAAATTACAATGGGGACCTCATATAACATCCCTTGTGGAGCGGCTAGGCTCGGCCGCTAATGCTGTTAGTAAGATAAGACAGTTCACAGATGTAGAAACCGCGTCTTTGGTGTATTGGTGTATTGGTGCTACTTCCACAGCATTATGTTACATGGCATTTTACTGTGGGATCGGGCTGCTGACATTGAATCCATTTTTATTTTGCAAAAGAGAACTGATAGAGCCATTGACAATCCACCTCGCCGGAAATAATATTATAACTATTTAAAAATAATATTATGACGGTCCCGTGCCAATTCATTTATGAAAAACATATGTATACAAGAAAAATCTACATCTTTTTAATAAAATAAGTAATAGACATAATTTTAATACTAGAAATAAAGTTAAAATACATCAACCAGTTTTCAGATTATCTAAAGTAGGTACCCACATACATCTTTTATGGGGTACTGTGTTAAATGTTACAACAAAATACCTTGTGAAATATTGCAATTAAATGAAAGAAAATTTTAAACTCATTAAAAGTACACTTTGTAAATAAGCTTATTACTAATTAGAGGATTATATCCTAGATAAGAATGCTTGGAAACATGCTAGTCCTGCTCCATAGGACAATCTAGAGTCTAGACAAAATCGAACTGGTTGGTAATTTAATTGTATAATTTTTATGACATTGATATTACATTCGGTGATTACTTTAACACACTAAATTATTATTTGTTATTTTTTTTGAAAAATTATTTACTGTTTCAGTATTTGTACCCTATCATACGCTTCCTCCAGATCAATGAGCACCATGTGCAAATTCTTGTGTGCACGTTTGCACTTCTCGCACAATTGGCGGAGTGCAAAAGTGGCGTCCATTGTCCCTCGACCTGGCATAAACCCAAACTGGTTTGGGGTAATCTCACTATCCTATCGCAGTATTTTCTCTATTACTTTCTGCCATACTTCCATACTATGTAACATGAGCTTTATCCCTCGATAGTTATTGCAGTCCTGTCTTGTAGATGGGCACTAGCGAACTGTTGCATCATTCTTCTAGGATTCCTCCTTCATGCAACAACTTATTGAAAAATAAAGTCAGCCACATACATCCATCTTCTTTTAAACACTTCCATACATCTACCGGTAAAACATCTAAGCCAATGGCCTTTCCATTTTTCATGCTTTGAACTGCCTTTCTTACTTCATTCATGCTAATTTCATACTAAAACTAAAAGTCACAATATTTGCGACTCACAACTGAGTTAAATACAACTTACCGATCACAGCCAACATTAGCGTGTAACACTGACAGAAGGGTACCATGTTTCGCAAACGTTCCGTGTTTGCGGTTTTGCGTGGATGTGACGCATATTTTCCCCCCACTCGTTCTTTTTAGTATTTGTGTGTTTTTTCTATGCGTCATGTTTACCGCAAATAAACGTATTTTCTTTCTTTCTTTTTTCTTCTTTTCATTCTTTCAGGCGTCTTCGACGGAGATACAGTTGCATCCAACCACAACTGAGTTAAAACTGTGTTCACTGAGTTAATTCTATTAGACTACAAGATACAACTTACCAATCTCAGAGCCAACATTAGCGTGTAACACCGATACAAGGGCAGCATGTTCCGCAATCATTCTATCAGGCGTACTCGACGGAGATACAGTTGCATCCAACCACAACTGAGTTAAAGCTGTGTTCACTGAATTTCTGCTGTTGGATTGGTATAGGTTCTCTATTGAGGTGCACGCCCAGTGAAGGTTAGTGCCGGCTAGCTTGTTGAGGACACCTGAAATGAAATTGTAAAAATATGATCAGGTTATTCTATTGATCGCTTTTAATGCGACGAAAACCACATAGCGAAAGTGGGCTGAGCATTTATGGCCTGAAATCTAATTGGTTGATATGCAAAGGATGTTTTTTTTACCATGTGATTCCTTTACCACCAGTTCAGTGGCCTTGGGCCAGAATAATAATATGTTAGTAATATGTTTTTAGAAAACTTACTTTTAATTTGTCTTTTCAGTTGCAGCAGCTGTTTATCAGAACTTGAGTCCTTGTTTCTGAGGTGTGGTGGAACGTACACGCCTTTTTCTTCCTGTAAGGAGAATCACAATTGATTGATTTACCTAAGATTATTTATTAAAGAATATCAATTAATAGTAACTCTTGTACTAGGATGTATATTTTTGTTGTCCTTTCAAGAAACGCCATCTACACATATATAACGATTGGCCTATAGCCTAGACTAGACTCTAGGCAAACCCATAACACATTACTTCAAGCCTAATTAAAATCACAGTACCTACCTTAATAATATTTCCTTCCTTATCCCTCTTTCTTCCGTAAATATCTTCCCAAATATCAGGCCTCTCTTTCTTCTCTACAATAGGTTCATCTTCTTCACCAAATGCACCTTCTTCATCATCATCACCTGACAGATGTGATATTTCATCATCACTGAATACTTTACTCAAATCTTCTTCAGATATTATTTTCTCTTTTTTATTTGTCTTTGGTTCTGGCTTTATGTCTTTTTTAGTGGTGTTCTTTATCTCTTGCTTGGTTGATTTCTGTTTGGAATTTGCTTTTAGAGTCTTTGTTGGTTTTTCTGTAAGGAAGAAGAAGAAAAATATTAGCTTTGATTTACTTTCTTCATGCATTGAATGCAAGTTGACCGAATATACTCCAGATAGACTCAATATTGACTTCCATTGTTTCATAGCTGGATCATAAGTAGAATTTACTTTTGAAATAAATAAAAACCTAAACATACCTTCAGGTGCATCATCTGAAAGATCTTCACTAAGATCACCTTCGTCTCCTTCACTTATTTCACTATCTTCTTCACTCATACCTCCCACTTCTTCACTCTCATCATCACCTTCACTAATATCTTCATCTGTTTCTCCTTCACTGCCCATGTCATCCTCAATATCTGAACCAATGTCTTCATTGGATTCATTTTCATCATCACTGTCATCTTTTGCCACTTTTCTTTTACTGTTTTTATCTGTTTTCTTTTTATCTTTTATTTCTTTGCCAGTGACTGCTGCTAGGTCTTCATCAAAGTCTGAATCACCTTCAACTTCAGCTAGATGCTTCTCAGCTGCCACTATTTGTTCTGTGGTTGATTTATCACATATTTCCAGTAAATCTGTTTTAAGTTAAGGGTTTTATGTTCTGTATGATTTTGAATGTAAGATAAAAGAGTCATATGCATTTACTGTTTGACTATTGCCAAGCCAAAAATCCCCCTGACTTATTTTGTAACATAGAAACTTATACTCGAACATACAAGGTATAAATCATCGGCATAAAAAATACTACCCAGTTATTATTTAGCTTTAACCAAAGAGGAACAAGTAACTAAACTTCAAGATATATCTATAAACCACCATAGTGGTAAAATCAATAATTTAAAAAAGGATACAGTCAAGTCCATCATCAGAAAAGAAATTATTCTTATTCTTAGTTTTGTTCAATCCTAGTTGCTTCTCCAGTTTCTTAATTATCTTGTCCTCGTCTTCATTAGCTTGTAGAAACATCTTCCTTCTCTGTTCCTCTATCTGATTCTTTAGTTGCTGCTCTACTTTCTTCTCTTTATGTCTTTCTTTGTTGAGGATGTCCAGGGGTGTTTCCAGTTTTGTTTTTTTCTTCTGGTAAGATAAAACAGTGAAATGATTAACTTAAAATTGATAGATCACATAATAGATTTGGATGCATAGTACTGTGAAGTATGCTGAGTGCAGCCTTTCCTCTTGATGTGATGCTTTAGTTACCTTTTAATCTATGAAACCCATAGATGAAGGGAGGGGTCGGAACCACATGGTAGATATTTATTATTATGTATATTTAATATAATTCGACAATAAATACTTACGGATCGTCATAAATATATATAAGGCCTTTTAATAAATGTCACAAATAACTCAAATAATGCGAAAAATCCACCTCATACAGCCATTTATCGAATTGTTTACAAAAATATTGTTTTCTATCATTTTATTTACCTTCACTTCCACTTCTTGCGGTTCTGGTGATTCTGCAGGTCTCTTGACAAACCTACCGGCTGTGTATACTGGTTTATTATTATTGTTATGCCTCTCGTCATTTTTCTTCAGATAATGTTCCTGACGATGTGACTTCTTCTGCTGCCGTTTTTGTTTGCGTAATAATTTCCTAGTATTCTCAAACTTAGGACGGGCACTAGGTTTATTTTTCTTCATTTTGTGTTTTAAATTTTAAGAAAATCATACAAGTATTAATCAAAAACAATACACACATTAGACTAAATCAAAACATAACCTTGTTTGTTATTTTGAGGTTATAATAAGCACTAGTTCCACGACCAATACGAATTTTGTTTGACAGAATTGAGTTCTCATCTCATTTCGTGAAACAGAGCCATATTGTTGACTGCTGCTATCACACCCAGAAAAAAATCTGAAGCTAAAATCAAGGTATTCTTTTCAGTATTTTTAACACAAAAAATGCGTACATCGGTTAAACAAAAACATAATAACTAAAAGTTAATTGTTACCAATTTAAATTCGAATTAAGGCACGAACCGCGCAATTAATTTCATTGTTTCATCTAATGGTATGATTAGCATGAAGTTTCAGAACGAACGCATCGATTCACCATACGTTTCATTTTACAAATATATTTTGTATGGATCCCTGTCATAAAACTACTTTAAGTGTTTAAAGTAATAACTTATTTGTTGATTGAAACAAACATTATAAGTATACTACTTTGCTATTAAAAAGCCTCACAAATATGATTTAGGCACTAGATTTATGTTCCATTTTGTAAAAATTATCTCAGTCTTTTCTTAGAGGAATGGAACAACATCGGTTTCGGTCCATCAAATTGTCTATGATGAAAATTCACAAAAGCATGACGGCTGTTACCTTTTTGTGAAGAAATTCTAAAATTATTAATAAATCGAAGAGCACACGGGTTTTAACGTTAACTACGTAGTTTGTTTGTGATACGTTACTTATTTATCTTACGGCATGATGGTGGAAGGGTCAGCGTTTACGCGGAACGATGTGTTCCAAATGGCTATACGCGTTGCTTTTGTATCTGCTGTGACTTATTTCTCAATAAAATGGCTCGTGAATCAGATAGATCCAACATCCAAGAGTCGGAAAAAGGCAGAGGAACGAGCCCGTGAACAGTTACGCAAGTAAGTACCGATCGATTATTTTACGTCATAACATAGAATTTTAAACGCATTTTTCTTTAATTAGCTATTAGAATCCACTGGGAATGCCTATTATAGTTGTTCTTAGCTAATTAGACTGTAATTCTAACTACTGTTAACTCTGGGTGATGGCTAACCTACGTTTTCATCATGATATTTATTTTTTATCTGACATGGTGATGGATAATCATGTTATTCAAGCTCATCATCATAATATGTCTTTGTTGTTGATTTTATTTGAGATCATAAGATCACGGGAGAATACATAAACTAGAATTCAAATTCATTCCCACATTAATTACTTACATACAAATAAGAATGCATTAGTATTCCTAATTGATAATTATATCACAGTACCCTATAGTCTCAAACGTTTAGGGAATTTATAAGGATATTATTGAATGATTTTTGATTTTATATTAAATAAACTTGTATTGTGCACATTTGGTATAGCAAATTGATAGACCTGCATTTATAATGTTCAATACCTAGTGGATGTTTGGTGCTGATAATCACCATGAATTAAACATTCAGTCTACAATGTATTGGTTCATTAGAAACATGAGGTTCATCAACACATTATTATTGGAAATAATTCTGATGACCTCTATAGAATGAAATAAAAAAATTATATTATATATAAATTATAAAAATAAAAATAAAAAACCTTTATGAATGATTAACTACAAATGTATTTACTTTATTTATTTATTTAATTTAAGATTCAACAATATCATATACCACAAACTTACAGCATCATTTTAGGTTAATTTTCTTTAATTTACTACTTTATTCTCATAATAAATCCTCTTATTCATAAAACAAATAAAACAATTTTGATAAAAAAGCAAACATCAATAATCACCAAAATATTTTTTTTTTGTTTGTTTATTTCGTCTCTAAAAAGACCTGAGTTTTGTATTTGTGCCAACCAATCAGATTAAAGGTGCAAAACTCATGTCTCAATGAGGGGGAGTTCATTCATGTTTGTTCTCTACATGTGGCTGTTTTAACTAAGATGTGGCTTTAACCTCATAGTTTAACTGCAGATGCTTTATATACAAAATGTAGATCATAAATGATGATCTATTTACTGTCAAGATACAAGGATGGAACACATAAATTCACAATAAAAATAATTAAAAAAAATAAACTGTGGAGCTACTTAGCTCTATTACTATAATCCATAGTGAATGAATTATGGTACAACTACATGAAGTCAGTACACCGCATCCACTGTGTCCCTATATGAATATTTTGTTTTAACTAAACCTGAGAGTTCCACTTAAAATACTCCTCCAGTTATGGAACAGCAATTTTTAACATGCTCATTCACAATGACAATTTATTCCTATGATAATAATTTTTTGCTTTTTTTTCTAATCTGACAGAAATTACTAAAGATTTTCATTATTAAAATCGTAATTTATTGAACAAATAAACATGATTTAGATAGAGTGATTTTCTACTTCTCTATTTCTGTTGATGCAGTTATGTTATTCCCCTCCCAGGACTTAGTAATTCATAGCTTTGGGATTTCCCCTTAGTTTGCAGAACCTCAATTTTCCACGGGGTTAGTCTAGATAAGCAGTCTCATAACAAGACACTTTCAATACTACTAATATCACTAGCTTATTTACAGAATCCCCAGTTTTAAACATAAACCATGTAAAACACCAATTTGGCAAACATCGGCAGTTAACTTGTAAATAAATTGAGCTTAGTAGTTGCATGAGTGTGGTGTCCACTGTCCACATATGTGTATACAAAGATGGCCACTGTATAGACCGTGCATGTGTTAAGGATGTCTTGCAGAGCCGGGCTGGGCAACAAGCACACCATCGCGCTGGACAAACTCACCGACCATGAGATGATCATTGCTTCACAGCTGGTTGTGCCTGATGAAATCAATGTGAGTAAATGTTTTCTTATTTATTTCAGTTAAGACGGAATACACACTTAAATCCATCCTTGTTTTGAATAATTAATCATGGACTTTGAGTCGCAAGTGGCATTCCGGGTTTTCAAATCAATGTGTGTTCTTTCTCACTTAGAGTTTTTTTTTGTATTGAATATGTCTGTTCAGAAAAGACACTGTTATGCCTGTTAGTGACTACTAGAATATTTGTGGATATCAACCACAGCATGCAGTCACTGCCCGATAATACATAGGTACTTGTTACATTTTATTTATAGGGATGAGAATGAATGAGGTCTTATAACTTTTTTTACTTATCATAAATTATTATTTAGAAATCACGTTGTTTATTGTTATTCATGCATTTATCAACAGATCATTGTGTTTTAATTTTGTTACTTGAATGAATGGGTGATTGTTCTACGATTGGATGATAATTTATTTGTAAATTGTGTATTGTGAATGGAAATTAAAATAGTTAAACGCAAATGTAACACTAATTCCAACTGACTGAATTCGGAGTGCATGCATTAACATTTTAAATTAAAGGCACAAAGTGGCCTTCAATTTAAAGTATTAATTCAGCGCTTGAGTCGAACCATAAATTGGCGCAATTAAGTTTTTCTAACCTAATCCTGAGGTGTAATTGCGTAACACACTAACAGTAGGAATGGGTTTCATTTTGACATTTCAACAACATTCATTGCGTTATTTTCGTTGTTGAGCCGACAAATTTTTCGAACATATAAAGCAATGGGTTAGCAATAGGCTTCAAAATGATTCAGATTGTGATAGATAGTGTGTTACGTAATTAGGGTTGATATTAACCAGTGAATGATAGCGTGAGCGAGGTATCAAATGCAGAAAGAATTTTTAAATAAGACCGTTAGTTCCAGAGATTACACCGCCCCCCCCCCCCCACATACAAACAAACAAATTTTACCATATTTAGGGTTCCGTAGCCAAATGGCAAAAAACGGAACCCTTATGGATTCGTCATGTCTGTCTGTCTGTCCGTCCGTATGTCACAGCCACTTTTTTCCGAAACTATAAGAACTATACTGTTGAAACTTGGTAAGTAGATGATTCACAGAATACTGTGAACCGCATTAAGATTTTCACACAAAAATAGAAATTTTGGGGGTTCCCCATACTTAGAACTGAAACTCATTTTTTTTTTCATCAAACCTATACTTGTGGGGTATCTATGGATAGGTCTTCAAAAATGATATTGAGGTTTCAAATTTTTTTTTCTTCTAAACTGAATAGTTTTCGCGAGAGACACTTCCAAAGTGGTAAAATATGTGTCCCCCCCTGTAACTTCTAAAATAAGAGAGTGATAACACTAAAAAAAATATATGAAATGTAAACTTTCACAAAATTTGGTTTAAACGAGATCTAGTAAGTAGTTTTTTTAATACATCATAAATCATAAACCGCATATTATGTTACTTGCTGCTACGGAACCCTTCATGGGCGAGTCCGACTCGCACTTGGCCGCTTTTTTATTATTCTATAGAATAATTTGTATAGATTAGTATTCTTGAGGAAGGCTATAGGTTATTTCACAGCACGCTAGGCCCCTTAGAAGCCGAGCAAAAAGAACGCTAAACGAAAACGAAATACAAGCGCGGGCAGGCGATGCGATGCGACGGGGTGGGTCACGGGAACCAGAAATATCACGCAGACGAAGTCGCGGGCTGAAACTAGTGAAAAATATGACAACAGTTGGTAGGCTTAAGATTGTGGGATCAGCTATGAATTGTATGGTTAATGAAGTCGCCAACAGGTCAATCTAAACGAAACTGTGAAATTTCTCCAAACGGTTATAAACCTTAAAATGTTGATGGTTAAGTTCAAAATCGAATGAGAAAATCTGACAGTTTGTGGTAAGTTGATGTGCTGGCGACTGTACTTGAACGTTATTTAGGACAACTTTGACTCATTTGAAAGGTATCAGAAAGATCAAGAATGTGGAAGCATTTTTGCTCCTTTCGTTTTCACTATTATTTGATGCTTTTCACATATTTTATAGCTACGGTGCGTGACCAAATCGCAAAGCACCATTCTATTCATGTTATTCATGTTTATGATTGCTTATGAGGTCACAAATGGAACTCACGTGACTTAAACCGTAACCAATTATCAACTGAATACATACATTTCATGATGGACGACCGCCAACCGACAATAATCATTGGCCCTACCTGGGCCAATGATTATTGTCGGTTGGCGGTCGTCCCTCAAAATGATTGTGTAAAAGTTTGAAAGAAATAAATATTTTAACCAAATTGTATATTTTTCAAGATTTCAAACGCACCTAATACTAATTATTTGAACAGCTACTATAATACGAGGGCGGGTCAATAAGTCCGTGACTTTTTGAATTTCTGACCTCTTTACTGAAACAGCAACACTGCTCCTGTCAACAGGCATCTGTCAGTTGACTCCTGTCAAAATTTAAACTTGCTGCGTCAGTTAGTTTGTGTTTGACAGCTATTTTTATCAGAATACTCACTAATTTGAAGAGAAAATGGAAAAAAGTGAATTTCGTGTGCTTATTAAGCATTATTTCTTGCGAAAAAAAACCATTACCGAGACCAAGGCTAAGCTTGATAAATACTATGGGGACTCTGCACCATCGATTTCAATGGTAAAAAAATGGTTTACTGAATTTCGTTGTGGCCGTACAAGCACTGAAGATGCCGAACGTCCTGGACGCCCAGTTGAGGTCTCTACACCCGAAACAATCGAAAAAATTCACGATATGGTGTTGGCCGACCGAAGATTGAAAGTGCGAGAGATTGTGGAAGCCGTAGGGATCTCGCATGGCTCAGTGGTTTCAATTTTGAATGATCACTTGGGCATGAGAAAGCTTTCCGCAAGATGGGTGCCGCGTTTGCTCACAGTCGACCACAAACGCAATCCTGTAACAACTTCACAGGAAGGTTTGGCGTTGTTTAATCGCAATATGGAGGAGTTTTTGCGCCGTTTTGTAACCGTGGACGAAACATGGATCCATCACAACACACCAGAGACCAAACAACAGTCAAAACAGTGGGTTTCTAAGGGTGAATCGGCGCCGAAGAAGGCCAAGGTGGGTTTGTCAGCCAATAAAGTTATGGCGACTGTTTTTTGGGATGCACGCGGGATAATCCACATTGACTACCTTCAAAAGGGAAGAACAATCAATGGGGAATATTATGCCAACTTATTGGACAGATTCAATGACGATTTGAAAAAAAACCGACCTCATTTGGCCAAGAAAAAAGTTCTTTTCCACCAAGACAATGCAAGGGTGCACACATGTGCAGTTGCCATGGCAAAAATCCATGAATTGGGCTATGAATTGCTCCCTCATCCGCCCTATTCTCCAGATTTGGCTCCGAGCGACTACTTCTTGTTCCCAAACCTGAAGAAATGGCTTGGTGGAAAAAGATTTGACTCCAATGATGAAGTCATCTCGCAAACAAAGGCCTATTTTGAGGACCTCGACAAATCATTTTTTTTGGAAGGGATAAAAGAATTGGAGAAGCGTTGGACAAAGTGTATAGAGCTCAAGGGAGACTACGTTGAAAAATAAAATTATTTTCTTATCAAAAAATCTGTGTTTTATTCCAAAAGTCACGGACTTATTGACCCGCCCTCGTAAAACAATGGAAAGTCAAGTGGCCCAAAATCACGCGACGTCCTTTTTGTTCACCCAAATAGTACACAGTATACATTATAGCTCATGGAAAGCGTTCGGTGACGATGACGCGAGTTCCATGATTTTTGTTCACCCAAAAAGTGCTCGAAGCGCCTAAAGAAGTTTTCACTTCAAAATTGTGTTATTGCTATGAAAATTACGAATTTCAATGCAGGGTAAGTAGGTGAAAATGATGAAAACTTTTATTAGGGGTTAGTATAATATAGTAATAGTACTCTGGTAAACGCGATTTACAAGCCTGTCTGTCCTAATTATAAAGAAAAACTCGCATTATATCAAATTGGATCTATACACATCTACTTCCTTCGAGAAAAAAATACTGCGTCATTCCATCTTGCAATATCACGTAAGGGTTTATCTATCGGGGCAATTCTGGATGCATCTCCTGCAGGAATTAGGTCGTGACGCCGCCGCGGTGCATGCCCTCCTGGTGCACGCCTGCGCTAGAACCCTTTCCATTTAACATGGATCGGACACAGCAGCATTCGTCCCACTCATATCTAGATATATCTAGCCAACTCGGCCTGATGATGCGGCAATTGAACCCCGGCAGCCGCGATGACTAGTCGATCACGATATAATACCGCGAGTGATTTTAAATTCAATCGGTTTTCAATTTTAATACCGAGAAGAAAGATAAGCTTTTGTTTTTTCTCTCGCGATGGTGGTCCAAACGCGAAGCGTGCAGCGAGGTTTCGCCGTGTTTCGATCATTTTTGATTCGCATTTTTTTTAATTGCGTAATACGGTACACCTTCATCCTCAGTATGCTCTACTCGTTTTAAAAGTATTTCTTCTCTGTTTAGGTGAACTGGAAGGACATAGCGGGCTTGGACCACCTGATCCAAGAGCTTCGCGAGACCGTCATCCTGCCGATCCAGAAACGCGAGCTGTTCGCTGACAGCAGGCTCACGCAGCCGCCCAAAGGTGTGCTGCTTCACGGACCCCCAGGTACGTACTTCTTACTTGCATTGTCAATACCTGTTACGTTACGTGTTATCTGTGACAGCTTCCACATATCGATCGGTTACGTCATAATTTTTACTTGGACCACACTCTTAAAATCGATCGGTTACTTAGCAATTATTTTCTTGGACCAAATTCTTATTATTACTATCGGTTGGTTACGTAATATTTTTGACTTGATTACCAATCAGACATAGTGTGGTCCACGTTTATGAAGGCACCGCCTGTCGCGCGACGAGCGGTACCTTTGTGTCGCGTCACGTGTCCCGCTTGTTTGTAGGACCCTTTATGATCGCTCCGCTACGTAACAATTAGTTTCCTACTGGCTTCTGCCTGCAACTACGTTCGCGTGGAAGTCGTAAAGCTCCAAGCTCCAAGGGAGACCTAAGTATTTGTTGTTAATTTCAACTTGATACCTCCACGCGTTCCTGTGAAAAAGGGTTTTGACAGACAGACAGACAGACGGACGGACAACGAAGTGGTCTTATAAGGGTTCCGTTTTTTTTCCTTTTGAGATATGGAACCCTAAAAACAAACAAACTCTTCAGCTTTATTATATTAGTATAGATCCCACACTCGATAGATCTGTTAACTTATAAATTAATATTTATTTACCAGGTTGCGGCAAAACCCTCATAGCTAAAGCGACAGCAAAAGAAGCAAACATGAGCTTCATAAACTTGGATGTATCCTTACTAACTGACAAGTGGTACGGCGAGACGCAGAAGTTGGCAGCTGCCGTGTTCAGCCTTGCAGTCAAGTTGCAGCCTTGCATCG
Organism: Griposia aprilina; assembly: GCA_916610205.1. Taxonomy (NCBI): domain Eukaryota; kingdom Metazoa; phylum Arthropoda; class Insecta; order Lepidoptera; family Noctuidae; genus Griposia; species Griposia aprilina. The sequence goes on along the minus strand of OU744302.1, from coordinate 19,493,670 downwards.
TGTTTATAGGTATTTTATTGGTACACCAGAAAATACGCAACAAAAAATTAATTAAACAATACAAAACATACAACGGGCGGCCTTATAGTATTAATACTGCGATCTCTTCTAGGTATCCTTGGAATGGATAGTGATAATTTTTTCTACAGTTTTTATTAAAAACGTCTTTTGGATACCAATCCTTAAAACAAACGTTTGGAATGGTGATTGAAGTGTTTGTTTCCTTAAATCCCAAGCACCTGTTCAGTAAAGATTTGAAACAAGTTTCGTCTAAAAATAGTAATAAAACACACAAATAGATAACATCACGCCTGCCTTTTCCGAAGGGTTATGCAGGGAGGGGTTAGTGATATTGAGTTTTTCCATCTAGATTTTCTCAGTAGCAACCCCAGAGTCTGAATTTGTGCCCGGTTAATGGCAATAGGCTCGCCCCCTATTACATGGTGTAATAAAAGTGCATCATTAAGAGATTTCCTCTAATTTTTTCGTTTTCTAAATGGCGTTAAGAGACTGAAGGTTTAGACATGTCAATAGAATGTGCAGCATAATCCTCTAATATAAATGCTCCATTTAATATTATCCGGCTATTAATATCGTTAGCTGAACACATTGTGGCCTACGTATGAAAGCAAAATTTGTAGAACCATTTGTATTTAATTAAGACAATATTTCGTGCAAAACAAAGATATTCTATTCTAGGACGACTGAAATCCCGTATTGAATGCAAGTAGATACTTAATAATACGGTCAACTGCACGTCTGTGGGTAAAACTTAGGCTACGAAACTCACCCTTTCTGCTACGACATAAACGTCAAATTGTCACCAACAACGATACAATGTTCTAATGGCACGTGGCCTAAATTGGAACTAATTCCGCCATCTTGTTTCGTCAATACAATTTCTGTGTCAATTTCACAAATGCTTACCGATAACACCCGCCTGTCGATGTCATTCAAGGGCCAAAAGATCCTTGTAGCACTTTAAACATCCGGTTACCCGTACCAATAAACCTTGGCAGATGAGATCGAATCGTTCCTGCGCACGCGCACGCAACACGATCACGAGGCGACCGCCATGATGAAGACGCAGTTCATGTCACTGTGGGACGGGCTCATCACGGAGCCGACCTGCACTGTCATCATTATGGGTAAGTCAATAACTTTTAATTTTTTATTTGTGATGGGTTTGCTCTTGACTCTAGTCTAAGTCAGAGATGACAGAGACAAAGTTGACGATGGAGTGAGCTTACCCAGAAGAAGCCTGTTCACTCTCACTTTGAAGAGATTTGGGTTGCATGCGGTCGGAAAAACAGACGCAGGTAGAGAGTTCCACTTTTTTGCTGTGCGCATTATAAAAGACATTTCGAAGCGCTTAGTGCGAATTGGTGGAATAGCAACTAAGTAGGGATGGTAACTTGCAGTGTGTCTAGATGTCCGATGGTAGAAGGGGGCCGGTGGAATGAGGTCGTGGTATTCTTGGGCACACTCACCGAAGTACAATTTATACAACTTTGTCTTATTGAGGTTCAGTGTAAACTAGAGCAGACACCGCGCATCGAATTGTTGCGCAACGCGTTGCTCTCTAACTGCAGCAAACATCTCAGTCAATACCTGACATTGACAGGAGATGACAAATGATTTAAAAAATAACTTCTTGAGTGATGAAAAATAGTTTTCGTAACTTGAGAAAATCAAATAAAACTCTTGCGACACTTCATGAGAAAATAAAAATCACTTGTTTTAAATTGATTTAAAAATAATAATTATTCACAAAATAGCCATTTTGCGGTACAAATCATAGATTATGAAAAATAAACGGAACAGACACGACCTATTATCTTTCTTACCTTATGATGTAAACAAAGTGATGTATATTTAAATGTCTTTGGATGTAAATATAGTCTGTTGGCACATATACCGGTACATATACCAAAATTTTTTTTTTTTTCAATATTTGTCTGTCTATCTGTCTGTTTGTCCCGGCTAATCTCCGAAATGCCTGGACCGATTTTGACGTGACTGTCACTAGCAGATAGCTGACGTTATAAGGAGTAACATAGGCTACATTTTATCCCGGTAGCACGGTCCTGTAGGATAATTTCCAACGTCCACGCGGGCGAATCCGCGGGCAGCTGCTAGTGTACTCATAAGATTAGCCTATTCATAACCTGTAACTGTGTGTACATTGTGCAATAAATAAATAAAATTGTTCATAGGTGCCACAAATCGGCCTCAGGACTTAGACAAGGCGATTCAACGCCGGATGCCGGCCACGTTCCACGTGCCCATGCCGAATGAGATGCAACGCGAGAGGATCCTGCAGCTCATACTTCGCTCTGAACCTGTTGCCACTGATGTTAGTACCTTACCTTCAAACTTGATCATGTTAGCATTGGCGCCCTTAAAATTACACTCTTATTTAAAAAAAAAAAAAAAAACAAACACAGAACAGTTACATTATAAATCCTCCCGTTTTACACCAAGAGAGCCAAAATAAATGCATGCCGTAGTAGGTACAGTCTAGTAGTTTTCTTCGTCATTTTTAGAATGATTACCTTTATCAAGTCATGACACATAGGTAATACCTTTTGAAGCTACAGCACTGTTGCCTTACTATGACGTGCTAATACCATCATGGTTTCGTTGCGATAAAGGGATAGTGCTATCGGTCATATACTCCGTCTCTCTTTCTCGCTGGAAAAATGATGGCTTTAACATGTCATAGTACGGCCTCTGAGCAGACTATTACATGGAACACGATATTTAATTACTCGATAACAAAGATCGAAACAGCATACACTTTTGACTATATTTTTTAATGAACTGGCCCTTTTCTGAAATATAAAACATTTTTATTCTAAATTTTATTGTTAGAGTCTGCCAGTGTCACATTTTTAATTAGGTTTGACATGAAAAGATGTCTGAATGACGTTACGACGATACAGGGTGACTGGGTCTGGACCCGCCATAGCAAATTCGTATATAGAGGAGGTCATTTACTAATTAATGAACTTTACTTTCCCTAGCTAAAGTTTTATGTTTTGGTAGATATGTCAACAGGTGTTCCTATTGAGGTTATGCAAATAATGTTTGATTTTCCATCTGCTGCTGTTTTGACACAAAAATCAAATCTTAACTTCTCCATACTTCTTGAAATATTTGCAGAAAATGTTGTTTTATAATGGTAATATGCTTTTTTTTTTCAAAATAAAGATGTAATTGTGTTTTCTGAAATGACAAAAAACAACATTTAAAGCCTTTACTTCTGGATTATCTTATATACTTCCTTTTATATAAACAGAGAACTAATTACTGTTCCACGTTTTTCTAAAATCATAACCTAACATTAACTTATTAAAAACTACTGGCAGTCGGTGTCACTCACGTGACACTGACATGTAATAGAGATGGAGATCTGTACATAATAAATCCTTATAAAGGAACGAAACTATTATAGTGTAGTGATATTCTTTACACCTATTTTATTGAGATTTTTCTAAATTTGACCTTCAAGCATTCATATTTTGTTTTTTTTTTTGCATTATTTTAGTAGTTGTTTATTTGTTGGTATTCATAAACATTGGTGATTAAAATACCTCGGAACTTCTCTCAAACTAGGGTTAAAAACGAAGATAGAACGCTTTAAAAAAAAAACTTGTGTAAGTAAGGTCTAATAATTAGCAAATGACCTCCTCTATATGCGAATTTGCTATGGCAGGTCCAGAAAATGTTACCCTGTATAATGCTCGTGACTAAATGATAACAGCCGCACGAGTCGATCAATGGTTTAGCTACGCTTGCCGCGGTCGGTTCGTGGGTGGGTGACCATCCATAACATATCGAGATACGGGTGCCGGTATAATTACAGTTTCCTCACGATATTTTTCCTTCACCGATGTCAGTTATGTCCAAGATAAACTCAGAAAGTAAATATAAATTGAAAAAGTCATATTAGTACTTGCCCGGATTTGAATCCACAACTCTATGTATAACTTTGACCAACAGATTGATTTCAAGAAGCTAGCGGGTTCCACGGAAGGTTTCTCCGGGTCGGATTTGCACGAGCTGTGTCGACAGGCCGCTGTGTACCGCGTCAGAGACCTCGCCAGGGACGAGATGGCTAGAGAACTGAACAAGGTACATATACCAACGTTATGCAGTGGTACCCAACTGATAAGGCGCGTCGTGAATCTTCGTTCGCACAGAAAAGAAAGTATGGCCCTGAAGATTAACGAAAGAATGCTTAAACTTACAATCAACCTTAGATCACTACTATAAGGTTCATAATACACTGCAGCTGTTAGTTCTGTCTCACTCGCAAGCCGCGCCCCTCCGATCAGAACGACTAACATGGCACGCGGCGCGCGCTAACATGGCGGCAGCTGCCGACCAATAGCGGTACAGAAAAAAGAAGCGCGGGGCGTGGAGCGTGCCGATTGGTCAATAGCATTTCCCGCGCTTTAAAAAATCATCTTCTGCGCAGGTACATCGGTAAGCCATATCAGTTGGGTACTACTGTACCAGGCTACGTACAGAAAAACTATCTGAGGCACCTATTCTACCGCGATTAGCGAGTAGAGCTAGCAACTAAAACCGTGCTGTTAGTTTGACAGAGTTCTCGCCGGTGGTGGAACAGTCAGCCATCAACTATTAATATTTATGTATCTCTTTTACTAACTCGGGGTCTACAATCTTTTATACGTTGTTTGAGCGCTAGTCGCTTCGTTGTCGGCGGTGGGACAGGCCCATTAATCACAAGATGGGCAGACAAAGGTTGAGAAAGAAGAAGTAGCGCAACAAGATCTTTAGTAAAATGTCTCTGAGTGAGTGACTGGGACACAAAAAAAAAATCAGATTTGTCGTTTAGATATTTTATGTGCCCAATTTACTATGAGACACTATCCGGTCGTGGCAAATAACAACGGGGCGTGAACTGCAGAGCAGAGACTCATGGTCTCGATCATTCCCTTTGCACTTGTGCGTTGATCTAGTCCCCAAGCATATTTAGCTTAAGGGGTATGCGCTAAGGTAGCCCGCGAAATTCAAATTTACTTACGTTTTTTTGCAATTTGCACGTCATAGTCAGGTTGTATGTTGATTAAAATATGATTCGCGAGCGAAACAAATATGGCTTTACAGAATTCTAATCATTAGAACCATCAATACAACTCTTTACGTTAGAATTTGCCTCAAATGTCATGATTTCATGAAATAGTTATTCGACAGGGTAATATGAACTTAGACAGATATATTGATGATTTTTATGATTATGATCCTATAAATAAATATTTGATACGGCCGCGAATCATATTTAGATCAACATACAACCTGATACTGACCTGCAAATTGCAAAAAACATAAGAAAATTTGAATTTCGCGGGGTTCCCTAACGCTTTCGCTTTATTATGAACGGAATACTAATAATGGGGTAGGCAACTGTCAAAATGGCGCTGTCGTAGCTAGTTCATAAAACAAACTAATAATACAAGGCGCGAGGTGGTTTTATTTAATTTTTGCGAAAACAACTCTTTGTTGTGTTTCTAAATAAAATACTCCGAAATTGCGAGTCCATCATTTTCCGAAAGACCCTAAAATTAGAAGATTGTAGCTTAAAGCTATTTGTAGAGTTTTTTTTTTAAATTAAACAGAGTTCGAGGTTACGTCGGAAACATTTTGAAGAAAGTGATTACGAGGAAATAAGCAATGCTTAAAGTTTTAAATTCTATCATTTTACATGTCAAATGTATAATAATTGACTTAAAATATTAAAGTCACCGATAGTAACGAAATAGTGAAATAAAACCATTCATGAATGAACACGAAATGTCAAATCTATTATAGGCCGTTGGGACCAAGTTATGGTCACACCATCTACAATTAGCTTTGCTGCCAAAGATTAACAAAAATACGGTCTCTTTTACACCTAAATAATTTCACTGCCCTCTTTTTCAGACCGACCAAACCGAAACAGGGACCGCAGTCGAAGATTCAGACGATGAGTTTGTAGATGCTGTCCGTCCGATCACAATGGATGACCTGCATGTATCGCTGACCAAACTCAAAGATTCCAAGATACAGTGCGGTACCCTCGCGCCCTCTATGCGAATAGAACTTGACTAGCACCCGGACTGGTCTAGCGATCTCATTGATGGTACTGAGGATTCGATTTTTGAAAAGTGTACGTGTTATAATAATTAGTTTTAACACTCTTTGTAAAGATAGGTTTTGGTCTGCTGTCAAATGGAATGCAGCTGTTTGATTGGCTGATTTAAATTGTGTCAGGTACAACGCTACAAAGTCACTTTAGCGCGTGGCAGAAATTGTAAAGAACGTCGCCATCTTGTTTTCTCAAGACTTTTACGAAACATTTGTGAAATTGTGTCACAGAAATTGTACTGACAAAACAAAATGGCGACAATATTCTTGTACAACTGTAGGTAAATGAGTTTCGACATCAGTTTTTCTCATACAGAAATAGATAAGGCTTTTGGTTGATATTATTGAAAGGCCGAAAATCGCTATCGTTTTAAGGTGAGGAGATAATATATATGGTCGCTAAACATGAGTGTTATAATTAAATAATGTACCTTTAAAATACTGAAAAGTTTGAAAGAGTCAACATTGCCTAGCCTAGTATCAATATACTTAAAAGATACGTCAATGTTTTTTTCCGATACGTTATACAACGCTTGGTACAGCTCGATTCAAAGTTTATGGCGGCTCTGAAGTGCGCTACTCGCTGCGCAGTACTCGCCCCTCTTCCCCGCTGACACGTGAATGTGTTACTGCGCAGCCACTCGCCTCATGTTCCGAGTCGCCATCAAGTTTGAATCGAGCTGTAATATTGATTGTTATTCTGATGGCAATTTGGTTGGTTGGTCAATGGAAAAATTAATGTCATAATGAGCTGATCTCAGGCTGTTTGTACGGAGGCCGCAGTGGCAACTGGCCGCTTATTCTAATGAGACTCCATACTATGCTAGGCTCAATATCAAAGTGTTACAACTGACGTGCGGCCTACTGTACAGTGCCGCGCCACTATAATAATTCTAATATGTACACTTGCGTGTAAAAAATTCCGTACACCCTGTTCTCGTCGATTTGAAACAAGATAATTCAACAACTTTAATTAACATAACCTAATACATATATTGTGTACTTAAATCTTCCTGAATCTATGTAGATTAATTCTATGAAAAAAAAAAAGATTAATTAGTTCTTTAGAAAATTGCCAACTTAAAAACATACAGATCGAATAAAGAACCTCATTTTTTTTTGAAGTCTGTTAAAAATCTAAGTTAAATAATCAATAATAAACAAAATGAAGCTTTTGTCAACTTCATTGGCAAAAAAGTCGCGCAGTCTTTCCAAGCATTAGTAAGTGATGAGAACTTCTGAAGAATCGAGTCGATCTTTTGTTTTTTGAGATTATCGTCTCTCAAATACAGAGCATGGGGTGGCCATTTTTTTGCACGCAAGTGTAGTTAGTTAAAATGTTGACTTTGTTGCATTGACGTGAAAATATTGGGAAAAACTGAAATCGGATTACAAAGTTCAGATTCTTTAACGCTTGATCAAACATGTGAAAGTAATTTTATAATACAAGGTGGTAGGGACATCGACGTGCAAACTGTAATCATGAAGTCAGCACATGATTCTAGACCCCTAGCTTAGTTTTTCTCGTCGGGTATCAATACTTTCGATGCAAGGGGTTCAAAATCATTATATTGAATCCATGCTAACAGGTTGCGCGTCTTTGTCTCTGCCACCTTGTATATGACTCTTAGGCTGGCTCTCTTGTATTCCTGTCACTGTCGCACATCTGTCAAACTACAAATGCAAGACAGAGACGGAAACATATCTAAGCCAAAGCACGTGCTAAGTTACGACCGCTTTAAAAATTCCTTTAAACAATAGACTCTTAAGAACATATTCAGTACCTCAAACGACATAATAAATTGAAGTCATTCGACTTTCGTCTTTATGAAGTTGACAATACGTACTAAAATGAATTGACTCGAAGATCGCTAGACTATATTAAATCGTTAGCTATATTTAGATAAGATCTGCCTAGGTCTATGGCTGTGCCTAGGCTGAATCTAGTCTTAAATAAGAGGGTTAGTGCAGGGCTAAATGGAGTGGCTAAATGAAAACGTGTTTAAGGCATTGTATGCTTCACGGTATTAAAATGTGATATTAAGTAACTTTAAAATGTTATAATTTAATTGGTGCTTCTGATTTGAGTGACATACTTATTACTTACACGTATTTACAAACGTCTGCAGCTGTTTTTTGGGGGGGGGGGGGGGGTTTGGGATTTGAGGAAATCATCAAATGACTTCTCCCGCTCTGGGCGGAGCGGGAGGGCGTGTCAGACTTACTGACTAAAACCCACCCGTGTTCCTTCAGTTGCCTGTGCGCCAGGGCCACGGTAACTCTGTTCGAAAGAGTTGCCGTGGCCCTGGCAGGCATCGGCCGCCAGACAGACAAACCCTTTCAAAATAATTCAATAGTTTTGTGATTATTAAAATATAAATTCTTGACTTTTCAGCTGCTAGAAGGTCAAGAATTCCTTTAATACCTATAGAAACTATACAAGTTCTAAACAGTAGCTTCTAGTAGATTATAAGTATGTATATACATGTAAACCGACTTTAAAATTACTGTTTTTTTTTCTCACCGATCGGCTATAACTCTTAACTCTTACTCCTCCTTACTCGGAGGATAGTTTAAAGCACCTCAAAGAAGTCTTGCCGATTAACATGTAAAGAAATCTAACCACTCCATTTAGTTTCTTGCATACTATTGTATTTAATTCCGTTACCATTGATATTGTAAATTATTATGTTGTAAATATTCGAGTGTCTCTACAGTCGAAAATCAACCCTATTCTTTTAGTTTTAACGTTGGTTTTAGCCCAAAACATTTTGTATTTATTTTAAGACAGTCAAGCCCCTATTATGACCGAAACGGTCAAATCTGAAGCTCTTATGAAATAACATTTGCGGGCTAAGTAAATATCGTGTCTATAAAAATACATAATAAAATGTTTTGATGTAGTATAGTATCTAAAGTTAGTTAAAAACTATTTCCTGTGAATTATATGGTGTTTGGGAGTGTTCGAAAAATTGGAATATGTTGGGTGAACGAAGATGAAAAGTCGTAGATGTTCTCAATTCGGAACTTTATGCCTCGCTATTAAAGTTGAAAATTGATTAGCATGACTTGATGTTTCAAACGAATATGTATGAAAAGATAAAGTTCCAAATTGGATACATTTCCAATGATTGCACATTGTTTTGTAGTTAGTAAAAATATTGGTGTTGTATGAGTGGGATTGTGACGTCTCTTTCTTTGATATTTCACTTTGTAAGTGCGAGAGAGACAAAATTGTATTTGGACATAATATTAAAATAAAAAGGCTCGTTAAGTAGAAACACGACAGCTTCGCTGAAACTATTCTAATTTCAATGAAATAAATGCTAAGTTTATTTTGCTAATGTCCAACATCATGTTAAATACAATACAACAATCGTTCTATTAAATAATTATGCGGGAGGACGTAGGCATCTGATGAAATCATAATAAATATTTACCGAATAAAAATATTTATATTAGTAAAGGTATATTTGAATTATCGATATGCATCGTGTTGCTTACCGGGATTAAGTTTTGTTTTCTTACGAGAGCGGTGAATGGTCGCACAATAACGGGTGTCCAAATATTGAGCGTTTTTTTGAAAATTACAGATTTTCAAGATGGCCGTTATAATATGACGGAACCGCTTTTCTATGAAACCAAAGCTTTAAAAACATAAATTATTGACGATAGCTTAATAAACATGGCGAAATAATACGATTATTTGTTCTACTTTAAAAGAAAGTGCAGTAATCAATTAGTGTTGTCGTATTTATTATACTTTCGTTTGATGGAGAGATGTTCGATGCGGTGGAGGCGAAAGAATCCGTTACGACCTCTTTACGCAGATGACGTTGTAGGCAGTTTTTAACAGCCAATCAGATGTGCGGTCACCGTGACGTCTCGTTTGATTCGCTAAGCAACTCAAAAGTAAATATCAAGCTAAAACATGAACTGCTTTGGATAAAAAGTGAGAACAAACATCTATCTATCTCTGTCTACAGTGGTTTATTAGAAAGGGACCGAGTTATCTCTGCTACTCGCATCATACGTCTTGGAATTATATAAGAAATAGAATCTTTAAAACACTTTACATGTCTACTTTGCCGGCGAAGTCAGACAAAAGATGGCAATTACAAAATGTTGATTAGATATTTAAATTCTAAAGTTTGTTCAATTCAAAGATAAAAGTTAAAATTATATTTATTGAATGTTAAAAATGTAGATACGTTTCTCGATTTTATGTCGGATGCTGATAGATATGATCGCAAGAAAGATATGATATCGTTTGTATGCTCTGAATGTTAAGGTTCAAATTGGTTTGGCCAAAGAATAAGGCTTTAGTAGTGGATGTTTGATTTTGAATGGGAAATAAAATTTCATTCGAACTTGCCCAAACATATCGATATATCTATTGGCATAGGAGCTCTGAGCACTGTGTACCAAGATGGATGTATGTATTAGATGTATTGTGGAAATGGGAGTAACCGGAGTAGGGGTAAATGAAACGGAAGCCAAATAAAATCTGGCCATAATAGCACTATTTCATGCCTAACCCTCGGCGCTGCCCATAACTGTGTGCATTTTATTCGGCTTTTTATAATAGTTTGTAGTTTTTTTTTGTATTACGTATTTAGCAGGGTTAAGCTCGGGCTGTGTCGATAAATTGTTGATTTATTGTAACGTTGTTTTGTCGATATCACTTAGTATGCTATATTGTTGTCAAAAACCGTGGTTTTGTAACTGACACTGATAGATGGTGAAGATGGCAAGTTGCGTTCCATCACCCAGTTCTCCGCATTCCGCATCCAGTCTAGATTATAATAAAATGCAACGAATAATGCAGTCAGTCAGACGAATAGGGTTGCCTTATCACTATCTGTGGGTTAATAAAAAAGTTACAAAGTGACGGCTTTTAAGTTTTTTAGATTTTGCACAAAAAGCAATAAAAAGCTGGTGATTTTAACTAATTGTAATGAAATTGATTGTAGGTTATTTTTGGTTAGACAGAAATAAGTTTCCTTGTGTCCGTATGTAACACTTTTTTTTGTTTCTTTTTTTTATCGTACATTATGTTTCATACCTATTGTATATTGTTACTATTTGTTGAGGCGGTTTAACTGCTTGATTTTTACTAGAAACGATGATTTCTGACCGTAACGGATGATTTTCAAAGACCGTAATTTGTCAAAGATGTTTGTCATGCATGCAAAACTCGGACAAATAAGTGTAAATGTCCCTTTGACTTTTCAAACTTGTTTCTCGAATTGAGATGGCTCGGCAAAACTGTGACGAGAAACACATCATATTTGATTTGATATTTTGTCAAATCTCATGCAAAATTAGAGACCATAAACGCCAAGACGTGCGGCAGTCGCGGTCATTATACGTGCGAGTAGGATGGTGAATATTTAATAGCGGATTTCTAAAATTTTCATACCAAGTTTCGAGTTCTCTCGCCCCCACATTTTATGACCACTCCTGAACGTTAGCGTTTAGTATAGTTTTGTCACAGTTGTGCTAAGCCTGCAGATGTCACAAATGTGTGGCCAATATTTTGTTTAAAGTTTTGAATTTTCTTTGGTTTTTTTAATATAATCGGATAACTTTTTTTGATGTTTTTTTGCGCTAAACAGCAGTTGTTTTTATTGCCAAGGAAGAATTCGTTATTGGAACTTATTTATTGTGTAAATAAAAAACAATAAATTAAATAGAAAATATTTGTTTTTATTTCAGTATAATACATGTTTCTTGCCTCTATACTTTCAATAGTATTTATAAACACATACTATACACATACTTTCATAATTGTTTGATCATTAAATACGATAAATTCTTAAAGTAGTAGAACAAATACGAAACTATAGATTCATTACGAGACCCATATTCAAGTCTAAGAAGATGAATACATACATACGTTGTAATTCTAGGTAAATATCGAGCACTCTTTGGGATTGTTGACGTATATCTTCTTATATTGGTCATCGGTGATACAAAATCTGAAAAAGAAAAACAAATGAATCATTGTCTACTTCATTACAGATGAACTGTGGTAAGTTATTCAGATTCAAGGAATAAGTTTGTAATGGTGTCTTATCATCCATGGCGTGATGCTTGGTGTAAGGCACCTATCTCACCGCTGACGAGGAAGCGATTAGCTATCGACTATTTGCTCGCTCAAGAAACGTACAATAGAGAGAGTTCCCGCCTCGGCAGTGTAAACAGTGATCAATTATTAGTATCTCTTTTACTGACACGGGACCCACATCTACGATACGTCACGTCAGCTACTGTACGTTTCTTGAGAGAAAAATAGTCGATAGCTAGTCACTTCCTCGTGGTTGGGATAAAGGATTTTTTGGAATCTTTCGTGAGACGTAAACTCGTGGGTACAGCAGCAGCAGACAAGCCTGGCCGAAAGAGGGAGAGAATGCATAAAGTTGTCCGAAGAACGTGGTAATTCTGGGAGTACTACAGGGCTCAATTCTTGGTCCGTTTATATTTCTCTTTTATTTGAATTATCAAGTTCAGTGAATTTAAAAACAGGTTTACATACTGCGATCACTATATACATAGTGATGTCCTAACCCGAAGACCGTATACCTACATTATATCAGTTCTACAGAAGATCTGATCAAAAACTCTTGTTCTACAGAGAAAGGACTTTCGCGGTTAGCTATGTCTATTCTGTGGTCATGTCACCATGGCTTACCTTCTTATATCTCCGTTGTTTCGCCTTCTTGCTGGTTTTCTTTCGTTTGTGTCGGTTCATGTATTTCTTTCGTGATTGGTCGCCGTACGACGGCCGGACGTCATGTATTTCGTTTGTCAATATTAGCAGTCTCAGGAGATCTAGAAATAGTTGGAGTTTTATAAAGCGTTTATATAATAAGTCTCGTATTGCTAAGCTTAGTAAAAACATATTGCCTACTTTCATATGGACTGCTTGAGAGCACTTAGTTTAGTCCGGTAAAGGTCTGTATTCTACCCTATACTGACAATGTGAGGGTGTCAGGTGTGTTATCATGTGTGTTGCCCACTAAGTACCTACCGTGGAGTGGCGGTTAAAAAAGAATATTGTAAGTATTTCTTGTTTGTTCTACAAAATATGACCTTTCGGAGTTGGAGCAGTCCTATGTACCTATGGGCCGGCGCCACATGTTGTGCGGTGTTCCACAGGGCTCGGTCCTGGGCCCGCTCCTGTGGAACATCGGGTACGACTGGGTGCTGAGGGGCGAGCTCCAACTTGGAGTGGATCTGATATGTTACGCGGACGACACGCTGGTCCCGACCTGGGAGAGCACGCACAGAGAGGCAGCTTTGCTGGCGACAGCTGCAGTCTCGCAGGTGGTCGGTCGCATACGGCGCCTGGACCTGGAGGTGGCCCTCAACAAATCGGAGGCCATGGTCTTTTACGGCCCCCAGCGGGCGCCGGCGCCGGGATCACACATCGTGGTTCGGGGGGCCCCGAATTGCTATCGAGTCCACCATGAAGTACCTGAGACTCGTGCTCGACGGCCGGTGGGACTTTGGCCCCCACTTTCGGGCGGTTGGCGCCTAAGTTAATGGGCGCGGCGGGCGCTCTTGCAACGTAGGAGGTTCTACCTATGGGTCATGCGATCCATGGCCCTGTATAGGGTCCTGGTGCGGGCCTCTGACCTAATGACCGGCAGTATCGCAATGCGGTGAAAAACGCAGAGGGCAATGACCGTCAGGGCTATCAGGGGGTATCGCACGATCTTCTAGCTACGAGGCGGCTTGTGCACTGGCCGGATTTTTGCCTTTGGACCTAGAGGCGCTAGTCCTCGCGTCACTGTACCGGTGGTGCGAGGAGGTGCGGACGAGGGGCGGTGGATCGATGCAGCGAGAGATCGAGCTGTGTCGGTCGCAGCTCCGCGAGGTCCTGGTGTCGGAGTGGCGGGACAGGCTTCTGCGCCCTACCGCCGACCTCGCTACCGTCGAGGCGATCCGACCAGTGCGCAACGAATGTCTCGGGAGGAGGCACGGCTTTCCTGTCGTTTCGGGCAATGCAGATCTTTCGGAGCATGGTTGCTTCGGGAAGTACCTGTGTCGCATAAACAGGGAGCCGGACGAACGGTGTCATCACTGCGTCAACTGGCGGGAGGACACGGCGTGGTATACGCTGGCAGTGTGTACCGCATAAGAGGAGCCGTGACATGCCCTCGTATCAGAAGTCGGAGTCAACGTGTCGCTGCCGATCGTCGCTCGCTCAATGGTCGAGAGCACTGAGTCGTGGGATGCGGCGATTTCCTTCTGTGAAATCGTTATTTCACAGAAACAGGCTGCGGAAAGGTTGAGGGAGGTCGAGACCACTCTCCCGACCCGCAGCTAACGTGTCAGACGTCGGTGCAGGGCGGACAACGTCCTCTTCCAGCCTCCGTAAACGGGTCCAGAGGGCCGGACTTGGAGACGGCCGCCGCCCCCCCCCATATAACAAGACCCGAGGCGACAGCGCGTAGTGTTCCACGCGCGCCCCTATTTGACGTCTCGAGTGGAGTCTTACACCTCATTCCCCCGCGGATTTGAAGAGGCCCACTGAGATGGACAGGCACTAGCCGGGGATCGTGGAAGGCGCACGAGTTCTCATGATCCCGGTGCAATTGTGGGAAGGGAACACCGGGGCAGTATTTAGTCAGTAAGAGTCTAACAGACCCGTCCGCCCGCTCCAGGGCGGAGGACATCCAAGAGCAGTTTCCACCCCGGAACAAAAAAAGTCCGATGCACTAATGTGTTAGGTTAGACTAGGATCTTACTTTGACTTTGCTAAGCCTAATGTTCAGTGTCTTCTCTGGGGTCTAATGGTTTAGAACTATATATATTTCTTTTGGAGCTTTTCTTCATGGTCTTGTAGAAATTACAGTGCAGTTGTATCTAGCTAACGTCTATTCTTTGTTGTTAAAACTATCTAATAAGTAGGTAGGTTCTTTATTAATATTGATGATGTAAATGCAATTTTGAATCTAGGCAGGACTGCGTCTAGTTCTTGAAAGAAGCCTGAAATCCATGACAATCATGACATACATGATGACATACATGTAAGTAAATCCATGTTTATCCAGCTCAAGTTTGCCAGTAACCGCAGTCAAGTGTTGATCATGCCAACTAGACGAGATGCATTTTGGATATTTCATAAATAATAGCTGATCATTCGGGGCCAAGATCGTAACAATCAGGGATTGAAACACAAATCTCAACATGAAACGTTATTATTTTATTATTAGAAACATAACGTGAACATTGATTTATTTAATAAGTTACCTAATTTAAAATGACTGACGAAAGGAAAAATAATCATATAAGAAAGAATTATGTACAAAAAATAATTTATTATTTACAAAAAACTGGCTTAGTACAAGAAGTCTGTGTTAAACTTAATATTTATGGCATCAATAACACTTGTTAATTGATATTTTGTTTTCCACAACCGTCGTTAGGGATCTCGTGGAAAACCATCCTATAAATGCCGAGTTTGCTTCATTATATTTTTGGCTCATTGACTAGAGTATAAGTCTAATTTATTTCTTTAGTTATTTTATTTACAAAGTCTCGTTATAACATAGCGTTTCTGTGTATTTATATACAGGAGCTTTACCGTCATATTTTTACTTTTTAAACATATTTTCCTCACCTCCGTTAAGATTGGCGATGGGTACTTCAACTGGGATATATTCGGGTCCTTCTGTGTTCGATTCTGTATAAGATGAAGCGTCTCCTTCAATAGCTATATCTGAACAAGAGAAGAAGTTCTCTTGGTTGCCACACCCTAGACCCTGGGTGCCGTTGTCGCATACTCCCCAGTTGTTACCAGCTGTATACTTCCATTGTAAGACACAGTGGTCGCAGACCAGGTTGGAAGGAATCCTGTAGTTTATTTCATAAGTCCCACTGCCTTTGGGGTAGTATTTCGTTTCACCGTCCTCTAATTCGAGGATGATTTGATCGAAGCATTCCTGTGCGTTGTCGTAAGGGTCAGTGCAAATTCTGAACTCCCAGAAGCCCTGGTGGTAGGCGCTGATGTAAACGTTGGTGGTGATGACGTCACCGGGTGCGTAGGTGGCGACGATGTACCCTTTACCGTACTTGCCTCCTAGCTCATGGGCGCGGGGCGACGCGCTGTCGTAGGCATCGCCGCAGATGCCACATCTGGAAAATAATTTTTGTCTATAACTCCTGGATTTAAAATTTAGCTACATTAACACTTACTGTTCGCGATTCCATGAAGCAGACACAACAGTTATACAATCTCTATAAACCATGCGGGTAATGCCCTGTCCCTTTAACCGCATGGTTTGGAATGGCAAGTGTAATCTATATCCAGGACCAGAAGATTTAGTAGCTTCAAAAAAAGACTACTGATGCTAGTCAAAGTAGTCATCGCTCAAAATAAGTATTCTATTTTCCCCTCTTTTAGTATAACGACTGTTAATGACCCGCAGGGTGATTGATATGCTGAAAAAACCTTAAAACACAGACGATATTCTGGGTTATATTTTACTCACTTGCCCCCATTAACCGACCACTGATGGTAGAACCCTCCACAGTTAAGGCCATCATCATCATAGTTAGGATTCGAGTTGTAACCGAAGCGCCATATCGAGGCTCTGTTGGGCGGGTCCATCACTCGCCCGTGTCCATACGCGTACGCAGCCACGCACGCCAGCGCGGTCAGTGTACACCACGCCATCTGAGGGAAGAACATTACGTCAAACGCGTCATTGGAATTGATAGTTACGAGTAGATTGCTAAATAGTTTAGATAGGAATTAGTTTGGATTTTTTTATTGATAGATTAGGTGGAATCTTTATAGCAATATATACGAGTATGTCATGACATCTATTTCCACAACTTAAATTGTTATTGTTATCATAATAGGATGTGAAATTTATAATAGTTCAATGAAACAATTTAAGTTTTTGAAATGAAAAATTATCCTGCCCACCCACGATTTGCTGGATTATGAGTGATCGGGACAATTTATTTAAAGTTAATTTATTTATTTAAGTTAGGTTCAAATATATTTTATTCTCCAAAAGACACAAAGTCACTTACATGAGAACAATGCTTAAAATAAATTATATAAAGTTCGTCACACACAGCACGGTAGCAATTATGATACAACCATCATTTACATTCAGCTTTTAGGAAGGATCTTATTTGAGATTATTAAATATGCAGCTAATTGAGTTTTGAATGCATTTAAATAAATGCAATAATGGCTGATAAAATAAAACTTAGCTTTTATATAAACCAAGTGAACAGTTCACGATAGATAACTACTTATCCTTTCTTAATCCAAGATATTTTTCACAGGGTTTTTGCTGTAAGGGCACATATTTGATAACTAATGGATTATGTGGAGGTGTTATTTAATTTTTTGCCTTAAACAAGATGTAACATATTTTAGAAATATTTATCGTTAATAAGTTATATTGAAACCATGAAAAAAGTGTGTTAAAATCATCTTGAGCCTTGAAAACTAAATTATTAATGGAAGATCCGAAATAAAATAAGCAACTGTCATCTGCGTATAGAGTAAGCTGGCCATGTAGTTTAATTTCCTAAAAAATATTTATGTAGATTAAAAAGAGCAGGGGCCCCAAAATTGCTCCCTGGGGAACTCCACACGTTATAGCTAATGCGCCACTTTGATAATTATTATCCGTTCTAATTAACTGTAACCTGGTTTTTAGATTGGAATCGAACATTTTTAAGGCACTACCGGTAATTTGGTTTCTAGCATTTTAAGTAGCAGTATGTTTCAGTTCATGATATACGGTGCCGAATGTTGATTTTCAAATGGCTCGACACATGGGTTTTCCAAAAGATTTTCTTTTGTAGGACTTAATACCGAAAATACTGGATAAATAGCGACACACGACTCACAAAAATCCTCTCAAAATCAATTCCAATCTATAATAATAGCACATAATAAAACACAGACAATTTAAATCACCGTGTAAGCCCTTATTATAACTGATGATAACAGTGAAATCAACCGAACCAATAAGTGTTGTAATCACAAGACAATGAATAAATACTTGTGTGCGACGAAACATAATGAAAATGAGGCGATACTGTGGAAAATTTCTCTATTGTGTAATAAATAAAATACTTAATAAGTAGATGCTTATGTTATTTTTGATGACAACAATCCTTATGACTTCTGTAAATACCGTAGCAGCAGTAGTGCACGATTGATTGAAGAGTAATTGTTTCAAATGGTATTTTTTTTAAATAAAAAGACTTAAAAAGCATAATGAAGATCAAAGCAAAGCTTAGTTTTTCAGGCGAAAATTTAAAAGGTGTAGACTGCTATTAAAAATATTATATAAATATTTTTTTTTTATATTTTTAATATATAATATGTTGAAATTTTAATATTATATGAAATATTAAAATAATAAAATTGTTTAGAAAGTTCCTAAATATAAAAACAATATATAGAAATCAATCAATATCACAAACTAAATAAAATGTCTCTACTAAACTCGTCTCTATTTACAAAAAAATAGTATATAAAACGTAACTTACAATCAAACTAATTTAAAAAGTTTTCCTAAACTCGATCAAAATAGCAAGTTCGCAACACAGTATTAGTACCAACTGAATAGAGCCCAAAGATTTCTTCAATATATACGGTAAAACCAAGTCATCACCGGAAAATCTTATCACTTACAATCAGATAGGAAGTTTCGAATGCACATAGTTAATTATTAAATTATTAACCATAAACAATAATATAAGGGCGGCTCTTTGAAGTTCAATCAGAGCTGTAAAGATTAGCAATTGCATTTTCTAATACTTTGTGTAAGTCAAACACTTTTGACTTAGAGTTTCAGTAACCGTATTTAGATTTAGTTATGAAGACTGGTAAATGAATCATTGATGAAAATCTGGCGTCAGCTTTGTTATTGCAAGACAAGGACAAGAGATTAAAAATAACATAGAAATCATCATGGTTATCATTCTCGGCATTCCAGCCAGACCATTGCGTCCTAGAACTAAAAATTCGAAGACATGTGACATCAACCAACCGACATAGGGCCCGCGTGGAGGATAATGTCTCTCTCACAGAGAGGAGGCCTGTATCCCAGCAGTTGGAATATTGTTGGTTGATTGATGATTATGTTTATGCAGCCTGACCAACACCCTAATTGCGTCACAATCTGAATCATTTTGAAGGATATTCCTTATCCATTGCTTCATGTGGTCGAAAACATCGTTTGCTCAACAACGTAAATAACGCAGTGAATGTTGTTGAACTGTCAAAATGAAAGCCATTCCTACTGTTAGTGCGTTACGCAATTACCCCGCAGATCACGTTATTTTGTTAATAACATGAATGTATATAATTTCAACATTCCTCACAGTTATCATTGTGTTTATTATGGGTGTTGGTTGAGCTATATATTTTCAGTGAATGGAAATTAGTGAAGCAATAACTTCAATCTTATAGGCGATTTTCCTGTTCAAGTGACTGTTGCTAATACTGTTACCTCTATAGATCAGAAAATAAGCGGTTTACACCCTCAAAATGAGCACGAGTCAATAAAAAAATGAAGTGAGGGAAAAAAAATGTGGGCTAGGTCTTCAGCACTATAAGACATACTATAGAGGTATGAGGAACAGGGTGTAAAGCTCACTCACACCTCCATAGAAAAGGGAGGATCCTCCGACCAGACTGGTGTTGTGTCTGGTGGGCAACTGCCCGACGGTTGATGTCGGGATGTTGTATATATGCTAATCGCACGGTAAACTCTGCTTGCGCGATGCAGGAATTGCGTGACGTCAGTATGACATGTAGCTCGCATGTGGGGATGTTTGATACCGCTACAATACCTACTATTACGTATGTTTAATTACTTACTGCCTAAAAGTTTTTATTGAAGAAAAAACTGCATCTACTGGTTCAGTAGCAACTAGGAACTTAGCAAACAAAGAGGATCCGTTTGATTCACTTTTGATGACGTTCAACATTTCATAAAACTTTATGCTTCGATAATGTTACTTTTTATTGAGTTAGACGCTGTTTATTTGTGGCTATAAATAATATTACTTAATTTTTTTCTGCTATTGCTTTTTCCAGCAATTTCTTATCGTATGAAAATAACATCCTTAACAGTAAAATTCCAGATATAGTTATGAATACCACACTACACATAAAAAATGAAAAATCTAATTTAATTAAAGCTTTGAGTATGTATTCCAATAGACAGGTGATGAGGAGAACCTTTTTTAAATTCATGCTTATAGGACTTAACTGACTCTGACCGGAATTGACCTGTTTCAGAATTGGATCCCGAGATGAACCTAATATGGAAGATGACAGTGTAGTTAGAAAAGAAAATATTACTGAGACGACTATCTACTGGTAGAGAAATATGAAAGAGAAACACAATAGATATTTGTTGTGCAAGGCTGTCAAGTTGTTTTTTGGCGCGAGGACCTGTATTGAAACCTGAGCAAGCGGAGGATTCTAGGATTGAACCACGACCGAAGCGAGTGGTTCAAATATAGAATCCTGAGCGTAGCGAGCGCGAGCGAAAATGCTAGGTGCAAGAATAACAGCTTAAATAATATATTAAATCAGTGTTTATTTATTTTGAAAATTAAAAATATTGAAAGTTATTTTTTTTTGGAATGTTATGCTTGTGTACCTACTATTTATTACTAGATAAATTATTTGGCAAATTTGCGGTACATTGCTCAATTTCATTGGATTCCATTGTGAATTTTGGAGACGCAGACGCATTGGCAGGCGATTCAAAACGATTTTCTATCGTGCTGGCTTTGGAAGTTGAAGGACGAGTCCAAGGATCCGGGCAAGACTGTCTTAAACTTACCTCTTACGATGCTCTTGCATATTTTTGACAGGTTTTCTATATAGAGTCCTCTATGTATCCTTCCGCCACGGTACTGGATTTCCAGTCGCCGTGATGCTTAAGCGTGGTTGGATCAGCGCCCGAAACAGCCAAAAATGTGGCCGACGTCCTCCTAAAACAATGCCCGGTGTATTGCTCTGGTTCCTGTAGTCCAAGGAAAGCGGCATTTTCTTGTGGTAAACCACCAATTTTAGTACTTCCTATCTAAAATATTTACATTCGCAATATTGCAAAAAAAAAAAGAATCGATTGATTGCTTGATATTTATCTACAATTTTGACATATTCGTCGCGAATCACGAAGTTCCTATCAATAATATTGGTCTTCGTGTTTTATAAGTTAACCATTAGCAATTTATCTGAATACTCCTGAATGTTTTTGTCCGGCACGCCCCACTAATGCCAATAATGAGGACAACCTGTAACGCCAAGGAAGAAAATAAATTTTACAGCAGATACTAAGACAGTAAGTACCTACAACTGTCACATAAAAGTACCTACTTTGAAGAAAGATATTAAGGCTGCCGCAAACAGGCGCGACGCGACTCTAGTACAACTATTTCTATGAAAACTTCATGGAAATCGTTATAGAAGAGTCACGTCGTCGCATCGCGCCTTGCTGCGGGAGCCTTTATATTAATAAATCGAAATACTTACTTTTGTAGCAAGAAATTCGGAGTCGGGCGCTTCGTTGAGAAGCTGCTCAATGTTAGCAGTGGTCAAAATCTTAGATTTTTTCGGTTTGTGACCGCTTGACTTTTTCCTTAAAAACGCCAATTGTTTGGAATATTTTTCTATGTGTATATATTTTTTTGTCTTGATCGTGGCTTTTAGCATCGAGTACTTAAATGCTCCAAAGTGTGCTTGATTTCCTTGTGTTAGATAGTTCAATGAACTATGATAGCATTCTAGTCTCCGAAAACGTTTTCGCAACTTTAGAATGTCTCCAAGCATTGAACAAATTGTAGGCTTTTATGTACTTTTCGCGCGATTTTTCCGATAGAAAACTCAATTCAGCATTATGTACCGCTTGCAATAAGTTTATTGTTCTGCAGGTGTTAAATTTATATCTTCGTCGCTGCTGGACTCGCTCATATTTTATATAATTTCATACGATTTTATATATAAAAAAAAAAATGGAAAGTGAATTAAGTAGATAAGATTTTTTTTTAAGTATTTTTTCATGCTGTCATCGTGCTGGCCAGTGCGATTATTCTAAAAACAGGCCAAGTGCGTGTCGGACCACGCACAATGAAGGGTTCCTTACTTGGGATGAAGTTCTCCCAAGAACAAACTTAACATTGTGGTTGAAATGCGTATTCTCCCATATTTTCCAACTGCAAATGTAAGTTTATTTATTTATTTGCATAAAACATGGTATACGAAGATGTTACATGAGTTAAGAATGAGATCATACATGTTTTGCTTAAGACTAAAGCATGCAAAATGATTAACACAACTTAATTATGTTCAAAGTGTCCTTGTTGATATATCCTTATTGATATAAAAAATATTATCATTTAGCCATTTAAACAGGTGAATTGGTCGACTATTACTCGTAAACTTGTGAAGCCTACTTAGCTGTGATAGTTTTTCTTTAACTTCGTTATATACTACTGCCGTGAATTTTTTCACATATTTAAAAGCAACCATTTAACTGGCGGGGGTAGGGGGGGGACACTTGACTCTAGCAAAAATTATCAATTTAAAGTTTAATTTTACGCAAACCGATCCCTGAATCGAAAAATGGTTTTCACAGACCCGTAATATTTTTGAATAGTCTATCCAACGATACCCCACACCATGGGATAGTCGACAAAAAAAAACATCGCCACTTTACGTGTACAAGGAAGGTAGGCACCAAACCTAAAAAAAATAAAAAAAAATCTTTTGCCACTTTATCGGCGTGATTAATATGTATATCCATGCCAAATTATAGCTTTCTAGTACTAAGAGTCTCTGAGCTAAACTGCGGACGCACAGACGGACATAGCGAAACGATAAGGGTTCCTTGTTGACTACGGAGGGAACCCTAAAAATGAGATTGGCGCACTGACATGAAAAAAGTAAATGCTTTTTCAGAGGACTGGCGGTATAGAAAATTACTGAATAGAAAGGTTCGAATTTAAAAAAAGAAACACGCTTGCGGATAAAATGCACTTTTGCACTCACATTTCGAATGATAAACACAATCTTTCAGAGGTTGTGAGGTGAAAACGAAATTAATTGGGATAATGAAATGAGGATGATGAGTGATGGATGACAGACCCACGTATAGTATTAAAACTACGCACTAATTTCTCAATGTTATTGTTAATAAGGAAGCACCTATATATATTTTATTGCAGGTATCATAAAATATTATCTTCTAAAAAGTTTTTACGATCCTTTCCGTGAAATATTAGTTTTTTTTGTTACATCTATGATTAGTGATTACCTACTTATTCATAATTGTAATTGCGTGTTACTATTAACACAAATACATATTTTTCATAGACTGATGTATCTATTTCACATTACTGCTGGAAAGTTTTTTGTATTGCTTACTTCTTTTTAGCTATAGCACTAGGAACTTAGGAAGTGGTGAAGGGACTTTTGGGGGACTGTCTTATGTAATTTTGACGGTCAGAGAGTGCTGATTCTCAGCTAAATTACTTAGACTATATGACTTTTTTTCTTTTTTCAAGTGGCTTCCCATACGTCTTCGCTGGAATTCTCATATCTTGTTTCAGCTCTACAGTATTCTGTTCAACCCTAAAACCCCCTCTTATCTTAAAGAACGTTTCATGTTCGTTCATGACACACATAATAGATATCTGAGCTCATCGGAAAACTTAAGACTAGAGATTGTATTCCACCAGTTTTTATAACAAGTCTTTTGCAGTTCAAGCAGTACGGTTATGGAATGCCTTGCCCGTGTCGACAAGGCGTGCTCAAGCTTTGTCCACTTTTAAAATTATGGTTAAAAAATACTTCCTCTCTCCTTAAACATCATCATTACATTTAGTTTCCTTGCTCTTGTTTCATGTTTATTATTGTATATGTTATATGTAGATATTTGCCCTAACTTTATATTTAGTGACTGGGCAACTAGAGGTATTAGGATAAGCAGGGAAAGACTGTTCGAGCTGTATGGCCTTAAGCCTTACATTAACACTGAAACTTTCAACAAGTATGTTGCTAAATATTCCAAAACTTTTAGGAATACCTGCAAGATAGCTAAAGCCCTGTACATTAGCAACAAGATCAAATCCGCAGAAAATAAAATAAAAACAGTTTGGAAAGTTATAAATAACGAAACTAGTAGGAAAAAAATACGAAGCACTGATTATACATTGGAGACTTCACATGGTGCCATAAGCTCTAACTTAGAAGTAGCTCAAGAATTTGTAAACTTCTTTACCGATATACCATGTAAAACGACGGAAGCTTTAAATTTCTCACCGGATATCTCAATTAATTTATTAACAGCGAACGTTCCAGGGTGCCTGGTTAAATTTAAATTTAAACACATCAACCCTATGATAGTTATAAAAGCTTTTCGGCAAATAAAAATCAAATTGACCGAAGATCTATGGGGAATGTCAATCAAAGTTTGTACATCCATAATCGAAACTATAGCACCTTACCTAGCTTTGATATTTCATTTGTGTGTAGATTAAGGAGTCTTCCCAGATTTAATGAAATACAGTAAGGTTATACCACTTTTTAAATCTGGGGACAGCAAAGACACCAACAATTATAGACCAGTATCCGTGTTGCCGGTATTCAGCAAGGTTTTCGAAAAGGTAATGCTCAATCAGATGCTTAATCATTTTAATACCAACAAAATCTTACACGACCAGCAATATGGTTTCACCAGAGGACGTTGTACGACTGACGCCGGTGTCACTTTATTAAAACACATATTTACAGCGTGGGAAGAGGCCCAGGATGCCATAGGAATCTTTTGTGACCTCTCCAAGGCATTTGACTGCGTTGAACACAAAACCTTGCTCTTAAAACTTGAGCATTACGGACTAGATAAACTTGCGCTTAGCTTAGTAGAATCTTATTTAAATGATAGACGGCAAAAAGTCCAAATAAATGGTGTTAATTCACGTGGTTTAAAAGTAAAAATATGTGTTCCACAAGGCTCAATATTAGGTCCTTTCCTCTTTTTAGTATATATTAACGATCTACCCCATTTATTAAAAAACCAACCAAAATGGTGTTATTTGCTGACGATACTTCCTTAATTTTTAAGATAAATAGACGTGTATCAAATCTTGACGACGTAAATAACGCCCTACTGCAGGTACATGATTGGTTCACTGCTAATAATTTAGTATTAAATGGGAATAAAACTAAATACATAAGATTTGCTTTACCGAATGTTAAAAGTACAGATAGTGACATAGTATTGAATAAAGAGAAACTAGAATTCGTCGATAAAACTGTTTTCCTGGGGATCACGCTCGACTCAAGGCTGCAATGGGGTCCTCATTTAACATCTCTTGCAGGACGGCTAAGTTCAGCAGCATATGCTGCGAGAAAAATCCGTCAATTTACTAATGTAGATACCGCGAGGCTAGTCTATTTCAGTTACTTTCTTAGTATCATGTCTTACGGTATTTTACTATGGGGACGGGCTGCAGATATCGAGTATATTTTTATTCTGCAGAAAAGAGCCATCAGAGCAATATATTGCCTCCGCAGGCGCGATTCTCTAAGGGAACTGTTTAAAGATATTAACATTATGACGGTACCTTGTCAATATATCTATGAAAACATCATGTACGTAAGAAAAAAATTAAATCTTTTCAGTAAAAGAGGTGCAAGACATAACTATATGACTAGAAATAGGGACCAATTAGTTCAACCAGGTTTCAGACTGGCTAAAGTAGACTCATCCTTCATGGGGTACTGTTTAAAATGTTACATTAAAATACCTCCCCACATACTCCAACTGAATGAAACAAAATTTAAATCTTGTATAAAACGCACACTATGCAGCCAAGCATATTATAAGTTGGGGGATTACATCGCTGACAAAGATGCTTGGCTCAACGCTGGTCCTGCTCCACAGGGGGGCATAAATTAATTGATTAGCATTCGAAAATATTGTTGGAGCTGCTGAAGATTGTAAAAACAACAACATCTTTGCATTGTATAAATTCAATCTCTTAACAATGTATAATTGCATAGCACATGTGTGAGCACTATGTACCTACTATAAAGCCACCATTTACTAGGCTCGTCTTTCATTGACTTGAATGTGCCCTGGCGGCTGAGAGTATGTCATGCTCACTCAAATGTCTCGCTGGTGGTGGCGTGTGTGTTGGATCATTAAGTTCCCTTCAAAATGGTTGAGCTGAATGGTGCTGATCCATACGTCATGTTCGTGAACGGGCGCCTTCAGTAAGGACTGGTCAACTCTTGGCTGCCACGGCTTATTTTAATTTAAATTTTTGAATTGTTTTTTTTTATCTTTTATATTACGGATACTTTAAACGTGCACGTCTTTCTACATCGTTCTCACATTTTTAATTTGAACATGAATAATGTAAACAATTTGTTTTTTAACCGACTTCACAAAAAGGAGGAGGTTCTCAATTCGTCTGTATGTTTTTTTTTTTTTTTTTTTTTTTTTTTTTTTTTTATGTGTGTTAGCTCATAACTTTTTTCTGGGTGAACCGATTTGGATGATTCTTTTTTTATTTGATAGGTGGTGCTTCACATGTGGTCCCGTTTAAATTTTATCAAGGTCTGACCAGTAGTTTTGGAGTTATCCTTAATACTGCAGATTTTTTCCACTTAGTTTATATGGATGATATGTTAATAATTTCCTGTCACTGTTATTTACACACCAAGTAGTGGTATACGAATTTGTGTGGGGTAGGTACCGCAACTAAAAAGTGAAAAATAAAAACTTTTTTACAAAAAAAACAACCGACTTCCAAAAAAAACACTAACAGACGTGAAAAATAACTTTAATTTCGGAAGTCGGTGGCCAAACACGAAAATACAAAACCAAAGGCACCGACTTCCGAAATTAAAGTTATTTTTCACGTCTGTTAGTGTTTTTTTTGGAAGTCGGTTGTTTTTTTTGTTGTAACTAACTATATTATGTTGATTTAAAAGAGTGTCCATGGATTTTCTTGCCCGTTCTTCTCCATAGGTACCTACTACGCTTTTGAATGGGCAACTAGCTTCATTTTTCTGACTGACTGACCCTTTGACAATTCAAAAGTGCCTGTAATTGGTTTATTTGAAATAAATGCTTTGAGTTTGAGTTGAGTTTGTATATGTTTTATATATGTATGTATTTGTTGTATATGTACATGGTACCTACACCACTGACTATCTGCAGTATTGTCTCTCCTTCTCCCTTTAATCCATCCAAAGGTTGTCTGTCAAAGATCGCTTTTACGATAAGATCGCCCATTGTGTCACTTAATGTAAAATTTCTATATTTATATCTGTAATTTTGATGGTGTACATAATAAAGAGTATTCTATTCTATTCTTTTGATAAAAAATTGGCTTTGAAAGTAGGCATACAACGAGTTACGCCATAAAAGAAATATAATATCTTATTATATAGATAAGTATATTTAAGGCAATCGAATTGGAAATATTAAGCCTTTGTTAAAATAGCTTTCACTTTACACATTTTTCGTTTTTTGATTCGACCTGCACAATCAATACTTTATTGTAACCTTTTTATCAATATTCTTAATGTAATAGGCGTTGGCCATTCATAATGAAAATAACTAAAGAAAGCCATTAAAGTTATCTTTTCTATATTATTTTTAAAGTTATTTTTGTCACTAATCGGCCTGTAGGTACGTACTGTTTAATATTTTTGTAAATGCCTATCAAAACTATTTATGACATTTTATTTAGAGAAAATGCAGGGGGTAAAAATACCCCTCATGTAGCCGTCAACTACGCATTTTGTACATAAAACTAAGTAACATTGCACAAAAATAATTGCTGGGAAACGACTTTTTTGGTTAGTTATTTTTGGTGTGAAAGTTTGCTATATGATGTACTTAAGTAGTGCGCAATGTAAGACGCGCAAAACATTGTTCATATGCATGCTACTGTACAGAGGTCATGGAGGGTATTTAAAGTTGTGTTTTAACATTAAAACTTTGTTTTCGTAGAAAAATGTCAGTATTAGTTGGAAATTTGACTTTCGATATATCCGTACGCAGAAGGTTCTCAGTTATACAAAAAAATATTACAATGATGGGAGTGCAAGTGACTTTCGGCTTCGTTAAGTGTCTTTTTACACCCGTTACGCATGTATATATGCATGTTGTTTCTCATAATATATTTCTTCTTCATACTTCTAACTATCTTTAATGCAATAAAAGCATAATGTCCACATAGCTGCCATATAATAATAAATAATAATAATAAAACTTTATTTCGGGTGGCATAGACCCTTAGAAACCTTAACCTAGTAGTTTTTTATTTGACATGACTCGCCACACCTACACAAGACATGACCCACTGATTCTGAAAGGGACAGTCAAAACGTACAGATATTGCGTTCAGAATGCCGTTGTTGCTACCTCGTGTACAGGCCAGCAGGGAAGCTGTTTTTTTGCGCATGATGGCCTGGAAACCAGCAGTGCGCGCTTCAGCAAACATCCCAGACGTGCTGCACCGCCACGACAGACCCAACAACATCCTGAACGCATTATTGTACTGAGTGCGCAGGGCTCTGTAGGCTCGCTGCGTATATCTCACTCACAGGCCGCTCGAGTAGAAGGACTGACAATAAGCTTTGAATAGCGTATGGGGCCATGTAGAGAACCTGAAGCTCCTGATAGGCTGCGGAGGGAACCCCTCACCGCGGGACTTGGATTGACAGTCTGCTTTTGACTAGCTACCCAGCAGTTTTTAATTTTGTGAATGCGTTCTGAAATAAGTAGGTGAATAGCTACTATTATTCCATATATAGGGTAAATACTAATTCAATGTATTAATCATAATGACATGTAAACATGCCAATGAATCAATATCCGATTTAGATCGGTATCTAATCGGTTAACAACACTTGTGATAACAGTACTCATTGGTTGACTGATTATATTGATGATTGATAACTGGAATAACAAGCAGGGTGCTTGTCGTTTTAGTATCAATAAACTTTCGTCATCATTAAATTATTAGTTTATGACAGATATGGCAGTCGTGGAACTCCTTAATTAATAGAGGAACCGGGGAAGTATCCATTTGGCAAAGTGACAAATAGCTGTCAATATATTTAAGTACTGAAATAAATTATAAAATATCGACCAATTGTACCACAAAAAAAATGATTAGGAATGGGGAAGGCAATTGTCAAAATGGCGCTATCGTAACTAGTTCTCAACACTAGCTATTAATATAAGGCGTGAGGTGGTTTTATTTTATTTTTGCGAAAATGATGCGTTGTTGTGTTCCTAAGTACTCCGAAATTGGAGTCCACCTTTTCCCGAAAGATCCTAAAATTAGAAGATTGTGGCTTTAAAGTTAAAATATTGAAGCTATAAAATTCTGACACTTTCCATGTCAAATACTTGATTTAGAATATGGAAGTCATGAATGAATACTAAATGCAACGAACGAACGAAATGTCAAATTTATTGTAGGCCGTAGGGGCCTAGCTATGATTACGCCATCTATAATTAGCTTTGCCCGACCATCCCCACTGCAATAATTAATATCGTAACTCTAAATACTTAGTAAGTTTAGTAAAACTTTTGCAACATCTAATTCACTTTTTAATTGCAATTCACAACATAACATCAAGCCTATATTCCCCACTATTAATAGAACCTTCAGATACTTCTTCTAGGATTACAATGCATATTTATGTATCCAACCATAGACTACCAATATTTTTTGTTGCGATTATAGCAGTATAGTTGATCTATATCAAAATATGCCCAAGTATCGATCGTTATGTTCAGGAACCATTCGAGTCATCAAGTGAAGTCTATCGCATACTTCCCTTGCAATAAATCTTTTTAATTATCTTTGCTTTGCGGAAGATTATCGAGAACATTAAACTTTTTTGTTTCATTTTATGACTATTATCCTACATTATTCATTTACTGATAATGTCCTATAGTTTTTGCCCTTTGTTTTCCTGTATTGTACAATTTGGGAATGAAAAGGTGGAGCAGTATTTTTGGGGCATGTTAAACTTGTGTTTTTCCAACTATGCAAATGACGGTGATGCGTCAGTTAAGATTTGGTTTCCAGGAACGCGGTTCGGTCATATTATATCGGCCGTCAGGAAAATCTGTTATTTTCACCAATATTAATTGACATTAAGGTGTCAACTAACGCTGTGTATTTGGACAGCCCTCCGTGTGTGACTGTTCACCGCTTTCCAAAAACTAAAGTTTTAGACGGGAAATTAATATATTCACAAATTCAAACTCTTATTCATCGACTGCACAAGTGTACGTACATGTGAGCTATGTTAATTCTAACACAAAGGGTAATTTACACAAAGAGTATGAGTCACGGGAGAAATGGATGACAGTGGCAATATAATGGATGACTATGGCAATATAATGCAAATATTTTGAGTTCACCTAAGGAGTTATTTACAACAGGAAATAGTACGGTACTGTCAACAAAAAAGATAAGAAATATGTTGTGACTGTTTACTTCGTTTTAAAACATTCCTTAGAACTGATTACTTAGTGAGCAAAATAAAAACTACATATACGGATGATTAATTGTAGAAATCGTATAGGAATCGATAGGAATTGACAGAGACTGTATATTTGAATGAGAAGTAATAATGCATTAAAAGGGCGCACACGGGGCCGCTAGCGCCACTCCTTTAAATTAATATTATCTCGTGACTGAGAAGGAATTTTGAATAACGGCTCAATAAGCACCCTCGGTAAGTGTGTCTAGAATTTTCTAATAACTTTTATAAGCTTTCATATTATTATTGAGACTAGAAACAACAAAATTCGATCTAAACAAAAGCGGCCACATTCCTCTAGATCGTATTTTGTTGCTTCGTGTCTCAATATGAAAGTTTTTAAAAGGTATTAGAAAATTCTAGACACTTACCGAGGGTGCTTATTGAGCCGTTATTCAAAATTCCCTCTCAGTCACGAGATAATATTTTTTAAAGGAGTGGCGCTAGTGGACCGGTGTGCGCCCTCTTAATGTGCAATTATATAAAGTACCTAGTAGATAAGTATGTCTTTGAAGATCTTATTCTTGCTTAGTGCTTAGATGCTACTTATTCGTTTCTGTGAAGGTAAGGCTTTGTATTTAAAAGTAAAGTACGTGTAGGTATTTATTTTATTATAGTAAGGAAAGAAAGAAAGAAAAATGCTTTTATTGGCATTGCAGCAACAAACATACACCTTAAAACTTAAAAAAGAAGTAGTAGTAGTGAACATAATTATGTAGGTGGTTGTTCAATCTGGACGTTGAAGTTTCAATAACAAAGGTAGCTTGTCAAAAGAGTGGAGCACTTAATTCAACTTACTACCTTATAACATCAACGTTTACGCGGGAGGCTGTGTACAGGGTGAGAGTTGCACAGAGAGCCATGGAGCGTTCCATGCTTGGCATAAGACTTATAGACCGAGTTCCAAACGTCGAGATCCGAAGACGTACGAAGTCTTCAATATCGGGAGACGTACTATGGAACTGAAATGGAGTTGGGCAGGATAGCTGGCAAGGCGCAGTGAAGACAGGTGGAGTAATGAAGTGACTGAGTGGCGTCCAAGGACTGGAAGACGAGGTTTCGGTCGTCCGGCGGCGAGATGGACGGATGACATTGTTTCCATTGCGGGTAAAACCTGGACGAGGCTGTCTCAGAACGTTCGGATGGGCACAAGAGAAGAGAGACATGTCTCTCTTAACCCACTGCTGGGCATATATATATGCCCAGCAGTGGGTTAAGTCGGGCTGTGGATGATGATGATGATGTAGTACATAATAAAAGTATTTTACATAATAATTACCTACCTAGTTTTAAAAAAAAATGACAATCGCATTATATATATGCTTATCTGTGGTTTTGCATATTTATATTATTTTTTGATTTTTTGGCGGGAGTTTGAGCTGAAAGGGCTTCAAATTCCCGCCAAAGATATCCCGAAGAAATTTAGTGAAGGAAATTAAATAAACTAAAGACTTGGCTAAAAGGTCTTAGAAACCAGGCCATAAAAATACTTATAAATAATAAAATATTATTTTTTGTTTTTATTGTCACATTACTGGACTAATGTCTCCCCCAAGTCTTCCCAGGAACTCTTTCTCTAATTACCTACCAAAAAATAATTGAATTGTCGTACTTACGTTTGTAAATAATTTTAAACTAACACGAAAACCATTTTCAAAAACCACAACGCACTATTTATTAAAAAAATCCACCATTGTTTTTAGTTTTTAATATCATAATTTTCTACAAAACACCATAGTGCTTCGGAAAAAACTGAATTAAAAAAAACATTCAAACCACAGACAAAAATTGTTTCTGTTTTCAAATTAAACCGCGGGAAAGTCAGAATATTAAATTATTGAATACAAATAATTTGTACTTATGGCCGCACTCGGAGTCGGCTGCGTTAAACTGAAGGAAAAAGCCGACAATTTTTAACGCTCTTTCGAATCAAATAGATTTGCTTTTACTTTCTCCTAAACTGGCTGTAGCTGTAGGACGACAACGCGTTATAAATTGACATTAATTATTGTGGAAACCAAGCGTCCAACGCTTGGTTTACACAATCATTGGAAATGAACTTATTAGTACCTGCTTTATTTTTAAAGATGAAATATGTTTCCTTACCTTATATGGACCACACAGCTAACCATAGCTAGCTGTGTGGTCGATTTAGGGTGAGGCCTGGTGAGTATTTTTTTTTTAAAGTTATTAACTGCAAATATTATAAATCCCTTTCTTGATAATTCCAATGCAAATAGGTACCTATTTACATTGTTCGCATGAGTCATTTGCCGATAACAACTCAAAAGCTATATTCAAAATCATGACACATTCTACGATTATTAATTTTAATAGGTTCATGCAGTCCAAAAACATATAGTAAGTCGTGCTATGAGTTTATTAGCAGAAGAAAAGACAAACAGAGATGTATGAGGCGATTCACACCTAGGAGCTAAGCATCCTCCTAAAAGGGGTAAACTAAAATAGGCTTACTGCTGCCCAGTTTCCAGTTCCAGTAGAATATTAGATTTCTGTCATCCCTTATATGGTGTAAGGTCCAAAGGTTCTCATGCTGACGGATTTTACGAATGAGCTTCCATTTTTTTTTTTCTTTCTTTCTTTCTTTCTTCTTTCTATTTAGGCTACAAATTTGGATGGGTGTTTGTAACAGCATGCAGCGGGGCGTTACACGGGCAATTCCATCAAACGCCCCGCTGCACGCTGCATGAAATGCTGGTCCGAATTTGTGGCCTCAGGGCCTGGAAACATAGCAACGATGCGGCGCCGCTACCGTGAAACAGCACGACGTCGTACCGCGCCAGGGCGTCGCGTACGGTGCGCCGCGCCGGCCCACGGCGCACCCGCACCCGCTCGGCAGTTGATGTTTCGCTGTCGCAATGTTCTTACGTGTTAGTGCAAAAAAAAGATGGCTGATAAAACCCAGAGAATTGAGGAATATAAGGACAAAAATGTCTTGCACTAACACGTAAGAACTTTGCGACAGCAAAACATCAACTGTCGAACGGATGCATCGTGAGCCGGGGCGCCGCGCACCGTACACGACCCCGTGGCGCGTTACGACGTCGTGCCGTTTCACTGTGGCGGCGCCGCGCCTCGGTGATGTGTCCAGGCCCTTAGTTATCAAAGTCACAAGTAAATCTTCGTGTCCAAGTGAATCTTGCCTTGATGAAGAAACGAATGGTAGTGTCTTCATCCTATAATATGGTAAATTCAAATTTAACGGTAAAGATCAACCGTATAATCTGACCTCTGTGACCGTTAGGGAAATCAGATTATGTCAACATTATACGTACTTCGTTTACTTAAACATCTATGGTAAGTACCTACCTACATTATATCGTGCCCGCGTACAAGTCGCGATTAACTTATTCCTATTGCGCACAGGAGGCTACAAAACAGTTACAATGTCCATAACAAGGTGGCTGCCCCAACAATCGACTATTAAATTAATGTTATTCAAATGTCATTGTACTGGGCTACGTGCTACGAAAAGATAGCGTAGCCAATGGGCGCAGCGGAGAGCGCGTAGTACGCTACGCACTCTCCGCTACGCCCATTGGCTACGTCGACTAAGTTATTAGTTATTCGATTAGAAATAGGTAACAATGAAACATATTGATATTTAAGCGTCATAGTGATGATTAAGGCAAACGAAATTGCTTTTCTGTGTGATGAGGTGAGATTTATAATTTTTTGGGTAATGTAGGGCAATATAAAAAAAAATCCTTTCCTTTTTTATAAGTACCTACCTGTTATAATTAATTTCTAATAGAAAATTGTAGCTTATAAAGGAACAGCTTTAGAAGAATAAAGTAGCTGGCATTTATAGTGCAGTCCCAAGTATTGGTGCAGTTACCCTGCTCACGGATTGGTAGATACTTAGTTGAAATGATTGAAAGTGATCTGCGAGCTCCGCGAACACCAGTATGCGTGCGGTTTACTGACCGATACTCCTAGAGTGAATACCAAGCAGGCTAATAGCATTAAACAAAAATCTAGTGCCTTATTACCCTTTTAAATTAAGTACCATAGTAAGGTAGTTTCGTAGCAATAGAGCGAAGATTTCAAAAAGAAGAAAAGAAAATTGAATTGATTTGATTGAATGATTGTAAAGATTTTTTGTTTTTTTTTTTCTGTTCTTCGCAATAGTCTTACTACTTGAGTATTTTCTTGTTCTCAATTATTTATTGGAATTTGTGTACTTTGACTTATTTAAATTATATTTTATCTCAATTACTATGACTTGACTGTTTTTGTATATGCCTATTCCTGCCATATATATGGCGGGACATAGCTGATCCTATTTTAACTTATAAGAACATTGTATATATTATGTACCTACCATGATGATATGATGTATATGTTATGATTATGATCCACAATAACGAATATGAATATGAAGAAGATTAAATTAGGTACAATCAGGGAAATTAATTGATAATCAAAAACGCACGTCACTCTGGCGTGTTATAACCATTCCATACAACTCTCAAGGTAAGACAGTTGTAATTTATTTGAATATATGGACAATTTAAGTTGATAGTCAATTTCATAAACAATGAATTTCCAATACTGTATTTAATTTCTTTTATTAGCTAAGTTACCATTCGGTTTTGACCGACCAGTACTTGGGTTTTCTTTCGTTGACTACCTACTACTTACCCCGCTAAAAGCTTATCTGAGTAATTACTTAAATTGTGACCTTTTAACACCCAAATGGAAAAAAAATAGTTTAAGCACCGTACTCCAATGAACTGCACCCTATCAATCACAATCTCAATCATTTTGAAGGATATTGCTAATTCATTGCTTCATATGTTCGAAAAAATTATCTACTCAACAACGTGAACAACGCAATAAATGTCGATGAACTGTCAAAATGAAAGCCATTGATACTGTTAGTGTGTTACGCAATTACCCCGCTGAAAGGGACTATAAAACAACCAAGGGTTAGTACTTACATTTTCAGAATATTGTATCCTTATAGGTAAGTGACCCGGCAGGAATCCGCTGGATGGGAGAAACACAGAACCAGTCGAAGTGCTTTGGGGAGGCCTATGTCCAGCAGTGGACGTGTTTCGGCTGAAAGGTTGTTGATGATGATGATCCAAATAAGTACTTATTTCTTCAGATATTTTGAAGTTTTATTTCACAAAAGTGTTGTTCTAAAACAACCGCACCAAATACTGGAAAGATGGTTACTAACTCTAAGCAAATAATTGCTTCTTTTATGTACTACTGGTATCACAGACGTTCTAAGGTCCCAAAAATGCGTTTGCGCAACACATGTTTGGCGGAAATGCATGACGACATACTGCATCGGATGTTCGGAAATTCGAACCCCTTGGGTGACGCATGTTATTGTACTTACAAAGTACACGATACACGATTCAAAGAACATTCTAAAACGAAATAAAATTATTTTAAAAAGAGTAACCGTGGAGTTTCCTGCCGGCTCTTCTCCATAGGAATCGACCAATTGAAACCGTGCACCTAGCTTCTGACGTTTCATAAGTGCCCATGTAGGTTTATGTGAAATAATTCATTTTGTATTTGATATTGAACCAAATTGATTTACTTTGAAATGAATGGTACAGCCCACATATTATGGTTCTATGTTAACAGTACACGATTCAACTTGGTTGCTTCATCTAAATTTAAAGCCAGTTTTATTCCATAGACTATACTATAGAAGACTCATCGATACAGTACTGTAGAAATTCAGAACAAACACAGATTTATGATGCGGTACACCGCAGTGATTCGATGACGTTAGGATCCCTATTTTGTAGAAGATAGCTTATAGCTTTTGCTTAGCTTCGCCCGCGTGATTACGTAAAATATCCCATAGGATCGTACTACGGGGAATATAAGATTCTATGTGTTAATCCAGGTTATAAACTATCTATGTGCCAAACTTCAGCCAAATCCGTTCAGCAGTTCTTGCGTGATTGAGCAACAAACATCAAAACATCCAAACTTTTACATTTAGGATATTAGAAGGACTAGCTGACCTGATAAACCTCGTCCTGCTCAAATTTTAATAGTTCATACAAAAATCCCATACAAAAAAAGACGTTCAGTATAGATTTAAAAAAAAAAAGCCGTTGGTAAGAACATGATTCGGACTATTACGAACATTTTAAAACAAAAAACGGGGCAGTCTTTGGGGACTGCCGATAGCAGTGAAAACTAAGTAACTTGTGAATTGTGTCGTCGAAGCGTGCGGTGACGATGACGCGAGTTTCACGCTTTTTGTTCACCCAAAAAGTACACATATATACACAGTATAGATATAGCTCATGGAAAGCGTTCGGTGACGATGACGCGAGTTCCATGATTTTTGTTCACCCAAAAAGTGCTCAACGCACCTAAAGAAGTTTTCACTTCAAAAACAGCTAAATCGATCCAGTCATTCTCAAGTGACGCGCTGGTCAACGAACAGCCTTTCATTATTATTCATATAGATTTTATGATAATTGTTACTTTTGATTATGGGGACCAACTTAGACTGTCCAGATTTTTCCCTTCCGGTACAATGAACTAATCCTTACATGTCATTAAGTGGATCGCCATGATAAAAAAGGTCAACTTTGCTCTAATACAAATTGTATGAAAAAGATTCCAGTTTTTTTTTCATCCGATAGATACAATGGACTGATCCTTGCACGAAACATCGAAACGCATTAAAATTTATCTAAATCTTACTTATTGACATGGATAACTCACACTTGACCAAAAAATTAAGTATGCCAAAATAGTTTTCATACAAAAATACCCCCCCCCCCCCCCCTATCTCCTTTGGATAAGGATTTCCCCATACTGTCCCAGTAACAAAAACCCTGTTTAATATGCTATGCATGTACATTCTAGGTTAAATAAATGTGTATATGATTAACAAGATAAGGTACAATGGTTCATCCAATTGTTGCATACTGACTCAATAAAATACAATTTACCCGAATATGGCAGGAAGGGTCATATGTTTATGAGTAAGTCTGTTTAAATAGAACTCCCTGATGTTTCGTCTATGTCATGAATTAACGATAGAAATGTAGTGAATCAGACTTTCGAGAAAGTTAAGCGCCTGCGCCTGATCTAAGGTCGAGTCACAAGCTTGCGGTAAAGACAGGTTTATACGGCGACAACTAGGCCTAGGGTGGATTCTCGGACAGCGTTTCCGCGTATCCAACCTAGGGTGGATTTTTTGGGGTGGATAAATGGAATAACCCTGTTATAACATGGCGCTGGTCTCAGTGACACGCCTTACGCCTATGATATAGGCGTAAGGCGTACGGGCAGGGGAGCTACCGAAAAGCTGGTAGGGTCAGCGCAGACTTAGCAGCAAACTGCTCGACATTTTACCCGTGGCTACCAGCAGGCTTAGTACGTGCACAGTTGTGTCAACGGAAGAGTAGACAAAAATGACGTTCTGTGTAGACAGTACGACGGCAGCCATGTAGAGTCAACTGCACTTTTTACTGAAATAGTTTACATAAAAAAGAACCTAGACAACGATCGGCAGAAACGAAAGACAAAATGACGGATTGTAGAAGGATTTTTACGGTGCGATGTCAAAAATGGAGAAACGAAATGTCACAGCTGTATCTATTCTTCGAAGAAATAGAAAGCGTCATGCTAAGCCTGGTACACGCTTAAACGACACACGTTTTGCGACAGCGATTGCGGTGAAGATAATTATGAAAGAAGTTGGGTTTAGGCATGCCATGGTTTACCGCGACGCGACGCGACTTGCGGAGCGACGGCGACGGACGGAAACAAGGGACGCGCTCGCATGTCGCTGAACGCAAGACGCATCGTTTGACGCTGTGTGTGGCTGTATAACGTTATAACGTGCATGTATTTCATGGATGTGGGCGTCCACGATGATATCGTCACGTTAGTTATTATAAAACCGCACATTGACAATAAAGGTTCTGAGAATTTTGGCTGATAGTAAACTTTGCTAAACAATCCCATTCCCTGACTGTACATTGTTTAAGGTTTTCAATCGGCACTGCAAGTGACTGTCGAATTATTAAGCCTGGTATTCACTAGGGGACAAATATCCCGCGACACGTGCCGTTCGTTAGGGATGCCGGACGAAGTCGGGCAACGTCGCCAAACATCTAGTGTCTAATAAGCCAATTTCAGACGAAGAGCTAAGCCAAGTTAATCTTAGCTCGCATAGATGAGGTAATTTTTCATACTGTGTTCATAGTTTGTGGTCTGCACACAGTATGAAAAATTATCTCAGCTATGCGAGCTTAGCTAAAACTAACTTAGCTTAGTTCTCGATTTGAAACCGGCATTTATCTTCGTATTCAGTAGTGGACAAAAAATGTTCTGCGACACGTGTCACTAGAGATGTTGAGGAAAGTTCGGCAACGTCGCCCGACAACTTGTTTCACGACCTTATTTAACTTTAGACACGTAGGTACGCGTACAAATGTATGCTGAAGTATATAGCAAAGTGTAGGGCCATTTTCCAAACTGCATATAACTTTTATCTGGATTGAAAAATTGGCTCCTAATGGGGATGCGCTCAGTTAGCCTGCAAAATTCACGGTATATTGATTAAAATATGATTCGCGGCCGTAACAAATATGGCTTTACAGAATTATACTCATTAGAATCAGCTTAAGTTAGAATTGGCCTGAAATGTCATGATTTCATAAAATAGTCATTCAATAGGGTAATATGAACTTAGAGAGATGTATTGATGATTTTTATGATTATAATTCTATAAATAAACATTTGATACGGCCGCGAATCATATTTAGATCAACATACAATCTGATACTGACCTGCAAATTGAAATTTCGCGGGTTACCTTGGCGCATCCCCCCCCTTAAGTGGGATTGCTGGGTAGTGGAGGAGCAAATATAAGCGACCAAATAAAAAAATAACTCTTTTATTATCATAGAAGTTGAGTTCCTTGCCATAATTTTAGGTAAATAAGTTAAATAATAAAATCACAACTTAACGAATACTTAAAATTAACTCGAACGTCGCTCGTCAAATTTGAAATTTTGAATTTAATCATATAACTCACTTGTATTACTGCTGAAACATACAATCAAACGTTGACGACGTAAGCAATTCACTTATTTCTATGGCAGGTAAAATTGACTCAAAAATTACTTTAAAAAACATTTAAACACCAAAGTGAAACACCAAACGAAACAAATTAGATACGAAATGTTGTTGCACGTACATAACATAAATTAGGTATTATAAAGACAGTAGGTACTAAGTTTTCAATTAAACGATCGACTAGTAAGAAGTCCCATCCTAACTTTTCAAATAACATAGTTTAATTAAATATTACCTTTTGGCGTATCGAACTTCATACCACTCGATATAACACATTTTTTCTGAAATAATTTTACATTATTTTTTGTAAAAATATTAATGTACAATTATTAATTAATGGCATGGCGCAGGATTTCCAAGAAAACTTAAACTTTTAGGTTCAATTTTTACACATCTACTCCTTTCTATTTACATGTTTCAAGAGAATCGTACAACTAGTAATTAAGCGTGAAAAACGATTCAAATTATCAACTTTTACCTAAACATACATCACAGATAGAGATATAAAAAGAACTAATTCCTATTCGGCGTGTTCGTTGCATCAGATATGGACATCTTTGTTGTGTCTGGGTATCGTGGGACAAAGAAACTAAATTACAACTGACGTCGCATCAAAACATAAATTTGTTTTTCTGCACATAAATCAATACGGATTATTATTATCTAATGAAGCATTGGAAGAAATAAGAAAATCTAAATATACAAAACGAAATTACAAACTAATAGTTCAAGGAAATAAGACGAGAAAAACAATAGAGAATGAATCGAGTTTTGCTCCGTTCAGAGACTAATAAAGTCCATTCGAAAAAACTGGCAAGCACTTACATATTAAATTGATAATCTTATGTATT
Source organism: Griposia aprilina (assembly GCA_916610205.1). Taxonomy (NCBI): domain Eukaryota; kingdom Metazoa; phylum Arthropoda; class Insecta; order Lepidoptera; family Noctuidae; genus Griposia; species Griposia aprilina. The sequence goes on along the minus strand of OU744302.1, from coordinate 19,452,975 downwards.
ATAAGTTCTGATAACGTCACTGACATTTGTTTAAAAAATATTTTTCTATTTGACTAGAGGTGGTTGCTTATTTTATACCTATTCATAGTATCGACCACTTTGAGAATCGTACTAGAAAGAATGATGATTGCATGGGTGACGGGAGTAACCATCTTTTGGACGACCTCGTCGTTGAAACAAATAAATATTATAAATGAAAAATGGTTAAACAAAAAAAAAAAACTCGAAAAATTTAAATGGCGAAAGTGTTCGTCATGACAGGAAGATTTTTACCAGAGCCTCACCAAAAGAAATATTTAACATAGTGCCGTTTCACTTTTTATCATCTCTATTTTTATCAGTCGTTTTAGGATCGTTTTTCTTATTATCCTCGTGTTTAGCTTCAGCGTTGTTGTCAGAATCTTTTTCATCTTTTTTGTGGGTGTTGTTTTGTGATTCGACGACATCCTGGGTCTTTGACTTGGATTCCCATTTGGTTTGAAACTCTTCGTTCAACATTTTCTCGAAATCATTCGCGATTTTGTTTACATTCTTCTTCATCGTCGGATCTGGACAGCTCTGTAAATGAGAAACATTGTTCAACACATTTTCATTTCTAAAGAACTTGTGTACTTAAATTCTTTTACTATACCTTTAAGTAAAGTCGCACATTGTTGAAAATTCGTCTAAAATCTTGTACGACCTGCTCATATTCATTATAAGATGAATTCTTGAGTTTAGTCGATATGTCATGGAGACACATTGGATATTTTACAACTTCGTAGAATCTAGGAGCCTGGAAAGAAAAGAAAATTTTAGAGCTGCGTTAGAGATATTACAAAGAAAAATAAACAAGCGTTAAAAATGCAAACACTAACCACTTTTATGTCCATATCATGTTGAATAAAAGCAGCTTCGTTGATTTGAGATAGATTAGAAACAATTGCCTCAAACTTCTTGACTGTATTATTTGGCAAAGGCTTCTTCTTCTTCGGATGGTACCACATTCCCGACACGGCAACTTTTGGCTTTCCACTAGATTTCTTATGATTCTCATCTCGTACATAATTGCCGGATTGGTCAAAGTTAGGACAACGAGTATTCTCCTTTTTTTCGACGTCATTCCTACAGTCAGGAATATCTAACGGATCATCAGTTTCAAGTAATTTGGTTTCAGAATCAAGCAGTTTGATTGTATCATCGGTAAAAATTGATTGATCTTGATTCTTGTTTAGAATATAGTCATTTTTGGTTGATTGTTGATTCCATACACAAGTTAGATCTTTGGACATAAAATGATTGAGCCTGGCAGACCACGCATCATTCTGCTCCATGCTAAGTTTGACTTGCTTCAAATCTTCAGAGAACTCATCAGTTGCGCTTAGACCTAACGCGTCATATAATCGGGCTGTGTCCGACTTAGAACCTTCATGAATGAAATCCATCAGTTTGGGTGCAGACTGTTTAGCCGCTTCCCACGCACGGTCTGATGTCATCGAACTTAGGAGATCAAGCGAGTCTGCTGCCCTAATATCGAAGCTGGGAATTCCATGTCGAGGCATCATCTTTTGATCTTCTCCAAAGATATCGTCTGAACGTCTGGGCATCAAACAGGGCCATGATTCAAGATTGTACTTCGGCTGCGGTGCTAATGTAACAGGCGGAAACGGAACTTTCATTTTAAGCGCTATATCGTCTCCTACAGTGCTGTCGTACACCGTATCCTGAGCTGCGCCTTGTACAAATGGTGAAATTGGATCTGCAGGCTTTATAGGCACCTTGTAACTGCCGGGCTTCATATACACTTTTGACATTTCGTGAAACTCATCATTTTCTGGGTCTAGGAATTGTACGGGGCCAGAGATATTATTTGAAATCGTCACAACAGACGGGATTTGAATGTTGTGAGTGTGATGAGTTAAAAAATCGCTAGGTTCTTTTTGGACCATCTGACCCCATGCCGCAAAAAAATCGGCTTCTTCCTTTGTATCGCCACAACTATTATTCTTCTGTACGTAGCAGCCCCTAATCTCGGCTGCCGCTGCCATACTCGGTATCAATGTCTTTTCCACATGGCTCAAAGGAATCATTTTGGCTTTCAATTCCATGTCCCTGCGTTGCAACAAATCGCAAGGCATAGTCCCCAGAAGCGGTTGTCCTGGTGCTTTACCGAGTTCCGCATCCATTTTATGTTTCAGTTGGGCATACAATTCTCGTTGCTCCGCGTGACACATACCTTCAAGAGCGCGAAAATCGGGAACGTTAGTGATAGTCCATGATTGTCGTGGCTTTGACTCACGGACACTGCAAGGATCACATTTGTACGGCGTCTTCTGATAGCTGTCTATTTCATTTTGGTCGCTCAAAGGATAGAAGTTGTGAGAGTTTGGCGGCGGTACTACAGGATACTTCTTATATGCGACTCCTGATCGTGCGGGCCATGGACCTTCGTTGAAGCTCTGGGAAGCTGCTTGTGATTGGTTCTGTACCCATGGCGGTTGAACAGCGTTGAACGGCTGCGGAGAAACATTGACGGGCCGTGGAGTACTAGCATGTGATTTAGCTGGTTGGAATTTGTTCTGATTTTGATTCCTTGGTGCGGCCGAATTAGTGGAGTAGTAGTTGTGTGTAAAACTCTTCTGTTCCATAGTAAAACCATGATCAAGGCACTTAAATGTTTTATAGATGTGAGTCAACATTTCTTTAGTAACAGCCTGCCATTGCACGAAACATTCTCTTATGTTAGGGCTATAGTATTTATTTTCGATTCTCGAAAATGTGTCATGCTTCTCACTAAGCAGTTCTTTGACACCTTTCCAGCCATCTAAAATTCGGACAAAAGAGAAAATAAAGTTTTTGATTACCCAAGGTATACCTTGAGAATGCAGGTTAGCGACAGCGCTGTCCGGTTTTTGTACGTTAGATCTAGTTTTTGCGCAAATCGAGTGTATATTCTTAAAACAAGGTCTATTGTGATGAGCAATCGCTATATTTTCAGCATCAGTGCAGGCCTCCACAGCCAGTTGAACGATTTGATTCGGAATTTGATCATGTATTATAATCTTATCTAGCGCAGTGAGCAATACTTCCGATGATACAGAAAGCTTGTTCTTGTCTTCGTCCTGATTAGTTTGTTTCTGATTTTGCTTTTGATGACTGGAATCCGAGCGCGAGTCGGGTATGTTGCACAGTTCCGACACCATTCTCTCTCCTTCTACAAAGAAGTCGAGGCTAGAAGTGGACTCCGAAGTCAAGTTCCTTTCCTTCCGTTGCCGGTCTACTTCGGGGTTGTCCTTGTACCTCTCATGATATCGAGGGTCAGCATTGTAGGAATTGCGTTTATCTTGATTTTTTACTATTTTCTTCTTCGCACCAGTGCCAATCGGTTCTTGGTTGGAGATGGACCACGAGCTCTGAGACCGTCTATCGTTGTCTGATCTTCCTCCTATCATCCCAGGACCGCTGTAGTTGGGTGAAGATGGGTCAAAAACAAGGCCAACGAGAGGGGAATTAGGCGGTGAACTAAAAGTTGGGGCCGATGGGTTGTTATATCTGGAAATAATTGTGGAATTCAATTTTTATTTCATATGGCTGGAACTCCGTGGACAGGGCGTTTATACCTTGGGTTCTGGTACTGCTGGCTGGATGCGGTGGCTTCGTAAATGCCGGTCGCGACACGGCAGTAAGTCGCCATGTTTTGGTCGGACAAATCTTTGCTGGAACATCCTGAAAGCGTAAATAATATAACGCATGAAAAGATAATTTAGGAAACCAGTAAGAATATAGAAAACAAATAAGCGTACGTTTATATGGGGAGTTATAAAAAATGCTAACAACGTTTTGAAGGTAAATTAAATGATTAAAATTATGTTTTTTACTTTTGTGGATGCTTGAAATAAAGAGCAGGCTATCTGCTCTTACGATAGTGTCGTAAAGAGATGCGAGTGGTCTTGCAAAGACAAACAGAATTTTTATATTTGTACCTATCTAATTAATTATTTTGTTATAACTTATAACTCTTATTACGGCGAGGCAGAAGTAGCAGTGGTTCTAATAGCTAAGACGACATGAATTTTCATCTACGTACCATAGTTCTTTTGCTGTATCACGGGGTACTGATGCTGGGTCTGGAAGCCGTCGCTCTGGTGGGGCATCCCCCGATCTCGCCCCCCATCGGGACCACTGTCCCGATACTCCCCCGTCTTACTCGAAACGCCCCCACCATACTCTTGCATTGGGCTCGCAAAAATCTACAAATGATTGAGTGTTAATTCAAGGGTTATTAAAAAATGTATTTCCTGTTATATGTTTCATAATATCCAAAAATAAACCAACGACTCAACATGATACACCAGAAAATCATATTAACACGTTAACTGCCACACTATACTCGTAGTAACATTTTTTATATGCCCATTGCCACCATGCAAAATGGTAGGTACAAAATATGCAAAATGGTAGGTACAAAATATGCAAAATGGTAGGTACAAAATATGCAAAATGGTAGGTACAAAAAATGCAATAAAGGTACTCGTAGTTGGCAATGGAACCTAGTTCAAACTACGAGTTTTCTCGTAGTATGGCAATGAGATGGGATTTCTATTAGCTATTGCCAATCTACGAGTTTAATCGTAGATAATTTGGCTCTGTCAATCTGCAACTGCGAGCGCCGCGCGATTGCTCCGACCTCCAGCGCTCGCGGCACTTTGGGTACGGCCGTAAAGCTTTGCTTTCATATTATTCAGCTCTTAGAAAGACATTGTTTTGGTACAAAAATCTAGCGATACAAATTTTTGAAATCTACATTCCTAACGCCTGCATGATCTACAACCAATAAACCAACCTTCCTCCGGAAAATAAATTGGATGCCCTTTCGTTCAAAGATGAAGTCGTAAAACATCTTTTAGGCGAGTTTGGAGAATGTTCAAAAAAAACCCTGAGCGAACAGATATAGGTGAAGCTCAGATTGTTAGTGATATCATTCTGTAAATATTTCACTATAAGATTCGATGGCTAAATTTGTGATATTGTGCTCTTTGTTTTTCATCAGGGGTGATTTTATTTTCTTTATAATATTTTTTTTTGGGTATATACCTGACGATATAAATACATACATATATGCATATACTCACGCCCATAATTCCATAGGAGTATGCAGCGACTACAGATTGTCTAAATTAACTATCCACTGCCCACTTTTCGCCGCTTTTGTGCGAGACAGCGTGATGAGTGGCGAACTCTACCGCCGCCGTTTGAATGTTAAGTCTCATCTAAGGAGAAGGCGTTGGTGCTATTCGTAACCGACACCACACGGCTTAAATAAATAAATACATATATATATACACGATATAAATACATTATTCAATAGTGTTATTTCATTTTCATGACCACAATCACCACTGACCCATTTTAAATAATAAAAATAAAAAACTATATAAATGAAAATGAAATGCTGCTCGTTTGTGAGCATCATTTGAGAACGGATGGACCGATTTTGATGCTGTTTTTACTAATACCTTAAGGATATTACCAGGAATGTTTTCACACAGTTAGTAGAAGATTCAAATGAAAATAATGGATAACATCAGATAGATCAATGAAACAAACATTTGCAGTTGGGCCAACTACTATGACCGCTGGGTCATTGCAGTCTGTAAGAATTCTGTTGTCTTTATTATATTTAAAACTCAATAGTCTGCAGAAATAATTAAATGTTGTACTTATTATGTTTATTTTTAAAATACATAGTAGGTGAATTTAGTAAAATTGTTTGTGTTTTTAACCGACTTCCAAAAAAGGAGGAGGTTATATGTTCGGCTGCATGTTTTTTTATGTATGCTCACCGATTTCTCCGTCAATTGTAGACCGATTTTGTTTTTTTTGTTGAAAGTGTCAGCTTTCGAGGTGGTCCCACTGTCACCAAGTCAGAATCTGATGAGGGGATCCCATGGAAATCGACGGAAATCCTCAAATTTTATGGGCACACCTATAGCGATTTGGGTATTTTTTATAGTAACTCGTGCATTTGGTCTCGGAAAGCACCATTCGGTGAAGTGGAACTGATGATGAAGACCAGAGGTGCCCCTGGAACTACTCAATAATATAAGCTTTTCACGGGTTGCAATTCGATTACTTTACTATGGTTGCTAAGCAATTTATGCTTGTCACAATGCATATGGTAAAATCGAGCTGATGGTGGCTTCACCATCAGCTCCATTTTAGTCAGTGACATTAGGTTATTGTAACATAGATAAAATATAATCTGACCCACTAAAAAGTGAAAAATAAAAACATTTTACAAAAAAAAGCACTACAAAGTGTAAAATAACTTAATAATAATAATTTCGGAAGTTGGTGCCAAAAAAATGAAATGCAGATCCAAAGACACGGACTTTCGAAATGATTATTTTTCACTTTGTAGTGGTTTTTTTTTGAAGTCGGTTGTTTTTTACATACATTGAGTACGTTGTTTTGGAGTATTATTACTTTAGTCTTATTAGGTAGGCCAGGAAGTGTATTAACACTATTGAATAATGTATTTTATTTGGTGTATATATATATGTATTTATTTATTTAAGCCGTATGGTGTCGGTTACAATAGCACCAACGCCTTCTTCTTGGCTTGTTGTAATAGTCATCTAAGAGACTTAACATTCAAACGGCGGCGGTAGAGTTCACCACTCATCACGCTGAGTCTCGCAGAAAAGCGGCCAAAAGTTGGCAGTGGATAATTGATTCAGATAATCTGCAGTCTCTGCCTACTCCTATGGGATTATAGGCGTGAGTATATGTATGTATGTATTTATATCGTCGGGTACACCTAAACCGCATATATCCTAAAGAAAAATAATCACCCCTGATGAAAAACAAATAGCAATATCACACATTTAGCCATCGAATCTTATAGTGAAATATTTACAGAATGATATCATTAAATATCACTAAAATTCTGAGCTACATCCAGTAACTGTCCGCTCTGGTTTTTTTTATACTTGATGAGCATTCTCCTTTACAATGTATAGTCATCACGAACAGAAAAAACGGACAGGATTATTAGTACATTATTTAGAGCGTCTACCAACTACACAAAAAAAAATAGGAACCGACGAAGCCGTGTCGCGTCTGCCCAAAAGAAAAAAAGCGCAAAGAGACAATTTATTACTGTCCGGTATGCCCTGAAAAACCTGCCTTATGCGTAGAAAATTGTTTTAAAATGTCCTCACTCCTTGATTTCATAGTGACGAACCCAAAAAAAAAAAACTATTAAACTTCTTTTTCTGATTAACTAATGATTTACTTTAAATGCCAACGAATTTAACCTCGCTCTCCTTCCACTGCAACTCTTCTAGAATTCGTTAGAAATCGCGTGCAATCAACAGTGCAGTCAACTTGTTAGGGCTGATTTTGCCAAAGTCAGATATGTGTTATCCGTGGAACAAAAGGAAAGTCTGACAGTTTATTAGGGAAAGACTGTCAAAAATTCAAAAATTATTCTCAGGATAAGACTTATTCTAGGTATAAAAGTTTGGTGAAATCCGCCCTAAGTATCAAAATCAAAATATTTTATTTCACATAAACCGACATGGGCACTTATGAAACGTCAGAAGCTAGGTGCACGGTTCCAATTGGTTGTTTCCTATGGAGAAGAGCCGGCAAGAAACTACACGGTTACTCTCTTTTAAAAATAAGGGGCTTTTACAATGTTTTCAAATTACAGTGTTAATCGGTATGGGAGGACAGTATAGGCCTGTCAACAAGAAACAGGTACTCAACAAAAATAGCAAAAGGTCTACAAATCTACAGTCTACATGTTAGGCCTCCAACGTTCTGCACATTCACAAATATAGAAGAATCTTTATAAAAGATAAATAAAATAATAAAAATAAAAGCTTATTTAACCAAATGCCATGATTTCCGTTACAACTGTAAAAAAACTGAATTAAAATCCTGCCTACAAAATCCATAAGTAAAGAGTTGAAACAAGAATTGGAGGTATATAATGTCAAATAATGAGAAGCTTATGTCAAAAAACAAAGGAAAAACCTTTTTTTATTATACTTCGTAATTTGAGAGCTGTTAATAGATATTTACATACTGATGCCGTTAATGAGCTACCAGGGAAGCCACACGTGCAGAAGGAACTATTGTCAAACTTTCTTGTCTTCAACGTAGTCTTATAATATGCATTTTCGATAAGGATACGTTTGATGTGGGTTTTGAACTTTCCATCGCTAAGTTCTGTAACTGACTTAGGCAACTTGTTATTAAATCGGATACTGTTTATGAGAAATGACTTGCTTGTTTTAGTTAATCTAAATTTGGGTATTACAATTTCATTTTTATAAGTGTTTATAAGAAATGACTTGCTTGTTTAATTTCAATCTAAATTTGGGTATCACAATTTCATTTTACTGCGTGTATTTATATTATGAAAATCGCTTCTTATTTTAAAAAGTCCTAAGTTTTTGCGAACATACAAAATACTTTCTAAGAGGCAGAGTTAGTATATCAATTTCTTTGAATTTGTTTCTAAGAGACTCGCGAGGACCCATTTTATAGCTCGCGCGGATTGCCCTCTATTGTAAAATGAAAATTAAATCTACGTCAGCTGCCGATCCCCACAGCAGAACGCCTTAAGAAATTGTGGAAAAAAGCAAAGAGTATTGAGAATACTAACCTAGCAGTGGCTATATCAGTCAACTGCCTTATTAGAAAGAAGAAAGAAAGAAATTTTCTATTATTCTTACTGCATATGCAGCTGAACTTAAATTTACCTGAAAGAGCTCTAATGTGGGCGCCCCATTGCAATTTTGAATCTAAAGTAATTCCTAGAAATACAGTTTCCTTAATAACATATAGTTTCTTGCCATCACATTTTAAATTTAGACCCACTTGGGGTACATTTGGTAATGAAAACTTAAGACATTTAGTTTTGTTCGCATTAAGTAAAAGATTATTAGCTGCGAACATTTTCGAAAGAACCGCTAGACTATCGTTGAAATGTAAGACATCCGTATCTTTTCTATCTATTTAAAAAATAAGAGGAGTGTCATCAGCGAATAAAATTATATCCGATAACTTAGCCATCATGTAAGGAAGATCATTAATATAAACTGGAAATAGGAAAGGGCCAAGAATTGAACCTTGAGGCACGCCCATCTTAACTAACTGTTTGATAAATAGGAAAGAACAAGATCAGGAGCTTGTCCACTAACATATCAGTGTATTGTGGTCAATGCACTCAAACGCTTTTGAGAGGTCACAGAAAATGCCAATTGCATCCTGGGACTTTTCCCAGGATTAATGTGACTGATGAGTTTTACTCCCGCGTCAGTCGTCGACCTTTCGTGAAACCAAACTGGCGAATATGTAACATCCCATTTGAATTAAAATGTGACAATATCTAGTCTAGCATGATTTTTTCATAGATTTTCGTCAATGCTGGTAGCACAGATATAGGTCTATAATTTAGAGGAATCACCCTTACTATCTGATTTGATAATTGGTACTACTTTACTATGTTTCATTAAATCAGGAAACTTACCGCTGTCTAAACATTGATTAAATATGCCTGTTCGGACAGGGGCAATTGTGTCACTGATATCTAAAAACCTTAACGGAAATCCTCCATAAGTCTTCAGTGTTTTTTATGTTAGACCTTTGAATGCTTTTTTTAATTGTGACAATAGAAATGGGCTTGAATTCAAAACTTGGAATGTCCTTACTGAAATTTTCTTTGAGGAGTGATTCAGCAAATATAGATAGGGGAGAGATTTCGTAACCTCTATTGGCATGTTGGTAAAGAAATGTTCTAGTGTCTCAGCAACTTTCAACTTACCTGAAATGGTTTCATTATCGATTTTTAGAGACAATTCATTCTGATCTTGCAGTTTTGTGTTTCCAGCTTCTTTATAAATTACCTGCCACACAGCTTTTATTTTATTATTAGAAATACTAATTTTGTTACTTATTAATTTAGATTTAGCTTGAGCGCAGACTATTTTGAATATCTTACAATAATTTCTTACATAATCAGGAAGGGTTTGATCAGAAGTCAATGATTTCTCGTGGTATAAATTAAATAAAATATCTCTGCTTTTTCTAATGCCAGCAGTAGGCCATTATGGTTTACTACAAAATTATGGTTTACTATTGATTGTAATTTTTTTTACAGGACATGCTTTATTGAATTCTTGGCATACTGTAGGAAATAGTGTACGGTAGTTTATATTAGGGTCTTGTGAATCAAAACTAGCTGTTAAAAGAATGCTAAGAAAATTATTACTAAACATTTTCAATATATTTTTAGTTAAAGGTCTTAATTCAACGGTTTTATCTAAGTATATTACACATAATCGAGGTGGAACAACATGGTTGGGTATCTTCATTTCCAACAGAAACCTCTAGGGCTTGATCAAAAATTCTAATTGTCAGTTTGACAGAAAACCTGAAAAGACAAGGTGACAAGTACGTAAACAAGTCTGAACAAAAGAATTGATCAAAGTGCTGATGTTTCTAAATGATAAATGATAAATGATTTTATTTCTGTAAATAGGTTTGTACAAACACTTTTACACGTCAATGATATTTTAAAACTAGATGAGGTCGGCGTTTCCTATCTGACTACTCTGAGAAGAAAGGCCGAAACAAACTCAGAGGTCACAGTCTCTTTTAAAGTCCAGACATAATCTTGGTCAGATCATGTGAAGACCATGTAGATTTGTCTGAAATGGCATTTTGAAGAAAAACCACACAGATTGAGTGGACCTGTCCAGTCAGTGCACGCATTTGTCAGTAATCGTGCAGCTCAACTCAGAACTTAAGGAGCTCAACGATTCAACGAACAATACCAAAGAAAGGACATTTGGGTAGGCCACAAAAATTACTCAAACTGCCAGACTAAGATAAAACTACATGAAAGGAAAAAAAAAAAAAAAAAAAACAACAATGACCCACATAGTCTTCACATTCACAATATTAAAATGAATATCATGTATTTAATCTAGCCTGCATGCTACTCACATTCACAGACAGGTTTCTCTTTAAATGTCATCAAAAAATCTTAATATGTTAAGTCATGTAATTCAATAAAAATGACATTATTAATTCCAAAACACATAATCACAGTATAAAATGGATTGTTGCTTGGGGGTACATTGAAGTAGCTTAATTAATCCCAAGCCTTTTTGTCATCCAAGTAATCTTTAACTTTATAGAAACCTTTTTGACAGAGTTTCTGTTTAATAAATGATTTAAATTTATTGAGGCTCAGTTCTTTAACAAGACTTGGGAGTTTGTTGTAAAAACGTATACTTTGGCACTTAAATGAATTACTAATTTTTTGGAGCCTAGTCGAGGGCACAATAAGTAAATCTTTGTATCTAGTATTTATGTTATGAATGTCGCTGTGTTTAGAATATAGATTAATATTCTTTTTTACATAAATAAGGTTTTCATATACATATTGAGATGCGACAGTCATTATGTTTATTTCCTTAACAAAAACGTCAAAAAACTATTTAAAATTCATGTAGGTGCGATTGATCACCATCTTTGCTCTTTGGCACCAATCGCCCCATGTTAAATGTCTTAGTTCTTTTATAATAACTGGATAAATTATTGTATCATATTATTATCCCCATTAGCTCAATAAAATATTTAAAATAATTGATAATCACACCCATAGAGCACCAACGCGTCGATATTCTGCCATCGAACCATGAACTTATTGATTCGATTATCGCTAAAATAATGTCAAGTATCTACCTACGATTTGTCTATTTTCCTTTTGGAATTCGCCGTACTGTAAGACGATATTCTGTCGACGGCAACGGCTTAAACTGAACTATAACTAAGAAAGATATTATATTTTTCCCAAAATTTAACTTGGTTTGATTTTAGACGTAAAAATGTTTTAATCGAGTATGACGTAAAGAGCATAATCTCACCTAAATCTAGTAGGTGTCCGTTTCCGATATCATAAAACAAGACATTTGATGAAAAAGTACAAGGTTTTGGCAACTTTATTCCTTCTACAGTAGTTAATATTGAGGAAATAGTATACTACTTTGCAGTCGCTAGGAATCTTACATAACGTTGACGTCGGAACCAGTTTCATAGAAATGTAAAAAAATAAGTATTTTTTTTTGAACTCACCGATTTGTTTGCACCCTTGTCCTTTCCCAGGAGCCTCTTCAATACCTACTCTCAATACATATTACAATAAATAATAGGTACCTATCCAAGTGACTGTCAAAGTATCCGTGTCTATGTTTTACAACAATTATTTTTTATTCTTACGTATTAACCAGTATGATTTAACACGGTTCGGATGATTCCAGCGCTACAACTATTGCTTAATTTCTAGTTTTCTGAGAATTGAACATTTAAAATCATTATATTTTTATTCACTACCTTCGATGTAAGTTGGAAAATGTATGACTTGCCAAATAATTGAAACCAACCATATGATTTTGTTCATTTGTTTCTTGACGTTTTACATTTTTTCCTTTTCTGAAGCGGAAACTAGCTGCCATATGTTTGCATGTAAACTCCGTGCAGTTCCGTATCATTCTCAACTCATTTTATTAAAAGTGCCGAAGCAACGTACTTTCGGTGTGTATAACTTGTGACATAAAGTAATTAAAATTATAAGATCCTTGTGTAACACTCGCTAATAACTTCGTCGTTGCGTTGGCAAAGAAAACTATCTAAATTACCATCTGTATACAATTTTCATTGTGCATGTAGGTTTCACGTTATAGTCATGCTTATGGTCACCGTCTAAAATGCCGCATCCTGCATCTTTGCGTGACTGTTGTAAGAGGTTGTCAGGATCGATGGTCTCGAAAATCCCGATTGTGTATCATCTTTCGTTTTGTAACATAATTATATAAAAAGCAGGTTGAGTCCTTAGGTTACATTGTAGAGCAGCACCCTAATTACGTTACACACTATCAATCATAATCTGAACCATTTCAAAGCCTATTACTTCATGTGTTCAAAAAAAACTGTCTGCTCAACAACGTAAATAACTCAACGAATGTTGTAGAACTGTGAAAATGAAAGCCATTCCTTGTTAATATGTTACGCAATTACCCGACCGAGTTATGACCTTAGTTGAACTGAGAAACAATAAAAGCGCTAACGTATCTGCCAAGAGTTAATTTATTCGCACAAACACCACTTCTTATGGAATTATTAATTGATTTAGAAAACCACTACTTAAAATTATTAAATCATTGACAGATATTTTTTCCGAAGAATATAAGGGTAGTGGTGGAGAGAAGGGCGGTGGTGACAGTGGTCCCGTGGGCACTATTGCATAAGTCTGTGAGACAGGAGCACACTTCCTGCCTACCCCCGTAGCCAGCACGGTGATAGCATTGACCCTGGAAAAAGCAGAAATGAGTAAATTAATGATCGAATCAGGTGGAGTGACGACTTGCGAAAGGCGGCTGGCAAGGACTGGATGAGGTGAGCCTAAGATCGGGCTCAATTGCGTTCACTAGGGGAGACCTACGTCCAGCAGTACACGAATATAGGCTGATGATGATGATGAATGATCGATTTTTTTTAATATATTGATAAGAAATACCTAACAACTTTCATTTTGTTAAGATTAAATATCAGTCGGTTCCGATATACCTAAAAAGCTGATGATGAACATCGCTTAAACATGTTTTTAACCACTCATTTTGCCTCTGGTTATTAGAAAAGAGAAATTTTCAATTTTCGTAGTAACACAACTGCCATAGACACCATTTGACTCCCTTATTGTGCAATCGGCGGAGTGTGTTATTTCTATCACGATCTTAATCAGACCAGACTCCTTAAAGATAATCCGATACGGAAGATAAAATAAAAGCTCCTCTTGCAACATTACCCAGCAACAGCTCCTTATAACTCTGCTCTCCGGCAGCCTGCCGTTGACTCATGGAGTCAACGGCAGGCTGTCCACATGCTGCACGATTTCACAGCACAGGGTGTGGGTGACTCCACGGTCGCGGTCGGAGCAATTTCTCTTAACCTTACCTTATACTTAGTCTCGTCCCAGCCACAGCTCCTGATAACCCTGCTCTCTGGCAGCCTGCCATTGACTCCATAGTCCACATGCTGTACGATCTTACGACACAGGGTGTGGGTGACGCCGCGGTCGTGGTCAGAGCAGTTCCTCTTCAGGTTTTCTGGCAGCTTTTGATCCAGACACATCGAGTTGGTGGCGCTGTTGCATTCATAGCACATTATCGTTGACCCTGAAAAGTTTTTGAAAGAGATAGTTTCAGAGATTTTTTAAGCTTTTAACAAAATGGGTTCAATAATAGATAACTCCCAACTTCTTAAGCAATATTTCTGAGATTAAAAACAAACAATGCAACAGAGCATTGACATACTGCTGCAGCCTGCAGCACTTGATTTTGTGGTGTTCGGTAGCTATTCACCTATGATGAACAGGACCATGTCTCTAGATGCCGATTTTACATGATAATATTAATTCTATAGTCATAGTTTCCACACGGCGTTTAATACGGCAGAAATGTGACGCAATGGCCATGTTACCGCAAATATTTTCATTGTTTCGATTTAGATAACGGACTACCCTTTTCGAAGAATTTGAGTTTATATTCTCATCAAATTGACTCTTAAGCAACACTACGACTCCGAGATCCTAAAGTTAATATACAATAATTTTATCTTTATTAAACCGCACTGAAAGTGATTCAATTTCTTTCACTTCCTTTGCTTTCGATCACGTTGCCACCTAACCCAACTGACGTAATACTTGAACGGGCTCTTACCAATAATTGCTTCTGACCTTGTTAACGGTCTAGAGGGCATGGTGTTCGCGAAGTGCTCTTACTGTCACTGTCCTGTCTTACACTACCGTAATTGATAGGATCAGGAAAGTTTGTCAGTCTTCATTGAACTTGTTCACATCAATCGTTAATTCTATTCCCTCGTCAAATTTCAGAATTACTGAGAATATCGAAAACTTAGCCTAACATAAGGCCAGTAAATTTGTCTTCATACATAACCCTTTCGGTAACAATAAGCAAGAGACAAAAATAGAAACAAATTGAGCAGTAAATAACATCGATCAATAAACAAAATGTGCCCATGAAACAGGATGTAGTTTTATTTGCTAGACGCCCTAGATATTCGAGGAAGCTTGCCTAACGTATACAGAGCAATTTAAAAATAAACTCCTCAGTGCGCGGTCGGTTCAGTACCTCGTAATAAAATTGCTACAATTGTAATGTAATGGTAAAGCAATTTGTGGTTTGACGTTGGGTGACTTGGAAATTTACGAAAAATGGGAAGTTTCCATTCGTTATAAAGAATTATTCAACTTAAGTTATGTCATTGGGATTGGTAGGGGCAACCTGTAATCTGCTGATTAACAACCTGTCATCAATCTACCTGCTAGGCTTGGTTGTTACAGCAATACCAATAACTACAATTAATTATGTTTGTCCACTGGTATCTATGAGAGTAATTAATGTCTCCAAATGAGAAATAAAACAAAATTCTATACTTGAAAAATCTCAGTATCAAAATTGAAAATAACCCACATTTTTCCATTATCCATCCAGAGTTCAAGGGAAAGGGTAGAGTGCCCTTAAGCACTATGATACTTTCGTTGCTGCGTAGATAACACATATTTGTATTGGCGACTAGAAGCAGATTAGACATCCGTTCCAATAAGTCACCTCCACCCTTTATGGGGTGAAATACATATAATAAGTTCTTTATAATATAAGATGTATCTTACGAAAAAAAACGTAATGGATCTTAACAATCACACCAACTCCAGCCACTCATTCACATAAATTAAATAAGTAAATCGTAGGAAGCAATAAAATATATTAAACTAACCGTATTGAAAAAGTCCGCAGAGAACTATGAGGCCGAAATAAAAACACGCCATGACACCGGCCTCTGGGTAGCAACCACAGCTTTCTATCAGGTACACGCCACTTCTGACTTTGAGAGGGAGCATCAATGGCACAAGGTTGGATCCAGTGCAACCCGCCTTACTTTTGTAACAGGATGAGCCTCATTGAACCCAACAGCGGAACACGCCAATTCAGATTGTTAGGTGATTTTATTAGGTATGACTAGATTACGAAAATAAATCGAGTCAATTGTCGTGATCAATCTGATAGATTTTACTATTGTTGAGGTTTTCATGTAAACGATGATCAAAGAGAAACTGTTTGAAATGAAAATCAAGATCTTGAAAAACTTTTAATAAATACATTCGCAAATTACAAACACAACAATGAAGCGTCGCTAAACAAAATGTATAATTATTGCGGCTTTGGTAACTTCATCAATGTTATCTACATTGCTTGTAATATAAACTCTGTTCCTCTGTACATAAACATCAACTTCGTACTTATGCTTCTAACGTGTGAATCATGTGTGATTATCGTCTATTTACATAGATTTGCTAAATTCATTAACGTGTTAACGCCACACATATTCATCTATACTCTATAGCAACACGTATCCATACAAATAAATTACAAACACCTATACATGTACTTGCTATATCTATTTTAACATCTAAATCTATCAGCTCATTGATTTCGCCGACTATGTTAGCACTCTCAAAATACTAAGCCTCAATAGTTTACGAAACAGCAATAGTTTCTTTGGTACATACGAGTATTTCATTTCTGATATCATTGTAGCAAAGGTGCTTTTTTATATAATTTTCTAACTATTGTTTTAATATTTGTTACAAAAATTCTTAATTTGGCAGTGGGTGTACAAGACAAGGCTTTAAGAAAACTATTTGTGCTTGTTCCGCTTTTTGATGATCTTACTTCCAAACATGATATGTTTTCCTTCTTAGTGACACTAAATAGTGGTACTGTTGCTAATGGGTAGTTGGCGAGGTTGCGTCAACTAGAACCTCAGTAGTGCGAAGGTGATGAGCATGAGCGCGGTGGCACCGACTGGGATGGTGGCGGCGTTGCAGCCGTCTTCCAGGCATGAGCACACTTCTTGTCTGCCACCGAAACCTGAGCGCTGGTAGCAACGACCCTGGGGAGAACAAATTCAAAGTTATGTTCATGTCAAATTTTATTGCCATTGTGATACTATTTCTAACAGGTAATTTGATTTTTTTGAATTCAATCCAAATATTGTGTTATTCCTCTGATGGAAGTTTGATTGCCGATTGGCTGTGTACTAGTACTGCCATGGGCGAACCCTTACTAAGCAGCTCAATATTATATTGATTGTCAAAGCTACCACCATTTTCATGGTGATTGTATTTATAGTACGACCGTTTTAACACTTCGAAATTATCAGTCTATTGTTAATCTAGTTTGTGGTACGCAGAAGTGCTCTAAGTATGTCAATATCAGTAGGAAATTCGCATGTCGTTAGAGTCAATAAACGAAACGAAATTACGTATAGTATCTTCCCACTCTTAATTATTAGTACTGGGCTAACGTTCATTAAATCCGAAGGTTTAGGATTTAGAATAGAACATTGGGCATATCGTTGAATATTAATCTGTCAAGTGTACTTATTACTTTTGGAGTATAGAAATACCAAGTATGATTAAGAATTTTGGGTGATTGTGACCGAGACTTGTTGCTATAATTTGGGGTTACGACTCTAAGGACCATTTTTGTCACTCTCACCTTATAACTGCTATCGTCCCAACCACATCCTCGGATGACCCGGCTATCAGGGGGCATGCCGTTCATCTCAAACTCCACGACCTGGGAGATCTTCCTGCACATGGTATCCTTGGGTCCACACGGCAGCCGCAGGGAATCTGGCAGCTTGGGCATCAGACACCGTGAGTCGTTGTGGCTGTTGCATTGGTAGCATGTGATTGCCATACCTGGGGATGGAAAAAGTAGTTGAGTTAGTTGTGTTGAATGAACATTATAATAGTGTAGTAAAATGAGCAGAGATCTAGTGTCTTTAACTTATCAAATGCTGAGCATATAGGACTTTTGGTTCCAACCATTTGGTTCCAATGAACGGTCAATAGAGAAAGAGCTTCATGCACTAGGTACTAAGCATGTGTGATTGCAGTTTGTTGTAATTAACTACTGCCCGTTCTCCTTCTAGCCTTTTACGACACCCACGAGCAAGGGACTATTGTGTTCCTTTTAGGTCTACACAGATGGCGTCAGTGTACACCGTATGTCATTAAATGAAAAAAAACCGCTGTAATGTGATTTTAGTTTAGCTCAGCTTTACAAAACGTACAAAATAATTAAGCACTGTTGTAGATCTCAATGATTTCATCGTATATATGAAAAATACTATAGAAGTATAGAATGTTGTGAGGACTGACTTGGTGTTCGTTTAGCTTGCCACGCGTGATCTCTACGGGCGTCAGTTTGACCTTGGGATGAAAATGGGAAGATATGCAATCAAACTGTTTAATGCCATTACAATTAATGATTACAATATATTGGTTTTTCATACTAGAATTCTGAAGGTCACTAGTCAATATCTCAAGATTTTTTAATTGAAATAAAAATCTGTAAAACAGGATATGATCAGAGAGGGGGTAACTTTGGAGATAACGGCGGGAAAACATGCAGCGGTGACCCTAAAGCCGGAGGATGGTAATGACTTATTTAATTGAAATATGCATTTACATGCTCTTAAATACCATAACGGTTTCAAGTTATCGTTTTCCAAGAAAATATATCATATGAATTACTCCTTGAATTTTAACAGATCATAAATATAAAAACTATAAACATTGGGACGAGAGATCTTTCAAAATATTCTAACGAAACATATCGTAGTCAATTCTAATAAAACGACAAAAAATACTAAATTGATATTAGTTAAGAAAAGGAAATTAACAATTGTTGAGCTGAATACTTGATCCATATGAGTTCAATCTGTACCCACGCACCTCGCTGATACCATTCAAGTTTCATTCAATCATTGTACTGGATGCTGTGCAAGATTGCTCGACGACACGATGATGTAATACATTAACTCTTAGAAATCTAGAAATCTGACTTAAAAATATGTCTTTTGGAATCAATCCACAAATCCTTCAACTATTCTAGGGCCCTAAGCTGTGTACTGTATGTGTAGTATAAAAATTCAAAAATTAATAGATCCTTTATTGGTTAAATCTGTTATTTTTATTTTTTCATTAAAATCAGTACCGTGTATAGATTATGCCTTGTATGTCAGTCAGATAGAAATACCATTTTTTTCATTTACAATATTATTGTGGATTACATAGATCTACAACTAAATATAGTGAAATTTACAGATGCAGTTAACAGAGTTCCCCTATACAATGCATAGTTTAACTCATTGTACACGTTTTATCAGTGTGTATAGTATATATACTCATAAAACGTGTACAATTAATTAATCTACCGCCTGCAGATCATACGCGCCCATGTTTCCCAACGTCCTACTTTTTCTATCGATTCATGAAACAATAGACAGCTATTTCCATTTACAAAGTATGAGTGAATTTTCAGGACTTCGGGAAGTAAAAAATGTTAAACGCCCTATTTAATAAGCCCTACGTGGCCTCTACGCCGTAGACCGTGGGGTCTACGAGGTTTTGGGCCGCGTAACGTAAAAACTACCTTCTCTCTTCCTGTGGGTGTAACTAGGAACATTTAAGTTTATGACAAGAGAAAAATAAGACCATTTTGAACAAACTCAAAGACCAAGACTCATCGCGCCTGTATCAACTGAAGGAGTAGGCAGAGACGTATAAAACACCCAAATTTCGTCAATTTTGTACTAGGTAAATATTCAGAAAGGACCAGCCTACACAGGTGGGGAGATATTAGGTTTCAAAGTAATCTTCATTGACTCTTGATTTGTCTACATATCATCAATATTGTAAAAAAACAAGTGTTAGTTTATTGCGATGAGCCAACATCATAAATACAGATCTATCTGTATAAACATTATCAAAGGTACCTACGTATATATTTATGTATGAGCTTATAAAAACATAACCTCTCAACATAGTTTCAAATATGAAATTTGTACAGTGGGTTAGTAGTGACTAAACGAAAACATGTGAACATAAAATCTTCAGCGCAACATTCTTAGATCGAAACTTTTAAGGGGGATGCGCCAAGGTTGTCCGCGAAATTCAAATTTTCTAACGTTTTTTGCAATTTGCAGGTCAGTTTCAGGATGCATGTTGAACAAAATATGATTCGCGGCCGTAGCAAGTATGTATTTACAGAATTATAATAATTAAAATCATCATACAACCCTCTAAGTTCATATAATCCCATTGGAAGACTATTTCATAAAAAACCCTTTCACTAGGACTACATGAACTTAGAGGGTTGTATTGATGTTTTATTGAATTATGAGAAAAATTGAATTTCGCGGGCTACCTTGGCACTTCTCCGTTAAGAAATGATTTTATTAAATTGTAAGCTAACCAATCTCGTTCTTCAGCTGATTGTCTCCCCAAGCTTATCTTATGAAAAGATTATTATGATTCTCGTGTTCAGTAAAATAATATACGTTAGCATACGTGCATTACTATAAATTTAAGATCAAGAATACTACAGTTTTGGGGTTAGTTATGTGGGCACTACATATAATTTCAAATAAGTACCACTTCTTCGTCACCCGTACACAAGGACTATATTTTGAACGATACTACAATATTCATTGTCAAACGTTTTGTCTCCATAGCCTTCATGTGTATGAATTACATTGAAGTATGGGACAATATGGACTATTATCTACATGGAACACTGAATTTCACTGAATAACAAAATCGAGCATTAGAAAATAAACAATGGTTGTATCACAAAGTTAAGAAAGCTTCAGAATAAAATAGAAAAATTTCGAAGGAACAAAAATTTTCCGCAACTGAAAATAACCGCGTAACATGATCACGAGTTATGGTGGCTTAATTCAATAAAGCACAAACCTTGTTGTAGCAAACTGCATATTACCGCCAAAAAGCAAATTAAAATGAGCGCCATTTTGTTAAGTTGGAACAGGTAACCGCCGGATCTGGTCGCTGCGTACCGCACACGGTTGCGATCGCCGGCCCACTGAGTATTCACACTACGTTAGAAGCTATATCTACTATAAATGTGCACCGCTTATTCAATTGCTCTAATACCTTAACAAATTGACTGCTGTATATTGTTGGGTATCGGCAATTCTTCGTTTAGAACAGATTAACGTTCGGATAGGGGCTGAAAATTTGATGTAGCAACAAGTTTTTACTGGTTAAGATTATTGCGGTCTTCAAGGTTAGTTATTAGATCATGTACGATAGTAGACGATTGCGTGATTACCTGTAATTCTGTTGTTTACAACCGAGACATGTGGAGCTTATGTAAGGAATTCGATTCGCTAGTGGCTTAGGTATTTTCAGCAGAAGGTTCAAAAGATTTTCAGTTAGAACTTTTCTTTGGGAAAGCTAACGTTACAATTTAACAGACGATGTCTAGCCTAAATCATATTTTCTTTTTGAGAATATAATCGAAATAGTAAAAATTGAACTAAAATCGAGTAATTAATAAGTATCATTAACAGATGAAATTGATTGCTAGCCACGTGCTGAAAATAAACCAAATAGGTATTTTCTATATTTTTCTTTTTTGGTACATTTTACATTTTGGTCCTACAGGTCACTAGATATTCTTAGTGTTACAACAGCCGACTAGTTGACCACTTATGGTAACTACGTCGTTGCCAGTCGTCCATCATGGATTCTAAAGCAGTTCATTGTAAGATCACACAATGACTCCCGAGGCCGGCATCAATGGATGGAATGTAGACTAATCTTATTTAAATCTTTTTGGACGACTTTTAGAGAATATGCAGAGCTGTCGGGTCTTCAGTTTCGCTATAGTTGATTTGGCAAAAACTATTTTAATTTCAAGTAGCGTGCATTACGTGTTAAAACTAAATGCAACATGCTAAACTAATGACATCTACGATGATTATTGTTGAGTAGTTTCTCTCCCTTACAGTTTTAGTAACTTAAGGCTGTAGAGGTGATCTTACTCAACACATAGAGTATGTTTGGATACGATCCTTCCTTACGAAGAAGCTTTGCAGTAGACAAACTAAAACTCGCCATTGCAGGATCGCCTTCTAGTCGACTCTCAATGTCCGTCAACGAAGATACGGGCCCGTTCAAAAATAGTTAGGTACGTAGGAATGTAGTCCTACCTACTCCTGATTAAATAAATTCGGACGGGCAATAAAACATCGGGAGTTAGGACAACTGTCAAATCGTGTTGTCATCCATTCTTAGGGCAGGCTCCGAAGTAATCGTATGTCCGAAGGCGATACGGAGTAAGCGATGTCCGTAACTTCGGCGGGAACTATGGCTTTCGTACTTTGAGAGTAGAGACCAGAGACGTATACCTATGAGGACTACCTTGATGGCTAGACCTTAAACGTTAATAAATCTCTCACTTCTCAGATGTTATGATTTAGTCAAATGCATGAAATTCAGATGTATTTACTTTATTAAGAGGAAACGTGGTATCGTGGTCATTGGCGTTCAGTCCAAACACACGTATTTCTCTGTTTTCTACTTGGATAATGACCCTAGAGCAAATATTTTTTTACGAATCAATCTAAATCTACCACATCCATGTTCGTAATTTTGGTTTCATTTTCCAATTAAATTTTCAACAATTAACTTATATAGCTGTACGCTACAAAACAAATCAGGCAGAATTAATATACAATATTTCGTAAAAAATATTTGCTCTAATATTATCATTAACCAAAGAGAAAACGGACGAATGCGTTTGTATGGAATGGACGCCAACGATCACGTGACCGTCTTTCCTTTCATACGGCAACAGTAAGTATATGAAAACCATACTAGATCTAAATTCTGAGATCCTTAGATCTAAATTCTAAGATTAATCTCTCCGCATCCTTACATAAAATGGTAACAGAAAGGTGTAACAAAGCATAGACAAGATAGATGTGCTCATCTATTAGTGTCCACCTCCGTTCGCCCGCGATCCTCACTAAACGTTGATCATATCCTGCGCACACGCATGCGACATACTGGCTTCTGGGTTTTAGTGTAGGCCCACTGCTGGGAAAAACAGCTTGTTTGTTGATAGAAAAATTGGTTGAAGAAGTCAGAAATATGCATTCATAAAATGGGAAAAGTAACTCAAAAAGCTTCGTGAAAATTGTTACAATGGTATCGTACGCTCGTAACAGTGCGTGCCTGTACACTACCAAAGTTCATTAAAGTTACTGTTGTTTGTACCTACCTTACCAATAAAAACTTTTCTCTTTGACTTATGACAGAACATAGGGAGAGAAAGCTATTCGTGACTACTTTTAAAACTTATCTGCCCTTTCCACGTTTCGTGTAGCATACCAAACAGCAGAAAAGAAAATGCTTCCAAATATCAAATGCAAATAATTATAAAGTAGGATCAGAAACCAATTTCTTTTGCGTTTAATCATTCAACATTATCGTGTCTCCTATAGAAAATCTTACTTTTCTGAATATGCCAAGAATGTATTAGAAGTATCTGTTGCTACGCAATAACGCGAATTATAATGGAAGTGACAACAAAAATAGAACACTAATTAATTTGCCTATAGCTTATCAACGGCTTTTAGTCAAATTAATTTATTATATAATATGTTGGTTCAATTAATTAGGCTTCTGGCTTATGAAGTTGTAAAACTTACTACAGATATTTCTTATCTCTGAATAACCACAGGAGTGGATGTTGTATACGGAACTAAATCATTATTTTAAGAAAACAGCAGAATCCTTTATGACACATAATTTTTCTTATCCTCTCACGACAAACCGCGAAAAAAACCTGCCAAGAAAACTGTCCTAAGCGCGCCGGAAAAACTTATTTTAATAAGAACCGCTACTCAATGTGCTGATGATGATCACCGGGGTGGTTTTAGTGAGGTAAAAATCCCACACTACCCGACCAGAAGGGAGAGGAGGTCCGGAGGTCGGGTGCCTTTTAAGGTTATAAACCGAAAAAAAAAGAAAGTTACTCGTTATTTTTATGCCACACAATTCCATGACCATATTATTAGTCTGCTAAGCGAGTTACTTTTGACAAAATCCAGGAGGAACTGTTTTCAGGATTACTTTATGATACCTCATCCGTTCTTCATGGCGGTTTATATGAGCAACTAGAAGCCTACGCCTGATGACGTCATAAGCTTACGCAGAAAAGTTTCTATAAGTATATCGATATCTCTTGTAATCTTATAGGGTTCATGGCCAATCATACTGTTTTTAGACAGCTATCTAAAGTGGCTATGAATAGATTAACTCCAAAAGCTATCCGCGAAACGAAAAATATAAAGGGTATTCACGTAGTTTTCACCTAGTTACTAAGCTTTCATGAAAATCTGCGTTGTTTTGTTGTCCTTTATGACGATGATACATTAGGCATTAAGTTCTTATTTGTTACAGTGTAGGTTGTACAATGAAGAGTATTCTATTTATTTATTATCAAGCTATAAGGTGCAAAATGCAACTAACCTAACATACTAACAACAATTTCGGTGTACCAATATTCATTCTGCTAATTAAACACATCAGCTAATCATAGACTCATAGTGCTATAAATACTCGAAACGAATCCGGGAGTGTTACTAACTCAAAGAGTCGTTACTTGTTAATGTACCACCCAAGATGTAAAGCGAACTAAATCAAATAGTATGAGCACTGCTTGTGATCATTAATCGTGCATAACTTTCAAATTTCAAAGCCAATTTGTGGCAGTCTTTTGTGGCTTACACGCGGTAACTACAGGAATGTGTGTGTGTGGTCATGTATAGCGCATGGATACCAGTAGACTAACTAAAACCGTTTTCTACTCAGAGTTCGCCCAAGGAAAACGTGCACAGGGCGGGCAATACCTGCGCTAAAGAGACGTCCTTCAACGTCACTTTATGATGATGACTTGTGGCATACCCGTTGATCGGTGGCAGGAGCTTTCTTAAAACCGAGAAAGGTGGCGTACTTTAATCCACAAAGCAACTGAATGCTTTGAAACAAATGGTCTTGAAGACCTAGACAAGAAGCGCCAAATACGCAAAGGCTTACAAAGCCTTCATATACATATACATACAACGATGCTGATCAGCTCTTCTGCACGTGCTGTGACCGTGTTTTCAGACAAAATTTGGTTTTGCGAGTCATCAGAGAGCTCACGAAAGGAAAGAAAAGTAGTCTGGGCCGCTGTCGCCGGATACGGTGAAGAGGACTATAGGAATAGTTTAGCGATTATAGAGGGCTATTTCGGATTAACATAACTCGCCATTATTCCCTGAAAGTTTAGGCAGATGTGTAATATGTACTGTACAGGTTGTCTGCAAAAGTCGACCTTGTGTTGTGCAAGCTGGCAATAAAATAACTCTAGTCATATTCGAACAGTCCAGCGAGTTTCGAATTTCAAATTATTTGAAACTAGCTACTAGCCGGGCCTGGCTTCGCACAGGGAGCATTAAGTATCTCACACCTACCCTACCTACCGTACCTACCTACCCTACCTACTCTACCCTACCTACCTACCCTACGTACCTACCCACAGTGTTTTTATAGCCCCAAAAAAGTGACATCAGTTTTTTATTGAATACTTCTACTAAAAATACACGAGTAGAACTCCCAGGTGCCAATTTTGTATACTCTATTTTTTTTTTAATCTTAAAGTTTTCGAGACCTTAAAGGTGAAAATACTGAAATTAATTCGATAAAAAAAACGGTATATAATTGAGTGTTGTTAGTATTGCAGATTTATGAAGCAATTCTAGGCGCATGTTTTCCCATTTATATTTAATCAAAAATGATAATAGAATCCACAAAAAAAAATGTTGAACCGAAATCAGTATTTATTTATTATTATTTCTTGTAGGTCGAAGTAGAACCTGTCTGGTACAAATAGATTCCTTGTACTAAGGTTTACCTCACTCACAAATATATTACTTTCAACTTGGGCCTAGGTTTTGAGAAAATGATTTTCAAAAATATGTGTAAGGGTTGACACTATTTTGACCTTTTGATACATATAGTTTTTATTGCATAAATTAGCACCTTTTTACGATAGAATAGTAACAATTAACATTAAAACACTTTTTACGTAAAATTGAAAAATACGTTGACTAGGGTCGGATAAACCCGTGCCTGTAAAACAATGCCAAGTACAATTCCCTTACGTTAGGTATGCTCTCCGAACAAGCAACCGAATCCAGAAATAAATTCTGGCGTAGAGACAGAAAGCTACACTGGCGGAAAATGGACAGGAAAAAAACCATGATTGATCTCTTCCATCGTGCACTAGAATCATCAGATCCGGAAACTTCACTGCTTCGCCCCCATCGTCGTCAAAAGTACTCGAAAAGTCTTCATTTGCCAGCTGCTGTGCGAGATTTACTGAAAGCCGTTGATGAAGAAAGTATCTGGCATGCAGATGACAATGTACAAGCAGAAAATGTGCAAGAGCAAGAGTGGTCGCAGGACGACAGTCAAGGGGATTCAAATGTTGATTCAATAGTTTTAAGCAACGAAGCAAATTTATTTGATTAATAGCCAAACACAATGGCAACGAGGGAAGCGATTTCAAATGTTGGGCATACATTACCATAATTAATTTTAGTTAATCATAAAACAGCCAATTGACCTTTTTGTGATAACCCTAAATTTGGAATTTTGACCTTAGTACATAAAAATCATTTTCTCAAAAACTAGGCCCAAGTTGAAAGTAATATTTTTGTAGGTGAGGTAAACCTTAGTCTATGGAATCTATTTGTACCAGACAGATTCTACTTCGACCTAGAAAAATAAATAAAAAATATGAACTGATTTCAGAAAAATATTTTTTTTTGTGGGTTCTATTATGATTTCTGATTAAATAAAAACGGGAAATATGCGCCTAGAATTGCTTCATAAATATGTAATTCAAATAAAACTCAATCATATACAGTTTTTTTGTACGAATTATTTTCAGTATTTTGACCTTTAAAGTAACGAAAACTTTTAAGATTAAAAAAAAAATTGAGTATACAAAATTGGCACATGGGAGTTCTATTCGTGCATTTTTAGTGAACTATTGAGTAGAAATATTCAATAAAAAGCTGATGTCACTTTTTTGGGGCAATAAAAACACTGAGCTACCCTACCTACCTACCTTCTGTCTCATTCACTAACTTTAAAAAAAAAATCTTTTATACAATCGTTGCCCTAACAATAACAAACAAAAAAAAAAGAATTATCCAATTTAGTGCAGTCGTTCGGAAGTTATGCGCGTACATACATTTCAGCGATTAATTTTTATATATATAGATGTATATATATAAATATAGATAGGTTTTGTTTGGAAAAACCAATGAAAAGATAGGCACGGTGATGTAAACAGGAACGCTTAGAATAAACGTAATAACTAAATATAACTCCTAATCTTTGATATAACTCCTTTCCCTCCTACGTCCCCGTATTTATTATAGTCCCTACATTACACCCACGTTTCGCCAGTTATGTTTAAGTCCCTTGTAATAGGGGTTGATTCATCAACCGGGCCCAAATCCAGAC
Organism: Griposia aprilina; assembly: GCA_916610205.1. Lineage (NCBI taxonomy): Eukaryota > Metazoa > Arthropoda > Insecta > Lepidoptera > Noctuidae > Griposia > Griposia aprilina. The sequence continues at coordinate 19,425,437 of OU744302.1, read as the reverse complement.
CACAAGGTGCTACTGAGAAATTCCTGATTGAAAAACCCAACTACACTTTGCCAGACCTGGGAATCGAACCCAGGACCTCATGCTCTGCAGATCACTGCTGCTGTCGAGTCGACGCAAGCATAAGCTTGCGTCGACTCGACCAACAAGGGTCCGGTCCTGCTATTTCTTTATCGTACAACCGAATTAGCTGGGACAGACTGGATACGGAAGGCGGAGGACAGGGTTTTGTGTCGATAGGCTGATTTCATTGATTGAACCGAATTGTGGCTTAGAACTAGAGCCAGAAGTTCGGTACCTAAGTATAAAGAAACTTGAAAAGACATTCAGCCAGATAGAACAAGAACATGACAAGAGACAGGGATACCTAAACGAGCGAAATGATGCGGAAGTCGTACTACCCCTTAGAAACCTCCTGATAAAGGGTTCCAGTCGAGTCTAAATCCCATCGGGTTTACCTAAGTATACATGTACCTACGAAACGTACCCGTCTTGCTCTCCTTTCTCTTTTACAACCTTAAATAAGTCTGAGTATACCCATATACTTTCTCTGATTAATACAAGCAATCAACCACACACTACTAGCAAAAATACGTCGTTAAGTAATACAGCGTACTGTAACGTAAATACAGCTACGTTACGATATACGCCCCCGACATTCACCACAAACAGTCGGCCGGTGTCATCGTTATGAGCATAGCAACCATAGGTACAGTCACCAAAAGAGATAAGTAACCAGGAACGTTGGATATGGTTGAAGTTCAGTAAGAAACCGATGGATGTTTTCGAATTAAATTTAATTTGATAAATGACCTGTTTGTTTTCCATTAATTAAATTAAATTTTATTCGAAAACATTCATCGATTTCTTACTAAACTTCAACTAATACGATGACCCTGGTTACTTATCACTTTTGGTGACTACATACAGGTACGATTTTTTCTTCGCCTGCCAAAGCAAGGGTAATGAAATTCTTAATGGAAAAACCCAATAAAACCTTGTCCTGGCCTGGAACCAGGACCTTACGCTCAGCAATCACATTTGCACCCACTAGACCAAGAGAACTTGGCCAAAATAATCTCAAAATCATTCTTAATTCTGAGCCACGCTGTCCTGCAGGTGTACACTGTCACGTAGGTACCTCGGCGCGGGAGCAGACGACACAATTGCACGGACGCGCATCCGTCGCCGCCCCTCACCTCGTACCTTCATTACGCAACACCTCACCTATTTGACACATGTTCACGACTTTTACTAACATTAGATGAGCTGCTCTTGTAGCTCATCAGCTGCATCATAGCTCATCATAGTTATCATAATCCAAAAACTACTCAAGCAAAGTTAATAAATTTTGTATGGAACTACCGTGCAAGCTTTCTCTACCAAATGGAAAAATAATTTTCAAAATGGTTTCAAAATTATCGAAAATATCGATGAACTTAATTATATTAAAAAATATATATACAGGGTGACTTGTAATTTGACTTATTCATTCCAAGACTTTTGCAACAATTATGCACCCCATAAAACCTAGGCGAAAATTCATGGAATTCGAGAAAACCCAATTTTCAATAGTGTTTTAAATTTCTCCCCCGTAATTTGTAGGCTTAGTGCTTTAGTAACTAGTGAGATAACTGGTGTCAAGTTCATGCACTTAGATGATATTTGAAAATGGTTAGTAAACTTCATCCTTTAACTTTTAACTGTTTGATGTTTTAGAACATTTGTTTACATCGAAAGGTTTGTTAAAGTATTTGGTACCCAATGGCAACCTGTGTGTGTATTGGCTGTAGCAATGAAGGCCATTCAATTCGAGAGTTTAGATAAAAGTGATATTTAGTGACGAATTCTGGGAAATTTTCCAAAATACATGAAAATTGGGATTTCTAGAATTCCATGAATTTTCGCCTAGGCTTTATCTGCTTAATTGTTGCAAATGGGTCACACTATCACGTCCTGGAAGGAATACGTCAAATTTCAAGTCATGAAGTCATTCTGTATACATAATTACGGGCGAAATGAGAACCTCCTCCTTTTTTTTAAGAAATCGTTAATAAAAATACTCGCAGACGAAGTGGGTGCGAGCAGAAGCATAGTCATTCATTAGTCATAATTGAATAAGAATAGAATAGAATACAATAGAATACTCTTTATTATGTACACCATAAAAATAAAGTCGTTTAAATAAGTCGAACATTTGATCGACTCAAAATATCTATCATTGATGAATATATAATAATCATAATCATAATTAATAATTTATTCACTTATACTTATTCGACCAATATTTATATTTACACTTCGTGTGAAGGAAACCATAGCGACTTCTAATTCGACGTCTACGCCATCTGTCGCGCTTAGGGTCAAACATTTTTTTTAAAGAATTATGATATTTTCAAAATAATTCAGGTAATCATAAAATAACAATATATTTTACATTCCATGAAGGTTTTAGTGACTTTTCAGAAATAATCAAAATTATTTGAGGATTATTAAATTAATAACAAGTGTGACGTGATGAATGAGACTGAACTGGCAGATGGAAGATAAGGCTACTGTAGACAATGGTCTACGTGTCTATGGTATTATCTCATATCCGTAACTTATTTACTTGTTACGAGCAGAGTTATCGCACGCAATGGGTTTCCGGCATTCCAGAAGTGTTAGGCAACGTTTACACGGCGTTGATAAGCACGATATTTTAACTGTTAAATTTTGGGATCCAGTGGCATTTCCCTACTGCATTTCTTTATAACAGTATGAATAGTGGGATGTCGACGTTTGGTCCCAACTTTTTTACCGTAAAGTATTGTACAGTACAGCGCCGTGTGAACAAGCACTTACGTTAAGTATCTTGTACTGTTGTGAATATGATTATGGGAAAAATCGTGTGGAAACCGGTATGTTGTAGAAACAAACATTTTATAAACAAAGACATTAAAGGTGACATCCACCAACCCCCCCCACATCTGCTCTAACTGCCTAACTGAATCAGTATTTCTTCTTTATTGAACTCGTGTGGCGAATTACACAATCCACACCCTCTCACAGACAGGAGCTCGTGGCTAATTAATAACAGCCATCAGGTTAAGTTACGCTTGCCGCGGTCGCTCCGTGGATGGGTAAACATCTTTACATACCGAGGCCCCTCCGTGTATTGGAAAGTAAGTTACGCTGATGGTCCTGGCTGTCATTCGTGGATCTTTGACAGTCGTTACGGGTTGTCAGAAGCCCGAAAGTTTGATAACCAGTCTTACCTGTTACCCAGTAACTGGGGTGTGGAGGTCAGATAGGCAGTCGCGCCTAGTAAAATACTGGTATTCAGCCAGGGGCGGATCCAGGATTTCATTTTGGGGGGTACCATTCTGACAAGGTTCGGAGCTAGGGTTAATAAAATCACAAGTAAACAAAAATTTACTTTTTATTAGCTTGAATTTTTACAAAATAAAGTGAACGCGCCTTGTGCCGCTTTTGGCAAACCTATCTATAATTTTATCGACATCAACTGGAACATCCCTGTGGATGTGTAGGAGTGCAAGTCCGCAAAGCCGCTCCTCCCCTGTCCGCGTACTCAGCCATGTTTTCAAGCGGCGTAGGGTGAAGAATGACCTTTCGGCTGAATTGAATCGAATAGTTTAGTCAAAAGGATGGAATTCCTGGGTCTTTGGGGGGGGTATGGCCCCCATAGCCCCCCCCCCCCCCCCTGTATCCACCAATGTATTCAGCTGCATCCGGTTAGACTGGAAGCCGACCTCAAAAATAGTTGGGAAGAGGCTATATAGGCAGGTGATGTGACCTTTTCACAGAGAATACGCCTGGGTCCCAGCATTGGTTACCTTCCTGTCGGGGTCGCGGATTGTTCGAAAGAGTTACCGTGGCCCTGGCGCACAGGCAACTGAAGGAACACGGGTGGGTTTTAGTCAGTAAGAGTCTGACACGCCCTCCTGCTCCGCCCAGAGCGGGAAAGCTCATTTGAAGATTTCACAAACAAAAAAAAAAAATGGATACCTTATTGGCTGATTATATTTATGGCTTGACATAATGACAACCTAGTTCAATTAACTTTCTTCCTACATTCAGTCAGTAAAATGGAGGGACAAATACACACACACCCACATTGATTTAAACGAAAGATAATAATCTGGGGGCCTACTCTTTAAGTCCGTCAACAAAGATACGGGTCCGTCCGAAAGCAGTTCCATACTTAGTAGTGAACCCTACTACAGATTATTGAGACATTGGGAGTAAAGAACTCTGTCAAATTGTTTAGTCATTAATTTTTAGTTCAGCCCCGGACTAATGTTATGTCTGAAAGTGATACGGAGTAGGAAACATCCACATCTTCGGCCAAAACTACGGAATTTGTGCTTAGGAAGTAGGCCCCCAGAGTGTGAGTTCCTTATTCTAAGTAAATAACGAGACTGGAATGAGGGAAGTGCCGAAGTGGTTTAGTCACGCAATGCCGGATTGCTTAGGTTATTAGCAGTGATCGGAGTAGGTAGATTGATTTTTAGTACTTGTATCATAAATGCACACAGAAAGAATAACATGGATAAGCCATTTTTCCGGAAAGTAATTCCGGTATTTCCGGATTTAGTATTTCCGGCGGGCGTACGCATTGTTCTGATAACCGGTTATTGTACCACCCATGATCCTTTGTTCTGATTGGTCGTTGGGTTTTGTCAAATCGTGACCAAAAAAAAAATAGGAAGAATAATAAAGAATAAAATTGCTCATTTTATTACAATTCCTACCTTTTTTTTGAGGATGGCAAATCATCAAATGACTCCTTCCACTCTGGCAGAATACAATTCCTACATAAGTTCCGGTTTTTTTTTAATAATCCACCAATTCCGGAGGAATGTCCATAGTAATATATACGTTTCGGATCAATGACCCCAGTTCAATCTACCTACTCCGATCACTGGTTATTAGGTATCTATTACGATGTACTTACTGATTATAGAGTGCAGAGGGCCTAGACAAAGTAACATTCGATTAGCGATGACGCTAGTAGAAAAGCCAAAAATGTATGGGGTTGACATAAGCTATTGAAATGTCACGTGATCATAGGGCAACGAATAGAAATTAACTAGACAATATTTACATCATTCGATTCTGTGAAACAAATCAACAGCGTCGAACGATTACTTCCATAGAGATGCGTAGCCAAGTGGCACTTTTTGACAAGCGTTATCGCTAGTTTTCGATTCGTATGATGGAAACATTAGCGAAAGCGATAGCGATTGTAGAAATAGAATCGCTCCGAAGTGAATGCCATTTGTCTAGGCCCTCAAATTGGAAACAGTAATAGTTCTAGTTGTAGTATAGAGCTCTTTGTGAACGATCCCGCCTAGGAAAGAACAATCACCATTCCTGTTTCTGCCTCCTAGTAGCGTTCGCGTTGCTGCTGTCGGGTTTGAAGACTTCATGGGACCGGAGACATGAGACATTTTAGCCTTGTCTTTGGGATGACAGTCCTTGCGATACCGTGGTGGTTGGTGGACAGTCTCTGTTTAACATAAACAGTCCATAATGTTCCCACTGCTGGGACACAGGCCTCCTCTCAGTGAGAGGGAACGTGCCATAATCTACCACGCGGGCCAAGTGCGGGTTGGTAGATATCACGACTTCGAATTTTTGGTTCTAGGACATGCCGGTTTCCTCACGATGTTTTCCTTCACCGTTTTGAGAGCAGTGGTGATGAAATAATTTACACGAAGTAAAGCGCCTGTCTGGGTTCGAACCTACAACCTGCAACTCGTAACTCACTGCCGTTACCACTGGGTCACTTGCACTACTCTCAAAGACTTATCGATAGTTTAATTTAGCCCTGCTCGGGCTAAAGACTTTTATTTTTTTTAAACATTTGTCCTTTTTTATAGCGTGATCACAGTTCTACGTGTCTGTCTCTCTGTTTACCTATCAAAAAACCCGACTTTAACTAAAAATTTTAATACTAGCTCACTTTTCAAGCAGTGTGATGCAGTTGCTGGCAGTTATTTCACGTCAATCTCAGATTTGATGCCACCAACTGCACCAGAATGCTTGAAAAATGGCCTAGTTTTGAACTTTTTATTCAGTTAAAGTCGGGTTTATTGATTTTACAAACGTTTGCAAAGTCGATCAGCTGATCGATACATAAGTATTTAAATATCGTTAATCGTAGGTATCCCTGTGCCCCGAAATCTTTGGTACAGATTAATTTCTCTAAGTTAACTCACCACAAAAATCACGTACATTTCAGAAAGCTACAAGGAAAATGTAACCACAAATATCTAAGTATACGCAAAATAATATTACCGAGCTGTAAACATAAACATATTTAGCGTGAACTAGTAAAATGAATAAATCATAAATTCTATAAATATGCGTCCAGTTTTGTGGATGACGTGGCTCCTACATAACTCCAGAGTTATGTAAGCAACCGTGTTATCTGAGCCATGGAATTGGTTCATGGTGGTTTCAAGGAGAGAAACTTGCTGCCTTCCGTGGTAACCGGGTAGCCGTGTAACCGGTACGGATTGGTACCGCACGTAGACATGTCTATGGTACCGGGTTACTACCGGAGTCTTGAGTAAAATAAATAACCTATACTTAGAAAATATTGGTTTAGTGTTCCTGAAGAGGGAAGGACCGTTTCGTTCTGGTAATATTTTCACCGCCGCCGTGTTTCTGTGACAAATAAACCTATTTTTCTTTCTTTTTCTTTTTCTTTCTTTCTTTCGTCAGAGGTAGGTGTGAAAATCTCGATATTGGTTGCAATCTCCTTCGATAATAGTCAAAATCTTATTGCAATTCGCGGCAATGTATCAAATATGTTTAATAAGTAAATAGTTTTTTTTATGAAAATGCAAGGGGGATTTTATATTTTAAATTGATATTTTTTATTTTTGACTGCCTCGTTGGTCTAGTGGGCGCAAGCGCTACTGCTGAGCATGAGGTCCTGGGTTCGATTCCCGGTTCGGGCAAAGTGTTATCGGGTTTTTCCATCTGGAATTTCTCGGTAGCAGCCCGGAGTCTGGATTTGTGCCCGGTTGATGGCAATAGGCTCGCCCCCTATTACATGGGACTTAAACATAACTGGCGAAATGTGGGTGTGCTATAGGTACACCTCTGCCTAACCCTTCGGGGAATACAGGCGTGATGTTATGTATGTGTATGTGTTGTTATTATTTTACTAAATTTAGTAGAAGTTTTTTACCTCCAGCATCGCATAATTATACGACAATATTTATCAGTAGAATGCGCAAAAGTTAACAAATAAAAACATAAAATAATTAAAATTAACCGTTCATAGCTATCATGTAGTACCTAGCCGTCTATTTTGGCTCTAATATATTTTTCATTTCTCATACTCGGAAAATAGTGTTTATTTGATCCGAGTAGCGGGTGGAAAATGCTGCTCCCCTATCTTTGGGCGGAAAGAATTTTAAAAATAGAACTAAATTTGGTTATGTACTGCTACGAAAAATTATACATAATTAAGAAACATACCTGTTAGTATGGCTGTTTATACACTCACAAGACCGCAGCATTTTTATTTTATTTTAATAAAGCGGGACGGCCAGCGGCGAAAAACACTAAAAAACGTGTTGTTTTTATTTTTCACTTTTTAGTTGCGGTACCTGCCCCACAGAAATTCGTATACCACTACCTGATAGGTAAATAATAGTGACAGGAAATTATTAAAACATCATCAATATATACTAGGTAAGTGGAAAAAATACGCATTGTTAAGGATGACTCAAAAACTGCTGGAGAGATCTTGATCAAATTTATATGGGACGCCTCATGAAAAGCACCAGGTTTCAAATAAATAAAAAAACATAAAAACTGGTTCACCTAGAAAAAAGTTATGTCATAATACACATTAAAAAATATATATATACAGTCGAATTGAGAACCACGTCGTTTTATTGAAGTCGGTTAAAAATGAGTCTCATGTTATTATTATCAATAAATATTTTAGAAAAACTACTATTTTTTACTTTCCTTATATTCGAAATGAAAAATAGAATGTTTAACACGGGTAAAAGCCATCAATTCCCACCCGGACTATAGCCGTCTAAATACCTCGAATGGGAATTGATTCCTTTCGACCCTTGTATAATAATCTACTATTTCGTAGCATTTGGCTATGAAAACTGAACAGCTTGCTTTTAATTAGTGTCACTGTTTGTATAAGATGTAATGCGCCTTATTTTGCAGTGATGTTATTGAAACATTACGTGAATGCTCATACTTAGAAAGCGAACGTGGTGATAGAAAAGTTTTAATCCTGCATTAGGACAACTACAAACTGAGCCAATGTTTTCTTTCCATAAGTACATTTGTGTCTGAATCCAATTACCGTGTGTAGCTATCAATATATCTGCCACCCCTCTAATTTGCTGACTACTGAGGTTTCATTTCATTATTACTTCGGTGAATCAATCGTCCATAAACGTTCATAATTATTCATACTATAGAGACATAACGTCCATAAATACAAAATAGTTTATTTTCCTACTGATTAGAATTGTTGTCAATTATTATTTTTACTCTAACTCAAACTCAAAGCATTTATTTCAAATAAATCAATTTCAGGCACTTTTGAGTTGTCAAGGGGTCGGTCAGTCAGAAAGATGAAGCTAGTTGCCCAATCCAAAGCGTAGTAGGTACCTATGGAGAAGAACGGGCAAGAAACTCCATGGTGTCAACAACCGAATCTACTACTTACCTACTTAAGCTAATGTTACCTATGTACATCGTAATTGAATAGGCAGTGTATAAATACTAGTTAATTTTCTATTTTCATGCTTTACACGTTCGTGATCCGTAGCACACATGTGCTGTATCGAATACCGGCACAATGGGCAATTATTGGCATCGCCGATACAGAAGTCGTTTCAAACAACAATAGAATAGAATACTCTTTATTATGTACACCATAAAAATTACAGAGAGAATAGTAGAGATTTTACATATGGTAACACAATGGGCGGTCTTATCGCTAAAAGCGATCTTTTATACAGACAACCTTTGAATGGATAAAAGTTACCAAAGCCTCATATTGTGGTGAAAACCTTAACCGGGCAACAGTTGAAGCGAAGCAGACCGCCCAGAAGGCCTAGACAAAGTAACATTCGATTAGCGATGACGCTAGTACAAAAGCCAAAAAAAATATGGAATTGACATAAGCTATAGAAATGTCACGTGATCATAGGTTAACGAATAGAAATTAGCTTGACAATGTTAACATCATTCGATTCTATGAAACAAATCGACAGCGTCGAACGATTACTTCCATAGAGATGCGTAGTCAAGTGACACTTTTTGACAAGTGTTATCGATTCGTATGATGCCAAATATTAGCGTAAGCGGTAGCGATTGTAGAAATAGAATCGCTCCGAAGCGAATGACATTTGTCTAGGCCCTCAGGTGCGCTGGAGTTACACCATATCTTCATTCATAGTTATATAGATAGAAAACTCTTTACTAATCTCATTATCAACCTATAGAAGTCCACTGCTGGGAATAAGCGTCTCCAATCCTCTCCTTACTCACTCGAAGAGGTTCTTTACGATGCAAAATAAGCTTCTATTTCATCTGCATTGTGCACAGTGCGTATAGTATTTCCGCTCAATGTGATGTCCGTAAGATACCTACTCGTTGTCGAGCCTATTGAGAGCCACAGCTAAGGATGCGGGCGATTGAGATGCATTCAACTATCGGCTTCCCTCTCACGAACTGCAAGATACACGGGGTCACGGGGTGATATGCAGTGGCTATTTTATTAATTTTCTTACCTTTTTATGTGAACAAGTCTTCAGTACCTACCTAGCGAGCTGTAGCGGCCTGGGGTTTGAGACTGTGTCCGGTAAAATGCGATAGTCTTACCCCCCATTTGTAACGTCTTATCTATTAGCGAAATATACAAGTGAAACGTGGCTGTTACATAAATACATGTGGTTAGCCTTTCGGCGAAAAGGCGTGATCATGTTTGATTCAGAGTCTTCAGAAAACCAGTCTAGGTATTACCTACAGGGCGAATTTTGAAACATAAGTTTAGTCCCTTATAATAACCTTGTTTACCCACTTAGTTTTAGCCCATCATGATGTTCTTTGATAATTAGCAGAACAATACTTATAAGTAGGTACACTACACACATACAAAATGTAGACTACTTACGCCTACTTAGCGTAACTACGCATTAGACATGTGCAGACGCAGTCATCATTACCTATTCAACAAGGAGTTGGTACGCTATTTGATACTTCCTCTTGAATTTGTCATGAGACAGTGTCCTCTCTTCTTGTTTTTAAATCGAGTTTAAAATAACTGCCTGATTTATTAATTGTCTTTTAGGTTAGGGATGATTTTTTTTTTGTTGTAAAGAGAATAGAGATTTGTAGTTGAATATGAATACCTACCACAACTAATTATTAGGCAACGGCGTTGAAGGAACCAATGAAAATAAATTGAGTAGATATAGCAGTGTTACTTGTAGTTCCTCAAGAAACCAGAAAAGCTCACGTGTCAATTCAGTTTAGTCAAGAATGTACCACTAAAGAACGCCGTTATCTTTATTAGTGTTTCCTTGCAACCCTGAGCACCTTTCTACCGCAAGGATTAGATCCGAACATATCCAGTTGCTCCCTTTGTGTGTGAACCAGACGCAATCGCTGACCGACTTATAAACTCAAGTTAAATGAACGAGAAGACAGTTTGTACGAGATCCCTGTTGAAGTAGAACGAATATAACTAAATAAAAAAAGATTATTTTTATTTAAATTCGTATAATTAAAATAGATAAGTGAATTATAGTAATAGATGCTAAGCGCCGTAAGAAAATAGTTGACACAAGGTGAAGTTTGAAACTTGTTGCGGAGGAAATTCTGGCAGGCGCTTATTAATTTAGATAATTACAATGGCTATAACACGAATGAATAATATCGTTCTAAGTGTTTTGCTGCCCATAATGTTTTCAAACACATGTGAGTACTCCTTTGATGATGTCTTTAAAGCTAGAAGTTTAACGACCTCCATTCCATTACGTGAAGTGGGCTGAGCATGCAAATCATTTTAAATCACAACTGCTAAGTCATATTTCCTGTGAGCTTGTAATACTTCATTCATTTGATGATTGACCTTAGAATGGATTAAGTATAGAATAAAACAACAATTGTTTTTATTTTTACTACAGACCATGAGTTTCGTGGTTTATTGATAACAAAAACTGACAGCAGAATTGAACATATATTTTTCTTGATAACATTTTCACAACGAACTGAATTAATTTAGGATTAAAACAACCTGAAAATTATCTTATATCCTGAACCCGATTTTTGGTTGTACTATAACATTCTAACCGAAATCGTACCAGCAAAAAGCAACCTCTTATACTATTTTTTTTGTCTTATTCTCAAAAGCCAAAAATACCGAAAAGAGAGCCCTAAAGACCATAAATTAAATATTCTAATTTCCAGGTGCAGCAATAAAGTGCTTCGACTGTAACAGTAAGAACAACTCGGCCTGCCTTGAGATGCACATCCCGAAGATGCACGCGATCATACCCATCGTGGACTGCACCGAAACCATGGGCAACGCTATAGACAAGAAGGAATTCTTCTGCCGTAAGATTACACAGACAAGTAAGTCTTTTATCAGTAGTTGACCTCTTACTGATATCGGTGAAGCAAACACATTGAAAGGAATCCTGGACTTATAGCTAATATAAGTCTGAAATCGCCAACCCATCTTGAGCAAGCGTGGTGGTTACTACTCATGCCTTCTCTGTATGAGAAGAGGCCTTTGCCTGCAGCGGACAGTAATAGGCTGGTATTATTATTATAAAGCTCTTTATCATAAACCTCTTCCGGGAAAGCTCTACCACCGAACCTTTTTCTGCCACCCAGCAGTTCTGTGTGTGTCAGTTGGAAAGGCATGGATGTGACATTACAGCTGTGTCTCCGGGATTGCAACGCACCTACCTTTCCTCTGGTACATATCAAATGACTGGATCATTACTTACCAAAAGAATAGAATAGAATAGAATACTCTTTATTATGTACACCATAAAAATTACAGATATAAATGTAGAAATTTTACATAGGGTGACACAATGGGCGGTCTTATCGGTTAAGGTGGACCAAGTGAATTTTCACTTGGCTACGTAAGACCAAACCTTGATTCATCTTTTACGACAGCCGGAAACAGGGGTTATCTATCTTCTATACATCTATACAGATAATAAAGTTGGAGTGTCCGTCTGTAATATTAAAATAACCACTTTTTACTAAATTACACGGTACATATATTTTATTACAATTTTTCTGTCTGTCTGTCTGTTTTTTTCCGGCTGATCTCCGAAACGGCTGGACCGATTTTGACGGGACTTTCACTGGCAGATAGCTGATGTTATAAGGAATGACATACGGAGAAGACGCGGGCAGCAGCTAGTTTTAATATAAACGAAAAGAACATCCTTTCATCTGCATTATTGGCAGTCTTGTTCCACCTACTACTGATTATAACCTTCTTCCCTTTTGTGCCATGTTCCCTGGTATATTCCAGTCTCAACCAGGTCTTTCCCGCGAACTTCTATTACTTCCTTGACGTTGAGCTCCTTAAGTCCTGACTTCCTGAGTGGAGCTGCACGATTACTGACAAATGCGTGCACTGACTAGACAGGTCCACTCAATCTGTGTGGTTCTTTCCTCAAAAGACCATTTCAGATATCAATCTACATGGTCTTCACATGATCTGACAAAGATTATGTCTGGACTTTAAAAGAGACTGTGACCTCTGAGTTTGTTTCGGCCTTTCTTCTCAGAGTAGTCACATAGGAAACGCCGACCTCGTCTAGTTTAAAAAATATGATTGACGTGTAAAAGTGTTTGTACAAACCTACTTACAGAAATAAAATCATTTATCATTTACTAAAGTCAAATTCCTGAAAAAATTAACCACTATTTACAATCAGCACATAAAATATATTGAGAAAACAATATTCATCTAATTCGATGACGGTTGTTTTCTTAATATCCTTTACTGCCTTTTAGTTTTCATAACTGTAATTTATGGCTTCTATTGGAACGGATATGAAAAACTAATGTAAATATACAAGTATATATGCTGATGCATTCATAGACAAATAATTAGCTAGTTTTGAGAGTAGAACGATGACCAGTGATGTGATTATATTAACAATAGCGTGATTATCAGTGCGTGTAGACGTCCCTATTCTGAATACGATCCACGATTGCCAAGTTTATCCGATTCCGATTCGAATTGGTATTGATAGTCGACTGTTATAGATAACTTTAATTTCTTCGTCAATAGTAGATTTCGGCTCTTTATAATATTACACAACAAAGCTACCCATCCTTTTTAGTTTTTTGCTATTACAAGTAAAGCAATCCTTTTCTAGCAGTCTGGTTAGTAGTTGATTTTCATACGTTTGTAAGCAAAAAATTCTATGTGAATTATTTGATTAAGCAATCGCTAAAAGTGCATTGTGATTCTCACACAACAGATAAAGTTATTATGAAAAGAGTTAGGTATTTAAAGATAACTTAAGTGAAATATAGTCCCTAATACTGTATTCTTCTTTCAGTTTTAGATCCAGAACACACTCCTGAAGTCCGAATCACCCGCGGCTGCGGCTGGGTCAAGAGCAAGCGCGAATGTTACAAGGCCGACAACATGGACCACCTCGAAACAGTCTGCCAATGCTTCGGGGACCTGTGCAATGCGGCAACAACGCTCGAATACTTCAAAATGACAGTTTTAACAACCGTTGCCACTCTTTTCGCTGCGTTCAAAACATGGCGGGGGAGTGCTTGAAAGAAGCATGTCTTTGATTTTAAATTAAATGGGACGATAAAATACTTATGATTAAATGTTTGTGTAGAGGCATATGGTATTATATGTACATAATTATAATTAAATTTGGACTGAATGCAAGGCAGAGATGAGGCCTTATAACTTGCTATAAAATAAATTTCGATTCATAGTTCTTCTGTTTCCCATTATCGCGATATTGCAAAAGATGTGTTTAAATGATTATAAAATGAACGTTTGACAAGCGGTATAATATGATTTATCGAGGTTATTTATATAATTTCTTAATTGTCAAGCCAAAGGCTATCGTCTCCATGTGTTACCTCAGATACTTACGATATTGTATATTATTAAGATTACAATAATTATAAATAAACTATATTATTGCTATCGATCTGTTTGTCTTATGATGTTTATGTTTCTTATGTTGTGTTAACCCAGTTGATCGCCTTATGTGCACAAGATTGCGATTCAAACCCTGCCTCGATCGATGTGATCAAAGATACTTGATTTAATAGTCTACTGAAATAGACTTTAGGTACGCAGTTAGCAAAGTAGTGATCAATGCTCACTTGCACAGTTCTTCTTTTAATGAGAAAAAACTCTTGAACTAGATTAATAGTATCGAGAGCGAAAATACTAGTGTACCCTGACCCTGAGCACTGCATTTATAAGTAAGCTTTTTGTTATTGATTTGAATTAGTACGAATAGGTAATATTAAATTGATTACTTCTATACAATTAAAGAATAAAAACTAACTATTTCAACTAGGTACCTACTAATTTATATGACTACTACTACTACACGCTACAACTACTTACTTATCACTAACATGACATATATCAGTCCCTTTCTATAGAGTTTTGCCATGGGTTATGGTACCTGAAAAGCCGGGTGTTAGATTTGTAATTTACATGCCGTCTGCACCATACACAAGTTTTCAGCGCCCAGGATTCCTACTAGTCGGGGAGAATACGAGAGTACACTCGAACTATTCACGTTTTCGATACGATTGAGAACTGATCGTGGCGTCCATTGACTGCCGATAACACGGAATAAGTCCGCGCGTCACAACTTTATAGCTAAAGTATTATTGTAAACAGTTAGTGACCGACTGTCCGGGATCCAACTCGCGATTTAAACTTTACATACTTTAGTTCTGCTTATTATGTAAAAAAGGTTTTTCAAAATGTTGAAAGAGTATTTAAAATGTTTGCTCGTTTTCGCGTTCTGTTTTGGATATGGTAAGTATGTTAGTTTTTAAGTCTAATTTAGATGAACTTGAAGTCTGAAATATTTTCGGTGTAAATGCTGTGTGTTCTATAAATCATATTGAACTACTTAATATTTATAATCGGTAATAACAGATTTAAATATCCAGCCACTACTGTAGCAGGTTTGATTCCCGCTTATCTACATCCGAATTAATATTTGCAAGAATAACTTATCGTTCATATTACTATGCTCTCGCAGTCCTGGATAACCAATATTGTTTGGAAATAATAAGAACACTGAAAGTGGAAAAACATTTTAGTTTATCAAGTGTTACCCTCGCCTGGTCAAACCAAAGTAATATTATAATAAAACTAGATATCTATAGAGCAGGACTAATTTTCACGAAAACAGAGAGTTTGAGATGTCTCACGTGTGTTTGATGTGGGTCATTGCTTTTTTTTATCAGTTAATTTTAGTCATGATCTGGCAGTTTGAGTAAATTATGCGGCCTACCCAAATACCCTTTCTTTGGTATTGTTCGTCGAATCGTTGACTTCCTGAGTTGAGCTGCACGATTACTGACAAATGCGTGCACTGACTGGACAGGTCCACTCAATCTGTGTGGTTCTTTCCTCAAAAAACCATTTCAGATACCAATCTAAATGGTCTTCACATGATCTGACCGAGATTATGTCTGGACTTTAAAAGAGACTGTGACCTCTGAGTTTTTTTCGGCCTTTCTTCTCAAAGTAGTCAGATAGGAAACGCCGACCTCATCTAGTTTAAAAAATATGATTGACGTGTAAAAGTGTTTGTACAAACCTACTTACAGAAATAAAATCATTTATCTCGGAATAAGCTCGGTATCGAAAGAGGGTTTACATTCGTTTCTGATCTATCCTAGACCTTCAACGCAATACCTATATTACTTACAACCGTTTCGTTGTTTACGAGCCATCTCTACTCTCTGCCTTGTTAGAAACTGTTCCTTACACCTGTGTACCTTCCTCCCTCCAGCTGCCACAATCCGCTGCTTCGACTGCAACAGCATGAACAACTCCATGTGCCTGGACCCCACCATCTACGATAAGGAGACACTGACCAACTTCCTGCCTATCGCGGAGTGTGATCATGGAGTGTATTCGGCGAACAACGGAAGGAACGATTTTTTCTGCAGGAAGATTGTGCAGACCAGTAAGTTCAGCATTATCATTATTTCAGCCGACAGACGTCCACTGCTGGACATAGGTGGCGGTGCTTAGGGAAGGCCCCAAGCACCGCCACTTCGACCGGTTCTGTGCTTCCCGCTACCAGCGGATTCCTGCGGAGAGTAAGTTATATAGAAAGACAGCTACATCATCTCAAAATAGTAAAAAAAGACCGGCCAAGTGCGAGTCGGACTCGCGCACGAAGGGTTCCGTACCGTTATCTATAAAACCTGGCAAAGTGGGACTCGGACTGGCGCACGAAGGGTTCCTTACCATTATCTATAAAAACGGCAAAAAAATCATGTTTGTTGTATGTGAGCCCCCTTAAATATTTATTTTATTTGGTTTTTTAGCATTTGTTGTTATAGCGGCAACAGAAATACATCGTCTGTGAAAATTTCAACTGTCTAACTATGACGGTTCATGAGATACAGCCTGGTGACTGACGGACAGACAGACGGACGGGCTGACAGCGGAGTCTTAGTAATTTACCCTTTGGGTACGGAACCCTAAAAATGGCAAAAATATCACGTTTGTTGTATGTGAGCCCCCTTATATATTTATTTTATTCTGTTTTTTAGTATTTGTTGTTATAGCGGCAACAGAAATACATCATCTGTGAAAATTTCAACTGTCTAACTATCACGGTTCTTGAGATACGGCCTGGTGACAGACAGACGGACGGACAGACAGCGAAGTCTTAGTAATAGGGTCCCGTTTTTGCCCTTTGGGTACGGAACCCTAAAAACGGCAAAAATATCACGTTTGTTGTATGGGAGCCCACTTAAATATTTAATTTATACTGTTTTTGTTTTTTTGAACCCTAAAAACAAAGATAAACGATATTTAAGCTACTGCACCCTGTACAGTTATCTTCGATATTTGCAGTCGTCTCGTGCTTGACCCATATAAACAAATATTTCTCATTTAGCTCATACATAAAGACTTCTTGTATAACGCCGCAATTATTGTTAATCGAGGGACATCCTTTAAGAGAGTGTAGTAATCATGAAAATTAACAAATTTTATTATGGAACCAACGACCAACATATTATGACAACCGCAAAGTGTACCTACCCGATTAAAATAAAGGGTGCGTGTGGTGCGATTAAAAGTTGTTTATTTTTATGACTAAGTACTATAACTCCCTTATATTAGCATGTACCCCATGTTGCAAAAATGTGATCTAAAGGAAATATTGGCATTCATAAGGATGCTTGCGGAATCTTATTCCGACTAGGTTTATCCAATCAAAGATAGAAACTTATCCCATCTGAAAATCATTATTCACTTTGTAGGCAATTATTTAGTTACTTGAGGGCCACAACTAAATAGACATAGAATTAAATAGTTAATTAATTGTAGCTCAGTTAGCGCGTAGGCACTCGTACGCGTAGTGACGAGGGCTTAAGAGCGCATACACGGGTCCACTAACGCCACTCCTTTAAAAAAATATTATCTCGTGACATTCATTTAGATCGTATTTTGCTGCTACGTGTCTCAATATGAAAGTTTATAAAAGGTATTAGAAAATTCTAGACACACTTACCGAGGTCGCTTATTGAACCGTTTTTCAAAATTCCTTCTCAGTCACGAGATAATATTTTTTTAAAGGAGTGGCGCTAGTGGACCCGTGTAAGCGCTCTTAACTAGAATCAAGCTAAAAATATAGTCAGGCCGAAAAATACACGGCTGACTAAGCTAAAATAAACCAAACCAAAAGAGAGGCCGAAGTTATAGTATTTAGTCAAAATGTTTTAATAGTAGGTAATTTACGTTTGCTCATCAATGCAGGAACTCTTAAAAGAATAGTAAATAGCTATTTATTATTTCCATATGATTTATTTACTTAAGCCTTAGTATCATGTTCTTGAAAAAGATAATATAAGTCAAACTCGGAAAAAGATCCACGCTGCGCACGTGCGCTTATAAACAATGTTTGTTCTAATAAACGTCCTTTTCCACTGAAAATTAGCGCTTTGCTGTAGGTCCCCCATAGCACAGCATCATGTTGAGTGGAAGCCTTCTTGTCACAGTCATGACGTGCAGTTGTCGACTATTTCGGTTTTGTGCTCGTGATTAAAGATTTTCTATAATATCAGAGCTAATTATCTTTTTTGTATGTACGTGTTTCTGTGACAAAAAAAAAACCTATTTTTCTTTCTTTCTTCTTATCATAAACAAATCTGGAGACAATACAAGCCACACAGGCCCACAGGCCTAATGTAATCATACATGAAATAATGAAATCATACATGAAAAGCAAAAACTTATTTACTACGAGCGTCCCCCTGCGTAGCATCCATAGAACCGTGTTTTTAATATTCCTGTTATTTTTTCCTTGACAAAAGTGCAGAGTTATTCACTAATTAGTCCGCTGATTACAAAGATCTTGTATGTTTGCGTATTTATGTAACCACGTGTTTGCGTTACTAACTGATGGCTTAAAAAAAGAGTGTGCAAGCACAACACACCACAATACAAGAACATATATCTCAATAAAATAAATAATTTTCTGTTTAACTTAATTATTAAATCACATAATACCAGGTAATTCTACATGAAGGCTCCTTCAAATAGGCGCGACACACGACGCGAATCGCACGCGACACAATTAATACACCGACTGACTGTTTCGCGATGAGCGGTGCCTTTGTGTCGAGTGCGATTCGAGTCGCATATCGCGCCTGTTTAAAAGAGCCTTGAGTCGTAAATTATGCACTAATTCTGGGGTGTTTTTCCGTCAATATTTCATGAACATGTCGTTCATGAATCCCTACAAAACCTATATTCGAATTACAGAAAACGCTACAGTCAGTCATAAAATTAGAAGTCTTCTGCCTTAAATAAATCTTCTTCATTCTTTTTCCAGTCCTCCAGATGGGCTGCGCTCCGGAGGTCTGGTGACGCGCGTTTGCGGCTGTTCCTACCACCACCTATTTAGATTACTTTAATCTTTCTTAAATCTTCTTCATCCATCATCCAGTCCTGCACAAAGCAAAGATTACGCTGCCGAGATCCGTGTGCCCCGCAGCTGCGGCTAGGTTTATAGATCTCGGCACAAGCCTTGTAGTGGCGCCACTACAAGGCTTGTGCCGAGATCTATAAACGTTACTCAGCCCGAAGTTTCAGTTGACATGTTCCCGTCTCTGTGTCTCGCCCTTGAAGTTTAGCAGTTGTGCGATAGTGATAGGAATAACGCTTAGCCTAAGTGTAGTGCTACAAGGATCTTTTGGCGCTTGGTTGACATTGACAGGGGGACGTTGTTGGTAAACATTTGTGAAATTGTCACAAAAATTGTATTAACAAAACAAGATGGCGACGTTAGTTCCGATTTTGAACACGCGCCAAAAGATCCTTGTATTACTTTATATAATTTATATCCAAATAACAGAAAACGCGACAGTCAGTAATTTTATTTAAAATTAGGAGTCTTCTTCCTTTGCTACAAGCATATAATACTTTCTTTATTAAGTCTTCATTCTTCTTTCAGTCCTGCACAAAGGCTACGCTCCCGAGGTCCGAGTAACCCGCAGCTGCGGCTGGGTGCGTCACCACAAGCCCTGTTACAAGGCTGACAACGAGGACCACCTGGAGACCGTCTGCCAATGCTTCGACAATGAGTGCAACGCTGCTGGCACGCTGAAGAGTGTGGTCGTGATGATGGTTGGTCTGTTAGGGGTGAAGATGTGCCTGTGATTAAATGTGACGGTATTATTTTATGTGATTGTTTCATTTTTGTGACCAGAAATATAGAAAAATTGTATGATACGACCTGACAAATTATATATTATTCATTTGCAGGCAAAAACTATACCTACCTACTATTTGAAAGCTGTCATAGTTACTAAAGTAATAAGAAGGTACTAACTGTTTAAAAGAATTGGTTGCTACTGACTTCCGAAACTTCTTTAGTTTTTAGAAACTTTTAGTTTCCGAAGTCGGTGGAAATTTGGCAATACCTATACAAAAAAAGAAGAAACAAAACCAAAGGCTGCAGCTAGTTCCGAAGCTAACACTTTCTTTTGGAAGATGATAGTTTTTTTTTTTAAACAAAATGTTTTTTTTTTTTTTTTTAGTTTTAGTGCCAAACTGCCAATATACTAACATCATTAACATAGACGAACTGGATTAAAAACCTATGAAGCTAACTCAAAAACTCAGCAAAGCAGAGTTAGTAAATGTTATATGGGTAAGTACTACATCACTCGGACTTCCACTATCAAATGGAAAATAATCACATAAATTCAAATTCAAATTCAAAACTTTTATTTCAGACCAAAGGGATCCATATAGTGTTAGTATGAACATAGCCTATATTAGTAAACTCAATAACTTAAAAATACAATAAATCGGCCCAGTAATCACAGAGAAATCGGTGTTCTTACATGCAAAAAATAAAAACTCGCCGAATGAATAACCTCCTCCTTGAAATCGTTTAAAAAACTAAAAGAAATTAATATCGTAAAGTAACATCACTCGTAATTAGAACAGAACCAGCATTCTGCACCCTTTTTGCGTAAATCATTTTGAAGGATATTGCTAATTCATTGCTTTATATGTTCTGAAAAATTGTCTGCTCAGCAACGTAAGTAAATAACGCATGAATTTTGTTGTCCTGTCAAAATGAAAGCCATTCGTGAATGAATTAAAACCTAAGGGTTACGGGCACAAGAGACAACAATTAATATTCGAGAGTCCCATGATCCTTATGAGTCGCAGGTTTGATTCTCGCACGATACAAATGTCTTGATGGCTCACATTAATACATAGTTACTCCAGATTTGTCTTTTTGTGCATGAGAGATATTCGCTTAATTAAAATGTACTCCATTACAGGAGAAACTCCTGTAGCAGGACGAGGTTTTTACAAAAGAACAATACCACGGCACCTTTCATGGAAACCTTCTATTAATCAAAACTACCATCCTAACTTTAATATTATAAATGCGAAAGTAAGTTTTTTTGTTTGTTACCTCTTCACGCCTAAACCATTGAACCGATCATCCTGAAATTTTGCATATACGTTGTCAGGTGTACAGAAACGGACATAGGGTACCTTTCATTCCGAAAAAAAGTACTGTTCCCGAGGAAAACAACAATAACTTTCTTGTGATTATAGATGGCGCCACGTGTCTTTCGGATCATGATTGAACTAAAACCCGAATTGATAGTCAAAGTCTAAATTAACGCAAGCGAATCCGCGGGCAAAAGCTAGTAATTAATGTTTATTGAATTAGCTAAATACATACCTATATACCACTGCTATAGTTACCTACACGGTATTGTGTCAAGCGCATTGTCTGATCTGCATCAAACCCAAGTATTCAAGCTACAACAAAGTTTAAACAATCATTATCCGACTATGACAAAAAAACGGAAACTGGGTCAGACAGACCACTGCTTCCTGTCACAGTTTAGACCTCATTGCATTGTAAATGAAGTACCAACGTGAGTAATGTAATTATTGTTGGAGCCTCAGTTGACATTGGCCCAGTCGATTTACTGTGTGAACTGATAAACGCTGGAACATACTACTTATCTCCATCAACTTTAAAGACCGTGACATTCTTGGGGCCAATGTCAGTAAATACCTACTTTACTGAGTAAGAAACCTGACAAAATTTCTAAACAATCGTTTAAAAATAGTATGCCTTATTTATTAAAACGAATACAGTTATTTATAATTGCATAAAAGTAATTAAAAAATCATTCACTAATTAATAATTAAAAACTGTTATACAGCGCCATCTATTTGCACAATGCCGTACTACATAGCTGCAAGTGGGTTAGGTAGATGTTTAATATTATGCATAGATGGCGCTTAACACAAATTAACTAAATAAGACCAACTTTAAATTAAAGGCACTTTTATTTTTATAATATCTAGAGATGCATATCTCTAGATATTATAAAAATAAAAGTCATAATAAAATCGAGTAAGCAGTTAGAAACAATTATTAGAAAAGTTATACACAGTAAGTAGTAAATTGTACTACAGTAGATTTAAAATGTTTCAAATGGTCTTTCTCATTTTTACTTCTTGTAATTATTGACAACAATAGCATTTCGAATTTGAAATGAAGTTTTTCCAACAGTGTCGGCACGTTGCCAAAATTTATAGATAGTTATTTAAAATTTGATCAACAACTTCAAGTCAGGTTGGCCGAGTGGTCTAAGGCGCCAGATTTAAGCTCTGGTTCCCGAGAGGGAGCGTGGGTTCGAACCCCACACCTGACAAAAAATTGGTATCTTCATCGATACTTTTTGAATAAATATTTTCGTTTTGTTTGTTTATAATAAATAATCAAACTAAAGTTTTACCACAATTTAAACTGTGGTTTTACAGGGTTGTTTTAAGAAAGATAACAAGTTTATTTGCGGTTAACATGACGCAGCTCGCAGAGAAAATACACAAATATAAAAATAATGAGTTGGGGGGAAATATGCGTCACATCCACGCAAAACGGCAATCGCTCAGCATAATGCTACGACCCTAAGCGAAACAGAGCCCCAGCGCTGGTTTTCAGCGACAGTCGGGCGTTGACGTGATGACGTCAACCACGCGCGTGGGTGGCTTTATCATCGCGTTTGTAGCGCGTCATCGATATTTATTTGATGACTCACAGACCACCGTCGATTAGCGAGCAGCTAGTAGAGCTAGCAACTAAAAACGAGTTCTTTATTTGACAAAGTTCGCGACGCAATCAACTACTTATTATTATTTAAATACTTATACAATTGTATCTCTTTTATTGACACAGGACCTTTTGTACGTTTCATGAGCGAGAAAATAGTCGATAGCTACTCGCTTCCTCGACAGCGCGCGGCGGGCGGTGGAACATGCATGTGCCACAAACAGATGGATTTTGTCATTTTGTATCTGGAATTAAATGATTAATGATTTTATTTCTGTAAGTAGGTTTGTAAAAACACTTTTACACGGCAATCATTTTTTAATAAAAACTAGATGAGGTCGGCGTTTCCTATCTGACTACTCTGAGAAGAAAGGCCGAAACAAACGGTTTAGGTATATTGGTTAGCATGATAGCATCACAAGTTAGCATAGTTCTGGGTAGCATTGGCCCTTGCCTTTATAATAGGCATGGCGATGGTCCACAAGTCTGACCCCCTTATAAATTAAAAGACGTTTAAACATTTTTTTTTAAATGTATAGTTATGCAAACGCTAATCATTAGGTACTTAACTTTAAGGAGGATGCGCTAAGGTAGCCCGGAAAATCTAATTTAGGTATATTTACCTAGGTTGATTTAAAAGAGTGTCCATGGAGGTTCTTCCCCGTTATTCTCCATAGGTACCTACTACGCTTTGGAATGGGCAACTAGCTTAATTTTTCTGACTGACCCTTTGATAAATCAAAAGTGCCTGTAATTGGTTTATTTGAAACAAATGCTTTGAGTTTGAGTTTAATGATTATAATTCTCTAAAGCCGACCTGCAAATTGCAAAAAACATAAGATTATTTGAATTTCGCGGGCTACCCTGACGCTTTCGCCATATGCAACGATTATGAATAAGGGAGGTAGTATCTCAAAGTAAACAGTTTTAGAAATTATAAACACAGAGTGGTAAGTAGGTACTTACTTTGTACTTACTTCATTGTGAAGTGTGATAAAAATATTCTACTTACTTGAAATTCAAATGGTTTATTTATGAGGTTTAGACATGATTGGAGTGAGCATAATTTTTTTCACTTAAAGAAGGTTCCCGCAAACATGCGTGACGCGACTATAGTAGAACACTTTCTATGAAATCTTCATGGAAATTGTTCTACATGAGTCGCGTCGCGCCTGTCGCGTCCAGATTCAAGGCTCCCCCTTGAATCTTGGTATTTTGCCATCAGGAATTTCTCAGTAGCAGCCGGGAGTCCGGATTTGTGCGTGGTTGATGGCAATAGGCTCGCCCCTATTAGGTAGGTAGATGGGACTTCAAAATAACTGGCAAAGTGTAGTACTACAGGTACACATCTGTCTAACGCTTCGGGAATTACAAGCGTGATGTGAAGTATAAAAAAATTATAAAACAGAAAGTAGATATCTTTTATTTCACATAGTTGAGATAGGTAGGTACTCGATGTTGACAGCCAAGTTTCTTAAGTACCTACATACTTTCCTAAATAGACCAATCAGCCTTTCATTGCTTCGCTTAGAAAGAGACGTGTTATATTGTAATATTAATTATTTAGACCTTTAGATAAGTAATTTAAAACTAGATTAATGTTATAAATTTATGTACAACTTCTTTATGCATGCGGAGTTTACCTGTAAATGATTGTTGCACTGTAGCATATACATATTGCATGTTACCTTTAGGAGGTATCCAGTGTAAACAGTCGTTGGTGAACCAATAAAAAAAAGTAAAAAAAAAAAAAAAAAAGTTCATACCTACAGCTGAAAATAAAAGCCTTTCATGATTGGATACAATACTAACCCATGATATCTACCTAGAAATAGATATTGATTTTAATTCCACATACAAATTCACTAGAGTTCGTTGTCATAGTTCAAGGTTAACTTTAACAAGAGGTTAACTGCGTGACGGTGTTGATCCTACCCTCGTTCACCTTTTAGTCACCACCCCCGTTTCATTTACCTGCGTAGGTAAGAGGGATGAGTGAAGCGATATTTTTTTTATAGAAATTAAGAGCGTTGACATGGGTCCTCTAGCGCCACTCCTTTAAAATAATATTGTCTCGTGACTGAGAAGGAATTTTGAATAACGGCTCAATAAGCAGCCTCGGTAAGTGTGTCTAGAATTTTCTAATACCTTTTATAAACTTTCATATTGAGACGCGGAGCAACCAAATTCGATCTAAAGAAAAGCGGCCACAGTCGCCTAGAATTTTAGATCGTATTTTGTTGCTTCGTGTTTGGAACTGTATCATTTTGGTTTTGCTTATATTAATGTGGAGATTATTTTGTTTGACCCATGTGATAATTTTATTTAGTGTGTCGTTAATTTCGGTCTGGTACTCACCTATGTCATAATTGTCGTTTAGAATGCTGAGAGTCGTATCGTCAGCATATAGTATGCAGTTGTGGGAGGTTACGCTAGTTAAGTCATTAGCATACGGCAAAAACAAAAGTGGTCCCAGTATGGTTCCTTGCGGAACACCACAATTATTTTCCCGATAAGGAGATCTACAGACGATTTTTTGGTGCCCTGTTTGTCTCGAGATCTCAACACATTGTTGTCGATGGGTGAGGTAGCATTCGAGTCATTTTAACGCGTTTCCTCTAATGCCGTATCGATCTAATTTGAGAAGTAGCAATATATGGTTGACGAAATCGAAAGCCTCGGACATATCTAGAAAAACTGAGGTAATTGGTACGGTGATATATTGAAAAAAGTGTGTTTGTTCTTTATATTGTAGCTTTTTAAGTATAAGGAACAGGAATTTAACTATGTATTTGGTATATGTTTTTTGACTATATGTCCTAGCATCCTATAAACGGAATACACAATACAATGAAATTTACTCGATACTAAAAAAATGCAAAATTCTATCTATGTTTATGTTTTTTTGAGTATTAAGGCGTAACGCTTATGAGTTATTCAATGGAGTTTACTTTAAAACAAAGAAACTAATCGTATTAAAGTTTATTTAAAGCAGTTTTTACTATAATAATACTTTTTATTTAGAAAACACTGCAATTCGTTTTGGCACATACGTTGTTTTATTCTGAGCACACACATTATCACCATCCCTTCTTTTGCCTATCAAAAGTAATATCATCATCATCACTCTCGTTCCTTCATAAACCAGTCGCCCCAACGAGTAGGTATACTTAATAATAATATGGGAGAGTCGCCTGGTGGGGCTCAAAGAGGATAAATCTATGTATTTTTTTTGCAAATCGGTGCGATCTAATTTACGTGATTTAAATAATTGTGTTTACAGAAAAAGTTAGTAGCTTAGCAAGTCAAGGTGGTTATTTAGTACAATTACTGTTGAATAGGTATTTAGACTCTGCGTGTGTGTGTTCTTGTGACTGTGAACAATATAACATTTATTTTCTGTTATTATTTCGTGACGACATTTAAATTATTTATGAAAATGGAAAGAAATAAAAAACTAACTACTAACTAACTACTTCAAAGTATCTGCACAGGGCAATCAATGAATTCATTCAATAGCAATAAGATGATAATAGTGAATCGAATTCACCACCTTCACTAAAGCATTACCAGCAACAATCCATTCTCGACTTGCAAAGTAATGTTGAGTACCTAAGCATTCTATTTTCTAGAGAAGAACGTCTGTTTTATACCTACAACTTATAATAATAGTTAACATAAAGAAATAGGCTAAAATTTATATTCGTTTTTAGGTTTGAAATACGTCAACAATACTTCAATATGTCAAATACTGTCACTACGAATGATAGAGCACAAAAAATAATGGAGTCGCATTTGAATGGTGAAAAAAGTTGAGATCTTACCCGACTACGGCAAAGCCAAAGAACGGTATTGATTTTAACAGGCTATTTAAGTATATATGTTCATCTGTTTCCTTATAACTCCTTAACTCCTCGGCGTATTTGGACAAAGGAGATATCGTTGGAAACATCATGTTGTTCGACGGGTTATATGCTACATGACGTCACATAAAATTCAACATTGCAGCTAATAACGGATGTGAAGTGTTACCGGGAAAAAAATATTTATCGTGATTGGTATCTAATAAAAGGTCTTAAGGAGTACTTTCTGAAAATATATTGGATATCTTTAACTAAACCCGAAATAAGATCAAAACAATTATGTTTCACTCGGACTGTTTTCAATAACACTAATCCTTCTAAAATGTTATGAAGGCTGGTTAACAAAATTTATTGTTGTCAAATTACGATTACGGCCATTATTACAGGTACCGTTTACAATGACAAATTATAGGCGTAGCGCTTTTTGTATACGCAGTGCAATATTATTCAACAACCTGCCATCGCATTTAGAAATTGATGTATTTTGTACGAGTGCGTTAAGGATCAAGAAAATCCTGAGTAAGGAATATTTCAGTGTATGAATGTTTGTGGTTTATCGCGGCATACCTAACTATTTCCTATGCTTTTATCTCTTTTTTCTTTATTCTTCTTTTTATAATAACATTGTAATATATATGTGGAAGCATGCAATTAGCAATTGTCAGTTGTTTACTATTTTGTTACCATTTACGTGTATTAATCTGTAAGCTTTCTTAAAATTGTAAAAATAAAATAATAAATTCCATTTGGTACCTACCCTCAATCACAATAATTTAAATAAAAAAGAAAGTTAAAAACTAAAAGCTAATTACGACAATAATCTGAACTAAAAAGTTATAAACAAGACATAGTAATAAAATAGTATCGGTTTCGGTTTTCATTTAACCGGAGTAACGGAACGTACCTAATTTCTAAAATATAATTATGTCATGTAATTAGAGCATAAATCATACAGATTACCACTGCCATAGGAAATCGATCTTGAAGAAAATGTGAATAACTTCCATTTTAATTTTAGTTCATGTACAATGAGCTTTTAAGCTAACATAGAGCCTGGCATAAATAGCAATTTCGTTTTTACTTTTTTTCAGGTGTACAAAACTTTCTGGAGTACCTACCTACTTTATGCCGGAAAATATTTTTCTATTTAGTACAGTGCATGGAATTACTATGTACTTAATAGTTCAACTGGAATGCTTACAAGCACCGAAAAGTCGGTCTTGAAAGAGAAAACTGAACAGTAGTGTGTCCTTTTTTAGTAAGGTGAACATGCATTTACTTGAAAAGTAGGACACGATGGAAAAGTTACGAGTATTACGTAATTGACGTATGTAATAACAGGTAAGTGAAAATAGTTATTTATGATACTAGAGCGGTACGTTGGTTTTTACAAACGAGTAGACGAATGTAAGCCCGAGACGAAGTCAAGGGCTTACCATAGTCACGAGTTTGTAAATATCAATTTCCGCAAGTTTGTCATACTACGTTTTTCAACACATTTGCGAGAAAACAGTACTATATTAATATCGGATTCCTTGCTTGAACTCATTTATTATTACTTTGTTTATAAATATCAGTCGGAAAGTCACAACAATCTTTGACGTTTCTAATATGAAAATGGCGCGAATTGCAAATGGCGCCAAATGCGTCTGGTGAAAATTAGAACTACATCTTTCGTCTCATTTTCTCTTTAATATTAAAGTGAGACAAACGTATTGAGCAAAAGCACTTCCAAGGAGGTTCGATTATTCAGCTTATTTATTCTCGTAATGTGAAACTCCTTGGTGTAGTTCTTATATTTTTTTTTTATGGAAATTAAAAATAAACCGTAAAGTATACGCACGGCGCTATACAACGGAGTATGCGGTAAAACAGGTACTTAGGTGTGAGTACCTATTTTACCGCACGTTTCGTTGTATGGTGCGTAATTTTTAACTTTCGAACCATGTACACAGGCATCGTAAATGCATTTTTTGAGCAAATGTGTTGCAAAATATTTTAATTGTCATTTACCAAGCCAGTGTATGGTGATCGGTGAAACGGTGTTAGAGTTTATCAATCTCATATATACCAACATCCATTTTATATAAATATACAAGCTGACCCGACAGACGTTGTCCTGTCTTAACTATGAATGTCATATGTCGTTTAGTTTTAGTTTTGACTATTGACTAAAACTAAAACTATCGACTCATTTATCAACCGATCCATCTGTGTTAAACGATATTTGCAGCGCGCATCCTGTCAATCGCTGACAGTTATGTAAAATTAATATTGGCGTAAAGTTTTCTTAAATTTTGTATCGTTCCGATCAACTTCCTTATTTTTTTATTTCATAAGATTCTTCTCCTGACGAAAAGGAAAATTTGTGAAATCGGTCCAGCTGTTCACGCGTGATGGCGTGACCAAGGGAAATAGGGATTTATTTTTATATATTAAGATGTAAGATTAACATAGCAATACTCGTAAAAGCAATCAAATAAAAAATTTGGTTATATATTAAATATTTTGTATTATTTGTCTACTCCATAGATGCATAGTGCGAAAATTTCATAGACACAGATAAATTAATGTTACTTAGCAGTTAGCACGCACATTTTTGTTAGATATGTTTCTGTCTTTATCTTGCACTTTTAGATTGACAGTTGCGCGACAGTGACAAGAATAATGCTTAGCCAAAGCCCATGCTAAGGAACCCCCCCCCCTTTAACCCCCCCCTAAAAATCAACCACCCCCCCTTCCTAAATTCCGCTCCTTAAATACCCTTAAACCCCCCCCCTTTGCCCCTTTGGCCCTTATGGGCCTTTTTAAATTCCGGTCAGTAATTTTGTTAATTCCACTTATGGCAATTGTTTCATCTTCAGATAAGTTTTTAGCGGCGACGTGGCGACCGACCATGGAAGATAGAACCGCCACTCCCTAGAACCACCGCCACTCCCGCGTGCGGGGGAAATACGCCACGCCCATAAAACTATTATTTATTTTCAAGGTAGGACCTTATGACTTTTGGTGATCAATTTTAATCAAGCAAAACAAGCCAATGATGTGGTAGATTTATTTTTCCTAAAACCAAATTGTTCTTCTTAAAAGATGTCATACTTTGATATGAAGCTGTAAAGTTTTTCGTGCATTACTTGGTCAAAAGCTTTTGAAGTTATCGGTATGAGCGTTATGGGTCGATAGTTGTTCATATCACTAGTATCAAATTTCTTGTAGATTGGTTTAACAATAGAGAGCTTTAAACGCGAGGGAACAAGCCTTAAAAAAATAGAGGTAAGTAAGCATTTGGCTAATATGCGATTACATAACAGTTGAGTATAATTTGAGAATGTTGATGTTGTTGTTGTCATCATAACCAGTAGAGTTGGTAGATTTTAGAGTGAGTTGAACCAAGTAACTTTAACGATAACCAATGCCTTGTCAGCCGTCAAGTCCCCCGTTAAGCGGAATACGGGTTGCACCATTTTAACAATAGTTAAAATGACGTCACAAATAACATTATGACATTAACCGCTCTCCATCGCGCGGTCAAGGGCTATAGTTACGGGGTGCGTCATCATTTTTTTGGAGTGTGTCATTGAATTCCTTTTCAATGTTTTCCCCACGCATGTTTTTGTTTTGTGCTAGTGCCGTCTGCTTTTCTCCACATCAAAAATCTGTTTTTCTAAAAGTATTTGTAATCTAGTAACTTCTACCTTGCTAACATTAACACTTCTTCCTCGGGAAATATATGTCAGTTAACTTATTAATATACTAAACATAATTATAAACATTAGAAT
This sequence comes from Griposia aprilina, assembly GCA_916610205.1. Taxonomy (NCBI): domain Eukaryota; kingdom Metazoa; phylum Arthropoda; class Insecta; order Lepidoptera; family Noctuidae; genus Griposia; species Griposia aprilina. The sequence continues at coordinate 19,394,909 of OU744302.1, read as the reverse complement.
ATGAATAGATTATAGATTGACATAGATGTAAGTTCACTCATGTGGCATTTTTAAGTAGTGGATATAGGTATTATAAAACATAGGTATTTAACTAATAATAACATTAATTCGCACAAGTCTGTTGTGTGTGCAAGACCTAACGTTATATTTAATTACGTAGGAGGAACGAGGAGCCGAAGAAATAATACCTAGCTACCTACTTTGTATTGAAGTTGTGGAACAAATAGATATTATATTTTAACTTAACTTTGTTTACCTAAAATATTTTGCAGCAGAATTTAAATACCACGCGTATAATTATTAACCCCGCCGAAAAAATAAAGAACTTTGTTAATTTTTAAAACTAGATGAGATGCCAACAAGCTTGAAGTGTTGACCTTGTCAAAAAAATTACTCACGTACATTTTGGGGGAATAAGACGTCTTGTCACTTGTCACCCTTTAAACTTTAACTTTAATATTTTACACGATGGTGCAACAGTTAATTCAATTGTATTATGGTTATTGTCAATGTTACTGTTAAAATTAACTCTGACGGAAGCATAACGTACTCGTAGCTCTTCGTGCAACCCATCCTTAAAGTATTAATTATTTTGAAAACAGCTAGTACTCTAATGAGACTACTAGCTGTTTTCAAAACAATTCATTCTATAAACTCTACTAACTATTATAGGTACTACGATTACTACTACCTACTACTAGTACAACTGCTATAACCATTGGGTTAGGGTCAAATAAATAGTATTTGGAAGGTGAGATATCGATCGCTTGAAGATATGGGTCAATGGTCATACTCATATTTATCATGTCAATTAAAAAAATTATTAAACATGTCAACTCGTTGTCAAGTCAAGTCATGTGCCCGACAGGGTCCAATTTGCTGTGCCCGACAGGGTCCATAATTGTTTCTATTATATTCTATTTACCACCTATAAGTGTACATTATGGATTGCAATAAACGATTTGAGATTTGAGATTTATCTTTTCTGGTTGTGTGTAAGTTTTGTTGGTCCAATTTATTCCCTATTTACATATTAGATTACAATTACAAATGGGAACAATCCTTTATCTATCGACTAGCTTTTGCCCGCGGCTTCGCGGCTTGGCTGCCCGGGCCTGGTCCTTACCGGAAGGCGAGCTGCCCATTGCTCGCCGTCCGCAGGCCCGCGCCTACGGTGGCCGGGAGTCGGCTATCGACTCCCGACGCCCGGGTGTCTCCTCCTGCGGCGACTAGGGGCGTGAGGGCGCATTGATTGCCTCTCCCTCACGCGCTCCGCCTCCTCCTTCGCGAGCATTACTGCTTCGCAGAAGGAGGTGACTGCATCCCATTCTCTCTCGCTCCGTACTATGGCCTGAACCAGGGCCGGACGCGAGAGATCGCCGCCGCCGATCGCCGCCACGAGGACACGGCGGTGCTCCGCCCAAGCCGGGCAGACCTCCACCGTATGCTCCACCGTGTCCTCCGGTCGATCCACACAATGCCAACACCCGGGCGTTTCCTCCCGCCTTATCCGAAACAGGAACCTCCCGAAACAGCCATGTCCGGTGAGGACCTGCGTCAGGCGGAAGGTGAGGACACCGTGGCGCCTCTCAAGCCACTCCTCAAAGAGGGGACTTACCGCCGCAATTGTGGCGTGCCCAAGGAAGAAGCTACGTAACACAATTACGTAATTACGTAACACACTAACAGTAGGAATGGGTTAAATTTTGACAGTTCAACAACATTCATTGCGTTATTTACGTTGTTGATCAAACAATTTTATCGAACATATGAAGCAATGGATTAGCAATAGGCTTTAAAATAATTCAGATTGTGATAGATAGTGTGTTACGTAACTAGGGTGAAGGTCTAGATAACGGTATTTAAGGCATATTGTCAGGGTCTGTACACGGGGGTCTATGGACAAGCTTCACCAAAAGGTCGCTAGATGTCCTGCGCGTCCAATATAATAATATTTTCAGAATGCTCTTGAGACTGCCCCGTTTCTGAGAGTGCGTCGGAAATGTTTGCACAGAATCGGACTGATGGCTTCCATGCGGTCATTCGAAAAAAGGTCGCATCATTAGTAACTAGAATACAGACCAGTAGCAACAGCATTCTGAAAACAGTGGCAGATAGTGTCTATTCTCCCATTTTGAGGCATTGTGAAGAGGATGGCCAGGTGAGAAACTTGTACCTTACTTGGTCATCTCCTGTGCAAATTGCTTCAAACTCAAACTCAATTTTAATAAGAATATTACTACTAACACTAGCTATAAGGTATTTATTGCTAACATTATGGATCTTTGTTGTACGAATAAAGAAATTTTGATTTGATTTGATAACAAACCCTTGACTTTAACATCCATACAACCAGACCGCACAACAGCCAACTAATCTAATCATCGCACAAACACGATCACATCTACTGCGCAGTATCACTTGCTATGTTATGCAAACAAACTCTTCGGAAAGTTACTAGAATACCCTGGAACACACCTTATCACCCAACTTAACACCGTCATGTAAAATTCAACCTTAAAATGTATGTACAATGTTTATTTCAGCTTAACAGATGGTAGGATTATTTTGAACCACACAAACACATTCATTTGATTCAGTATTTACACACATGTGTAGGTTTTGCTTTCGTGTGTTATGTCCATGTGTTTGTGTGTGTGTGTGTGTCCTCAGATAAAATGGTCATCAATGTTTTTCAGTCGGGTACCTAATTAAAACTTAAATAAAAATAATGACTTAAACAATAACTCGAAATATCTTCATTCGTAGCTACAGTTATTGTTCTAAGTTATAGGTAGATCTTCTACTTTATTGAAAATTATGTGCTCCTCCACAAAATTTTCTTTATTTATATAAAGAAAAATTTGGTACCTATCCAATCCTCCTATCCTTGGTTCTATGGTTTTGGGTCCTGGTTGGTTTTGGTCGTTTGGTAATGGTACCTATCTCAAAAACGGATGTATACCTACGTGGAAACGCCAGAAGGGGCACTCTCGAAGAATTTATACTGACCTTATTGGTGACGAACTTCAAAAAGGTCTCGGGGAAAGCCGACCTTAAAACTAATTTAAAAATAATTAGGTAAAACGAAAATTTATCAGCCTAGGGTAATTTTGGAACAGTCACATGCATGTGCGTAGTACTTACAAACGGCGAGGGCGCGACGCGGCGGCGCGCGCGGTGGGCGGTGGCAGCGTCTACAAGAGTTGTAGCATGTGGGGGTTCTGTAGTTTCTACCATGGGTAAAAGGCGTGAGTTAGCGTGTATCTAAAACATGGTATGACGGGAATACCCCTGTTCATAGGCCAACAGATTGTAACACAGAAACAGATATGTCAAGTGTAGAATTACCACTGATTGTTGGTAATTAGGTACCTATTGAATTATCGATAATGATGAAACACAGCAATGTAGCATACATGCGGTTTGTGACGCGTTACGTGTTTTCAATTTATGTCTACAGGAAAAATCATAACATTTCTATGCACGGTACAATATCAGTTATTTTAATGTATAAACCAATATCGGTAATACTATATACGGTTATCGTATCCATGGACAGACTTACACATATTTAGCCAAATCTTTACAACTTTGGTATTATTTGTCACTGATTAAGATAGATTATTTTATCATTGTCTGTCCACATGGTTATAGCACTAGGTAGATTTTGTTTATGTAACGTGTACGTAAATAATCGTGTATCCTTGTTTACATACTTATCCTACTATCTTATCTTATTTTGATAATAATCTTAAAGTTAAATCCTACCTGTCTACAAAACAGAATTATTCCGGAAATAAATAACGAAATACCTACTTATTTTTCACTAGATGCCCACTCGAAATAAAGTTAATCTACATAAAGTAGGTAAATATCAAACTACTCCTATCAACCAAATGCCATCAAAATTAGTACAGTATTTTAGCCATAAAAAAACACGCAAACGAACAGACACAAACTTCTATCAATTTATGTCTTTTACAAGATTGTTTACAAAACAAGTAATGACTGATAATAATAGCATTATTGCACATCAGCTGACACAATTACATCCAAATATGAACACAGCTATGTATATAAGTGTGGTGTGGAGTTAATACATAAGTACCTAAGTAGTCACAGTAGTCAGTACCTACATAGCCTAGAGGAAGGCCATGACTGGTCATGACGTTTTCGTGCCGCATAGCCACCAAACTATCGACTTCTCTATATTTAGAAATGATGAAATTTTTGTACCCAGAACGTTGTATAAACTTCACGGTATACAGTTATTATTTTCAGGTTTTTACAGAAACGTAAACAAGACATTAACTCTTTATGTAGTGTTAATTAACAAAAGCATGTATTAAAAAAAATGGTAAATGATAAATGATTTTATTTCAGTAAATAGGTTTGTACAAATACTTTTACACGTCAATCATATTTTAAAAACTAGATGAGGTCGGCGTTTCCTATCTGACTACTCTGAGAAGAAAGGCCGAAACAAACTCAGAGGTCACAGTCTCTTTTAAAGTCCAGACAAAATCTTGGTCAGATCATGTGAAGAACATGTAGATATGTGTCTTAAGTGGTCTTTTGAGGAAAAACCACACAGATTGAGTGGACCTGTCCAGTCAGTGCACGCATTTGTCAGTAATCGTGCAGCTCAACTCAGAACTAAAGGAGCTCAACGATTCGACGAACAATACCAAAGACAGGACATTTGAGTAGGTCACAAAAATTACTCAAACTGCCAGACTGTGATTAAATCTAGCTAAGAGCGAAAAAATGCATCAATGACCCACATAGTCTTCACATTCACTATATTAAAATAATGTGGTCATAAATGTATTGATAGCTGCAGAATTATTTATCATTGTTTTCCCATTTTCATGTGATATTTCAACTTGTCTCTCTGATGGCAATGCATCCACCGCCATATTACCACCACCACCACCACCACCATATTGTGCGACGGTGATGACGTAGCCACAACAAGAAAAAAATAATGACACTAGTGACAGCTTACTTCAGTACACACAATACAGTACTTTCTTAGTACTGTATTCCTATAGCCATAATCATAATTCAGTGCTTTATTTAGCAGTCTAATTCAAATCATCGTAATTGTGTGAGTGTTTGTGAACGAGGAAGGCCGACTTGCCGTGATACAGTTTTCACTAGTACGGAGGTCGGTGTGAATTTAAGCTCAAACAACCGCATATACACAGGTATTTTTTAGACAGATGTAATTATTGTTAATTTTGTATGTACTAGTAGACACAAATCGCAGGATTGTTGGGACTTGTGTGTAAGGTTTGTTCTTTTATATTGTTAATAAACTTTTTTTTACTTTTACTTTACTTTACTTCAACCACGTTTCCACGGTGAGATTTTTATAGAATCCATCGGTAGGTGAGCTGACTGCTTGTTTTTGCCACCCAGTACCATAAAACTGTTTTGACTAAACCTTAGACTCACTTACATATGCAAAGTAAAATGTAAAACCGCACTAATAAAAAATAGTTTTTTTGGTGTCACCCCACTCGTATATAATAGAGTACCGTACCGAATAATACAAAAAAAAATACTACATTCAAATTTAAAAGAGCGCTAAACGAATTTTTAATTATGAAAACTTATTACACGATTGAAGACTTTCTTAATGATGATTCTGATTGACATAATTATTATTGTGATCTTGGTTCAATTGCTTTTTGTTTCCGTTTGACATTATAAAGCCTTATTTTTATTTTATATTTTTTAATGCTGTGACCACACTGACATTTGTTTTTTTGATTTGTAATTCCAATAATCTGCCACATATTTTTAAATTTTTATTTGGAATTGTAAACCTTTGCACGCCCACGGGACGGTAACATATGGAGAACTTTATTATACAAACACCTATATACTTACTATACCCATGTTTGCAAAGAAATAAATGATTTGATTTGATTTAGAATGAGTAGGCATACTTTAATAACAAAGATAATTCACAAGGCGGAATAAACATTACTTTTAATTAATTTGATCCCTCAGTCAGATAACCTTTCAAGTTTCGTTCACACTCAGAACTATGTCGGCACACAATTTGTGTTATCTTCACGTTTTGTCACAGAGAGGGGGACAACAGTATTGTCTGTCATATCTATACGGCTACCTAGTAAACACGTGAAGCGTGCTCGGTGATAGGCTAAAACGTGACCATTGTTTGGTGGATAAGCAACCTGTACCTACTATAATGTTGGTTACTTAGAAATTTCGATCTCTTATGGTACCTATTACCTAAAACGTAACTCATAATCGCTACGGTTACAGAAATTCTAGGGAACTGTACTTTAAAGTTAACAGTCTGACTACAGTAGTTTCAGAGAATATTGAATCTATTTTTACCACCTATAGGTATGTATATATGTTTAATTCGTAATAGGAATAACCAAACCTTATATTGTAGGTATTATATACTGAAACCAATGGTAGCACACAACGATAGTTTTCATTAGCCCTACTTGGGCTAAAGAATTTTCATTATGAAAAACGTTTTTTACTTTTTATAACGTGATCTCAGACAGCAAAGCGTCTTCTCCGAGATACAGGTTACTTTTGATTTGGAAAAACTACCGCCCATCCTCGCAACAGCAGCTTAACCTCCTTTATATTGTACATTTCAATGTAAGTAAATAAATAACTTTTCTAACAATATAGCAAGTTGCTATCTTTAAACAAGACGTACCTTCTGCACGTTATTTCTCGATAGTTTGACAGATAGATTTGACAGAGAGATTAGATAATAATATTAATAATTATTATCTTAATGTCAGATGATAATATCGACGACCGACTGGAATGTTATTATGCCTACATAATATTACAATATGTATTTTTATAGATTTTACCATCATTTTGTTGTCTGCAAGGTCGGAGTCAAGTGAAATAGGACTTAGATCCCGACTGAAGAACGGTACCTAGGTAGGTACTTGTCGTAATTAGAGACCGAAATTCTCCAACTAGAATCAATACTATTTTTTTGTAAATTTTGTCGTTTCAAAATGCCTTTTATGTGCCTATTTGAAATAAATGATTTGACTTTGACTTAAAACACTAGGCGACACTTAAATAAATTGGATAGAGTAGAATAGAATACTCTTTATTACCTATGTACACCAAAATGTTAAAAGCAGTTGCATTTGAAATATGTACTCATTTGTGTTTCATTATTAATCTTTGCATAAGTGCAGGTATATTTCCTGATGCACTAAAGAAGTCTATAGTGAAACCGCTACACAAGAAAGATAATCACGAGTTAATGATAAATTACAGACCGATCGCGCTTATACCAGTTTTGTCTAAGGTATTCGAAAAATATATATATGGTGAAATGAATACCTATTTAGAAAAATATAATATATTAAGTGACGAACAAAAGGGATTTCGTAAAAATAAAAGTATTAATCTGGCTATTTATGAGTTTTTACATATTGTCATGCTAAATGTAGATAAGAGGACACCAGTCTGTGCCATATTCTGCGACATGACACAGGCCTTTGACTGCGTCCATTATAATTCCCTGGCAGAGAAACTTGAAGCCTATGGTGTTAGAGGCAACGTTTTAGAATTAATTAAATCATATCTTCATAATCGAAAACAAGTTACAGAAATCAGTGCAATAAATAAAAAAAGTAAACGTGAAGAAACTTCAAGATCAGAGGAACGCGAAGTTATGTACGGAGTACCTCAAGGCAGTGTATTGGGGCCTCCGTTGTTCACCCTGTATATAAATGATTTGCCTAAAGTAACTGAACAACCGATGACTCTTTTTGCTGACGATTGCGCTATGACAATAGCTTGTAATGACATAAACATATATGAACATGACATCAATAATTCACTAATATCTATTATAAATTGGTTAAATGATAATAATTTAATAATTAATTTAAAAAAGACTAACATAATGCACTTTAGACAACGTACACAAACAATAAACAATCTTAATATTCAATTTAATAATATTAGGTCTTTACCTATGAAATTGCCGTTCTGCAGTACTGGCCATTTCAAATCAAAATAATTTTTGTTTGGCTAAGAATTCTAATTTCAAATTAATTTTATTTTAAAAACATGGATTTTTTTTTCTAAAAGTAGTCATTTCTTTATTGATTAGTGTTACATTTTCATCGCATTTCAATCTTTTTCGTCATCATGGATACGTTAAAAATTCGAGTAATTATGGAATATGAGTACCGTCGTGGCAGCAACGCGGCACAAGCGGCACGCAACATCAACGACGTTTACGGAGCTAACACTACAAACCAACGCACCACCTGTTATTGGTTTGCTCGCTTCCGTTCTGGAAATTTCGACCTGAAAAATGAACCTCGCGGTCGTCCGAAGACTTTGGTCGACAATGACGAATTAAAGGCGATTGTGGAAGCTGATGATACACAATCTACGGCTGAATTAGCAGCAGCTTTCGACGTTAGCGTCAAAACAATATTGGTCCATTTGCGTCAAATTGGCAAGGTAAAAAAGCTTGACAAATGGGTGCCCCACGAACTCAATGATCGCCAGCGCGAAGTACGCGTCGAGACGTGCCTTGCACTGCTCAACAGACACACAAATGAAGGAATTTTGAACCGCATTGTTACCTGCGATGAAAAATGGATTCTGTTTGATAACCGTAAGCGCTCAGCAAGTTGGTTGGATCCTGGTTCAGCACCTAAACAATGCCCTAAACGAAAACTTACCCCTAGAAAAGTGATGGTCACTGTTTGGAGGTCTAGCGCCGGTGTGATTCATCACAGCTTCTTACCAAACGGGGTGAGCATTACTGCAGATGTGTACTGTGAAGAACTGAACACAATGATGGAGAAGCTGGCGCATCTCCAACCAGCATTGGTCAATCGCTCGTCTCCGCTGCTCCTGCACGACAACGCGCGACCTCATACTGCACAGCAGACGGTCTCCAAGTTGCAAGAACTGGGGTTGGAAGCTCTCCGTCATCCGCCCTACTCACCAGACCTTGCGCCTACAGACTACTATTTTTTCCAGAATTTGGATAACTTCTTGGCGGGAAAAAAATTTAATACCCGAGAGGCAGTACAAAATGCCTTTGAAGAATTTGTTGCCTCCCGTCCAGCTGATTTCTTTAAGAAGGGCATCAATAAACTGCCACTGCGATGGCAAAGATGCATTGATTGCATGGGTGATTACTTCGATTAATACAAATAAAAAATTCATGAAAGAAATTCGTTTAAATTTTTTCATACAAAACGGCAATTTCATAGGTAAAGACCTATTATAAATATCAATGAAGCTGACACAACAAAATTTCTGGGACTAATAATAGATTCTAGATTGAATTGGAAACCTCAAATAGGGGCACTTAGTAAAAAATTGAGTAGTGCAGCCTACGCTCTGAAACAGCTTGCTGTGGTTCTCAACACAGATGCGCTAATTACTGCTTACTATGGTTTAGCCGAATCGATTCTTAGATATGGAGTCATCTTTTGGGGGAATAGCACGGACAATGAAATAGCGTTTCGGGCACAGAAAAGGTGCATTAGATCGATGTTTAGACTGCAAACAACGGACAGCTGTAAATCTTATTTTATCGAACGTAAGATATTGACGTTACCCTCATTATATATCCTGGAAACAGTAATGTTCATTAAAGCGAAGAGTCATTTATTTCAGCTTTTGTCTGATGCTGTCCCTAGGAATAGACGTTATAATTTCAAACTCTGTGGTCATGGCGCTAAAACCACTCATATGCGTAAGAGCATCTTTTGCATGGGTCCGACCATCTTTAATAAATTGCCCAAATCATGGAGAACATTAAATATATCTGCTCTTAAAAGTAAATTGAAGAGTTTACTAACCGAAAGAGCATTTTACAGTATAGCAGAGTTTATGAAAGAGGATATATTTTTTTCGTTTTTGAGATGACGATGTTGTATTTTATTGACATGTTATTGTGATTTATTGTATTTTTTTGTGGAATAATTGTAATTTGGAATTGATATTTTAATGACAGTAAATCATATTTTTTATTGACTAATTTATTTAATGATTACTTTGACATTTAATTTTATCAAAAAAATGTGCTTGTTGAAGTGTAATGATACGTAATATTTAATGAATACTGATGATTTAATAAGTACCTATATAATTTCAATAATGTAATTTTGATGAATATTATCACGGTATAAGCACCATCTCTTCCTACCAATTTGTACGCCACTTTATGCGGCTGAACATGTTAGAACTTTTCTGTATCTTTTATTATCTTGCATGCAATATATCATGTACACCATTTTTAAACAAATAAAATTTTACTTACTTACTTACTTACTTACTTACTTACTTACACCATGAAAATTACAGATATAAATGTAGAAATGTCAATTTACAATTTTCAACTTTTGCCGCTGAATCGAGCGTAGAAAATACAAGAGTGCGTTTTTATTTAAGCATTCACTTAGGTGTCGCTTAGTGTTGGTGAAAGCGTACATTAATTGCACACAGCAATTGATCGATCCAATTATTTCGACACTGACAAATATTTAAAGTTTGGGTCACGTCCGGTGACCAATTTATCTTTTGCCCGAAGTAGGAACAAATATTTTAAGAGCATATTGAAACAAAATAATCTTTTTTTTTTCCAAGTACCTACTTTATTCTAGAGATCCCTTACTTTTAATCAATTATATTCCCCAAAAAATTCCTTGCTACGCGGGCCTACGCCGTAGCACGAAAACCGATTATTTAATCTAGACTCTATTTTATTTCCAACACGCCATAGCCGAGCCAGACGAGTAGGACTTCCAAAATCGATATGTCTACGCAACAGACTCCCCTGTCATTCGCAGGAGGGTGGGTAGATGTGTTGGTGTAACGTGACTACCTACTGAAAACTTTTCCATTGTTATGACAAAATGAAAATGGTGCTGAAAACAACAGATGATTATGTATATTGACCAAGCAGATTAGTTGGTAACAAGTCTAAGTATCTTGTCATACCATTGGAAGATAAAGGTATTGGTGATGCGTAGTTTGAGGTTCCTTGCATAATGATAAACCATCCCCATGTCTCCGTAGACAGCATTCAAAGGTTGATCTGAGAAAATGTAGCATCAACTTACAACGATAGATAAGTATAACACCCTAATTGTGTAAGTTTTGAAGCCTATTGCTAAACCATTGCTTCATATGTTCGAAAAAGTCTGCTCAACAACGTAAATGGCGCAATGAATATTGTTGAACTGTCAAAAAGAAAGCTATTTCTACTGTTAGTGCGTTACGCAATTACCCCGCTGGTCGTGGGGACGGTGGGCAGTCCATATCTGTGAATGATCATTATTTAAGACAATAAGCCCATTGTAGGTGATTAAATTCTGTGCATGGGTTATGGGAACCCTTGTTTAGCAGTGGTACTGGTGTTCTACAATTAACAGGTAGAAATCATGCATAAGACAGGACATGTAGACATGATAACAGTAATTCACTATACTTTCTGTAGTTTTATCTAACTGAGTATAGTAAATAAGCTTATAAAATACGAATAATATACTAAGGTAGCATAGCTAGGTTCACAGTTACATTCTGTGCCGTATTTCTAATAATATAAATAGAAAAAGAATGAAAAAAAGAAAGAAAGAAAGATGAAAAGCAGATGTGAGTGGAAACGTCGGGAGGAGTCACCCTAGGAGGACATATAGTGACCTTATTAGTGATGTTCTTCAGAAAGGTCAGGTGCGCAGTAATCGCAACCGGCGTGCGTGTATGACCTGATGTATGAACGTAAACGAGGCAAAAGGAGTATGTAAGGATCGTAGCAGGTGACGGTCTGTACCTAGTTTTTGCCTACCCCCTTGGGAAGAAGGCGTGAGTTTATGTATGCGTATGTATGTATGTAGAAAATAAATAATTGGATTCGCTATACTTTAATACTTACATCTATATTTTACATTTATTGTTATTATAAACTCACGTGTTCGTGTCACCTTGTTGTGAGTGCAATTTCTAATCAAATCTAATATTTTCTATGTACTAATAGGTACGATACCTGTATATTGTACGAGTAGTAATGGACGTTTGTTTGTAGAAAGAAGTTTCTAGTTATATCAACCTTTTTGATAGGCTGCAAAAAATAAGCGTGCCAAATATGAGTTTCGAACTCCTTCTTACAATAATTGTGTGATACAAAAAACAAACACGACTGCCCGTTGTTTGATCAGTAGTCAAACATACTAATAGTTAAAATGCGTTAGTTAAACTAACAATTTGTTAAAAATGACATAAGTATGTTGTTTGACAAATCGTTAAACTAACTATAGTTAAAAAAATTGACAATTTGCTATGAAAGTTAACAATGCGTAGACAGAGTAGTTAAACTTTAACTATTGTCAAGTGACTAATTGTTAAATTGACTATTAGTCATTTTTAATTATGTATTTTTAAAACAACGCGCCCTAAATGAAAAATAACATAATTTCGGAAGTCGATTCTTTGGTTTGTATTTTCGTTTTTTGCCACCGACTTCCGAAATTAAGTCATTTTTCACTTTGTAGTGTTTTTTTTTGGAAGTCGGTTGTTTATTTATGTTTTTTTTTTGACTTTTTGGTTGTGTTACCCACACAAATTCGTATACTTACCACTACTTGCTGTGTAAATAACAGTTACAGGAAGTTATGATAAGTGGAAAACATACTAAGTGGAAAAAATACGTATTATTGAAGCTAACTGAAAAACTACCCAAGGAAAGTTAATAAAATTATTATGGGACCATCCCTGAGGCATACTCTATCCATTAAAAAAATAATTTTCGAAGTCGATCTATAATGGCCGGACATATCGCATAATAAACATACAAAAAAAAATATACAGACGAATTGAGAACCACCTCCTTTTTGAAGCCGGTTAAAAATAGTACTAATTTGAAATGAGAAAATTGGTTGCATCTTCAAACGGTTTTTAGTTCCTCCCCAATTTTTTAACGACATCATCGTCTGTCGATTACCAAGCATATTTATAAGTACATAGGTGCCTTTGCTCAAGTCATAGACCTTCTTAGCTTGCTACCTGGCTTGAGTTCACCTTGAACATTGCTTGTTTTGGAACTGGAATGTTTGAGGACTTTCCGGAACTTTCTAGACGCGTCTGTCTCAAGCAGGCCTTATTATTGGTTTTATTATTGTTCATAATAAAACAATAATATATTTCTTCTAAAACTGTCAACGTTTATCTTCAAAAGCATCAGTTTCATTAGGACACTGTTACCTACAGTTTATCTCGAATTCCAAGCAACCAAAGTTTTAAATTTTCATGGGAATTCCCACACAGCCAACCTCTGTATTACAACACTATCAAACGCAAACGTGTGCGTTTTGTTTTGACGCGTTCCAATCGCACACAGGCAAACATGACGCACACAAACAAAGTTAACCTACAAATGAACACACAACATAAACGTGCACGTTTTCCGTTGTATCGGTATGACGCACGTGCGAGGGGGTGGGCGGGGGTGCGCGGGGCGAGGAAAAATGGAATGGACGGTTTATATAGGACGCGAGCACGCAGATGAAACCAGTTTGATTCGCGAAGTAAACAAACAAACACCTTCGAAAAAGCATCACAATTTGTTGAGCCGGCTGGTAGCCAAATATGGGTACGTTAACCTTTTATACTTTACCATTATCTTAACATTGAACTTAGTTTCATTTAGCCTTTATTTTCATCCATCTAAAAATAATAATCCACCATTGCAGGGTAACTGGGACATCGACGGGTAAACTGAAACCATGATTTCAGCACATGGTTCTAGACCCCATAAAGTAGAAATTTATCGTCGATTATCAAAAAAAAATCTGCTGTTTCATAGAAAAGCGCAATATCTACGCGGTCAAGATGTATAGTAGAGTAAATTTTGTTTATAACCCGCGTGAATGTCTACGGAGGGGGGTTCACAATCACGTACTGGAATTGCATTGGCATTGTGACAGGCTGTACGACGATGTCCCTGCGACCCTGTACATGTTAGGATTGGTAATATTCTCTTTGGTAACCAAAAACATCTCTACTTCCGAAAATATTGCGTTGCTTCCGATTTTATCAAAGCTTCTCATATTTCCGAGTGATCTTCAATTGTTATTCTGACCCTTTCGAAGACCGACATGACACTATATTATCAGCTGTTTATTGAATTAGTCCCCGCTGCAACTGCACTGTTATCTTATTTATCTTGTGTTACTACTGGCCATCATTCAATGTATTCTATATATAATTTGTACTGTTTGATTTATTTGCTTCAACTAGAGCATTATACTTTGGCTTAAAAAGCCTTATCATGATAACTGCTCGTTTCGTGGCATAGTAACCGGGCTTTTCCTGTAATCTGAATTTGGGCATTCCTATGACTTCTACAGTGAACCGCCAATGGGGAAAACTATATTTGTTAGGCGTTAGGAATTTATCCCTCTCGAAGGGAGGAGACCTTTGTCCCAGCAGTGGGAACATTATGCTATGCTAGTAATTTATATTTTTAATAATTTCGCTTTTTTTTTTTGAAGTTTTCGTTTATATTATTTGCTGTTTAATACTTGGCAGTAACATAAATGATCACGTCTATTCGTCTTGAAAATGTTTTCATCATCATCATTTAAAGAAGAAAAGTCGATCCCATTAAAGAAATTGCACCAATTCGCTTATGGTGCTATAAATCATTCGGGTAGGTACCTACGTAATGGAGTCCTCGCGTGCCGCTGTCTAGACTAAATTAAGTTAACTTCTATTGTCTAACCTGCCATTTAGTCTAGGAAGTTCAACACCTCTATTTGCTGGATGTCAGTTCAGTGTCAGTTAGTAATGGTAAAGTTTCAAATGGGTATTTGCTAACAAATACCGAATTCTGTTAATAGCGTTGCCAAACCTTTTGCCGTGTTTGAGAACATTTTATCCAAGTCCTCAAACATTTCATTCGTTGCAAAAAAATGTGTAATCATCTAATTTTAAATCGTCTGCCTCCAAACACGTGTTTTCTATCAAGTCTGTTTCCATTCGCGTTTTTAATGGAAAACATCTTTCCGTCTTTTGATGTTACCCAAAATAAATTGAAGAAGGTCAAGTCAAACATCACCTAAATAAGAAACGACGTAAACCATTCCTGGGTTTTCGCCATAGTCGTTAACTGTACTTTAGAGATATATATAATGACGTTGATTTCAACTGTTTTAGTTATGTCCCTACTTCCGACATATGACCGTGGCCGGTGAGTCATCCGGTTTCACATTACGGCTTTGTTTGCGAAGTTCGCCACTGTGCTCCATTAGCATATTAGCAATTCTCGGAGGTTGGCCTTTATGACGTATATATTATCCCGACCTTGTGTAACTTAGGTTGATACTCAGAACAGACACTTTCTATGCATAATCATTGATTAGTAACCGCATTGTATGGTGATGAGTGATGGTGATGACGCTACAATTGGGCAGCTTATCGTCTTTCATTGACAAAGGGACGAAGGGAGTTTTTGTTACATCGTGAGTCGCTGTTGACAAGCATATTTATTATTTTTGTTTTCAATTTCAACTGACAATTGAAACTTTAATTCGTCTACTTTATTAGGGCCCTACCACAATTAAACCTGATTATTTCTTTATTACAGATATGTTAAATATAAAACCGTTAAGTAAGGACTTAGAGTGGTCTCTGGATGCGTCTGCGGGCGCGGGTATGGAGGCCACTGGTGCGGGCGGGGCCGACGCGTCCGCCGCACCGCTAGCATGCACGTCGAGCGAGGAGCGCGCCCTGCGCCGCGTTGTGGGCCGCTGGGGCACCGAGTGGTTGAGCTGACTCGGCTCCGACGCACGCGCCGCCGGCAGCTGGCCTGCCGACCACCCCCTCCCGCCACCCCGGTGGGGGGCCTCCCGCCCCGCCCTGCGACTCACCCTCCAACGCTACGAGGACCTGGTCGCTAAGGCGGAGGCGCTGTTGAGCCGTCTCGTCGTCTCGGAGAATTATGACTCCATCAATAACTTCATTTCCCTGTACGATGCCTATATGGCAGCCCCGGACGCGACTCTTCAGGAGTACTTCCCGAAGTACAACCCACCCATTCGTCCCCACAAGCACACGTGTGTTGGTCTGGCCATGGAAGTCGAGAAACTGCTGAAAGGCTTAGAGAAGGACTTCCCTGGCATCTCGAAGTCCATGATGATTGTATCGTGTGACGAAAACATCCAAGATCTAGTGGACTACGCTACATCAAGTCCTGGACCGCAAGGGTTTCTGATCGAGAACGAGAAGGACCACGTGATGCTTGCTATCAACGTGAAGGTTGACGGAAGGCCTGGCATGTTCCTGTCAGATTTGGGCTACCACATCGCTCGTGTCGTCACTGTGATGGCCGATCGTTGCTACCCTCATACTGGTGAGTTTCATATTCGCATATTTAACTCTATTTCAACTTTAAATTATCACTTTCTTGGCCCTACCTTAATGGCTTATCTTCGACTTCATCATTTCCTTTGCTCACCAACAGGTTGGTTCACCCAATCGGACGAACCTCACTGCCGCAAGGAGTACAACTACCAGTTCAACACGATGAACAGCAACTACATCGAGTGGCATGAACGGGAGACCAGAGGAGCCGTGGTTAAGGAGCGCCTGTCACTCATCTACGTCGCTAAGGCCTATCTGACAGCTGTCAGTGTCACCGAGAAGAGGAACATCGTTTGGGACTTGAGGTTGGTACTTGTTTGAGCAACTATTTTGATAGTAATTTTTGCCTTGTGTTGAGAGTGTTGGGGTCATATTATCTTGATGTTGACAGTGATCGCTTTACGAAGCACCTATAATAGTTCTGCTATTTGACCCTTTTTAAGTATCTACTGGTTTCCTTAACTCAGTCTGGCTGTCGTACATGTTTAGTTTCTGATTGCATATGACAAGTAACAAGTATCTTTTAGCAATTCCTTACTACTAGGCGTCATTTTGATAAGATTGTAGAACAACACTTGATTTGCAAATAGGATTAAGAGTATACTGGTATCTACCGAGATAACTACCTGCACGTTATAATCAGTCGAGTCAATAGAAATGGTGGCACACGATACACAACGTGAGTTTATGATGTAATTGACAATCATACCATCACCCGCAATAAACGATAAGTCTGTGATATCAATATATACACTCAGAGAACAATAGTTAGTTAGAGTTTGTGTTTATCTCCAAGTTAATATTTAACCCATAAAACATATCGCACTGATAATACAATAACTGTTGTAACTCAAAATGTAACTTTTTTTCAGAATCGACGAAAAAATAATTATTCACTTCATTATTTCTTTTAATATGATGTTATCTCAAATTTTACATATTTTGAGTTATAACAGTATTGTATTATCAGTGCAATATGTTACTATCCATTATTATAGCTTATAAGGTTTTATTACCAAATTTTAAAACAGAGAATAGCAAAGATGCATACGGCAATAAACACAATATTGCTTTGCTTGTTTAATATTCTTAAAATAACTAGAGTACATCTATGGTGTGTTACAAATCTAAATGGCTATAATATAATTAAGGCTCTGGTAATTGTCAGCCATGACAGTCTGATTAACATTCTACCAGGAAAGTATAACTGGTTACTGGTTAGTAATAGTTAGATAGAACTACATAACACACGATGTAACATCGTGATTCATGCAAAACGAACTACATATTAGCATAACCATATTACCACATTTTTCTCATATTATGATAATATTTGATACAGTTTTCCCATTATTTGATAAGATAAAATCCGTAAGTAATCAGCAATCAAATATAGGTAGAATGATCCCATATCTTTTATATATTACATTGTATATCCGATATCTTGGATTTTTTAAATTTTGTTGTCAAGTTATCAAATGTAAACGAATAGAGACGAAATGAAGATTGTCATGTATATCTGGAAATTGACCCCAAATCACATGAGTATTTGAAACGACGACGATTAGGTATAAATAGAAACATATCTATAGCGTAGGTACTTGCTATCGCTATGGGCTCTGTAGTATTTCCGCTCCCAATGACGTCAGATGATATAAATTCATGTCGGCTTCTTCATATTTTATGCCAAAGTGTTTTTAGTGGACAGATTCAGTCAATGAACTCAAAACTTTATTTTTATATCGGTCATCTAGGAGACTGTAGACATGCGAAGGCCTTGAGGCTCTCTAGCCCTAAAGCCTACGATTTCAGCCTTCATAGATATAGGCCGGCCGAGGTCTTGATATATAGCCTTTCGGATATAATTTTGCAGTTGATTTTTATTTCTAACCCATTATTTGTCCGTTATTTTCAGGAGTTTACTGGCCAGGGATCCTAAAGGTCGTCTGACTGCCGGTATCTACTTCCCTATTAAGAAGAAGGACCAACAGTTCACCATGTTCTTGGACGCTAACAACGGCAAGCTAAGGAAGAAACTCAAGTTCGAAACTTTCTTGAAATTGCAAACGGTAATTATGACAAAATAATTAAACCTAATGATAATTTGTATCCAAATGACGCAGAATATTTATGTCGTTATAGAATATACCCAACCACAAATGTTGAGGATAAACAATTTATTAGGTACCCAAATGGAGGATAGTTTAATTTTCATATGGTGTAGTAGCTAGCAGGAAATTCATACCTAATATTTTACAGTCAGAGCACTTTATTCCACATATTTCAGTTATATTTATAACTCAACGAAAATATGAAATTCCCTTAATCAAGGTCATCATTTACATGGACGTCATTGCTCTGGCGTTTAGCCAGATTCGTTTTATGGAATTAACCATTCCAGACTTTATGGAATTGAGATTTTTCTGAACAGTGAACGCCACCTAGTGAGCTAATTCTCGAACAACATAGCAATAGAATAGAATATTTATTTGCCAGAAACATGGTACGTTTACAAAGGTGTTCATACCATTTCATAGTCTACCGTTTCCGTCTCACCGTTTTAACGGTATGCAAAATCAATTTACAATAAAATAAAATCATTGAAGTGCATTAATTTTCAATTTACATTATTTACTTTAAATTAATTTTAAATATTATTTCAATAATATACTACACACACTTTCTTAAGCTTACTAGCTCACTAACTTGACTGAACTGCTTTCAGTCCAGTCAACAACAACTTCAACTTGAGTTTGACAACTTGAGTTTTAAAGCTTATAATTATATTCTATAGTCTTTACTATAGAATATAATTATAAGCTTTAAAACTCAAGTTCTTACTCAAATAACTTACCATTAACTGGCATTATGCTGCACGTAAATGCAAGCATACAGCAAGTATTATCTTTTAAACACTACAAAGGAAGTATCCTGACGTCTACGCAACTTCCTAAACAAAACTTTATGAGCTCTCGGAAGTTGCAGTGAGTGGTGCAGTATGCATAATAAGGTGTCCGAGGGAACTCTCTCACTCTCACTCAACTGTACCATGCGTGGTTTCGTTTTTGTGCCTACGTTCAGAGGGCTCATAAAGTATTGCGCGAACTGTATTTCCTACAACGAATTAAATATTTCGTCTGACATTTTAAATAAAGAACCCTCATCATATAACCTTAAAGACATCCACTGCTGGACAAAAGCCCGACCCAATGCCATAAGTCGCCAATAACTTATCCTACGTTATTTTATTTCCAGATTCCTGACGAGGTCGTAGATGAGGTCGAACAGTGCAACGACCAGCTCCGTCTGCGTGATGGTGAGCTACTTTCTATCCTGAACAAGCTGGCCACCATCATGGCCGACGAGGAGTACATGGTCGAACTACAGGACATCAACGACAAAATCGTACAACTTTCTGCTGGAAACTAAACCATAAATCTCTAGAATTACATTAAGTCAACAAGATCTTTAGAATATTGTCATTAATTTGCGTATTGATGGAGTTCTAATTTGGTTTCTTGCACATATTATTGGATAGTGTACAATCGATTTTAACATCGTAGTTATTAAACTAATCGTTTTAATTCTAGTATCGATTAGAAAATTAGCCGTAGTCAGATCCAGGTGATTAATATCGTAGAACCTTGTACGAGTAGAACTCATTTAAATTGGATGTGCCATTTTCCCGTTAATATTTACTTCATTTATTTTTCATTCATGCATCGGAAATGACTTGGCTTTGACCTTACATAAAGCACAAGGCTGTATGGTTTTAGACCTTTGCCTGTAATGGCGGATATTTCAACACCAACATCGCTCATCCATGGAATTCATTCCTTTTTTTTTCTTACGCACAGATAATGTATTAGATATTTTTAGAATATTGCAATTTGTATACAAATGGGTTGAAAATTAGTTTTCATCCATACTTCCTGTTCATTTAATTCATCGTTTTGGTATTAGATGTTAGACAAGTAGTTGTAACGTAGATTGAAGTACTGAGACGTAAGACGAGACACGGCTCAACATGGGATATTAAAAAAATATTAGAAAAATGTATTTTGTATTATTTTTTAAAACCTTCCTGTTAACCCCTATTTTACTGACACTATGGTCCACTCCACCCCACAGATATTCCACCCGCTACTTAATAATAATAAATCCATTTATTTTCAAGCGACACAGGCCCATAGACAAATAGCTTAACTACGAATAAACATATATTTTAAATAAATAAGAGTTATTACTAAGTTAGTAGAACTTCACTTTGCACTAGGTTGACTTTGTGCTGTCACCACAACACCACGTCCTGCGGCCAAAAGTCTTCATCCACGACGAGGGGCAGATAACAATGCGGTACGTGTACCACGAACGCATTAAAGTTGGCGTTGCGGCGGAACCCCAATAACTGCATAGGAACTGCAACTGGTCCGAATAAC
This sequence comes from Griposia aprilina, assembly GCA_916610205.1. NCBI lineage: Eukaryota > Metazoa > Arthropoda > Insecta > Lepidoptera > Noctuidae > Griposia > Griposia aprilina. The sequence goes on along the minus strand of OU744302.1, from coordinate 19,374,045 downwards.
GAGTTTCATAGTACTCAACTTATATCGGCAGAGTAAATAATTCATGGGCACAAAAAGCAAACCAGTTTTTTTTTTTGTATCTTTGCACGAATTTGAAAATCCTATTAAATAATTAAGGAAACGCCTTAATCTTTAGCCTGATTTCTCTTTATAACAAACAAACATGACTGGCAAAATGTAAACGTCCGCCAACTCTTTTGGAAATACAGGCACTATTTCATATTTGTTATTCCAAACAAAAGCTTCACAACACAAAAGAGAAATGAAAGAATTTATATCACGAAGTTAGGCAGAGGTGTGGTTGTACTGTATCTAACTATGGTACACCCACATTTCGCCAGTTTAATGTTTAAGGCCCATGTAATAGGGGGTGAGCCTAATGCTATCAACTCAAACTCAAAGCATTTATTTCATTTAAACCATTTACAGTCACTTTTGAATTGTAAAAGAATCGGTCAGTTAGTCAGAAAGTTGAAGCTAGTGGCCCATTCCAAAACGTAGATCTCTATGGAGAAGAACCGGAAAGAAACTCCAAGGACACTCTTTTTAAATCAAAATATTACAAAATCTTGGGGGCATTATTGTTGTTGCTTCTATATCTGAGAACAATGTAAAGAATATTAAGAAACAATTCAAAATATAAGATTAAAAATAAAAATAAGTCGTGACGGTTAAAGATGACCAGCTGCCTTACTATGACGTGCTAATACCACATGGTTCTATTGAGAAAAAGGGATAGTGCTATCGGTCATATATAGCTCCGTCTCTCTTTACCGACGGCGCCCGTTCACGAGCATGACGCGTGGATCAGCACCACCCAGCTCAACCATTTTGTAGGGAACGTAATGATCCAACACACGCGAAACCATCAGTGTGACATTTAAGTGAGCATGACATAGTGTCAACTGCCTGCTTTCAAGTCAACATACATAATAATGCCATAATACAGTCCACTTTCTATACAAACTGAATGGAGATACAATTGCAAGAACTGATTCCATGAAAGACCTGGGAGTCATATTTGACCGCAAGCTCACTTTTCACGACCATATCACATCCACTGCGAAGGAGTCCTTCAGGCGCCTTGGCTTTGTTTTAAGGAACTGTCGTGACTTCCATAAATCCCCACATTATCAAGCTTGTTTTTGGGGCACTGGTCCGTAGCAAGCTTGAGACCAGTGCGTGCGTATGGAATCCTTTTCGGAAGCAGTATACGGTAGCTTTAGAAAAAGTTCAAAAAGCATTCCTGAAGTACCTTTACAAGCACTTGTACGGGTTTTATCCTCTCTTGTATCCCATTAAATTCCTCTTGGGTTGCTTAAGTTTTAACTCTCTAGAAGTAAGACGGTCGCGCGATCAGATGACTGTAATATTTAAAATTCTTAGGGGGATTCGGATTATAGAGGTTCCTGATCTACATAATGAAATCTGCAGTCTATTTATTCCGGACAATTACTGTACTGGCAGAAAACACCGCTTACTGGCTGTTCCAACTTGCTGTACTGTTGCACACTCCAAGTCACCAATTCCTCGGACATTAGCCGCTATTAACGCTCTCCTGAACTCAAACACAGATCTCGATTTGTTTTCGAATGAATGGAAGATGATACTGTCAGAATGTTTGATTTTTTGTGAGAAGAATACGTGACTGTGTTAAATAAATTAAGTTTAAGTAGTGTAATTGGCTTCGGCCGTTCTATTTAAAATAAATAAATAATAATAATAAACGAATCCATGGTACTCACATTTACAAAATTGAAAAAATGCTTCTAAATTATAGAAAAGTTTGCTATGTATTTGAGACCCGGGTACTAATCTAGACTCAGGGCTGCTACAGAGAAATTCCAAATGGAAAAACACAATCATACTTTACCCGACCCGGGTATTGCACCCAGCACCTCATGTTCAGCTGTAGCACGGCAACCAGTACACCGACGGGGTATGACACTTTTTGCATCAAGTCGTAGCGCATTCCCGTAGAGCTTACGGGGATGCTACGCTACGGGGCTACGGGTCATCTACGACTAGGTCTACGAGCGTAGAGGGTCTACGGCGTAGGCCCCGTTAGGGCGTTTTTGAAATTATTTCCGAACCTCTCCGTTTTCACTTTTATCCATATTGCAATCAAGTTTATCATTTTACTACAGTATGTAAGTATGAATTGAGAGTAAGACGAGATGGATTTCATATTAACTTTGTTAAGAATCTTCTGAAAGTAATTGAGTCGGAGCTCAAAATTCGATCGTTCTCGATTTCTAGAAGCGTATTTTATGTTGTGAAATCTCATCTCAACGTATATACGAGGTCAACTAAAAGTGAACGAATTTAAGAATTTTATTAAGTAGAAGTTACTTCTACTTAATAAAATTCTTAAATTCGTTCACTGCCAGACTGCACACAGCCTAATGCCGGAACCTCTGGGTCTAGAAACATGAAATTTTACAAAGGAGTTCCGTATACAGGGTCAAATTAAATTAGCTAGCGAAACTCCGCAGACGAGATGAGTATCATTACGCAAACATGATAAAATAAAAATAAAAAAGATTTGTAGTTTTTTTAGAGGTCAACGACATCTCGTAGTGTTGTTACATGAAGCACGAGTTGAAAAAATATATTTTATCGTGTTTAAATATCGATACCAAACATATGTGTGAAGTTTACACAAAAAAAAACTGTTTATTTAAACAGATATTGCAAGTTAATACTAGAACTGCGCTACTATCAGTCACCATGTTACAGTATGTTTTGTCTAGGTCTGATAATAAAATTGATGTTGCTTAAAGACTCTTTAAATTCTTCTCTTTATATCTTATCAGTTTCGTAATTATAAAAGTAAAAAATAAAAGACAGTTACCAGCTACATTACATCAGAAAAAAATGTTTAAAATTGCATCATTTTACTAATTTAATGGAGCTAAGAATGACATCTGTGGTATGTTACGCTTATTACTGTGCAAGTTAATTATATGCCAACCGTAACTAGAAATGATACTGCATAATATCGATAGAGGGCACTTCATACTAATTTTTTTTTTTCAACTTTAAGCCCACAAATGTACAGAGGCGGACTTAATGACAGGCATTTTCTACCTGTCAACCTTTGGGTAATGTAGAAACAAACAATGGTAGATACAATAATGAAAATTGAGGATTTGTTATTTTTAAATATAAAAATACGCAGTAATTTATTATAAATATAATATATTAACACTGTTAAAAGGGCCAACCGTCTGGTTGAGTGGACAAAACGTATAGTTCAGTATCACATGATAATTATATAATAATTAGCCGTAAATACCACAAACTGAACTGAAACAAAACAGAACCTTCACTCTAGTGAAGTCTAGTCATTCCATTTTCACACGATACAGACAAAAACGTTCATTCCTATACAATTTTGTCAGTCAAGCTTTGCTTTTGTCAGTAGATTTCCAAACTGCATCCTAAAAGTAATTATGATTTTTTCAATAGTTCGATACCTACTTATAGCCGTGGCAAAGGTTAGCCATTCAGCACGGTTGAGGCTGACTACCCAGGGTCACATAATTGCGCTCGCTTATGACGGAGGCACTTTAATGCAACCTTATTTTTTGAAGTGAAAATTTCTTTAGGCGCGTTGAGCACTTTTTGGGTGAACTAAAATCATGGAACTCGCGTCATCGTCACCAAACGCTTTCCATGAGCTATATCTATACTGTGGATATATGTGTACTTTTTGGGTGAACAAAAAGCGTGAAACTCGCGTAATAGTCACGGCACGCTTCGACGATACAATTCACAAGTTACTTCCTTCTACCAAAGACTGCGCCGCATTTTTTTTTTTTAATGGTTATCTCTTGCTCCGTATTCTGTATAGAAAAAGCGTGCTATACTGTATGACATGTTACGGTAAAATATCGTAATGATTCGACGCCGGGTGAACATGAGCTAATTGGTTTTATTGAAATAAGAGCTGTGATTTTTTCTATAGTAAATGTAATATTTTAAAAGTTAGGCGCATAATCAAAATATCCAATATTTCCAGTTAACCGTGGACTAATCAACAACGTTAATTACTACCCTCAGAGAATCACGTGTCTACTACGTAATTCGTGGAGTTCGGTCGCGTGAGCTTGTCACAATCATTTGCATTTATAAAGACGATATTCGGGCATATCTGGAGCTCTATAGCATGACAACTATGATTGGGACCCCGCAACTTACCAACTGCCCAATATTCTAGTGACTACGTATTATGTTGTCGCATTTATACGAAAAGTGAATGTGTTAATTGCTAAGTGGACTGTTTGACTGTCTCGTTGGTGTAGTACTCGCAAGCGGTACTGCAGCTGAGCATGAGGTCCTGGGTTCAATTCCCAGGTCCGGCAAAGGGTTATTCGGTTTTTCTATCAGGAATTTCTCAGTAGTAGCTCGGAGTCTGGAATTGCGCCCGGTTGATGGCAATAGGCTCGCCCCCTTACATGAGACTTAAACATAAATGGCGAAATGTGTGTGTACTCTGCCTAACCCATAGAAATATAATGATAACAATGTTTTTTTTTCTTTTTAGGGTGTGAAATCATCAAATAACTTCTCCCGCTCTGGGCGGAGCGGGAGGGTGTGTCAGACTTTTACTGACTAAAATCCACCCGTGTTCCTTCAGTTGCCTGTGCGCCAGGGCCACGGTAACTCTTTCGAACAATCCGCGACAATTATATCTATTGCCTAACCGTTCAGGGAAACCAAGTGTAATTTTATGTTAATTAGTGAGTGTTCCTAGTTCGATTAAAGGTTAAATCATTGTCTTCGGTATACCATTGCAGTTAACCATTAACAAAGTTAATTACTTATTTACTTAAACGATCTGTTTGTTTGTGAAAATTACAAGAGCTAGGAACAATGAAAGTAATTAAATACAGTTGTAAAAGAAAAGTGCTTGATGACGACCTACTTAGTGACTGCCTCTTGATTCGCACACCATAACGCAAGTAGCAGTGCTGATTTCTCTGATGTCTGTTGTCATATTTGTTAGTTCTAGTTTCTCTATTTGGACTATTACGTAAAACACACCAGGTACTTATGGAAAACTATGCAAATCGCGAGGTTTCTGCGATTTTTTTCTATAAAGCACGTTGACAGGAACAAAGTTATTTATTTAAATTGTGAAATGTTTTATGTCAAATTTGTAGTAGTCAAGCTATTACAAATCTTTCGAGCGTCTGGTTCACAGTTGTGTACTAACAAAACAATAAAGATGATTGGCCACACGTGCTAGCGTCACGCGTTCGCTACTCTTGCGCAATACACGTTTGATGTAACATCTCTGTGACGCCACACATGTGAGACATACTATAACATTATATTGCTTACACAGCTGTACGAGGAAAAAAAATGATTGTTTTGTTGACATGCCTTTTGTGCATGCGCAGTTGAGTCATAGTATTTTGAACGGCTGTTAAGTGAGAGGTAGGCTGTGACTAAGAGTTGTGTACCTAAGTTTTCAAAATTAAAATGCTGACAAATACCTTGGTATGTGATAAGGTTTGCTAAATGATAATTTAATTGTTTGACGTAAATCTTGAGATTCTAGTAACTGTACTTTACTGTACTTTCACCTATGTATGTACCTATACAGTTGAATTTTGAACGCAAGGTATTCTATGCAAGGTAAGGCTTAGGATAAGATAAGATAACTTATTTTACAACTAGTGGCTCTGTGAGGTGGAAACCTCGCGAGTCTTTCTTTGCATAGCTCAAAACTGAATAAATGTTCACCTTAAAACAAAAAGCGCGCCCAAAGAGCGCGAAATGGCTAAAATGTGTTTTTTTCTTTACGTTTTCAACCCCCATATCTCCGCCATTTGAAAAAATTTCGATAAACTGAATCGATGAAAAAAAATCCATATAATTAACGAACCTGCTCACAAAAATTCACGAGAATCGGTTGAGAAATGCGAACTGAAACGGAGACGCTGCGCGCTCGCACGGTCAATTACTCTGAATGATTGCCTCGCTGGTCCAGTGTTCACTAGCACTACGGTGAGCATAAGATTCTAAACGAATCACAGGTCGTGCTAAGTCTTGGTTTTCCCATTAGAAATTTCTCAGTAACATCCCGGAGTCTGAATTTTAGCCCGGTTGATGACATTAAGCTCGCCACCTATTAAATGGGATTTGAACATAACGCGCGCAATGTGATTGTACCTATTGGGACACCTCTGCCTTGCTCTTTGGTGAAAACAGGCGTGATATTATTGACCGAGCGAGCGCGAAACGCGAGCGAAGCCTCTCCATTTCAGCTTGGCCAAAAATATTTTCGTATGTCCGGATGTTCGGCTAATCTCCTCTACAGGTCGCATTCCTCAACCGATTCCCGTGAAATTTTGTGAGCAGGTTCGATAATTATATGGATTGTTTTTATCGATTCGGTTTTTTCGATATTTTTCAAAATGACGGAGATATGGGGGTTGAAAACGTAAAAATAAATCCTATTTAAACCATTTCGCGCTCTTTTTGTTTTAAGGATTTTGTTTTGAGGTGCGCGGTGAATATTTTATTCAGTTTTAAGCTCTACAGCTCTCAGAGCCACTAGTGTTATGTACGCTACGCCTTGCAAAGGACATGGAGAAACATTCGGAGTTGATAGCCAATCTCCAGTAAAAGTCCACACACCAGCGGGGTAGTTGCGTAACACATTAACAGTAGGAATGGGTTTCATTTTGACAGTTCATCAACATTCATTGCGTTATTTACGTTGTTAAGCAGGCAAAATTTTCGAACATATGAAGCAATGGATTAGCAATAGGCTTCAAAATGATTTAGATTGTGATAGATAGTGCATTACGTAATTAGGGTGCTGTTCATAAACGCAGGAATAAATAGGCCTCTCAATAATAAGGGAAAACGACTAAGTTCGATTTTATTAAGAAATCGTAGGTGATTGATAAACGGTTACTTGTCACCAACAGATAGGACGACGATACAACCTGTCCTCTAGACGTAATCTCGTCTGTTCCGACCTTTAAGCCACCCACTGTGGGGGAGCGGTCCCCCCCCCTCATACACGTGCAATAAATAACAGTATGTACAGTCACCCTCAAAACGATATATACATCGACAAGAATTCATTCGATTGTCTACAATTTGTGTTCCATAATACTGTATCAACGTGTAGCTACAATTAAGTTTTGTGGCTAAACGAATTAAATGAATTCTTGCCAATGTTTAAATCTTTTTGAGGCTATCTGTACGTATGATCGCGTTCAAATATTCAGTCTCAATTAGGCACATAAATTTACAAGAATTGATTCTAGTTGCCCCCTTTCCAAAAGGTAGTTTCGTATGGAGAAGATGGGCAAGAAACTCCATAATTAGGTACTTTTTTTAAATATTGAATGTTTTTGTAATTATACAGCGTGACGCTACAATGGCGATATTAATTTAACACACGTATACGGTTTCGCATTTTCATTTTAAGTCGATATGTCAATTTCACTAAACGTTATTATTTATTGATTTATTTACAATTTTCTAAAATACAATCTTGGAGCAACCTGTACGTAGCGCTGAGATCATTTGCCGGCGTCACAGATCATACCACTACATCAATGAAATTAAAACGAAAAAGAAATACTATTAGAATGAGACCCGCAAAAAGTACGTGAATTGAACGTGCGGCGCAGGCGGCGCGCGCCCTCACCCACCATGTGCTATTATATTAACATTTTTCTAAGAATCGTAAATGTACTCTTCATTAGTGCTAGCCGGGCCTGTGTCCTTGAAACACTTCTATCACTCGTGCGCATAAACTACCCGCACCGTGTAAAGATTTTGTTGTAAAATATTTATTTTTGTGTAATTCTAATTAGGATAGAAATTATATTAAGGTACTGCGATAAAGACGCTTTGATTTGTTTTAATTAGTTTTATCTAGTAGGTAAATCTTTTGCGATAAGGACGCTTTTATTTGTGTCATAAATTACCTACTTATTAGAGCTTTGTGTAAAGTTGTGATCATGATGACGAATACACATCCGAACTACACGGCAGCCGAATATGCGGACATGATCCTAATTTACGGAGAAGCCCATCAAACAGCACCCCTTGCGATAAGGATGTATCGCGAGAGATATGGCGTTTCAGAAGTTGAGGGAAATTGCTTCGGCTGAAAGTTTATTTTCAAAAGTGCGGGAAAACATTTTGTGACAGACTTTTGTGTCCGCGAGCGCGGTGGTCACAATGAAAACTTAAAAAATTTAAAAAATATGCCAAAACAATAAAAATTGTGGTTAATTGTGATTGTGATTTTTAATAGTGATAATAACTGATAAGAGATGATGATAAGTGATTTGTGGTACCTGCGCCACTCGACTACTTTGATATTATGCCGTCAAAGCATCGGACAAAGCACGCGCGTTGCGTGGTTGCCAGCGCGCGCAATGGGGCGTTGCCGCTTTGAGTAGGACGTAAGTAGCTTCATGAATGAAGCTGTATACAGAGTGAAACCAATGTTGGTTAGTTTTTTATTATTTAGTTTGTTTGAAAATTTAAAATGTTCAACTGGCCATCTGGCCTTTTTACTGGCCAATGAACTTACCCATGTGTTCAATTAATATCGCCATTGTAGTACACGCTTTATAATTATATCAGCGGACCTGGCAGACTTTGTCCTGCCCAAACAGCGCCACCTACCAAGTCCAATTGTGAATCTAAACCAACCAGGGACTCAAACACACAAAAAAAAAAACATCAAAATCTGTCCAGCCATTTAGGAGGAGTTCAGTGACATACAGACGTACGGACGAATTATATATATATATAGAGATGTAAAGACATCTACCACCTACCTATGATCCACAATAAAGAAATTGTATTGAATTGACAGTGTAAGTACCTCCGATAAAATTACTATACTACAATAGGTACACATTTAAAAAATTATAGTTGTTGTAACTGGATCTACAGTTCTTTGTTTTGATAGCTGATGGATGAGTAATATCTCAAATATTTATTAAACGCATTTGTAGTTTCCCAAAAACAAGAGACTGATCCGTACGTCGACATTGTTATAAAACAATGTCTGTTCAGACGCGAAATTAGAATGACTAGATTTTTCGTTTCAAGAGACTGCTTCTACCTACGCGATTTTAGGTTAAAAACATTAAGACATCGAACAACCAGGAGACTCCAAATTACCCATTGAATGCGCATTACGTATCAGATCGAAACTTAGGTACCTGTTTTTATTTTCGTCTCTGACAGCCTCTACCATACATAACTTACTCCACTCAGTAACAAAGCTTTTCGCGTGACTCGAAAGAAAAACGAGCCGTTGGTAAATGCTAGTCTCATCCCTTCTCACAGCTTCTCAAACCAAACCAAATTACTAAACGAGAATCGGTTGACGAATGTGACCTGTAGAGAAGAACGGCCGGACAGCCGGACACACGAAAGCTTTTTTTGCCCAAGCTGAAACGGAGATGCTTCGCGCTCGCTTGGTCGATTAGACTGACAAAAACGGTATATTTGAAAGCTGTGGGATCGTTTTCAATAAAAAGCAAAAGTAGTCCTTTAACTTCTTTTATATTTTTTATACTTTTCTCGTGCACTTTACGTCTTTATAATAATCGTCGTCCATCTTATCTGTCTTCCCGCCCTTTCGCAGTGTTCTCATACCCATCTTCTAACATCCCTCATATCTTGTGTGTTGCCACTTTAATATTCATGCCGACAGCTGTATAATTTAATTCTATTTATCTTTATTTCAGACCATAAAATAATTACAAAGGAGGCGTTAGTAGGGTTGTTAGTAGTACACACACAAATAAAAAGGTGTTAGTAATTTGTTAGTTAAACAAAACAAGTTACACAATAATTACTTAAAGTCTATTTCCTAATCCTATGTAAGTGCACATTTGCCCAGTAAACAGTAAATAGACTATCAATTTTGCACGCTAACGTTCTGAGGATAGTGTTGGTGCTACCACGGACCCTGCTCCATATCGATGGAGTTCTTTTCCTAATGACGGCGGCAGCGTAAAAATCATCGATAGAAGCATCAGGAAACATTGTGGAAGCACTGCAGTACCGGGGTTTTCTCAACACTGCCCTCAGAGCGTCGTTGTACTGAAGACGCATAGATACTTCCCCTACGTGTATGGATCTGTCTACCAAGGGGTGGTTCCCTATTGTTAGGGTGAGCTGTGGTGTAGACTAATTTATGAGAGGGGAGGCAGACGCTGCAGTACCCTACCTATCTCTAACCAGACACATCATACCGCTAGGTACGACAAAGGCCGGTCGAAAAAGCAAAGGGGCTCGCTTTATATAGGCTGATTCATTATGAACAAAGTCTTTATGTCTTCATTACTGTTGTGGACATCGATAAATAAAGCGTCACGACACGAAAAATAAACAAAAGCCTCTAATGAAGTAACTGCGCCATTACTCGAAACAATAGACAGTCACGTTGTATTCAAACGTGATAAGGAACCACGAGGCGATATAATATGTTCCGATACGAATCGGCCAACGCGTAAACAAACCTAATTAGTATTAGTTTATCTTGTTACAAAACATCGTATATTGTCGTCAGGACATCGACGTGTATTGTTAATGACATGCTGTGTTTCACAGCGGCGACGCGTGGTCAACGCCGCCGAGTCAGCTGGCAAGATGGAGGCGGGGCGCGGCGCGCATGCGCGGTTGTCATGACGCCGACGCTCTGTATTGTTGTGAACAGTAGCTGATATTGAATAACCGCTATTGCGTATCGTTGTCTTGGAGAAAAGAAAAGGTGATATTTAACGTTTGAAAAATATGCCCGAGAACGCCACAACACCTCTAGATTCGATATCATTGCCAACTCTCGTGCGAGAGTAAATTCGTTTTGAGACTTTAATCTTGTATTATCATAGTAAGTAGGTATAATATTAACCTGGTTACATCAGTAAAGAGATCAAAGCGTTCTAATTGAACCAAATTAAATATACCATCATTAGAAAGGTGAACTAAATTGTGAAGTGATAGCTATCCAAATGACATGAATTAGCTATTGCAGCATTATTAGCTTCATCTAATATTACTAACCTCAAATAACGCCACAGAAAATAACGCTTCGATAAAATAACTGCTAATAACTGCTTTGCACAACACTACACCTGTTAACGCAAATATTATAACGAGGGCACGGCGGTATTCAACGATCAGTCTGTCTGTAGTGTTTGTGGGGGATTCGCGATTGGATAGAGCGCGCCTTGAGGCTGCGAACTGTTTTAATTTTTTTATTTGGCTTCTAGCCGTTGTATGGGTAAGTTTATTTAATAAAATCTCCCTTTTAACTCTTTATAAACCCTTTAAACTTAAAAATTCAGTGATTAACAGAGTAATTTAAGACAAAGAGCGTGTACATGTATATCTGTATAAATGTCAGTTGTTGTAGGCTGTATACAAAGGTAAACAAAGCACCGTATGGTGTTCTTTTTTCAAATCCATGTGCATAATGATTTGGCTGAAAACTTCGAAGCTGTTTACTAGTTAATAGCGATGTATACTAATTTGGTTAATGTTTTTTTTAATGCTTTTATTTTTTATTGTTCTTCGTAAGAAGCGACGTGTCGGGAATTCCGCGAATTGCTAGCATATTGTTTTTAAGAACTGGCTTCCAATGTTGATCAGGACATTAAAATCATTAATTAATATTTTTAATTCTAACAATTATCTTTGTATTACCGCCTTTACTTTTATTTAGGACATTAGCTCACCAGCTGGTAATTGAATGTGAATAATTGAATAGGCTTTCACTAGTCCTTAGACAATGGACAAATGTCATGACTTTTATTTGAATTCTATTGTCCTTCGTGTCATTATTATTTAACTTTCCCTTAACCTACATGACGAATCGACATAGGTCAGTGCCCCTCATTGTTTGAATAATCTTTTTCCTTTCAGCAAAATATTCGAACTTACGATACCGCAATTTTTTTTTAAAGATTTTTTTATTCATAACATGTAGCTTACATAATTATCTATATTACTGAAATCCTTTCATAAAAAAATGCACTTTATAGTCTGCAAAATAATGTATACTTAAGGTAATTTTATTTTAAGCATGAGTACATAATATATTGGTGAAATCCTTTCGTAATTATTTATCGATACCTGAACGTGTCTGACTGCCTTTGTGTAAAGGGATTTATCACGAAAAACATACAGGTAGGTGGTAGGTAGGTGGATTAATCGCGCCAATAAAAAATATTCCTTTATTATTATATGTATACAGGGTTGCTGTTCCTGCCCGGGCGGCAGGAACTTCGACGCGCTTCCTGTTACCATAGATTTAGTAGGTACATGATTCTGAAACACCCTTTCTGTTTATTTGGGTGGGAAATCATCAAATGACTTCTCCCGCTCTGGGCGAAGCAGAAGGGCGTGTCAAACTCTTACTGACTAAAACCCACCCGTGTTCCTTCAGTTGCCTGTGTGCCAGGGCCACGGTAACTCTTTCGAACAATTCGCGATCCCGACATTCTGAAACAGCCTGCGTTGAAATTTTTAGTCGATTAACAAATAAAATTTTGCTATTCCATACATACTGACCGCGAAGGTATTACACTTTTCTATGTAACAGCAGTTTTTTCTTAAATATTTTATGAAAAAGTTCTACGCTAGGGGGTCTAGAATCGTGTAGGTACTAAAATTATAGTTACAGTTTGTGCATCGATGTTCACGACACCCTGTATACCTGATAGATAGATAAATAGATTCATTTATTTGCCTGAAATATGGCATTATACAGATTTTATCAAACATACAACAGTTCTTCATATTCCGCCTACTAAATTCGGCATGCAAATTTTGTAACAGTAATAATGATTCTAATTTATGCAATTCAAACAAAATAACTAAATTCCAATGTCAAAAATTAAAAGTAGAAATCAAAAATTGTCTACATATCAAATTACAAATGTCAAATAAAAAATAATTAAATTACAAATTGTCTAAATCAACTTTCAGATAACAACCAAAGAAATTAAATTACAAATGTCAATAGCTTAAATAGTGAGATTGAAATAGCATTCAAGTTTCAATATTATGATAATAGTAAGTTATTGTAGCCAAGTGACTACAATAACTTGCAAGATTTTCTATGGCAGGAAGTCCTGGCATAGAAAATCTTATAACAGCTGTTTTAAAAACCATAGAGCAGAGATGACGACGAATGCAAGTATTTTTTTATCTATCGGTCATACTTACCTACATCTTACTTGTTATTACATATTGTGTGAACTAGATCATTACCATTCCATCAACAATAAACCAATCTGCCTGCCATGTCCCATCTACACTCGAGAGCAATGAATCCGGGTCACTTAAAGAATCCTAAAAATCTCGGAAACTAAAAATGCTAGGTTAAAGCAATAAATTGTATTTAATAGACAATGTAATACTCCTTAAATGAAGGTATTAAAACTTCTTAGTTATTGTAAAGTTATATCATAAAAAAAACAAATTTGAAAAAGGGCCACTTTCGAAGATGGAACTACGAAATTACAGCATTTGGTTTTGCTTTTGTTTGTAATCTGTCATTTATGTGGGTACTTAAACCATGTTGATAGTGCTCTATATTCATTATTCAAGCTGAAATTATGTCGCTTACGCCTGAAGAATGCACCAGAATACTTACAATGCTGGAAACCGGCCGGAGTCAGCGCGATACAGCCAGGACTGTCGGTGTGTCGCTGTCAACAGTACAAAGAGTTCTCCGACGTTACGAAGAAACTGGTTCTAACCTACGCAGACCAGGAACGGGCAGAACCAGGTGTACCACAGCACGAGAAGACCGATACTTGGTGAACACCATGCTTCGAAATCGCTTTCTCACAGGAACTGAACTCACAAATCAGTTTCGACGCCTCGGAGGAAGTAACCCAAGTGCATGGACAGTAAGACGTCGTCTTGCTGAATCTAACTTAAAACCCCTTAGACCTGCAAACGGCCCTAAACTGGAGCGTGGGCATCGTATTTCAAGACTAAGATATGCCCAGAGCCACGTAAATTGGAGTATTGAAGATTGGTCAAAAGTTATGTTCTCCGACGAATCAAAATTTATGCTCTACAAGCACGATGGAAGACACAGAGTGTATCGAAGACCAGGGGAAAGATTCAAGCAAGCATGCATCGAAGAAAAAGTAGCCTACGGTGGTGGGTCTGTACTTGTGTGGGCCGGAATTTCTTCTGAAAGTCGCACAGAGCTGGTGATCATAGAAAACGGCTCTTTAACTAGCGTAAGATATGTGGAAGAAATCCTCAATGATCACGTTGGTCCATTTATGGTCAATTTAGGTGAGGATGCTATATTTATGCATGACAATGCCCGACCTCATACAGGTAGGATTGTGAATGACTACCTTCAAGAGATGAACATTACTCGTATGGAGTGGCCAGCGCGCAGCCCGGATATCAACCCGATCGAGCATGCTTGGGACGAGCTAGGCAGATGCGTAAAACAACGAAACCCTCCCCCAATCACGCTTCGTGAGCTCAAAATTGCTCTCACAGAGGAATGGGAGAATATTCCCCAAAATCGTATAAGGAACTTGGTGTACAGCATGCCAAACCACGTAAACGCAGTAATGGAAGCACGAGGAGGCAATACGAAGTATTAAAATTCAAGAAAATCGTAATAAAGTTCAAAAATTTCATGTTTCCTATTTTTGTTTTAAGGAGAGATCAGCAGTTTTTTTCTTTATGTAATTTTGTGTTAATAAAATGTATGGTGACTCATATTTTTTTTACTTTCATTTAAGGAGTATTACATTGTCTATTAAATACAATTTATTGCATTAACCTATCATTTTTAGTTTCCGAGATTTTTAACATTCTTTAAGTGACCCGGATTCATTGCTCTCGAGTGTATGTTAGTGTCGGCTTCCACTGTAATCGGATGCAGCTGAATACCAGTATTTTACATGGAGCGACTGCCTATCTGACCTCCACAACCCATAGAACCCCATCAACCCATCAAGAATGGTAAAAAAAATAATATTATTTTAGAAAAAAAATTAGATTGTTATACAAGGGGCTAAAATGACCCATTATATACGAGGTAGTTTTACTGCCGAGTCTTAGCGAAGGAGTAAATAAAAACTGAGTTATAAAGGGTTTTTAGCGCCGTGTGTTACATTGTACTTAATACTAAATAAAATAATCCAATACAATATTAAAAACTTACGGTTTTTTTTTTTTTGTTTTCTTCTGTAGCCGCAACGCAATGCACGCATTCTACCGAAGAGATCACCGCTTTTGGTTCCATTTTCAAAAATAAAATGTTCTCTAAATATGAAACAGAAATAAGTAGTCTTTAATCATGATTATTTTACATAAGAATAAAGACTTTTTCGTTTATGTAGGCTCATTGGAAGAAGACAAAAAATGTAATAAAATAAAACTTTTTTCTCCTAGAGGAAAATATGCTATTTTATCCCCGCTCTGATACGCTACAATATAGGACTTTTTGAGCAAGATGAGTGAAAAACAATTGTTTGTTGCACGTAGTGCGATTGGAACTGTTTCTAACTTCGGAACAGTGCGCCTGGCACGAACACACGGAATAAACGTAACGTAAATTCATACGATTTAAAAAATAGACTCTCGTAGAACAATTTCCATAAAGTTTTCATAGAAATTGTTTATATCTATACAGCCTTAATCCCCCCACTGTTGGACAAAGGCCTTTCCTTTTTGATTAATACACATTTCTAATCTCTGCCAATACGGGCCAGACAATGAAATTATAAGTAAGTCATTGATTAAATAAAAAGACTTCAGTTGAAATAATAAAACTCTATTAAATAGCAACGAATTCACCTGCATATTATGAGGTGCCTTACTCCTTTTTACAAAAATCCTTAAATAGGTATGACGTGGAAGATGACAGATATAAACTACATGCATATCGAATCCAGGAAAATCCAATCAAAAATCCTTCTCGTCATTCCGATAAAAGACTACCAAGCAAGTACCTACAGATTTTGTTTAAGTAGTTTCTCCGAAACGGATAATAAAATAATTTTATGTCAGCAATAATGACCAGTCAGATGTTGACGATAGACGCCCACTATTCCCGGTGACGAGGCGACGCACGGCTCGTGGTCGTCTGAAAGGTCAGACGCCTACGCATACCCGCTGTCATACCGTCTGCCACCCCCTCACAACCCTAGGGAATTGAACTTCAATATTCTAATAACCTAGTCTTCCAGTGAAACATGACGCACGTATTCCCAATGGGGTAGGCAGACGTGTGTAGCGCACCCACCTTTAGCCAATTATATTTGAAGTTTCGTATAGGCGCTGCCTCGTTGGTCTAGTGGTCGCAAGCGATACTGCTGAGCATGAGGTCCTGGGTTCAATTCCCGGGTCGGGCAAAGTGTTATTGGGTTTTTCCATCTGGAATTTCTCGGTAGCAGCCCGGAGTCTGGATTTGTGCCCGGTTGATGGCAATAGGCTCGCCCCCTATTACATGGGACTTAAACATAACTGGCGAAATGTGGGTGTGCTATAGGTACACCTCTGCCTAACCCTTCGGGGAATACAGGCGTGATGTTATGTTATGTGTTTCATGTGTTTCGTATAGGTTCAAAGCAGGCAAGCCCAGTGATATCAGGATTATTATAAAAGAATATCAATGCTAAAGGATTTCGTTTCAAACTGTTGGACGATCAATGTTTAAGAACAGATGAAACAAACATTAATTAATTACCAGCATAATAATTGGAAATCACTGATAAACGTATTATAATCACACGGATTTACCCAGTATTTTCCAATAGTATATTTTAGCTTTATTAAAAACGAAATATACATAGAAGCGGCGTAATTATTGGTTATTACGCCGTTTCGGAAAATCTTACATTTTAATTAAATCCGTAATCAGTGCTATGTATTTACCTTAAGCATCATCCGCATGTTATGTCCCTTTAGAAGTAATTATTAGTAGACTATGTTATTACCATAACATCACGACTGTATTCCCAGAAAGGATAGGCAGAGGTGCACCTATACAGTGCACCCACATTTCACCAATGATGTTTAAGTCCCATGTAACAGGGGGCGAGCCTATTGCCATCAACCGGGCACAAATCCAGACTCTGGGCTGCTACTGATAAATTCCAGATGGAGAAACCCAATAACACTTTGCTCGACCCGGGAATCGAAGCTATGTGATACATTGCATTGCAGCAGACAGCACAGCATGCATTTTTTGCACAATAAGCTGAATATTTTAAAATTTTCAGATTCCTACATGCCTGCCTACCGCATGGCCTTATAAGGCTATTTTCTATAAAAAACCTATTAGGTACCACTTGCATATAAAACATTCACATTCTCGTCCTTGTTCTATTTGGCCTTTCCATTGAAAGGCCAAGCCAATAAGTAGCAATATCGAGACAATACACAGAAGGGCTTCCGAATTCCTTTATGGAAATCAAAGACGGGGAATCAAGGCCTAAAGATGGGCCCCTATGTACCTGCCGTACACGTGTTACGGACTATTTTTCGCTGAATAGGCACTATATCTACCAGAAAATTCTAAATTGTATCTGAAACGTTAATCTAAAAAGTATCTGAAAACGTTAATCTAAAATGTATCTGAAACGTTAATCTAAAATGTATCTGAAACGTTAATTCTAGGTAAATCATAGCTTAGTTCTGGACTGACACGTTTACCAACTACTCGTACATGCTTAAAAAAAGATAACCTGAACTCATCAAAGATGGTAAAGCGGTTCAACTTTATGAAACTGTAAAATAATAAAACAAAACAACTTTTTCTCTCCTTTTCCTAACCTAAAAACGATTTCCTCGTGCTAAGCTCAACTTGCACCTTTCACTGTGAGCCGAATTCATAGTGTACTACAACGCAAACACTCGTCACGTGGGTCGTATTCATAGTGCTGCCGGTACATTACTGTCACGTGAATCAGGAAGGCCGTGGCTGCGATCACGTGCGACCGAATTTAGCGGACTGCAGCCGAGTGCGACCTCGTAAGACCTCCTATCGCTTCCTAACTGCCTTTGTAAATAAATGAGGTTACATATTTAAATTCAATTGTTACATAGACCAACTATGTATTTGTTGTAGTTGAGCTAATTAGAAGTAATTAAGTAAACGCTAATTGCGTAACACACTATCAATCACAATCTGACTTATTTTGAAGCCTATTGCTAATCCATTGCTTCATATGTTCGAAAAATTTGCCTGCTCGACAACGTAAATAACGCAATGAATGTTGTTGAACTGTCAAAATGAAAGCCATTCCTATTGTTAGATAGTGTGTTACGTAATTACTGTGCAGTCTGCGAAATAATCGGACAGTGGTAATTTATGTGTAGCTCCAAGAAGGAGTTATTTTAATTACTTACACAATTAAGGTCGTCAACTTTTTCTTGTCTGTATTCAAAACTTAAAATGTTAGACCTCTAAGCTAACTTAACCTACTTTTTCAATGCCAATCCTTTCCTTCTCGCTATTATTAATGATTGCGTCCTTTTACCAGCTATTTATTACATGCTCTATATCATTTTGATGTGAAGGTAACACCGATACATTGATATGTTGCTGTAAATTTCTGCAGAGGCTCGCTGAAACAGGGAGCCGGTAAAATATTGAAGTCAACTTGTTCTAAACTGTCACCAATTTTGATCACTATTTTTTATACAAAATAGAGAACAAAAAAAAAACGAAAGTAAAAGAGCGAAAAAGAGAGAAAAAAATATATTAAAAATAAAGTTAATCCAGCCTCCCCTAATCGTATCCACGCGGGTTATTAAAGTACCATTGTTTTATTAGACCACCACTAGATTTAGGGGATCGAATTGGAATAACTCATAAGTCATAAGTCATAAATAATTATGTGGGATACCTTCCCAATTAATAAAGGTGTCTTTATACGTGAAATTTACAGAAATACGTAATTTTAATCTGAATCTTTTCATAATCTATGAAACAATCCGATGAACAATAAATTGATTTACAAAGATTAGTACGTGATAGATTTGGCAAATATTAGTTGAATTCATTGATAAGTCAAAAAGAGATAAGTCTCTTTTTTAATATGGTATTAAGATTAAATCAGATAGGAATAATAATAAAAAAAAACAAAAAAGATAAAGTTAAATGGAATTGCCCATTACTATTATCTAAAGCTGACGTCAATAAATTGTGCAACACCTGGATTGAAGATAAAATGGATCATAAAAACATAATTTATTTCATGATGCTTTATGAGATTAGCGTACATTACTGGTAAATAAAGCTATTTTGAAAATGATTTTTCAATTTGAGGAATGCTTTAAAAAAAGTACTCTACAATATTTTTGTTAGAAGATCCACTACACACACATGGCAAACTTGTATTGATTTGATTGAATGTGTTAATAATATATATTGAGTGAGTCTTTGTTATTATAGCTTAAACGGTTTTCATGCTTTAGTTATGGTAGTTAGTATAAGGATCACTTTAAACTTAACATCTGTAACTGGTTCCTACTTTCTGTGCAAATAAAGAACTATTCTATTGTATCAAAATAATCCATTTAGGCTACCAAATATTTTAGTTTCACACTAAATAAACAATTGGCTGAAAGAAACAAAATGTTTAAAAGCTTTCATTCGCTTTCCTGCAGTTTCAATAAAGGCTCAAACAGGCGCGACGCGACAGTGCGACGCGACTCTTGTAGAACAATTTCCACAGAAATTGTTCTACTACAGCCGCGTCCCACTGTCGCGTCGCGCTTGTCTCCAGGAGCCTTAACACGTAGTTTTTCGTTGTAAATAGTCAGATACAATTAACTACAAATGAATCACATACGCATAAATGAGTACATACATAAACTCACGCCTTCTTCCCATGGGGGAAATGAACCACGTTACAAAGAATCTGCACCCGAGTACAAGCAGGCACATATTTCGCGGTAAAAGTAAACAATTTAACTGCTGATAGTTATGTTTACACTGAAACACGCGTGAGTAGGTACTAAAAGTTATCAGTGATTACATTTTTGTCGTTTTATTCATTGCTTGGTAAATATAACACTCACGATAAGTCATATTGGTACCGATTCTCTTGTACACCGAACTAAACTAACTAAACTATCACTAAATTTTCTAACTTGTGGCTATGAGAATTTTAAAGCTATTCTGCAAAAAAAAAACCCTAAATTTAAAAATAATTTTGACGCAACTAAAATTTAAATAAACAATCGCGACTCCACGTGGTACTTGTTTGCTCTACCCCGTGTTTTTTTTTTAGAGCCGGAGGCACGCATGGGTGGCAGCCTCGACGTGTTTTTTTATGGAATTTTACAGTTTTTGTATGGAAAACATGAAAAAATATTACCTACATGTAGAATTTTAGGGGTTTAAGGGTCTCTTAAAGGGGGTCGAAATTTTCATAATTTTTGCGACAGGACACTCCATTTTCGAGATATAAGCAAAATAAAATAGAAAAAGATACAATACTGTTTTTGCACCTGAAGTCGAGGTGTTGTGGTGAATTTTAGTTCATGAAAACTAATTTTATTCCACACCTTTGTAATCGCGATTAAAAATAGCCAGATTTAGTTAGACAACCAAAATGTTAGGTGAAAAACGTCAAATTCAGAATAGCAAAATTAGCATTTTCACTAAACTAATAATAATTCAGTGCCATCTTAGTGCTGTCAAACTAAAATATAGTTAAGTTGTGTCACTTTAGTCTATTTCAGAATGAGAAATCGTCGTGTGACAGTAATAAACAATTTTTTTGTGATTTTTAGTCTAGTTTAGAGAATTTTGTGACAAGAGAATCGGCACCATTATCAATATTAGTTTAACATCATCGTCGCCGTTCCTGCCCAAAATATTAGCTATTTATTAAGAGTCCTCCATACTCCCCTCTCAGCGGAGACTAGCCATCGACGCGACGTGGGAGATGTTATAGTGTACAAGCTTTTGCGCAGACAGGTGCACTCACTCTTCTCTCACTCCCATAGTCCGATGGGACGGCAATCCGACACGACCGGAGAGGGATCACGCGCAGGACGCGAATCAGGGGGGTATTACACTGCCAACTTCTAAACTCCGGAAAAATCCAATAACATTTTGCCCGATCTGGGAATCAAACCCAGGAGTCCACGTTCAGCAGTTGCGCTTGCGGCCACGAAACCAACGAGCAGCTAGGAAGCGGGGCCGACTGCCTGGGATGCGACTCGATCGTATTTCTTAATATCAAGTCTCATGAAGACTATTTTAATGACCCCCCGCAAGATTGACTCCCTGTCTAACCCCAGCGACCTCATTCAATAATGAAGTGGTATTCAATCCCCTAAATCGTGACTTGACTTCTGTAAAGAGTTTCAAAATGGTTTTAGCTGATAAGACTGACTCTGTTTTTTTACAAACGATATCCACAACGCAACGCTATTGTCTCTGCTATTTTTATTATAAACTTCAATAAATAAATCAACTCAGCCTATCGCAGGCCACTCAGGCCATACTCAACTAAACTCAAAGTATTTATTTCAAATAAACCAATTACAGGCACTTTTGAATTGTCAAGGGGTCGGTCAGTTAGAAAGATGAACCTAGTTGCCCATTCCAAAGCGTAGTGACCCACCGATGGAGAAGTACAGGCAAAAAACTCCATGGACACTCTTTTAAGTCAAAATATGGTTACAAAATATTGGTTACACCATTCATGTTGAAATTATGCATGTGAGAACGCACAATTCAAATATTAAATTAAATTAAAATAAGCCGTGGCAGCTAAGAGACCAGCCAATACTGACGGCGCCCTTTCACGAACATGACGCGTGGATTAGCACCGCATAGGCCTCTCCCAGGCTGCATCACAACACGGTCGTCACCCTTCCGCATCCAGTCTGTCCCAGCCACCTTTTTAAGGTCGTCCGTACATCTAGCTGGGGGGCGTCCCTCACTACGCTTGCCGTTACGCGTCACTCCAGGACTCGTCTGCTCCACCGGCCATCGGTCCTTCCACGAACATGGCCAGCCCAGAGCCACTTCAGCTTTATTACGAACTTAACATTTGGTTGATCAGTATCAGAACCCTGACCTGTGACATACCAAGGGTACTAGCTGTGGTATAGGCGCCCCTATCGATCGTTAATGCTCAATGTTATACTTCGGCAATTAGGTGCCATTTAGTTTATTGTGTCCATGACCCATTAATTTTCCAGTTTTAAATTGCTGTCCACTAATATTCTGGAGTTATAAAATGTTACCGTTTTGGGCTAATACATTTTTCATATAAAAGAAAAGTGGTTTTTAACATGTTCTGAACAAGGACCAACTCGGAGGAACTTGAAACTCCTTCCAACTAAACAACAACCCAGTAAAGATCTTAAGGCTCCTTCGAACAGGCCCGACGAGCGGTGCCTTTGTGTCGCGTACGATTCGCGTCGCTTATTGCGCCTGTTTGAAGGAGCCTTTAAAAACTCAAATATAGGCCATTCTACATAACAGACAACAAAAATATAGACAAGAAACAATGGCCAGTTTATTTCTTCGCCAAGTAGGTAAAGATAGGCATCTTATATCAATACTGTTTGGGCACACAAGTAGGCTAAAGTAGTCATAAGAAGCCATACAATTATGTGGCAACATGGGCACATAGTTATCGACGTATAGGGCCGTTATTACCCGCAGATTGGGCTACATTGGCCGAAGGGCCGCGGGGTATTGGCCAAGTTGACCCAATAAAGGAGAATGGAGAATGTATTTTGTACTCGCGCTCCAGGATCATTTATTATAATAATTGGCAATTCTGGCGAGGAGAATGGAGTGGCGTAAAATAAAGTAAGAGATAATAAACTTTATTTATTGGATTTAGTGTTGCACACTACCAGAGTCTATTCCCTGGCAAAAGTTAAGTTAAAGCTAGTTAAAGTTAGTGCTAATTATTGTGAGATAGTGAAATATATGCCGTTTCTTTTCCTGAAAAGAGGTGTGTTGTACCTCCTAATACTGACACCCTGCCGCATCCGGTCAGACCGGAAGCGGACCCTAACATAATTGGCTAGACAAATGATGGCGAAGATGTTGTACCTAAACTACCTATTTATCAGTTTACTAGGTCTTGGCCGCGACTTCGACTTCGTCTGCGTGTAATTTCTGGTTCTCCCGACCAACCCCATCGCATCGCATCGCCTGCCCGGGCTATTACTTCGTGTTCGCTTAGCGTTCTTTCTGTCTTTTGTTCTTTTTTTCTCGGCTCCTAAGGGTCATGTGGGTCCTAGCCTTCCTCAAAAATTGGGTTTTCAAATCCAAAAACATTTTTTTAAATCCGACTGTTAGTTCCAGAGATTACCCCCTACTGTATACAAACTTACAAACAAACTAATTTGACCTCTTTATAATATTAGTTTATATGAAATGCCCGTTTTCACCACAGCAGGTTATATTTCAAACACAAAATCAGTCGGTCATTGTATATTTTAAAGGTTTTATCTTTAGACGTCATTATTAAAAATGACGCGTGCCATTTTTTCTAAATTATCGAGAAAAAAATGGTCTAGAGTTTGCGGGTTCATAACCTTTTGATCTCGATTTAGGTTGACATTAAGATAGATTTATTTATAAAAGCTTCGTTGATTCCATTGTGTAATACATAATATAATTATTTAACCTTTTAAAACAAGGGACTGAACTTATCTACGAGGTTGAATTTTGCATTTTGACCCACAGATATTTTGAGCTAACGACAATTAGAATTTTCATGTGAAGAGTTTTTTTTTATTTAGAAATTGACTATTGTAATGAAAATGTACAACAATGAATCAATACGTTTACGAATATGTGACAAAGAGTCTGACGTGCTAGGAAACTAAACTACGTCAGAATACTGTTAAACCAGTGATTCATTAATGAGTAACAAAGTTACTGATGACAGAAAACATTTTGAACTCAAACTGGGACAATGTATGGAAAATGTGTTAAATATTTTCGTTGTTTCCGCGGAATTCCGTGCATTTCCGAGTAACATGGCCATGACCGGAGCAGGTTGTAACTGTAACAGATCACTTTGTTCTTACACCGCGGTCGGCGCGGGCGCATAGCTATGACGTCACAAATTGTAGTAGGTACCTATATTTAGAACTTCAATGTTAGTTGTTAACGTTATTGCTTGTACTGGTTTTCGGTGGTGAAGAGTTGGACTCAAGTGTTGAAAGTCCACAAAATCGTGGATATTTGATCTTTAACCCCTGCCAAACTACCAAGATATATCATTTTCCTCTTAACTTATCAGATTACAAACTTCCAGTTATAAATATTGACAGCATCACATCGGCAATATATTAGCTAAACTTCTATGATATAAAGTTTGTAACGCCTTAAAACGTATGAAAAATGAGAGATCTTGGAGATAATTTCATGATAACACAATCTTTAAGATTTAGCTGACAATATGCCTAACTTTTAAAAACATGTGTGTAGTTCACACGTGATAGAAGTGAAACATTAGAAAATGTGAACTTCAAGACTGTATAAAGTATTCTATCTAATTCTCTCGCACGTTAAGTCCTATAGGTATGCGTTTGTCTCTTTTTCGTTTCATCGAGTTTCAAATCGTAACGGGGCTGCCGAAGTTTTCACTTCAAAAGTAAGTGGTGCAAAAAAGTATTGCGATATCGTGTTGCAAATAAAATGACTAAACATTGAAAGATAATTCGTTTTCTATAATTATGCGTACACGCATGCCTGCCAAGACAAATGCCAGTTTTGATCACATTTGGATACATCTCAACTTCTCGATAATGACGGCCAACGAGGCGTCATCAAT
This sequence comes from Griposia aprilina, assembly GCA_916610205.1. Taxonomy (NCBI): domain Eukaryota; kingdom Metazoa; phylum Arthropoda; class Insecta; order Lepidoptera; family Noctuidae; genus Griposia; species Griposia aprilina. The sequence goes on along the minus strand of OU744302.1, from coordinate 19,349,224 downwards.
AACAATAGGTATGCATAATTAGTTAATGAAACGTAATACGTCGTATCATAGCTTATCTCAATTAAAAGAGCAAAATGTAGGTCAAGACGCAGTGATTTTTGTGGTTTGTTCTACTTCCCGAAATCGAACCAGAACGAAGCCGGTCTAGGACACTAGCGTGATAAATTGATGTGTTTTATGATGACAAAACTGACCACAAGATATCGTACAAAATTGGATCACGCAGCGTTATGGAGAAAGGCTGCTTTGTCCAACGGGATAGAGTTGAAACGAAAAATAAAGCTGTAGAAAAAATCAGGAAACTTAACTGAAAACTTTTTCATTATTTCGTGAACCGAGTAATTTTTTGAAGTATGTCTTCCGGTCCTAGTGTCCGCTCCAGGTATTCATTATATTTCGTAGTTTTATAAAAAATACTTTGATTTCACATAAAATATTTTTCCATCTAAAATTTCTGCTGAAATGTGGGTGTGATATAGGTGCATCTCTGCCTAACCCTGCGGGGAAGTTATTGGGGCGTGATATTGTGTTATGTTATGTTATATTGTCATGTAACCGTAAGCATTTTTACACGTGTAGTTGCCAGCCGTGGTTCTGCGTTCACACTATAGTTTGGGTTTAGAACGTAATCGATTCCATGCACTCGCGTAATCCGTAATACTCGTGTGTCCATGAAATTACCCATGCCTTGCCTGCACTGCGGTTATGCTCATGTAACAGACTTTTTTATAATTTGCTTACCTACTTTTAAAACATCACTCGGTCGAAAATACGCAGAATGGAGAAGAACGACCTCATTGACTGCCACATCTGGACAATAGGCAGATCTGAAGTAACTTAGGTCTACATTGTAATTTCTGAACCAAGGTTTCACGCCACTTCTGGATAAAGGCATGCCTTTTCAGAAAAAAAAACTGATATCTCAACGAGTAATAGGTATTTTATAAGAAGCCATACGTGGAATGATATCGTATCACCTATCGTAGGAGATCAGGTTCTTTTTACGTGACATGGATTGATGAGACGGTTCGTCTGACTACGATAAGCCACTGTCATGTGGATGACATTATTTTTACTCTTTTATCTAAAATGCACAACAAATAGATTATGCGAATGGATTATGGATTATTAAGTTAAAAGCGTCGTTGTACCTATTCAGTATCATGAAATATTTTTGTGAATTATCTTTGAAGCATCGATCGTAACATGTCATCATGAAACAGACGCCAAATATTGATTATTTCAATCAATGTCAGCATTAACAATATCGAAACATGTACATGCATCTTGTCTTAGCATAGTTCAGAATTGTTTATTTGTATTTGCACATAAAGCTGTTCAAACTTAACTACCTAGGCACTTATAACAATGCTAATCCCTCGTATGTGCTATTACAGAGCGTGAAAAACCATCATCAGTGTTGTTAGAGAAGCAGCGTGAGGCGCTCGTCAAGAGCGTCGAGGTCGCTACGGATCGAGGTCGGGATGAAGGCCTGTATGAGCGGGGAGCGGAGGCCGAGCCGGCCGGGCCCGGCGTGGGCCGCTGGGGCGCCGAGTGGCCGAGTTGACTCAGCTCGGACACGGAGCCCTCGCCCGACGCCGGCGGGCCGGCGGGCGGGCCGGGGCACCGGACGGACGACGTGACCCGGCCGGCCCGGGACCTGACCAGACCGCCGCTGCCGCGCGCGCGCTGGGGCCCGGCGCGGCGCCCGCTCGTTCTCTCACTCGCGCGCCACGAGGAGCTCGCAACGCGCGCAGAGGCCGCGCTGCGCCGCCTGCTGCTCACCGACAACTACGACTCCGTCAGCAACTTCATCTCGCTGTTCGAGGCGTGGGAGCGCGCCGGCGATCCGCTCGCCCAAGTGTACGAGCGGTACGCGCCGCCCATCCGTGCACGCAAACACACGTGTGTGGGCTTGGGCCTGGAGCTGGTGCGGCGCTGGCGCAGCCTGGAGCGGGACTTCAGCGGCATCAACCGCGCCACGGCGCTGCTGTCGTGCGAGGAGGCGGTGGTGGACGTGAGCGAGTACGTGACGTGTGGTGACGGGCCAGCCGCTGTGCTGGCCGCGGAGAAGGAGCACGTCATGGTGGGCATCCAGATCCGCGTGGACGGCCGGCCCGGCGTCATGCTGGCCGACCCTGGCTACCACGTGCCCAGAATCGTCACTGTCATGCAGGACCGGAATTATCCGCACACCGGTGAGTACCAACACCTGAAAACCTCGTGTCTTTCTAGAAATCAAGAATCCAAAAACTCAAGTAGCAAGCCGAAAATATCTTCTACCAAATCTTCAATCCGTTTTAACTCCTGGTCATTGTGCAGGGTGGTTCGTGCAGTCCGACGAGGTGCACTGCCGCAAGGAGTACAGCTACTCGTTCAACGTGCTGAACGCGGGCTACATCGAGTGGCACGAGCGCGAGACCCGCGGGGAGGCCGTCAAGTGTCAGACGTCACTGGTGTTCACCGCGCGGCCCTACCTCGACGGAGTCAACGTTACCGAAAGGAGAAACCTCGTCTACAACTTTAGGTGACGATCATTTTCAAATTCGTTTCTCTAGCCTGCACCATGTAACAGGGAACAAGGGCAGGAAAATGATGATTATCTAGCCTGCGGTCTTCCCTGTCTTAGATATATTTAGGTTATCTACTTGTAATCTTTACATTTTCTTTTATAATGGAGGGTAACCTATTTTTTGTCCTCGTTATAACTTTAATACCTTATAGTTGTCTTAACTTATATATGTATATTGGATGGTTTAGATACTGATTCCTGAACTGTACACGCTTGTTTAAGTACAAGCATCGTTCCGCAGACCTCATTTCATTAAAATAGACCAGACGTTGATCATTAATCAGAAAAGATCGAAAGCTGGGTAATTGTTTGTTATCAATTGCATCAATCATAATCATTGACTTGTCTGTCGCTCCAATATTTTAACGACTCCTAGGTATAGACTCTTCTTGTGGTTATTGATAAAATCAAAATTCCAACACCTACGAACTGATTAATAATAATAATTTATTAATTGCCATAAACAATTTTCATTTTAAGATTAAGATTAAGGGAGCCTTACTTTTTAGTACAACTCAGTCCGTTTTGTTCATCTTCAGGAAACAATTCAGCAGACCAATTATTAGGTATACTTATAACCACCGTAAAATACTAAGAATCAAGGTCAACATCAACATAAAAAAAAATACTTACCTCTAGCGGTATCAACATCGCCACATGCGAGCTACACGTCATACTGACGTCACGCAAATCCTGCAGCGCGCTAGTAGAGTTTACCGCGCGACTAGCGGTAAACTCTGCTTGCGCGATGCAGGATTTGCGGGACGTCAGGACATCAACCGTCGGGCAGTTGCCCACCAGACACAACACCCGTCTGGTCAGAGGATCCTCCTTTTTCCATAGAGTATGAGTGAGCTTTTCACTCTGTTCCTCATTCCTCTATACCTCTATGCCAGTTTTGGGGCCTATCGGTTAAATGTGCCTTTGCATACCATACCGGAAACATTAAGTGATAGCTTTAGAACTTCCTAATATTAGCCGATCTACTAAGTAAAGTTCTCACCGTGAAAGCATAATTATGTGAAGTAAACTTGAAGTGACCTGTCATTCCACCTACATTGGGATTGACACTATTGACAGCTCGCTTCAAACTCACTTCACCTATGCTTTTCATCTACCATCTACCATCTACTTTTCAATATTTGTAAATGTGTGAGCACCATGTATCTATCACATAATTATTTTCCTGTTATTGCTTTATATTTAATTATTTTGACATATTAAGTATGGTCTAATAGGTAATTTTATTCTAGGTGCATCGTCTTCACGTATATTTTTGTAATTAATGTAGGTAAACATAATATTGTAAAACATTTTAAAAGAGTAACGGTGGAGTTTCTTGCCCATTCTTCTCTTTAAGAAACTATCTTTTGGAAGGGGCAACTAGAATCAATTCCTTTTGTTTTGTAAATTTTGACGTTCAAAAGTGCGTTTTATGTGCCTATTTGAAATAAATGATTTGACTTTGACTTTAACCTAAGTTTTCACGGTGAGATTTTACAGAACAGATCGGCTGGTGTAGGACTTCCAACGTTCCAAGTTCCATCCGATTTTATGTTCTCCACAGACAAAAGAACGTCCAGTGGATTCTTTACTGGGTATGCGCCAAAGTAACCCACGAAATTCAAATTTACTTACGTTTTTTTGCAATTTGCAGGTCAGTATCAGGTTGTATGTTGATCTAAATATAAATGTGACTCGCGGCCGTATCAAATATTTATTTGTAGAATTATAATCATAAAAATCATCAATACATCTCTATAAGTTCATATTACCCTATTGAATGAGTTTTTCATGAAATCAAGACATTTGAGGCCATTTCTAACATAAGGAGTTGTATTGCTTATTGTAATGATTATAATTCTGTAAAGCCATATTTGTTACGGTTGCGAATTATATTTTGATCAACATACAACCTGACAGTGACCTGCAAATTGAAAAAACGTAAGTATTCTTGAATTTCGCGGGCTACCTAAGCGCGTCCCCCTTAAATGACTATCACCGACTGACTCTTTCATAACGACAATATTTTATGACAGAGTTTCCCTTCCTTGTTCCAGGAGTCTCCTGTCTCGCGATCAGAAAGGCCACCTGATTGCCGGCCTATACTTCCCGGTAGGGGCCACCATCAAAGACGCACAGTTCACGCTCTTCCTGAACAACGGACCAGATAAGCGGAAGACTAAGTACAAGTTCAGCACCTTCGCTGAACCTCATAACGTAAGTATCACACTAGAACATTACTAAGCAGGCTGAAGTTTGGCTGAAAAAGAAGAACGGAAGAAGTAGCATGTAGTTCAGCAATCGGCTTCTAGTCATCAAGACCTCTTCCTCTTTTTGCTCGTTAGGTTTAGCAAGGGACTACTACTCGTACAAGCGATAGTGGAGTTGATAAATTATGCTAAAATAAAAATTCTGAACTGTAATAAGATGTAATCAAGATAAGGCCCTTTCAGGATTTCCAGTTTGGCAGACTGGAAGTTTTCATCTCGTGATTATCACACGCTCAAAACCCGTACAACATCGGGCTCAAAGGTCAATACACTAATGTTATAATCTGCTCAAACAATAATCTGTAATCGAATCTTAAACAAAGCCGCTGTGATCGGCTGTGAAGGTTACATAGCTACTCTAAATAATGGCTTTCCGGTCGCCAGCGGCCACTTGAGCTACCTACCCAGTTCACAGACGTGTGAAAACGTAGAACTCATAGAACATTGCAGAGTTCATGTAAAAATAGCTAATGATTTAAAATTAACCTTCGATTACATTGTAGGACGTATAAATGTTTTGAGAGAACTCACGTGTGCCGATCGCATGAAAAATATTGAGAAATTATTGACGAGAAGTAAAAACTAACTGCATGGCGCTGCTAAAATGTTATGTATGTAGGTAAAAACTACATTTTGGGTGTTCCTAACCTCCAGGGCAGAAGTTAGACCATCCCATATTTAAAACTTGTTTATTTCCGGGTAACTGTGTTGAAAGGCTCCTCGAACACCTCCAGGTACCGTCCCCATAAAATGATGGGATGTACCTAGTGTGATTTGAAGGGGCAACCAAATGCCAAGAACAATTTCGTTTGCTTCTAAACATTTCCTCTAGGAACACAAAGGTAGTGTGAAGATGTCCTTCCCTCTAATGTCGAAGTGATTGGGTAATAATGTTCCTTATTCTGGTTTATTCATCCTTTCTAAATAAGCAACATATTCAGATATGCATTAAAATCGATGGTGTTGCCTTCTGCTTGAATAATTGATGTTTACGAATCTGTGACTGTTAGCAACTGTGGCTGTTCGGGCTACGAGTCTATAATCAAAGCCTATTAGACAGAACTTACGTACCGACTGAAGCCTTTCATTTATAGTATTTGTCTGGAATGTCAAATGCAGCCTACTTTATTAGCATATTCAAGCAGTTGATTACTGGTTGTCTTTGGTAATCACAGTGAATAATTTTAAATGGCCTCGAATTAATGTTGTGTTTAAACCAGAACAACTTGTACAGCCAGCATAAAGGCTCGTCCACACTGTCGCGTCGCGCCTGTTTGCGGGAGCCTTAATAAATAAATAATCGCGAGTACCTAACGCCCAACTGCATGAAAGTTTCTGTTTTAAACTTGCTGGGCAAGTAGCATGGACCTTGAAAATAACATCGCTTTTTATCTTTGTCCACAGATTCCAGAAGCTATATCAGAAGAAATCCAGCTCTGCAACGCCAAGATGAACTACAAGCAAGGCGAGCTGCTGTCCATCATCTGCAAGCTTGGCCAAGTGATGGCCAACCAGGCCTTCATCGACCAAATGCTGGAGATCAACGAGGACATATGCCGAATGTGTCTCTGACGGCAAGATGGCGTCCACAACAAAAAGGCGGACGCCAGTAACATAGGCAGTAAAGCCGCTGAATCCTTAAAAAAATCTTAATTTTATTTTAAGAATTTGTACTTAATTCTAATTTTGTATATTATTCGTTTTTGAATATTATCTTTTTTTGGGGTCAATGTTTTTTTACTTTGTCGTAGATGCTAAGATTACGTTAAAATTAATAATGTTTAATTTGGAATTGGGTTATTTTTTTTATTTTATTAATTTAACCCTAGAATACTAATATAATTTTATCACCAGTTATTACTAAGTAATTATCGCCTGGGAAGCGATTTAATAAATAAATTGAAATTTTGTTTTAAAACTTTTACATATGTTAAAAAAAAAACGACGAATTAACAGTCAAGCATTCTACCTTTCATAAATTCAATTTTTTTTTTCAGACAATTTCATATTAATCCAAAAATTAACCTTAAATATAGTATTCTATATATACTTATATATCTTCTGACACAGCCAGACACAGCCTTACGATAATCTTTTATATAAAAAATACTATAAATCTGAGAGAGCTGATTTTTATATAAGCTATAATATAATGTATCCGCTATCGAATACATAGCAAATACCTTTACTAGCTCAAAACAAAATTCTACAATGTTCAGTCAAAAATGTACCCTCGAATACTAATGATCGCCTCCCAGGCGATCGCATAGTCAATATCTCGGTATCGGTGTAACCTAGCTAGCCGAAGGATCAGATCACCCTCTTACGTGTTGAGGGTTACCCGAAGTTTGCACGCACATAACCCAATGCGTCCCCACAATTTTAAAAATATCCGACTACAGTCGCCTCTAGGCGATGATTAGTACCTACTCTAGGGTTAATTGCTTAATTTGCTTAATAAATTGTTATTATTTTACATGAATTGTTTCATTTTGCGAACTCTATCATCCAATCCGCCTCTTCCCATTGATGATGGCTATCAGCCCTTATGAATTGTGGTTGAATACTATTATTTTACACAAACTTTTGACCGCGGGTCGCCCGGTTAGAGGTTGGAAATTATCCCACAAGAACATACTTCCTATAATCCTTTGTTTTGAGTAAATCAATATTATATGGTTCAATAATTTATTCAGAATTAAAATAATATTTACGTAAATAACAACTTAAAATAACAAAATTATATCCTAACTTATCTTCATTTCCAGTTTTACAAGTTTAAATTTACCACTTGCTATAACATGAAAACACATCTACAATGCCTTTGTTCTGGGACTACGTTCAATAGGAGAAGGAATAGAAGCAAATCTCGTGGAGAAACTAAGGCTTGCTGATAGTGATACAAAGTCTCTATATTTTAATCTCTTAGATAACGCAAACCATACAATGCTAACGGATCAAGAGGCATTAAGTGTTTTCATTGATTGAGATTTAACTAAAGCACAATAAGGAATAATAATATTTAAGGACTTTAACTAACGAGCGAAACTCTTTTAAATTTCCACCATATTATAAAATAGAAGAAGCCAAACAGAGATGTTATCCACCATCTTCAGCAATAGAAATTACAAATACACATGCAAAAATACTGAATCTTCAAGATTTATTGGACCACATTGCAGCTAGGATTTTGGCTCTAAATTCGGTGTATAAGACTGGATTGAGTCATTTAATTTTATTCAGTAAATGGGGATGTGATGGATCATCTGGTCAGAGTCAGTACAAACAAAACTTCCAGAGGAGTCTGAACTGATTTCTGATTTAGGTATGCTATAAATTAATATACATAATTTTTTTCGTATTAGTTTTACTAAGAAATTTCGTAACTTTAAATGATTTATGTGATAAATATTTGTAATCATAATTTTAATTACTTATTTAAATACTAAAGAGCTATATTACTTTTTTTTATAATAAACTAATGTAATTATACATTTTTACTCACAATATAAATAGTGGTCCCTATGGAAATAAATAAATACCATTTGAAAAAAAAACCTTTTTTTTTTTATATTTTGCTTTAGTAAAATGATAGCATCTGAACTTTATCTAAAGCCTTATTGAATATCTATGCATGTGCAAAAATTCAAGCGTCTTTCTTGAAAAATAAAGAAGTTATCGATTTTTTATTTGAAACAAACCTCGAATTTCCATAGTGCGGCGGTAGAGCGTGAGTGCCTGTCCCGCCATTCCGCCACCAGGACCTCGCGGGGCTGCGACCGCTGCTGCGCCCTATGTCACTTCATAGGTAGCTCGCCCCGCGCCCGCGCTTCCTCGCGCCACCGGTACAGTGACGGGAGCACCTTCACCTCCAGGTCCCAGGGCGGGGATCCGGCTAGTGTACAAGCCACCTCGTAGGAGATCCTCCTTTATGACTCCTACGGCCATCGCTCTCTGCGGCTTTACAAAACAGCAATGCTGTCGGCCGTCAGGCCAGCCGCTCAGATCGGGGCCCCGTAAAGGGCCATCTATCCCACGATCCCCACGTAAAACCGCCTGCAAGTGGCGCTCGGACCCCCAGATTGGGAAGCACCGTTGACAGCGCCCCAGCTTCGCCCAACAACTTATGCGCCAGCTGCCGGAAGTGGAGGCCGAAATCCCACCGGCTGTCGAGCACCAACCCCAGGTACTTCATGGTGGGCTCGACAGCGATTCAAACCGCCCCCACCACAATGTGGGATCCGGACAGTGGCGCCCGCTGGGGAGCATGAAACACCATGGCTTCCGACTTGTTGAGGGCGACCTCCAGGCCGAGGCGCCGTATGCGGCTCCCCATCTGTGAGTCCGCAGCCGTCGCCAGCTACGCTGCCTCCCTGTACGAAATCCCCTGGGCCATGACCAGTGTGTCGTCCGCGTACCACTTCAGATCGCCGCCCGGTTGGAGTTCGGCCCCCAACACCCAGTCGTACCCGATGTTCCACAGGAGCGGGCCCAGGACCGAGCCCTGTGGAACACCGCACAATATATGGCGCTGGTTTACGCCATCGCGTCCCATGTAGGTGACACACCTCTCCGCCAAATAAGTCCCAACGATGCGGTGAAGGTAGAGAGGCACCCGATGATACCGCAGTGCCTCCCGAATACACCTCTCGGGCAGGGTGTTGAAGGCGTTGGAGATGTCCAAGGACACCGCCACCACCACCCCACCCCGGGACACCGTTTTCTACGCCAGGATTCTCACCCGCGATATAGCGTGGATGGTGGAGCGCCCATGCCGAAAACCAAACTGGCTCTCGTCCAGGTCCGGCCCTTTTCTGGACAAGTGGCCGACAAGGCGGGCTGCGAGTATCCGCTCCAGCAGCTTACCCACCTCGTCTAGCAGCAAAACTGTTATAACCTCATCTAACCCAAATGATTCACCAACAATAAAGGGGATTTGGCGTTAATGGTCACTGCTCTAACTTTTTATTTTTTGATCCGGTTTGGAAAATTCTCATGGATGTCCTCCGCCCTGGGGGGGACGGAGGGGTCTGTCAGACTCTTACTGACTAAAAACCTCCCTAGTGTTCGCGTGTCGCGGAAACGTACGATTCTTCCGCGACCCCCGACTGGTGCCGGCCCGCCTCGATGGGCCCCGTCTGATCGAGCGGGGGGAGTCAGGTGTTTGACTCCCCCCGCGACGCCTAAGAGGGGCGCGCGTGGAACACTACGCGCCGCCACCTCGGGTCCTAATGTATGGGAGGCGACGGACGTCCCCAAGCCCGTCGCCTCTGGCTCCGGCGCGACCAGCCTCGCGCCAGCCAGCCAGCCAGCTTCGCGGGGCTCCTACTTCTGGGTGGTTTAAAAAAAAATAACCACGAAGGAACCACGAAAGATGGCGGGGTCTTCCAGGGATTAGGGACCCAACTTTTCTAATCGTATAAATAATAACGCTATTATGAGCATTCTCATCTCAGAAATGACTTGGATAATGACTATCATGGTACGCAGGGTTGGTTCCGATCACATGCCATTTCACCACTAAATCGATTGCCGCATTCAATCAATACTAGGTACACTATAGATATACCTACCATACCTACCTATTCAGGCCCCTCTTTCCCATGGGCACTCTGGGCTAGCCCCGGATCTAGGAGTTTTTTGAGGCGGGGCAAAACGTGCAGTCTGCCGCCCCCCGCCCAGCCAATCCGTTAACCTTTTACATGAAGACTTATTTATTTAAATATACATGGAAAACGAATAATTATTTTACTTAGGATAGGACAGGATATTAGAAATAAACCGTGAGATTATAGCATGCATTATAGCTTGTGCCCGCGAATTCGTCCGCGTGAAATTTCGGCCCCCGACCCACCGCGTCGGTGTGCATCACTCGCCCACGATATTACTGACCAGTAGCAGTATTGTCGACAACGGCAAAAGTATTGGAAACTGCTATTCACAAGAGTATATACCTTCAGGTCGGCGCACAGCTATCAGCATACAAACACTTAGCATGGGTTTCGACCGGGAAGAAGTACCACCAGTAATCTTCTTTGTCATATGGCTCATCTGGTGCCGGCAGTGGATAGTGGGGGACAAACCGATGTAGCTTACTTTGACTTCAAAAAAGCATTCGACGTAGTCGAAAATTACCTGTTGCTTAAAAAGTTAGCAAGTGTTGGTTTTACCCCACACTCTCTTGGATATGCAGCAATATGTGGAATATGCGGGACACGTGTCAGATCCATATTTCACGAGGTCCTTGGCCCATTGGGCTTCCTGCTGATGGTAAACGGCTTGCCAGAAGTAGTCCAACACGCTAATTGTTTAATGTTTGCTGCTGACCTCAAATTGTCCCTTGCGGTAAAAAGCGATGATGATTGTGTCAGGCTACAGTGGGGCATTGTAAGGTAGTGAGCTGGAGCAAAGAAAATCTCTTGCAGTTCAATAGCTCGAAGAGTGGGTAAAAAATAAAAATAAAAAAACCTTTTTATATAAAAGTGTAGATGTGAGTCCAAATAAAAGTGGAGCATGTGCTTTAAAAAACTTTTTTACAAAAAAACAACAGTCTTCCAAAAAAAACACTGAAAAAGGTGAAAAATTACTTTAATTTCGGAAGTCGGTGTCTTTGGTTACGTATCTTCGTTTTTGGCCACCGACTTCCGAAATTAAAGTTATTTTTCACGTTTTTTTGGAAGTCGTTTGTTTATTTTTTACCACAACTAAAAAGGGAAACAAAAAAAAGTTTTTGTTTCACTTTTTAGTTGTGGTAGGTACCTACCCCACACAAATTTCGTATACCACTATTTGATATGTAAATAACAGTGACAGGAAATTATTAAAACATCATCAATATAAACTAAGTGGAAAAAATATGCATTATTAAGGAAAAATCAAAAACTACTAGTCAGAACTTGACCAAATTTAAATGGGACCACATGTGAAGCACCAGCTAACAAATAAAAAAATAATCATCCAAATCGGTTCACCCAAAAAAAATTCTGAGCTAACACACATAAAAAATAATAAAAAATACGGTGGAATTGAGAACCTCCTGTTTTTTTGAAGTCGGTTAAAAAACGGAGAGTGCCTGGCAGAATTCACTGCTCCGCCCGCAACCCGCTCACATCGTTTGACGACCTATGCCTACGCTAATTCACACAGTGATTTCCTCATTGCGCCACCCGCACTCGCGCCTCGTCTACAGATTTATTATGTATACAGAATATTTTTTTAAACAGTGCGACCATGAATTCAGCATGTGATTCCAGACCCCCTTGCGTAGAAATTTTTCGTCCGTTATAAAAACAAAAACAGTATTTCCATACACATTTTGACCGCTTATGTATTACACTTTTCTATGAAACAGCAATTCTTTTTTTTTTTTGCTTACCGACTTGAAATTTCCGCGCTAGAGGGTCTACAATCATGTGCATAATTCATGGTTACAGTTTGCGCACTGGTTCATAATTTATCCTGTACATAATATATAGATATAAAAGACAGATATAAGACTTCCGCGATAAAAATTATCATGGTCTACCTATGTGCCGAACATCGAAATCCGTACCGCCGTTAATTAAGGCGTAAAAAGGTAACAGGGTTATTTTTGTGTTCATAATAATTTAGTTATAATGAGTGAAGCCTTCCTATCTTCCTCAGCCCAATGACCGGGCAATCTGGGCAACACCGATAATCTTACGTTAGACCACTTAAGGCGGAACCTTCAGGGTCATTAGAATCAGCAATCCATCTCTATAAGTTCATATTACCCTATTGAATGACTATTTCATAAAATCATGACATTTGAGGCCAATTCTAACTTAAGGAGTTGTATTGCTGATTCTTATGATTATAATTCCGTAAAGCCATATTTGTTACGGTCGCGAATCATATTTAGATCACCATACAACCTGATACTGACCTGCAAATTGCAAACAACGTAAGAAAATTTGAATTTCGCGGGCTACCTTGGCGCACCCCCCTTAAGACTAGCAAAGGTATCGTAATTCGTAAGGCATCAGCACCTCAATTGCATAACACTTTCAATCATAATCCGATAGTTTTGAAGGATATTTCTAATCCATTGCTTCATAGGTTTAATAAATTCGTCTGCTCAGCAACGTAAATAACGCAATGAACGTGCCTGAACTGTCAAACTAAAAGCAATTACCCCGCAAGACCCAAACACCTTTGATATAAGGTTATTTGCATTTCTAATATTGACTCCCTGTCTTAATATTGGAAATGCAAATAACCTTTACGCAGACCGCGGACTCAGCAAGGTTAATTCAACATCGCAGATTATTTAGCAGTCCTTCCTAGAAGATAGAATGAAATGAAACTCTTACATAAGAGAATTCACTACTTTATTATCTCACACAAGTGATAAATTGGTTCTTTACAACTAACATCAATAATATGTCTAAAAATAGTTTATTAAGTCTAAAACGAACTCAAAACCAGGAGAAAAATAAAACAAAAGGAATAAATAAAATAATTACTTTATTTGAAGGAATGAGCGATTTGATAGCGTCCAGCACCGTCCAAATTTTGTGCAGAGCAGTATTATGATAGAAAAACAAAAAATAATTGGGAACCACAGGTAAAAATACAGCCATGAGCCATCAAGACCTTACACATTTGACACATGGCAATCTTCTTTAAACTGAGTGTCTATGGAATACACTTCGTTCTTTCTGTTAGCTGCAAACGAGAATATTATCAACATGTCTTAATGGCTGATGGACATTAGTCTAAAGAAGTATCTTATAATAATATTTTGTGAACTAATGCCTGTCAACAGAAATCAATATTTGACCTGTTATACCAGACTTCTATGATCTATGGAAACTGTTGAGTTTGTATTTAAATAACTTAAATGTTATATTGAAATCGACCAATAAATAAACAGACAATTAAGCATATCGTCCTATTACTGCAAATACCTATTAAGTGAATTTATGACGAAAATGTTTTGTTTAGACCTTTAGAATTAATTTTTCAAGTTATACAAACTGATAAAACCCATTTTTTGATACGACCCTTCGTTACGAAAATAGCTCACAGTTTAAGGTAACATAATTGATGATTTGGTAGCACATCCAAAATTTCAAATGGCATTATCTCAAAACGCGATCTTTGCACTTATTCGGTATTTGCAGTAATAGGACGATATATTTATCGGTTGATTTCTATAACTAATTAACACGTGAACAATTTTCCCGAAAAAAAACTTAAAAGTACAATTCTTACGAATACTAGTGAGTTTATAATTAAACATTTTCTTATTTACGATACCAGAATTTAAAATTATGTGTATTCTTAAAAAAAACAACTAGCATAGCAAATTGTCACAAAGGCTTGAAAATCGACAGAATTTATAACAAAAGTTCGGTGACATGAGAAAATCGGATATACGAAGATTATTCTACTTATTATATAAATCTTGTGTGAGCAGTGGCGTCGCTAGAAAACATTGTATTCATGATCAACTGTGATGGTTTCTGATGACTGATGTCAAAAACTTTGGGGCAATATAGTCAGATGCCTAGTAACACCACTGAGTGGAACACAGGGGAGTTTTATCTTCTTTTTTAGACTATTTCTAATACATAGAACGATTGTCAGGTGGGCGGGTACAGCGTATGGAATGTTGGACAAAGCACACAGAACCACGACCCTTTCAGGTGTTATTATTAAACTATTTTGCTACTAATAGGTAATCAACGTCAAACAAATTAAGCTAAATATCATAATCTATGAGCTGTCAAGTACCCACAAAGTCAAGTAATTCATTTAGAAAACAAAATTCATGTCCGCCATCTTTTATTTGGGCGCCATTTTAAGAATTTTCCGCCATTTCATCGTGGCTAACATGTGCAGAGTCCAATCAAAAGAGGTTTAACACCGAGTGGCGTGGGCATCATCAACATGAAATATTATGTCCTACACTTTAATACATTTCACTAATGTCTACGTCCCAAATCATTAGACGATAATAAAGTTCAATACAAGGCGACGTATCACGAGTCGTTTTTTAACGGCAGCGGCTTGCCAACAAATAAAATGAACGGAGAAGAGATCAAAAGAATTCATTTAACTTCGGCATCTTTAGGCTAATATCTTTTAGTACGAGAATCTTTTAGATTCGGCAAGACACCTTCGAGACCTCAAAAACACCGCATTAATAAGTTTTCAAAATATTTTGGCAATAAATACGCGGAAATGCCTGTTCAATTTTATTTGTTCGCTAGTTAAAGGTTACACATTATAAATGACAAATAAACCGACGCAAAGATTTAAGTCAATATTAGGTTTATATTCCAAAAAATATTCTCAAAACAGTATAATCAAAGCACTTCAAATTAATAAAACAGATAGAGAGAATGAAAGAGAAAATTGATATGTTGAAAATAGTCCACATAACCCTTGCAACATTACTAGAGATTCTTTAAGCAATTCTCAAACTTATTTCATTCTAAATCAAACTAAAAAAAAGAGAAAACTCAATCATATTATATTAAGGCGAGTCCTCGGCTGTAGCCCGCCAAATTGTTTTTTTTTTTGTTTTTTTGCAAATTACAGCTCTGTTTTACGTCGTATATCGATCGAAATGCGATTAGCGACTGTAGGAATGATAATAATCATCAATTTCATATCAATCGTCAAACTTTGGAAATTGATGTTTATTATTCGGCAAGTATATCATTTCTACAGTCGCGAATCGCATTTTGATTAACATACGATGTAAAACAAAGTTGCAATTTGCAAAAAACCAAAGAAAATTTGAATTTGGCGAGCTACAGCTGAGAATTCACCTTAAAGGCAAACACACCGTCTTGAACGGAAAATTGATTACAAAATACGACACCACATAGCTAGCGTCAAAAGGAACTGAACTTGTCATCCAACAAACATACAGTCAATTTGAAGAAACCAAGAAAACATCCGTAAACAGAAATTATTAGAATTCAAACAAAAAAATAAATAAAAATAAGTAGTCAATCAAAGAGAGAAATCAAAAAGATTTATTTATACTATGGTCCTGATACTGTTGGGCACCAAATTAAGTTAAATTATGGCTATCTCTTACTGGCAAATAAAATGAGAATAACAAATGTAATTTAAGAGCTGTCAAAATTAGGGTATTTAAGAATTCAAAGGTTTTTTTGGGAGGCTCCATCGTTTCGTGTTCGATGATTTTACCAACGTCACGATAAAGGGATGACCCTGGTTGGATCCCAATCTAAAAAACTTTTGATAGGTGTTAGTACAGTAGAAAATGCTGAAGTTTTAATATTATAAACTAAATTAACAGACCATTTTTCCGTATAATCTGGCTTAAAAAAATAACCCAAAGTATTAAGTTTAATGGATGAACGCCAGT
This sequence comes from Griposia aprilina, assembly GCA_916610205.1. Lineage (NCBI taxonomy): Eukaryota > Metazoa > Arthropoda > Insecta > Lepidoptera > Noctuidae > Griposia > Griposia aprilina. The sequence continues at coordinate 19,333,008 of OU744302.1, read as the reverse complement.
ATCAGTATCCAATGTCGAGAAAAATACAGTAAATAAGAAGTAGTGATGTGTAACCGTATCCCAGTCGCCGCTACCGCTATCTCTGGGTCAGTTTAGTTGTCGGCGGGCGAGTGTCGGTGCGGGGCGTATGGCGCGTGCGCTGTGTGCGGCGCGTGCGCCGGGTGAGGCGCGTGCGCTGCGTGAGGCGCGTGCGCTGGGTGAGGCGCGTGCGCTGCGTGTGGCGCGTGCGCTGGCTGTGGCGCGTGCGACGCGTGTGATGCGAGTGGCGCCTGCGGCACGTGCGCCTTGTGCTGCTTGTGCCTGTGATGGCGCTGCGGGTGCGAGCTGCCGTATACCTCGCGCACCGACGGGCTGCAAACATACGATAAATGTCGCTTAGGAGTATGGGATAAGATACAAGTGCTACAAGGATCTTTTGGCGCTTGAATGACATTAACAAGGTGTTGTTGGTAAACATTTATGACTTTTTTTCGCCGAATTATCTTGAAAAAGCAAGATGGCGACGTTAGTTCCAATTTTAGCCACGCGCCGTAAGATCATTGTACAACTGTACAGTCAATTCGACACTTGTCACTTGAATCAGTTGCTTGTGACTTGTGGAGAGCATTCTTTGTACCCTGTCCATTTTAGAACGTTTTGCATGGTAACCATTTAGCCAGCGTTGATCGTAATTCAATTATAGATTTCCAGAAGGAATAAATTTATTAACCGACAAGCCGTGTGCCGAAGACGTGATTTTTCATCGACGAAAATTTCGCACTTCCATAAATCAAAATCTTCAAAACTTTCATACCCTATGTAACCCCAAAAGACGATGAATTTTCATGAATCCTTCCTTAGTGTTCATTTGCGTTATTTAAGGAACTCTTGTGCTAAATTGTATGCTTCTAAACCAAGCGATTTAAGGCTCCCGCAGACAGGCGCGACGCGACTCTTGTAGAACAATTTCCATTAAGTTTTCATAGAAATTGTTCTACTAGATTCGCGTCGCGCTGTCGCGTCGCGTCTGTTTGCGGAGGCCTTTAGGCTGTACGTTGCCTATCATTGTGTCAATGAATGAATGAATTTAAGATTATTATTAAGTAGATATGGATTGTGGTAAAAAAGCGTAACATATTACTTTTTAGATGTGTCAAGCAAGTTATTGTAAAAGAATCAGAGTACAAGTACTTTTCTCCGAGCAAAAATTTAATTTTTTTAATCATTGTTATAACAAGGAGTGTGATGTGTTTAAGGTTATTTATCGACGGCTGTAAAGAATATAATATGATTATCTCCAAAATCATGATTTTGCAGGACAGCGTCTTGAACGCAAAACTGTGATAATTAATAGAAGAACAAAGCCATCTTCTTCTATTTTACAAAATTTAGTTAATAGGGCATTACCAAGGAAATGGTTAAGGCGAATTACTGTAACTTTTTTTTCTTCTAATATATGGTAGATTTCTATAACCACTTCGTACAGAAAAGTAAACTAAATGAGTCAAAGTCAAAGTCAAATCATGTATTTCGAATAGGCACATAAAAGACATTATTGAACGTCAAAATTTACAAAAAAAATAGAATTGATTCTAGTTGCCCCTTCCAAAAGGTAGTTGCGTATAGAGAAGAATGGGCAAGAAACTCCACCGTTACTCTCCAAATGTTTTACAATATTATGTATACATTAATTATATGTGAAGACGATGCACCAAGAATAAAATGACTATACCACAATAGGTAAAAATAATTAAATATAACGCATGACAGGTAAATTTATTAGTCAACTGCCGGGACTTCCAAATTGCTTAAGCGTATATAATTTTAAATATTAAAACAGTAATTACTATTCTTTTGTATTTTACATTGTTGTATTTTATGATAAATAAATCTGCCTGCCTTTCCCAGCTATGTTGAGGTCGGCTTTCAGACTAACCAGATGCAGCTGAATACCAACCCAGCTACTGGGTAACAAGATACCCTTGGTAAGACTGGTTGTCAGACTTTTGGGCTTCTGACTACCTGTAACGACTGTCAAAGATCTATGAATAACAGCCGGGACCAACAGCTTAACGTGCTTTCCGAGACACGGAAGGGTCTCGATATGTAATGGATGGTCACCCATCCACGAACCGACCGCGGCAAGCGTAGCTTAACCTTCGATCGACCCGTGCGGCTGTTATCATTGAGCTACGAGCACTTGATTGATTTAATAAATAATGGTATTTAATAATTTTCCTTATTTAACTATTATTTGTAACGGCGACGTGACTTATTATTGTTATTGCACTAAAATTTTAAGTTAAGGCGGTACCCCGACCAAAACCTTGCCATAGTGCGTTATTCAGAGGCTATTAACTCATTCACTATGGGTAATAAACTACATCTAAAAGCACATTATTAATGTTTGATATCCTATCATCACATTGCACGTTCTTATTTGTTTTTATGTGTTATATATACATTTAAAATCTCCTTGTAAAAAAATGACTAAAATTATTGATTACGTGCATCTTTTGCTAAAGGTGACGTTATATTAAATCGAGGATTACACTAATGGATAGATAATTTAAAAATCTAAATAATTCACGTTTCATTTTATTTCAAAACATCGCTTGACTTTTTTAATTAAAATAATTTCAATTGTTTTGTGAATTCTATGATAAATGAGCGTGCGCAGGGAGTAAGACAGAGCGAGACTCAACGACGGGACAGAGAAGGATCGAACGCTCAGGGTCGTTTGGTCGGGGAAGCGCCTTAAAAAACCGACCTCAAAACGGCTATGTGACGGATATCTTGGTTTACAACACGCGAACCCGACGTATAAACTGACTAATGGTATAAATCCACTTCCTCACTTTGTGAAAAATAAGTCTTTGTATACGAGACTTAATATTAGTTAAAATTTAGAATTAAATAGAAAAAACATCCTACGATAAAACAAAGAATTCTGAGACGGATTATGTAAAAATAAAATTTTCGTGAAAAGTGCAATTCACTCTTTGTTCTTTGCTGCCGTCGATATTTCCATTGCGTATTATCTTAGCTTATCCCCACAGTGGTGTTGTTGTTGTTATAAAATGCAACCTTTACCGTGTTATTTATCCACCAAATAGACTGTGGTAGCCGACTCACTTCTTAACTTACAAGAAATCGTAAGTGACTTACAAGAATAATAGTAACTTAATTTCTTGCAAATATATGTTTTGGATGTTATTTATTTACAGTTTTGTTTCCATTTTAGTTTAAACTTTCTAGCAAATTCTTAGCTAATATTTACAAAAAATTACATCTAGACTCTAATGCTGAAAAAACCGTTCCAAAAATATTTCATGCACGTAGTCTTAGAGCAAATTTATACGCAAAAAGTTAAAAAAAAAGGTCTCCACGTCACAAATATTTACACACTTTGACTTCAAATTCATTCAGTATCTTAAAATAATACCATTAAACAGTACAAATATAATATCCAAACAAGAATTCAAGCAGGTTTCATGCAAGAATATCGATGGCTAATATTTAAAATATATCCACATGCTTAAAATTTGAAACCATAGAAAGATAGCAAATTATTTAAAAAAATTGTCCATAATAGCAAACTTATATATAGCAATAATAATAATAGCCACAAATATATATTTAATACATTTTTACGCGTTTAATAGTAGTAACGCCTCCTCCACAATCTGGAACTGATTGGAAAAATTTGGAATAAGTTTTTGGAAACCACCACTTAAACAAAGTAAGACAGTAATTCCCCAAAATTGTTATTGATATTTTGTTATTTATTTTGAAGCAGTTAAAAAAAACTGAACTTAAAATGTCATCTCTAAAGTGGATAGACTTTCATTTACTCTGCACAATTTTTACGTATGCAGCGGTTAGTAAGGATTTAAGATGTCTTAGAAACCATACGATTAGTACTCTCAATAATGGAGTATCGAGTCACTGGTTTATCGAGCGACTTAGAACTCTATGCCATTGAACATAGTCACTGTTTTCCCAAACACAAAAACCCAACTTATTCTAAACATTCCTGAAATTTTAAATAACAAGTTAGTGTTCCTCTGTAAATGTCAAAAAGTTGTTTGAATAATAGTTTACCTGGTCGGCACCGTGAGAGGGCTGGCGGCAGTTCTGATTGGTCGGCGGGAGGAAGGTCGCGATGAGCCGCTGTGACGGCGCCCAGACCCCTCACTACTTGTACTGCAATAGATACCATGCGTGCTAACTACCCAAAGAGGCGGGTACACTGATACCCATACTTTTTGAAGGCACCATTAATTTTAACTCATTGAGTTCGTGAGGGGGTTTTGGTTCTCATTTAAATTGAGATACCGTTGTTGTACTGATAGTTGAAAAACTTGAAGACATTACCACTGCTTGAGGGAAGAGTAATTTTATCATTTCTTTTTTTCTTGCTTGCTTGCTTAAAGAAAGTCTTGCAACAACACTGTCATTATATTAATATGATAATTTATTAACATTATGAAAGTTTGAATTGCGAAATACTGGAACTATCGTGTTAATGAATTTACAATCATAGGAAATTGTGCATTTTCGCAAATGACAGTGTAAAAAATATATTTTTCTCAAATCTACTTTTCTAAAACATGTCATAAAAACAGTTTTACTTTTTGTGTTGTGCATTTTTATGAATAGATATCGTGGCAATATTATTACGTGTCGTCAATATAACCGCCTCTTTACAAATAAAAATAATAATGAAAAATAAATACAAAATAAAGAAAATAAGCCAAAGTAAACCAAAGAAATAGGAACACATACATGCTGCTACTACATGGATATAGCTGTGAACTACATGTAATTATATAATGTGCTTATAATTAACACTACTGGAGGTTGGAGGTTCTTGCCCTCACGAACGAAGCAAATCCCCTGCCGGGTTCATGCTACGTATTTTCTATTTATTCATTTAGAATCTGTTGTTGTAACAAGTTAATTCGTATTGCCAAAAACAATTCTATTTACCCAGCTAGTTCAAATGCAACCTTCACCCTTTTTGATACTTTTTTCCATGTTACTTGAATAAATTACTTTTACTTAGGGTTTTTTTCATTCATGCTGTGATAGACTGCAAAGCCTGATTTACACGGTGCGATTTAATTGCCTGTGGCATACCATACGTTGAAGCAACAATAAAACTTGCACCGTCCAAACAGTGTTAAGACGATCTAAGTCATTTATTGCTTCAATTTTATTGTACGCACAGCAACATTGCAACATATCACAGGCAAGAAATTTACATCGTGTAAATGGGACTTTACATAATTTTTTCTTTTTCTTTTTTAAACCTCCTTTCATTTCTAACGCAAGATTTCTTTATGATCTACTGAAGTATGATACTCTACTACTGAGCAATCAACCCTATACCGTTACAATAAAGTTCTGTGTACTACTCACTTGGGCACAGTAATAGCTGGAACAGGCGGTGCGGGCAGGGCGAGACGCTGTGGCTCGCGTCGAGCGGCCTGGATGGCGGGGCGGCTGCGACCTCCGGTAGCGCTGGATGCCTTGTATTGGAACTCCCTGGAATTTTTGGCGAAACATGTGAGTAAGTGGATCTCAAATAGCAGGAAACGACTACGGAGCAGGCCCAGAAAGAAATGTCGGGATGAGCTGGCTGGACACCTTCTTAAATTATTGGCCCACAATCGCAGGAGACCGGAAAAAGCCGAAAGATTTTACTTTTCCTCTGACCTCAGCCCTTTTATTCCCACATAAATAATATATATTTTAATGTTAAGATTGTAAATTGTATTTAAGATTTGACAAAATAAAAGAATGCAAAAGAAAGTTTTCAAGTTTTGAACCAACTATCAGAATTCCAACTTCCGTAATTAGTTCAAAATATAGTCGTAATCTCGTCTGCAACAATCAATGTCAAAAACTTGTCAACAATTTAGAGAAATTAGATGTCTAATGGACAGACTGACACTTAACGTTCCTTAAAATCCGGGAATTACCCCTCTTGTATTTCTACCGCCATTCTTAATACTGAAACTTGCGAGATGAAATCTTTAAAAGCACGCTCCTGGCTGGCTCGAGGCACGCCTAGCGTTATTTATCAACACCTGTACCTTTCATCACCAATCAGAACCTAAGGCCTTAAGTAATAAATTACACAATCACCTGTCAAAGTCTTCGGCTTCCTCCTCCTCCAGGTTGATGTACTCCTGGCGTTCTTCGGCGTCACCTGTGTAGTAGTTCTGTTCGCGCTCGATCAGGTGAGCCCTTTCGCCGATGTGGTGGCCTGGGGAAAAGGTAATAAAAGTCAAATGAAATAACAAGAACAAACTGATTTTCTATACCCATACTTCATCATCTCCCAAAAATAAATCTTCAAATCTTTTTTGTTTTCGCTTTTATATTTTGTGGTTTTTTTACTCAAAGAGTACGAAAGGGTACAGGACCCTATTAGAAAGCCTCCGCTGTCCGTTCGTCCGTCCGTCTGTCTGTCAGCGGGCTGTATCTCATGAACCCTAATAGGTAGACGGTTGAAATTTTCACAAAGTGTGTATTTCTATTGCCGCTATAACAAAAAATAAAATAGAGTTCAAAATTAAAGTGGGTCTGGTCTCCATACAAGAAACGTGTTTTATTCGGCGTTTTTTGCCTTGTGGTACCGAACTCTTCGTGTGCGAGTCAGACTCGCACTTGGCCCCTTTTTAACCGACTTCCAAAAAGGAGGAGGTTATATGTTCGATTGTATGTATGTTGTTTTTTTATGTATGTTCTTAGATATCGATAGCCATCACGCCTACGGAGTTTAGCTCATTTAACTTGACCCAGTATTCCATTTTAATGACGCAAATCATCAAAGTAGACTAAAAAATCTTTACTAGGGTATTTGTAGTGTGAAAAAGCTCGTAGTGTTTTTCCAAAAAGTAACTATTTATTTTTAAAACGTCTGTAGGACTTTTTAGCGATATTAAGGGCCCGTTGTTTGGTCGGCAGTCAAACATACTAATAGTTAAAATGCGTTAGTTAAACTAACAATTTGTTAAAAATGACCTAAGTATGTTGTTTGACAAATGGTTAAGTTAACTATAGTACAAAAAATTACAATTTGCTATGAAAGTTAATCATACGTAGACAGAGTAGTTAAACTTTAACTATTGTCAAGTGACTAATCGTTAAATTGACTATTGGTCATTTTTAACTATGTATCAAACAACGGGCCCTTAGACGAAGGCATTAATTTCAATTTAATTTCAATGTGCTTGGAATCACAGGTAACGAAAGGCTCGAAAAGAAACCATTAATTTACTATAGAGGATAGGCTGTATTAGCGTTTATTTGGAAATATTAAATATGTTCAACTACCTAAATCGTTTCCTAACGTAATCACGTTTTTTGCTGCTAGCAACAAAATTCCTTCAAGGAAAAATATACAAAAAATATATTCACATTTCCATAAAAAAAAAAAAACGCAAATCAAAGGAACAAAAGGCAGCCCTACCAATGTCAGACTTTTTACCTGTTGCAACAAGTAAAAGTTTTCCCTTGTTTCAAAAACGTGTCGCTTTAGGTACCTTGATACATAAGCATCGCACGTGCTTGGGGTGACAAGCCTCGTGACTACAGGCCTCCATGATTGATATGATGTGTAGTTGTCACCTTGTCACTCAAGAACAAAATATATTTGGACCCTGTATTCCCCGTAACTACGGCGCTCAAACTTGGTCTTTGACCGAGGCTCAGAAGTCCAAACTCAAGGTTTGCCAAAGAGCGATGGAGCGTAGCAACTTAAAAATCAAACTCACCGACCAAATTCGCAACACCACAATTCGCTCCAAGGCGGGTATCGCCGATGTTGGCGATAAGTCTGCGAGGCTGAAGTGGGACTGGGCGGGTCAAACCCAAAACTCAACACTCAATATCTTTATTACTTTACCATAATGTGTACTTCGCCAATCCCGCAAAGTTTGAAGACTAAGGTCTTCAACCAGTGCGTCTTGCCCGTTTTGACATACGGTGACGAAACGTGGACACTGACAGTCGGGCTGGTCCACAAATTTAAGGTCGCTCAGCACGCTGTGGAACGGGCTATGATTGGGGTTTCTTTGAAGGATAAAATCGGAAACAAAGTTATCCGGAAAAGAACCGGAGTTACCGACATAGCTTGCAGAGTAAGCAAGCTGAAGTGGCAGTGGGCTGGTCACGTTTGTCGGAGGACCGATGGCCGACGGAGCAGACGAGTCCTGGAGTGGAGACCGCGTGTCGGCAAGCTTAGTGTGGGACGCCCCCAGCTAGATGGACCGACGACCTCAAAAAAGGTGGCTGGGACAGACTGGATGCGGAAAGCGGAGGACAGGGTGTTGTGGCGCACCGTGGGAGAGGCCTATGTCCAGCAGTGGACTGCGATAGGCTGAGTTGATGAATGTGTACTTAGGTGGTAACTATAGGTATAATTGAGATCATTATGGACCCTATAGGGCACAGCAATAGGGTAGGAGAGAGGAAGCCCTGTTTTAGGAGATCATTAAGTTGTTAAATAATCAAAGTCGGGAGATCGCGAATAACATACTAACATTTCGCTTACATAAGTATTAGTTTATCTGCAAATGTTCTTAAATATTTTAATAGTTTTTTTTTTTTTATAGACATGGGCCGGGATCGTCACACAGTGGGTGCCTGAAGTCGGGCTTCGTCACTAACGCAGGACTAAGAAACGCTGGCGTGACAATTTGGATTCGTTCCTAACCAATTGGACGGAGAAGGCACAACATAAAGAAAAATAATAAAAAAAAACCCGTAGCAAAGGTAAGCAGAAGAACTGAGTTGTTTACATAATAAGCCCATGTTCCCACTGCTGGGACACATGGCTCCTCTCTATGAGAGGAAGTTGGCCGTAATCCACCACGCGGGCCAAGTGCGGGTCGGTAGAAGTCACATGATTTCGAATGTTTCGATCTAGGACATGTCGGTTTCCTCACGATGTTTTCTTTCACCCTTGTGAGAGCAGCGTTGATGAAATAGTTTACACAAAGTAAATCGCCCGCCTGGGTTCGAACCTACGACCTACAACTCGAAAGTCGTGGACGTTTCCACTGGGCCACTACTGCTCTTTACACGTTTCGCCCGTTGCGTGTAATAGGGGTCGCACTTATTGCAATTAACGAGGCATAAATCTAGACTGCGGAATGCTAGAGAGAATTTCCTAATCGATAAAACTGATCGAAACCGGGTGTTCAAATTCCCACGCTCAATGCAGTCGGGTTTGCGCCCCTACTAGACCAATAGGTATACGGTCAGTTAGCAACGTGTAACTTTGCAACATAAAATAATAATACCAACCTAATACTGTCCACTGCAGGGCAGAGGCGCCTTCTCTTACAGAGAAGACATGAGTATCGATCACCATGCTTGCTCAAGACGGGTTGGCGATTTCAGACCTATATTAATAACCAGCTTCAGCCACCCCGACCCAGCGCATCGTATTGCCCGCCCGCGCTTTTACTTCGTTTTCTTTCTGACTATTTTTCTTTATGCTCGGCTTCTAAGAGTCGTAGCGTGATGTTAAATAACCTTGCTCAAGAATTGGGCTATCAAATGCAAAAATATTTGTTCAAATCTGACTGTTAGTTCCAGAGACTAGCGCGTTCAAACAAACAAACTCTTGAGCTTTATTATATTATTACTAGCTTTTGCCCGCGGCTTCGCCCGCATGGAGGTCGGAAATTATCCCACGGGAACGTACTACCGGGATAAAAAAGTATACTACATGTTAATATAGATTATAAACTATCTGTGTTCCAAATTCCATCCAAATCCGTTCAATAGTTGTTGCGTGAAAGAGTAAGTAACAAACATCCATCCATCCATCCATCCATCCATCCATCCATCCATCCATCCATCCATCCATCCATCCATCCTCAAAAGCTTTCACATTTATCTCCTTACTAATAAACGTTGTGTAGCGCCTGTATAGTTACACAACACTTTGTCTTCTTCTTACGAACGTCAAATTACTGAAGACTGAAAGAGAGAAAACGGTGTGTAACTACACAGACGCTATACAACGTTTATTAGTAAGGAGGTTATAATATTAGTAGGATAACCTAAGTCCCGGTTTCCTCGCGATGTTTTCGTTCACTGATGCAGTTCGATGTCAGTGATGTCCAAGATAAACTTAAAAAGTAAAAATGAATCGTAAAAACGTTGGTATTTGCCCGGACTTGGACCCACAACCTCGTGCATGAACCTTGCAGATTTGACACGTGCCTGAAGTGGCCAGCCTCGTGACAAGTAGCCTTAATAATTTATATCGTCACACGCAAATATATTTGGCGTGACAAAATAACAAGCCTGAATAATTCTAATGCCGACAAATCATCGTTTATGACGTAACAAGAAAAGTTCCAAGAGTATTATAATAATAAAAACTACAGAAACAGTTGACGGGTAGTCACTCAGATGTCACTTCTCTACATAATTACAAGAGCCATCTGTCTGTTCGGTCGTGTTTTATGTTGGAAGGGTTTAAATGTAGATCAAAATGTTAGTTAGGTCGTTAATAACTGAAAAACTATTTAAAACATTTTATTTTCTGAGTTTAAATAGTCGCGGGGAAAAGGTTGAATCACTAACTAATTATCCCTGTGATTAGGATGTAAGGGTGTATTCAAGATAATATGCTTAGAAAGTTAGGATATGAAATTAAAGGTATCCATGAAAATCCCGCATGGTTGGAATTTTATTGGAGTCTACAATCTAATAATCCTGGGTCCGAGCATGAAGCGCGAAATAACCTTCTACATACAATATTAGGATTCATGATTTTGTCCAAGATATCCATTAATAATATGAAGATACAATCAATACTCATTGTAAATGAATAAAACATTATGTGAGTCCGTAAAAAAAATCAGCTTGCGAAGTTTCGACATTGAACATAAGAAATCATACAAAAACAATGGAAACTTTTGAAACAAACCAGATTATTTGTATGAAAGTTTGCACTATTCAGAAGTAATATTTTGTGGTGTGAGATTTTACCGACAGCAAATGAGCAAACGTTGTATATGCTTAATGACAGCAGATATTCCGAAAATACTTGCAGGAAACCGCAAAGGTAAACTAATGTGACCTCTCTATTACTCTCCAATGGATTTTTCTGTAGTGCAAACCAATTAACCATGATTCAATCTCAAATCATTTTATAGGTGGATGCTGCAGCGATCGGGAGGCAGATATATGTGATATAGGTTTACAAGGGAATTGCGTTTGAGAATTTTACTATACGATCTCAACATAAATCACCGTTGTGTCCACCAATTTGAATATAGTTTATCCCCTTTCACTCCAAAAGTCCTTGATAACATTCAAGCTAGACACGCGAAATTCCCCAGACATAAACACAAAAAAATCCGCCCACACTTATTTTAATCGTGGTCATAATTATACACATACATAGATTAGTTTACCGAATAAACATTAGAAAAAAACGGATTGCGTCATCGTCGTCTAAAATAAGAGAGAAGAATGACTTCAGACGGACGTGTGGAGGTGCAACTGGAAGAATACAGATGGAAACCAGATAGGATCAGAAAATCCAGTGAATAAACAAAGATAAACAAAATGGTGGACCGATGACCTGATGAAGGTCGCGCGAATACGTTTGATGCGAGACGCAAAGGAGCAGTCGTTGTGGCGTTGCTTGGAGGAGATCTTTGTCTAGCAACAAACGTCTTTTTAGATCAAATGATGATGAAAGAAAATGGCGGAACTAGGCTAGATGCTGGAGACAATCTGTGTGTGATTGAGAGAGAGGCCTTCGTCTAGACTGTGGTAGATTAAAGACACGTTGGACTTCCTAGATTTCCCAAAAGACGACGTCACTTGCATGGCATAGTGCCAGTGAATTATAAAAGCAAGTAGACTACGATAGGAAGTTAAATGACAATGATATTAGAGACTCTTCTCTTTCGGAACTACTGAACAAAACACAATATTATCAAAGCTTTGAGCACTGCTCAGTGGTTCCAATCTTTTCTGCTTTACGTACTCTAGCTAGGTATAAGATTTCTATGACGCGTGTGAAGTGGGCCTTTTCCACATTATTATTGAGTGGTAGATGATCTCGTGTATAGGATTTCCGTACAATGAGAGGTTAGGTGAGCTAAGTTAGTATAGCTTGATATGTAGCCACTGTGTACGTTCGGCTTAAAGGTGAAAACATTTGGCGCGAGAAAGATACTTTGCGCGCCAGAATACAGTATATGGCATATTATCTTTGGTGCAATTATTGGTATTCCATTCAACATCGGCGGTAGAGCGGCAGAGCCATTAATATCAATAAACTGACCAAGGGCGCGACTGCGTAAATGTAATATTCATACCCTATGCATTTACAGTGAATGTGAATATCAATCGATACAAATGACCGAAGCCGGCCTGACAACATATTTATTTTGTTTTACCCTATGAGCTAAACAAATATGTTGTCATTATGATCAATATGAACAATTTTTTTAATGTTTGTATACACGAGCGAGGGCGAGGGCGTTCTTTAATCCATCATATTATCCGAGTTACGTATGGATATGATACTGTGATGGAGGAGAGGAGTACTTAAAATAAAACTGGCGGATTCTGTAAAACCATACAACACTCTGCCAATGAAGTAATGACGCAGTTTTTCATCATCTTAACTAGCGACCCGCCCCTGATTCACTCGGGTGCGATCTACTGATGTGGCGAAACATCGAGATTTCTATGTTATATCTAAGTTAAATAGTGTATCTTATGTTGAGCCGACTAGTTTAATTATCCTTTCAGTTAACAGCCTAGCCTATTTACTAAACAGCACCGCTCAAGTAGTGGCTTGAATGATGTTCAGCCGATGCGTCTAATACAACATTTGAGGCTCGCTGAGCTTATGTCATTCATAGAATAGGGTGACCACGTGGCGAAAAGACGAAAAAAGATTAAATATCTGACACTAGTATTTTTTTATGGTACTAATTTAAAGCCGCAATTGTTTATTGTAGTTTTGGTAAATTAAAAATTACAAAATGCATGATCAACATCCATTTTCCTGCTTAATATTTATTTAATTACCCATTCAAATATTTGCTATGATACGACTCATTTTTATTTAGCAATTTTTATTTTTATTTAAATAAATATTAAGCAGGAAAATGGTTTAACGGGCAGTTAACAAATCGGAATTAGTCGGTAAGAAATCTAACTTTGAAGTCGCGCTCGCTCGACTCGCACGTGGTTGGTCACATTTCCAACGAAACTGCCGAACTATTTACCTAATTGTTTTTAAAACACGCACATCTATTATTGCTACACTGGTTTACAGCAGACCTACAACTTCATTTTTGGAATCCCTGGCCACCGTAACGCGACTGAAATGCCACGCCTATTTGTTTGTTATTTGTTTATTCAAAAGAAAAAGAAAGAAAGAAAAAAAAAGAAAAAAAAAAAGAAAGAAATTGGAGTTTCTATTTCTATAGTCCATGGCAGTCCTTCCGGAACTAAATTTAATTGTCTGGGCTAGGCAAATAGTTAAACGTTATACTTGCCTAGCTGTTTGATTGAATGGCTGAATACCATTCAGGCCGCTAGTTGAACGGCGCCGTTTAGTAAAAAGGCTCTTAACTAATTAAGCTAGTTGGCTGCGATATACAATGTGTAACTGAATATAGTTTGTTCAGAATCGTTTACTGAATCGATTTCTGTCATTTTTAATACAGGTAATTTTTTATCCCAAAAATAACTAAAACAACGTAAACTACAGTCACACTTCCGTTGTACAGACAAAACAAACCAAAATGGACGAGTACCTACTACGCTAGACCCTTATACGTGTGCGACTGTGTGCGTGCGTAGATTTGTAATGTGACCACATTTTTTTTCCCAAAATCAGTATAAGTAATTTATTAAATAAAAAATGTTTTATTCATAATAATAAAAATTCAGTGTATGTATTATGATTATAACATATTATTCTAAGTGGGGTGTTTGGTGGTGTGCGTTAATTTCGGGACATGTTGTATACATAAACCTTCCGGAATAAATTTCTCTAAATGATGGTAAAAAACCGCATGAAAATCCGTTGTGAAGTTTAGAAGAACTAAACGATCATTCGGACACACGAAAAGCGACATTATTTTATACTATGTATTGATGATATTGATGAAGCATAGTTTTATTCACACTCGGGAGATATTATGTACTTTACACTTCACACCATAGTCTTGTAAAAAATACCAAAACTATCGAGATTATTGAACTAGCGACGAGATCATAAATCAGCAGTATTATGAGAATAGAACTCGACAGTAGATAAATTTATTTCATAATGCAAAAGCGTGGGTGAGTAACGTTCGAAAATTAGCCAGTCCCGACTAATGTCGGAGTGATTAGCAACGTAGTGTTCATTTTTAGAATAGTACTGAACAGAAATATCTTGAACAGTAGGTATTTATTTCAGGTGACAAATTATTTTTAATGTTTTGACTCGTTCGAATCGACTATACACATAACTGTATAGTCTTCTTACGTCAAGATAGTTTGTCCGACTTTTTAGTAAAGCTAATGTAATTTAAACTGCTTTTAAATGTTGCCTAAACTTTCCCGTTGTTACGTAGGTATTTATCAACGTACTGACCAATTATTAGAAGTGTGAAAATACGATTGAAAGTTATTCATGTTTAGCAATACGTCATACTAATTAAGCCACAAAGCCCAAGACTTTTCCTTAATATTACATTGAAGAAAGAAAATTAACTGTTAATTATTATAATTAATTTGATTCAACTACCTGCTCGATATTTTTAATTTTAATGGCTTTGAAGAAGGAGACCTTTTAGCCAGGGTGAATTGCTATGCTTAAGAATTATAAATTTTGCAAAAAGGTAATAAACGATTAGTCAGAAATCCTGTAGCAGATGAAACATTGAATGGATAAACAGCTCTTCATACGACAACAAACCATTACCTCGCCTTGAAAAGCACAGTAACAGTATTCGACCATTATCATAAATCATAACCCTTCCTCTGTGCCGTAGTCGGGCAAAAAGCGCATAGACTAAATTTAAAGATGAAATACGACCAACAATTTAATTTTCATAAGTATTCCTAGTACTGCTAAACAGTAGTACATTTTATATGTTACATTTTCTCCGAATCGTTAATTAGTCATTTACTAAGCAATTGACATCAACAGACAAAAACTCATGGCGCATTGGAGACACAAGCTAAATATGTAATAGAAATAAATACAAGACAAAAAAAGTATGGTCTGTTCCAAAAGTAGTAATGAAAATGTAAATAAATTGATTAGAAAACGTATATGCGGATGCCAATTTGTAGTCCCACTTAAAAATTGAGGATTTTGATTTAATTAATTGAATACTTACTTAAACCCAAAAAACTAATTTTAAATCACTCTAAAGATGTTTTTCATTTGACACTAGTGGTAAATTTTATAACCTCAATTTTCGTCAATGATTTTACAATTTTATTACAATTTAATAATGTTATTCAAACAATAATTGTTGGAAAAAGTAGTGAGATATAATGTTGAAACCTTCTAAATACAGATGAACATGTTACTAGTTCCCTAATGAATGTGGTACGTAAGAATTTAACCTGGACAGGGTTTGTTTACACTTCCATTAGATACTTTTGGAAAACATTATAGGTACTCACCTATGGCCATCTTCTTAGTTCCAGTCCGCGAGTCTTGCATTGTTTGCTTTGTTTCTTTGATGCCATGCGGCCCAATCTTTGTGCTACTAGTTGAGCTGTATACCTGTGAAAATTTATATTTTATGTAGCAAGCAATAATGATGTTATTTCTTTTATTTTTTTTATATAATTAGTGTCACATTTGCTAGGGCACCGTCATTCGTGTTTAGCTGTGTTACACTAATACTAATTACTATATTTTTCAACATGTTAGGAAAATAAACATTCTTTGTTTGAATTTATTTACTAATCTAAAGTAACTATTTGTGCTTGAACACAGAATTTAAATGATTACTCAATACAATTACAAATTTCCTTAACAGGTGACCTTTTTAGCACATAACTTGCAAATAAAGATTATTTCCATAGTATTTTAACACAGCATACAGCTGAGTTATACTTTACAACTTGCTAAATACTAAAAGAGGTTGATGCAAGTAAGCCTTACTACAATTGTAAATTGTAACAAACAAAATACAAAAAAAAATTATCCACATCAAACATTGTAATCATACATAAATTTGGCAGCCTCAGTAAGTTTAATTAAGGGGGATGCGCCAAGGAAGCCCGCGAAATTCAAATTTTCTTACGTTTTTTGCAATTTGCAGGTCAGTATCAGGCTGTATGGTGATCTAAATATGATTTGCCACCGTATCAAATATGGCTTTACAGAATTATAATCATTAGAATCAACAATACAACTCCTTAAGATAGAATTGCCCTCAAATGTCATGATTACATGAAATAGTCATTCAATAGGGTAATATGAACTTATAGAGATGTATTGCTGATTCTTATGATTATAATTCTGTAAAGCCTTATTTATTACGGTCGCGAATCTTATTTTAATCAAACTACAGCCTGACAGTGACCTGCAAATTGCAAAAAACGTAACAAAATTTGAATTTTGCGGGCTACCCTTAAGGTTCCGCCTTAAGTTCCAATAGTACTTATGTTGGAGCTGTGTCACTCTTCCCTTAAGTGATAGCTGAACAATGATGTGTATGAATTAAAATCATAGGTAATACATGTTTCAGTTTTATTTTAATATTGCTAAGCTCCAGGAAGGAAAATTAAAATCCAAGAATTTGTAAGAAAATAAGGTTCAAACTAGAAAATTATGTTGGATTATTACATGAATAATTGTTGCTATAAACATAATTATAGAGGAATGAGGAGCAGGCTGTAAAGTTCACTCATACTCTATAGAAAAGGGAGGAACCTCCGAACAGACGGGTATTGTGTCTGGTGGGCAACTGCCCAATGGTTGATGTCGGGACGTTGTATAGTTGTATGCTAGTCGCGTGGTAAACTCTGCTTGCGCGATGCAGGATTTGCGTGACGTCAGTATGACGTGTAGCTCGCATGTGGCGATGTTGATACCGCTACAAACATATACGCAGCAACAATAATTTGTATTTTGTATGTATTTTTCCCAAGTCTTTTATATCTACAAACCTGAGGCTTGCCGCCCGGCCCACTGGACATGACAACTGTGCTGCTGCTGTAAGAGCTACCAGCTGGAATGTGATGATGCATGTTGCTTCCATCCATATCTGCTGGAAGAATTGTGATTGTGAAATTATAATGGTTTACAGACGCTATTTCTATATTGCAGTTTCATACATTGATCTTGATTAATTATTGTTGATTATCAAAATTCAAGTTTTTGTAACCCAACCAGGTACAAAACATGTTTTGCCTACTAGTTTTGTTAATTGTTTACACCTAAAACAAGTTGTATATACCTATAATTTTGTGAGAAACTTGGCCACAATGTCAAAAAAATTAACAAAATAGAACACACGTCAATAACAACATTTTATCATGGCATGTTTGAAAACAAATATTACAGCTTGAAAATGGGTATAGATGCGGGGTAAAACTTCCAGATTTGAACTGCATTAACTGCTCGACTTATTACAGCTACTGCCTATAATTTCCTTTGGCTACTGGAAGTGGTTAATCAACATGGCAATTTATTGATAACTAGATAACTAATCATAAACATTGTACAAGTAATGTGTAACAAGCAGAAACCTATGCTGCAGCTAACAATAACAGTTTGGTCTGATATGTAGGAACAGCAATGAAATCTTTAGTAACTATATGTATTGATTTCTTAGTTTGCCAACTTGGCCAGAGGGTCATCTCACTTTACAAAAAAATAAGATTTTCTATGATGTGTCCAGCAAGTACTCACCAGTGAAGAGCCTGTTCAGAGTGGGCATCTGAGGCATGAAAGGCATCATAGCATTGCCGTGGTGCGGGCCCATTAAAGCCAGCGGCCCGTCGCCCCCTAGCATGCCGAATGGGTCCGAGAACAGCGAGTTCATCATATTGTTCATCTGACGCATGTGCCTCATGTGGGACCTACAAATGTCGCAACAAATAAAAACCATGTAAAATTTTACAAAATCAGTCAATGTTTTGATCGTATCCAAACTCATCCATAGCACAAAGCATCGTTCGTATGCCTAAACTAGTAAGTATTAAATTGTGTTTTTACCAAAATATAAGGAATGTCTACTAAAATATGATAGATTATCACAAAACTTACCCGAAAAACGGATCATCCTCCACGTCGCCCATCAACGATCCGAACAGAGACATGGTTCTGCAAATCGGCACTCACGAAATCAACAATCACAGGTCTGGATTCAATGAAAAAATAAACACAAGAGTCGAATCACGGCCACAACAAATGTTTATATCGCACTGGTTTAGATCGCAGCAGAAATAATCACATCGAAATCTCTAGCAAATCGCAGACTCGCCAAATTATTCAACACACGGCACCACAGCAATCAGCAATAGACTAACGAATTATTTTTCTAGAGACACAGAGCACAGACACAGGTCGCACAGGTAAAAAGCAAAGACATAGAGTATAGAGTCGATTTTTTGAAACCCTCAAACATTAAGCAGCTTGGCAAAAAAGAGTGTGGAAAAACTGAGGGCGCCACTAAAGCACGTAATGTTATGAATCCAAAGACTTTATTTTAGATGTATGTTATTTTTAAAACACAAGTCGATATAACGATGGCTGTTTCGATAATAACCGGTCGGTATATCAAATATATTTTTAGTTTCGACTGTCATCGCACCATACTCTTTTTTGCCAAACTGTATCTTGGTGGTCAATAGGGGCGCACGCTGCATGCAAAGAAAATGCCAAAAAGGCCCATTTGCACGTTTAAGGCTCCTTCAAACATACGCGACACGTGACGCGACATTAAGGCACCGCCATCGCCAGTCCCGTGTCGGGCGGTGCCTTTGTGTCGCGTGCAATTCGCGTCGCGTGTCGCGTCTGTTTGAAGGAGCATTTAGTCGGATTAATTAATAAATGTAGAGTTTGCGAACTTGGAGTTATGTTATTATCACTTTAACTCATAATACGCGTGTGTTACTAAAAAGAAACACTGGGCTAGTTAACCTGACATTTGTGTTTTTTGAGTTCAATCGACGAAACATAAAATAGAATCTGTGCCCTGATATGAATCCGACAAAAAAGTGTGCGTTACCCCAGCAAAATAATGTCGAAAATAGTCATTTATATGTTAAATTGCCCAGCTTCTGTATTTATTGCGCACATTTTTAAATTTGTTGCACTTCTAGTGTTTTTGTTACTTCGCAAAAACATTTCCTGCTGGGGTAATGTTACCACAGCCACAGAGCATGTATGACCGCAGCCAGACAATTTCTTTTTGATTATGAATATTGAAATAAATATTAGGTATATAATTATTCGTTGTCTAGACGAGGTGTTGTAACTTATTTTGTAGGTATTTGTTCTTTCATCGGCTGCGAAGTTATTCGAGATTCTACAGGAGTAACGTTTGTGCTTCTGCTGGATCTCTGAAAGGGTTAAGCGGATTCTTATCCTCTTTTTTATATGACTCAATAAAAGTCAATTTTAATTAGTTGTGCAATAAAAACACAGCATTATTGCTCCGTTCAAAGGTTTTTTAATTAAATATATAAACACTTCAATAGGTCCTAACACTGTGAATAAGACTTATTCTAAACGTTATTTTGTAGCTTGTAACTGCCTTCTAATGTTTGTGAAGTTTCATTAGTATCCTGATAATAATTAACAAATTATGATGAAATTCAGTTCTCCACGTTCACGGTCACACTGCGTACGGAGTTATTTGACCTCCGATAAAACTGTATGTGAATATATAAACTGAATGATATATCAATAAGTAGTTGCTTAGTTCAGTGTTATACCTGTAAAATTTCAGCATAGTACATACAATAATATACAGGAAGACCAAGACCCACCTAAGGACTTGATTATTATTAAGTGTGTGCAATTGTGCACATAATAGATACCAATCTAATAGGTAGCCAAAATATAATAATAATGTTTTCATAGTACAGATATTATAATATCGTTATGTATTTAAAAGTTTACGCGTCTGTGCTAAACTTGTAACACTATCCTACATATTTTAGAAGATAGCCTAATGTACGACGCGATCGCTTTTTTGTAACCACGTCAGTGGCGTAGCCAGTCCTAACGGGGCCCTGTATCAAAATTTGTTGGGGGCCCTTTTTACGCGACTACAGCGAAGCTTCAAAAAACTATACCTACCCTAGGTATTGATTTAACAAAATAACACACTGACTTGGAAAGTATAGCTATTATTGTGAGTTTCTTGCCCGTTCTTCTTCAAAGATACCCTACTACGCTTTGGATTGGGCAACTAACTAGCTTCATCTTTCTAACTGACCGACCCCTTGACAATTCAAATGTAAATGGTTTAATTGAAATAAATGCTTTGACTTTGAAGCCACAAGCAAATTTCACTCATTTGATTTTTTTCATTAGGTACTCATTCATTACGGGCCTCTTATCAATAAGAATAATTAACAATAGAATATATTTTACCAATTTTCACTTCGCGTCGGGGGGCCCCTGTAGCTTGGGGGCCCCGTATAATTGATACGGCTAATACGGCGCTAGCTACGCCCCTGAACCACGTAAACATGGTCGGGTTACCACGGTCTTGGCCTTCGTAATGACTTTTATTTTATTATCTCGTTAATTATTGTATGTACACACGGCTACACATCAAGCTTATACTGGAAATGTATAGCTTGATCTGTAGCCGTGCGTACTATACTGACATTTTACAGGTATAAAACTGAACTAAGCAACTAATTATTGATATATCATTCAGTTTATATATTCGCATACAGGTTTATCGGTGGTCAAATAACTCCGCGCGCATTGTGACCGTGAACGTAGAGAACTGAATTTCATCATAATTTGTTAATTACTAACCGGATACTAATGAAACTTCACATACATTTGAAAGCAATTACAAGCTACAAAATAACGTTTAAAGTAAAGTCTATATAGCTCTTATTCAAAGTGTTAGGACCTATTGAAGTGTTTTTATATTTAATTAGATAACCTTTGAACGGTGTATTTTATTTTTTATTTTTTTATTGCCAACTAATTAAAATTATTTCTCAAGAATTCATGAGATGTTAAGAATCCGCTTAACCGTTTTAGAGATGCAGCAAAACCACAAACGTTACTCCAGCAGGATCTCAAATAACTTCGCAGCCGAAGAAAGAACAAATACATAATAAATTGCAACATTTATCTCGTCTAGACAACTAAATAAATTGCTAATATTTATTTCAATATTCCCATTCAAAAAGAAAATGTCTGGCTGCGGTAACGTTATCACAGCAGGAAATGTTTTTGTGAAATAACTAAAAAACTAGAAGTTCAACAAATTTAAAAATGTGCGCAACAATTACAGAAGCTGTTTATTGTGCTCATTTAAATGTTATAGTCATAGATAATTAGTTATCTATAACTGTAACATGTATGAATAATAACGACATTATTTTGTTGGGGTAACGCACACGACCAAAAATGAACAACAACGATTGAATGAGCGAACAATGAAAGGAAATTAAGGGGGAATCTCTCTTAAGGGGGACACGCCAAGGTAGCCCGCGAAATTCAAATTCTCTTACGTTTTTTGCAATTTGCAGGTCAGTATCAGATTGTAATAGGGGCCGAGCCTAGTGCCATCAACCGGGCACAAATCCAGACTCCCGGACTTAAACATAACTAGCGAAATGTGGGTGTGCTATAGGTACACCTCTGCCTAATCCTTCTGGGAATACAGGCGTGATGTTATGTTATGTGTTATGTTATGTATCAGATTTTATGGTGATCTAAATGTGATTCTGAACGACCGTATCAAATATGGCTTTACAGAATTATAATCATTAGATTCAGCAATACAACTCCTTAAGTTAGAATTGCCCTCAAATGTCATGATTTCAGAAAATTGTCATTCAATAGGGTAATATGAACTTACAGAGATTAACCAGATTAAGGCGGAACCTTCTGGGTAGCCCGCGAAATTCAAATTTTGTTACGTTTTTCACAATATGCATGTCACTGTCAGGTTGTATTTTGAATAAAATATGATTCGCGACCGTAACAAATATGGCTTTACAGAATTATAATCATTAGAATCAGCAATACATCTCTATAAGTTCATATTACCCTATTAAATGACTATTTTATGAAATCATGACATTTGAGGACAATTCTAACTTAAGGAGTTGTATTGCTGATTCTAATGATTATAATTCTCTAAAGCCATATTTGATACGGTCGCGAATCATATCTAAATCATCATACAACCTGCAAATTGCAAAAAATAGTTAAGTTTACTTTTGTGTCGATCACAGATTAAACAAAAACTAGATAAATATGTATGTGACTTGGAGTGTAGCACTATATGACGAGCTAAGGAAAAGGGAAGCGTCTAACAATGTACAAAAGCAGCTGTAAAAGTAAATAACCCATAAATTATAATTTTATATTTGTTGAAAGTTCTTTTTTTGTCGAAGACTAGAGGAGTACGACAGGAATAATCTGATCGGTGTTAAAAACCAACTTCGGAATGTGCTTCCTGACTGAAAAACCTCAGAGATGTTATGGGTAAAGCGCCAAGTTGCCAGCGAAATTCAATTTTTCTTACGTTTTTTGTAATTTGCAGGTCAGTGTCAGGTTGCATGTTGAACAAACTACGATTCGCGACCATAAAAGGTACATGTATGTATTTACAGAATTAAAAAAAGTAAAATCATCAATACAACCCTTTAAGTTCTTAAAATCCTATTGATTGCTATTAAGAAATTGTCATTCAAGAAATGGTTTATTTTACGATAGGTAGCAAATATTAGAAATTAGGTAGGTTAGGGACTATTTCGAAGTGTTTTAACTTTTATGAGCGGTAAACCGTCCATCCTTGACGTTGAACGCAACGAGGCATATTAAGGCGACAATAAGTGCCAGCGACCTTGAGCGAGTGGGAGGAGCATGCGAAATTTTTAAGCGAATCAAATTGCACAGAGCGTTAGCGTCTACCCGGAGAGTGGTCAGCGATGCACTGCCGCTCGTCGCCCGCAGAAGCCCCCGCTTCAACGTGCATCAAGTTTTTTCGCAAAAACAACCCCCCTTGATTTATCAAATACAATACAAATAAAAGCCGTATATAAAAATTTGGGTAATTAAATTGTCTTTTAGATGGTGCAAATTTCATGAAAATACGCCCGATAGTTTTTGCGTGATTATCGTTTTTGTGTTCGCGTTAGACATTACTTTACAAATTAATAACACTATGTTATAAAAATATCATTTCAAATATTCACATATCAAATTACGAAGAAAATTGTCTATCATATTTTTTTTTCAAACAAATAGGACTATTCGTTTAGACGTGATGTTCAATTTGAAATCATTAAAAGTCGTATATCTGCGCCTTAAAGGGAATGCGCCAAGGTCGCCCGCGAAATTCAAATTTTCTTCGTTTTTTGCTATTTGCTGGTCAATATCAGGTTGTATAGATATCTATAAGATTCGCGGCCGTATCAAATATGGCTTTACAAAATTATAATCATTAGTATCAGCAAAACAACTCCTTAGGTTAGAATTACCCTCAATTGTCATGATTTCATGAAATAGTCGTTCAATAGGGTAATATGAACTTTTAAAGATGTATTAATGATTTTTATGATTATAGTTCTTTAAATAAATAATAATTAATTTGAATTTCGCTGAATACCTTTGCGCATCCTAAAAGTCACTTGTTTACAAAAAAAGTAAGTATGGATAGTGAGAGCTAGCTATCAAATTCATAGACGTTGGATATGCTACGTTGGAGAGCGGCGACATGTGAAGCGAGCAAGTGGCAAATTTTTATCCCCATTAGTGTAATAAATAGTCATCGATTCAATCTCTGAATATAAATGTAGTTCACTTTTCTACCACCAGAGATATGATGGCCATTCTAGAACGCAACAACATAAATTCGTTCCTTCTGCAATCTTCAATATTCATTGTAGTTATTGGTCTTGCTGCAAATGTGTTTACTGTTTTATGTTGGGAAACTAGAAAATAAAAAAACCAAATTTAAATATTCATACATAGTTCAACTTTATTTTCCTTTACTTATTTCAAACAAATAACATTTCATTAACTATTCACTAATCGCTTAATTTACTTTACTGATCACCAAAACATTTGCACAACAATAAACAATCAAGATAGAAACGCATACGAATCACGTTGAAATTTTGGTATTTTGGAAAAAAAGGAAATTCAAGGGCAAGCATTTTTTTACGCCTAAAACAATTACCCTTTGTATCGGAAACGATATGTTGCAAGAGAATGTGGTGCAGGAGTGTCTCCATGAAAAGACCAAGCTGCTGATGTTGTATACGCAGTATATTTCATGTCTTGTAAACCGTTTCGGATTGCAGAATTCTTTACAGGAGCCTGAAAATAATATTTAGGTCGCATAAGCCGCGTCGTAACCAAAGCAATCATCGCGCGAACACACGACCGTCACGTTCATTTTCGACAGAGGGCGCATTCCGGTTTTGCGATCAAGAGTGACATAAATATGAACGCGACGAATGCGTATTCGCGCGAACGCTCTTTTTAGGGGTTATAGTAAATAAATGAACTTATTTATTTAAAATAATACAGTAATTAAAAATAATACCTTCTCAGCATCAGCAGGGGGTGCATCGCCAAGGGGTTTATTAGCAGCGGGAACGTCTCCTTGACCTGCTTTATAAGCGAGATTATTCATCGCATTATTAGCTGCAGTGTCACCGCCAATTTTCTCAATCGGAGTTTGGGGAACCGCGTTGCCTTGAGTAACATTAAGATGACCATCCGAATATGAAGCTACATTACCGGAGGGTCTAATATTCTGCTGCGTGTACGAGTGGGATCCTTTATATTGATTATAGATATGTTGCAACTGTCCTCTACTAGGAGTTTTACCAAGAGGCTTATTCCCCATTAGAGAAGTCTTGCTGACAGTTGCCTTCACATTACTGTATCTCCCCGGATCGCTCATTCTAATTGTTTGAGGCGAAAGAGTCTGCGGTAGTTGTGGCTCCGGAATACGATAGATATCTGCCGGCAGCATTTCTATTGGTTGACCTAAAGTGTTATAATTTTGGTGTCTGAATTTATTGAAATGAGCAGGTGGTAAATTCCTTGAAGTATCCACGGGAAATATAGGTTCCTTAATCATTTGCTGTGTAGTGGGTGGCGCTGATCCAGTTGGTGGTGAAACGTCCTGCCTGGCAATTGGCTTCTCTGAACCTTCATACACTGTTGGAAGAGTACCAGCGACAACCGCTCCTGTATTAGGATCAATAAGTTGTTGTTGTTGTTGTTGTTGTTGATATTGTCCCGGATACTGTTGCCGTTGAGTGGGTATTTGTTGTTGAGGCACTTGCTGCTGATTCATCGTCGGAGCACCAGTTAGAGCAGTGTACGCTTGCTGTGGCGGCACTTGGTTATTTTGAACTGGTACCGCCGCAGCGTTGGCTCCTGGTATTTGCTGCGGCATCGATGTAGGAGCCATACCTTGTTGACCAGGAGCCTGATTCGTTGGTGCCTGAGCAATATTTGCCATTGCTGCATTTGTAGCATTTATAACGGGCTGCAATAATGGCGCTTTAGCATTGAGTCCTTTACCATTGCCCATCATCATGTTTTGCATCGTATCCATAGCGACCCTTTGTTGATTGGCTGGATTCATCTGAATAGCAATAGCCATTGGGTCAAACCCTAAGTCCCCACCTTGCATCACACCAGGGAACATTTCATTAAATTTGGCCATACCTGCACCATGTTGTCCATAACCATGATTCTGAGCGTTCATCTGTGGTTGGGCTGGAGAAATAGCTTGAATTTGCTGGGAGCCTGGATTCATTTGACCCATTTTACCATTAATTGTGTTTCCTTGCATATTTGTATTCGCTCCGGCGTACATGTTCGGTTGGGACATGTACTGTGGATTGAAGTTCTGCATTGGTACACTAGAATTACCTTGCCTAATGTTATTATACTGTCCTGGATTATTACCAGGCATTTCACCATTATACTGCCCCACTTCAGACGATTGCGGAATATTATTGCCTATTGTACCTCCTTGTGGGCCACTTTGATTTGGATTACTCGCTCTTTGGGCAGAAGCATCGCCCATCATTAGATTCACTATATTAGGTCCCATTCCTGGCATAGGTGGCATAGGTGTGGGTTGGGTTATTTGCCCCATTTGCTGTTGGCCATTTGGATTGCTCAGTTGCATGTTGTTACCCATGTTTGAATTAGCAAAGCGGACATTCGGTCCGTGGTGTTGATGCGACATTGCATTTTGATTTCCCATTGCTCCTCCAGGCATTTGATTCTGAGGCATATTTCCCATCTGAGCTCCCATGGCACCTGGAGCAGTGGGATTTCCCTGCGACAAGCCCATGTGAGCCCCCATTGGATTGTTCATCATTGTATTAGCTGGTGATATAGATTTAAGATCGTCATAAACTTCTTTAACAACTGGTTGCATTAGATTATTATTCAAATAGTTGTAGGTATCGGCGTAGAGTTTGGGTGGATTGCAGTAACCCATAAAATTCCGGTTGCCAGAGAATGGTTCCCCTGCACCTGATGCGTTATACCCATGATACCCGTGGTTGTGTCCACAGCCATGTCCATGGCAACAGCTTCGCATGCCTCCATCGTGCGCCGGGCTGATCATAGGTGCATTTTGAAAACCACCATTTTGATTTAGTTGATTTGAATTCGAGAATAATTTTCCCATACAGCCGCTAAAAAATAATATATTAGATAAAACATTGTTTCCAAATAAGTGTGCGTCTACATAGCTAGGTAAAAAGCTAAGATTTTTATTAACTTACCAATCAGCGCTCTGCAGTTGATTCACAACATTTCCTAACTCGTTTAAAATTTTCTGCTTATCCAAAGCCATTATAATAAACAATCTTCCTCTTGTTATTTGTACACTTTAAAAATTTAATATAATAAATAAATCAGACAACTTAAATTTTGGACGTAACGAATGCTAATAATGACAAAGAAAGTGTTTTGTTTTTTGAAAGATGAAAGCATGGATCGATTTTTAAAATAACTTCTAACATCCCCATAAATTGAAAAGGAGTTCCGTTTCTTTTAGGTCTTCAGTATAGGTCCGGGAATATACGGGAATAGTCGTGTATTTTTCCATACGATAATCGGTTCCGATAGTCTGCACTCCAAGTGCGGCAACTGAGTAGCAACTCTCTCTCAATCACAATGCCCATAATTTTGAAAATACTTAATCCATTGCTTCACAATAATGTTTGATAAATTGGTCTACTCGACAACGTAAATAATGCAGTGATTATTTCTAAATTGTTAAAAAGAAATGAGAACTTCACAATCCTTCCAGTAATCGGTCGTAAAGACCTCATGACCAATTAATCATATTAGGTATTATAGGGTTCGAGACGACGACTAATAAAAAAGAGGAAGAAGCAAGAGAATAATGATGACGCTGATTGGTTCGAGCACACAATACCTACAGATCAGAATAGTCGGATCGTCAGAGTTGGAACCAGACCTATGCGTTTACGACGAAATTATTCTCGGTCTTAGTGGATTGTTTAGAACTGCACCCTAATTGCGTAACACACTATGAATCACAATCTGAATCATTTTTGAAGCCCATTGCTAATCCATTGCTTCCTTGTATTCGAAAAATTTGTCAGCTCGACTTGTAAATAACACAATGAATGTAGTTAAACTGTCAAAATAAAAGCCATTTCTACTGTTAATTTGTTACACAATTATCCCGCTGGTTAATTGACGTGACGTGATGTGCTACAGTCAGTAATAAAATATCTAGCAATTTATGCCGTTCTTCTATCCACGATAATATGGTGGTGGTAAATTAGAAAAGCGCCAATTACCTTCTGTTCGGAAAATACTAAATACTAAGCCATTAGTGTGTACACGTGTTTATGTCTTCTGTCAAAAGTGTCAGTGTCAATGTCAACGTTCCGTCATCTCATGTCATCGTCATCATTCGTCGGTCACGTGATCTGAGCACTGTAGATTATAGACTGAAAACTTGTTTCGCTTTCGTTGAATCTGGTTGAATCGTTGCGTTGTTTGTACGAAGTTGGACTTTGTCGCCTGATCGCCCCCCTCGGTTGGTGCTGTGATAATATTTAGGATTGTTAGTATTATCTGTAGATACGTCATTCCTTTTGTTTAATTATCGACATACCATCGAAAACCGTTTTTAGCATTTCACTGTGAACGGAGCAGTCCAAGTCAGCTGTCGTCTTTGTGAAGAGGTAATTATAAACTTTCCAAAATGCCTAGAAAAGTGTTCGTTGTTGGCGTCGGTATGACGAACTTCATCAAGCCGAGCACTGGCCCCGACTACCCGGAGCTGGGTAAGGAGGCGGTGCTAGCTGCGCTGGCCGACGCCCGCATCAAGTACACCGACATCCAGCAAGCCGTGTGCGGCTACGTGTTTGGAGACTCCACCTGCGGCCAGCGCGTGCTGTACCAGGTCGGCATGACCGGCATCCCCATCTTCAACGTCAACAACAACTGCTCGACGGGCTCCAACGCACTCTACCTCGCCAAAAAACTTATTGAAGGTGGTATCTCAGATGTCATGTTAGCAGTAGGTTTCGAGAAAATGGCGCCTGGCGCACTCGCCTCGGGCGTGTTTAACGACAGAACCAACCCCATGGACAGACACACCATCAAAATGGCAGACATGGCTGAACTAACAGGTGCGCCAATGACAGCTCAGTACTTTGGTAATGCTGCTAATGAACACATGAAGAAGTATGGCACAACAGAGGTTCATCTTGCCAAGATTGCGGCAAAGAATCACCGGCATGGAGTCAAAAATCCACGTGCTCAGGGTAAGAGAGAGTACACTGTAGAGGAAGTATTAAACTCTAGAAGGATCTATGGTCCCTTAACTAAGTTGGAGTGCTGTCCTACGAGTGATGGAGCAGGTGCAGCTGTCCTCATGTCAGAGGAAGCAGTCATCCGTTACGGTCTACAAGCGAAAGCCGTTGAGATTATTGGCATGGAAATGGCCACAGACACCCCTGCAGTATTCGAAGAGAACAGTTTGATGAAAGTTGCTGGCTTTGACATGACTGCTTTGGCTGCTCAGCGTTTGTACCAAAGCACTGGTGTATCACCGAAACAGGTTGATGTGGTTGAACTGCACGACTGTTTCGCTGCCAATGAATTGATAACATATGAAGGTCTTCAGTTATGTGGGGAGGGTGAAGCTGGCAAGTTTGTTGATGCTGGTGACAACACTTATGGTGGCCGAGTAGTTGTGAACCCAAGTGGAGGTTTGATAGCTAAGGGACATCCTCTGGGGGCGACCGGGCTAGCTCAGTGTGCCGAACTGGTCTGGCAACTGCGTGGCGAGGCCGGAGACAGACAGGTTGGTTAAACAATAGGTTCTCATTGCTTGGGGTTCTGTTCCATCAGCTGAAATGTGCCTACATGTGTTATGTTGCATTACACAACAGGTATTCCGAATTTAACTTTACCATCATTATTTATTTCATAACAATTCATTCGCCAATGACTTGAAATTCCAGTGGTAATGTAGTCATGTTTTTGAATATTTATGAGTTTGGACTTTTGACCTGTTATTCCAAAATGCTATCTATGATAAGTTGTAATATCATAATTAAGCATTTTTGGATGTCAACCTAGTGATAAGTTATCAATTATTTACTACATATTTAGACCCGTTTGTGATATTAACAAGCTAGCTTTGCGTAGTTCTGACTTTAATTCAATTACTGTTTTCTTTGTATTTATTAGATTTTGATTTTGTTTTAATACTTGGTAGAAAAAGAAGAATGAACTTTTGTTCAAAACTAATAATATTTTCTTGAATAGTAGTAGTACTCGACTTCTTGTTTTCTGGTCATTAAATTCTGGGTTGACTTTCTAAACTTATGCAACACACTCCACATTGATAGAAAGTCGCGTCTAAAATATTTTACACACTATACACATAATTATTATTTTAGTGCTTTCACTTGGTTCTTTGTTAGGAAATCATGGATGAGACAATGATTTTTTTTTGTATTTTGCCCAGAGTATTGCAAAGGTTGGTAAATTTAATGGTTTTGATTTAGGGCACCACAGTGTGGAACATACATACATAAACACAGGCCTTCTTCCCATGGTGCTAGGCAGAAACTACAGATTGCCACCTGCTACGATCCTTATATACTCCTTTTGCCTCGTTTACGTTCATACATCTGTGCACACACGGTTAAAGGAAGGAATATTTGTCTTGTTTATTATTTTTGTTTGATTGTGTCTGTCCCTATTTGTCTTAGGTATTAATACCAACCATAGTCTCAACATGGATTACCAAAAGAAACGCATCTCTATACATGCACTGTATATTGTAGAACGAGGCATCTGATATTGTACCTACATGATGATTAAAATGTACCCTGTGTATGTAACCTCGCAATTGCTTTACCACTTATGACAACAATTCCCAGTATATTGAAACTTCATTATGGATCAAACTATTTAACTGTTGCATACATATATAAACCGTTTTATAACGTGCAAGTGGCATTCAACATTAGGCGGACCTCACACTACCACGCGCCACGCTCCGGCGCGAGGGACACGCGCCCCGTCGCGTGTTGGTAAGGCAATTACGAGGTCGCCTACACTTTCAAGTTATAGGCGTAATTGTTATCTCAATATTATTCCACTTAAGGGGGAAGCGCCAGGTTGCTCACGAACTCCAAATTTTCTTACGTTTTTTGCAATTTGCTGGTCAATGTCAGGTTGTAAGTTGAACAAAATATTCGCGAGCGTAACAAGATTATATTTACAAAATTAAAATATAACCTCTAAGTTCATTAAAGAATCCTACTGATTGATATTTTATGAAATTGTCATTCAATAGGATTATATCAACTTAATTATATTTTGTTCAAATACAACCTGACACTGACCTGCAAAATGTAAGAAAATTTGAATTTCGCGGGCAACCCTTGCGCTCCCCCTTAAATGTTTATCATGTTTTCGTAATGGTCATTGCTCCTTCGCGTCGCTCCGGTCACATTATATTGTGTACTTATTTGTATAGTAGGTAGTGGGTAGTTCAGATGAGTAGGTAGGTACCTATTGGCTTTTATTATCAGCATTTTATCTTGTTTATGTATATAATAATTGACAGGCGCGACGCGACAGCACCGTGCGACGAGTACTGGTGCCTTTGTGCCCCGCGCGATTCGCGTCGCGAGTCGCGCCTTTTTGTAGGACCCTTAGAACATTATCTCTGTTAAGTCTTTGACAATTTATTGTCTATTCCTATCATTGACAAGGTCAAAAAATACGACCTTATATACCTGTCCAAATTATTATAACATCTTATGTCTCATCGCCGTTATCATGTCTCAAATTCTCAATTCAAAAACATCGGATCGATATTACATTAACGATATCTCGAAACTTCGATTGATCATGTTATCATATCTCCGAATACTTTACGATATAGAATATAATAGGTACTTATGGTTTTATAATGATGTATCTGACTGATGTACCAGCACATCTTGACTAGTAACTAAAGTGGTAAATGATAGCATTCGCTATCTTTCTTTATGTCAGAGTGTTTACTGTTTGTCAGCATGCACATTCTTATTTGGCATGATAATATTTACGATTTATATACCGCTACACTGTAACTGGTCCCTGTTTTACTTGTCTTGTGTCTGAATTGTATTTCTTATTGATTAGAGGCAGTCTCGAGTCGAAGCGGCGCCTCAACCAGAGGCTGCTCTTGTTGTCGTCCTGAGCCATATTTTGTCATTTTTGTCGTGCTCAAAAGAGCCTTATTCAGAGCCGTGCGCTTAGTTAACTTGGTTATACATTAGTGGCAACTGGCAGCCTTGATCAGCTTCAGCATGGCTTAAGGCGAGCCTGCTCCTTCTGAGGATGGCAGCTGTATTTCCGCTCACAAGGCAATCTTTGCTGAAAGACTCAGGAATAAGCCGTAGATTGTAAGTAGATTATGAAATTACAATTGCGATTTCAAAATCGAGGCTTAGCGATAAGTAGGTTGCTGCAAATGGTGCAATGCGGTTTTCCATGAGCACACAACGCGTAATCAGAGGACGCATTTTTTTTTTGTTCCGGCGAAAAAATTCTCAGCCCATCATCTTTTTTCTACCTGCCTACCTACATCCCAATTTATTCGGATGATTTGTTTAATCGGCGCAGCACAACGTTTTCTTCCAAACATGAGACACTTGCCAGTCTCCGCAGTTCATGCCTAGTCATAGACACATCTTTCACACAATCCATCTTAAAAATATTTTCAGATGGATACTTCTGCTTTGAATAAATCATAAGAATCAACAAGCTCTTAGGCCCGTATTACAGAACCTCACTCGAGACTCAAGAACCATTTGATTGGTTGAAGTAATGCTTGAGTCTTGAGTGAGGTTCTGTAATAAGGGACCAAGTTTGTCCACCGTTACTCAGTGCAGACTATTTAATCAAATAATTAATTATGATTATATATAAATTTGTTCTAATCCGCTTATTACCTTGAAGATAAAGTTGATTTGGATTGCTTTTTAACTAAAAATCATTCAGTTTCGTATTCGCCACTTGAGAAATTCGTTGGTTAGTTGACCGTTTTATTTTATTTATTATTTAATACATTGTGTTGTTTTTTGTTCTGTGATAAACAAAATTACTTTCTAAATTAATTCCCAACTGGTTTTGTGAGCGTCAACAGTTTCATCATGGTGATACCTACCATACCTATTTCTATCCTTACAACATCATAGTACACAAGTGTTGTATATTTGACAGTCTACAGAACCATATAATTGGTACACATAAATATTGCCTTCATTTGATCTAACAATCGATTCATTACTGAAACATTCTGCAGTTGCTTCATTCAATAATAGGTTAAGCGAAATTTTCTTTTGCCAGACACTTATGTTAACATTTCAAAAGGAAATGATTGTAAAACACACGCATATTTTTGGAACATTATTTTGTTTGTTACTTACCTCTCAATTAAGGGGGATACGCTAAGGTAGCCCGCGAAATTCAAATTTACTTTCATTTTTTGCAATTTGCAGGTGAGTGTCCGGTTTAGCGTTGCCGGAGCGAAATATTCCGAAGTATTCCCGTCGAATTATTCGCGAAACATTCGGAAGTATTGAGTAGTATTCGGAATTATTCCCCGAGAAGAAATATCTAGCTAAGTACATGTTTGGCCACGCATAGAGTAGGTAGTTGTGTAGGTAGTTAGTGGTAATGAACCTGCTGCGAGTCGCGGGGCAGGGTGGCACTGCCACGTGCAAGTGTTCGACTATGGATCGCTAGATGGCGACGCAATTACCATTGCAAATTACATATGTTCCGCGTTAGTGATTGTGTATTCATACCCACGAATCTTCCTTCCTTCCTACCTTCCTAACCTTGGTCACTGCAGCAGCAGAAAGCGCACGCAGGCGAGCACTACTGATGGAAGTTACAGCTTTTACGTTTACCCGTTAGAGGGCGTTAATGCCCGTGGCTATAAATATATTACTACACGTTCATTAATAAAAATGAGTATAATACGATTTGAAAACTTCCGAATATTTCCTTTCATCTACTTAGATAATGTACTTACGTAATAAGTTTTTTTATGCGGTTTAGGTGTGCAAGTGATGTTTTGCGAGAATACTATGTACATAAAGGTAAATAAGTAGGTAGGTACTAAGATGAGTTTATATTATATATTATTATTTACCGAGATAAATAGTAAAACGGTACCTATTACCTATATTATTTCAATTGTTTCTTTATGTATGTACTTTAGTAAGATTTCGGTTGAACACTACCTATTCTAAAAAGTAGGAGATAATCTTTTTGGTAAAACATCGTCGTAAAAAAGTACGTAGGTAACCCTAACTTCTTATTTTTTTTTTTAAACCGTTAGGTAGGTAAAGTACTTAAAAACATTTTTACGCTTGTACATAACATCCGCACAAAATCGACACAGTTTAAACTCATCCATACTAAAATAAAATAATAAGTACCTAGTCATAAGTAGATAACTACTTACAGGGAATTATTCCCGCATAGTAGGTACGTAGGCATCGAATAATACTTCGTTGATTATTGAATGAAGCGCTGGCGTCGCCGTGCGACTAACGAGGGAAGTTCTCCATTTACAGTTTTACTCTTGCTCGCTAGATGGCGTTAATTCACGTAACGCACCGACGAAATATCTAATACACGGCGAGTCTCCTCAAACTACCTACGCATACATTCGTAACTACTGGGAATAATTTAACTCTTAATAAGTAATAAAACGTAGGTCATCTACTTCATCCTTACAATATTTATTTTACTCTGCATTCTTGCTGCGGTAGTATTCCTTCCAATCGAAGTATTCTTTTGAATGTTTCCGAATTATTCCGAATACTTCCGAAGTTTTGCAACGCTAGTCCGGTTGTATGATGATTAAAATATGATTCGTGACCGTAACAAATATGGCTTTACAGAATTTATAAACATTCGAATTAGCAATACAACTCCTGTTAGAATTGGCCTCAAATGTCATAATTTCATGAAATAGTCATTCAATAGGATAATATGAACTTAGACAGATGTAATGATGACTTTTATGATTATGATTCTATAAATAAATATTTGATACGGCCGCCGGCCGCGAACCATATTTAGATCAACATACCTACAACCTGGTACTGACCTGCAAATTGCAAAAAACGTAAGAAAATTTGAATTTCGCGGGCTACCTAGGCGCATCCCACTTAATGAAACATGATCGGAGCCGTTAGGTGTTTATTTAAGTCTGTCTGTACCTAATTTAATACCTGCAAGTTGTTTCTTGATGATTGTAACAAAGATGTTCTTAGTCCTTGTTTGTAGTTCAACGCTAGTTGTTGGTATAAAAACCAGTGCCAATTTTGCGTCACCTTCGTATCTCTACAATTTATGGTGATGCGAAAAATCACATTGTAAAGTGACTTCGTTGAAGTTCTTCGGTGAAGTCGTTTTCTGCCTATTTCATATTCCTTAGATATTGTCTTTCTGATTCAGTTTTTACGTGAACTTCAATGGTAAAACTGGTTTTATACCGTTGCTGCAAAGGTCATAGGCCTGCATCAAAGTACAACTCCAATACCTTCGTCTTGTATTATAATGGGCGAGACTGTGTTGGGTAAATTTCTAATTGTCGAGTTTGTACGTTCGTATTCTTCACCAATTTAGTTTTCAACTGAAATAATAGGCACATTCGACCGAGGTCACGTCGCTGGTAACTTGAGTTGGCCTAGCGTAGTACGAAATTTCAGTAGAATAAGAGGCACCGATTTTGTTACCACTCACGTACGGCCTAGTGTACATTTTATCAGCGAGTCATCTTCAAGCGCTTGGCTTGAATATTGTTCATTGTGTTATCTGCATTCAACATGGCGGCCCTTGGATTATTGCGTTGCTATTTTAAAAGACAATAGGATAAAATTATACGTGGTTGAGTCTATTTAATGGACTCTGGCCTTTAAATGCGATGTCTATTTTCTCTATTTGTTTATAGAAGATAAGTTCTTTAATGTTTGTTGGGTAGTTGATAAATCTTTATTGACTGTTTTCAACGCTAAAATTATGAATTCAGAACTTCGCATCTTAAATCAGGGCCCTTCAAAAGTTAAAATGATAATGCATTAAAATGTAGCGGTATTGCTATCTTACAAACCCAAAAATAAATTAACTTTGTAGGAAATCTACCGAGTTCCAGCCATTTCAAATGAAAACATCAGAATTGATTGTCGTCACCGCCAGCCTTCAACCGGACGTTTACCTCTACCAAGTTGTAATATCACAAAGGAAATTCCTGTTGCGCATACGCCGGTCAAAATAAGTACATTGTAAAGACAGGAAAATAAACTTTTAAACAAACTGATTACCAACTTAATTTGTCCGTATAAATCAAGGCAGTCTGAACGTTTAAAAAATTACTAAAACTATGCAGTTACCTATAACTATAAAAATATGTTTAATAATTAAATTTCATAAACATTAAAATTATATACTGGTTAGCCCAAATACTGCCGTCACAAAAAAAAATTGGTTCCTCATGCACAA
This sequence comes from Griposia aprilina, assembly GCA_916610205.1. Lineage (NCBI taxonomy): Eukaryota > Metazoa > Arthropoda > Insecta > Lepidoptera > Noctuidae > Griposia > Griposia aprilina. The sequence goes on along the minus strand of OU744302.1, from coordinate 19,296,743 downwards.
GGGTATCCGAAAATACTTCATGTACGTTCCGCGATTCCTGATAGTTTTCGAAGTAGATAGGTATATATTTTTTTTGAAATTTCTCGAATAAGACCGCTTTCAAAAAATTCTATAAATTTTTACACAGGATTTTCACATCATTTTTGTTGCATTTTTAATTGTTATGGAATATTCTTTGAAACATAAAATAATCATCTTTCTATCATTAATTTAAGATACAAACATTTTGATAGAATTGGATTGAGAGGAATTAACGTAGGTTGTCAATTTCCCTGACAGTATATTCCTAGTCAAATGTTGGTTGTCATGATGTTAACTTCGTGTTGCCTCATAGTAGAACGCGGTTTCCTTGACCCGACGTGGATGAATGCGAACCGCGATTTTAGCTGTAACTAAACTTTAACACCAGTTATGGCTAAAATTACTAGCCCTACTTGTATAAACGAGATCTAGTAAATTAATAGACAATATAAACAATTAAGGAAAGTACATAGTACAGTATATATCTACAATTTCCTTCCTTATAGGCCTGGGATAGGTCTTAGGGTAATGTTAGCGTTAGCTAATCAGTGGCCTTTTCCAACCCAACAGACTTTCTAATCAGAAATGTTTGTTGTACTTACGCATAATTTTGTACCGCACAGCAGTATTGCTGAAGTGGATTCCGTCTTTGTCAGATTGTTTAAAAATGGTTTTTAAGCCAGCGAATACCGGTTGGACCGATTGTGATTAATTTAGCTGGCAATCTGGCATCTTGAAGAGTGTTGATGCAAAGGCACACTTATTTATGCCTTGTTTAGAGAAGACTGAAGTAATATTCCTCCACCTTTGACCCTTCTTATCAACGTTCGCCCCCAATTTTAAACTCAATGTATTTCAGCCGCATAGATAAGTATTTCTTTCTTTCACAGGTTTTGAACCTGCACGGTAATTTCGCGTAAGAAACTTACAATGGCAATGCCTTTAATTTTGACAGTTCAATAACTTTCATTGCGTTATTTACGTTCTTGAGCTGACGAATTTTTCAAACATATGAAGCAATGGATTAGCAATTTCCTTAATATCCTCCGGATTGTGATTGAAAGTGTGTGACGCAAATCTACTTCTCAGTCGCTCTCGTTTCCTCATGATTAAGGGGTGCGACTACGATGGGAAATTCCAGACTGTTCCCTACTGTGCTAAGTGTATGACCTTTTAAAAGACCTACTTAAACCCATACCCAATTTGCGAAAACTCAACTTGCAGTAAATAGCGTTCATTCCCAGTCGCCCCCGCGGGGATTACCACCGGAGGCAAATGGGAATAAAAATTCCCAGTCGCCACCGGCGGTGACTGGGAAGTCATTGCCCCCACTTCGGTTTCGCTATACATTGCTATGTTTCTTGTGAAGAATAAAATAATAATGGACGTAGACCGGCTAGGGTTAGGGTTAATAATCAGGTCGGCGGCCCCGCTTCGCGGGGCTCCTATTTCTGTCTAAAGGGTTTAAAGGAACCTAACCAACCGGACCGGGGTGCGCCTGATGTCGACCGTCTAGGGTTAGGATTTGTCATTATTCCTAGTGCTAATCCACGCCGCAATGTACAGCGATTTGAAGTGGGGGCAATAAGTTCCCAGTCGCCACCCGGTGGCGACTGGGAATTTTTATTCCCATTTGCCCCCGATGGCAATCCCCGCGGGGGCGACTGGGAATGAAGCGTAAATAGAACAGTGGTATTACAATAAATGTATAAAGACGCGTCCAGAACCTTGGTTGTACTGTATAATACTTATAGTGATTAATGCATAAACGCAGTCAGGTGATGCATATTTTATAAAACTTATAGGTAAAGACGGGCAATGAGTCCGCGCTTTTATACATATCTGTTTAAAATATGTATTTCGTTTTTCCTAATTAAAATAACGTATGTAGGTACATACATTATTTTAATTAGGAAAAACGAAATATCAAAAATGAAATCACGTCATACAAATTAATGTAGCCGTCGAATTTATATTTGACGATTCAGTATATTAATTCCAAACCTAAAAGTTAAACCCCAAAAAGTCTCAAATTGATGTTGAAAAACGCGTCATTGGTGCCGATTCTCTTGTACACCGAACAAAACTAACTAAACTATCACTAAAATTCCTTACTTTTGGCTATGAGAATGCTAGAGCTATTCTGCAATAAAATATCTCTAAATTTAAAAATCATTTTGACGCAACTAAAATTTAATTTGACAATCGCGACTCCACATGGTACCTACTTGTTTGCCCAACCCCGTGATTTTTTTTTAGAGCCGGAGGCGCGCATGGGTGGCAGCCTCGGCGTGTTTTATATGGAATTTTTCACTTTATGTACGGAAAATATTTAAAAAAAAAATACCTACATGTAGAGGTATATGGGTTTAAGGGTTACAAAAGAGGGTCGAAATTTTCATTATTTTTGCGATAGGACACACCGTTTTCGAGATATAAGCAAAATAAAATAAAAAATACAGTACTGTTTTTGCCCCTGAAGTCGAAGTGTTGTGGTGAATCTTAGTTCATGACAACTAATTTTATTCCACACCTTTTTAATCGCGATTAAAAATAGTCAGATTTAGTAAGACAGCCAAAATTTTTGGTTAAAAACGTCAAATTCAGAATAGCAAAATTGTCATTTTCACTAAACGAATTAATCAGTACCATCTTAGTGCTGTCAAACTAAAATATAGTTAAGTTGTGTCACTTTAGTCTATTTCAGAATGAGAAATCGTCTTTTGACAGGACTAAACAAAATTTTTGTGATTTTTAGTCTAGTTTAGAGAATTTTGTGACAAGAGAATCGGCACCAATATCCATTATAATAAAATTATCATACAGTAGTTAAAAGAAGCTAGGCAAATACACAGAAAGACTTAGATTAGAATAGAATAGAATAGAATAGAATACTCTTTATTATGTACACCATAAAAATTACAGATATAAAAGTAGAAATTTTACATAGGGTGACACAATGGGCGGTCTTATCGCTAAAAGCGATCTTTTACAGACAACCTTTGGATGGATTCAAGGTAGAAGGAGAGACAATAATGCAGGTAGTCAGTGGTGGTTTCTATGTATTTAGCGATTTTGGCTCAGTTTTCACACACTAAAGCCATTAGAGGTAGCAAATCTTTGAAGAGACATCGAGTTGCAAAGGGGGTCGCAGATTTCCTAAGTGTACAATATAGTCATACAATAATTATAGTTATTCCGATGTTATTTGTTTGCATTCGACGTGTACTAATGTGATGGCCTAAATAATCACATACAATATGACAAGTGCCAATTATAATCAATGTGGTGTGAGAAGCATTCGAATTGTTCCTTGTGTATGTGCATTTAGTTGAATGATTCTCCATTCTCTGTTGCCTGTTAATGTGTACGTCTTATTACGCTTATCTTGTCTTGATTTAAAGATTTGTTATGGATGTGTTCTTGTATTCGATTGTTTTGGTAGAGGTACTGATAACATTTTCGCAAAGTTATTTGTTAGTTATAATTTATAACTAATTCAAGAACTGGACAGTTCGTTAATATTTAAAAACGCTAGCCTCCGACTAATAACAACCTAGTGTTCTTGAGTGATAGATTCTCCGATTTTATTTGCTCATTGAGGTCCGGTCTCAGTAGTGTTTGATTTATTTTCAATGCTAAACTGTGGTTTTATAAATAAGTGCAAAAACAACATTGTCAATAAGCTGTAGAACTTGTAGATATCACAAGACATTTAACAGTATTCACAAACTTTTTTTTTTTCATGCATAAATTATTAAGTTTTAATTTATATAAAAGAATAACCTTTGCTCCGACCATTATACGTACAATATACATATCTTGTATCCAAGCCAACCAACCATGATTAATAGTCGCTATTTCGCAACCATTAACATTGAAAACGGACTCGAGACCTATAATAGAAAAGTTGATGAAGTAGTAATGTGTCACTAGTAGTGTATCTGTTCCCGTCATTGTTAACAGACGTGTGTCTAGTCATTAATTAGTCAATGTTAATATATTCAGGTGCCGCGCGCCAAGATCGGTCTGCAACACAACCTTGGACTCGGAGGAGCAGTCGTCGTCACCATGTACAAGAAGGGATTCGCTGACATCACCCCCCGAGCGGTCGCCGCCGCCGGGAACCCCGAGGACTTCAAGGTCTTCAAATACATGAAGATTCTGGAAGAAGCGATGGAAAATGACAGCGACAACCTCATCGAAAAAGTACGAGGCATCTACGGATTCAAAGTGAAGAACGGCCCCAACGGCTCTGAAGGCTACTGGGTCATCAATGCCAAGGAAGGTAAAGGCAAAGTGGCGTATAACGGCTCTGAGAAACCCGACGTCACCTTCACCGTCAGCGACGACGATGTCGTCGACCTAATTTCTGGAAAACTGAACCCACAGAAAGCTTTCTTCCAAGGCAAGATTAAGATACAAGGCAACATGGGTCTGGCCATGAAATTGACGGATCTGCAAAGACAAGCAGCCGGAAGAATCGACGCGATTCGCTCCAAACTGTAAACGCAAACTGGTTGTAAACTGGTATTAGTTTGTATTAATGTGGTTACGGACTTGAGGTAGGGGTATTTTTATACTAAATGATCACGCACAAATTTTTATACTCAGCAAGATGTTGGGAGAAACGCAAAATGTCGGTCACATCAAGTCACATGTGCTGTGCAATAAAGATGCAACTACATGTCTATAAGAGTAACGTGTTATGTTGTATTTATGGTTATCTGATCATTCCAAATGATATTTTAAATTAAATTAATAAATGGCACTATTATTGTTATTAAATCAGTTTTTTGTATATAAGTTTTTTTTTTTTATTTCGTATTCATTTTCATTCCGCTCTTAGTTTTAGTAATAGTAACAATTAATTAAAAAATCACAGGAAAAACAGCTCACAATAAAGATTTCAGTTTACTTAAAATCAGGGGTTGAAAATTTTCCTAAAATACCGGAAACGAACCGGTATTTAGTAGTTCCGTTACTAGAACCCGAACCGGAACAGGAACCTAAATTGGAACCTTTATTTACCGGTTCTTGTTCAAAGCGAGTCCGAACGAGTTCTTACGATGCCGCTCAGCGCAGGACGAAGCTTTGTATGATAGCGGCGAGGTAGGTACGGGCGGCCGCCGCCACCTTCGGTTGAAGAGGTTGGAGTTTTAGTGAGAGGGGCACTTTTGCTATGGTAGATCATGTGGTAGTTCTTTGCCGGGGTCGCGGATTGTTCGAAAGAGTTACCGTGGCCCTGGCGCACAGGCAACTGAAGGAACACGGGTGGGTTTTAGTCAGTAAAAGTCTGACACACCCTCCTGCTCCGCCCTGAGCGAGAGAAGTCATTTGATGATTTCACAACGAAAAATAATATATGGTAGTTCTTTCAGAATCTTTTATATCGAATGGTACGGAACCGGTATATTGGAACCAGAACCAAACCGGAACCGTACCGAAAAGACTTGTTTTCAGTCCCTGCATAAAATGTATTTATTCTAGGTCAACAGATTATAAGTATAACATCGTTGTATTTTGTAGTGTAGGTAGGTACACTACCTACAATACAGAATTTTGTATCCAAGTGCACCAACATATTGATGTTGCAAATATAGGTTTTCAATATACGTAATGTTGTCACAAATGTATTAAGTATGATAATAATAAAAAGGATGAAGGGATAAATTTAAAGTTTAATTGATATATAATATAATCTCAGTCTTGTTATTTTACAGAGACTCAACAAACGCCATCTAGATTCATCGTAACGTAATGTTGTGTAAATGTATACTAACTTGTACAAAAGATGGCGTTGTTGAATTTACGGAAGTTGTTTGTTACCATTGCTAGGTAGCGCTGATGATACCAAAGTACAATTGATTTCTGGTGTGGGCCAAGGCTGAGGCTTGCCGGTTAGGCGGCTGCCGGATTCTTTACTAGGCGAATAAAGCACTTATATTTCAAAATAATGTGAAATGAAACACTTATATTGGAAATCATTTCATTTTATTGCTCCACAAGGTAGGTACTTATAAGCTTTTTTATTTTCAAGTAAAAACACTTACGAAACCACATGTTACGAACATGTGTGTGCATAACAGAACTTTATTTATTTATTATAATCTTATAACTCTAATCTATCAGGTACTTTACAATATACAATGATTTTTCCACTGTTCAATAATAAGAAAAATGTTTTTGCATAATCCAAAAAACATACTTACAGGAATGTTTAGTTGGATTAGAGGTTTCAAGCAGCAACTTATAAATTTTCTGATATAAACACACACAATTCATAATCAGGCCGTTTCTCTAAGACATGTCGCCTTATAATAATACAGTCGCAAATAATTATAAATCTGTTACAAACAATATATCTACTTCGTATCCCTGTAAATAATAGTGATTACAAAAAAGACTTACTACATCTCACCAGGTTCATGAATACTTATTGGCCATTAAATAAAATAAAAATACAGTGTTAAGGGCAAGATGAAAAATGTTTCAGGAGTTATATCGTTTGTAACTTTTTCGACAGGTAGGTACGAGATTATCTCTTATATTTTTATTTATAAAGTCCGTTACTACTATTGCGTATTGAGACGTTAGTTTATGATGTAATCTCGTAAAAAAATGGCGCCAATATCGTTTACTTAGTTTTATTTAGCTCTCGAGGATAGAACTGAGAAATAGGTGATTATTAGGTCGTCATGGGTAATTATTGTGAAGATTTATTGCAGGTATATTTACAGCCTTATTAAAAACCGGAATACAAAGAAAATGTTCATATTATAAGAAATCAAAGAAATCTAACTTTGCGTTCAATGTTTACAGAATTTATTGCCATTCCTAAGAGCATACCACCGAGCATTTTACAACAAATATTGGCACAAAACAAAACAGCATTCGGTACTTTTATTATTATGAATTCGTATAGCTTTAACTTTAAATCTTGAGTCTTATTTTAATTTTTTCCATCTAGACATCTTTTCGTCAACTAAGAATGGCAATAAATAATTAAAATACAAGGAGACACTGGAAAAAAAACGCAGAGGGTGAGAAAGCAAATCAATTCAGCGCCATCTAGTGAAACAATTTACAATTCATATAAAGCCATATATATTTTTGATACTTAGATTTTGCGACTTTCACAATAAAGTTTTTATAACTGATGTATAACAATCATACATGAGATCACAGAGTACGTGAATACCCTGGCAAATCACCAATTACGCGAGAAACTTTGTCTCATTCCTCTGTCCATTAGCCAAAGCTGCCAAAGAAAAGGAGACATAGTTTGTAGCGACAAATTCAAGTATTTTATAGTTTACAACAGCCTGGCATCCATACATAGCTTCGTACCGTACAGTAAAACAAATATTTACATTATCAATGCTCTCACTGCCTCATAATGTGACATACTAAAAAAAAAAATAACAAATCTCTTTCGTAATTGAAAAAGCATACAACCTACTGAGTGTCTTTAGAAATAGAATATGTAGCCACGATTAGTCCTTTAGCACCATCCGTACTTATATAAAATTTTGAGTTATACAAGACAGTGAGAGCTTACTTTGAAACTTTTCCATCGATACAATAGAATATTACCTACGCTAATAATTAAAGCGTTATTTAAGGTTAAAAATGGCTTAGCCACGTTTAATTTTTTCATCTTTTTAACATCGCAAAAACAAAATAGATTTTCATTGAACTCTCTTTTAGAAATAATAATTAATTTAAAAACCGAAATATTAGTAGAACCAAAATATTCGCCAATAAATACTAAAATATCTACAATTAATCACTAAGTTAGCCAAGCCAAAACACTGTAGCACCAAAATTATCCAACAACAGTACTGACAGAAAAGTTTCACAATATATACGAGGTATAGTCCGCGAGGTCTAAGCTGAGCTTTGTATTTGTGTGAGGTGCGCGGCGGAGTTGCATCGCGCGAGGGACGCACCGCGCCTCAGGCGGATTGCCAAAAAGCAGTATAAACCGGTTTAAACCAAGCAAAGGACGCGTCGCGCTCTAGGCCGACGTCACACCTACACTATGTCTATGTGCACTCACACAAATGCAAAGCTCAGCTTAGACCTCGCGGTCTGTACCTTATTATACAATATAATGACATGCAGTCCATTTCTAATGTACACCATTAAATGTTTAAAACAATAAGTTATTCTTATTACACTCGCTTACGGTACCTATATTGAATAATATATATTAATAAGTAAATGGTAATATTTTTTTTCAAAGTGTCTCTGACTAGAGATAATAACCTATTCTAAAACTGAAATCTTATTCTATAACAACTAACTACGTAACATAGCACTCTTCGAAGGAAAAAAATATCATCAAAAGGAAAATCGTTTCGATTTCATTTCTACAATTTGAGCTTAGCCAAAGTCACTTAGTGAAATCATATTTCACAACTCATTTTATTTGTTGTTTTTTTTTTTTATTTGAATCGACCCCGGCAATGCTTAGCTAGCGAATTGAAAAACGTTACCCTCCTTTTAGGCTCCGCCTCAGTCGGGTAAAATAATATTCATGTAAGTCGGATATCAAAAACTGATTTGCAGTCGGTCTTTCACGAATTTTTTATAGTTATATGCTGCCAATTGACGTCGTGAAAGTACTTTTAATATAAAGATAAATTATCTTTTATCTATGTCTTCAGTTCGCTAGCTAACACAGAATACAATGTAATTGGGGTTTATTTTAAAATAGTTGCCTCAAATCTGGTATGAACATTATGACGATGATTCGTAATCAATCATACAAAATTTAAGGAAAAAAAAAACAAATTTTAAAGAAGTGGAGTAAAGTATTTTATACTTAAAATGTTAAACTTTTTTATTTAGAAATGAACGGTGATATTCTTAATTTATATGTTAATCCGATGTTAATCAAAGAAGTTAATAACCGCTTGATAATTTTAATGTTCATACCAGATAAAAAAGAAATAATTCGAGGCGCCCATGACGTCATAGCTTAAAATCACACAAGTTCGAATGTCAATCATCCGAGATTAGTGTCCATAGACACAAGTTTAATACATAAATAAAAATTGCTCAGTCACAAAAATATGCACTAACTTAAAATGCACTGTTACTGGCAAAGGCTAAAACGCGTGGCTCAAATTATTACAAAACGTATATAAATTACATTTAACTTAAAGTCCGTCAGCCGCTTTTCGGTTATTGACAATACCTACATACTTAATAATTCATTACGTTTTTAAAAATATTTTAAAAACAGCTACTCGTAAAACTTTTGTTTACGACGTAAAAAAATCACAAGTTTTCAATAAATTAAAATGCTACGAAAAGACGTAAGTCTTAGAAGAGAACTAAAGATATCAAAGCTTGTGATGACAAAGTTAAAATTACAATAATTATTATTTTTAGTATCGACCGAATCAATTAGGAATTTAATTCACGGTGTGTCCCTCCCAGTGTTGTTGTATACAGTTACATCATGGAGTTACAACAATGTCCATGTAATGTACAACACCGCTTCAGAACAACACCAAAGACCACTTGTTGACAACCAATCATTTTAATTCCGAGATACAAAACCTAACAAATTGATAAGAACCAGGCAGTGATATATTCACCATTTTAAAAATTATTGCTCGATAAAAAACAATTTGTTGAATCTAAATGAAAATCAATGTCTTACATAGTTTTTCTTAATTTAGACCAATAAATTTTTATGTACAATGAGGTAGACTGCGGGATACACCCTTATAAAGATAATTTTGTTGGCCTGGACTCTACTAAAGTAGCAATAACTTATGAAATATGACATGCGACTGTCCCACTAGCCGTAAGATGTTAAGATACAACACTACTATGTATTTTAAGAAAAGTAATTACATAATTTAGCTGTACAAAACTTGTGATATGAGAAAAAAGAATCGCTTAAGATTTTATATCAGCTGGAAGACGACCATGAAAATTATAATTATTTGCATTAACCATCTCTACCACCGTTCATTTTAGTGGGACAGATGAATTAGAACAAAAGTGTTCTGTAGACCTGACACAACAAAATGTTTACGAGTTAATTATTAACATTACGAATGTGCCTCACTCCTACAATTGGCTTGTGTCTGTAAACAAATATAAACTTATTTCCACATGGTTTTCATACAACCTTTAACATATACGAGGTATGATGCATGTATGTATGTGTCTGAAATATTATTACTATTTGGTATGGCTGAGGTTTTATACAGAGTTATTTATTCAAACGAGAGTCTCTACGTTCAGTGGATGTCGAGCAGAATGTAGGAGGTAGGTCGATATTACACCATCAAAATGTTTAATGATTTACATAATGGTTCCATTATATCGCGTGTAGAATGAGCTTCAAAAGTAATAACATGATTATGAAGTGATTTATAGTGTAACACCGCCCACAGATTGTATCAACTTCTTACTATTCCGGAATATGAAGTTTATAATAAGTTTATGTATTGTACACAAGTAGAAGTTAACTTATAACGCTGTTATTATTGCTTATTGTATGTACACAGATATTGCAAATAAATCTTAAAAATAACCCTGTATAAATTATGCTTATGGTTGTAGTTTTATAACTATTTTACTATATTATATTATATGTGAGTATTTTGTTAATAAGGTATTGGAAAAGCACAGAGTTGAGGTTATATGAACAGGTAACAGACGTACCTCAGAATGGCACACGTTGAAGAGACTACAAGAAAAACTGTATATTGTACAAAAAACTAATTTCATAAAACTGTACTTGATATGATTATGTACAACTATTTTTTATCTGCATCGTGCTACTGTATAATCTGTGGTAGAAACGATTCTCTCATCGAATCTGCACAATGTGGCAACACCGAAATCGGCATCGCCACATAAAATTATTCAAAACAGTATAAATAGAAAGAGGTCTCAATCGACTCGGTTTCAAAGATCAACAATATCCAAGTAGAGAAAAAAATATTTACACGGTGCCGCGTACGGATCGTACATCGTACATCATGATTGGTTCAGCACCTCGTGGTTTTGTACTGTGTGTACCGTGGACACGCAATGTCACTGAGCGTTCATCGCGATCACTGTTAGCGCAACCTGGTGATGACGCGCGTAGGTCAACATGGCGGCGGCTCGGCCTCCTCCTGCTTGGGCGGCGAGGGGTTCGGGGAGGGTCTGTCGGCGCCGAGCTCCAGCTCACGCCGCGCGATGTCTACCTCTCGCAGGTCGAGGCCCGCCTCTCGCCGCGCGAGCTCAGCCTCGCGCTCGTCGAGCATTCGGGCACGCTCGGCGAGCCGCGCCTCGACGTCGAGCAGCCGCGCGGCGAGCTCTGAGTCGCTATGCGGCGGCGGCGAGGTGGAGGACGTGACGTCGTCGACGGGCGGCGTGAGCGGCTTGAGCGCGACGTTGGGCTGGTAGTCGCGCTCGAAGGACGTGCAGTCGGCCACGCGCACCACGCGCTCGGGGTGCTGCAGCGCCGGCTCGCGCTTGTCCCAGGGCCGGAAGGCGGACAGCGCGCGGTAGTGCAGCGCGTATGGATCCAGCAGCAGCGCGAACGTCGTGTAGTCCTCACTGCGCACTTTCTTCGGCGGCGATTCAGGCGGCTCTGGCTTACACACCAATGTTTCCACCACCTGGAATTGAGAGAAAGACTCATAAGTATAATATGTACCAAATTTTCATAGCTCTGACTTCCGTATGATCAAAATAGTAGCATTGACATCATATAACGCTGACAAACATTTCTGGGTTATTAGAAACTTCAAAGAATTCCGGACATAATCACTATTATAACGTACACCTTCAAACAATATCCTTTACCAGATATCTAAAGCCAATACCGATTCTACAGTACGCTCAAGTCAACGCCTCGCAAAATTTCCAAGACTATTCAATGGCTGTATGGCGCAAATCACAAATAGAATCTGTCGCGACTCTCTGTGGAAATATTCTTGTCTGCGACAGTTAGGGAGCACGTAAATACATTAATGTCAAAGGGTCACATTACTGACGTCAATGGCTTATCTGAATACCGAGGAGCAAGGAGCGGTGAGAACTGCTCTTAGTACAAATTCGTAATGTCAATTCTACGAGCAGATTCTTTCTAATTAATCTATATCTTAGTTTTAGTGCCCCGAAGTTACCATTGTAGTAACGAATCTGAATTTTGGTTGTTAGGTTCTTGTGACTGGTATGGCTTGGTCAAATGGCTGTAGTGAAGGTATAGACCGAGTATTTTATTTCTAAGCATCAAGAGATATTCCCTTTTAATGTTGCTCTGCCTGGTTGGTAGTTCAACCAAAGGAACAGCTTTGAGAGCATAGTTTAGTTCAGGATCCAGCCAGATACCGTGTGTAAAGGGGAAACATTTACTCAATATCTACTGGAGCGCTTTAAAACCCATGTAATCTCATGGGCCCTAGAGCAAAGCACGTCATCTCGTTCGAATGAGCACAGCTAACCACATCGCTATCAGTAAAACACATTCGTCTTACATAACGCAGGTGCGAGGTGCGCGGGGTGCAGGGGGGGGAGGCAGACGGCGCGCGTCATCACCGCCCCCACTCGCCCCCCGCACTGGGGGTGAGGCGCGGATGTAGGTCGTGGCCAGGCCGCAGACGACCCCCAGACGCCAGCCTCGCCCAGCCCTGACGCACCAAACACTCACACCCCACCAACAAATGCGTAAATGTTAGGCTGTTAAACATTTTGTCTGAAGATAATTAGGAAAAAATTCAATGACTGCGAGTAGTCTTTCCTAATTTCGATTTTTTTTATCGCTCAGTCGTCCATTAATGCTTCCTACATTTCGTAATCAAAGCGATGCGCCGCCAAAACTGCATCTATTCTGTTGATAGTTCGTTATCGAATTCCTTGTACGAATAACAACATGAAAAATGTGGGTGAAATAACATGCCGATACGTTATCAACATACTCATCATTCAATCTACGACTTTGTATTGTTTATTTGGAGGGGCGCTCCATTTTAAACCTTACAGCGACGAGATAAACAGCACATTACTATGTAACGGCTGCGTCAAAATGGCGTCGGGCGCGTTCAAAACACTGGCTCCAAAACAATGTACGTAATGAGAGAACGGCGGGGTTTCCGTCGAGACTCATCTGCGGAACGTGTGCTAAGATAGCTGGTGTAAGCGGAGCTCCCTCGGCGCCCCTGGCAGGGCACGTCACTCTCTCGCAAGGGCCCGAGGTAGGTAGGTCAATGGGCTTTCTAGGCTCTCAGTAAGTTGGGCGCGTGGGCGCGGTCCAACTAACATATTTCGGCCTACTGGCAATTTAGCAACTGTTTTTTTGTCGGCACGTGCCTACATACGGCCTACGTTGCGTGCTATCAATACGTTTTTCCTCTAACAACCCCGAAGCCTCACGTTTTAGTTTATCGTCAAAATAACTACGTAACTTATTATGTCAGTAAACGGCTCGATTTAGCGAAAAACTACGCGGACTCGTCAAGTAGAAGGTCATAGTAACTTTGGCATTTATGTGTTATTGCCATGCAAAAGCTTTTATATTAAAGTAGGTACTTATGTATAGCATTCTCATTTCCATTTCAGTTTATTGAAATGGCAATGCGCAGTTTACGAGCTCTAGAGGTGAAATCGTCCACTGCAAGATGACATCAGTCTATAATTTGCACAGATTGTTAGGATGGTTGGCGTCGAAAGAAATATGCCTAAAATCCGAAACGTATTTAAAAAGAGAACACAAAGGTTGCAGGCCAGTCCCCTGCAAACGGCCGTCCAGAGTTCCCGAAACCCGATAATTCATTTGCCTCTCCGTTACTCGGTTATGTAGCTACATAATGTTTTGCATGGGAATAGCAGCTGATACATAACTCATAGTTTTTCTATGTAATTCAGATGGGTTGTGTTTAAAGTTTACATGTCGGTAAAAATGGGCAATGAACTAATGAAACGGTCTGCTGTCCAGGGTTGCCCCACACACGCTAACAAAATACGTTTTTATTTATAATACCGCAAGATCCAAATTCAAATCAAACTTGATCGTTGAATAAAATATTTTGAGTTCGAACATACTTTTTGAATTTCAAATAGCCTCGTTTTTCTAGTATTTTCAGCTGGTATTTTGAGGTAGAATGTCTGATACAAAGCACGGCTAAAGGGTCCTTCAAACAGGCGCGACACAAAGCACCCCCTGTCGCGCGACGAGCGGTGCCTTTAGTCCCGCAGAAAGGCGCGACGCGATTCTGGCAGAACAATTTCCATGAAGTTTTCATTGAAATTGTTCTGCTAGAGTCGCGTCTCGACAGTCTGCGGAAGCCTTTCGGCACACGTGCGTTTCGCGTCGCGTGTCGCGCCTGTTTGAAGGAGCCTTAAAACTACATAGCGAGAATTTTTTGTCAAGAGTGAAATAAATAGGTAATGGTGCCGATTCTCTTGTCACAAAATTCTCTAAACTAGATTATAAATCACAAAAATTTTGTTTAGTTCTGTCAAAAGACGATTTCTCATTCTGAAATAGACTAAAGTGACACAACTTAACTATATTTTAGTTTGACAGCACTAAGATGGTACTGAATAATTAGTTTAGTGAAAATGGCAATTTTGCTATTCTGAATTTGACGTTTTTAACCTAACATTTTGGTTGTCTTAACTAAATCTGGCTATTTTTAACCGCGATTAAAAAGGTGTGGAATATAATTAGTTGTCATGAACTAAGATTCACCACAAGACCTCGACTTCAGGGGCAAAAACAGTACTGTATTTTTTTTTTTTTAATTTTGCTTATATCTCGAAAACGGTGTCCTATCGCAAAAATAATGAAAATTTCGACCCCCTTTATGAAACCCTTAAACCCATATAACTCTACACGAAGGTATTTTTTTTTAAATATTTTCCGTACAAAAAGTTAAAAATTCCATATAAAACACGCCGAGGCTGCCACCCATGCGCGCAAAAATCACGTGGTAGGGTAAACAAGTAGGTACCATGTGGAGTTGCGATTGTCAAATTAAATTTTAGTTGCGTTGAACTGATTTTTAAATTTAGAGATATTTTATTGCAGAATAGCTTTAAGATTCTCATAGCCAAAAGTAAGGAATTTTAGTGATAGTTTAGTTCGGTGTACAAGAGAATCGGCACCAATAACTATTCCTGTTTACTTAATGCAACTGATTATAAAGTTACACATACAAGTATTGATCGCTAAGTGCACATGCACTTGCTTGTTTACTTAGCTAATCACTGGCACTAATCAAAATGTAAATAAGCAGTTATTGATTAACTTCGCGTGGGGCAGTAGACTCAACAAAGTTAGCTGCCGATAAAAACTAAAAAAAATGTGTTAATAATAATATTATGAATGTTGACTCGACTACTTTCATAATAATCTGAAAGGCACTGACAACTGAAATGCTTCAGCTTCAAGGCTCCCGCAAACAGGCGCGGCGCGACAGCCCCACACAAAAGCGCCGCCCGTCGCGCTACACGCGGTGCCTTTGTGTCATGCTGTCGCGTCGCGCCAGTGTGCACGAGCCTTCATAAGATTCAGGCTAAGTTAATTAGGTATGTTTCTATTTTTATTACAGTATCCAAATTGTCGTTGATTATTTAATGGTTTCATTTAATAATCAACTTTTCAATAAACAAGAATGCGATCTATAGAAATTAATCGGATTTGCGTAAGTAAATAAGACCTAAATTAATTACAGCGTCATAATTACGCCGTGTTTCTATAAAAAAAGCGTAGTAAACTGATAAAAATATTCAGAAACAATTGCAGACATAAAAGGTAAATAGGTACGTGTTAATTTAGTATCTTATCTGGTCTGTGTTGATAGACGTAGCTAGTTTCATAGATAGGTACCACAGATCATAAAAACAATAGGTACCTACTAGTTGTTTGCGAATTTTAGCACACTTAAGGATGTTAGCTAACTTTGTTTTTCAATAACATGCGCAATTTCATTTATTATCTGCTGATAAAAACAGCCAGTAACCTCGCTTTGTTTTTCATCATAAATCAATAATCGTAAAGCTGATCTAGGGCTCCCAGCGACCTCCTGTTTGCTGACTTCGCTACCCTAATTTCATTTTGCAGACAAAGTGCTTGCTAATGTTTACTTTAAGGAGCGTTTCAACTCCTTTGTATAAAATCCAGGTGAGTATTTAGCAGATAGTATCTACCTAGACACTGAAAGTGATCCTTAGCCAAGCCTGTGGTAAGTAAAGGCTGCCTTTGATGACCTATCAATCTGATAAGCTATCTTAGTAATAAGTATAGCATTAATATACGTACAATTTATTGAATGTAAAAAAAAATAGATTTATAATTATACGAGTAGGTAACTAGCGATAGAGGTACCTACTTAGTTACCTCCTCCTATCAATCAGTTTTATTTTAGACCTAAACTAGTACCTACTTTAAGTATAAAGAAATCAGCCTTATAATAACGCATAGGCAAAGAATTCTATGACTCCATGTCGAACTTTCTGAAAATATCGCGAGAAGAAAAATAATAAAAGCACATTTTCTTCTTTGTTCTCGTGAAGCAGCCCTAGGCCACGTTAGCCGTCAATGGACGACCAACTGTTTAGACAAGACGCACAACTCACAAGACACCGCACGCCCCCGAATACTCGAATTATGAATCAACTTCATGGAAAATGTTGGAAAATCTTTGAAACTCGCTTGTTCTTTGATTAGGTAATCAGCTCAGGATTCTTAACTGGTGTAAACAAGAGTTTTTGTACGAGAATAGCCACATGCCTTTGTGGATATATTAGCAGGACAGCAAGTTTGAACTGGCTGTCCAAGGTCCCTAAGACGTAATGTCGCTCCAACACTCGTGAAAGTTCTCGTGGGGTACCGCGAAACTAATGAAAAGGTGGCAAATAATATGATTACGAAGATTCTTTCCAAATAAGCTGTTCTTTGAACTGTATAAGGATTTAGTGAAGTAGGTAAGAAGTGAAAGTTTATCTTTTAATACTGCTCGGTTCGACTGGACCCTGGTGATTATTCCAATGGCTGATCCATTGCCATCATTACCAGTTGTCCACAAGAGTTAAGACCCAGTCAAAATCTTTAGAAAAGATGAACGTAGCATACCTAATATTTATTTAACTTTATATAATTTTGCTGTAATTACGAACGCCATGCTACAGTCTGTTTACACTGCGATCTTGAATGAGCTTGCTTATTGTCCTACGTTGAGCTATGAAAGATTTTTAAATATTATCTAAGATAATGCTGGACGAGTTTATAGAACTGCAGGCTTAGCATGACGCTGTCTATTTCTTCGAAGAATAGACACGGCTATTTCCATACAAACTAACATTTCGTTTCTCCATTTTTGACATCGCACCGTAAAAATCCTTGTAAAATCTGTCATTTTGTCTTTCGTTTCTACCGACCGTTGGCTAGGTCCTTTTTAATGTATAGACTATTTCAGAATACAGTTGTCTAAGGTAATGACGATAATTTGATTTTTTAATCGCCATGCTACAGATAGTAGAAAACTTTTTACTCGACGGCAACAAAGTATAAAAATGGAATGGAAAAATGGAATTTTTCACTTTTGGTATGGAAAATGTGAAAAATTACTACCTACATGTCGAGTTTTAGGGGTTTGAGGGTTCCATAAAGGGAGTCGAAATTTTCATTATTTTTGCGATATGGCATCATTTTTGAGATTTAAGTAAAATAAAAGAAAAGCGTTAATAAATTACTGAATTTCGTAAAAAGTGCAGTTGACTCTTTCTACTTTGCTGCTGTCGTACTGTCATCACGAAAAGTAATTTTTGTCTATTCTTCCGTCGACAAAACGGTGCTTGTGCTAAGCCTGCTAGTGTTTTTTTGATAATTTACGTTTATTTTGCAAAGTCCCTGGGACTGGGAGGCCTGTGTATTTGCGGGAGGAGCAACAAGCACCAAGCGTTGTGTGGTATAAATGGGAGTTCGGGACATTCGCACCCAGTGGAAATAAATGGTTTCGGGACATTATTCAAAGTAAGAATAAGGTATGCGATTTCACAATGGACTGGTTGATTAATACAGAATCTAACGATGTAACATTGTACCACTTGATTAAATGAATAATGCAGATACATTATTCATTAAAGCACGAGATTTATTCTTGGGAGAGCTTGCATAAAAGCCATTACGCAAAAAAGGCATTATTGATTGCTTATTGAAAAAATCGTGCAACGTCGATACACGTCATTTTTATATGATGATGATAAATACAGCAAAAAATAAATATTATATTGTCCACGAAAAAAATTGTCTGAATATAATAGTAAGAAAAGAAAGAAGATAATATAATAGTACAGTATGCATCAATGGGACAAAGCAGTGTCTTATGTCGCGGGCGCCTTATTGAATCTCGAGCGTAAAGGCTCGTGCACACTGGCGCGACGCGACAGCGTGACACAAAGGCACCGCGTGCCGCGCGATGAGCGGCGCCTTTGTGTCGTGCTGTCGCGTCGCGCCTGTTTGCGGGCCTGTTTGCCGAGCCTTAACGATGGAACGATGGGTTGTTAATTCCCGAGCAGGACGAGGGAGTTTTGAGTTAACTCCCGAGCAAAGTGAGGAAGTTAGACAAGCATCCAGAGTGCAGCGAGGGATTCAAGCCCGCCCAAGACGAAAGCACGTTTATCCCTGAGGAGGATACTCTACTTTCACACCATCTATGAGAAAATAAAAAGCAATAGTAGGTACTAGAATCGAAGTATTTATTAAAATTACAATTACAGTTAGTATACCTATTTAAAACAAATAAAAGTTAAAGGTAATGTTTGATACATTAGACCAGTTGTGGAAACACAAAGTTGTTTTTTAACCGACTTCACAAAAAGGAGGAGGTTCTCAATTCGTCTGTATGTATTTTTTTTTTTTATGTGTGTTAGCTCATAACTTTTTTCTGGGTGAACCGATTTGGATGATTCTTTTTTTATTTGTTAGGTGGTGCTTCACATGTGGTCCCATTAAATTTGATCAAGGTCTGACCAGTAGTTTTTGAGTTATCCTTAATACTGTAGATTTTTTCCACTTAGTTTATATGGATGATGTGTTAATAATTTCCTGTCACTGTTATTTACACACCAAGTAGTGGTATACGAATTTGTGTGGGGTAGGTACCGCAACTAAAAAGTGAAAAATAAAACACTAAAACTTCCAAAAAAAAACATTAAAAGACGTGAAAAATAACTTTAATTTCGGAAGTCGGTGCCTTTGGTTTTGTATTTTCGTGTTTGGCCACCGACTTCCGAAATTAAAGTTATTTTTCACGTCTTTTAGTGTTTTTTTTTGGAAGTCGGTTGTTTTTTTGTAAAAAAGTTTTTTATTCGGTACATTTATTGAAGTGGAGGTAGAGTTTATTTGCGTATTGCTGTTGAGTAAAGTTTCAGAAACTTGGGTCTGCTGAGGATCATTTTGGATCGTGAAAGTTGATGAAGGTAGTGCTTGAGGCAGCGGGCTAGATGAATAGTGTTTTGATGTGGATGGTTGCGGTGACAACGGTGTCCAAGGATCAGTAATCGACGGTGTTTTTAGTTTGATGTTGTCGCCAATGCGGCAGCTTATATTGTCCTTATTCTTTATAGAATTTTCAATGTAGCCCTCTGCTACTACATCAGATTTCCATCCACTGTCTTTTAAACTGGGTCATGTCTGCTCCTGAATCCGTCACTATAGGCGGATATGTTCGCCTGATACAATGGCCCGTGTAGAGCTCGGCATTTGTCAATTTCAGGTATTTCGCAATTTCTTTCAGCATTTTGCTGATCTTATTTTTACCAATGACTCGCCTGGTGCAATTGACATTATTATAAGCTACGAAACATGTTAGTGTTTATATTACAGGGGCGTAGAGTTTCGTACGTTTCGACAAATCTTACGTATTCTCCACGGACTACGAATGACTTGATACTAGCCAAGCATCGCTAATGAGATACAATTGATTTTCTATTGTAATAGCCCTCTAGCGGGCCACCTTAATTATTTACAATTAATTTTTAACATCACGTGCTCGTCAATGTTAAATTATATGTCATGCAAACCTAACCTAAAGTAAACCATTAAAGCCCTGGGGTCTAGCGGGGGATTAATATTGTACTGAATCTCATTATGACCTGCTGGTCATTAATGTGATTTGAATTTGGAACCTCGAGTAAAAATCACATACAAACATTTACCATAGTACATACTGATCCCATGCATTTCCCAGTAAGACAAGCACAAAAAAAATAATGTTCGGAAATCAAACTGGCCACCGAGTAAAATACAAATTCAAAAAATAGAACACAAATAAACAAAGGCGCGATTACTGCAAGTGCAAATCGGTTTGCTGTTAAACAACAAATTAAACTATAAATTCTCACAGAAATGTCGAGTGACGATAGTGATTTGACTCCCGAGGTACATTAAATCCGAAGCCATTAGCATTGCCAACAATCTACTCCCAGAAAAGTTCAAGGAATCGTACATGAAAGCCTACGACGATTTTTACAAATGGAAAATGTAAAAGGCGTCAAGTCTATCTATGAATCAGTGATTTTTGTGTACTTCCAGCATTTATAATATACAAAGCAAGTACCATCTGGTGCATCTATTCGATGCTCAGGTCAACAATAAGCATTAAACATAATATTCAAATTAATACATACACCAAATTAGTGGCATTTTTAAAAAGGAAATCGGAAGGACATCGTGGTAATAAATGAAAAGTTTCACAAGTTTTCACAGCTCAAAATGTGGAAACGTTTCTAAATGAAGCTCCTGACCACAGCTTTCTTGCCACAGACGTAAGTACAGGTACCTAATGATTAAATTTGTAAATAAAATAGCTACATACTTACTTAAACTTACTAGCGACCCGCTTATGCATCGATCGCTTGTGTGCGATCTACTGAAGCGTTGCGTAATGTTTTGATAAGCCAAAATGTCGAGATTTCTACGCTCTATCCAAGTTAAATATTATTATAAACCTTCGTTAGGTTTATGTGTGTGTTTATTACAATTATATGTTTTAATCAAATCTAAGAAAGTGTATAACTTGTAATACATCACAAGTAATATCATGTATATTAAACTACGTAACTTACCTTCCTACTTACTAACCTAGCTGTCTATTTTTGTTACAGATGGCCTTGATTTTTGAAGTGAATGGCGGTTGTCATGGAAATGAACTTTAAACATTAGGATATCGAAAAACATTCACATTTGTTGCTGGTAAATTTTCCAGATACAAAATCAAAGAAAGAACGGTAATTCGTAGTCCGTGGAGAACACGTAAGAATTGTCGAAAAGTACCAAGATCTACGCCCCTGTAATATAAACACTAACAGATTTTTCGTAGCTTATAATAATGGCAAGTGCACCAGGCAAATCATTGGTAAAAATAAGATAAGCACCATGCTGAAAGAAATTGCAAAATATCTGAAACTAACAAATGCTGAGCTCTACACGAGCCATTATTTCAGGAGAACGTCAGCTACTCTATTGGCAGATTCAGAAGCAGACTTGATCCAGATTAAAAAATACGATGGATGATAATCTGATGTAGTAGCAGAGGGTTACATTGAAAATTCTATACAGAATAAGAATAAAATAAGCTGCCGCATTGGCGACAACATCAAACTAAAAACACCGTCGATTACTGATCCTTGGACACCTTTGTCACCGCAACCATCCACATCAAAACACTATTCATCTAGCCCGCTGCCTCAAGCACTACCTTCATCAACTTTCACGATCCAAAATGATCCTCAGCAGACCCAAGTTTCTGAAACTACTCAACAGCAATACGCAAATAAACTCTACGTACACTTCAATAAATGTACCGAATAAAAACATAACTTTGTCTTCCCACAACTGGTCTAATGTATCAAACATTACCTTTAACTTTTATTTGTTTTAAATAGGTCACTAAACTGTAATTATAATTTTAATAAAAACTTCGAGTCTAGTACCTACTATTGCTTTTTATTTTGTCATAAAAGGTGTGAAAAGTAGAGTAGAGAAAAGTAGAGAGGAGGATCCTCGGGGATAAACGTGCTTTCGTCTTGGGCGAGCTTGAATCCCTCGCTGCACTCAGGATTCATGGAGGAACTCAAAACTCCCCCGTTCCGCACGGGATTCAAATACGGCGCGGCACCCATGACATAAGACACTGCTTATCCCCTTAGTACATAATCAACTAGTAGGCTATATTAATCCTTGACTCTATTAGCCCTTAAAGATTTATTTACTACTAGCTGTTTCCCGCGACTTCGTCTGCGTTCCAGGATGAAAAGTAGCCTATGTTCTTACCCAGGTCATGGTCTATCTGTGTGCCAAATTTCATCTAAATCCGTTCGGTAGTTTTTGCGTGAAAGGGTAACAAACATCCATCTATCCATCCTCACAAACTTTCACATGTTTTTATATTAGTAGGATTTAAAAATTAATGCAGCCATAAACAAGAAAACCGAAATATTATTTTTAATGATGATAGCCCAAGGCAAAGGCGGATAATTCAACGAGTTTTATGCTAATGTCGTATGATTAATCGTATCGTATATCGTAATGTGTTTATCTAGACAATTTATCTCTATAAAGTATCGTGCCACTATCTCCGACCTTTGCCTGTCATTGGTTTCTCGCAAATATTATGGAAATGTCTGGCTCTTAATAAATATAAGTCATTATTTATTTATTTATTTGCATTATGTACACTAAGTTACAGGCTAGGCTAAAACTAAGAGTACATGACCCCGTGGCCCAGCAAGTATTATTTACATTCAATTTATAACTAGGTTAAATACATTATATTGCATACTAGATAATATCAATATCACAACAACAACATATTAGTAGAGGCTAGAGGCAAGCCATCTCTTACCTAAGTATTATGTTGGGATCGGGCTTTATCAAATGTAGCCACTTTACAGGTGGCACCTGTTAACTGTTATATAATATATATATTTCTATTAGCTACTGGGTTAGGTACTTTCGATACCCTAAGATTTGTAGACCGATATTAATGCTTACTCTGGGCCGAGGATCAATTGGATTATATATATAGGATTAACATTTACTTCAAATCAGACTTACTGCAGTACTTACCTAACAGCCAATGTGTTCACGGTTCACAGTTGACAGTCAAATCAATACCTCAAAGTTAAACTCTGTGGTTAAACCATAGAGCCACACGGGCCACCCGGCGAAACCGGTCCGCCGCCATTGGCCCGTGTTGCTCTATGGGTTAAACCTGTAGATTGTAGAACTACGTTATGCAGGTATCTGGTCAACTGTCATCCATTGTTTTAATTTCATTATAATCATTCCTTTTTATACTGCTGGAGAGTTTGTTGCGCTACTTCTTCCGAAGTAAAGGCTCCCACAAACAGGCGCGACGCGACAGCACGACACAAAGGCGCCGCTCGTCGCGCGGCACGCGGTGCCTTTGTGTCACGCTGTCGCATCGCGCCAGTGTGCACGAGCCTTAAAGCACTAGGAAGTCGTGAAAGACGGGCGTTTTGGGAGACTGTTCAATACAATGTGAACATATATTTTGATATTCTAAAACATTATAAATGAATGCTATTAATTGCATTAATTTATAATGATTAATAATCAAATCAAATGAAATATTTTTGTATTTTCTTGTTTTTATATACAATGCAACACTGTTGTACCTAAATGTTTTTTATGTGTGGCCACACACACTTTTTCTTATCCCTTGTTTAATGCTTTGAGTGTAACCCGCCATTGTTTTTTCATTTAATTAAAATAAAAGTTAATTCTATATTTTACTTTCTCTCTGTGTATTATTTCATACAGAGACTATCTTATGTAATTTTGACGTTCAAAAACTGCTGATTCTCAACCGAATTTGAATTTGATAGACAATTTTTTTAAGAGATGGTTTGTACCATGAACAGCTTCAACTGGTATCTGAATTTGGCCTTGGATCCTTGGAGCCTTGGATCTTGCTAGTATCCACCAGTTAATCTAAGGTTGTGTAGGTATTTAAACAAAAATAATGGATTTTTCGACCCCCTTTATAGAACTCTTATATCCCTAAAACTCAACATGTAGGTAATCAGTTTTCACATTTTCCATACAAAAAGTGAAAAAGTCCTTTTTTCCATTCCATTGTTATACTTTTTGGCCGTCGAGTAAAAAGTTTTCTACTGTCTTTAGCATGGCGATTAAAAAATCAAATTGTCTTCACTACCTTAGACAACTGTCTTCTGAAATAGTCTACATTAAAAAGGACCTAGACAACGATCGGCAGAAACGAAAGACAAAATCACAGATTTTAGAAGGATTTTTACGGTGCGATGTCAAAAATGAATAAACGAAATGTCACTTTTTATGGGAATAGCCGTGTCTATTTTTCGAAGAGATAGAGATCGTCATGCTAAGCCCGCTGCATAATGTTGGTATCGTCTAATAACTTTCAGATACCACGTCATCTAACTTGACGTCAGTAAAATAAATAATTCAGGTTTCAGTAATAATAAAGCCATTCAGCCTTTGCCAATCGTTATCTAGACATCTTTTTCGATGGCAGTTGCCATACGACCTATCTGATTTGCGAATAGGTATAAAACGATTACGTTCAATTTTATATAACAATATTGAAGAATTAAATGAAGGTCATCAAATCGATGAGTGTTTGGTTCTTTGTTGCTCCAGTACAGAGTGGTCAGGGATTTCACTACATAGTATAAAACAAAGTCGCTTCCCGCTGTCTGTCTGTCCCTAAGTACGCTTAGATCTTTAAAACTACGCAAAGGATTTTGATGCGGTTTTTTTTTTATAAATAGAGTGATTTAAGAGGAAGGTTTATATATATAATACATGCATAATATAGTAGAGAAACATTGAAAATATAAGAGGTTTCTAATGTGATGTCGTAAATAAACACATTTTTTTCCGCTTACATTGGCAAACGCTGGTTGAACACTACGAGATAGATTAAAATAATGTACTACAGTATTGTACACCTTAAAAAGGTCTACAAAAAAGTCAGTGATGGTATATGTCTATCTCTTAGGGATAACCCACAATAACCATTTTTTATCCTTTACTATTTACGAGAAATAATGGCTTATTTACAAAGCGATTTTAAGCAATACAGCATTAATTCTAATCCAATTAAGTACCTTCAATACATTGTGTATTTAATATAGACCAATATGACCCTTTACAGCATGTAATTTAAATGAATATTTTCGAAGATATTACAGATTTAAAATGCATGGACATAGCGGTTGCGGCGGTACCGGCCAGGGGTCGGCGGCGCGAGAGTAACCTCTGAAGAAAACATGTTTGTATTGTCTAATGACAAAAAAGCTGTGAAGGTTGTATATAAAGTATTAGTACATTCTGTAGTATATTTAGTATCAGCATTGCACCCGTGCGAAGCCGAGGCGGGTCGCTAGTTATTGATAAATTAGCAAAAAAAATCTATGAAACTACATAATTATTATCAATTTCTGTAATAATCTCTTTGTGTTTAGTTTTTGTACTTTGTACGGGAAGAGAATTTACATAATTTTGGATAAGATAACAGTCGACAGGGTTTTAAATAAGATATTTATCGGAAAAAAATAACTGTTATTTTACGCTGTTTTGGTGCGAATTGAGCTACTTTTATGAGTTGAGCCAGACTTTCTCCAAAACTAACATCAAGATCTGACGACAATATTGTAGCTAAAAAATTTTCGCATATTTTTTACAACTAGTCAGTATCCATAAGCCTTTGTTGCCATGGCGACTCAGCCAAATTTCTGCCTTAACATGTAAAATATCTATTACGCAAGCCGCCGACGCATCGCACCCAGGGGTGGAGGGGCCAGACGCCACCTTGGAACACCCCTCGACCGACCAAGGTCAACCAGCAGTCTACCAAACACTTGCTTACCCAAAACTAAGCATACACCCCAGTCTCAAGATTCAATTTCGAATGCCACCCGAATACTAATCTCGTTCGTTCAATTTTGAGTTCTGTCTGTTTAGAAGAAGGTTGAATTTAGTTCACAAAAACACAGTGCGTGAATGTAGACGTTGTAGTACTAGTGTAGTGTAGTCCGGCGGGCAATCAATGAGTTTCAGCCTTGTTGTATGAATTATGTATAGGAACGGGTCCGCTTACGTGACATTTCGGTTGAAAACAAGCTCTGCGCCGTGTTGACAGAAAACGACACCGGGTCCCTTACGACGGCGGGCCTACTTTTAAATACATTTATTAAGTAGTCAACAATGATTCCGTAAAAGCTTTAAGTGTTCCCTAATCTCTGGTAATAAAATACCCGACACCTAGACATAGACAAGAATGATGTAAATTTTTAAGTCCGGGGTCCGGGGTGTTTCTTTAATTGGGTGTTCGAATACAATATCAAAGATATCATCAAAACATTGTTACATTGCCATTAGTAAAATGAAGTGCCATTATTACTCTACTCGCGACCATGACTAGACATCACATTAATTATTAATAGTAGGTATTCAAAATCGATTTCAATTCGCCACACACAGCCTATAGGCACAATTGGTGTTAAATTCGTACAGTTTATTCACAAAACACGTGCAAATTCCGTACAACAAATAATTCATGAAATCCTAACTCATTATTAATCAAGGCAGAATCAAGGCTAACGATTTAAAAAAAAAACTAGATTCAAAACATCGCGTTCCAATTTTAAATAATTCATCAGTGCATTACCGTCACGAATTGCGTGGGCATTAAAAGTTAAGAACGTAATGGCTATTGTATTTTACAGTGAATTTTGAATTAATCTGTGAGAAACTGGTTTACGGTTATGGTCACCCTTCGTTTGTTATCTGCATCAGTGAACTAATGGTGAGTTGGCGACCGTGGACGATCACCGTGAGAGCTTAGCTACTCGATCTGACCAGTATTTTACGAAATATACTCATTTCGAATATAATGCCGAACTCATCAAGAAAATTAACGAGCCAAAATGTTAATTTGATATGCTAATTTTTAAACACTTCGCCAACTTTCTGCTTTTCCATTTTCATTACAGCCCCAAACCAATTCAATTATGTACATGCCATTCAATTTAATCGTAAAAATTAAATTATGCCGTTACCATTCCAATTTCTTTTGTCGTGTCGCCAGTCAAAAAGTTTTCTCAGAATCCGATCGATCTCTCAGTTACTCATAATTTTAAGGTTTACCATAGAGTTAATTAATGTTTGAACTTGAAAAAATTCTTGGAAAATAAAATTATATCAGCACGGATTGGTTTTATAAGCCACTTTCCTTGGCGAATTTGTTGCCTGCTTCCTGTTTCCTTTTATAGGGAAATGAGAAAATGTAGTCTGCCGGAATACTCGGAATTTACTGCCAAGTGTACCCTGTACATAAATTATGTTTAAAAATGATAAGTATTTCTCTTCAAAGCGAAGAAGGCAAGGCACGTTTGTAAAAGTATCAGATGAACTGACAGGTACTACTGGTTATCAAGAACGGATTAATCCTTCCACCACAATTATTGATCGTAGTGTAAATGTGACATGATTAAAAACTAATGCTTGAACGCAAATGTCAAGACTTTCACATGGCCATAATGCACATTATTTTAAATGCCACACGGGCTGAGAACTGATATCGATCAATCTAAAGTTATAAATGATCGCGCACTACCGGAATGACCCAAGAAGGATGGTCGAATCTCGAAAGCACTTCCGAGATTAATAGGAAAGACCCTCGAAAAGACATAAGTGGCGCTATTTCTGAAACAGAATACGTCAAGTGGCAGACCCATGCAAAATGTATAAAAATAGATTGATATACTTCCTTCTAGGAATTTTTATTCGTTTATTAACCTCGGCACGCGAGTACGCACGTTTTAATAGCCATCTGTTAAAGAATAGTCGACAACAGAGAGTTTAATGTGTGAAAAACTAAAAAACTCATAGGCCGTTTTGTTTTGCTAATATACTACTGCCAATTTCACACCACATCATCTTAGATTTAATGTCGAGACTGTACTCAAATTAAAAGGCCGCTGCCAACGCCCTAATTAGGGTCAAACGTTCCCCGTCACACACGACGCTCCTCGAAATGAATCCATACAAATTGCGATGTCCTATCATTGCCAAGTGTACGTATACAGTTGGCGCTGGCAACATAAGAGAGGGCCGAGGGCCCAATCGTTCCCAGGAACCGATTACTAACTCTCGCGTCCGGGGGCATCATCACGACACTTCTCGGAAAGGTAGCGAACAAATCATTGAGGAAACATTGTTATTAGGGTTTCACTTACTCGTGTAATTGAACTTTTTACACGACACTGATGTGTTAGGCTCCGTAAAATCGTAAATGTCAACGCAATTTGTTTCGGTAAATGTCAGTGCGTTTCCCTGTTTGTCGAGGGTTTCAGATGGTTCAGATTAATCTGGTGCTCGTCCTACTATTATTTAAGCGACGATAAGATATTGGTTTTGGATACAGAGATTGTTTGTGTTAACAAAACTCCAGCATTTTACATTTAATGTAAATATATTAAGAATGCGGATTAATGTGATAGTAATAGCACAAACTAGGTATAATCTATTAAATTTTCGAAGCGTACGTTCAGAGAAATATTAGGAATAATACAACAAGTCATAGGACGAGTTTAGTACATGAATTAATACTAGATAACACATAAATAATGTGTTTTCCAATCTGATATATCACCTTACAGCTTTTGACGCCTAGCAACCTAAATTATTCACGAGCGGAAGATGACAGTCACCTAATTGAATACGTTTATTTTTATCACAGAAGCCGGTGAGTCAGCCAATCAAGAATTAGCAATAATAGCTAGCAGCGCTATGATTGGTGAGTGAACGAAAACAAACATGGAAGCTGAACCTTCCACGTGCCAGCTTGATTATCACCGTAAACAGAGACTGTCATATCGCGTAAAAATTTAATAGTGCCGTATTTTGCATACGACTCCGTAGAATGTTAATCGTCTTGTTTTGAAGTTCAGGCTGTATCATTCAGTTTCATACGTTGTCGTGGCGCCATTTTGACCGATGTGCATGTGTTCCTAATTTGAAAAGGACGAGCAAATGACAATGTGACCGACGTTTGACACTTCAACCTTATCAGCAATATAAAATTAAGGCTACTATAAAATGCGAAGTATTTTGAAAATCTAAAATTTACAATTAGTTTCATGGTTTAAAAATAAAGTCGCTGTTTTTTAAATAACTTACTACATGGGTTGCCGAAAATATTTTGCATGGCGACGAGTGTGAACTTAATTTGTGAATTTATTATTGTTGTTTATGTAGTTATGCCATGGAAAAATAGATAGAAAAATTATAAGCATTTTCATATGTATTTCTTTATAACGTGACGCAGACGTCCACAAGAATATGGTCGCATTAGAAATTACAAAACTGCACAATAATTCGACCCATTTAAAAATATTCATCATTGTAATACTTCGTTATTCTCGACGTGCCTAAAACAAATTTCGATTACTTATGTCATATCGTGTGTTACACGTGCGTGAACTTGAAGTGATACAAGGTCAGAGTAAATGTTTACTACGAAAAGTAATTCCATAACAAAATGTATGTTAATTTATTATAGTGAATTCATAACACTATGCCTATACCTAGGCTGGTTATGTATGTACCTAACCTACGTAAATTTAGCCAAGTCATGGGTCAATGCCTGTAACTGTGTGTACAATTACATTGTGGAAATAAATGAATAAATAAATAATAAGTATAACATTTACGGAGGCGGTTTAAAAAAAATATATTTAAGTACTTAATTTATTCTAGTTTATTGTAAAGTCAGGGAAATCAATTGCTAAGCAAATACGCACTACCAACTTACATTTTCCGTATATTCCAATCACAATTGCCATTCTTTGACACTTTTATGAAATGGATATAACGCGGCAAAAAAATTGATAAGTAAATGACACCCACCGTAAGTCATTACGTAGGGTGTCATCATCTCTAACCTTCGATCAACAACGTTGAAGTCTCTAACAATTAATTTCTCTGACTGTACCTACCCTAGAAAAACAAGAACAGAAAAAAGATAGTTAAAAAGATATTTGAGTTGTTTGTTCTGCGCAGAAACGTGAGATTTTCATCGGTTATATTTTTATTTTCCCAGGATTTTTGCTAAAGGAAAGGATTGAGGAGGAGGAAGTATTCTAGGAACACGCTCCCTGTGTTTCTAGAATCAGATCAGGAATCATCGTCAGGTGAACGACCGAGGCTAGGCTAGCAACGTAGAAACTGTTTACTTCCAGTATTTTCTTTAAGGTGGAACCTTCAGGGTAGCCCGCGAAATTCAAATTTTGTTTCGTTTTTTACAATTTGCAGGTCACTGTCAGGTTGTATTTTGATTAAAATATGATTCGCAACCGTAACACATATGGTTTAATAGAATTATAATCATTAGAATCAGCAATACATCTCTATAAGTTCATATTACCCTATTTCATGAAATCATGACATTTGAGGGCAATTCTTACTTAAGGAGTTGTATTGCTGATTCTAATGATTATAATTCTGTAAAGCCATATTTGATACGGTCGCGAATCCATTTTAGATCACCATACAACCTGATACTGACCTGCAAATTGCAAAAAACGTAAGAAATTTTGAATTTCGCGGGCTACCTTGGCGCATGCCCCTTAAGTATTATTGTTTTATGTAAGAAGATCGTCTCTGGAAATACCATAGAACATTCCATAGGCTGTTTTTAAAATTTGTATCACCGACGTTAAAAAAAGTAGAGAAACGAAATATCTGAAATTTTTGTACAATGATAATCATCCCTATGGGACACCTTTCCTGCTACTTTAGATGATCTCAGAACCCATGAACACACTTTGAAGAATTCGCATTACCAATTAGTAAATATTTCGTTTCCCAACTTCCGTTGAAGAGCTGGTGATAAATAATCATTTTCTGGTCAGTTGCCAATACGTCACATGTGACAGGCACAAAGAGAAGGTACTAGAAACACCACCGTTTCAATATGGCTGCCCGGATGTTTTTGTCACATTAACCGTAACCACACATTTTGAACACAAAGATTCCTCAAAAAGTTCGCCGTTTTATCTTTTCCTTTTGATGTGTTGTTGTTCGAACCTATAATTGGCTAACTAATACACTCGTCCGGCAATTTTATTTCGAATAAATTATAACTCAGCATCCGTACTTAAAAACGCATTTTCGGGTTAAGTGGCTTCTGCAAAAAATACTGTTCCTTGATTTGTTTGAAAGTCAAAAAGAAATGCCTAAATATTCTGAGTCTGCACTGTGAGATTTAAGACTTTGTTGCAGACCTAAAACAAATGACAAAATATGCTGGTTATCAGTTATTTATGGTCAATATTTCAATCTAAGTTTTTGTCGGCGCCATCAATTATATTTTTTTTGCAAAGTATTTTTATTGAGTCAAATATTTTTTTACGAGCGTGTTAATATTATTTATTTCAATAACTCGAATGCCAAGGCGTGCGAAATGAATTCATAAATTAAAACTGTAATGTGTTATACGAGAATGTCACCCAAAAATAAATCTTATGTTTTATTTTGCGTAAAATAAAGGCGCCACCTTCATACAGCCTTGACGAGAAATAAATCTGTGAATGCGAATACGAGTCAAAGAAGTAATCTATGATTTTCCCCATGGACACCCATTATTATCGACAGAAGTCGGATAATAAATAGAACGGATCCGGTGTCGTCAGTGCGAACTGAGGTATGTAATGGACTTGATTAGATACATTGTTGCCAAATCAGGATTTTTTTGTCAGACTGTAACCATCTCTATTTTAACATAAGAGTCTTCTGAGGATACTATTCTGTGCACAATATTTTTTACTGGTGCTCAAATGAACACAAATGCTATCACAGTTATTTAGGATTTACATAAATACGATAAATAGAAATAGAACAATTATAAATCATTACCACTATTCACTAGCGAATAACGTAATATAAATCAGATTTTACAAAAAGAGTTGTCTTGTTTCAGATATTAGGTGTGGTTTTAAATGGTTACGGTTTCCCATCAGAGTAGCCGATAAATTACAGCATAGTTTTAGTTTAGGCATTCACGAAATGTTTCTACAGAATTTAATAATGAAATTCTTCGGGAAGATTGAAATTTAATTTTGATAGCTAGTAATGAAACATTTCCTCAAATTTGACGTGCATTTCTCAATGGTTTTATTGTTTTGAGTACCTACTGAGATTGCTGAGATCTGAGATAGACAAGTTTCATATCTGAATTCCGAACGTGCCTATAATTTTAATCTCAAACAACAAATTATCATCAGCTAGCAAGTTTTGTGATCCAAGATTGGCCCCCATGAAAACCATTTATCGTTACCGGTTGCATTGCAATGCATATTATGTACAATCATTCATTACCCATCATTTTTTCCGTAACGGCTGCACGTGGAGATTTCCTATGATATCTTTCCACAACAATACATCGAGCTCGTTTGAATTTCGAATGCAATTTAAATATTCTATTATGATACGGGAGGACCGTTTAAAACACAACAGACACAATGCTATAACTATGTGTGTGAACGTCAATGAACTCGACACCCTATAGTGTATGGTTTAGGTGTTATAGCGAATGACACAGAATGGCATAATTATCTCCTACACGTGGAAGCCATTTCCTGTGTGAATCTAAGACTTGACACTCGGCACCTGCATTGTAAGGTGATTGGCTAGATAACTAAAATCGTCACTTGAGAAGCTCATTGTTTTTATCTTTTGTGCTTGGAATTTCAAGCTTGTCTTTCAATGGTATTTGTCAACCTGATACAAAAAAAAAACATTACTAAGTATTTCTAGCAGTTCTAAGCTTCTATTTTAATAAAAATGCAAACAAAAAGTGTGTTTTCCACTTGACAGTCCAGCAAGAACATGTCGTTTCTTTATCAAACTTCGTGGTTAAATAATAAAATGAAGCCAATCAAAAGATTTTCCTTATCATCGCGCCACAAGTGCATGCTACCGACTCATAAAGCCATAACCTTGTGCTACGTCTAGCCTAGTGCCTAGACTCGTTTGTTTATTATCATAATTACTGCATTGTTTCACTGGCAAAACACTTCCATTTTATTACACAAACAGATTATGATATGTTTTTAGTTCTTACACGAGCGGAGATGAATGACGGTCTGGAATTAAAGAGATGTTGCACGATGGCTAAATTAATATAATACTTCGTAATAATAAAAAATAATAAATACTCTTTATTATGTACACCATAAAAATTACGGATATATATTATGTAGAAATTTTACATAAGTTGACATATTGGGCGGTAAAAAAAAAAGAATAAAAAAATAATGAAAAGTAATTAATTAGTTTGATGATTTTCTATTACTAAAGGGGATTTTCAAGTGTTTATTAACTCTAGCAGCTCTTACTACAGAGTAACAACCGATGCCCTGTCAAGTTGTAAGAAAGTTCGAAAGAACAGAGCGTTTAGATTCCATAGCTATTTGAAGGGAAGTCTATGGTAGGTAAGTATATTTATTACATTTTCCAGTTGTATTAGAGCGGTGCCGCAACAAGCTTATTAACCACACCATGAACTATAGCTACTCTGTGATTAGAGACTTTTTCGTTTTTGTAGGCTCGTTGGTAACAGACAAAAGTAAAAAAAAAAAAAAAACTTTTTCCGCTAGAGGAAAATATGCTATTTTATCCCCGCTCTGGTACGCTACAATGACGGACTTTTTGAGCAAGAGTCAAAAAAGCTGTTGACATCTGTCAAAGTGACAGCTCTGAATAATCCTAATGTCACTGCGAGTGCTGCGACATCGCATCAACGTGACAGTCGCGCAACACTATTGGATGACCAGTGCGACACGTGTGGCGGGTGGTCGGGGACACACTGTCTAGACGAACAATAGGTGTGTTAGATAACGTGTTTTATAATTGATTTTATACCTACTTGTTTATGTTCTAGCTAGATGCTAGTTACACACTTCGGAAGCGAAAACAATGAAAGAAGTTTATGATATGATGCGGGATGCACACGATCCTACTTTCAAACTATTATTATTCATGTATTATTGACATTTTTGGTAAGACTCCCTCAGTTGATTATAAGGTCTACATCACGCTGTTAAAGATAGTGAATTCGATAATTCATGAAAAGAGAGTTCTTATTCGTATATTAGAAAACAACAGTAAATGTATAGCTATACATAATAGTTACTCAACTGATTGTCCTCACAGCGAACAATACGTTCTTGTTAAAGCAATTAATTAGTACACAGATATCATTGAACCCATCGACTTAGCTACCGTTTTCAAGAAGTCCTGCACTAATTAAAACAACCAACCAGTCAGGCATAATAAACTTAATTTAATGTATGTGCACGCTGTACAAGCTATACATGTATTGTAACGCTAGCGAGTCGTGATCGTGAATAGTTCAGTGCTCCGACTATAAATCCTTTCTTGGAATAGGTCTGCTGTGATCGACAGACAAATGCTAATCATGAAAATGGTTGGAAATCACTGTTGTTTGACGTTTGAAATTCTTACAATGATCACGACAAGGCAATCTATTGTGAGTTCAGTCAGATTCAGTGTCTGCTTCTAATAATTTCAGGACACGAACTATTGTCCTTGGGTACGAATGGGCTATCTACCCTATATTTTGTTCATCCAAATGTCGTAAATTACTTCAAAGTGACTACTTATTCATGGGCAGTACCAGTACTAGCAGTCACTTCTGATCTGATGGATCCCAAAGGGGCCACACATTTTTATAAAACCTTATGTCGTCTCGGCTGACGTATGCACAGTACATACCTACTGTTGTGTATTCATTTGTAATTCTATGTGTATTATTGTAATAAAACCCAAATGACTTATTTTCAGGTTGTCATATGAAATACCCACATTTGAAATAAATAAGGGGTTCGCAACACCTACATGCCGCTGATGACGTAGGAACACAACGCTAATTGCCACAATTTCAAGGGAGTTGCCAAAAAATAGGTGCACATTAGTAGAAATTACACGCGTAGGGTGCGCGCGCATCCACGCCAACCTTTTGTGAGTGACAACTTTCAAAAGTCAAAACGATAGGCAGGCAATATGCAAAAAAAGAAAATTTGTTAATCGCCAATTCTTGGAAAATTAATAACTTTTGCTCGGAATTTATTTTGAACGGTATATTAATTAGTCGCGCTCTACAATTATACGGCCATTAAGACAGGAATCCATTCCTCTATGTATAAATAATGAAAATTGTTACTCATACGCGTTCGATTTTCGATTGCGGAACTTTCTTCCAACTGCCACTAAAACTGCGCTTGCACAATCCCTTTTACTTCCCATCCTTGACTACGCTGATGTCAGTTATCTCGATCTCACTGAGGCGCAACTCGATAAACTTGAGCGACTTCAAAACTTTTGCATAAGATTTATATTTGGCATGCGCAAGTATGATCACATTTCTGAATTTCGTACAAAGCTCAAGTGGCTTCCCATACGTCTTCGCCGGAATTCTCATATCTTGTTTCAGCTCTACAGTATTCTGTTCAACCCTAAAACCCCCTCTTATCTTAAAGAACGTTTCAAGTTCCTTCATGACACACATAATAGATACCTGAGGTCATCGGAAAACTTAAGACTAGAGATGCCGAGGCATTCCACCAGTTTTTATGACAAGTCTTTTACAGTTCAAGCAGTACGGTTATGGAATGCCTTGCCCATGTCGATAAGGCGTGCTCAATCTTTGTCCACTTTTAAAATTCTGGTTAAAAAACACTTCCTCTCTCCTTAAACATTGTCATTACATTTAGTTTCCTTACTCTTGTTTCATGTTTATTATTGTATATATTATATTATGTAGATAGGTATATGTTTTATGTATGTATGTATTTGTTGTATATGTAAATGGTACACCACTGACTACCTGCATTATTGTCTCTCCTTCTACCTTGAATCCATCCAAAGGTTGTCTGTAAAAGATCGCTTTTAGCGATAAGACCGCCCATTGTGTCACCCTATGTAAAATTTCTACTTTTATATCTGTAATTTTTATGGTGTACATAATAAAGAGTATTCTATTCTATTCTATTCTATTCGTGTTTGATGTTGTTTACGTTTTTACGTTGTTTCATACTGATTTTTAGATGAAATTAACTACGAGTATGAAATTGTATATTTTCTGCATAACTATAAATTGGGCAATTTTAAATTCAAAACAAGATATCTCGGCTGGCCAGTTAAGTACCATAATAAAATTCGTAAACTATTGAGAAATAATTACTTACTTATATCGTAAAATGATAAAAGACCTAGCAATTAACCCAAATGATTTTGAAAAAAACTTGAGAGGTGTCAAGGGACACACGGATGGAACGAAGTTCCATTAAAAAAAAACAAAAACTGGCTTGCTTTCTATGAGAGAGAGAGAGAGAGAAACACGCGCATCAGCCAGGGTTTGTCTAAAAACAAGTATTTCTAATCACCAACTTGAGCTCTAGGAATAAGCTGTAAACCCAATAGAATAATACATTCTTCGAAGAACTACTTATCATAAAATAGTCATCAAAACGCAATGAGGAAAACTATTCCTGTCCCATAAAATATTTACAATATCAAACGGCTGATAAATGAATGATAATTGGCGCCTCTTTCACATTACTCGGATTCCTTAGCACCAACTCACAGTTATGTAGTTCGATAGGATGAGATGAAGAGTAAGTAAGCTGAGCATATTGTTTACTACAAATATTTGGCAAGAGCACTTTCATTTTGCTAATTTAATGAATCAGAGTTTGTCGCGTGCCCGGCGCGGTGGGAATCGTGCCGATTCCGGAATGTTGGCAGCACTGCCAATCTGACATTAAAAACCTTTGAGCGGTAAAAAGAGCGTCCAGCCAGCTCCAGAATTTGAAACAGAAAAGGAATTTCGTCCTAGCACTACAAGCTACAAGTTTTAAAAGTGTACGTATGTCGAGATCTACGCTCGAAACGAAAAAAATATAAACGTGTTAAAAATTCTTTAAATATTTTGTGGGTAAGGTTACGAATGCATGTCATTCATCAACAACATTGTAGCTTGCCAAAATCTATGTTCATAATGAGTGTCAATTCATAGGAATGGTGAATTGGTGATTCATCATAATTGTTTTCCTCTGCCACGTAGGACACAAGCAGAATTGCCATAATAGCCGTGATTGCTAGATTAGCGATAGCATGAACTATACAAGAAGTATTCATGTGGATGATTTTGGTATAGAACTGGATGATTCATTGGTCGCCTGTATCGATACCCACGTAAAGTGATAAATTGATTTATTTGTAGCTGAAGCCAGAATACACGAAAGTAATTTTGAACCGATTTCTGAGCAACAGCAACTTTGTTGAATATCTTTCGTTGATGCTTTGAAAAGAGTGGACTGATTCTCATCAAGTAATGGTTAGGGGCCACTTGCGACCAGGCAGGATTGATTTGTGTAAAAGTTTTGCTTATTTATGGGACTCCGTCCATATCGCGAAACTGAAAGTTTCTGGCAGCTTTTGTCTGATATATAAGGCATTGCAGTTTAATAACGAATTTGTTTCATAATTCACTAGCTGTTGTTGTCTGTTTGTGCTGTTGGTATTCGGGTGCATAGTTTTGAATTTGGAAGCTACAATACTTAATAGTTATTCCAGGAACTGTCGTGTTGTCAGTCGCGTGCCGGCACTCGGTGGCGTCGGGTACTCGGGTAACGAACCGATCTGCGCATTTCGCGCCCGAGCCAAATGTCCGCGCGCTTGCCTTCATTCTTCAGCGATGACATATTTTTTTTGTTTTTATTTTCGAACAGGAATTTGCCAGTTACGTTTACAAAAGTTGGATTTAGCTTTAGATGTTTGTTTTAAAGGAATGATTATCATTGATACGAGTAGATATCGAATCTTGACCGAGAGACTAGAGCTAGTACCTACAGCTCATCATTTATCTAGATTCTAGAACCACCGAAAAGCAATTCATGATGAATGTCACTCTTTATCGGTCAGTATCAATCAGTTTGGAAATACGTATTTCAAAAGCTTTACAATTTTTGCTTACAATTTCCAGAAAATACGAAAACTAAAGAATATATTCTATACTTACGCGTATTTTGTACGTGGGCGATTTATATAGATTATTGTTGTTAAAATAAATAAGATATCCAATGGATCAAGATCAATCACAAAATAAAAATCTTATCATTTATGATTTTATAAAGATTTACTTTCTAATGTTGTTGTATATAAAGGCTGTTTTTTGGGAGATTACAAAAACTCGTAGCGCGCGTCTTGCTACGCTACGCCAAAAGAACGTAGCACCCGCTACGCGGTCTACGAACGTGTAACCGTGATGGACTTCACGCATGTTGCGAAAACAAAGTCTAAGCCCATGAATATGGTTTTTTCAGTGAAAATATTTATATTGTTGGCTAGTGTAAAAACCCCAAACCTATCATTTGCTTAAATCTGTCCGCACGTGTAAGATAAACCTTGTTTTTTATAGTTA
Source organism: Griposia aprilina (assembly GCA_916610205.1). Classification (NCBI taxonomy): domain Eukaryota; kingdom Metazoa; phylum Arthropoda; class Insecta; order Lepidoptera; family Noctuidae; genus Griposia; species Griposia aprilina. The sequence continues at coordinate 19,258,179 of OU744302.1, read as the reverse complement.
TCGAGGTACGAGGTCTTTGACTGGAACGAGAATCTGATAAATATTGCCTAGTATCTAATCTTATCGGGGCTTTCTGAGGTTTTTGTTGATCACATAACGTGATAGATGGCTGTTTTATCCAAATAAGTTTAATCCTACCCATGACATTAAAGACAAAAGGTTAACAACCTATGCTTTCGTAGTGATTTATATCTAATTATTCTATTAGGTACACCTCTGCCTAACCCTCGGGGAAAACAAGTCTGATGCTGTTATGTGTTATGTTTAGGGAAATATACTAGTTCTATCGTTAGTGCTATGTTCGACGGTCGGCTGATCAAAGTTCAATATTTGCAAACATAGCGGTGACAAATAAGTGAAAGTTTTACAAAACTTTTATGAAAAATAAAGTGTTGAGCTAACACATATAAAAAAATACAGTCGAATTGAGAACCTCCTCCTTTTTTTGAAGTCGGTTAATGAGTCAAATTCTACAATCTACAATATCGCATTCCACTGAAGTATTCGAAAGTACACTCATGCATGAACAGTTTGATTGTGAATTTATTTCAGGAGACACTCAAAATCACATTTAACTCACTGAATTGTTTCTTTGTTCGTCACGGGAGCATTATCATTACGGGAAACGACTCGGAGAATAACATCATTCATTGGTAGTACTATAAAAGTTGTTAGTCGAAACATTCATCACTAAATAATTAGTCATGGACCATCAACATAAATCGTAAAATAGGAACGTTCCCATTAAAACTGAAGATAATTCAGGTGGCAGAATGACTCACGAAGCTGCCCGCGTGTGCCAACACAAACATTAAAAAAAAACAAACACCTTCGCGCCATATTGTATAACTATTAATTTATTATTCTCCTTTTATGTGCCTATTAACTAAGTAATGAGTTTTTTTTCTGTAATTGATATACGCACGTAGTATCTACTTGTTATTTAGGGCACTTTTAATACGCTTTAAAGTTTATTTTTAACCAAGTTTAATTCATTTGCATTGTTGACGGGCTGCTTTGGCACTCATTACTTCTTGTACAGCGTGACCTCGTTGTAATATTAAATTAGGAAGCCACGAATAAGTTTCTGTCTTCATATTATATTTGTAAACAACTATCGCTTTTCATACACCATTGACCAATTACTTCAGAACGCAACCTGATGCGATGTAAGGAAGGGGTAATTAAACTTTATGACTCCATTATATTGTCTGCTTACAATACAAGGTATATGAAATCACCAAGTTATTTATGCCAAACACTGAACACAGACAATCCGCTTGACATTTCATATTTCACCATAAGCGCCCTACCAACAGAACATCACACTTTGATCTAAAACTGTATACTTACGAAACAAAACGAAATAAACGCCATCGCGAATATAACAAATGGTTTTATTTCAAATCACCTGCCGTTCATCCATTACCTTTTACGCGGCAACTTGAAGCTGGGGATAATGTGCAGAGGGGCAATCCTTATGTCCTTGTGATAGGGGTTAAATTGCGTGTATAGATAATGTGGTCAATGCGTGCATTTGTAATAATAGTAGTGTGAGCAGCTGGACGCTTGCCAATGCAGCGGGTACCGACCCCGCGGGACCGCACACACTGGCGCGTTATGTCACACAATTATAATACTCGTATGCCTTTATAAACTGGTCGTGAACCCTAAATAAACGGCCTTTACAAAAAAATATTGAATGGCTCGTCCTTTTTGTTGACGGTAAGTATATGCAAAAGGGGAAGAGGTAAGAACAGTAAAATTGAAATGTCGTCTGATGCTGCGTGCCATCCCAGATTCGATTTGCGGAAATTAATACTACCCAATCCTTACGGAGTTCGGGGTGTACTCTCTGAGCCCGTCAATGAAGATACGGGCCAGTCCGAAAGTAGTTGATCTGTCAAAACAAGCGTTAATTTTTTTTTTTGCCGGGAAAAATCACGTCGGTTGTCCCTACCAACCGTCAAATCGTGTTGTCATTCATTCTTAGTTCGGAAACCCAACTAATCTGATGTCCGTAAGTGATACGGAAGAGGAAATGGCCGTAATTTCGGTCGAAACTACGGACACTTTGCTTAAGGAGGAGACCCCCTCATACAATAGATTCAAACACTGCGACGCACCTAATTGTTTTTTCTTCGATCAAATAATATCGTAAGTAGTTGATACGATACGCCCTAGTTGATACGATCCTTTACCGAACCAACGTGTCAACGAAGTGCAAAATAAAATCAATTTAAAATAAAAATCAAATATTTTTAAAACCTTGATGGATGCGTTATGAACTGTATGAACCCGTGACCTTAAGTAAGTTCAAAGACCACATGAAGTTTACTTGAAACACTCCGACAAATTAAATTAAGCGACACGTTATGCAAACTGAGTGCTGTCTTGATTTAGTGGCGCCTTGTAAACGTAGAAATACAGGGTGAAGAGAAACTCTGGCTTCTAATCAGGATTAACGTTAGCAATAAATACTTGTGACATAATTGAGTTTTGAGTTTGTATGGTATTTTGGGATGTATAAGGAGTATTCGTAATTATTATTTGTTGGTTACTAGTAGAATTATGTTAATGGAAAGATATGACGCTTACTCTACAGTCGTAGTTGTGCAGAAATCAATATGAAGTTTCACAGACATCAGGCGTTCGTGTATAAAACTGTTCATATAGGCATTCAATATTTATTGATCGTATTACAAACAAATATTTCACTGCCGTCAATAACATAAACGCGAGTTCTCTTCGCACATTCCAAGTTGCATAACAACAGTAAGAGCTGCTCGATGGGCTATCAAGCTGTCAATATTTGTGCATTATTGCAGTCTTTAACATCCAACTACAGCAGTATGACTCAAGAAGCAACACATCATTTGCATTCGGCTTACGGTGGTACGATTTCACGGTTCGGTTATCTTCGTTTATTTTCGTTTCTACCGATCTGCCATTTTTGTTCGTTTGGAAATATGGGTTGTGTGAACTTGTGTGTAGGAAGATTTTCTTTCATTATTAAGGGGACTACATGACCTAAACGCAAATTTGTAATACCTAAAATATATAATCCACTGCAGTAACCAAAATCAGAAAAATATATCATATTCTTCTGGATATATGTTAGTTAGATAGTGTGTTGAAAACATAATACAATTAACTTGATATGATAGAAAAGATCACGAAGATACCTCTAAAAAAATATTTTAACGATTAAAAACCATACTAATATACATGCAAACATTCAGATTTTTGTCAGATTATTCTACAAGTAACATACTAACGTAATAGTGTTTTAATTTTTTAGTCCAATGAATAGATTTTGTAAATCCATAATTGCTTCATATTTTGCAATAAATTACCAGCGTTGTGTGATCGCGCGTCTCTTTCTTTTCTATGCAAATCGACAGTGACCGCACTTTAGCTCATGTAAGCCTCTTATGAACAATTAAGATTAGGTTCTGTATTATCTAGTAGTATGACAAATAGAGATTCGTCAAAATTCATCATCATGTAGATACAACTTGTCAGTTTGTCACTTTTGCGAAAACTTTTGTAGATTTCTGTGCTATTGAACTTTATAAGAGCTTAGTGTAGACAGGAGAAACCAGAGCTGTTCCACTAGCTCCAGTTTCCAGACTACTATTTCAAGACGCATTTAAAATCGTAACAAAACTTAAGGTTCTTTGACTTCGCAAACGTGGGAGAGGTCCTAAAATACACTCTCAGGCAAAATGGAGCAAAGTGACAAACGACGGTGGTGGTATTTGTGGCGAGGACAACGCCACACAAAGTTGGCGTGGAAATATTTGCGATTTGCTAACATTTTTGACTTTTTGTACAAAAAATATACGTGGAAAAACCATATTTTTATTCTAGCTTTCAAATTCGTACGTAAAGTAACATAACACACGGGCTCCTGACTCCCGGCTGCTGCTGAGAAATTCCTGGTGGAAAAACCCAATAACACTTTGCCCAACCCGAGAATCGAACCCAGGACCTCATGTTCAGCAGTAACGCTTGCGACCACTAGACCAATGAGGCAGTCGTACATAAAGTAATTAGACAAAAAATAAGGTCAAGCAACAGCCCCAAAAAGCAGACTACAGTTCTATAGGCAGAATCGACAGAATCGAACAAATGAACTTTGCCCGATAAAAAAAAAACGCGTACAGACAATAAAACTTTGTACACGAACACTACACGTCTCCCAACACACATGTAAGGGCTCAGAACAGTAAATAAAGTGCAAATGTCTAAAATAACCGGCGGCGCGGCTGTTAGACCGGCCTGCAGAACTGTCAAGTGGAATTAAGGCTACCGCGAATAGATGGCAATAAGAACAGACGCGGTGCCGTACGGATTTATCCTGAAAGTGGTCGACCAACGAGCTACGAAGACTATGAAAGGATTACAAAATATTAATTATTATTATATTCGATGTTGGTGCTGTGGATTATTAACCGATTTCATAAAAAGGAGGACGTTCTCAATTCGACTGTATTTTTTTTTTTATGTGTGAAAAAGATGTAAGCTATTACATCTTTTTCTATGTTAAACGATTTTGATTTTTGATGATTCTTTTTTTATTTGAAAGGTGGCGCTTCTGATGTGTTCCCATGTAAATTTGATCAAGATCTGACCAGTAGTATTTGAGTTATCCTTAATAATGCGTATTTTTTCCACTAAGCGTAAATAGATGATGTTTTAATAACTTCCTGCCACTGTTATTTACCTATCAAGTAGTGGTTTACGAATTTGTATGGAGTAGGTACCACAACAAAAAAGTGAAATATAAAAACTTTTCTACAAAAAAAAAAACAACCGACTTCCAAAAAAATGTGAAAAATAACTTTAATTTCGGAAGTCGGTGGCAAAAACCGAAAATACAAAACCAAAGACACCGACTTCCGACTTAAAATTCGTCTGCTCAACAACGTAAATAGCGCAATGTATGTTGTTGAACTGTCAAAGTTAAAGCTATTCCTACTGTTAGTGTGTTACGCATTTACCCCGCAGTAGGATAACAAATTCCTTTTCAAACGATCCAAGCTCACAGTTATTCCAGAAACATATTTATTGATCAATTTAATACAATCGTATTTATCTATTCATATGGAGCACAGTGAGCACATTACATCTTCGGTATCGGGGTGTTATTGGGGCGAGATAGGCGGGTCGTAGGTCGGCGCGCGCGCAGGCTATTGAACTCAGCGCATGCGTATACTAACACAACACATAGAAGAACCAGTAAGACAAGGTGCAATACTCTAGCAGCTTGACAGCTTCAATTTCAAGCAAATGTTTTCTACTGTAATATTCTAATGCAGAGATAAAAGAAGGAATTTCAGAGATATTTTTAGCAGGCATTGTAATAGGCTGTGGAGATAACAACACGTTTTGTTTCTTTCTTCCGGTGTTTTTTCAGAAAGAGCTTATTGTAAGATGTATAAGTACATACTTAGTAGGACTTCTACATGTACCTGTTTTGTGATTGAGATACATTTAGGTAAATAAATTAGAATATAGTAAATCTATACCACAACAAAATTTATTAATATTTAGTAGGTATTCAATTACACTGATAATGAGATCTCGCAGTTTATAGTACTTGGACTTTGAATACAACGATCGTTCTCCAACGAGGCAACATTTCAATAAATTTTCTTGTAGCTAATTAATTAAAACAATTAATAGCACAATATGCGGTGTAAACAAGGTATATAATTATACATTATGTATAATGAACACGATATCTCACCACGAGACCGATATACAGTAAATAGAACGGTATTAAATACATTTAGTGTTTCTGATAATAGTAGACGTGTGACGTGTCGTGTAGACGTATCAAACGTGCCTTTAAAGTTTTACACTTTGAAGAGTTTACGTTAATTAATTTTACACAATTAAATAAATTGGTAGAATTCTAGAATCCTTTCAGCGTTTCACAAAGTCAGGAGCATTACCACATCCAGATAGACATTTAAGAAAGCTCGGTATTAGCAATCTTGCTGACTGACTAATATTTTTACCAGAGTACAAGCTAGTATCGCTCGTATTACTCCTGCCAGCAAAGAAGGCGAGACTATGGAAGTTCTACAATCCTTTCAATGATTCTCAAATGGACGCCAGTCTTACCGCATCAAGATTTTCTGGGTTCTATAAGAAAGCTCGCAAGCGACTTTGCTTTCTAGCTTATCTCTTTATCAGAGCATGAGCTAGTCTTTAGCTTCAACCAATAGGAGGGACCAAGTACTGATTCTGGCTGAAACAATTGCCTTTTCGTAAGAGATTGAAAATGGAGATGGCCAATCACCAAAAAGAAACAAATTGATGTTCGAAAATCAAAAACTTATGATAAACCTATCCCGCAATTTCTTTGCCTACCCACATGTTGACGACCTTAGCTGTTCTACTTGTTCGGAGCGTATCGGTGGCAAAAAGCTTATACTCGTACATACAGGGTGTAGAAAGACCGCCACATAGCAGTCAACTAGCCATTCGGTACATCGAATTAGATAACATTGCACAAAAATAATTGCTAGGAGACGACTTTTATTTTTGGTGTGATTTGCTGTTTGAGGTAGTGCTCAATGGACAAACGCAAAATATTGTGCTTGTGAGTGCATGCAACGGTACAGGGGTTGTGGGGGTATTTAAAGTTGTTTTATAACATTAAAAACATGTTTTCGTACAAAAAAAAGGCTGTAACAGTTGAAATTTTCACCTTCAATATCTCCGTAACCGGAAGGTTCCCAGTTATGGTCCAGTACAAAAAAAATTATTACAATGACGGGGAGTAGTAGTGACTCTCGGCTTCGTTACTTGTGTCTTTTTACACCCGTTATGTCAAAAATTCAGCTACGCGAACTGCACTTACTGACGCAGTCAAAATGTCATCAAGTGCACAGGTAATAGGGCATACGGTGCAAGATGGAAGGTGGACCATTGTCTGTGGGGAGTTCTTGACCTCAATAATGTAAAGATACCATTAATCCCTTTTAAGTTTAATAAAGAATTATTTATTTATTTGCCGCTTCGCCAATAAATTACCGACAGAACCGGCTTTGAAATTGGAATTTACGTACTTGAAAACTTCTGTATCTATAGGAAACAGAAACGAACAATGTCAGCGTTATCTTCATTGTAAATAGTATTTGACAACTTGACAATAAAGATAATCATGCATGGTGGGTTACCATATCCATCCAATCATAAATTTTCTGCAGTTCTTCATGAAACAGCGGTAAGTATGGAATAATCAGCCTATAACGTTCCCACTGCTGGGACAGAGGCCTCCTCTCTGTGAGAGGGAGTGGGCCGTAATCCCCCACGCGGGCCCAGTGCGGGTTGGTAGATGTCACATGTCTTCGAATTTTTGGTTCTAGGTGCGGGTTGGTGCCGGTTTCCTCACAATGTTTTCCGTCACCGTTTTGAATGCTGTGGTGATGAAATAAATTACTCAAAGTAAAGCGCCTGCCTGGGTTCGAACCCACGATCTACTACTCGTAAGTCGGGGCCGGTACCACTGCTACTAACTAGCGGGACGAGGAAATTTTATCATCAACGTTATTTATTTTACATCGATTCTTAAAAAGTCTAAATAATAACATTTATGCTTTCGGAACTCTCTAGAACGAGGCGATTTCATATGCATATCTTTACAAATTCAATATTGAGTATATATGTATAATACCTACCTCTGCCTCTGACTGCCTCGTTGGTCTAGTGGTCGCAAGCGCTACTGCTGAGCATGAGGTCCTGGGTTCTGTTACCGGGTCGGGCAATGTGTTATCGGGTTTTTCCATCTGGAATTTCTCGGTAGCAGCCCGGAGTCTGGATTTGTGCCCGGTTGATGGCAATAGGCTCGCCCCCTATTACATGGGACTTAAACATAACTGGCGAAATGTGGGTGTGCTATAGGTACACCTCTGCCTAACCCTTCGGGAATACAGGCGTGATGTTATGTTATTTTAGGTGTTATAATACCTAATGAATTAAATAATAATTATATAATTCTTGGAACAAGGGTAAGCTATTGTGTTGCTACGAGGAATTGAGAAAATTGGATTTTTTGTAATGGAAGTTAATTAACTTTCGTTCAGTAATATAAATAATAAATAAATAAATACTAGCTGTGCTGTCTCCTGGCTCTTATGAGCAATTAATAGCTGGACTTTATAAAAAAATGGCTGTTCATGCCCAACGTCGCCCGAGTGAATTTAAAATTTCCAACGTTTCCGGTGGATTTTCCAAAAAAATATCTTCCTTACAAACCTTGTCCTGACAATAACGAACACAACAAAAAAAGCCAAATAGGTCGAACCGTTCTCAAATGTTGATCAATTGGCAATTGATTTTTATTTATACAGGGTGACTTGTAATTTGTCGTATTCCTTACAGTACACGATTGTGTGACCCATTGCAACAATTAAGCACCCCATAAAGCCTAGACGAGTCATGTTAAAAACTTAAAAGCCGCTTCGCAACTTGTGACCTGGCCATGACGATCTAAGTAACGTGTGATGGATTGCTGGGAGGTTAGAAAGTAGTGGGACATGGCATAAACCACTAAATTAATTCGATTATCACATTTTTTTTTTCAATATTTCAACAATTCGCAAATTCGGCCTTTGCCAGCATTATCGATTGTTTCATCAGCACTCCTAAATATTTTTTTAACATTTGTACCTTGTTAGATAGCTGATTAAATGACGATGTCTTCCCCGGAATTTGTGCGCTTAGTGCAATACAACATTTTTGAGATAACTGGTGTCAAAGTTCATGTATGTAGATGATTTTTGAAAATGGTTAATAAACTTTTCCCTTTAACTTATAATTATAACTGTGTGATGTTTAAAAAATAATTGATAACACCGAAAGGTTTGTTAAAGTATTAGGTACCCAATGGAATACCAATGACAGCCATTCAATTTGCGAGTTTAGAGAAAAGTGATATACAGAGACAAATAAAAAAAAAAAATACAATCTGGTTTTTTTTTTTTTCAAAAAAATTAATTAAAATTGAATTTTCTCGTATCCCATGAATTTTCGCCTAGGCTTTATGGGGTGCTTAATTGTTGCAAATGGGTCACATTATCATCTCCTGGAAGGAATACGTCAAACTACAAGTCACCCTTTATAGACTAGCTTATTCGCCCTGACTTCGTAACGGTTCGCTGTTTTTTAAAGAAACTCTGACAGGCTAGCGACACACGAGAGACCTTTATTTATCATTGTATCGATATAAACTCTCGGATATGAGTGGTAAGTCCAAAACCTAAGCACCTCCTAACCTAATTACAACATTAATAAATGTATCACAGGCAGTCATCCCTTAATCCATAAAGAATTCCGTGTTTTGCAATAAAAAAAATTAGATCTCTATGACCTTTGTACCTGTGACATCAAAGCAATTAATGGATTGAACCTTGCACCCAAAGGTTGGCCAGTAGTGTCCCTTGTCTATTAACATCGTGTGCCAAGCTTAGTCATTTTGTCAATTCTCCTTTTTACCATCCATTGGCAGATCGATTCCCAACAGTGGACGTTGCAGGCTGATAATGATAATCACAATTGAAATAATGATAACCTTATCTTCCAAAGCTATGTTGCAAAAATGAACAAAAATATACTGATATCAGATAACAGGAAGGTCAACGAGTTTTAACTATCTGTCTCACAAGATTAGCAACACTTGTGTATAAGTAGGTATACGTACCTACCTACTCAGACAATAAAAGCACATCAGACGTAGTCGAAAAGAAATTATAGTAGAGACACGCTGTATTTCGTGAAGGTGGGTTTGTAAACACTGGTCACGTGATACAGAAGAGTGACATAAGGATTTAACTACTCGTAGATTGAGAATCCCGATTGCATGAGGTTAAAAGAAGAATAAAAGATATTTGACATTTTACACTTGGGGTAAGTATGCGAAATTTCGACTCATGACGTTATACAGAGTGAACAATTTTGAATCATAGCAATATTTTCTAGATGATGAAATAATAGTTAGTAACGACGACTGCTTTAAAAACGGTGAAGGAGAAGAGAACATCGTGGGGAAACCAGCATGTCCTAAAACCAAAAAGTTCGGAGACATGTGACATCTATCACCCCGCACTGGACCCGCGTGGTGGATTACAGCGCACTGCCTCTCACAGAGAGGAGGCCTGTGTCCCAGCAGTGGATACGTTATAGGCTGATTATGATGAACCACGACTGATAGAATTTCCAAATGTTTTTAAATATATTCCCCTAAGGATTTCGTTTTTTGGAGTACCGTCCATGTTATTGACCCATGCGTACCAGTAGGTATACCTACGAGGCTGTCACTAACCGAATATTTTAGTTTCCCAGATCAGTATGGAACTATGAAACTTAAGCACTACATAAACATGTCTAGCTAAATATTCAGAATGTTGAGTATACAATTGATATTCAAAAGTATCTCTCACGTCTGTTTATTTCCAAACATTGTCTTCACACGTATGCACATTGTTTGAAAATAAACAGAGTCAATCAGCGATGCATGTATGCAGTAGCCAGCTTGCAAACGCATCCTGCCGCCTGGCGATCAATATTCAGCTCGGGTACCCGGACACAGCGCGATCGCGTCTACACTTCAATAGAAACGCTATCTAGCAGCCGCCGGGCGTATCGAATATAAATTACACAAAATTATAGTAGACGCATAAAATCCGCGGTACATACCGCCATCGCGCGTCGCCATTTTGAAATTCAAACGATCTTCGGCGCGGCGCGGGCGTGCGTTCTGAAACCCCGTGCGCCGACCCCGTGACCGCACGCACATATTAATGCGTTGACCGCCCACGGTCACGCATTTACCGCCCGGGTTTATTGTGGCGCGCGCGACGATTGAGCTCGACACTCGAGACGTTCTCGGTGTCGAGCCGCAGCCGCCACCCGACCCTCGTGGCAGCAGACTCACCAAGCCGCGTTGTCGTCCCCGCCGCCTATCCGACAACGCCAACGCGGACGTTACCGTCGCAGACACGTTTATTTTTTTCGATTTACACTTTTTTTGGTGTTTACGAGTCGATGCGAGGTCGGCGCGCGTCCGTTATGGATTTAATTTCTTTTTATGACTTCATGCGTATCTATCTGCTGTTCGCTCTTAATGGTAATTTCGAAATGTTAAAATGCCCCTAGTTTAATGCAAATACTTGCCAAACACGTTTGGCTTCTTTTTCAATAAACAGAAATTCGAACTTATTACAATCGTAAACACCTACCGGGCTATCAAAAAAAGTAATCATGACCCAAATCTACAGCAAAGGTTTAAATACGTATTGTCCATGTGTGATAGGATTAAGATTAGATGCAGGTAGCTGTATCTTTTCGGCTTCTAAGTTATAAAAACGATGAAAGCCAGCCACTTTTACAGACAGCAAGCAGGGTAGACATTAAGTCCCGTATTACTGAAAGTCACTCAATACTCAAGCCTTACTTAAAACTAGTTTCAACCAATCAAATGGCTTGAATCTAGTTTTAAGTAATGCTTGAGTATTGAGTGACATTCTGCAATACGGGCCTAAAATTCTAGACCCTACGTTCAGAAACTGCGACCTTCTCAAGTAACGGCAGCTATAACATGAATACGCGCCAGTGACATGAAACTTATACCACTATGTTAAATAATTTCGCAAAATAACATTTCGTAGGCAGAACTTATCGATCGTGCTCGCAGAAACGTGAATGCCGCACGATCTATCCTTCCCTTCCGTCCCTTACCTTCACAATTAACTCTACTATTGTCTATGCGGCAGACTATAATAATGGTAAAATAAACCCGCAAAGCATTCAAATTTCAAAAACGGAATGCCACCCAATTCGTCAGCGGTAAACCTTCGTGGTGGCATGGCAGCCGGCGGTCGGCAAGCGCGACCCAAGGTCAACTTTACAACTGGGTCTGCGCCCATCATTGATTTCACGCCGTGACGCAAGACCCCGACGCGCCGCCGGCGCCGCCGCCCGCCGCCGCCTATGTCTAACACGGAACATGCATTATACAACTTTTTGCTTCTCCATGACCGTAGGCGTTACGACATTATAAGCATAAACCATATGCTTGATTTGATGTCGAATAATGATACGTTTTTCGACCAAAACAATACGATACTATGTGTATAGTGCCTATTAGAAATGGGTATGAGACGTACACCGTAATCTACTAAGCTCACGGTAGGGAACGTAATTCGATATTAAAATCGATATGGAAATTCGAAGATAGGAATCTAATTCGCGAGCGGTACCGGGGAACTGGCATATTCTGTTCAGCCAATGATATTTATCTGATAAGCCATATTGACGTTTCGAATAATATGTCGATCTTCACAAGCCTCTCGTACTTATTCCTAATATTTTTCGTCATAATTCTTGGCGGAGATATTTTACTTTCATATTGACAAGTGCATATATAAACTTGTCTTCAACCAAAATGACAACAATAAGTAGGCTTAAAATAGCTCGAACAACTTGACACTGAATGCCCCTCCAATAATTTCATTCAACAAGTAATACTAAATTCTAGGAACTGCTACCAGCATAATTTCATACAAGAACCGCGCTATGTTCCCAGAAACTCATTTCATAAAGTCTGGATTAATGAATGTATTTCGCAATTTTAGTTTAGATCATAGAGACCTCAGTGTTTTCCCCGAAGCTTACGTTACTACAACGTTTGGCTTGGATATTTCCATGAATACGAGAAAATACGCCAACACCGTAGCAGCGTAAACTGTCTAGTCTAGAAAATGTATGCCTCAGGAGTTACAAAGCTCAGAGCATTATCTCATACCAAACTACTTTTACTATGGGAACAAACGAAATAGACGTGCAATTACTGCAAACTATTCTAGTAATGCAGTGTAACTACACCGTTTATAGTTTTTTTGTGTAGCTCATGAGAATATAACTTTGTTTAAGTAGAGCATTTATTGTCATTAGTTTTTCTATCTCGTACAACGACGGATGTAAATTGGGCAAAGGTTAAAACAGTAAAGTTACTCTGGCTCTCGAGAAGAGCCTGATATAACGCAAATTTTCAACTAAAAGATTGATAATTTCACCCGAGATAAAAATTAGAGTATTTTTCGTAACAGATCCGTAAAGGAGTCTTAATAACGAAGCATTTATGCACTGGGAGTGTCGATTCTAATTTAGTAACCCGGACCAATCAAGTCGGAATCATGTCGCCACGCCGGATTCTGGAGCTGTGCGGATAAAATGCGAGTATTACGTAACCTTCCAGTACCTCCGATATCCCTACTATTTTGAGAATTCTCGTCTGTTATGCTTCCCATTTGATTCTTACCATAAGTGAAAGGTTGAAGATTATCACGTATTATATTTACCTGAAAATAAAAGAAAACAAATATTATTATTTTATCAGGAAAACCAGCAAGAGCAGAATATTCCTCAATTAGGCGGAATTCTAATAATGTTAAATAATTATTTGTTTTGGACAATAACTAGCACTATGTAACATAAACATTGACATAAACTATCAAATACCTCATTTGTATGAAATAGTTCATTTGTTTTTCTTGGAGAATTTGTGAAAACAACTAAAATTAATTGCTAACAAGCCATCACCCACCATTTCAAAAATTTGTAGAAATATTCTGTGACACCTAAATCGATTTATTGTTGAACCTCATATTTGTTATTCAATTTGTAAGAGAATTTAAATTCAAGAAAAAAATTGGGACGTAAGCTTTCGGCATCCTGCACTGCTGCCAAAAACAAAACGCGCTCGGTCCAGTTCTGTCAAACGTGTCTCTGAAGTAATGGCCGCTTATTTTTGGCGGGAATACACAAATATCATTGGCTTCATTATGAAGAAATTATAGCCGTGGGCCGTGGGGTTAACCTCGGCGACCAATCTTTTCATGCTATGATCAATTTGATTTATAATGATTTCGTTATGAAAGACTAAAAAATAAGTCTATGGCATAATTATTTTGATATTTCATATTGCAAAATTTTAACGGCAGTTGAAAGAAGTTTATATAATTTTAGAATACATAATAAATGTCTCGTATTACAACACGAGAACAACATTACACAACACAACAACATTTTCTGATGAAAATATCTGAAAAAATAACTTAAAGAGAGGCATCAGAGCACAGTCTCAGAGGTCGTAAAGTAACTAGGGGAGATTGCACAAAAGATGAGTAACTTAAAACTTTCATGCACAGCGTTATTTAGATTGAAAGCACTCTAGTTTCAGTAGAGTCGGGAAATTACGTAGACGAGACTTTTTTATTTATTCTTACTTTCTTGGATACTTTGAATTTGAACCTTTATGGCTGCTAAGTTTGCTGTCGTCGACAATATTTCATCATTCTCATCTCGGAGAAGAATTACTGATTCATAAATATTAATCGAATGAAATCTTACATGTAGATATTACGCGTAGTCATTGATAAAATAATTCCTAAAATATGACGCAAAAAAATTATTGCCAATCATTTGTCGCAAAAGCAACGCAAACATTTGAAACTATTCATATTTTAATCACAACAACGGAGATTCTCAATTCTTTTAACATTTTGTAGTCTTTGAAATGATGCAAATATTTGTCGTGTACGATGGTATCCGGAATCATAATGAAAAAATTACAAAGTATCTGTGTTTGAGCATTGTAGGCAGTTTGGTGACGTCTGTAGCTGCCTTGAAACCGCTTTATTCATTCATCCATCTTGCTGAATAGTCCGCATTCTACGTGTTTTTTTTTTTACATTTTAGCTGGTGTGAATCTTTTAACCAGAAGTCATATTTAAACTAAAGTCCTAAGATGTAGCCTATATCATAGCTAACTCTACTTATTGCATAAATGAAGTCAACATCTATATTTCAAGCAAGCCTCCACAGAAACGTGTTAAAAAATGATAACACTGCTTTAAAAAGTCACTGTCTACCAGTACCACCGCCCACATGTGTAATAGTAACCTATATTTCAGTTGACTTTACAGTTAACGAAGGAAGGTGACCAACAGAGATGTAAATTTTTCATTTCCTTCGTTGCTGGCAGTTTTAAAAACTATAACTGAAGTTCTGAACTGACGTACCGTAGTCTTTGGAAGTCTTTTACATGATAGGCACGAGGGTAGTGGTATCACGCAGCAGGGGAGACATTAGTACATAAGGTATGCGAACGCACCCCAAGCACATAAGGGTTCGTTCAGAATGGCTGCAGCAATTAACGCAACGTACTTGAATGTTTGAAATTTAGAACCCGCTCGGGGGGTGGAAGTACTTGGAAATAATGAGTATCGGCTGTATACATAGAGTTAGTTGCTGTAAGATTCATAGATTTGAACAGTAAGTACCACACGTGCCAGTACCAAAACATCACTATTTTGGAATTATGATTGTTTCTTCCACGGAAAGTTGCATTACACATAGGTAGGTTTGTGATTTGATCACAATTGCATAGGCGTCGTTGTGATCAAATCAGCTTATCATAGTCCACTTTTGATTCAAGTTCCTGTATCAAGTTTGGCCTGTCAGCCCTCCTCATTTGGCATCCCATATCCCATCCCGTTATTAGTTGCTCTCAACTCGCAGAATTTTCTTTTCATGCTGAGTTTATTCAAAATTCTTCTACAAAATTGTCACTTGCATACAACCCGTATCACGGCCGCACGGTTCCATCGATCAGGTTAAGCTACGCTTGCCGCGGTTGGTTCGTGGATGGGTGACCATCTTTACATAACAAGACGTGTTTCGGAATGCACGTTAAGCTGTTGGTCCCGGCTGTCATTTCTGGATCTTTGACAGTCGTTACGGGTCGTCAAATGCCCGAAAGTCCGACAACCAGTCTTACCAAGGGGTATCGTATTACCCAGTAACTGGATTGTAGATGCCAGATAGGCAGTCGCTCCATGTTCAGGTATTCAGCTGCATCCGGTTAGACTGGAAGGCGACCCCAACAAAGTTGGGAAAAGGCTAGGTACTTATATGATAAAGGCAGGCAAACAGGCGGGTTGCGACAACGCGAAACAAAGGCACCGCTCGTCGCGCGACAGGCGGTGCATTTGAGTCCTGCTGTCGCGTCGCGCCAGTGTGAACGAGCCTTAAAGCTCCTTAAAAAAGGCGTGACACGCGACACAAAGGCACCGCTTGTCACTCGACAGGCGGTGCCTATGTGTCGCGTCGCGTGTAGCGCCTGTTTGAAGGAGTCTTTATCGGTGGATTTAATTCCAATCGAGTGATCAATTTCATTCTGTGTTGTCTACACTCAACATTAACTTCTCGTAAAATGTCCATTAAAAAGTTTTGTTTATTTATAATGAATAACTGCGTAATAAATGTTTGTATAGTGCAAAATTAATGGAGCTACTCGTGTTGTGCATTTCATTTTGGAAATCGATTGTTTTCGATTCATGACATCAAGAGGAGGTTAAATTGCACTAAAATTTTAACTAACGATAGCATAAAATATAATATGCCATGTTTCGAAGTAGAAACCCATGTTCAAGCACAACAGTGTCTAGTCCCCACAGATAATTCCGTCAGTTTTATGTTTTGTGGCCAGAACGTAACCGAATTAGTAGAGTTTGACTTTATTTCTCAGAAAAATCATCGATTTGTAAATAGTTTACTACCTCATTCAAGTAAATAAAACGTGATGAATATTAAAAGATTATGTTTAAATTCTATTCTAAATTGAGTATCTATTTTAACATTCATACTTATACCTAACAGGAAAATATACGTATACCAAAATAATTGCCAATAAACATTAAAACATATTTTGATACACCTTTAGACACGGACTCTCTCAACGAGCGGTCTACGGCCGTTAACCACTGCGTCATTACCATCGCTATATCTAAAAAACATCAGTAGCAAACCAGCAATGTTCGCGTTATTAAATGAATTCATCTTTAGACAGTAGTACGACTTACGCTAGACGATGTAAACAGGGCACTTAGAAAGGTACTTTAACTAACGATTTTCATTCTGACCAATACTTCTGGTTGGACGATCGGTACTTCGGTTTTAATCGGTTACACGTGCAAAATTTAACTCGCACATTCCATGTAGAAAAACACTTGATTACTCATACGTTCAAACAACTTCTCAAAAGGGACGTTACTTGCTGCATGTCTTGTAGTAAGGTTCGATGTTATGTTATATTCGGAGACCCTCAATCCTTAGCATGTAGACAGGATAGACGGTTAGAAGATCGTATGAAGGTGGAAATTCTTTCATGTTTCTCAATGCAATTAATTAGTTAGAAACAAACCGAAATTATGTTCTAGACAGAATTAACACATTCGGACTTTGGAATGGAACTAGATTTAGCTTGTTACACTTTAAAATCAAGTCAAGCCGTCATGATTTGTGCTCTGTATGTTGCAATGTGTGTTCGTGTGCGTTAATTCCGGGACATGTTGTAGACAGGATAGGTGGAACGCATGAAGGTGGAAATTCTTTCACGTTTCTGAATGCAATTAGTTAGAAACAAACCAAAAGTATTTTCTAGAAACAGAATAATACATTTGGACTGGGAATGGTACTAGATTTTTCTTGTTAAGGCTCGTGCACACTGGCGCGACGCGACAGCGTGACACAAAATAACCGCGTGCCGCGCGACGCCTTTGTGTCGTGCTGTCGCGTAGCGCCTGTTTGTGGGAGCCTTTATACTTCAAAATAAAGTCAAGCCGCTATGTTTTGTACCGTGTATGTTGCAATATTTAAACTAGGTACGGCCCAAAATGTATCCGCCACACGATTTGCACGTTAGACGCAATTCTTACAGCCTTATGAGGCCGCTACTGCCATTTGACTCATTTGAGACGTTACTTACCAAGTAAAGACAAAATTATTCGGTTAGTCGTTTGCATAAATATTTCACGACGTACACATTCAGTTTGTTTGAAACTTTTTAGAAGTACTGTCCTGCTTATTTCCATGTGGACTCGTCTTCTATACCTACATATTACAAATGGGTATAAAAACCGCCACTTGCTCACTTCAGATGTCGCTGCTATCCAAGGTCCCAGAATTTGACAGCTAGCTGTCACTACCCATATTTTTTTTTTGTAAACAAGACTACGCATAATTAATTAATATTCCCAGCTGTTGATTGCTAAAATACCCATGTATTTGCTAAGGATGTTAAAAGACGAAAAATGGGAAAAAGCTTTCCCAAAAGAATTGGAAACCCGACATTTCGTCGAGACTATGAGCTATACTTTTTAAACCTGAAGACTTTAATGGCAGAAATTCGTATACAGGTGATGCTCTCAAGAGAACTAACTCCGTTTTTATTACCTACAGGCACCTGTGATGTGATATTACGTAAATTATAGTAAGTGTGTGTTTATATTGTCATATTAGATCAATGCTAGAATTAATATCTCTGAAGTTTTACAGTCAGGAAGATTGTCTTCGAGTAGGTTTACAACTCCGATCAGGTTATTCTTGTCGTACGCCTCCAGCCATCACCAAAAAAAGAAACTTCATATTAACAAACCCAAGATAACCTATAAATTATAAAACGTTTATAATCTATTGTCTTTTCCACAAAAGCTGTTTTATTACCAGTGGTAGACGCTTCCCTTCTCCTTAGCTCGTCTTTTAATAGTGCTACACTCCAAGTCTCATACAAATAGAGATTAGAAAATTAAAATTATCTATTCTCTCTCATAGTGATTGACACAAAAGTAAACATAAACAAAACAATGGCGGTTTGTAGACGTTGAACTGTGCTGCCACCTATGACGAGCTTTCAGTTTTTAAGCCTATTGAAGTCGCTTTTCGTGCAGCTGTATGTGATCGCGTTCTTCTTTTAAACTGCGCAACGGATTTTGGTGCGGTTTTCAATATCATTTAGAGAATTTATTCCAGAAGGTTTATGTCTATAAATAATACATTAACCCATTCCCTGTCCCATGAACCACACATGGTTCTGGTTGATTATTTAACTATTGTCTACTTTGTGGACATTAAAAGTGTTTATATTAAAAACTTAGATTTAAAACCTCAAAGTAATCTCGATGTTTTGACATATTGCTATATCAGTAAGCCGAGGGTCGCTAGTAAGTCTTATGAAGTTCAACTTGCGAGGCGTATTCGTAAAATGCATTAGTTGCAGACGCATACTTTAAAGTAACAATCTTCAACCTCTATACTAAAATGACTCATGATGACCAGCGGGTAATGAACTGATGACTTTTGCACGTGCCTTTCAAGATTGAGCTGTTATAATTATTTTGTCTTTTTCTAAGAATCATGGTGTTTATTTTTATTCTAGATTTGTTTTCCTATTTAGTTAGCCTTATGTTTATCACACAAACTATTTGGGTGCGAGCGGCGTATGAGGTCGACTTGTGCAAATTCAAGAGATCCAAGCCACGTTTCGCATTCGGTTAGCGATGTCAAAATAGATAGTGTTTTGAAGCTAAATTGGTGTCAATTTTTATAATTGTGGTTTAGAATACTACAAGGGATAAAATTGAAAATGTTTGTAGAAGCTTTACTAATTTCCTTCGACGTAGTAATTTCCAGTTTAATCAAATTGGCCACCTTTTCATTTTGTCACGGTATGCCTGTAAGGCAGAAAGTGTAAAAAAAAAAATAAGGAATAGCCCTAGAGGAAAATACGGTACGATAGCGTCACTTGTCCTACTAATCCTACTTCCTACTGATAATATAATAAGATTATAATAGTGAAAGTTTGTATGTTTATATGTTTGGATGTTTGTTAGGTACTCAATCACGAAAAAACGGCTGAACGGATTTGGATGAAATTTGGCAAACAGATAGTTCATAACCAGCACCCTAAGTAAGTAACACACTATCTATCACAATCTGAATAATTTTGAAGCCTATTGCTAATCCATTGCTTCATATGTTCGAAAAATTTGTCTGCTCAACAACGTAAATAACGCAATGCATGTTGTTGAACTGTCAAAATGAAACGCATTCCTACTGTTAGTGTGTTACGTAATTACCCCGCTGGATTAGCACATAGAATAGTTTTTATCCCGGTAGTAAGTACATTCCCGTGGGATAATTTCCGACGTCCACGCGGGCGAAGACGCTGGCAAAAGCTAGTGTAAGCATAATAATATTATTTACGTTTGCTCTAACCATTTATATTAGAAAAGATCAGATACTATTTTAGTTACAACTCTAGAAAATACAAATCAAAAACGAGATCCATAAATCTAGAAGTGATTAGATTCCTAGAACAACTAGAATAGACGACTTACAACTTTTTGTGCAAGATGTAACATTATAAAAATACGAGTTTCAATATAAAATGCTTTGATAAAATTTAAGGAAAATAAAGTAATGTGGAGGCTTTCAAGATACGGTGTATATCAAGTTGCGGCTTGACAACTCGAAGTTAAAAATAACATCAAACAATGTGGAGTTCGTTGCACCGGGCTCCGCTGAATTGACCAGCAGTTAAATATATTACAGCAAATAAGAATTGAGGTGCAACATATTAATGAATGCTCGTCAATTTGTTTGTTATAAATTAGTCTGTATGTAAAATAATTACATGTTAAAATTTTATTTAAAATTTAAAAAATCCCCGACTAAAAAGAACTTCTGGGCCTGGTACTTTAACTTTAATATTTAAATACTCAATTAGTAATACTTATTTTGTGATTGAAGGGTCGTCGCGTCGGGGGACCGCTGAATAAATAAAATAAAAATTGAAAACCAATTAGTTATACGTATTATAAAGAATTGTACCTACTTGTCTGGAATTATGGATAGTTACCTATTTTTTTTAAGGCATACGTATGAACTTAGTTTCGTACATCAATCTATCCCATTCGGGTCGGAGCACTTCGTCACCGTATGCGGTCCCCCGACTCGACGAACGCTTGAATCACGAAATATTCAAGTTAAATAATCAAGTTAAATATTAAAGTTAAAGGACCAGACCCAGAAATTAAATTTTTCGCTTTTTATTGTTTTTTTTTTTAATTAGTTACAAAAGAAGTTATAAATATCAATAATAAATAAATACTGATAAAAACGAATCCAAAAATGATATAACTGTTTTTTTTTTTTTTTAATTATTGTGCTGGATGTCCTGGCTGCAGCACCAGACCAAGAATTCCATAATCTTGCATAGTTATGTAGTATACATGGGTGTTTCAAATTTTAAGTCACACATATGTTTGAAAGTAAAGTCAATACCCATTATGATCCCTAACGCAGCTAACAAAAGAGCTGATGACCTTGAAACGGCTGAACCGATTTTGATGAAACATGTCTAAGAACCACCGCTAGAAAACCTGCTTTCAAATAATAAAAACCGCATCCAAATCTGTTGTTCACCCGTTTAAGAGCTTCGGTGGCACAGACAGACACACATACACATAGCGGTCAAACTTATAACACCCTTCTTTTTCGTCGGGGGTTAAAAAATTCTGTGATTTAAACAAGGCTGCAAAAAGGCTGAAATCATCAAGCATAAAGTACTGTGTCCCTTCTTGTCCAAGTTCGTTCACAACGTGTTTTTCAGTTACTCTCTACTACCGAAAACAGTTGGCACTACCCAATGCTTTGCAAAACCTCTAAAACCGGCAAAGTCATACGAATGAAGTTGTTTTAATTAATTTTATTTTTGTTCGTCACGTCGTTGTATCGCGGTGCACTGAACTTCGTCGTCCCTTTAAGGCTCGTGCACACTGGCGCAACGCGACAGCGCATCACAAAGGCACTGCGTGTTGCGCGACGAGACGTGCCTTTGTGTTGCGCTGTCGCGTCGCGCCTGTTAGTGGGAGCCTTTAAGGTATAAGTTCGTAGCCGAGTGCAGGCGGCAGCAGCAGCAGACGACGTGCCACCGCGAAACTAATAGTTTGTATGTATTTCTATGAAATACCTTCCGTAACTAGCGACACATCGTTTTAATAGAAATAGGTCCATAGAAACCAGTAGTGTCGCGGCGACACGTCGTCTGCTGCTACTGCCTGCAGTTGGCTACGAACTTGTACCCTTATTGTAAGTATTTTATTATACTCTCGATGACTTCACTAATGAGTACAATGATGAAATTTTATTATAGTAGGTAGGTATACAACCCTTTTTAGGTTTACGATGTTTCATTAATAGGTAAATTGTTTAGTGTGGTCTCTTTATATATATTAAGGAACGATCAAAGGATACACAGATACAATAGAAATCATAATAATACAAAAGTTTATGTTACATGTTCTGTCTAACACGTATGCATAATATGTTTAACTACTTTCGTGTAAACAGGATAAAAATTAAAATAGAGAAAATAAATGTTGAAATAAGAAAAACAAATCATCAATACTGATCATTAATATTTATTACTCATGTTTCTTGTTAGGTTAGCAAGTGTGGTAGGTTATTTTCATAATATTATTTATATATATTAATGGATTTATGGAGTAGGTAGCATTTACTGGCTATGAAATTCATGCATCGGGCAAAGAAATCGGATGTCCATACATACATAACTATTAACTGGTAACTTATGCGGCCTACCCAAATGTCCTTTCTTTGTTCGTCGAAACGTTGAGCTCCTTAAGTTACGAGTTGAGCTGCACGATTACTGACAAATGCGTGCACTGGTTAGGTCCACTCAATCTGTGTGGTTCTTTCCTCAAAAGAACATTTCAGACACTTATCTACATTGTCTTCACATGATGTGACTAAGATTATGTCTGGACTTTAAAAGAGACTGCGGCCTCTGAGTTTGTTTCGGCATTTCTTCTCAGAGTAGTCAGTAAAAGTGTTTGTACAAATCTACTTACAGAAATAAAATAATTTATCATTTAACAAGGGTTTAAAATGCGGTATTAATATCTGAAAGGAGACACGTTTTTCACATTTTAAACTTTTCAGTTTAAAACGTAAAATGATATCGGTAGTTCGGTACTTTTAGCAAGAGAACTGTGCAATTGTGCATTGAGAGTGAATTGTGAATGCAGTTTGATCGTTATGTGGCTTGAATTATTCTGTAATGGCTCCAGTTTACAATACCCGATGCTGGACGCACTTTGACGACAATTGCTGCAACATTAACTACTTTGTTGGACCTCTTTCTTGTGAACGAAATAATGATTGTTGAAGCATCCTGTAGGACATTTTTGGGTTTGTTACCTACTGTATTAGGTTAAGTAGAAACTATGTCAAGTTAGCAGTAAGATTGCGGTCTGCACACTATCCATCGGCGAAGTTTGCATTCCTAATGACAAAAGCAAATTCATCTTACTGTAACACTTGCAATTTGATTGAGGATGTACAGCATTTGGTGATGGATTGTAAGGAGATCTTAATCAAAGAGTTCCAATTAAACATATTAGAGGTAAAGCTAGTTTAAAGTATTTTGGCACAACCGACTTCAGATGTTGCTAAAATAATAAGTCGGCTAGTTAGTTTACTTAAATAGTTAAATAAAATAAAAAAAATAAAAATATTTCAGATATCATGACCCATAGGTATAAAAAACATTATAATATTAAGATTGAGCGATTAAAAATATGGAAATTAAATTTAAAATTGATTGATTAAGATTTCCATTTCTTTTTAAGATCTAAGTAGTAGTTTATGGTAGATTGGATAAGGCATGATGGGGTTGACGTATCCATGTGGATAAAAAACCCGATAAAAACAATAAAGATCTATAAAATAAAAACATTTGAGAATCCATACTAATATTATAAATTCGAAAGTAACTCTAATTTCACGCCTAAACCACTAAACGGATTTCGATAAAATTTTGCAAGGAGATAGATGTCATTCTAGGGAAGGACATAGGCTACTTTTTGTCACGTTACCGTCGGATAATTTCCGACACCCACGCGGGCGAAGCCGCGGACAGAAGCTAGTAATTGATAAATATATTTGATAGCCATATAAATTATGTACTTTAAAACATTACTAGACTTGTATCGTTATGGCTAGCACTGATAGAGTAAAACACCACTTCAGCCGTATCGTACTCAGAGAGACTACCTTTCATACTTGGGGATTTCAATATGATTGACGAATATTTGAAAAAAAAAAACCAAAGGTCATTTATGTCTGTTTTGTTTACTAATAATACTTTCTAAGAACAATGTTACTAACAATTGGGCCTAGTTGCCATAAACAAACAAATATTAAAAAAAAAAAAAAAATTCAAACTAGGCCATCAGCACTTTTTGAACTTCAAAACAGTCCCCCAAAACGCCCGCCCTTCACCACTTCCCAGTACTTTAGCTGGGAAGAAGAAGTGGCGCAACAAACTGTCCAGCAGCACAGCTGTCTGTTCAGTTAGAAAAACTTGATTCCATACAACAGTAAGTAATTAACATTACGAAACACAAAACATTAAATTAAATTATTTGTGAATGTCAGCTGGCACACGCCAATATACCAACAAAAACATTGAAAACTATACTCAAGCAGAAATAAATAATAAAAACTTAAACAGAACTTAATACTTAAATAAAAGCCTCCAGGCATAAAGGGCGTGCCCGCTTACAAATTCAATGCTGCATTATGTTCATATAGCTGTAACTCGAAGTCACAAATGATAAACTAGGACCTTCAAAGAAAATTTGAGCAAAAACTTCAATATTAAGAGTGACTATTCAAGTCACCTTATATTTACTCACTATCATTGGCTGGGCTGATTACTAGTTGGTACATGTACAAATAAACTAACTGCTCTTTATGGCAATCTAAAATACAGTGATACCTTTTAATACAGCAAAATAACATACATTCTGAATACTCCCGTCCTACCATACAAATCCATCACAGTTTACATAAAAGTTTAATAGGTAGGTAGGAGAAGGTTTCGTCGGGCTCCCTCCCTGAGGTCATCGCCCTCTTAACAGCTGACGGGAAAGAGGTACGCCCCTCGGACAATGAACTTACAGCTATAATATTATCTACAATTTATATAAGATACTTGAATTTTCTCGGATACATACAAAAGCCTTTTAGCAAAGTAACAACATCAAACGCTGATGGAGAAAATTGATATTTACGTTAGTGAAATATGAACAGCAACATGGTAATGGCTATTTAAATGAGGGTGTTAATTATTCCCAAAGCGAGAAACATTATGGAAATTAAAATATAAAGCCCTTATGCAAAATGTCACTGTAATGAGTGCTCAGTTTTGGAAGCGCACGTGTAAGTCAACACCCGCATAATTATGATAAATGATCCTGTTCAATTGTTTGAACCTTTTTTGGATGACAGAGATTCTTTAGGGTGTAATCTTTTTCTTGAAAATAGAGCTCTTGATTACTGTAAATAACATAGGACACGTCATTCTCATTACGAGATGAGCATTTGGCAGGATACTGATAAACGTGTCAGAACCATCATTCACTAGTGTAATACGAGTCGTAATAAAGTGTGACATGAAATTATGAATCAGGAGCGACCACTTATATCCAGCGGGCAGTTGGGGACACTCCTCATTGAACAAACTCGAGGTGGGAAGCGCAACATGCGCCAAACTTTCGCTCCGATAACAATAGGTAGTCTGTTATTATTACCAACAGCCGCAAAAACGTTATTCGTGTTCAATATCTATTAGTTGGTATAAATACTCGTAGTATTCGAAAAATTTGGACCAAATCGACTTTTACATCAGTAGTTTGTTTATTATGTAGATGAGAAACTGCGTAACGTGCGTATGTGTGTATTTAACGACCTACATTTTGCGCATTGCAAAAGAACAAAAATTCAAGGTCATTACCCCTGCCACAACAACAAACATCTCAACCACATTATTACATTACAAAGCGAATTTGAAAACATTTAAATAAATAAGAGAAGAAACCTTTCTTGCACAAACAACTTTGTTCCAATACCGGTTGGTGTGTTCGTGTCTCGCTCGCGCTGATGATGACTAATTGGTACGAGCGAGACGGAGCGACAAGGTCACTGGTCAGCCGTTCTCCGTCAGACAGCGGGACGCGCGGGGCGGGGGCGTGCGCGGGCGCAGACGGCGCAACGACATGGCGGTGGCGGCGGCCGCGGTAGACGTGACGTCACTCACACCAGGTCACGAACGAACTTGCACGGAGCCCCTCATGCGTAGGAAAACTGGATGCATTCACGACACGATAAAAAGCGTAATACGTAACTATCGAGCGTAAACGTCGCGGAAGACATCGACGGGAAGTTTCGAATTAACATGGCTTACGAGCTGGCAGTTTGGCACCACAGCAGAGGCGACACGTGACGATGCGCTTATGAGCTTACTCAATCGTGATGGCAGATAGTTACTGAGTACCTACATTAAATTACCGAAGTGGTTTTAGACCGCAGTTTTTTGTGGCTATGATCTCATAACTTAGACAAGAATTCAGAATGCTAGCAGGATTAAGCTGCAAATTGAAGTGTACGTAATTCTTTATCGTCAGAATCTATGAACGGCACAAGTTGATGGTTCATCAGAATAATTAATTGCCTATACACATATCATTCTTAACACATACGCACATTTCTACTTCGATGAAATTATGGTAAAATGGCAGAATTCCACTTTCTAGAATAACATTTGAAATTAAATTGTCTTACAAACATCAGATATATTTTTTGAAACTGGGGAGTTTCCCAAGGGTTCAATAAATAAAGATTGCTGAGGTAATTAGCCTCATTAGTAGTTTTTTTTTTCAGTTTTTGCAGTATGCAACTGCTTAATTCCCGAGTATAATCATCAGCTCTAAAAGATTGATAGTAGTGAGTCGTGTTCTGTGCCGCCGTGTTGCAAACACACAATATTGGTCATTTTACACTGCCCACTGGTTTTCTGTTCGTTTATTTACGTATGCGAGTGGGGAGCTGTTTGTCACTGCGCCAATTTTTATAATTAGGCAGTTGTCAAACCCCACTTGCCTTCAACGCGTTTGAATTGCGTAACAGTTTGTTTTAGGATTTAAATGCTGATCATTAATTTCAGAGTCAATCAGCCATTTAGCTTTCAAACACAAATAATCATTGGAAGCTTTATGTTCGGGTATTGTAAACATCTTTTATGTATGTTCTCAGAAGATATTAATGGGAGAGATTCTTGGATATACACGCTTCACACAAGTTCACACGTGGCGAATCTGCTCACCATTAACTGTCAAGTATTAAAATACGTAGTAGTTTGAAAGTGTCTGATTCATAGCATCATTGTGGTCTAAAACACTCAATAAACAGAAAGAGAACAGTTTATCAGTGACATGATAGAATAAACCAAAACGTGCTAGTGGTGAAACAACAAAGTAATACCTTACACAAAGCCAAAGCTGTGGTGTTAAAAAACAACCATAATTAGCAGGTTCCTTTCACAGCTGTTAACAGAATCTTGTCAACAACGGTGTGAGAGAAACATGTGAAAAAAACAGCCCTGCCCTAGTCTAGTTGACCCAAATAGGGCGTTTCATCTCGAGGCTCGTAGGCTCCGATATGAGAGTCATTTTCTCAGTGTGTCCACAAGCCACGAGAGATTATCGTCTCGAACCTTTAAGTTCGTCTTCAAAGTTCTGTGTAACTTCCAGCTACTTTCGCACTCTCTTTTCCAGCTCTGGTCTCTTAATGTCGTTGACCTAGCGTCTGGGACACTTCTGTTTTTGTCGTCGCCATTTTTGCGTTCGCTTCATGTTTTTTGTTTTCCCTTGTTCTTGCCGTCTCGCAGCAATTTAGTAGCGAGTGTCATGAATATTTAACACGAGCTGCAGAAAATTCACAATTTAAATGTAAGAAAAAAAAGACTAGGAATCTCCGCATAATGAAAACTTTTGATGGTTCTTGAGGTGGATGTCTACAACGGATATACTTTGGATGTTACAGCTTATTAACCTTAGTTCTGGATCGGTAGTAAATATGAAGGTAATGTAGGGTGAGCCTATTCGCTCGTCACTCGTATCCTGTACCTCCGAACCCCACTCCCATTTAGAGAAACCGGGCCAGTGGGGGGAAGGGGGGGCGACCCGGGAATAATAATTTTAGCTCGGCGCGGTGGCATGGAAATGAAAAATGTCATACTGCTCCCGACACACACCGTGTATAAATGCTTTCACCTGCGATGGGATAGCCCGATATGGTTATGTGAAACTACCATAAAATAGCCCCGTGATGTATTAGAGTAGGTTTTTCGATGAGTTATGTCGTTATATCACCGGCACGCTTTGTGTGAATTACGTCTGTTTATTTATTGTGTGTTCCAAAAGCGGTTTGTCTGTTTGTATTGTATGGTTGAATTCCTTTGTGGTTTATAGGATTACTTGTACTCAAGTGGGATAAGGATCTCCTAACATATATTTCCCTTTGTTGTGTTATTTATCTACAATGTGCTTATAGTGAATCGTTCCAAATACCGAACCGGACTTATACACAGAGGGTTGGTTTAAGTCCATCGTCCCAGTAAATATGCATCCATTCTAAATCCTGTAACGGAGGCAGCCCATTTTCCTCTCGAAACAGGCACCATTGCCCAACGCTATCATCTACTTGCATATCATCATTAGAATGCTGCCCATTGAGCATGAACACGGAGGGTTCAAACAACTCGCTACAATTACTGGCTCCGCATAAATTCACGCTCAATATCTCGACGCCATCGACGGACCCATTTAACACTTTCAACGTTATCTCAATGCTTTCGTCATTCATCCCTTCCATTTGTTCCAAGACAAAGATTTCGCTAGCTATTTGTTGAACGTTCTTGGTAACTCATTAGACCAAAGTTGTCGGTACTTCGCAATAGCATTGTTGGACTTATAAGGAGCAGTGTTGCGCTCGCTTCGGACATTAAATGGAGCAGATATTTTGTGCCAAAAGGTTTCATGTCTCTAAGCAATACATTGGTATACGCCTGAAAATGGGTAAAAGTTGCCTTTCATTGAAAAAAAGTTTTCGGGAATATGTTCTAGGCCAGAGTGATTTCTTGTGAATACGTACCTATTCTTAAATAAGGATAGACGAATCCGACCATTAATCAACGCCATTTAATAAGAATTAGCCAGTGTGTTCACTTGTCCACCCGCAACAGCGAAAACGTCTCTAATAGTTGCCAAATAGGGCCTCATGAAATACATACTAGATAAGTTACTATTAATACATAATATGCGAAGAAATCACCTGTGAAAATATTTATTCGCTAGACGAATATTCGCGGCAGTTATCCCTTTGAAATTCGTGCAAATGGCAGACATTTTGGAAAAATATCGGCCGTTTGGGTCCAGATATCGATGTCAGCGAATTGAAACGTTACTATAGTCGTGGCGATAATCAACCGATTCGTATTCTAAGTACTGGAATAACAAAAGGGAAAACTCCTTTATTCCGCATATTCAAAGAAAATTTAGTGTACTTGAAAATACTTAGGACAGTCAAAAGCAATGGCTGTTAATGCTTCAGAAACACGTCTGAATTGTAAGAAGGGATGGCATTGAATGAGAACGTGGCTTCACTACTTATTATAAACGATTGTGACAGACTGACTGACGCGTGAGTGATATTATGAGGCTTCGGTTATTATTTCATTTTGAAGTACAGAACAATAAAGCAACACTTCTACAAATAGGTTAACATCAAAGACTGGAGGGTTTCGGGACCATAAAAGAAGCAAGATTGTTCTGAAACATAATTGAAAAGCATTGGAAAGAAAGTAAAAAAATCTTTAACGGACAAAAATAGTGGAAAACGAAATACAATGGAACTTTGCGATGCTCTTTTTCGACCAGACATCACCAATCACTTTCATCAGAAAAGCTCTATGGATAGAAAAAAATAATAAAAACGTGCATTCTTTTGTTTCGCACTGAAAGCAGCCCCAGTTGGGCGGCGATAGGAGCGCTCAAAAGGTTATTTTAACTTCGATTCTCTGAATGAACACGATTTTCCCATTAAATTTGTTATTTTTCACGTGTGCCTCAGCCATTAGCTCGACGGTTTCCATGATGAAGAACTGAATGTTGCTGGATTACACGGAACTGAAAAAGGGACTTATTTTTATATAACAGACGGTATAATAAAACGAGATCTGGAATGGAAGATGACCAGATTCAAGATTTTGTTTAAGGCGGAACCTTCAGGGTAGCCCGCGAAATTCAAATTTTCTTACGTTTTTTGCAATTTGCAGGTCACTGTCAGGTTGTATTTTGATTAAAATATGATTCGCGACCGTATCAAATATGGCTTTACAAAATTATAATCATTAGTATCAGCAAAACAACTCCTTAGGTTAGAATTACCCTCAATTGTCATGATTTCATGAAATAGTCGTTCAATAGGGTAATATGAACTTTTAAAGATGTATTAATGATTTTTATGATTATAATTCTCTAGAGCGTTATTTGATACGGTGGCGAATCATATTTAGATCGCCATACAACCTGATACTGACCTGCAAATTGCAAAAAACGTAACAAAATTTGAATCACGCGGGCTACCTTGGCGCATGCCCCATAACTTTGCGTATAACCATAGATAACCTCGTATAACGTAGTATGTGAATTAGTAGGTACAGATACAGTAAAGCTGGTATTCAATGTTCAATACCTGATATTGCTCATCCAAATAACTTGGTGTAAATCCAGATTCAATACGAAATGTAAGATTAATTAGGCACATATTTGTATCAAGCAAAGCACGGAGTGCACGGACAATAAACTCGGGTACCTACCAACTATCTTAATTACTGTCCGTGTGTCCAATTATTAAGGTTTATTAATTAATCATTCTCATACCTACAAGAACATAGCTTCGTTTATGAATTACTGGGAACTATAAAAGCGAGACGTTTACAAATAAAGGCTCCTGCAGACAGGCGTGACGGGACAGCGCGACGCGACTCTTTTAGAACAATTTCCATTAAGTCTTCATAGAATTTGTTCTACTAGAGTCGCGTCGCGCCGGTTCGTGGGAGCCTTAGTCTTCGCACGATGAAAAGCTAGACATTTATGTTTACGATGGTTTGAAGTTCAATAGAATATTTTTATCCTCTAAAAAAGCAACTACAATTTATAGAAATGTCGGTGTACTATAGGTACACCACTGCCTGACCCTTCGGGGATTACAGGCGTGATGTTATGATGTATTAATTAAAAGATTGGATTTTGTTCCATTGTGGTATCAACCAGCGAATATTAATAAAACTATCATGTCTAGACATCGCGACCCATCGTTTTTGTGAAGTTTCACCAATCAATCTAATTTGCCCATAGGTACAAATAAATTGCACGACCATCTCAGTGTCTGCTTGAATGTAAAACGTGGGTTTTAAGAAACCTTAGATTTAAATTGATGCTCTTGGAGTACGATTACCTGATTACTTTATATATTATATAATATATAAGCCATTTTAAGACAAAGTGCTATGGCAAAAATGGCCATTCTAAATTGCGCGTAGAGAACCACAGTGTGATTGCGTATTAGATTAAAGATTATTGTTTCTTTGTTTTTAGATGAAGCCATGTTGTAATGAAACTATTTTTTATCCTCGGGCATGGCGGTCGCACCGATCAGCAAGGCTTTAGGAAAGAATGAACTTTATGTTAAGTGTTGCTAACTTGCTAAGTGGTCACAGGGTGGATTTTTGAGATGGGGCAGTCAGAACCGGTTAGGACCGGTACCAGCTATAAGAAAACGGCCTTAGAAGATTGTCCGTAACTTTTTGAATAGGTAGTATGAATAATATCATACCCCAGAATAATATCAGGTTTTAACTAACATCGTCTAAGAAAGAATTTTTGAAAAATTCTATCTCTAGACACATACATACAACATGATCTATAGGAAACATCGCCCAGCAACTGTTGTGCTGACGCCTCAATTACTTAATTCAATTCAATTCAATTTATTTATTTAGTAACAATTTACATTGAAATTGAACATAATCCAGCATGAAATATTAACATTAACTGCAGTATTACATATACAAATATATATGAAAACATGCAATTAAATTAAAATTAGAAAATTACTACAATTCTAACTTTATAATATCCCGACGCATACAAATTAACATAAATACGTATAGTAGTTTATGTTAATATCACCGTACATAATACTGTAATAATTACAAATCTAATTAGTTATTATAAACAGCGTCTCTATCTACGACAAAACTCTTCAAAGGCGGATATTTTGTAAAAACCAGCGAGCCGTGTCGCAGCGTATTTTATTTTGAGTAAAAACTTACATTTATCTATTTTATTTATTTGTTTTAAGAAAAGGCCACGATGTGTAACTAATTTTATTCATTCGGGTATCACTGTGCGTAAATAACTTTAAGCAGTATCAAAAAAAACACATAATATTAAAGTTAATATGCGTTCTTTTAAAACTGACAACTAGAGAACATAAGAAGGCAGTCATAAAAGTTCTTAATGGGGAGTGCTTTTTGGCATAAAAATAATATGTAGTGTACCTACAGTAAAATATAATATATGAATAATGTCTTAATTTAGTCTAGCAACAGCGGGGTAATTGCGCAACACGCTAAATGTACAAGTTCGTAGCCGACTGCAGACAGCAGCAGCAGGCGACGTGTCGCCACGACACTACTGGTTTCTATGTATTTCTATGAAATACCTTTATAGCGACACGTCGTTGTCATAGAAATAAATATAGAAACTAGTAGTGTCGCAGTGACACGTCGTCTGCTGCTGCTGCCTGCAGTCGGCTACGAACTCGTACCTTAACAGTAGGAATGGCTTTCATTTTGACAATTCAACAACATTCATTGCGTTATTTACGTTGTTGAGCAGATATTTTTTTCGAACGTATGAAGCAATGGATTAGCATCATTCTTCAAAATGATTCGGATTGTGATTGATAGTGTGCTACGCAATTAGATCAGGTCAGCAAGTCAGACACTTAGGTAGGTACTTTTTACTGAAGTGGAAGCTAATTATACAAAAACTAAGGTTTGCTAACTTGGAGTCCTCCATCCTTTGTTAAGTTTTTAATATTTAGGATTAGTTTTCGTTATATCGATTACTAAACGCAATAGTAAACTAATGTGCTTGACACTTAAAACAAGAAAAAAATCAATCTTTTCAGTAGAAGAGATGAAAGACACAACTATAAGATTAGAAATATGGACCAATTGGTTCAACCAGGTTTCAGACCGGCTAAAGTAGAATCATCCTCCATGGGGCTGTTTAAAATGTTACAATAAAATACCTGCCCACATACTCCAACTGAATGAGGCGAAAAATCTTGTATAAAACGCACTCTACATGCAGCCAAGCATAATATTATAAGTTGGGGGATTACATCGCTGACAAAAATGCTTGGCACAACGCTGGTCCTGCTCCACAAGGGCGCATAAACTAATTGATTAACATTCGAAAATATTGTTGGAGCTGCTGAAGATTGTAAAAACTATTTGCATAGCACTTGTTTGAGCACTGTGTACCTACTATAAAGCTACCCTTTACTGGATTCGTCTTTCATTGACTTGAATGTGCCCTGGCGGCTGAGAGTAAGTCATGGTCACTCAAATGCCTCGCTGGTGGTGGCGAGTGTGTTGGATCATTAAGTTCCCTTCAGTGGTTGAGCTGAATGGTGCTGATCCATACGTTATGTTCGTGAACGGGTGCTCTCAGTAGGGACTGGTCATCTCTTAGCTGCCACGGCTAATTTAATTTTCTGAGTTTTTTTTTTGTTTTTAAATTTTTATGACGGACGCTTTTAACGTGCACGTCTCTCAACAACGTTCTCACATGTATAATTTCAACATGATTGATGTAAGCAATTTTTTGTGACAATATTTTGATTTAAAAGAGACTCCGTGGAGTTTCTTGGCCATTCTTCTCCACAGGTACCTACTACGCTTTGGAATGGGCAACTAGCTTCATCTTTCTGACTGACGGACCCCTTGAGAATTTCAAAAGTGCTTGTAATTGGTTTATTTGAAATAAATGCTTTTGAGTTTTTATTGTTTTTTATTATATTGTTTTAAAGTAGAACCTGATAAACGAGTTGTCGAGCTATTTGGCACAGTAGTGTAAACTGTACCTTAAAGACTTGCAGAGCCATTGTGGAACAAAAATACAGTATTAGACGTTCTTTGATTCGAATAAAACAGTGACAAACTTAAAGCTAAAATAATGTTGAAAGACAAATTTTCAAAATAAGTAGACAAATAAGTTGCACGATTTACTTTCTTAGCAGGTAAAAAAAAAAAACTCGCAAACAGTATCCTTTCATCGGTGACACGTGCCAACCAGAAAATCAGGTGACCGGTTTTCAGTGTATCTATGCTAAAGTATAGTTAGGTGGTGGTGTTAGTCAGCTAACAAGGTGCAATGAACTACAATGCGGCTTCGCGTTTTTCTAGAAAAGGATGCGAATTTATTTGAGACGACTTGACAGTTTTTTTTTCTGAACATACATTCTAAGCATAGTGAAGGCACCCACAGAAAGGCGCGACGCGAGTCTAATAGAAAATTTTCTATGAAAACTTCATGGAAATTGTTCTACAAGAGTCGCGTCGCGCCTGTCTTCGGGAGCCTTGACGGTACTAAATTTGTATTTTGTTTCAGAAACATTAAAATGTCAGCTACCACGAAAGTTACTATCTACATCTGTTTATTATTATAGTATAGCACCTATAGTAAGTTTTTTACGACTGTAAATATGTAGTTAAATGTGTTTCATTGGTCAATTTGGCACCTCGTTGCACGATGTCACAAAGGAAACGTGTTCGTTTTAAAATTCGCAGTGTTGTGATTGTAAGTTGAGTTTGATGAAGTATTCAGAACTTATTATGAACATTGTTTCGTCTTCGTCGGAAAACATGGAAAATGTACCATCGTGCATACACCTCCTGACCCGTTTTGATGTCAAGGTGTATTTGGCACTGGCTTTGGCCGCGTGGCTGTCGGAAAATATCGCACGGGAACGTAATATCGGGATTAAAAGTACCCTATGTGTTAATCCAGATGATAAACTATCTATCATACAAATCCGTTACGATGTTTTTGCGCCAATCCGGAATATACATCCAAACAAACGGACAAGTTACTATTTTTAACCAACGAAAAAAAAACGAGGAGGTTCTCAAGTCGAACCGTATATATGTTTTTTTTTTGATAGATAGATTTACAAAAAAATCAAAGCTTATTTAGCACTTCTAATCGCGAGTCTTAATTAAAAGGTATCCCTATAGGGCCTAGAGGGGATATTTAACGATGCACCAGCGACGTTTGCAGGCCGATCCTCTGTTTACCCAATGTGTTGAATGTGGACCCTTTCCCTTGTAACTTTGCTTACTTAGCTCTTCAATATAAGGGCAGTTGCGTGCTTCCCCTTAAATAAACGGCCAATTCATCGTTAGCAGAAAAACAGAAGCCATATAATTAACAGAGAGCATTTTTTGACAGGGACGTTTGCTCTAATCTACCCTCTGACGTAGAAAACAGAAGCTTTTTGACGTAACGAGAGCGGATTAGGTTCCATCTTCCACAATTTATAAGCACTTTATAGGTTTCGAAATGACAAGAACAACGCCGGTGATAATATTTGAAATATTTTTTACCCGAATATTTTTTTCCGCGTTGAATAAAAACTGAAACCACTCCGGTCTGCTTGTCGCCCTCGCACGTCTATAAACAAACATATTATCTACAAATCACACGGTGCCGGTGGCTGTTGCTAGGCGCGCTAACCAGCAAAATCACGGAGTCATCTATTTAAAAGCGCCCAGCATTAAGACTTCTAGACTTTCAGCTCGGCCGTGATAATGTATAACGCGCAAGTTATATAGAGTACTGTATACCTCCTAGAACAGTGTGCAGAGGGTGGATTCTTAAACCAGTCGGGTTATGCAAAGTAAATGCACCGCGTTCATGTTTCGCATTCAACTTGCATGCTTTGATGTGTAGGGATAGGGTTGGCATACAAAATACAGACTATTTTTAACCTTAGATAATTATATTTGTGTTTTTGACCTCGGCCGTGTGGGAAACCACTTCGCACATTACGTTGCGTAAAATACTATTGTTATTGAGATAAAAGAGATAATAAAATGTAGGTAAAACAAACCATTTATGGTTAGTTCGTGTCATGGTTCCTATTACTTGAAGGTGTAAACCACAAAATATGATTCAATTGACCACGTAGTCACTACAGTTCAACCACAATAATAATTAAGTGACTGAGCTATCAATAACCATTAACATATTTATAAAAAAAAAAACGTTGATTTCAAAACGCATTGGCTCTTTTCATTTTAATAATACAAATATTAACGTTTATTATGAAGATAAAGGCTCGTACACACTGGCGCGATGCGACAACCCGACACAAAGGCACCGCGTGCAGCGCGACGGGTGGCGCCTTTGTGTCGAACTATCGCGTCGCGCCAGTGTACACGAGCCTTAAGGCCTTAAAGAAGCGAGAATAGTATCAGCTGTACAGTTCAATGTCATTTAATATTCACATGAGGTAGCGTGTAATAATGTAATAGGTACTATACACACTGTGAACAGTTTATTTTGCAGGCTGTACTTACTGGTCCCCCGCGGTGCCTACGGTACCCTAGCTGCTGCTTGCAGCTAGTGCCGAGGGTTTGCACAATACATAGGGCTATATTGTACTATGCACGACGCGCACGGTGGTACCCTAGTACCCACTCATTACTCTCAGTGATAATAATTGAAGACTTACACGGGTTCAGAGAACTTTTAAGCTTCAGTAGTTGGCAATTTGTAGAGATTAATCGACCTTGTTATTCGACTTCAAAAAGGAGGTTTTTTTGTGTATGTTTGTTACTCGTTATCTCCGGCAATTGTGGATCGTTTTCGAAAATTCATTTTTTAATAGATAGGGTATCTTCAGTGGTGGTTCTATATACATTTTTATTAACTTTGCTGCGGTAGTTTTTCAGTTAGTTTCAATGATACGTATTTTTCCACTTAGTGTATATTGATGATGTTATAAAATAATATTTTTCTGTCACAGCTATTTACATAGCAAGTAGTTCTATACGAATTTGTGTGGGCTAGGTACCACAACTAAATAGGGAAAAATAAAAACTACTTTCCAAAAAAAGAAACCGACTTCATAAATAATAACTACAAAGTGAAAAATAACTATTTCGGAACTCCGTGTCTTTGGTTTTTTGCCACTATGCCACCGACTTCCGAAATTACTTATCAGTTGTTTTTCACTTTGTAGTCGTTTTATTATTTTTTTTTCAAAATTTAAGGCATGTTCTCGTGGGATTGGGATAATTACAATTTCTGTTTTCATTTTTTTTTGTTATACTAGGAATATTAACTTCATCAATACTAACGTAGAGATACCGTATCGCGTGCTTACATCAGAAGTTAAACGCCTCAGGGAATACAACTCACTTGGTTCATAGCATTCAATACTCAAACCCTGAAACTTAATAAGGATCAATTTACAATTTATACGTAAGAAGTTTTCAGCTTGAAGACTTGGAATTAAGTTCAAGACAGTTTACTACCCGTACCGTAGTAGCTACCCGTCCCAGGGCGAGTTCCTCAGTTCCTAGGAGGAGTGGGAGGGTTGTGTCGATTACTTACACGCGCACGTTTTAGGAACTAAGGGAAATATCGGGTGTAGGACTGTAGGCGCTAAGCCGACGGACAAAGATCCCAACAATTGCGAGGGTATTTGAAGATTAGGCGACAATGTTGCTCGCCGCCGTAAAAACTTTTTTATAAATCACCCGCTCGGAAATTGGGGATTCTTTCAGCCTAACACAATTAAACTGGAACTACGAACTTTCGGACATCTAAATAATTCCTTTATATTGCTCCTATAGAACAATGAATTCTCGAGGAAAAAAAAGCCTCCGTTTGTTATTAACCTTAATTTATTGCGACCTTTCGCGTTAACAGTGTAACAACTTCCAAATATCTCATGTTCAGTCGTGATGAAAACGGAAAACGTTAGCGTGTTTTAATGAAGATGGAAGCTTCTTCAAGAACCGTTCATCCAACTCGCTAATTACAGAATGCAGATCGCAGAACATTGACCAAGTAATCGTGGAAGGTGAGGCGGGGAGGTTGCGGCCTGCGATTGGAGCTCGCGGCAGGCGCGGCTCCGTTCACTTCGCATGACATTCAGAATACTTTGTAGCAAACTAGCTACACACACAACGCACGAGGATAGGAAGAGAAGGTGCATGACTGGCTCATACATCCGTAAACTCTGAACGACAAGACAAAGAGTATACAATGCTGCAACTTGGTTCGAAACAGTTAGGTACCTACCCTTTCCGTTACAATAGAGATTTGTCTGCAAGTTTCATATCACACATTGTGATAGTAACCCGTCTGTTGAAAACCTTTATCTTCTGTTTCTTTATCTTTAGTCAAACCACACACGAGTAAGAATCTAGTCGTTTACTAAGAAATAGCTACAACTTAGCTTAACTTGAACTTAGCCACTCGCGAGTTCAAGACAATAATGTTTTTCAGGCTACTTATTGTCAGAACTTTTCTCTTTCTGTGGAACAGTAACTTTCACTTGTCATTATTGATTTTTGTTAGACGCGAAATGACAGAATACACAAAATATTCATGTATGGCAAATTCGTAACGAAATACTAGGAGTTGTGTTCAACACTTTTCTAGAACGTAACGCAATCATCCAAGTTCTTAGAAGCGGTGAACAGTAAATTACTCGAGACTGGGCGTTCGCTAAGTGAGGACTGTCTCGAAATGCACCTATGTAATATAACCGTACAGTGTTGAATACATAAATAAACGTGCAACCATTAAATATATTTAAAGTAGAACAAAATATGGAAACCACAGGCCGAATGTTCCAAGTGCCAAGAGTTCTAAGCTCCTCCTTGATCGATCCCTACTCCTATTAGCCTTGAAATTCTTCTTTCAGCCTAAGCATAGAT
Source organism: Griposia aprilina (assembly GCA_916610205.1). Lineage (NCBI taxonomy): Eukaryota > Metazoa > Arthropoda > Insecta > Lepidoptera > Noctuidae > Griposia > Griposia aprilina. The sequence continues at coordinate 19,219,307 of OU744302.1, read as the reverse complement.
ATTAGGCTATCTATTATACAAGAATATGAGTTCTAGAAACCTTTGTTACGTTTACTGTCTACTAGTGAAAGATTCTCCTCCTTTTTATTTCGTGCGTGAGGGGCAAAACCACAATTTGCCTAAATTATTACAAATGGTAAGAGGTGTAGTCTAGCGCTGATTGCGGCCACACCCGTCTCGATTACAATGAAAGGTATGTGGGACCGAAGAATAATGGCGCGGGATATGTTCTCCTCAATAGAATGTTGAAGCAATTGAATAGTTCTGTCTGTACGCCAATGACTGTACGTTGGGCCAGCCTTACTTTGGATATGTCTGTACTCTTTACTAAGACCAAATCATATGAACGTAAATAATAATCTCGTGTTGGAAGAGAGTAGAGAAAACTGGACCAACACCAGACAAAGTTCTTGTAATACTCGTACAGGCAAATAAACGTTTGGAAGAATATAATAGTCCAAACATCCTCTTTTATGGAGTCCTTTTAAAACTACAAGCGACACCATCCACCAGGCAGCAAACTGGCTAATATTACTTGAAAGACAATGCGCTCATGCGTCGTTTACGAGCTGCGTATGACACGCTTGCATAATTACACCCTGCGCATGAGTGGGACGCAGACGGTGTGTAAAACGAGACCGCCATTGTTTAGCACGGCTCTTGATAATGTATTGTTGATCCCAAGGGTTGACGTTTTCGACCAAGGGGATCAATTGTGGGGCCGGGTAGTAGTACAAAAACGTTTGATGGATCTGTTTTAAGGCCATAATTTGGTATGTTGGATTGGATTTAATTATGGAAATTCAAAGTACAATTCGTAAAACGAGATGGCTCTTGTTTCAAATTATAGTTGGTTTTTAGTACGAAGTTTTAGCTAAAGCCCTTATAGGTGCTGATTTGGTTTGACGCATTAGACCTAACGTTTACTTCGGTTTTACTACTCATGCTTAACGCTTAGGGTTCCATTATGTATGTATTTAGTGTAATGGTAACTCCGCCATGTCTGCCCGACATCGTGCAGCGCAGTTACAGCCACTTAAGATAACTGTAACCCGTTTTTGTATCGTTGATGGAAGCGAGCGAATCGTAATTTGCTACCGTAATATCAATAGTGTATCAGTTTTGGATCGAGGAAATTATAGGCTTTAAGAAATCAGTATCCAGCCATTACTGATAACCAGCGCCAGAAAAGAACGATTTTTTTTTCCTGGTATGGATTTTAATTAGTCTTGCTTGGTTAATTGCTTGATAGGGTTTTAAAACTTTCTTGAGAAATTACTTCAGTTGTTTTTTTTCTTCATGGAACCGGCGGGCTGCGTTATTCCCAGAATTTTTGTCAGGGGCCCCCAGCCCCCAGACCCAGGGCCAACTGGGAAACCTTCATAGGTTCTGGCTGGTTCCATCTGGTTCAGACGTCCTCCCGGATAGCCTATCAACAGAAGTCCCCAGGATCTCCCGTTGGAAGGCCATGTTTGTCTGTTCGTAGGGTAAAAGAGAGAACTAGCTAGTTTTAGACCAATAAACGCAATTTTAAATAAGGATGTGTTGTGTTGTATCTATTTTTTCATCCTCCTGAGACTTGGCTTGGGTACTACATATAAGTAGTAGTGAGTCAACTAGAACAGGTTACTGTCTGACAGATTAGGTAATTGCAATCAGTTTGCGCAACTGCTATCCAAAACTGTAGCCAGAGCCGAATACCCAGTCTGTCGTACTCTGAAGATGCTAAATGCCCTTCTGACTGCCAACTCTGAACGTGATGTGCTTGCGGATGAGTGGAATAAAATTATGCATATACGACTTGTGTTCTGTGAGAGAAAGTATGCAAGGGGATCCACTGTTCCATGTTAGTTTTAAATTAAATTATATACAACTTATTATTGTCAACGTAATAATTGTTTCTATGTTAGTAAATGTAATTGGTGTTGTACTGTTTTAATTAACTATAAATAAATAATAAATCATTTTAAATTGAACAATTTACGTGATACGAGACTATACAACTGGTTCAGACATCTTGCCACTTCCAGAAGCTATGTAAAAGAAATTCATGTTGTGAGCTAGATAGGGACTTAGTAAAACATTAAATGGTGATATACCCAAGGTATAGACTGCGGAGAGCTTTTTTTATATGGTACTTAATACTCCCATACAATCGTTGGGTAGTTTCTAGCACTAAACCTATGCATCCACCATATTTTAAATACCATACTATAACGTTTTTATCTAACAATCTAAATCGAAATATCCGGCTTCAAAGTCTTACGTAACCGGGAACACCCAACTTGTTAACGATTTTGTTAATTAAGGCCCAACAATGCGAATTTTATGTGACGACTGTCAGTGCTACTTGTCACTAACTTGTACAAATTATACCCGTGAAGGTTGGATACTTCTCATGCTTATTTTTGAACTAATGATACGTAGAAAATTTAAATACAACCTACCGCCTCCCAAGGAAAATATTGGATGAGACCATAGATATAAGAATTAAAGATGAGACAGAGTGTCAAAACATTGTTGGTGAGTCATTTACGTTCGTTCGTTGATGAAGCCAATATTATGTTATGAATGAAATTTTGAAAGAAATGAAATCAAAACGTCGTCGCGCAGTTTATAAAAACGGAGTTCAAGTCTAGCCAATGAGAATTTGGTAAACACTATAATAGCTACACCAGATAAGTAGTTGCACATACTAATAATAACATTAATATTTTTATCTGACAACTAATAAAGTTGTTTTTGCATATCCTGTTTAAATATTATTGAATAAAATTATTCAGACAAAACATAAAATGGCGGTGAGTCGGCCGAGTGCGAAAACGCCTTCATCATGGTTAGTTTACATTAAGTTTTATCGCAAAATTGGGCAAAGGTCGTCTCGTATTCTGCCTGGAATGTAGTACATTCGTCGTTTTTTAATGCGCTGTAGACATAGAAATATAAAAAAAAAACTATCTATGGCTGTAGATAAACTAGGTCACGTCTGTGCATCGGGAAGGAAAAAGCTAGTCAATGATAATAATAGCGAGGTCTACCATGTTAGGAAACGTCTGTTCCGAGTAGGTATCGATTGGTCATCGCATTGTTTAGGGTAATCACGTGGAACATGGTGGTTTATGCGATGCGTGGAACATTATGTTCTGTGCTGCCATACATGAAAACAGTTCATTCATTATTAATTTATTACTTACGTGCGCAGAAACACGTGTATCTAAATAGAAATTAATTACGGAAATATTGTAATTACTAGTACATTTTGAGTAATACGCGGTTCTACAAGAGTTGGTCATTATTTAATTATGTAATTAGATTCACAGACTTTGTTACATTTGCACATTTGGCACACCATTTTTATACAATATTATGTGATTAAAATGAATACTTATGCATTAAGTGTCATGTTTGGCATGCCATCATCGGTAAACAAAGCTAGTAGGTATTGCAAATCGTCGCAGGCGCAGCGACCTTTCATAACGATTGTAGTTAGTAAACTAAACCAATAACAGTTTCGCAGACTCAAAAATAAAAACAAACAAGGTGTGCCTACTTAACTCGTTTTTGGACAAACAGCATTGGAACAGCTGCTGCCTGGATACAAATCATTTCTATTGAACCCCGGGATTTGCATAGGGGGCTTTACTTGTGTAAGATCACTCATCTCATCGCCATTGGCTTCTTGTTGGTATGAAAAAGTCCTGTCAGTGCTGATTTTCAACATACTGAGGAATAAGAGAACTGGTTGTCTGATCATAATAGAGCCCTACGTCATTTTGCTAACAATGAGTAGGTAGTGAGTGCACACGTTTGTGTGACACTGGCTGTCCTGATAACACTATTTATCTCGTAAATACACGGCCGCTAGGTAATAGGTATCTGTGATGGTAATCAGTAAGAATAAGCACAATGGACGCGGAAATATGCCGTCATGTAAATGGCTGGTGCAGTACAGCTAAATTAATAATGCTTTCGATAGGCTCAATGACGCTGCCTTTGTCAGGTTCTGTTTTTAAATGAAAAGAGGTGTAAAGTACCTACACTCTCTTCAAAAAGGCAATGCGCCTTTTTGAAGAGAGTGTAGGTACCTATTTAATATTGCATCAGGTTTTTGATGATCAGAACGATCAGAATCCGAATGTTGTTTCTGTTCAGAGTAAATGTTTGTTGATCTTGATCATTCTGGTTTATCACACCCTATTCTCTAGAATGTGTTCCACAGCTTCACCTGCTCTATTCAAAACCATAGATCTAAGATAACCTTCTGACATTTCCGAATAATAAAAAATAATAAAAACTAATACGATTCTAACTAGAATTGGTATAAATAAAGACTATAGACAATAATTAAAGACGTTGTAGGTATATTGTTTACTAGTAAATAGTGGTACTAAACATGCACTTTCTTTAAAGTAGACACTTCTAAGCTGACCATTTGGAGTTTGACCCAAGGGTGCAGCCGGTGAAAGTCGGACAAGGAATCAGCCGATTTGTTTGAGAGAATGTCAAAGTGATCTCTAGGTTGGGTAAAAAGTGAACATCATCTTACCTGTTTCCTTTTCAAGGGCAGGCTCTGCTTGAGCGGCGCGGGCGGCAGCGCCGGCGCTACGTCCCGCGCCGCCAGCTCGTCCAACAGCGCACCACATTTGTCCTGCTCCAGCTCCTCGTCCGCCACCAGCAGGAAGCGGCGCCACCGCGACGAGTCGAAGCCCCAGTGGCATGTGCGGTGCTCCGACTCGTGCGAGTGGCACACAAAGCGTCGCGGCGAGTACAGCGCTCGGCACTCCACACACTGCACTAGGTTCAGCTCCACCGCGCACACCCCCCGTGCGCCCCCGAAGCACTCATGGTAGACCCGGAAGCCAGGCAGCTTGTGCGGCCGAGACGCCGCCGGCGCGTGCAGCAGTGCCGCGCAAAGCCGCTCCGCGTCTGTTTGCGTGATGAGCCCGCACGATGGCGCAGACTTTGGCAGCACGCCCGTCGATTTCAACTCGTGCAGCTGCTCCGGCGTGCAGCGCGAGCAGTAGATCTGCAGCTCGTCGCACACGCGGTTGATTTGCTCGAGCGAGAAGTCGGTCAGCACCGACGTCAGGATCTGCGGTAGGCACAGCCGCCGCTCGCCGCCCACGCTGAAGCACGAGATGGGCTCGCCCTCCAGCAGCGTCTCGCCGCGCTCACCCAGCACGGGGTCGGACGCGAGCAGGATCGGAGGCGCGGCGGGCGGCGGCGGCGGCGGCGGCGGTGCGTCGCCGCACGGCTCGGCGCGCCCGCAGCCCGGGCCCTGCAGGCTGCGCGGCGCGCTCGCCTGGTATGTCTTCAGCACGGAGGTGATGTGCGGCGTCACTACATCCATGTTCGATCACCTCCACTAACGTTGCGGCTCGGCAGGCGCATGTCACGAGCGAGCCTACGCGCCTGCACGCACGACGCGCTCCGGCCGCGACAGAAACATGTCTGCCGAGCCGAGCGAGTCAGAGTGTGCCGTCGCGACGGCCCGGCCGAGCACACGCCGCTCGCCGCCGGAGTCTCCGCCCCGTCGCCGCACGCACACCCGTGCAAAAAATACGCAAATAACCTCAGTTTGTCACAAAACAAAACCACTTTTTCACAAAAAATTGGTACAACACGCACTACATACACGAAATCCGTAGAATGTCGGTAGACTGCATACAAAAAGTCCTCGTAGCATCGGAACAAAGTGGTACGTAATAGATGCGGACGCGTGAGACTGGGGCGTGGATTCCGGCGACCGGCCGCAGTCAAAGCAGCAGACGGATGGCTCGGCTACTGGAGAGTCTAGCCGGCGCCCCGCGACCCGCACCCGCGCCCGCCGCCGAGTCACGTGACCGACCTTCCCGTCAAAATATCCAGAATGGCGGCGCGGGCCGCGGACCGCCCGCTACATAGACTATGACAGACAGACAGTAAGCTAGGTAATAATAAACAGTTCAACAACTAAACATGTCGTTTCTTAACATAGAGATCACTAAAGATGATAATTATATCTAAATCCGGTAGCCAAACAAAAATGTAGAGCTATTATCGGCATAATATATTTGACACATTTTTTTTTTCTTTGTTAACGGTTTGGAAATCCTCATGGATGTCCTCCGCCCTGGAGCGGACGGAGGGGTCCGTCAGACTTCTACTGACTAAAACCACTCCGTGTTCCCTCGCAAACTTGCACCGGGGGCTACGGGGCACTTTAGCACTCTTCAACGCAGCCCTCGACTGGTGCCGGCCCGCCTCTGCGGGCTCCGTCTGGTCAAGCACGGGGAGTGCGGTGTTTGACCCCCACCGCGACGTCTAAGATAGGCGCGCGTGGAATATTACGCGCCGCCACCTCGGGCCTTATATGATAGGGGGCGGCGGACGTCCCTAAGTCCGCCGTCCCTTGACCCGAAGCCCGAAGGGCATTCCTTATGGGCTACGGACCTCGGTTTAGGGCGTTGCTGGGCGAGGACAGCAAAGGACAGGCTGGATCAGATCGTGATTATAGGGACGAATTTATAGCTACAGGCTTAGCGGTGCGGGCTTGCTTAAGCAAGGGTAAGGGCGGGTGCAAATGTAACACACGGCACAGGGCTGTATTTTTTAGAGTCCAACCGATTCTTTTCGGTCTTCGACAATTTGCGGCCGGAATATCCATTTTAGACAATTTTAGTTTTCTGACAAAAATTAACTGCTTTCAATTAAGCCTGTAATCTCCGAAGGGTTATGTAGAGGTGTACCTACAGGACACCCACATTTCGCCAGTTATGTTAAGTCGCATGTAATAGGAGGCGAGCCAATTGCCATCAACCGGGCACAAATCTAGACTCCGGGCTGCTACTGAGAAATCCCTGACGGCAAAACCCAATGACACTTTGCCCGACCTGGAAATCGACCCCTGGATCTCATGCTAAGCAATGGCGCTTGCGACCACTAGACTAACGAGATTGATAATTACAACAACTAAAAGCACAATAATTGTGAAAACGCATCTTTTCTCGCATATAACATCAGATCGTAAAAATTATGAAGATTCTGAACCCTGAAATCATTGACACAATTTTTTTTGGGCAGCCAATTATTAAAAAATAGATTAAAGTAAAATAAACTGCCACCAAATGAGAATGTAAATAAAAAGAAAGTTGTACGGCTTCTGTAAATAGCGGTTTCTTAAAATCCGTTCGCTCGTTTATCCTATAGGAGGGAACACAGAGACAGACAAATAAACATACATTCCTACGTGACACAATAAGCCAACCAAAACATAACCCTCCTTTTGGGCTACACCGCAGTCGGGTAAATAGTGTTAATAATGATGAGTACCATAATAATGACCATTTGTTGGGTTTTGAGTTATTTCAATTACATCTTCTATATCTGCAATGTGACTTACAAGAAGGAGCGGCAATAAAGGCAAAAAAAGAAAAACAACACGGCCTTTCTGTGCTTTAGCCTAATCTTTGGAGCCGCGACACGCACGGGGCTTGCGAGGCGCGCGGAGAGCGGCGGCTCGGGATGCGGGGAGGGCGGGGCAGCTGCGTCTACTCCGCTCGCTCACAGAGCTCCGTGAAAACTGCTTTTATCGCTACAAATATCACCCATTCAGAACTCAACCTTATCATGACATGATAAAGTCCTATTCCAAGACAACATCCACAAGTTGTGCTATAAATTATACAGTTGGTAATCAAACTTAAACTTTATTGCAGTGAATTTTAGATTAGTTTGTGTTTGGCTAATGTCTAAACGATATCTTTTCAAGTTTATATTATTATAATTCATGCATGTATGCATCGTATACACACTATAAAAAAACAAAATAACAGTAGGTATTCCCAATATGAACATCATGATAATTTGTAAATAAATAATAATTGAAATACATAAATTAGCTAATAACAGCTGTGAATCTTCATAAAATTTATATTTCTTTGTCTAGTAGGTAGGTAGGTAGGTAGGTACGACACGAGTTTGTGACTTGTGAGTTCGATGGAGTGATGGACACTGCTTGTGGTTGTGGGACAGTGGATTTGCGAATTAAGCCCACGTTAGCCAGGGCGCTTTTTTATCGAGACTTTTTTTACTGTACCTACTCTGGATTTTCAACGCTCAGCTTAGCGCCGAGAATTGAAAATCCAGAGTACCTACGGTAAAAAAACTTCGCGTTAAATCCCGCCCGGGCTAACGATAGTAGTGATGACTAATACACGCTATACTTTGTTAGGTATCTATAACAATTAACTAACTACCTTACTAATAGACCATACCTACCTTTGGTTTGGGCTTGATAATTTAGGTTTCCACTTTTCCATGTGCAAACTTGATACAAAGATGGTAAGTACTTATTTTCTTATTTCTTGAAAACGATTTCCATGATTTTCAATTATTTTTTATTTGGTTTTCGTTTCCTTCGTGTTATTCCCGCCATTGTCTTTGTTTCTGTGTTGCCAGTTGCCACTTAATGCCAGACGTGGCAATCAATGGCATCACGGTGTTGTTGATTTTGATTTAGTTATTTTGGATCTATATTTTATTTTGCTTTTAAGTAATTAATGTAACAGTTAGGTTATATTTTATTCAAATCATGAACAATTTTTGTACTGGCAGCATGGTCTGGTAGGCAGTAAAAGAAAAAGGTCTTTGTCTCTGGGCTCAATTCAAGCCGCGTTCCAGTTACGAGTCTATTAATATTAGAGGCGTAAAAGTTTTTTAAAAGATGACTCATTTATTGTTGAGGGGTTGACAGATTACCTAGAAATAAAAACGACAGTTGTGTTAAAATGTAGAAATTACAGTAATTTTGAGGTATTTTTTGGTTGCAAAGTATCAGCCATGGAATAATTTAGTTCATTCAACTGTTAATTTCCTTAAAAAATGCATAAAATTGTTGTCTTGCGTTTCGAAACGCAGTTTAAAATGTCATGTCATTGATTTGATTCTAATGTCTGTCAGGCTTCTCTGAGCAGTAATTTTTTACTGTTTGAACATAATTTTTTGTAATAAATCTTTTCCACCATCGTTAAATTAATTACTAGGCGTTCAGCCTACGTTTGAGTAAGTTGTCGTGGCAAATTATGCTGTATTGGCTTAAACTTCATGTTGTGAAATTGCTATAGATTCACCAGTGTAGGTAAGTAAATATTATTGTAGTAATTGCATTTTTTGCGTATTATTTGCAGAGATTGATGGATCCTTGGGGCAGTGAAGTTATCAAGTCTGAGGTTGTATCGGAGTTCGAAGATAATTTCCAACCAACTTCCGTGTCCGAGAAGCTATCGGATTCGGAACAGTATCTCGCTATTTTAGGTAATTGATAATAAGTTCAAGTTATAATCACATTCTAACGACTTTTGACTGATTACATGTTGTCAGTTGCTATTTTGTTACACAATATGATCTAATGTCGGGCAGTGCTGAGTACGGTGGTTACGAAATATATCGAGTGCCACATACCTCCGGCCACATTCACTCCACGAGGCTCAGTCGTACGGTTCGTACCGCTACTGTTCGAAGGTCGCGCGCACGCATAGAAAGACATTTTGCCCTTATTAGAAGTTAAATGAATTTAGTTATCTGTTTATCTACATACTTCTTTATTTTTCTGTGGTAATTTTATTAAACTGTTTCCTCTAAGAAATAATGCTTGTCAATTATAAATATTTTAACAATATATTATTCTCATTTTCAGAGCGCAAACTCAAGGCGATCAAATCCAAGAACAAGGTTGTGGAAAATCTAGCAGCATATAGAGCTGATTGTATTGACCGGTTGATGCGAGAAGGCTGCGACCTAGATCCTGTTATTGGAGACACAGAGGACGAGAAACTGTTGCAGGAATAACTTCTCAAATAATAAAAGAACATTGTAAGTAATCATGGCATCCGCATCATCTTCTAATATTGACTTGTCAGGAGCAACCTACTGTATACTAACAGGAGCCTCTCAAGGTATTGGCAGGGCTATTGCAGCTGAACTTGCAAAGCACCTCGGTCCTAAATCTTTAATGTTACTGCTGGCACGTAACAAAGATCAGCTAGCTAAGACAGCTGAGTTGTGCAAATCTGATAACATTAAAATTGTGTATGAGTCTATGGACCTTGCCAAAGCCTCTGCACCAGACATGTTAGAAGTGATTTACGATTCTTTAAAAGGTTATAAAATCACTAACTTTGCTAATTGTGTCATCTTCCACAATGTTGGGTCTCTGGGCAACTTGTCAGTGGAGACAGAGCGCATGGAGAATCTGGAGGAAATGCGACAGTACTATGACCTGAATGTATTTAATGTAATTAAACTGAACACTCAGTTCCTTAAGGTTTTCGAGGAGGTTGAAGACAGAGTTATAATTGTGAATGTGACATCTCTGTGTGCCATCAAGCCAATGAGTGGTATGGCCAGCTACTGCAGTGGTAAGGCTGCAAGGGAGATGTATTTCAAAGTGTTGGCTGAAGAGAAGAAGCACATCAGAGTGCTGAATTACTCTCCCGGGCCCGTTGAAACATCTATGATTGACTATGTCTTGGCGGAGACAGTGAACGCCAATTTGAGAGATGTATTTTTGTCGTTCAAGTCACAGGGGGCACTACTTAAGCCAGAAATTACAGCTAAGAAATGTTTGAAAGTTCTTCGAGAGGGCAAGTTCAGTCCGGGCGGTCATGTTGACTATTTTGATGACGAGTAGATATCTTTACTAACTAGAAGTAGCTTTCTTACTTGCATATTTGCCAACTATCAATGTGATTATAAATTATTAGCTTCCAAGTATTCATGTGTTGTCTAACTAATGTAATCTAGATTATTTCATATCAATCTGTGTTACTAACTAAGACTGTTTCATTCTGTATAGATGTATTTAGAACATTTAATGTGTGTCTAGCCATTGAGCCCCATAGCACTTCTCATGTGTTGTGTGCTTGTGCAAGTCTTGCTAGGACTAATAATAACCAGGATGTTATAGTTAGTAATCAATTGTTAAACTTATTTTAGAATCGTTTTATGTTCTAAAAACCTTTACTAATGAATAGTTTGTTATTATAAATGGTTTCTGAGAAAATATTCACTGATAGTATTTTTTCACCCTGGATGGTAATTTTATTGTTTTAGTAGTTAAGTTTTTGAAAAGTTCTCGAGGGCTGAAACTCGCACAAAATTTGGTATCCGTGATATCTTTTTTTGTTATTTTCGAATATTGATATTATTTGCGTTTTATTATTTAAGTAAATTACGAATAAATAGAAAAAATACTTGGAATATTTTCTCGGAAACTGTTAAATGTAACCATCATAGTACTAGAAACATTTCATATAATAAATGACATTGTTGTGGTGTTTTAGAAATATGAGCCTTGTGTCACGTGTACCATGATGGTATGAAACAAAACACTTGTTGTCAAGCCAAGTAACATAGTTCGTTCTTAACATTCCATAAAGTTACATGTATCTAGTAGTCTATGAATGCAATTCATATTAACAATAAACGCTTGAAATAAAACTTGTTTTTGTTACCCGCACCTTATCTTTTATTATTTCATGATAATTAATATGAGTTACATTCATATTTTTTTCTAGAATATTTTATCAATATTATCATTTGAACTCTTGACCCATAACACATGTTTCATAAGTAATCTATGAATCAATATGAAAAGTAAGCGAGTACCTAGCTGAATACAAGAACATTAGTAGTGAGACCAAAAACTCGAACAAAGAGAAACTTGCTAAAGTACAAGAACAGACTGAAAATAAACATGTGTTTCACGTTCACCAACCCTCTGGGCCCACATGATAGATTACAAACTACTCTGCCCGTTGTCTCTCACAGAACGGAGGCTTGTATTCCACCAGTGCGGTGACAACATTACATTAGATAGGTACACTGATTGTATGGTACAGTGAACCGCACGTTCCTGGTAACATTTGATTTTGACAACGCCTATAATCTGTAGCAGTAAAGGCGGTTTTTGTAGTTGTCAAGCGTTATTACTGCCGTGCTGTTGTCCATAGATGACATCAAAGATCATGAGCGTTATCAATGTGTTACATAATATTTAAAATTTCCAATGTTCGTTATCTTAAATAAAAGTTTGGATAATTGATACTAAACCTACTCACCATATAGGGGTTAGTAATAGGTACTTACCTATTGTATAATTTGATGCGTATACAAAGCAAACAACAAATCGCTGGTTGAGTACGGATAAAAATAAATTAGAATCTAGAATATCACTACCTACCTGGCAGCCGATTTGTCGTTAGCGAAGTCAACATCTGTATGTGGACATGAGATGTTGAATTTGCCAGCGAAGACGTAAAGTCGCTGCGTGTAACGCATCGTGTGACTTATCATTAAACCTGCACTACACTACTCACGAAGTTGCTTCGACGAAGTACTGGTCGAAATTGACCGAAGTCCGAAGTATGTGACTACACACTCATGCTAAAAACTACGGGACACTTCGAGTCCTTTGACTTGGGCGCAAAAACCGACAAAGATCGGATGTCGCCTGAGGCGGGCCGAGGTTGAATTAAGCGAACCGAAGGCGCCTTCTACACTCTTGTACCTATTCGCATAACTTCGATCAATTTCGCGAGTAGTGTAGTGGAAGTTTAAAACTTGCACTACACTACTCACGAAGCTGATGGAAGACTTCCAATCATTGTCGGCATTTGCGTCCGAGTCAAACGACTCGAAGCGTCCCGTAGTTGCATGAGTGTGTAGTCACGTACTTCGGACTTCGGTCAATTTCGACCACGACTTCGTCGAAGCAACTTCGCGAGTGGTGTAGACACAGAAGCAACTTCGCGAGTAGTGTAGTGTCTCTTGAGAATCAAAACAAAACGATCGAGGGAATCTGAAGTGTGCCCTTAAATTTTACTGAATCTTACAGTTGAGTCAGAACTTATTAATGAATGCTTTGAGTTGTGTCCCAGAGTAGGTGAAATAATTACTTACCTATCCTATGCGAAAGTGAGTCTGTCTGTTGGTGTTTAGGTCCTACAGTTTACCTAGGTCTCAATTGTCTGATAATAAATAATTTGGTTCCTAGAAATGGATAAAATTTCCTTAGAAAGTTAGAACACTACATAAGGAAGGTGAAATTAATAATTGAGCTCATTGAGCCATGCTTTGCCAAAAGGTCTTGCTTGCTTGTCTTGCCAAAAAGCCTCTGCAGAAAGTCGTAAATTAGATGCTACGAGTCTACGACAAGACAAGTATCAGGAATGGAATATCAATGTTAAAGATAGTTGTACAGTCAGCCTTAAAAATATGTATAGATACATCGACAAAAATTCATTAGATTGCCAAAAACTTGTGTTCCATAATACTGTATCAATATGTAGCTACAATTAAGTAAGTACCTACCCAATATGTAATAACTACTAAGTATGTTTTGAGGCTACACTTTGATACACTATATAATATAGAATAAAGATTGTAGACAACTATATGAATTCTTGTCGATGTTCTATGTTCTCTATGTTGTATCCGCACCGCACTTAGTCCTTCATGTGGACCATTGTACGTGGGTCATGGCGGCCGTCGGTGGTTATTCCAACCAGCCCACCTCCCTTCAGAAGTTGATTAAATCTCCTGGTCTGCTGAGGACATCTGTGTAAGATTTGAGTGCCCCGAGGGTTTCTGTTCTAATCTGGGTGCCGCCTGTGCATTCAAAGAGCACCTGCGCGACGGTTTCCTAAGCCTCCATGTAAGCCCTGCGTAGAGGACTGTCCGTTATGCCTATTGTGTGGAAGTGTTTGTTTAGCGAGCAGGGCCCCGTGATGGTCCCCGTCACCAGGCCAGGCCGTTCCTGTCCAGCCGTAATAAACGTCTGGTTGCCCTGTCACCTAAGGATGGCATAGCTTCCCTGGACTGCCTGCAGCCAGGTGTTGAGGTCCTCTAGCTCTCTGCTGTGTATGGGTGAACTAATGTAGCCACCTGCGTATCTGGTAGAAGGGGATCGGTACGATAGGTTCGGCGTCACAAACAGATGCGCTGGATGCTCTTCTAGCCAGTTCGTCAGCTGCGTCGTTATCTAGTGATCCGCTGTCTTTTTATACATTGCAGTGTCAATGTGTTGCGGTTAAATACCTTTACTCGTTCTAGTGTATTGTGATATTCCGGTGAATCTAGTCTAAGACTCGAGGTAATATATTTTTTCTTTATGGGTTGGAGAACTAAGGCGCTGTCGGAGAGTATTACGTATAAGGATGTTCGTAACTCTCCTGGCTTCTATGGCGTACACCGCTTGTATAATGCCCACACACTCTGCTTGGTAGACGGTGTTGAACATTCCCAGCGGGCTGGATATGTTTATGTTAACTTCGTGTGAGAAAACTCCGACTCCGGTTCCGGAGTTGATCTTTGATCCGTCGATGTATACTCTTAACTCTTTCGGGCATGAGTAGTCACACTGATCTTCTATGAGTATTATGTTGTAATGCTTTTGCAAGTTACTCTACTTTCAAGAGCATTACAATATTCGGGTTTCGGGGCTATGTCACAGGGTGATGCCATCTTTGGTTGTCGTTTAATCGCATCTTCTTTAATGCATATCTGCTTGGAGTTTTTGCTTATAGTTCCTGATATATTGAGCCAGGAGGCGGCCAGGGCTGCCTCCTCCCGCACGATGACTTATAAAGGTGGCAGTCCAAGCATTGCCTGTAGGGCAGCAGTGGGTGTAGTTCTCATACCGCTAGTGATTGCTACAGAAGTGAACCGCTGCAGTTTTCGAGGTCTCTTTGGGTTGTGCTCAGGTCTATCCTGGGCCACCAGACTAGTGAGCTGTGTGTGATAATTGGTCGGATGACTGTGGTGTATAGACAGTAAGTGACCTTGGGGCCACTCCCCCAATTCCTGCCAAGCATTCGCTTCCACTGCCGCAGAGGTATGCTGACTTTTGTAGTGATGTAGTTGGTATGTTTTGCCCAATTCAACTGTTTGTCCAAAAAGACGCCCAGGTATTTGTTTTCGGTTGATAGGCTTATTCTTGCTGATGTATACATCTTTTTGAGGCTGAATGTACGTTCGTGAAAACGAGGCTTGTACGAGGTACACACTACACAGTAGGTTACCTACATGTAACTTGAGTATGTATGTAAGGCACCTGTCCCACAGCCGACGAGGAAGCGACTACCTTTCGACTATTTTTCGCTCAAAAAACGTACAATAGATGTAGGTCCCGTGACGACAAGAAGTCTCTTCCGTTTTTTAAAATATTTTCTTCGTTTCTTGAGCGAGCAATTTGTCAATAGCTAGTCGCTTCTTCGTTGGCGGTGGGACAGGTGCCTAAAGGTTTGGGCACTGGCTGGACCCGTCTTCACGGCGCAGCTTACTAATAACTCTGTATGTATGTTACCTTTTCCCGCCTAAACCACTGTTCGCATTACGATAAAATTTAGCAAGGATAGATGGCATCCTGGGGAAGGATATGAGGATACTATGTATGCCGGTGGTACGTTCCCGTGGGATAACCGATATCCACGCGGGCGAAGCCGCGGACAAAAGCTAGTCTCTTATATAAGAACATCTCCTTCTGCAGGTATGATGCCCACACAGTAATGGCAGGTCGAAAGAGTCTGTTCATATTTCTGATGGGCTTGGCTTGGAAGTGTCGCTACAGTATGCCGCTACTGCTGAGCGGCACCGTGGCCATACTGGGCAGGGCGTGGATGTTCCAGATCAGGGTGCATACGGTACACAGGCTGCATGAGAATGAGGTAATTGTCTAAATGATTTTATTTCTCTAAGATGGTTTGTATCTACAAACACTTTTATATGTCAATCCTATTTTAAAAACTAGATGAGGTCGGCGTTTCCTATCGGGATACTTTGAGAAGATACACCGAAACAAACTCAGAGGTCACAGTCTCTTTAATAAAATAACTTTACGTGGAAATGCTCTGAAGGGCTAATCTCCATTGCTATTATGGCATGCAGGCAAAGAGATCTTCCAGTGTTTTCACATACGGTATCATCAGCCGTGGGCAAGGGCGGATCCAGCTTTGGTGCCAGGGGGGGTCACTTAGCCGTGGTCAAGTCACAAGAAGTTATAATTGAATTTTTATAATCATAGATATTGAAAAGTAGGTAGGTATTTTATTAATGTATGAAAGTACTATATTAAATTACTTAAATATTGAAGGTACTTCCATAAAATCTATATTGTGACAAAAGAATATATAAACACATTATGTTTAAGAGGGCGCAGCAAGACAGAAAAAAATCAAGTTTCACCCGCGCCTCTTTGCCTACACCCTGTCATCAGACACGACGAAAACAAAACACAATCCCTTCCCGCCAGCAGAAACTTTTCGCCCGGCGTATACACTCGAGAGCAATGAATCCGGGTCACTTAAAGAATCCTAAAAATCTCGGAAACTAAAAATGCTAGGTTAATGCAATAAATTGTATTTAATAGACAATGTAATACTCCTTAAATGAAGGTATTAAAACTTCTTAGTTATTGTAAAGTTATATCATAAAAAAATCAAATTTGAAAAAGGGCCACTTTCGAAGATGGAACTACGAAATTACAGCATTTGGTTTTGCTTTTGTTTGTAATCTGTCATTTATGTGGGTACATAAACCATGTTGATGGTGCTCTATATTCATTATTCAAGCTGAAATTATGTCGCTTACGCCTGAAGAATGCACCAGAATACTTACAATGCTGGAAACCGGCCGGAGTCAGCGCGATACAGCCAGGACTGTCGGTGTGTCGCTGTCAACTCAAACTCAAACTCAAACTCAAAGCATTTATTTCAAATAAACCAATTACAGGCACTTTTGAATTGTCAAGGGGTCGGTCAGTCAGAAAGATGAAGCTAGTTACCCATTCCAAAGCGTAGTAGGTACCTATGGAGAAGAACGGGCAAGAAACTCCATGGACACTCTTTTAAATCAAAAAATGGTTACAAAATATTGATTACATCGTTCATGTTGAAATTATGCATGTGAGAACGATGCAGAACGTTAAAAGCGTCCGTAATAAAAAGACAAAAGCAATTCAAATATTAAATTAAATTAAAATAAGCCGTGGCAGCCAAGAAATGACCAGTCCCCACTGACGGCGCCCGTTCACGAACATGACGCATAGATCAGCACCATTCAGCTCAACCATTTTGAAGGGAACTTAATGATCCAACACACACGCCACCACCAGCGAGACATTAGAGTGAGCATGACAAACTCTCAGCCGCCAGGGCACATTCAAGTCAATGAAAGAAAAACCTATTAAATGGTAGCTTTATAGTAGGTGCATAGTACTCACACCTGTGCTATGCAATTATACAATACTAAAACATTGAATTTATACAATGCAAAGATAAGTTTTTAAAATCTTCAGCAGCTCCAACAGTAGTTTCAAATGCTAATCAATTATTTTATGCGCCCTTGTGGAGCAGGACCAGCGTTGAGCCAAGCATTTTTATCAGCGATGTAATCCCCCAACTTATAATATGCCTGGCTGCATAGTGTGCGTTTTATACAACATTTGAATTTAGTTTCATTCAGTTGAAGAATATGGGGAGGTATTTTATTGAAACATTTTAAACAGTACCCCATGAAAGATGAGTCTACTTTAGCCAGCCTGAAACCTGGTTGAACTAATTGATCCCTATTTCTAGTGATATAATTGTGTCTTTCACCTCTTTTACTAAAAAGATGTAGATTTTTCCTTACGTACATGATGTTTTCATAGATATATTGACAAGGTACCGTCATGATGTTAATATCTTTAAACCGTTCCCTTAGAGAGTCGCGCCTGCGGAGGCCATATATGGCTCGGATGGCTCTTTTCTGCAGAATAAAAATAGACTCGACGTCTGCAGCCCGTCCCCATAGTAAAATACCGTACGACATAATACTATGGAAGTAACTAAAATAGATTAGCCTCGCGGTACCTACATCAGTAAATTGACGGATTTTTCTTACAGCATATGCTGCTGAACTTAGCCGTCCTGCAAGGGATGTTAAATGAGGACCCCATTGAAACAGTACAAAGAGTTCTCCGACGTTACGAAGAAACTGGTTCTAACCTACGCAGACCAGGAACGGGCAGAACCAGGTGTACCACAGCACGAGAAGACCGATACTTGGTGAACACCATGCTTCGAAATCGCTTTCTCACAGGAACTGAACTCACAAATCAGTTTCGACGCCTCGGAGGAAGTAACCCAAGTGCATGGACAGTAAGACGTCGGCTTGCTGAATCTAACTTAAAACCCCTTAGACCTGCAAACGGCCCTAAACTGGAGCGTGGGCATCGTATTTCAAGACTAAGATATGCCCAGAGCCACGTAAATTGGAGTATTGAAGATTGGTCAAAAGTTATGTTCTCCGACGAATCAAAATTTATGCTCTACAAGCACGATGGAAGACAGAGTGTATCGAAGACCAGGGGAAAGATTCAAGCAAGCATGCATCGAAGAAAAAGTAGCCTACGGTGGTGGGTCTGTACTTGTGTGGGCCGGAATTTCTTCTGAAAGTCGCACAGAGCTGGTGATCATAGAAAACGGCTCTTTAACTAGCGTAAGATATGTGGAAGAAATCCTCAATGATAACGTTGGTCCATTTATGGTCAATTTAGGTGAGGATGCTATATTTATGCATGACAATGCCCGACCTCATACAGGTAGGATTGTGAATGACTACCTTCAAGAGATGAACATTACTCGTATGGAGTGGCCAGCGCGCAGCCCGGATATCAACCCGATCGAGCATGCTTGGGACGAGCTAGGCAGATACGTAAAACAACGAAATCCTCCCCCAATCACGCTTCGTGAGCTCAAAATTGCTCTCACAGAGGAATGGGAGAATATTCCCCAAAATCGTATAAGGAACTTGGTGTACAGCATGCCAAACCGCGTAAACGCAGTAATGGAAGCACGAGGAGGCAATACGAAGTATTAAAATTCAAGAAAATCGTAATAAAGTTCAAAAATTTCATGTTTCCTATTTTTGTTTTAAGGAGAGATCAGCAGTTTTTTTCTTTATGTAATTTTGTGTTAATAAAATGTATGGTGACTCATATTTTTTTTAGTTTCATTTAAGGAGTATTACATTGTCTATTAAATACAATTTATTGCATTAACCTATCATTTTTAGTTTCCGAGATTTTTAACATTCTTTAAGTGACCCGGATTCATTGCTCTCGAGTGTATTTAGGCATTTGAATTTGAATCTTGTGTGTAGTATGTATACGCAAAATAATCAGATGAAACCGCTCTATTCTATGTACCCATGTATGACTACTGTGTACAAGTAGGTATATTATTCAATATTATTGTATGCCCGTGAATCTGTTACCGATGCTGGTGGGTTGTTAGATTGGAGAGTAGACCAAATTTAATGAAATTAAGGCTAAATGTTACTTCAAGATACGGCCTATTTTTCGATTCCGAATTAAGGACAAACTTAACCGTTGTTGCTGAAAAAATATTGTCCTCTACATAATGTAATATAACTACAATTGAACGATTTTAAGATATTTTCCTGAACCTATTTGTTCTGTGAGACCTTGCTTCTTGCCAAATTTCATGATGCTAGGTCAACAGGATGTATCCTATGGGTTTTAATTTATTTGCGAGTGTCAAAATATGCAAAATGAATGGCAATTTATGCGAAGATTCAAAGTCAACGTCTTAGAAGCTCGATTTTATTTATTTATTTGATATTAATTTCGGCGCTCTACGGTGGACGCCATCATGCGCGTGCGAGCCCTCACGACGGGGGATGCTGTGGCCCGGGGTGGGGTCGTCTTGGCGGTGTCTCTAGACATCGCCAATGCCTTCAATACCCTGCCCTGGAGTTGCATCAGGGAGGCACTCCGGTATCACCGGATGCCGACCTACCTCTGTCGCATAGTGGAGGCCTATCTGACGGACAGGGCCGTCATCTACCCCGGTCACCAGGGAGAATGGAACCGGCGAGAGATGTTGTGCGGTGTCCCACAGGGATCGGTCCTGGGGCCGCATCTGTGGGACATCGGGTACGGCTGGGTGCTGCGCGCCGACCTCCCTAGCGGCGTCAGCGTCGTTTGTTACGCTGACGACACGCTGGTCCTGGCGCTGGGGAGGTCGCACCAGGCGGCGGCCGAATTAATGACACGCGGGGTTGCGACAGTCATTGAGAGGATCCGGCAATTGGGACTCGAGGTGGCCCTGCACAAGTCCGAGGCCATGTGTTTTCATGGTCCTCGGAACGCGCCACTCTCGGGTTCCCAAATAATGGCGGGAGGGGTTCACATCGGCGTCGAGTCGACGATGAAATACCTGGGACTCATCCTCGACAGCCGGTGGAACTTACGGCCCTTTACGGGGCACCGGTGTGGGCGCGATCATTGAGGCTCCGACCAGCACGCCGGTTAAACGTGTCCCAAAGGGTCATGGCCATCCGGCTGGTCCGGGGATACCGCACGGTCTCCTGCGAGGCGGCGAGCCTCCTTGCCGGATTGCCGCCATGGGATCTGGAGGCAAAAGTCCTCGCGCACATTTGGGAGTGGCGCGAGGAGGCGAAACGCCGGGGCGTAACTCCGCTGCCGCGAGAAATCGCGGCACAGCAGACAGAGCACCGGCGGGATCTCATGGCGGCATGGAGAGTGCGACTGTCGCAACCCAGCGCTGGGCACGCCACAATTGCGGCGGTAAGTCCCTTCTTTGAGGAGTGGCTTGAGAGGCGCCACGGCGTCCTCACCTTCCGCCTGACGCAGGTCTTCACCGGACATGGCTGTTTCGGGAGGTTCCTGTTTCGGATAAGGCGGGAGGAAAAACCCGGGTGTTGGCATTGCGTGGATCGACCGGAGGACACGGTGGAGCATACGGTGGAGGTCTGCCCGGCTTGGGTGGAACACCACCGTGTCCTCATGGCGGCGATCTCTCGCGTCCGGTCCTGGTTCAGGCCATGGTACGGAGCGAGAGGGAATGGGAAGCAGTCACCTCCTTCTGCGAAACAGTAATGCTCGCAAAGGAGGAGGCGGAGCGCGTGAGGGAGAGGCAATCATTGCGCCCTCACGCCCCTAGTCGCCGCAGGAGGAGACACCCTGGGTATCGGGCGTCGATAGCTGACTCCCGGCCACCGTAGGAGTGGGTCTGTGGACGGCGAGCAATGGGCAGCTCGCCATCCGGTAAGGACCAGGCCCGGGTCGATGGCGCGTTGTGTTCCACGCGCGCCTCGAAGAGATGTCAGCATACTTGACGGGGCCCGATAGGGCCGATGCCTGCCGGGGTCGCGGATTGTTGGAAAGAGTTACCGTGGCCCTGGCGCACAGGCAACTGAAGGAACACGGGTGGGTTTTAGTCAGTAAGAGTCTGACACGCCCTTCCGCTCCGCCCAGAGCGGGAGAGGTCATTTGACGATTTCACACCAAAAAAAAAAAAAAAAGCCTGTGATCCCAAACATTGTGATCCGTCACAACCTTTACTCATCTCCAACATAAAAAGGGATCTAGTCACGAGAACACTATCCGTATGAAAAATGTCATATCTCGTGCAAACCATTTCATACTTTTGTCCGCAATAAACCCATTACCTATTTTAGTTTTCCGATTTATTTATTTTGTTAACTCCAATAATATTATTATACCAATAACCTACCTATATGTTAAATTTCGAGTTTCTACTTGATTCGGGGGTTGGGTTGGTCAAAAGTCGCTCGAAATGGTTCGTCTAAGGTTACCCTTACACGGGGTTTGTCAACAAAAGTGGGAGTAAACGAATTTGGATCTTGAGTTAATCGTAATAAGATCTAAAATCTCCAGCACGAACTTTCAAATGAACGTGGAATTGGCTAATTGGCTATGTTGTAAATTTTCTCAGCAAGAAAATTGACCGAAATGCCGAGCAATGGTGCTAATTCTAATATACCAGTCGAAAATCTGTCAAATAAAATGTATACGTCATCTTGAGTTTTCAAATATCGACATTGAATTTTATTAATATAATATTTTTGTCTTGTGGTTTAACTACGGTATTTATTTAGTTTATCAATTCTTAACGATTTTAATAATAGTTTCGGAAGTGGTTTTAGTGTTTTTTTCATGTTTTCTATTTCACAGTCTCTTTCCTACAATGTGATAAATTACGATATTATTATTTACCTACGCAAATAAATTATATCCCAGAGCGGCCGAAAATTCAAGCGCAGTCCTCTCTTCTCAACAGAGCGACGGTGACTGATCTCCCTATATAAAATGTACTCTGTGGTGACTGATTTGTGAAACAAAAATATGCGTGAAGTTCAAAAAATGCCTCCACATTTTTTTTATAACCATCACATTTTTATCATAATAGTCATTATCATACTAAGTACAAATCGAAAAAACGTGAAAATTAGAGGTAATTTCGTGATGTTGTTTTATCGAGAAAATTTTAACATTTTGTGTTTCTGTTCCACAAAAAGTTTGAAAATATCATGTAGTTACTCATATTATATTTATTTTATACCTAAGTCTTATGAATTTCATGAAAAATCAAATTGAAGATAGGTAATTTTGGTTACTACCCGCTCTTAACAATTTTAATTAGTAGCCCACCTAGGTCCTGGACCTAGCCCAGGGGGGGGTCATGACCCCCATGACCCCCCCCCTGGATCCGCCCTTGGCCGTGGGCCTCACAATACAAAAAAAAACATTTTTGTATACAGGGTCAAATTAAATTAGTTAGCGAAACTCCGCAGATGTGATGGGTATAATTATCTAAACATGATAAAACAAAAAAACCTGGGTCAAATAAATAGATTTATTTCCTTTATTTCACAAGTAGAACCGAAGTCTGGTCGATAAAAAATATAGGTAATCTCATAAAAGAGTCTTCAAGTGGACTTGTTAGATAATCTTGTAATTTAAGTACCTAGGTAACACGTTGAAAAGCATGGATTGTAAGATTATACCTATGAATCCTTTTCATTGCACAAGACGGATATAATCTGCCTAGCCGCTAGTTTGCACCGACCAGAATAGAATAGAATAGAATAGGTACTCGTTATTATGTGCACCATAAAAATTACAACTACAAATGTAGAAATTTTACATAGGGTTACACAATGGGCGGTCTTATCGTTAAAAGCGATCTTTTACAGACAACCTTTGGATGCATTAAAGGCAGAAGGAGAGACAATAATGCAGGTAGTCAGTGGTGTACCATGACATATCCTACAAATACATACATATATAAAACATATACTTGTCTACATATAATACATATATCCTATCCTACTTCCTACTAATATTATAAATGTGAAAGTTTGTGAGGATGGATGGATGTTTGTTACTCATTCACGCAAAAACTACTGAACGGATTTGGATGGAATTTGGAACACAGATAATTTATGACCTAGATAGGATAGGACCGGGTAGGATTCTTTTTATCTCGGTAGTACGTTCCGACATCCACGCGGGCAAAACCGCGGGCTAAAGCTAGTACAATAATAAACATGAAACAAGAGCAAGGAAACTAAATGTAATGATGATGTTTATGGAGAGAGGAAGTGTTTTTTAACCAGAATTTTAAAAGTGGCCAAAGATCGAGCACGCCTTATCGACACGGGCAAGGCATTCCATAACCGTACTGCTTGAACTGTAAAAGACTTGTTATAAAAACTGGTGGAATGCATCAATCAATGTCTGACGAGATTATCTATTTGCCCTTGCATGCAAGTCTTTACCAGGTAATTCGATTACCTGTAGTCACTGGTATTTTGTAAATAGTACTGGAAACTAAGCGTATTAACATGTAGCAATCCTTTGTATGAAAACGTAAACGTATGTTTACTTATAAAGTAGTCTGCGGGGCAGTTTGTTGCGCCACTTCTTCTACCCAGCTTAGCATTAGGAAGTGGTGAAGGGCGAGCATTTTGGGGGACTGTCTTATGTAATTTTGACGGTCAAAAAATGCTGATTTTCAGCCTAATATGAATAAATTACTTTTGATTTTATTTTTACCGTTAAACAGTCTGTGATGTAATGATAGTTTTGGTTACGCACAGATCCATGTGACCATCCAGACAAGTGGCATCACATAAAAAGGCTGACATTTGTCTCTACAAATCTCAGAGACCTCTGCGGGTGGCCATTAGACCATGAACCTGTCAACAGTTCTACAGACATCAACCTGGCATCAGTACCACAGGTCCAATCCCGTCAATCTAATGTCAATCTGATTGAGACAAATTAAAATGTAGGTATTAATATTTTGCAGCAATCAGGGGCGTAACTCCTGCCGTATCAACTGTATGATACGGGGCCCCCACGTGTGTGTACTTCAAATTCTTATTGTTATGAGGGTCGTAGTAAGTGAATGGAAATATAAAATCTAACCTATCCTCCAATTTTCGAGCTCGCTTCGCTCGTTCAAATTCTCATAATAAAATTACAATGAAAATAAAAACTTAAACAATCCCGGTCCGGAATGCTCTAGTTTTCGAGCTCACTTCGCTCGTTCTTTAATGAAAACTTGATGTATCCGGGTAGGGGTGCTTCAATTCTCTAGCTCGCTTTACTCGCCCTTGGGTTCTCTTCGTAAGGTCACAATGACAGCTTAAGCTCCTGACTCTGGATGGCATTTTATTTATTTTCTAAAAAAATACAATAGTCCTTTTGAGCTTTGCCGCAGTTGGGTAAAGGGAGGGGGGGGGGGGGGACATATTTTGATTCAGGGCCTCTTTAGGATTAGCTACGCCACTGGCATCAATCTAGCCTGGCATTACACGATCAATCAAGATCACAATTATCAAGATCATGGATTGAACGATCTTAAAAATCTTAGACCATTTAGAACTGATCGAAGGGTTCAATGGCCTCTGGATTGTACTGATGCCAGATTGATTGTCTTAAGTTCTCCTTGCGGTGTCGTATCACGGTGCTTCCTATAGTTTCCTCAAGAAGAGCTCTTTCACAAAAGCTCTGCTACATGCTGCATGCTTTCTACATGCTGCACATAAAGAAAGAGTTACTCATAAGCAGGTCGTATAGCGCCACAAGACTCTTTAGGCATGTGGTCAAAATTAGAATCTTGGTTTTTGAACACATTTCACAAAGCATTTGCACTAATGATAACTAACAACGCCCCTCTGTCAACGTAATTCTAGCGCCAAAAGATCCTTGTCGAACTGTAGATAGGTACATAACTGGTAAACCTCGTTATTGTCATTTTGTAACAACAGATTTTATTTCCAGTTGGCGTATTATGACGAGGACGACGAACAGGACGACGACGAGGGCACGTGGGACACCGAGTCCTCAGACTCGTGGGAGACCATCGTGGAAGAGGTGGCATACGGCTGATCACACAATGGCCCACCCTCAGCCATCGCGGGTCCAAACTGTCCCGACGATTTACTTACTAAATTGTAACAAATATCAGCGTAGTTAAGTTCACTGGAATTTAATTTATTATGTTGGCATAGGTTTCTGCCGTATTTTTATATATTATCGCTACAGTTTTTTTTTAAAGGTGATCTTTTTTGTGACTCTTATCTTAAGTTGTGCTTTTGGGTTCCAGAAATAGACGATTTCTTTATACTGTATTTTGGGGTCTCTCTCCCACTGACACATGATGATAAATCGCAAGAAAGAATATTTAATTTAGTGACAATACTTGTTAAACATGCCGTCGAACGTATACGCTGCGAAACCGCAAAGCTCATGCCGCTTCAACGCGACATAAGTTTTGAATTTTCGATAATGTCTACGTAATGGTAACGCAGCGACTACGCTAGAATGTGAAGGCCCCTTCTAATTTAGACTTGGTAACAGGAACTGGACGTTATATGGCACAATGACTTTTTGAACTTCTTTTGTTTCAACTTTGTAAATCGTCGTGTAGTAGTCGTTCTAGATGTGACATATTAACGCTCGGAGACTGCTCTTTTCTCTATTTTAAAACGGCGCTTTTGGCTACTGCGTTCTTAGCTACGCCCGTATTTTTTGTAAGTGTAGCAGACCTCATAGAGTTATTGCATATTTATGACTGACTTAGGAATTTATATAATGATCAGTTGCCTTGTCGTATGTACAGGCCGTTTTAGAATTTAAAATGTCTTAATTCTGGGTTATGGTTTTATTTTTAAAGGATCTACCTTCCTTAACTAAATAATAAAAGTGTTGAAGAAGTTCCAAGAAGTTTTAAGCAGTAAGTATCGGCCGGTAAGATGTAAGTAGATATGAATCAGATATAACATGTAAAACTATTGTAGAATAGGGCCGTATTTTAAAATCATTAAACATATTGTAGGAGCGGTTAACATCACGGCAGTAGTAACACTTGAACTGTGAAAACCGTCCTTATTGCTACGACCCTGTAAAATAAAATCATATAAACTCAAATATAATGAGTAAAGACACTTAAGAAGCGTAGCGTGGATTTCAGTCACCCGGAGCGTACAACGCTGCCTCCTTATTTAGGAATGAATAAAACGTTCGTTTAATTGCTTACTTAAATTCTCAAAGCCACACTCATGGACGGACACGCATTAGCAAGTCAACGTTAAGTACGTAGTAAGTACCTATGAATAACGGTGATTTTATTTAAAAAACAGAATGCAACAGTGAGCGAAGCGAGCTCGAAAATATTAGCACCTTGTATATGTCACCGTATGATTGTGAACACCGTTTATAGCGAGATTGCAAACATAACTTTCGGTAAATTGTGAACTGTACCATAGGTGCTTACAATATAACGTATTCATTTTCGTTAGTTTTTATTATATCCATGTCAAACGTCAAATTACGTTATCTTTTCACCATTCATACGTGATCCATACAGAAATAGGAGCTACTTTGTCGAGGCTGCAAGAGCGAGCGAAATGAGCACGCACATTTTAGCACCCCGCCTCGAATGGGTGAGGTTTTCTTTTGAGGTGAGATTTTGATTTGCCGAGACATTAAGGGGGATGCGCCAAGGTAGCCCGCGAAATTAAAAATTTGTTACGTTTTTTGCAATTTGCAGTTCACTGTCAGGTTGTATATTGATTAAAATATGATTCGAGGCCGTAACAAATATGGCTAAACATTAGGATCAGCAATACAACTCCTTAAGTTAGAATTGGCCTCAAATGTCATAATTTCATGATATAGTCATGCAATAGGGTAATATGGACTTAGAGAGATGTATTGGTGATTTTTATGAGTATAATTCTATAAATAAATATTTGATACGGCCGCGAATCATATTTAGTTCAACATACAACCTGATACTTATCTGCAAATTGCAAAAAACGTAAGAAAATTTGAATTTCGCGGGCTACCTATTAATAGGCTAGAAGAGCGTCGGATCGGATAGTTTAGATTTTCTTTCAAATTCACCTTAGCTAAATATTTTTCATGCAGAAGAAAGCTGCATAAACTTTAGAGTGAAATTTTACGGCCGCCGAAAGTGTTGCCCGGGGCGCCCACGATCTCACTGCACTGTTTGTATTTGATGAAACTCAAACTTGCACCTTAAATTTTTCATATTGCTTTATGCTTCCATATGGTTCCGGGTTAAAAATATGTGTTAATTTGTAAAACATACTTGTGTCCACAGTACCTAACATTAATAAATATTTTAATTTCAATCAGTCTATCTTTTAATTAACTGCCTCGTTGGTCTAGTAACTCCCTCGTTGGTCTAGTGGTCGCAAGCGCTACTGCTGAGCATGAGGTCCTGGGTTCGATTCCCGGGTCGGGCAAAGTGTTATTGGGTTTTTCCATCTGGAATTTCTCGGTAGCAGTCCGGAGTCTGGATTTGTGCCCGGTTGATGGCAATAGGCTCGCCCCCTATTACATGGGACTTAAAAACATAACTGGCGAAATGTGGGTGTACTATAGGTACACCTCTGCCTAACCTTTTGAAGACTACAGGCGTGATGTTATGTTCTATCTTTTAATTTTACCCTGTTTTCCATGTTCTATTTTAGGGCTTCGTAGCCGCAAGGGAAAAAAGTATGTAACTCTTGTAATTTCGTCCTGTCCGTTTAGTCGTCCGCCTATAATGTCACGCAGTCATTTTACTTGAGGACTAGCACTATATCGATGATAATTATTATGTTTGAGATAATTGGTGAGATATGAGCTTGTAAAGCCGGGTTTTTTTTTTATTATTTATTATTTATAGGGACTTTTACGCATAGCGTATGTCAGTCCCATTGTATCCTAAACAATTTAACTTTCACAAGACATGTGCCATGAATTTGAACATCCCCTTCGCATCGTCACCACTTGGTGGGGATAAATTGTATGAAACATACCTACATCAGTTCTGTTCAAATTCAGGGACCTTACTAAATTATTTCTACTGGACTCATATTGGACACATTCCATCAATAAATGTTGTAGGTCATCGACAACTCCATATTCTTCACAATTGGGTGAAGCGATTTTCTTCATCATGAATGCAATTTTTTTGCATGGAATGTGTCCAGATCTGAGTCTCAAGAGCAGCAACAATCAGTTTTCTACTAGCATTACTATCCATGAACCAGGGCACGCGAAGAGGTTCACACTATATGGTTTTATACCATAAACCCTTCTTTAATGACCGTTTATTAAAATATTCTCTCCAATAATCATAGCATATATTTTAAAATTTTGGTAAATATTCTGAATAATCTAATACAATGTTTATTTCTTTTCCATTCCTAGCCGCCAATTTCGCCAATGTGTCAGCCTCTTCGTTGCCCCGCAAACCAAAATGCGATGGAACCCACTGCAACCTCAGTTGGATGCCTTTTAAAATAATTTCATCAATTTTAGATAAAATAACATAAGCTCTCAATGCACCTCTGTGGCCAGAGGCGCATTGAGCTATATGTTGGAATGAACTTTTTCTGTCTGTACAGATGACAACATTTTTATGTCCACAATGATTAATTATATACCTAAGTCAAAGCCTCTGAGATTGCAATGAGCTCCAACGTCATAATTGATGTAGGTTCACTTATTTTAAAACAATTATCCTGAGTGCTTATATATATATTAGGTATATAATATGCAGACCCATTACCTTCTACACTCTTCGACCCATCTGTAAATATGTAAAACCCACCACTATACTTTGTATATAATTCACTAATAATTTCATATTTTAGTATACTATCGTATGAACGTTTAGATTTTTTTATTGATTCTAAATTTAGTATAATTATTTCAATAACATTAATATTAGTTATCCATGTTCGTAAGGTATACATTAATAATGGACAGGAAGAAGCTAATTTTTTTTTTTTTTTTGGGTGGATAATCATCAAATGACCTCTCCCGCTCTGGCCGGAGCGGAAGGGCGTGTCAGACTCTTACTGACTAAAACCCACCCGTGTTCCTTCAGTTGCCTGTGCGCCAGGGCCACGGTAACTCTTTCGAACAATCCGCAACCCCGGCAGGCATCGGCCCTATCGGACCCCGTCAATGATGCTGACATCTCTTTGAGGCGCGCGTGGAACACGACGCGCCGTCGACGCGGGCCTGGTCCTTACCGGACGGCGAACTGCCCATCGCTCGCCGTCCGCAAGCCCGCGCCTACGGTGGCCGGGAGTCGGCAATCGACTCCCGACGCCCAGGGTGCCCTGCGGCGACTAGGGGCGTGAGGGCGCAACGATTGCCTCACCCTCACGCGCTCCGCCTCCTCCTTCGCGAGCATTACTGTTTCGCAGAAGGAGGTGACGGCTTCCCATTCCCTCTCTCTCCGTACCATGGCCTGGTCCAGGGCCGGTCGCGAGAGATTGCCGCCGCCGATTGCCGCCACGAGGACACGGCGGTGCGCCGCCCAAGCCGGGCGGACCTCCACCGTATGCTCCACCGTGTCCTCCGGTCGATCCACACAATGATAACACCCGGGCGTTTCCTCCCGCCTTATCCGAAACAAGAACCTCCCGAAACAGCCATGTCCGGTGAGGACCTGCGTCAGGCGGAAGGTGAGGACGCCGTGGCGCCTCTCAAGCCACTCCTCAAACAGGGGACTTACCGCCGCAATTGTGGCGTGCCCAAGGAAGAAGCTACCTGCAACTCTTTAACCTCATTCATAACTGATACTAATAAAGGAATGTTTTTATTTTTCCAATAACAGCGTAGAGATTTTCTAATAACTGACAAGTTAAATTATTTTCCATAGCTTTTGAATTTAGACAGAATTTATAAGCTAAATATTTCCTTCGTTATTATAGTGGAAGAACACATAGCTCACTTTCCATAACGTGAATCGGTGAAGTTTTGATAAAACCTCCTATTATCCTCATAGCCTGATTTTGAATTTTATTTAATTTATTAGATGGCATTTTGCGCTCGCATCATATAAATAGCAGCTATGGTCTATGCGACTTCTGATTAGTGCAATATACATATATACGTCTTAGGTGTCTAGGATGCAAACCCCAGGAAGCACCTGCCAAACCCTTGAGTAAATTAAGACTCCTTTGTACCTTTTCTACAGTCATGTTAATGTGTTTACTCCAGCGCAACGATCTGTCCAACCACACACCCAGATATTTGTAATTATCTACTATCTCTAAATTGTCCTTATCTAATTTAAGTTCTATTTCTAATCTTCTAAAACCTCTGCTGCAAATACAAACTTTCGATTTATTGTCTGATAATTGTAACCCCATTTCATCCGGAATGAGACAAAAAAAAACAACCGACTTCCAAAAAAAACACTAAAAGACGTGAAAAATAACTTTAATTTCGGAAGTCGGTGCCTTTGGTTTTGTATTTTCGTGTTTGGCCACCGACTTCCGAAATTAAAGTTATTTTTCACGTCTTTTAGTGTTTTTTTTGGAAGTCGGTTGTTTTTTTTGTAAAAAAGTTTTTATTTTTCACTTTTTAGTTGCGGTACCTACCCCACACAAATTCGTATACCACTACTTGGTGTGTAAATAACAGTGACAGGAATTATTAACACATCATCCATATAAACTAAGTGGAAAAAATCTGCAGTATTAAGGATAACTCCAAAACTACTGGTCAGACCTTGATCAAATTTAAATGGGACCACATGTGAAGCACCATCTATCAAATAAAAAAAGAATCATCCAAATCGGTTCACCCAGAAAAAAGTTATGAGCTAACACACATAAAAAAAAAAAAAAAAAAAAAAAAAAAAAAAAAAAACATACAGGCGAATTGAGAACCTCCTCCTTTTTGTGAAGTCGGTTAAAAATGCATTTAACGCTGTTTGAAATTCTATTTGACTTTCTCTTAGGTTTCTGGAAGGAGAATATAATGAAAAATCATCTGCATATTGACACATCGTTACATTTCTAATTTTATCTAAACATTTAATTGTAATTACTTTAAATAGGACTGGCGAAATCGGGTCGCTTTGCGCTAAATCACGATTTTTATATCTTTTATAGTACTTATTAACCGACTTCACAATAAAAACTTTTTGACAAAAAAAACAACCGACTTCCAAAAAATACACTACAAAGTGAAAAATAACTTTAATTTCGGAAGTCGGTGGCAAAAAACTAAAATAAAGATCCAAAGACACCGACTTCCTAAATTAAAGTTATTTTTCACTTTGTAGTGTATTTTTTGGAAGTCGGTTGTTTTTTTTGTCAAAAAGTTTTTGTATTTTCGTTTTTGGTCACCGACTTCCGAAATTAAAGTTATTTTTCACGTCTTTTAGTGTTTTTTTTGGAAGTCGGTTGTTTTTTTGTAAAAAAGTTTTTATTTTTCACTTTTTAGTGTCGGTACCTACCCCACACAAATTCTTATACCACTACTTGGTGTGTAAATAACAGTGCAGGAAATTATTAACACATCATCCATATAAACTAAGTGGAAAAAATATGCAATATTAAAGATAACTCAAAAACTACTGGTCAGACCTTGATCAAATTGAAACAAAAAAGAATCATCCAAATCGGTTCACCCAGAAAAAAGTTATGAGCTAACACACATAAAAAGAAAAAAAAAAAAAAAAAAAAAAACATACAGACGAATTGAGAACCTCCTCCTTTTAGTGAAGTCGGTTAAAAAGGAGGAGGTTCTCAATTCGTCTGTATGTTTTTTTTTTTTTTTTATTTGTATTAGCTCATAACTTTTTTCTGGGTGAACCGATTTGGATGATTCTTTTTTATTTGATAGGTGGTGCTTCACATGTAGTCCCATTTAAATTTGATCAAGGTCTGACCCGTAGTTTTTGAGTTATCCTTAATACTGCAGATTTTTTCAACTTAGTTTATATGGATGATGTGTTAATAATTTCATGTCACTGTTATTTACACACCAAGTAGTGGTATACGAATTTGTGTGGGGTAGGTACCGCAACTAAAAAGTGAAAAATAAAAACTTTTTTACAAAAAAACAACCGACTTCCAAAAAAAACACTAAAAGACGTGAAAAATAACTTTAATTTCGGAAGTCGGTGGCCAAACACGAAAATACAAAACCAAAGGCACCGACTTCCGAAATTAAAGTTATTTTTCACGTCTTTTAGTGTTTTTTTTGGAAGTCGGTTGATTTTTTGTAAAAAAGTTTTTATTTGGATCGGTTTCATCTTTCATATTATGGTGCCGTTTGCTTAGAAAGTTCCACAGATACTGGCAGATTTTTTTCCCAATACCTATTTCGTCTAAAGTATTTATCAATACATCTATTATAACATTATTATAGGCATTAGTGATATCCACAAAACACGCTATGGTCGAAATTTTACGCGAAAATCCTAAGTAAATTTGGCTTACTAATTGAACTAGGCAGTCCTGACACGACTGTCCTCTCCTGAATCCAGAGGTGAACGGGGACAACAGTTTATTTTTCTCTATATACCACTCTAGCCTTTTTGTGAACATTGCGTGAAAGATTTTGCATATACAAGAGATTAAGGAGATTGGCCGGAGTTTGGTACCACCGTTAGATGATGGCTTTGGTATTGGCGTCACTAATCTGTCACGCTATTGTATCGGAATACTACCGGTATAAAAATGAGATTGTTTAAATCTAATAAGTATAATTTGCCTGCCGGAGGGAAATGGTTTTTGAGGGAATATGTATTATAGAGGGTACTCATTAGCGAGCTGTAACTGTAACCGTTGCACTACGTTACTGTTGCCAAAAATCATAGTGTGCATGTGGTGCGGGAGCGGAACACGTGCGCCTCGCAGTGAGCCGACGATTGTCTGTTATTGCCGCGAATCAAAAGAAAGGTGCTCGCAGCGCAGTGCGTTCGTGAACGTCCAGAGTGAAGGTTGTTTCACGCTGCGAATCAACGAGCCTTTATTCCATTGATTTTAATTGTTTATTCTTTATCATGACTGGATGGTCAGTGGATAAACGTCTTCAAATAAAAAGTTGATCACTTCTTACCCGATACATTCGATTTACACTTAGGTATGTAGCCGTTTATATTATCGAGTAAAGCATTGTAGCGGTATCAACATCGCCACATGCGAGGAAAGCAGAGTTTACCGCGCGACTAGCGTATATACAACGTCCCGACATCAACCGTCGGGCATTTGCCCATCAGACACAACACCCGTCTGGTCGGAGGATCCTCCCTTTACCATAGAGTATGAGTGAGCTTTACACCCTGTTCCTCATACCTCTATAGCATCTTTAAGTATATATGCTAACATCGTGGAGTTACAAACCAACACTGCGGATAGATCCGGTTTGGCGTTACGGTCACAGTGATTTGGACTTCTCGTATACACTGGAACCTGGTTACTGTATCTGTTACAGCTTGCTTAATGAGTACGCTCGGTGAAGGCGTTCAGTGGACGTCCCGACTCGCGAGTGAAGGTCTTTTTACGCGTACACACTAGAACCTAGTAGAACTGTATCTGTTCGGTTATAGCTACAGCTCGCTAGTGAGTGGCTTACTGGTGTCCGACCGAAACACGATTTTCAGCCGAACCCGAAACCGTAACCGAACCTTTGGCACCTCTTCTAGTTTCGGCGGAAACCGAAACTTATTTTATTTATGTACGAAAATCTGAATCTTACCTACAACTACGATTCTGTCTTATATCTGATCAGTGATCCAATGCGATAGAGTGGCCTTACATGCTAAATCCTTAATCTACATCCTATAAAATTACATCAAATATCCTAAATCTCCCGCCTACACTACAGCACTAAGGCGGAGGACATCGTGGAGTACGTGCGCCAGAAGACGAGGTACATACCGAGGGTGCAGTTACTGGAGTTGCACCGCAACGTCAACTTCAAAGCGTTCGTGGTGCGAGTACCAAATTGTTACTTGTCCGTCGTCTTAGAAGAAGACTTTTGGCCGACGTGGTGTTCCGTCGCTTCCGCGGACAAATACCACTGGACAGCACAAGGACAATTAGCTAGTGATATGAAGTGCTACTAACATAGTTTTAAGCAATATTTATTAACACAAGTTTTAGTTTTTATTATGTATTAGTTTGTTATTTTGTAATTTGTGTATTTTATCTATGGGCCTCAGTTGCCTGACAATAAAAGAATTATTGTTGTTATTATTATTTACTGCACAAAGGTGGATAGGTACTTAACTCTAGCACTACTTATCATATTAATGTGTTTTAACTTTAAATAATATTTAAAAAATCGTGTTTAGTTTTAAGGCCTACATTACCTACTTAATTTTAATCAACGCGAATAGAGCCAGGAGCCACTTCTAAAACTTAATATTGCATCTAAATTGCTAGGATGAATAAAGAGTTTTTTTTTAATGTAACCTCTCCGGTAATAATGTCACTGGCTGGTCGATATTAGCTATTTGACACTACTATGACAACTCTAGTACTTCAAACTAACAATCCATCAGAAACATGTATCCACAGTTTTGGTTTTTTCTTTTAAATTATTTAAGTTAATCATTTTTAATAGAATCAAATGCAAAATCTTAATGTTTCAATAAAATAAAAACAAGACAAAATGACAGAGCCTCCAAAAAAAAAGCTTTTTATACCCAAATACATGAACTTCATCATAGGAGGCACTAGTGGGTAAGGTACCTTTTAAAAGATTCGTTGTCTGTAGGCCTAACTTGTAGACTGCAGATTTGTAGATCTTTTTATATTCTGTTGAGTACCTGTTACTTGTTGACAGGCCTGGCTTGTCCTCCCATACCTATCAACACTGTAATTTGAGACATTGTAAAACCCCGTTGTTTTTAAAAGAGTAACCGTAGAGTTTCTTGCCGGTTCTTCTCCATAGGAAAAAACCAATTGGAATCATGCACCTAGCTTCTGACGTTTCATAAGTGCCCATGTAGGTTTATGTGAAGCATATACACGAGAGGAGGTGCTTCACACCCTCTTCCTAGAGGCCTAACACATAGTAAACTCTCGGCCTCTCACCCACTTCTCCGAGAACCCTGAGGAGGAAGCACTCACTCGAAACCACTTCCTCATCGGGCGATCGTACGGCAAGGCGAGAATCGGTAGCTTCGACGACAACGAGCTCGTGGGCAGGCACACCTGGAAGGCCAAGCAGCAACTTGCCGACCACTTTTGGCAACGTTGGCTGCGAGCATACCTGCCCACTTTACTGCGGAGGAAGACCACGAGAAGAATCAGCGCCATAGATTTGTGAGTCGGAGACATTGTGCTAATCGTCGACCACACCCTACCTACCAAGATGCACCTGACCACGCGGCAGAATCCCGCAGGTGTATCCAGGACCAGATAGGCGGACCTGGTTCGTCGACGTCGAGACGCGAGGAAGAGTGCTGCGAAGACCCAGTTCTAGAGTGGTGCTGTTGGTACTGGGAGTATCGCCGAGTCTGGAGGATGGTGCCACGCACGAGAGGGAGAATTTCGGCGACGAGACCCTAACTACGATCTAGGGCGCAAGTAGTGCGAGGACTGCTGTGCGCGCGCTTTCACTACAACGTATCGAGTCGTGAGTTAGAAAAGTTTTCTAAGTCAAGAATTCTATTTCTAATTAGTTTATCTAGCTTAGTTTTGTTATTTTTATAAGAAGCCTGGCCTGATGACCAATAGAGTTCTAATGCATGTCAACTTATTGCTTATAACCGGCAATTACTGTAACAAAACATTTTATCTCAAAAAGCAATTATAATGTTATGACTTATGAGTCATTGGTGCCGATTCTCTTGTACACCGAATTAAACTAACTAAACTATCACTAAAATTCCTTACTTTTGGCTATCAGAATCTTAGAGCTATTCTGCAATAAAATATCTCTAAATTTAAATATCATTTTGACGCAACTAAAATTTAATTTGACAATCGCGACTCCACATGGTACCTACTTGTTTACCCTACCACGTGATTTTTTTTTAGAGCCGGAGGCGCGCTTGGGGGCAGCCTCGGCGTGTTTTATATGGAATTTTTCACTTTTTGTACGGAAAATATTAAAAAAAAAAATACCTTCGTGTAGAGTTATATGGGTTTAATGGTTTTATAAAGGGGGTCGAAATTTTCATTATTTTTGCGATAGGACACTCCGTTTTCAAGATATAAGCAAAATAATAAAAAAAATACAGTACTGTTTTTGTCCCTGAAGTCGAGGTGTTGTGGTGAATCTTAGTTCATGACAACTAATTTTATTCCACACCTTTTTAATCGCGATTAAAAATAGCCAGATTTAGTTAAGACAACCAAAATTTTAGGTTAAAAACGTCAAATTCAGAATAGCAAAATTGCCATTTTCACTAAACTAATAAATCAGTACTAACTTAGTGCTGTCAAACTAAAATATAGTTAGGTTGTGTCACTTTAGTCTATTTCAGAATGAGAAATCGTCTTTTGACAGGAATAAACTAAATTTTAGTGATTTTTAGTCTAGTTTAGAGAATTTTGTGACAAGAGAATCGGCACCAATATCTAATATTATTGAGAACTGCAGTGAACATTAGCGTCATAAACTACTACGTTTACATGGTACTTGCTGGTCTGATATCTCTTTACCCCGGTATTTCACAGCCTTTGGACATTATGAAAAATGATGCTTATGATATAAGCTTTATTTTTTTTTATTGGATATCAGACCACGTGACCAGACAATGTTACCCATCATTCTTTCATGTTCGAATCTAATAAGACTGAAAAAGTTAATTTGCGAGGTATTTTTTAGAATAATGTAAGTATTGTCGTATAATTACGTAACTTGAAAATGTGATTTTTGTTTATGTAAACATTTTTATCATTTTAGTTCCAAAGGATAAAATTATGTATAAAACAAATATTCCAATTGGATTCATGTAAATCGAACCACGCGTTCTAAAGTAATAAAAAAAAATAGTGTAAAGGAAAATATGCGAAACTTCATTTTTTAAGGTTTATGTTCTACAACATTTTTATTTTGTGTAGATAAGTTAAATGTCGTTATTTAATATGACTAAGGGACATATAAGAAAGGTTATTTAAAATATTTGTTAGGATTAAAGGTAACAATATATTTAAATAAAGGCTCCAAAGATTTCGGCTTAGTGAAGTTCACGAGTAAAATGAACCTCAGTGAGGTAATGTAGGCCGGTATAAAATGCGTATCATTTGCTGGCACATGGTCACCCCCCCCCCCCGACCCTTGCTCGACGACGCGCCAGCCCGCGCCGTAGTTGAGCCTGTAGCTTTAAATTCCCCTTATAATAATAATATAATTT
Source organism: Griposia aprilina (assembly GCA_916610205.1). Taxonomy (NCBI): domain Eukaryota; kingdom Metazoa; phylum Arthropoda; class Insecta; order Lepidoptera; family Noctuidae; genus Griposia; species Griposia aprilina. The sequence continues at coordinate 19,181,793 of OU744302.1, read as the reverse complement.
CGATCCAGCCTGTCCCACCTTGCTGCCCTCCCCTCAGAGACGCCCCCTAAGCCGAGGTTCGTACCCCACAGGGGGTGCCCTTAGCGTGCGGTCACCTAGTACTTAAGAATTTCGCCCCTGGCTGGAGGCTTTAAGTTAGTAGCTTAAGGCACCCACAGGCTTGCCCGGTTAAGTAGCCAAGACCTCAGGGTCAAAACTACGAGCTGCCAATTAGGCAAAAAAAAAAAAATGCACATGGTCAGTCGTAACACAGCCGCCGCAGAGGCAACAATTAGGATGAAGCCGAAATCTGCGGACATGACTCAAGAAATAAAAATCTTCCTTTTATTTATCGCCTCCAATTCGCTACCCGTCTAGACCTCCCTGAGGTCCTTGTGGGTTTTGTCCCACAACATAAACGCATTAAGGGGTGCGTGGTCACGTGTGCCGCCAGCGGAGTCACTAGACTCAGATAGTAGGGAGCGCACTGCGCACGTCAACAATGGTGGGAGATTGTCCCAGGACGACTGCGGGTGCTGGACGCGCCTCTGCAATCTGCTACATTATGAGAGAGAGCGATGTCGTGCGCGCTTGTCATGTAGCCCTGATGGTGGCATTGTCAGCATCTGTCAGGGCAGTGTCCCGGCTTACCAGCTAACCCGGGACACAAAACCACAGGAACCTAAGTAAAACCTCCGATATAGTCCCCGTCAGCTCATTCTGTAATTATTAATTTAATGTATTTACAGGACGAACTCGATTCTTTTCCAAGAGATTGGCCCCTTATGGCAATAGACAGGGATAAGTGTAATTAAGGGAGGTTCAAGGGAAGTCTTTGTACCTCAGTGAATAATAATAATATTTACAGGATGATGGCAATTTGTGTAGTCCAGCCAGCGGACTTGTTGAAGACCCGAATGCAGCTCCTGGGTCCTGCCGCCAAACAGACGTCGTTAATGGCTGTAGCCAGAGGTATTGTGAAGAATGAAGGGTTTCTGGGCTTCTACACGGGTTTATCAGCCGCCCTGTTCCGACAGGCTACTTACGGCACGGGCAGGCTTGGAGCCTTCGGGGGATTGTTCGATTATTATAAAGCGTAAGTGTACATTCTTCTTTAATAACTTTAGATATGCGAGCGAGCGTTCATTTACTACGATATAACCACTGAAATGCCCCGGTACCTTGCGTGACCATGCTTCGATTACCTCGAATCATTTTTTGGAAGATATTGATGAAGGCAAATTGAATTTGGTTACTTACGTGTTTAGGGTTCCATAGCCTTTTTTTTCATAATGTTGTGTATGTTTTTTTTGTTTTTTGTTTATACCAATAAATCAAACCAATCTTGTTATTTATCTTGATTTAAAAAGAGTGTCCTTGGAGTTTCTTGCCCGTTCTTCTCCATAGAGATCTACGTTTTGGAATGGGCAATTAGCTTCAACTTTTTGACACTAACTGACCGACTCTTTGACAATTCAAAAGTGCCTGTAAATGTTTTAATTGAAATAAATGCTTTGAGTTTGAGTTTGTAGGATACAATAATAAAAAGTTTACGATGTTTCTAAATTTTTGAGATTGGAATATTTTCGGTTACAATCTCAGAAATAACTTCGGTATCATAGTTTTTTTTTTTTTTTGAGAAATATTTTGAATTACAGTACGGAACACCTCAATATGCGTGGTCCGACACGCACCTGAGCGGTTGTTTTTTTAAATATGACTAAGTACTTCAAGAACGAGAGCTAAAAGGAGATAATTAATTTTGGCCTAAATTATGGAAATGCCAAACCAGAAAAAAGTTATATTCTGTTAGAATATGTTATTCTCTTCACTTTTCACTATATAGGACCAAATCTGTAGGGTCATTCCCAACGCTGTTATACGAGTTTGAAAAATACTGTTTCCAGTAGAAATGTTTTAGTTCGCTCGACGAGGTGGGCAAGCTCTTTGAAAGAGTCATTGCAGACCGCATCGTCGGGCGGCTGGTGCGGGTGGGGCCGGATTTGGCGGAGAGCCAGTTTGGTTTCCGCAGGGGGCGCTCTACGGTGGATGCCATCATGCGCGTGCGAGCCTTCACGTCGGGGGATTCTGTGGCCTGGGGTGGGGTCGTCTTGGCGGTGTCTCCAGACATCGCCAATGCCTTCAATACCCTGCCCTGCCCTGGTGTTGCATCCGGGAGGCACTCCGGTATCACCGGATGACCTGCCTGCTTCTGTCGAGTGGTCGAGGCCTATCTAACTCACAGGGCCGTTATCTACCCTGATAATCTGGGAGAGTGTAACCGGCGAGAGATTTCGTGCGGTGTTCCACAGGGATCGGTCCTGGGGCCGCTTCTGTGGAACATCGGATACGACTGGGTGCTGCGCGCCGCAGGGGAGGTCGCACCAGGTGGCGGCCGAACTAATGACACTCGGGGTCCCGACAATCGTCGAGAGGACCTCGCAATTGGGACTCGAGGTGGCCTTGCACAAGTCCGAGGCGATGTGTTTTCATGGTCCTCGGAACACACCACCATCGGGTTCCCAAATACTGGTAAGAGGGGTTAATATCGGAGTCGAGTCAATGATGAAGTACCTGGAACTCGTCCTTGACAGCCGGTGGAACTTCGTGTAGCATTTAAGACGTTTGGGTCCCAGACTGGAGTGGGCCGGAGCTGTCATGAAGTGGCTCCTGCCCAATCTAGGGGGTCGATAGCCGATTCCCGGCAACCATAGGCACGGGCTTGTGGACGGCGAGCAATGGGTAGCTCGCCGTCCAGTAAGGACCAGGCCCGGGTCGACAGCGTTTTGTGTTCCACGCGCGCCTCAAAGAGATGTCAGCACCAATTGTCGGGGTCCGCCAGGGCCGATGCTTGTCAGGGTTGCGGATTGTTCGAAAGAGTTACCGTGGCTCTGGCGCACAGGCAACTGAAGAAACACGAGTGGGCTTTAGTCGGTAAAAGTCTGACACGCCCTCACGCTCTGCCCAGAGCGGAACAAGCTATTTGATGATATCCCACCCAAAAAAAAAAGGTATTCTACTTATAGTTACCTAAAGCTTTTCATGCCAGTAAGCATCAATTACCATTTTTGACAGTGGAACTCTAGGGTTAAGGACATGAAATAAAATTAAATTTATTTATTTGTCAGAATATGGGTACTTACATAATAACATGGTAAAATAATTTTAGACTCACTATATTCGACTTGTCAGTCGTGCAAATATTTCTAGTACAGTCGAGTTCTTTAATATATGAGCATATTCATGAATCAAAAATATATAGGCAATGGTAAGTTTCATAAAACTCTAAACAACTTTGCCTTACATAAAATTGTAAACAATCTGTGACATCATAAATATGAGACTACAATATATCAATAATATTGATACAGACAAAGACTCTAAAACTTGTGCGCAATCCCTTGTTCATATTAATTAGCCAAAAGTTATGTTCAAAAATATCTATGCAATTTTTCTATGAAAATTATCTTGGCAATTTGACATGTCTCGAACTGTTGTCTTAGATTCTTTGTAAAATCTCTTTACCGAAGTATATCATATTGTAACCTTTTTCTTTGAAACAAATTCAATTTGAAGTTGTCAGTCATGACATCCTGCATCCGAATATCTACTGGATAGCATCCTCTTCGGTGATTGATAAATACCTATTTTAAAAATAATTTTCTTTTATGGAAAGAAACATTAATAATTATGTATCGAATAGACGAACGAAACATGTTATTGTCACTTTGAAGGAACAAGGGAATTCATCCTCGCATGTCGCTGAAGAGTTGGGTATTTAGGTTAGTATGTATGAGGATGATGTATTTAGCTATTTATTTTGTTTTTCTGTACTTATTGTACTTACGCTACTTTTGATTTTGAATGATTTGCTATTTGCAGAGAAATACAGTTGATTTATTAACAAGCACGTGTCATATGGTAAACCTCGAAAGACAACTAGAGAACAAGACCAACAGCTTGTTACTAGAGTGCGAAACCAAAGATTTATACAGACTTCGTTGTTTGCCGCCGAAACCTGTGTCAAGTTAACCGTGAGGAGAAGGCTTAAAGAGGCCGGACTCCATTATCGCCAACCTACCCGGAAACCTATTTTAAATGACCGGCACAAAATGTTACGATTGAATTTCGCCAACAGATATTTACGGTATAATTTTGATAACCTGGCATTTATGGACGAAAAAGTTTTTGTCTGATAAAGATGGGTGAATATCTCTTTATCGTACTAACAACACTAGATATAATGAAGAAAACATTCTTCCTAAAGACGAAGTGGGCGTATCTCATGCGGTTTTTTGGGGTGGATAAATGCCCCTGGGCCCATGGAAATATGCGAAATCACTGGTCGTATGAAGGTGTCGATTATGTGGACATCTTAAAAAATGTTTTTCTTCAGACCACTAAAATTGTTTATTCCGATGGCCATCGAATTTGTACAAGACGTAAGTTCCGTCCACAATGCGAGATGAGTCCAGGAGTGGATAGCTCATCAACAAGCAGCTTTACATTTAATTAAACTCCCGCCAAGAAGCCCTGACCTAAACCCCATAGAAAATTTATGGGGTTTAATGGTTCAAAATTGGTACACGACGCGAGTTAGATCAGTCAGCAATTTAAGGGCCCACGTATATGAGATTTGGGAAGACTTTAGAAGTAGCGCCGCCTGTTCAAAACGTGAACAATGTGTGAACGTTCGCCAGATGTTATTGATGTGGTGGATATGGATATGGTTCTAAAACTGGCAGCACCATCGCTTAAACTTTTCCTGGAAGTTTCCTACCTTATTTTAAATGTTAGGTTTTCAGAAGAACAAAATAAGAATTTAAGAAAAATAAAATAAAAAAATAATACTAATGTGTACTAAGTTTTTTTTTTTTAAACTGACTGAAAAGTTTTAAACACATAGATCGCTATAGTCTGCGTTGACCCTATGATTTCCAAAAACTAAATTAATCAAATAATACAGCTACTACGCAACGTTGTCAGATTGATACAGTCGTATTACGAACGGCAACATTGCATTATTACTCTTAATTCTGCTCCATGCTCGTAATTTTGCTAAAGCAAAAATAAATTTAATGGTAAAGGCCATTTAGTTGAAAATTCAAAGCTGTGTGGATATTTACGAATACTAGGTTGCACCAAATATATTGAAATCTATAGAGTTGTAGAGGTATGAAGAACAGGGTGTAAAGTTCACTCATACCTCCATAGAAAAGGGAGGATCTTCCGACCAGACGGGTGTTGAGTCTGGTGGGCAACTGCCCGACGGTTGATTTCGGGACGTTGTATTTATGCTAGTCGCGCGGTAAACTCTGCTTGCGCGATGCAGGACTTGCGTGACTTCAGTGTGACGAGTAGCTCGCATGTGGCGGTGTAGATACCGAGTATTTAAATATTTATGTTCCGTAGAGTAGTCAGATATTTTTGACTGCCACTACCGTAACATACTTATGAACAGTGTTTAGGATACCTAACATTTTATTGGTGTCTAAGTTTGTATAGAACTATAAGCTTACAATATTTTGAAACATTGTCACTGCCAATATATTAATGAACTCGAGAGTATGTAGATATTTATGTTCCGAAGAGTAGTGAGATATTTTTGACTGCACTACCGTAACATACTTATGAACCGTTTATATGATAACATATTATTGATATGTAAGTTTGTATAGAACTATATGATCATTTTAACGCTTACAATATTTTGAAACATTGTCACTGCCAATATTAATGAACTCGACTGTACATGCATAAAATTACATCAATGTCAAATCATTAGTCATACACATCATAATCATTATAAATTTTACAGTCTTGCTTCATTAGTAATTAGGCACATCAACCTTATAAAATATATTAAATTAGTTCAATACATTATATCTCACAGTCAAGACAGTTCATCAATTTATTGATTAGATTTATAAATAACAAGCTGACCCGACAGACGTTGTCCTTTTTTTTTTTTTACGGTGTGGAAATCCTCATGGATGTCCTCCGCCCTGGAGCGGGCGGAGGGGTCTGTCAGACTTCTACTGACTAAAACCACCCCGTGTTCCCTCGCACACTTGCACCGGGGGCTACGGGGGCACTTAAGCACTCTTCAACGCAGCCCCCGACTGGTGCCAGCCCGCCTCTGCGGGCCCCGTCTAGTCAAACGGGGGGAGTGAGGTGTGTGACTCCCCCCGCGACGTCTAAGAGAGGCGCGCGTGGAACATTACGCGCCACCACCTCGGGTCTTATTTGATAGGGGGCGGCGGACGTCCCCGAGTCCGCCGTCCCTGGACCCATTTAGGGGGGCCGGAAGAGGGCATTATCTGCCCTCTGCCGACGCCCGGTGCGCCTGCTACGGGCCGGGAGAGCACTCGACATCTCCCTCTCCCTTTCCGCTGCCAACAGCAAGCAACAAGCTGACCCGACAGACGATGTCCTGTCTTAACTATGAATGTCATATGTCGTTTAGTTTTAGTTTTGACTATTGACTAAAACTAAAACTATCGACTCATTTATCAACCGATCCATCTGTGTTAAACGATATTTGCAGCGCGCATTCTGTCAATCGCTGACAGTTATTTCAAACAACTGACAGTTATGTAAAATTAATATTGGCGTTAAGTTTTCTTAAATTTTGTAACGTTCCGATCAACTTCCTTATTTTTTTATTTCATAAGTTCCTTCTCCTGACAATAACGAACACAAGAAAAAAAAAAGTGAAATCGGTCCAGCCGTTCACGCGTGATGGCGTGACCAAGGGAAATAGGGATTTATTTTTATATATATATAGACTAGCTGTACCCGGCCTGGCTTCGCACAGGGAGCACTAAGTATCTAACACCTACCCTACCTACCTACCCTACTATACCTACCTACCTACCTATCCTGACCTACCTACCACAACGGTTAAGGTAGCTGCCCTTGCTGCCCCATCTCAAAAATCCACCCTGTATAGTTGGGAAAAAGGCGAAAGATAAATTTTTTGAAGTACTTAATAAGTACATGTAAAAAAACTTTTTTGCAAGTCGGTTGTTTTTTTGTAAAAAAGGTTTTATTTTTCACTTTTTAGTTGCGGTACCTACCCCACACAAATTCGTATACCACTACTTGGTGTGTAAATAACAGTGACAGGAAATTATTAACACATCATCCATATAAACTAAGTGGAAACAATCTGCAGTATTAAGGATAACTCAAAAACTACGGGTCAGACCTTGATCAAATTTAAATGGGACTATATGTGAAGCACCACCTATCAAATAAAAAAGAATCATCCAAATCGGTTCACCCAGAAAAAAGTTATGAGCTAACACACATAAAAAAAAAAAACATACAGACGAATTGAGAACCTCCTCGTTTTTGTGAAGTCGGTTAAAAAACGAGTTTGTTTCTACATATAATTAAATGCATACACTAACAACATATTCTTTAAGACCAATTCAACTTTATAGGTAAAAAAATAAAAGATATAACAACTAAAACCCAACTACGATAAAAAGTCAACTAAAAAGGTATAAACAAGACATCACAGAGAGATCTTTTCACACACGCTTTGAGTTCTGTTAAAAACATATTACTCTCATCCCAGAGATTAGTTTTACGGAGAACTTCGTCCTTATTGCTTTGTTTGATATTGTCAGTTTGTATATTCAATTGAGACAGTGAGAGCGCCTATATTGTTTGTTTCTGAAAAAAAAGGCATTTGTTTCCTGTAGGCAACGCGGGCAAAGCCGCGGGCAGAAGCTATATAATAATCTATATAAATAAAAATGAATCGTCGAAATGTATGTATGCGCATTACTTCCGAACGACTACACTAAATTGGTTTTTTTTTTTTTTTGTGTTTGTTATTGTTAGGACAAGGTTTGTAGGTAGGGTACGGTAGGTAGTTAGTTAGGGTAGGTAGGTAGGTAGGTAGGGTAGGCAGGGTAGGGTAGGTAGGGTGGGTACGGTAGGTAGGGTAGGTCGAGTACGTAGGTAGGGAGGTAGGGTAGGTAGGGTAGGTGTTAGATACTTAGTGCTCCCTGTGCGAAGCCAGGTCGGGTAAAGCTAGTTATTATATAAATTGGAAAGTAACTGTTTGCCTGTCTGTATGTTATCTTTTGACGCCTAAATCAGTGAACGGATTTCGATAAAATTTGGCATGGAGATAGATGCCATCCAGCATGCGTAGCATGATCACTTCTGTCTCTACTCTACGAAGAGAAGACAAATCACTTAACAAAAAGTCATTATTTTCTTGAATGTTGGCATCGCATCGCGTGGGCCGTAATTCACCACGCGGGCCCAGTGCGGAACGGTGTATGTCACATATCTTCGAATTGTTAGTTCTAGGACATGCCGGTTTCCTCACGATGTTTTCCTTTACCGTTTTCAGAGCAGTGGTGATGAAATAATTTACACAAAGTAAAGTGTCTGCTGTGGATGTTGGTGAAAGTGGTCTGTGTGGGTTCGAACCTACGACCTACAACTCGTAAGTCGAAAGTCCCAAAGGACCACCACTGCTCCAAGGAGTTTCGCTTACTAATTTAATTTGCCTCTGTATTATCTGCGGCCCCGTTTTCTTGTTTTTCTTAGGAAATACGGTGCCCCCTCATTTCCGATAAAGATATTGATGGGTATGGGCGCCGGGGCGTTTGGCTCGTGGATTGGAACGCCGGCCGAAGTCGCGCTCATCCGGATGACTGCCGACGGCAGGCTACCACCCGAAAAGCGAAGGAACTATACTAATGTGTTCAATGCTCTGGGCAGGTAAGCATTTTAGTTTTCAATATAATACACTCAAATATCCTATTGTATATTTGACGGTAGGTTTATTAAAAGCATAACGATGTTTTTTTTATTTCATGCACTACCTACAGTAATGATAAATAAGATGGACTTAATTCCATAAATGTTGACATTGCCCCGTTTACCAATATTAAATAACCTCCCAATCGAATTTCTGCCACGGCGGTCAATCTCAACGAAGATTAGCCAAGTACTCAGGAGATATATTATAGTGCACTGTTGCACAATTGTGTGCGATAGCAAAAGTGCACTCTATTCCTTTGCTCTCAAAGTCCAACAGGACGGCAATCCAACACGACCGAGGAGAGGTCAGGTGCAAGGTCAACGACTTTACGTGCTCTCTGAGCCACGGGGGTGTCACACCATCAACTTCCACCAATTCTAATGGAAAAAGCCTAATAATACTTTGCCCGACCCGGGACTCGAACGTAGGACCCCACGCTCAGCAGTCGCGTTTGCGACCGGCAGATCAACGGGGCAGTTATCAATGTAGGTAGTTAGTAACATTAGCGCTTGAACCGATCTCCTGTTCTTTGGTTAATTTACAGGATTACGCGCGAAGAAGGTTTAACGACATTGTGGAGGGGCGCAGGCGCCACGGTCACGAGAGCTATGGTCGTTAATGGCGCACAACTCGGCTCCTATTCACAGGTTTCTGTTTTGTGACATATAGGTACACACGGCTACACATCAAGTCGGACACCCAATATATCCATAACTACGCTATCAGCAATACAGAGAATTGTAGGAAAGGGACTGAGTATCGTGGCATCGGCCCACACACAAATTAGGTTGTCTGTGCATTGGCCAATCGCAGCATTTGCTGCGTTGCGCCTACGCACACTGATGTACTTCATTTGCAAAAAAAAAAATCGCCGAAAAGGTTTCGCTCGTGTTCAGTGTTCTGTTCTATGCCAGTCAGTTCCCACAATCAATCGTCTATGCAAAATTACGTTGATGTATTGATTGCTTCGTTGTGTCGTAAAGAAGGGAAGAACAGTTTAAAATTGATGATCAATCTTATTATGATTATTTTGGTTAAAAATGAAGAAATGCGTGTTTCAGTGATTATATTATTATTAAGTATTATTATTATCAATGGCGGTAAAAAAGGATTGAAAGTTTGTATGAAAATCCGTCGTTTTGAAGTTAGATGTATGAAAGTTTATATTTAGCTTTATGGTTGAAAATAAAAAAATAGGTATGTTTCAGTGTTTTGTAAAATCAACCCATAAGGTGGTAAAATAGGGGTTTAAAGTTTGTATGAAAATCCGAAATTAAGTAATTTCCGAATTACACGCGTGCTAACCATGGGGAAAAGCTAGAAATCTCTATAACTCCAATTGAAATTAGAAATGAAATTTAAATAAGCCTTTTTTACAGTCCGTTCAACCGATTTTACCTTATATTGCGTTAGTGGTATGACAAATGGCAGCTGCAGTAAACAGTTGGTTATTTATTGTAACCACGTTTTTGCTTTTAATGCCATCCTTATGCCTACGGAATAGAAGTCATAATCGGTTGAACGGACTGTAAAAATGGTTTATTTAAATTTCAAATTTTATTTCAAATGGCGTATACATAGTATAAAACAAACTCACTTCCCGCCGCCACGCCGTGTGTAAGCTTAGATCTTTTAAACTACGCGAATTTTAATGCGGTTTTCATCAATAGACAGAGTGATTCAAGAGAAAGGTTTATATGTATAATACATGCATATTAAAGTAGGGAAAAGCCGAGAATTTCAAAGATTTGTAATTTGATGTCGTAAAAAACATATTTTTGTGCGCTTACATTGCAAACGCTGGCTAAACCTTACCAGATAGATCAAAATAATATACTACGAAATTGTATATCTTAAAAAGATTTATCTACAAAAAAGTCAGCAATGGTATATATATGTCTATCTCCTTAGGATAATCCACAGTAACCATTTTTATAATTTACATTAATACAAAAAAAAATGGGTTATTTACGAAGCTATTTTAAACAATACGGTATTGTTCCTTATCCAATTAATTACGTTAGATACGTTGTGCATTTAATGTAGATCAAAATTGCCCTTTACAGCATATCATTAAAATGAATAACTTAGAAAATATCAGGGATTTAAAATGCGGGGCAGATCTGCCGTCGGGCCGTACGTCCGTTGGTGGCAGCGGCCGGCGGGGGCACGGCGCGGGCTTATAAATCAATCCAATATATTACTAAATATATACATAAAAATAGTAAAGTACCTTTATTTATGTATTCAGTAACAGAATATTATGAATCACTCCACACTGACACCACATTAGCATCTACATTGCACCCGTGCAAAGCCGAAGCGGGTCGCTAGTGTGTAATAATTGATAATAATATCTAATGGATGTATTGGTGCACACTTACAAGCGCAGCACAAATCGAAAAACAACAACCCATATTTATTATATCTGAACCCAACGAGATCAGCGTGTTTACGAAATAATAAAAATTATACGTATTTATAGGTATAGTATAGTAAGAATAGAGCGCTGCATGCCGCATGGTGGCGGCAGTAGCGCATGCTCCGCGCACCCGCAGGTGGCGTGCGTGAGTGGGACGAAAGAACAAAAACATATCGCACCCTATCGCACGATTTGCAGCGTTCAACTTCTAATAGTGCAAAGTCCAAACAGTCTAGGTTGATATTTAGCCATGTGTACACAAGGTTAATATTGCAGAAGAAAGGAGAGATCAGCACCCCAAATGCGGAACAATCAGTCGCATTCCGAACTGCTGCATCGGGACATAGATCGTGTAGTAGGCTTTGAGAACAAAGTAATCTTTAATGTGACAAAGTGTAACGTGATGTTAAAGAAACCCACCTGATCGCATGGGAATGAGGTTATTTGTGACATTATGCACCGGCTTCCGTATTAAAACCTTGCGAAGCCGGAAACTTATGTTTACCAATCATCTTCGAGGACCGAACTTTAAAATTCGTCACAACTTCATCAAATTCTAAATTGACAATCGATTCACGAACTTCATCGGGCGCTATGGCTAATTTCCCATTCTCCTTTATTTTAGTTGCCAACCAAAAATTACATTCTCCTTTTTTTCAGATTTTTTACTGATAAAATCATCCCCATTAAATAGTTCATCAACGATGTTATTTTTATTTGTTTCCACATCGTGATTCTCATGCTCTCTTGTCAAGGACTTGATGCTCAGAAACATATCTAGCAAATAAAATAAATGGAATGGACTGAACACTGAATTTGCCTCATCACCATTGTCAGGGCTGACCCTCGGCAGCTGCGCTCGTCGTCATCATCAACACCATCATCATAGTCATCAGTGCCTTCCTGGCAACTTTGCTCAGCATTTACGACATTCGTCGGTCATCGGTCTGCATTCTTTGAACATATCTAGTGCAATTACCTGTTCTTGGACTGTCCCAGATATTTTTACTGGGTGGCATCGACATGAGAACTCAGCTCTCAACTCATCACAGATCGATGAAAAACTCATACCTTCGTGGTACGTATAATTGTGAAAATATAGGTCAGGGCCCTCAAGAAATGCGCGTGTTAGAATAAAGTGATAAAAGCAACATTAAAGGGCAATTAATTAGCTCTACATTAAATGCACATACTTATATACTTCAAAGAATATTATTATTTTAGAACAGAACAGTGAAATGAAAGTACTTTATTCAGGAAACATATATTTTAATTTAATATTTCATAACAACTAGGTATATATTATTATACATATAATTACACATTTATTGATTAAGAATAGCCTTGCATAGTTATACTTATCTATTATTTTCTTCGGGAGCTCCGTACCGGTCAACGTTTCAAGCCAAAAGTCATCCAATGAAGTCGGAACACTCGCTTTTATAAGCGGCGACAAACAAGTATGATTCATGTTTCCATAAACGATGACCAGAAACATGATTCATACTTATTTGCTATTAAAAATTTAAACACACCTTATTCTATTAACAATGATGTTATTTACTATATTTAATTACAAATTAATTATTACTTTTTATTACAACACGAAATACGTTGTTATATATTAATTACGTCGGTATAAATCTAACACGGCCATACTGACAAGTACTTCGCTCTCGAAGTACAAACACAATATTCTTATTACATATAGGTACATTTTGTTTACATAATATCAGTAATCGTTTCATAATTATCATACTATAATCAATAATCAGACCTTACTGGGCAGACCAAACACCCGCAGTCAGTGAAGCTTAATCACCCGCAGCCAGTGAATGTCATACCACAGCTAAGGTTTTAATCCATCCATAATAATACAATCATGTCTTAAACTAATATTATAATAAACCTTCTACTACAGCGTTTTGTTCAGTCCACTCTCCAGGCCATAGGCGAATTTTTTCTTTTGCAACTATTATATTTCTTAAATTTCCAATACCCCTTAATGAGAATCTGTCATTATCTAATATGTTCATAATTTCGTAAGGTCCCTTAAATTTTGCTGTTAGTTTGTCATGTCGCCTATGGTCTTGATTTACATAAACAGTGTCACCTACGCTATAACTTATGTTATCTCTACGCGTTTGGTCAAAGCGGTCTTTGAATTTATCAGCAACAATTTTAAGACGTTGATGTGCTAACTGACGATCGGCAGTTACGTCAATAATCATATTATCATCTTGTACCTCATCTAATAGAGCTTGTATACACGGGATGTTCGAGTTTCTGCCAATAAGCAGCCTAATAGGTGAAAAGCCAGTTGATTGCTGTACAGTAGTGTTTAAGGACAATTGGACTTTCCACAAAACGCTCGGCCAGTCTGACACATCAGTACAAGAAGTGCTTATCATGTTTGTTATAGTGGATACGTACCGTTCGACTTGGCCGTTGCCCCGCGGGGTACCGGTTGCTATCATGTGATGCCTGGTTTGCCACTCATCAAATAATTGTCGCAACTGTCTTGAACAAAAATTTGTTCCACGATCGGTTATTATTAAGGATGGTGTGCCGTAGTCCGTAAGAGAACTTCGTAAAATTTCGACTAGTTCCTCAGCACCCATTGTTTTCAAAGGTTTTAATATACAAAATTTTGTAAACCCGTCAATTATGATAAGCAAATGTTTATGACCATTGTTAGACTGCGGAAAAGGGCCTGTACAGTCCAAATGTACTGTATGAAAAGGTACTGGCGTTTTTTCTATTGGATGCAGCATTCCTTGTTTTGGTCCATGATGAGTTTTCTTTTTGACACAAACTAGGCAATGTGCTATGTATTTTTTGATAAATTTTGACATACCAGGAAACCAAAAGTATTCTGATAATTTATGGTATGTTTTCCCAAAACCCACATGGCAATTCTCATCATGGAATAAACGAAGAATGTCGAGCCTACTCCCTTTTGGTACAAACAACTTAGTCGCAAACATTGAGTCGCTTTTGTAATATAATAAATTATTTTGAACTATATATTGATTACAATCCAAGTCGCCCGTCCGAACCTTTTCTATAAGGGTTTGAGTTTCAGAATCCCTATCTTGAGCTACCTCTAACCATGATCGTGGCAAGTTTATTGGGTTGATTGATACATTTTGGGGAGGGTTGGATAAAACAGCTACATCTTGGGAAGAACTTAAGCTTGGTTCTGGGTTTCTACTAAGGTAATCTACGTGACCAACGTATTGGCCTTTCCTATATATAATTTCAAAAGAAAAGTCTTGCATATAGGTCCACCATCGTGCTACTCGAGATGAAATGTCCTTTTTAGTTACTGTGGACTTTATAGCATTACAATCAGTAATTATCTTAAAGTTAATACCCAATAGGTAAACACGAAAATGTTTTAATGCGTTATAAACAGCAAGCGTCTCCAATTCATAGGAATGGTAACGGGATTCGCAGGGACTTGTTCTCTTACTATAATATGCGACTACCCGATTTAATGAATCATTTTTTTGTAATAGTATAGCACCAAACCCTATAGCACTAGCATCTGTATGTAATTCTGTTTGTAAGTCTGGGTTAAAGATTGATAATAAAGGTTCCCCTGTCAAATGATTCAAAACATAATCACGAGCCATTTCTTGTTCTGGTCCCCATTCCCATTTTTGGTTATTCCTAACAAGTTTTGTAATAGAAGCAGTCTGGGAAGCAAATTCTGGTATAAACCGCCTAAAATAACTAGCAAGTCCCATAAATTGTCTAACCTGTCTTACGTTGGTTGGGATTGGAGAGTTTACTAAAGCAGATACTTTTCTATGACTGGGTTTTACTCCTTCCTGCGAGATAATACGGCCTAGGTATTCAATGCTGGTTTCGAAAAAGTTACATTTGCTAAGATTAATAGTAAATCCGGCATTAGTTAAAGCGTTAAGGGTTTGATCTAAATAATCGAGCCCTTCTGGTATTGTGCTAAAAGGGATTAGCAGGTCATCAATATAAACTAATATGAATTTAAGGTGCTTAACTGCTTTGCAATAGCCTTTTGAAAAACTGAGGGACCATTACATATACCAAAAGGCATTTTCAAAAATTCAAAATGTCCATCAGGTGTAACAAAAGCCGTGTATTCTGTGGATTGTGGCTCAATGGCAATCTGATAAAACCCATTTTTCATATCGATAGCAATGTAATATTTAGCCTTCCCTAGTCGATCTATTTGGTCTTCAATGAGAGGGAGGGGATATCGTTCTTTTTCAATAATTTGATTTAGTGCTCTATAATCTATGCAAAGCCTGTCACTTCCATCCTTCTTTTTTACAAGCAGGATAGGGCTCGCATATTCAGATCCACTTTCCTGTATGATTCTTTTTTCAAGTAAATCGTCAATTATTTGTTTAACCTTCTCCCTCTCAAGCGGGGCCAAACGATACGGGCGATAGTTTATAATTTTATTAGTCTTTAATCGAATTTTAAGCTGACCCGTTGTTACTGTACTTAATTTGTTGTCTGTTGGTAAAATATGAGGATACTTTTGAAAGATATTAATTATACTATTTTGTAAGGATGTGTCTAGATGGGCAAGAGCAATCGTGAGAGAGTTTATATCTATACCATAATTTATCTGCGTTTGAAGTGATCCAATTACCAATTGAGGCGTATAAGTATTAACGTTAACTAACTTCGTACTTAAGGAATCTAATACAATTGCTACATTGGGGTGTTTAACAGCGTTACGGCCGATTATACAATCGTAATTGAAATCTTTATCTGCTGCTACATAAAATTCTATATCAATACACAAGTCTCGGTATTGAACGGGAACGTTTATTTTCGCAAAAACATGAAGTTTACCATGACCTATGCCGTCTAAATATAATGAACATGGTACTAAGTTACATCGTAGGCGCCTTGCTACACATTCTCTTATTAAACTACAGTCAGCCCCAGTGTCTAACAAAGAATGAATTTCGATACCGTTTATGTGAATTTTAGTAAATTTGCTAGATAGTCATTTGGTTTCTGCAGTATTAATGTTTTTATTTTGCTCAATTTTATGAAAACACCTGTCGGGTGAATGACCCATCTTGTTACAAACTGCGCAAGCTACTCGATGAAAGCATTTTTCAAAGGAATGACCCTCTTTCTTACAAAAAGAACAAGTAATTTTAATGGCTCGCAAAGTTCTTGAAGGATTTGACTCTTTGATACTGGAGTGGGCTTCAAGCTTTGGACAACGAGCCATCAGATGCCCACTATTTCCACATGAGTAACATGTTTTTGCTTCTTTGTGCCCGACCTCAATGTTAGGTTTAAAACGTTTAGTACCGTTTTGTCCGGAGTTTGTAGCTATCTCCAAAGATCTCTTCTTGGGGGCTTTTTCATAGGTAGAGAATAGCGTTATTAAGTCTGGTACGGAACCTATCGAACTATTTAGGCTTGCCATTCTTACGTTAACTTCGCTAATGCCACCACAAATAAGTTCAATCAACTGCGATTCCGTAAAAGCTACTTTTGTGCCTCGTAATAGCCTGACTTTCTCCCTAGCATATTCACAATATGTGTCGGTAAGTTCAGATGAATATAAAATGGCCTTTGACATCTTTTCGGTTAAATTCTTCTTTGCTGGATATAAATCTACTATATCCTTACGCAAAGCTTCCCAAGACCGTTCGGTATCTGGTTCCCATGTTTCGAACCATTTTAATGCGGAACCCCGTAGGGCCTTACCGGCTGTGGCAGCTTGCTGGATGCTGGTCCACTTGAATTCAGCGCCAAGTTTCTCTATGCTCCGACACCAACCTTCAGCACCATTATCGTTTTTCTCTGGGTCGAAGATAGGCAAAGCGATGTCATCGGAGCGCCGATTTGAGGTTATTGCTTCCTGAATGGCTTTCACCAGACCTTCCAGTAGTTGGGACGGCTCCATGACCTGTACATAAACACACACATGTTATTATGGGCAAATTAGGCGATATCCCACTTCTGATGTTAGAATAAAGTGATAAAAGCAACATTAAAGGGCAATTAATTAGCTCTACATTAAATGCACATACTTATATACTTCAAAGAATATTATTATTTTAGAACAGAACAGTGAAATGAAAGTACTTTATTCAGGAAACATATATTTTAATTTAATATTTCATAACAACTAGGTATATATTATTATACATATAATTACACATTTATTGATTAAGAATAGCCTTGCATAGTTATACTTATCTATTATTTTCTTCGGGAGCTCCGTACCGGTCAACGTTTCAAGCCAAAAGTCATCCAATGAAGTCGGAACACTCGCTTTTATAAGCGGCGACAAACAAGTATGATTCATGTTTCCATAAACGATGACCAGAAACATGATTCATACTTATTTGCTATTAAAAATTTAAACACACCTTATTCTATTAACAATGATGTTATTTACTATATTTAATTACAAATTAATTATTACTTTTTATTACAACACGAAATACGTTGTTATATATTAATTACGTCGGTATAAATCTAACACGCGCAATATCAGCACCCAATCGCTTTCACGCCACTCATTGTTGGCGGTAATTGGCCTGAAATCGGCTACAAATTTCTCAAGTCATACGCCGTTGATACCCGAAATAAACACATTTATTTGTTGAGCCATCTCGCTCTGCTCAAAACAAAAATAATTGATAACCACTTAGCTCTGTTCTCCATTCTTCTTGATTTCCGAAGGTCTCTTCTTATCATTTATCATTTGTGGGGGGTACCGTTCCACACATAAAGGAGGAGGTTGCATCCTACAGCCGTGTTACAGGCTCTACAGTATGCAATCTTTCAAAAACTGTTGGTTGAAGCTAGATGCTAGAAATGTGTGCAGACGCGCAGACCTTGTAGCTGTAATTGTGTTAACTAAACTTTTAAATATAGTTACCATCATGATTATTGTTGTTACTTGTCATGTTGCGCGATTACTTACGCTTTGGGTCATAATCAGGTCGAAACCTACAAAGAGGATCGTCTATTCTGTAAAAATCTCACCGCGTTAATTTAGGTGAAGCATGTTCACCTAATAATAATTTAGGGGAAGTGTTCACCTATTGATGATGAGATTTTTACAGAATAGTAATACTGTTGCAGTTGCCTCGTGAATAAATAAATAAATAAATCAATTCTAGGCTCGAGAAATGCTGCTACCGATGGTTGGGGACGGCTTAATACTGCACTCGGTATCCGCCATGATCGCCGGAATGATCACCACAGTTGCTTCGTTGCCTATGGACATCGTAAAAACAAGGTATATAACATGCTCATTAACGCACTCTGAACATTCTTTTGCAGGAAGAATATACAGGGTCAAATTAAATTAGTTAGCGAAACTCCGCATACGTATTGGAAATCGATATCTAAACGTGACAAAATAGAAAAAAAATATGATCTGATGTTATTTTTTGGGTCTACGACCACCTTGTAGGTATTGTAATTACTTGAAGTAGGTATGTGTTTAGTTATTTTTTTCTGTTCTGTCATGTTTAGATTACGATATTCATTACGCCTGTGAAGTTTACACACAAAAAAACTGTTTTGTTAACAAGTATATTGATGACTCACAAACTCTCACAAACGCATTAAATAGGTACCTGTAACTATTATTTAACCTGTCTGTTTCAGAGTACAAAACTCCGCAAAAGGAGCAGGGCAATTTCAAATACTGACCAGTGTTATCAAGAACGAAGGTGTTCTCGCATTGTGGAGTGGTATGCTGCCGACCTACGGGAAACTGGGGCCCATGACCATCCTAATATTTATATTCCTTGAACAACTCAACAAAGTGTATTACAAAGTAACTGGCCAATTATAATTGTTTGGTACTTTTACGTAAGTACGTTTTTAAAAAGAAACGAGCGCGACACAAAAAAAATGGACTATGACCATAGATACAAAAGCAAAAATTAAAATTGACTATTTAATTTTTGATAAGAAATGTTTAAAAAAAACGAAAATTATAAAATGTGTCGTATTGCTTAGTTGCCTGTCTTCGTTGATAGGGCTTCATGTTTAACAATATCTACGTCCGATATTGTACTTGTTTTAGAGAAATACCTACCATACGAGAATAATATCCACACATGGACTATACCAAGGTGGACATGAAGGACACTAACACCAGGTTTCTGGAACGAAAATTACCGACGACGCGTCAAAATTAAACGCAAGTCAAGTGATGCGATTGGCTGTTGGAAATTCATTCAACTATAAATTCATAGCATCAGTTTACGCGTGCTTGACAATTTGTTACCTAGCTAATTTTTGTGTTGATTTTCGTTTCAAATATCGAGCATTAGGCCGAGATTGATAAACGTTTGGTACAGCCCGATTCAAAGTTTATGGCGGCTCTGAAGTGCGCTACTCGCTGCACAGTACCTCAGCCCTCACCCCCGCAGACAGGTGACAGGTAAATTTGTTACCTACTGCGCAGCGCCTCGTGTACCGAGCCGCCATAAGTTTTGAATCGGGTTATATTTTGCATGTAGATACAGTTCGCACAAAACTTTATGAGCCCTCTGAACGTAGGCCCAAGAATGAAACTGCGCATGGTACAGTTGAGTGAGTGTGAGATAGTATCCTCGGACACCTATATTATGCATACTGCGCAGCCACTCGTGTGCAACTTCCGAGAGTTCATAAAGTTTTGCGCGAACTGTACCTGGCACTTGGTGTTTGACGGTTGTGCGACAGTGACGGGAATAAAGCCCCATTTACACGATGCGAGTTTGTTGCCTGTAGCATTGCATGCCATAAAATTGGCATCATGTAAACAACACGTAGGTTCCATTCTTGCTCAACAGGTTACCGTACAAAACTGTTCATGGAGTAAAGCGTGAATCTTGAAAATCAGCGTATTGAGTTTATTTCTTTGAGTCCTTTCAGGAATAATGAAACATGCAATTTTGATATTTAAATAAATTTTGCTATAATTCCCCAGTAACACTTTAAAATAATAATAAATGGATTATAATTTTAATATACGGGTACATTGAGCACGCAAATTGAGCATTTGAAGATTCAGGCTAAATACCACGCAATAATTTGTTAAGCAATTCCTGTATCTGTGTTTATTGTCTTCTCCTATATAATTTTCAGGTAGGAATAAGGAGTAAGAAAGCCCAAAACATTTTTTAGGAATATTTTGCTTTAAAAGCCAGGGATTAGGAGTCCTAAGTATAAAATTAAGGCTCGCTTTCACCACAACTAAATGCGTTTAATGCTAAACATATTTTAAACAATAAGGTTCAAAGTGGTGCGGCCAGTTCGTAGTCGGGCCCATAGGTCTGCTAAGCTAACAGTGTACCGGCTTAGAACCTCCCAAAGTTTATGCCGCTTCCCTCAACTCTTAATAAATATTTCGCTAAAACCTACTCTGAATAGTAAAAAGAAAAACTAACCAAACCAATCAGAGGTGGAATGCTAAAATTATTAAGCTCGCTGTACTCGCGCAGGTTCTCTTAATTCTTAAACTTTACTATGTATGTCGACAAAGAAACTCTTATTTCTGTATGTATGGCCAAAAGAAAATCTATCCTACCCGTCCGGCCCATGTTTGTTTTAAATTAATTTAACGCTAAACGTAGGTATTTAGTGATTTGTGGTGCAAGCGGGCCTAAGGGTCAGTGCAGACCAACCTTTTGAGAGTTTTGTAGAAGTCGTTGAACATTTGACAGTGAAAATTACGTGCAATACTTGAAACAACGCTTCCGACAACGATACAAGCATGTGTAAATCAGGGTTAATGCTAAGATAAACCATGTGCTAAGTACCCAACGCCTATTTATACTCTGCCTAAGGCTTGAAATAGGTCTACTATGTAGATGCAAATGACGAATAAAGTTGTTGCGACGTACGCTGGTGCAAAAACTTTAGATCGCAATAAACTCTTTAGGAAGAAATCCACCGTATTGAATGATATTGTTGCGAACTCCGGTGGAACGAAAAACATTTTGAGTGACACCGGATCAAAACACGTAACTCAAGTATATCGAATCTACATATTAGACCCCTTGAAGTAGTGTAACGCTGACGTCGGTCGCAAATCGTCGTTCATAATAGTATTTCAAGCCTCAAATAGCGAACCTGAACAATTCGGTTAAGTTCGATGTTTTCTTTACGGCACACATTTCAAGCCCATTGAATAACATGGCAGAGTGGAGCAGTGCCTTCCACAAGCCTCTGTGGTCAGGCGACGGCGATGTAGATGAAAAAAATATATTCAGAGTTTTCAGATCTTGTCATTTTTCATAGATTTTTCGTTAACAATGTCATGTATTAAGTAGTTATTATACAGACTTGTAATGTCCCTAGAACACCGAACACAATCGAAATGCTGCAGGTTTCGCCATTAAAGTTTACTCCCTTGTCAGTGGCTTGTTTCATAGGTACTACGTCAGCCGCAATTTTTATGCTTCCTTAAGTCATTAAGATGACACTATAAGGCTCGTTTATTTTTATTACCATTACCACACGCAAGTCCATACAATGCTTGTTAGGTTTGTGGCACCTTATTGTACGACGTCAAGCCGCCATTTTAGTGAACTTAGTATGTCACTTTAAATTTTGGTAGGCCCATATTCTTTTGTCTGTTCGTTGTATTACATACCATTGATATTAAATGACTGTATTTAACCGTTATGTAACAGTAACTGCACTATTTACTCTACGAACTGTTTTAATTTGTGAGCCTATTCAACTTTTTAAATATTCAAGTGTTTTTGCTCTGCCTGTATTATATTGAACCTACCGTCATGGTTTTATTTATTTTGTTATCTAATTGAATTATATTTTTTTTACAATGTACTTTTTTTTTTTTTTTTTTTTTGGGTTATGGTACAATGTACTTACCCAAGTATTTTTTTTGTTATTTTTTTTTTTTTTAGTTTCTTGTTTTTTTTGTTAATAGCAATTTTCACTTTTGTAACTCGTAGTTTTTGTAAAGAACTGTGACAAACTGAGGCGAAAACCGCGCGGGATGCTACTGCACCTGTCGATTATTTCAATGATTAAGAAGTCACTCGACTATTCGCGCTAGTTTGAACACCTCCGCGCAAGTTAGTTTACACAATCGGCGCGAGCGAATTTCGTCCCGCATCCCACGCGAGGTTCGCCCAAGTTTGACCAAAACATAAGATGTAGGTAAAGCAAACTAATAAAAAAACATGGAAAATAAGATGTGTTTTAAACTGAAACTCGAAGCATTTATTTAAAATTAAAAAATTAATAATTAATTAATTAATTATTAAAAAAAAATTTTTTTTTTTTTTTTGTATTTTTTTTTTTCAAAGGCACTACCACTCGCACTCATAGACTACTTATACATATAAATGAGACTCGCACTAACAGTAGTGGCGTTAACAATTAACGACACTACCAAGCCTATTTTCGATTAAATTAAACCCACACTGAAGTTTTGGACCCCCTATTCCACTAAGTTCAACTCAAAGTTCAACGAGTTGAACTACTTGATGATCAACCTCTTTAACGGAAATTCTTTTTTTTTACTTAAGGCGTTTAAAAAATGTGACAAAGATCAAATGACACTGACAATAATTTGTTCTGACCTTATACTGATATTTGATGGATAAATATTATTATTGTGCGGCTATTTCTTAGATTACGTTCTCCCGTGGTACCACTTCATAAGTCTAGTTTTGAACAAGATTCAATAAAACCCAGTTTTACATATTTTTGCCGAGGAATGGTGGAACTGCAGGTTTAGCACGAGTTCCGTTTTGTCGACGAAAGAATAGACAAAAATGACGTTCCGTGAAGACAGTGCAACGGCAGCAAAGTAGAAAGACTCAACTGCACTTTATACGAAATTCAGTAGTTTATTCACGTTTTTCTTATATTTTGCTTATATCTCGAAAACCAATGAGGTTATTCCTTTAAATAACATCATTGTCGAAAACGGTGTGTCCTATCGCAAAAATAATGAAAATGTTGACCCCCTTTATGGAAGCCTTTAACCCTTAAAACTCAACATGAAGGTAGGTAATAATTTTTCACATTTTCCATACAAAAAGTTTAAAATTCCATTTTTATACTTTGTGGCCGTCGAGTAAAAAGTTTTCTACTGTCTTTAGCATGGCGATTACAAAATCAAAATGTCTTCACTACCCTTTACAACTGTCAGTAGTCATTGTGATTTGACAGTTTGGGATAGAAAACTTTCTTCTGAAATAGTCTACATATAAAAGGACCTAGACAATGATCGGTAGAAACGAGACAAAATAATGACAGATTGTAGAAGGATTTTTACGGTGCGATGTCAAAAATGGAGAAACGAAATGTCACTTTGTATAGAAATAGTGAGACTATGTCTATTCTTCCGAAAAATAGAAAGCGTCATGCTAAGCCTGCTGCATTGCTTTTAGGCAAACACAAATATCATGTACTGAAGAAATATAAAAATGGTGCATCTATTTGGAGGTGCTCGAATTATAAGAATGCAAAATGTTTAGGAACAATTACGGTTAAGCTATGTACAGTACAACCATTTTCTTAATGTCCCTCGGGAATCATCGCATTTTCGAATACAAACGAATGCTGATTTCCACGTCCATCAATTAGGTTTATCGTGTACTTATAATAATTTGAATTCAGAACTAAGTACTTTATTGTTGTTTTGTTTTGACGTAACAACAATTGAAAGTATTTAATTCTGAATTCAAATTATTATACACGGAATAACCGCCATTTTTCACTATCGCGACGAGATACCATAAAAGAAGCCTAAATGTATAATTGCCAACGCCACATATTTGTCAAAAAATTACAAAATTGACACATATTCACGTGCTATTTAATAAAGCAGATAATGTATGAAAGAAACTTGTTAAATTATTGTCACGATTGCCAAAAATCTAAGAAACCTGCGTGGATATACTACTTTCGAATACCTCCCTACCTCTTTGAAGGTAGTCATCAGCCTACAGCAGTCCACTGCTGGGCATAGGCCTCTCCTAACGAAGTATGTAGGTGTGTGTAGAGGATAAAATCAAATACAAATTGTTATGTACGTAGGTATGCGATTTATTGATTTGAAACAGTTTCTCCAAATTAGTTTATCACCATTGCCACTCTTCGGTGAAGTCTTGGTCTGTAGGGAAATGCCTCCTGAAACAAATGTCATTTCATTTCATTTCATTTCCAAGTTTGTGGGATACAATGTTTCATGAATTATTAACTGCAAAGCTGCCCAACGGAACGATACTCCGCTGCAGAAGATCAGACAAATCGGTGTAAATTCAGAGTAGATTTAATAGGAAATATATGGAGGCCTTGTTCGGATTATTCCGTTTGGGCATCTTAAAACAGCCACCCTATGCGTGTTCATCGGTCCACCCAAGACGGGGTGGATAATCGGAATTCGTATATTATTTTTCTTCCGATTTTCTCCCTCGGCTGTGTACAGTCATTTAGAGAAACATGTTAGAAACTGGCCCAAGATATAATATAGATAAAATATAGGTAAGTACCTATAAATTACAATTCAACACAGTTCTTCTTTGAACTGTCAAAGCTGATATCGTTTTTAATTACCTATCATTGAAAGTGACATAATTTGAATTATAGATTTATTGGAGTAGGTATTGAAATAAATCACATTAAGGTTTAAATTAAAAAAATGTCACAGATTTTGTCAAAGGGTAAGGGAGTGTAAATCAGGCCTAAATCGTTTCGGCCGTCGTAAGCGATCGATCTTGAGGCTGTAACACCCACACAAGGTACGGATTTTGGTGAAATTAAAAGTTAGCGAATTAGTGATGAAGTATGGGTGCAGTGGAATCTGAACTTTGTCATATTTGTCATTGAATTTGTTGTTCCAAAACTTGACAATTATCTAAGATTTGGTAATCAAGTGTAACTAATGAAATAATGAAGGACACAGCTGCTATGATGATGACAGGTGGGCGCTGTTGGTAAATATCTGTGCAATTGTAATGTGAAATGTTTTGAAAAAACTAAGTTAGCGGCGATAGTTCCTATTATGGCCATGCGCTAAAAGATCCTGGTATATCTGCAACCAGGTAATTATAACATATTGAGACTGAGCTTAAAATGCCAAAGTTATAAATTACGCGAATTGCCTCTTTGAACTTCGTAATGTTCACTCACGTACCTATGCCACTTGGTTTGTTGTTCCAAAACTTGATATTATTTAAGATGTGATATATGGATGGGCATACAACTAATGAAATGATGAAGGCCCACGTCACCTAGAGTCCGTCTGACGTAAGAAGTCCCGTGGCAATAAGTAAAAATAATTATTAAGTTAGCGGTTAGCAGACATAGAGGTTTGCAACATTCCTGTCTCATGACTGTGGCGTCGCGTCTGCGAGACTTCTTTCGTGAGACGGACTTTATACGAGTGAGCATATACCTATTATGTTACCTCCTATGCGTGGGCGTGGCGGGCGACGCGGGCACGGAGCGGCGCGGCGTGCGCGGCGAGCCCGGCGTGCGCCGCGCCACCTCGCCCAGCAGCGACAGGCACGAGCGCGACAGGCGCTGGCTGAAGTTCTGACAAATACATGTAGCACTTAGGCACTAGTCCCGCCATCGACGAGGACGCGACTAGCTATCAGCAATCTTCATGCTCAAGAAACGTACAAACGGTAGGTAGGTATTGTATTGTAGGTCCGTCCACATGTTTTTTGTTGCTAGCTCTACTCGCTTCGCGTTAATCGCCGGCGGTGGGACAGATGCCTTTGGGCGAGAATCACAGAGTTTTGACGTGATAACGTCTTATAAATCAATGAACGCCAGCTGCACGCACGGAAAAACATGACTCATTGTCACGTTCCGTCTGAGCCGAGCGTGCAAGCGAGAGCGCGGAACAAGCGATAGAGAGTCACGATCGGCCTAAGCGTTCGGCTTGTGACGCATCTATCTCTTCCACTCCTTATGACGTTATCACGTAAAATTATCGTCCGTAAACCGACTTTATAGACTGTAACAAATGGTTTTATTATCCACTTTGCTAATTAAAGTAAGCGTTACATGTAATTAGGTTCATATTAGTATGAAACGCTTGTTTACAGTTGCTTATACGAATATGAAGATTATTTTTATAGGGATAAAGTTCAACTTTGTATGAAACTATTGTATTAAAATAGTAAAATGTCAGTTCTGTGAATCTCGGCCTTAGGGTAACTGCAGCCGTCGACAACGGCGACGAGTTACCTCTGTGAATTTAGCAGGAGCGTACCTCTACATATAAAAAAAGACAAATAGCGCAACCTTCGCTTGAAGTGTTAGGCTGCCTGGTTGGCGCAGAAAAAAAAACATCTGTGCTTAAAAAATCATGAAGCTTCTTGTGTATGAGGATAGTAAGTTTGCAAGAGGTTTTAACTCTCTCTCACCGGGCCACAGCGGCACGCATTCTAATACAAAAAAGCCCGGCGTGGCCCGCTTGTAGCGTGCAATGTTTCACAAAGCTTAGGAAAGTGATGTAGGAAGGTTTTTGGCATTGCGGTGCGGCTGGCTCAAATATGCGTCAGTCTTAACAAATAATTCATTAAAACTGATATTTTTCCAGCTGATTACCGGGAGACAAGATCCTTTCATTTCACGCAGATCAATCTTCCTGAAGAGCTCGCACAGCAAGAGCTCATGCAGGCTAGGGGTGCGAGGACCGAAGATCTGCTCAATGATCTCCACCACCTGCGTTTACATAAATAACAAAATAATGTAATCAAGTCGAGAGTGAATAGGTTATTTCTAGGCGTGCGTGCTCAGTCGTCGTGATCAAACGCGAGCCTATGAGGGTAGACAACACCCACATTTCGTCAGTTATGTTGAACAACAACAGCAGACTAATGCCATCAACTGAGCACAAATCCAGATAGATGTTGGCAGTTGTCTGAAAACATCGAGACCAGCTCCGTGCCTCGGAGAGCACGTAAAGCCGTCAGTCCTGTGCCTGATCTCTCTCCAACCGGTTATTCCGTTTATCCACCCAAAAAAAATCCGATGCCGAAACACTTCCGAGAATTTACCCTAAGCCAAATTCCGTTTATCCAACTAGGCCTAGGGTGGATACTCGGTCATGCGTTTCCGCGTATCTACCTTAGGGTGGATTTTTTGGGGTGGAGAAACGGAAAAACCTTCTCCAACTATGAGAGTGAGGGAAGAGAGAGTGCACCTGTATCTACGCACACACCTGTGCATTATAATATCCTCTACGTAGTTGGCTAGTCTCTGTTGAAATAGGCCGGTGCTACCGAAATTCTATCTGGAGAACATTATTATTGCTAAGAGGTTCACTGAATAGTGACCGAACAGAGGGAGGGATTAAAGGCACGAGGCAAGAAATCAAGATTTACTCACATTTGGATAATTCGGCAGCAAATCAGGCAATAATGAGAGGTCAATCTCGGCGCCGGCACACATCTCGAACAGGAGCTGTCCCAGAGACAATGCCTCCACGTGTTCCAATTGAGCGGCTAGAGCTATCGGACACCGTGGCTGCGCGCCAATCAGAGTGTTTTCCAAACCGCATATCCTGTTATAACATAATGTGTTAGCACTTTTAAATAAAATATACCCTAAGGTTGAATGTCACTTGGACATCATAAACGGACAAGTTTATTTTTAACCGACTTCCAAAAAGGAGGAGGTTAAATGTTCGGCTGTGTGTATGTTTTTTTTATGTATGTTCACCGATTTCTCCGTCAATAATTGCGGACCGAGTCGGTGGCAAAAAACAGTAATTTAAAAAATAAAAAAAACCCGACTGCGTTTCTGTGTAATTTTGAAATGTAAAAACCCTAAAACAAGAAAGTCGTCATACCCGATTGCACTTAACTTAAAAATAAGTTTAATTTCGGAAGTCGGTGTCTTTGGTTTAGTATTTTAGTTTTTGGCCACCGACTTCCGAAATTAAACTTATTTTTAAGTTAAGTGCAATCGGGTATGACGACTTTCTTGTTTTAGGGTTTTTACATTTCAAAATTACACAGAAACGCAGTCGGGTTTTTTCGTTTTTTAAATTACTGTTTTTTATTTTATTATTTTTATATACCCAGTGTCACTCTCACAGTAAATACGAATCTAACGACACCTCTCAAGCTAAAATCCATCAAGCCGTTCAGGCTGCAGAGCGTGCCAAACAATTATACATACATCCCTCCTTCTGGCGCAGTCGGGTAAAAACTAAAATACATATCCAAAGACACCGACCTCTGAAATTAAAGTTATTTTTCAACTCGTAGTGTTTTTTTTTGAAGTCAGTATTTTTTTTCGTAAAAACGTTTTTGCTCTCAAGAACTATGTGACAGTTAGATAGTCTCAATCGTAGTAAAGTTTAAATTTACTGGGAATTGTTGTCAAATGTGGCCAAGCATTATTCACTAGTGGCGCCCAACTGAGCCAAATTATACTCACCGCGCGACGCCATTCTGTACGACCACATTGCCTGAGTGCAAGTGACGAAAAGGCGGAAACCCTTTCTCCTTTAGGAAAAGCAGTCCTTCTAACATTTGACGACCAAACCTCGCGACTTGCCACGCTGGGAGACCTGTGCTCGTCGATCCGTACTTACGCATGTACTCTTCATTCCATGTACTCTGTAATATTGTAATAGGTTTGACAGTAAACCATCCATGGTTTTATTAAAAAGATTTTATTGAAATATCCTGTGTTAAAAAGTTGTAGTGAGTAGGTATATTTGCTTGTATTGTTCGTGGATAAATAATTCTGAAAAACGGCGAAATTATGATTATCTTGTTTTACCTTATAAATTAGATCCTTTAAGCTCCCTCTAGCGTTAAACGGTAAGACGGTGAGAGCATGACCATTGCATAGCTCTAGATCTAAGACGGGATAAATGTATGGATGATGGAGAGCCCGAAATAGCTCCATAATCAGAGTCTGTGAACGTTCACCTTGCTCGATCGGGCATTTGGAAGTCAGCGGCATCTAAAATATAAGGGCTATATATAGATACTCAATCGTATAGTTAATTGGAACCCAGCTAAGAACGCCACTTTTTAAGGTATAAATCATGTTATTCATTCAAGTATTTTTGCGTCTGTGATTTAAGACAGAGGATATAAAAGAAAGCAATATACCAATGTCAAAAGTCTATCAGTCTTGATAGAGTTGTCGTGTATGGCGAACCAGTGTTTGTTAAGTCGGCAGCCGATCGAACCCAGTGCCGACAGCAAATCGTATCTGTAATGGTTTTGGTATTTCAGTAGGTATCAACTATTTTACTGATCCGGACGTATTCCTCAGAGCAATTTAGGATATCTCAAGCATAACTGTAAGTGCACAGAAACATGATAATAAAAAGTGCCATAACATTTGTGTTTGTTTCTTATAACTAAAAGGCTGACTGAGCAAGTCTACCTTATTTACAACTGCCTGACCCGACAGACGTTGTCCTTTCCAAATTACAATAGTTCATACAAAAATCCCATTGAAAGAAGACGTTCAGTATAAACCGATTTTCAAAAAAAAATTAGATACTTTTTCAATTTTTCATTCCATAAATTCCTAATTTGGACCATTACGAACATTTTAAAACAAAAAATAGCCAAACCAGTCCAGCCGTTCTCAAATGATGCGCTTACCAACTAACAGCATTTCAATTTTCTTTATATAGATTAGACCACTTTGGCACAAGTATAAACAAGTAAATAAATACACACTCATACACTAAATAATTCTCCTGATTTACTGCAACCGGCTTTCAGAAAGAAGACAAAAATGTTAATTCTCTTTCCTAGAACGTTGCAGACAAAGGATTGTATCAGGAGCAAAAGCAAACGACATCCACGTCCCAATTACTTAAGTACCTATCTATGGAAATCCGTCCCCAAGCATGACGATTAAAATAAAAATATGTCCTCAAGTATTCACTGCAGTAGCGATATCTGGCGGTAATGATTACATACGTACCTCGGCGACTGTGACAGGTATTCTGTGCAAATTGCCAATGCAGCCGAGCTCTCCATAGAACGATCGCCGGCTCTACAGCAGAAGAAAAGCGTTGCTATTATCATGTTAAACAAATACCAAAGTACAGGTTTCCAAAGAAAAGTATGCGCTGTGACAAATGACGGTCTGTGACCAGAGAAAGTAACCCGACAGAGAGAAAACTTCATACAAACACGCAATGATAGACACGACACGGTGCACTATTATAAAGCGCAGTAGTATATAACTTTGAAGCATTGCCTCAGTGAGGTACTATGGTAGCGCGACGTTCGTGCTAATTCGGAAACACGAAGATTATAGAAGCGCAAACCTTTTCTGGTTTACTTGTACAGTCAGTACCCGGCGGTTAATTTGGCACATCGAGTTTTAGGAGACGAGTACCTATTGAAGGATGCTATAATGATGTTTTAACCAAGGGTTGATTTAACAAATGGCGTGTCAGTGAAGGGGCATAGGTATGTTCGGTATTGGACTGCTATAGGCTGATAATGATGATGTTGTTGACCAATAACAAACATAAGTTCACCTGGGAGACGCAGGGGGTTCCAATGGTGAAGACTTCCCTGAGCCGGTGCCGATGAGTGACTTGTTGAACAGCAGCTTTGCCAAAGAGTCTATTTTCTGCGCAACCAGCGGGGCGCGCTCAGATGTCTCTTCTAAAATATTAAATGTCTTATGGGATTAAGTTCGCCCCATGTACAGTCACCAAAAGAGATAAGTAACCAGGTTTGACGGATATAGTCGAAGTTTAATAAGAAACCGATGGACGTTTTCGAATGTAATTAAATTTGATAAATGAAGTGTTTGTATTCTATTCAATAGATAAAAGTTTATTTGAAAACATCCATCGGTTTCTTACTAAACGTCAACTATATCCGACGACCCTGGTAACTTATCACTTTTGGTGACCGTACCACTAGTCAGGGAAAATAATTCTTAAGGCGAAAGCGCCAGGGAAGCCCGTGAAATCCTAACTTTCTTACGTTTTTTTGTGATTTGCAGGTCAGTAACAGCTTTAATGTAGATCAAAATATGATTCTCGACTTAAGCTCGAGAATCATATTTTGTAAATATGTATCTAAAGAATTAAAATCCAATACAACACTCTTAGTTAGAATTGACTTCGGACTACCTTAGCGCATTAAGCAAATTGCAACTCTATGTCAATTTGCCGCGTTATAGTCATTTCATACATGTGAATATACAGACAAATTAAGTTGGTGGTCAATTGGCTTAATAATTAATTTCCCTGACTTTACATAGAAGTATAATAGAATCTCGTAACAGTAAAGATGTATATAAATAGAAAGCTGAATATGTTCTCGGGTAGTTTTTACTCAATATTTTAATTCATTATTATTTTTATACAGCTAGAAAGGTGAGTCAGAAATGAGATCACGGCTGATAAAGATGTCAGTAGGCCGACATGCTGCCGACAACTGATAAAAAAATAATAAGGGGTGGAAGATAACAACGATAGATGACTTATTTTAAAAAGAAAATAAAGCAGTACTTGAGCTACAAGCGAACGATGATCCTTCGCCATCGTCTTGCCTCCCAGCCTCTTGCGGTAGCGAGAACGAAAGTAAAATATGTAAAATACATGCCGTTATTATAAAAAAGACCATCGTACGCTGAAGAGAAGAAAAAGAAGAAGAAAGTTTAGAAGATAGAATAGCTAGCAACATTGAAATGGAACTGAGTGGAAATATTTTATCGAAAACGTAAAATAAACTGATTAATTTCGTTCCGATTCAGAATTAGAAATCATCAGTTCATCTATATAGACGCACCTTCACTTTCTTCTCTATCAGTAGAAACTGATCGTATCCTGAATGCATTCCGTTTGTTGGCTGCGGCGATGGACTCCGGGTTCAGTTCGGCTGCAGACTGCGCCCTCCTGCACGCGCCGCGACGTTTCTTCTTCCTGTAGCTACTCCTCGGCCGCTCCTGATAGAACCGGTCGTGACCAGTCGTCTCCGGCTCCTTCTGTTCCTTGCCTTCATTATTCGCTTTCATATGCTGATACAAGTTGAACATCTTCGCTGATTTCTTTAGTAAGCACAATCTTAACTTCTCTAACGTATGTTTCATCAATTACTGTGTTAGCAGGTTTCTTTAGGAATCTTCATTACGCACTCACTTCAAAAGAACCACTTTTAGAACTTGATTTAGTTTTCACTAGATGAGGACGAGTTACTTATTTTAAATTTTAACAATCTAAAATGAGTAACTCGTTTGAATTTAATTAAACTGTTTTGCTAATATTTTTTTATGTTAATTAGTTCTGTAAATGTTGTAAATTGACTGCGGACATAAGCCATGTGTGGAGTAGAGGGCGGTATCGCTGCGACTCCATGTACTATGTCAATAGTAGCTAATGGAAGTCCCACAAGTACGGCATTAGCCGACAACTGGGCCCACGTCGATATTTATTACCCTGATGCTAGTCTTTTACGTGTATCTATGAGTTTCATGTATTTAATCCAATACGTAGGTATTAAAGCTTGTTTAAATGGGTTAGATACTTAGAATTTTTGAATATTAATAGCGAAAGATGGCGTATTATATTATTTATATTAGGATTGATCCGCACAATTCTTTCATTTGCTCATATTACTTAGTTAAGTAGGTACGAAAAAGCAACAAAAAAGAAACATTCTTTGGAATTACTCCGAAATGAAACCAGTAAACATTATAAAAAAATGTGATATTTCAATAATATAATCAACGAAACTTACACTTAGCTTTGATTATCATATCCAGCTAACATTGTCATTCTGTGTACTTGACAAATTATAAATTCAATAACAAAAGAAATTGTACAAAATAAACAAAACTGGCGATTTATTTTGACCCTTATCATCAAAACCATACTGAAGAATTTCGGATAGATTTTTATAGCTCGCCGCGAGAAGTAGTGACCCCTATTAGAATTGGATAAGACAGAGAGCCCAAGCCGCCGTTCTTGTATTCTTCAAGACTAGGCCTATATGATTCTTTTGTAAATCATTTCGTTTATTTTGTTTTTAAACCGACGACGAAACGGTACAATATTACCACGACACGACAGAAAAACATAGAATTTAAAAAAAAAAGGTTTATCAAACAGATTTGAGAAGAAATTCTGATTTTACATTATTTCTTAACAATATTTATTCACTCTTTGTGTTAGGGTTCTTTGTCTTATTCCGATTTGCCTGGTATAATGTTTCTAGTAAATAAAACGTGACAAGTGTGTGTATTGTGAGCCTCAGGTAGTAGGGAGTGAACCCTCGCCAGAGCCCCAACATACCAGAGTCTTGGCGAAACTTCTGGTACACATCCCGATGGGTTCCATTAGTCGTTACTTGGAACCTACAACAGAGATTGACTATTTATACTACATGCCGAAGATCAGTCAATACGCGGTGTAAGTGACATCGACGTGCAAACTGTTCCCACGAGTTCAGCTAGTTGTGTGTTGTGTCAGAACAAAGAACTTATTTGCCGATCATAAAAAAAAACTGATGTTTCATACAAAAGTGCAATACCTACCTACACGGTTAAAATGTATGGAAAAGCAGTTTTTTTTCTAAGCTTGGAAATAATCAGTACAGGGGATGAAGAATAGTTTATGAATGGATATCCAGAACTGCACACAGAAGCAGGCCACATGCGAGGTAGACCCGACCTGCACCCTAATTACGTAACACACTATACACAATCTGAATCATTTTGAAGCCTATTGCTGCATATTATGTTCGAAAAATTTGTCTGCTCAACAACGTAAATAACGCAATGAATGTTGTTGAACTGTCAAAATGAAACCCATTCTTAAGGTTAGTGTGTTACGTAACTACCCCGCTGGTCACGGCACGTCATATTATATTCATAGCCGGGATGAATTCGATCTGTGAGACCGTCATAAGTCATGGAGAGTAATTTTGTATTTTTTTTCTATATGTAACGGTCTCCTCAATCAGGTATTTATGCCTGATTATTATTATTAGAGATTTATATGATGTCAGCTCTTAGGGTAGTTTTTCTACCGAGTTATCATTTCTATGCTAACTTGAGCATAAAACCACTTCTTCTATTCGAGTCGATGGTAATTTTTTTTTTTTTTCAGTTACTATTCCTCGATTGCAATGTAAAATTATATTATCTGTACGCAGCGCTCCATTAATGTAAATAAAACAGCTGAAATAAAAAAATCTGCAATGCATGTTGAAATAAATCACTTGGCGCGAGCGCGCTACCGGCCGTTCGTTTGCCGCGGTAACGAAAACAAATCAGGTTAACACTAGAAAGACCAAAATCGTCAAATTGACGATTTTGTGAAGTAAAATGATAATATTTTTAAAGTTACGGCTTGTTGCAACATGACACTCTGTGACTTTTAATATTTTGTGGTTTTAAACACCCTATTGATATATAACGTTGTTATCTTAATTAGTTCTGGAATTACAATGAGTAATACCTACAAAGACCACTATCGTCAAAATGACCCAATACAAAGGGCTCGGTTAACTTTGATACTTGAGGGTACTTAGAAATATTTTGTTTACATTATCGCTCAATATATTGTTGTGCTAGCTGATTGTTCGACCAGTGTTGAATATCTTAGTGGTGTGTAAGGAGGATACTTTTGTATTCGTCGCCTTTTGTATTCGTTTTGAATAAAATCGATATGAGTGCTCGTAGAAATCTGTCTGAGTTTGAAATACAGAGACAATCGCAAAATCTTCGGAATTTGCGTAGGTCAGAGTCTGAATCGGGTGGAGAAGACAGTGCTGATGCAGTTGATATCGCAGATACGGACTACATACCTGCGATCAGAAACCGATTGCGGTCGGACAGTTCAGATTCAAGTGAAGATATCCATATAGAATCACCTTCCACAAGTGACGTGGGTCCTAGTCGTCGCAGTATCGCATTGAGAAGCAGGCGTAGAGGAGGGCGAGGTCGACGCGGTGGGAATTCTTCCAATCGACAATCGGAACTACCTGCTATAGGTGATACTTTGATCGCAAGTGATGGCACCGAATGGAAGTGTGTAGCACATACCCAGAGTACAAGCCAGACCGGACGGCGTAGTTGTTAAAACGTGCTTCGGGAAATTCCAGGCCCTACGCAAAACGATTCGTTGAAAATGGTAAGGTGATTACTGCTTGGCGTCTATTCCTTGATGACACAACTCTTCGACTCATAAAGTCGTGCACAGAAACGGAAGCTCGTCGACGGACCAACGATGAGACTTGGTGTATGTCTTTAGAGGAGCTTGATGCTTTAATCGCATTACTATATGCAATGCACGCGGTGCCTATAGTTCTAGCCAACTAGATTTAGATCTGATATCAGAACGAAACGTTGGGGCCCATCTGTATTCCGCGAAACACTGAGCAAGAACCGATTCAAAGAAATTATGAAATATATTCGATTTGATATGCGCTCTACAAGGTCTTCACGACTTGCAACGGATAAATTTGCACTAGCGTCAGCAATTTGGAATAAATTTATTGAAAATTGTATATTGTGCTATATACCGGGTGAGAACTTGACTGGCGATGAACAGTTATTTCCGTCAAAAACACGATGTCCCTTTACGCATTATATAGCAAACAAACCTGACAAATTCGGCATAAAGTTTTGGCTTTTGGTTGATGTTGAAACCAAATAATATCTATGTAATAGATTTCCGTATTTAGGGCGAGATCAAGATCGTACAAGTGACTCATTACCAGAACACGTGATCTTGAAACTTCTACAACCCTACATGAAAAAAGGCCGCAATATCACCACAGACAATTTTTTTACCTCTAAAAAACTAGCAGATAAACTGAGAGTCGAACAAACAAGCATAGTTGGTACAATGAGACGTGCAAGAAGGGAAATACCAACGGTGTGCAAAACCATTCGTACCCCACGTTATGATTCCTTTATTTTGAAGACAGATACCGATACTACCCTAACTATTTATCAGGGAAAACCTAATAAAAATGTTATGATTCTCAGCACTCTACACCCGACTATTCAAATTGGTGCAGGGGAAAAGAAAATTCCCGAAACTGTGGAATTTTATAATGCAACGAAATTTGGTGTCGATATTTTGGATCAAATGGCACGGAAATATTCCGTGAGAGCTGGTACTCGTAGATGACCCATGCACATATTTTATAATATTTTAGATATAGCTGTTATCAACTCGTGGTTATTTACAGAAAAAATACTCAAAATAATATTTCTCGCCACAGTTTCATACTCCAGCTCGTTTCTGAGTTACGAGTCGAACATATAAAAAATCGCCCAGGCCCAGCTCGTCTAATGACTGATCCTGAAAATGTAAGCATGGAAGTAGAAGAATGGTCGAATAAAAGACGAACTTGTCAAATAAATATAAAATGTAAAAGAAATAAAACGTCTTACTTTTGTGACACATGCAAAAAACCAGTTTGTGGAAAATGTATAAAACATATTAAAAAAAAAACATAATTACAATGAATTGTGTAACAATTATGAATAATACAATTATGAACAATTATTGTGTCTCTGATTAAAATAATTAAAAGCTTATAAATAATAACTGTGTTTTCTTTAATACACCTAACAATAATTTGACATCAACGTCAATGGATATCCTAACGTCAATATGACGATTTTGGTCTTTCTAGCTTTCTTTTCTTTCTAGTGTTAATTGAATTCCCATAACGTTCCTGAAATTATTCCATGTACCGGTCACCTAAGTATGATATACTGTATTCACCCCATCAGTCTGCGGAGGGCTGTCCCTTACACCCTGTA
This sequence comes from Griposia aprilina, assembly GCA_916610205.1. Classification (NCBI taxonomy): domain Eukaryota; kingdom Metazoa; phylum Arthropoda; class Insecta; order Lepidoptera; family Noctuidae; genus Griposia; species Griposia aprilina. Next base: position 19,144,843 of record OU744302.1, on the reverse strand, counting down.
TATGTATTTTGTTAAATGAGTCGGGCCTAGTAGGTGGCCATGCCAACCGTGGTATCAGTGGCGTTTTTTAGGTCCTCAGAAGTGCAGGTGTACGGACACTTTAGACACTCGCAACATATGGGACCTAAATATTGTAAAACCAATAAATAAATCTTTTATGTAAGAAGAAATGAAGCCAAGCCTTACCTAGTTTTGAAGGTATCCAAAGGTATTGTCACCAAAGCGGTTATAAAACTTGACAACATTGATGTATACAGGTGAAGTAAGAAACCGCGCGCTTTCTTTCTTTTCGCCAAATAATTTCGAGTCTGCAAGCAAGTTCAATTACCTATTTATTGATCTCTTCATTTGATAAGTAAAAAAAAGATTGGGCCTCACGGGAAGCCCGGTACAAACCAAGCGTTTTTGTATCGTTAGTGCGTTTGTCCACCGCAGCCTTCATCGAGACGTCACCGAGAACGAGATGACGACGCCGAAGTAGCGAGACATACTTTTGCTATGGCTGCTTGTACACCGCACGTCGACTGAGACGTTCGACGACGACGTTCGGTTCGAATAATCTCGTTTCTCGGTGACGGCTGCAGTGGACAAACACCCTTATTCACGTTTCCCGGGCAATGTTGACAACCCGGGCAAACTTGATAATAACTATAGATTAGATGATATACATATGTGAAACATCGAAATTGATGGTTACTGAAATAATGTACAATTAAGGGGGATGCGCCAAGGTAGCCCGCGAAATTCAAATTTTCTTACGTTTTTTGCAATTTGCAGGTCACTGTCAGGTTGTATGTTGATTAAAATATGATTCGTGACCGTAAAAAATATGGCTTTACAGAATTTTAATAATTATAATCAGTAATACAACTCCTTATGTTAGAACTGGCCTCAAATGTCATGATTTCATGAAATAGTCATTCAATAGGGTAATATAAACTTAGAGAGATGTACTCGTATTGATGATTTTTAGGAATATAATTCTATAAATAAATATTTGATACGGCCGCGAATCATATTTAATCGAATGTATTCAACATACAACCTGATACTGACTTGCAATCCTGCAAATTGCAAAAAAACCTAAAAAAAAATGAATTTCGCGGGCTACCTTGGCGCATCCCCTTTAAAGAAAACCTAAATATGGACAAAAAAGAAATATACTCTTCTGATATGACGGCATAAAAGAGCGTCATGCCATTTGCCGTCAGGTCATACGAGTTGGTTTTACTCCCAAGGCGCGCCTAGAGATATTTCACATCAAAAGTTATTACAGTTTTCAGATTCCAGCACCTGACATGAGCACAGCAATTTTCACAATATTAAATATAAATTAATGTGAACTATTTATGTGTATCAGGTTTGTTGTTTGAAGAACTTTGACAGTTAAGTTTTGTACTAATACAAGTTACGTTAAACTGTAACAGTCCGGAGTCCTGGATTTGTGCACCGATTGATGGCAATATGGTGTTCCCCCGGGCCATAGAGAATGGACAGAGCGTTCCGTATTCAGTTGTGCAGTGAATATAAACTGAAAAGTGCGGGAGACAAAACGAATGTGCAGGTGCGCCACTAGTTGTCTCTTTAGTAGTACTCGTACTACACGTATTGGTCGCACAGTCGCTTTATCTCTTTTAGTAGTACTACACTTATTGACCACATAGTCGCTTTGTCACTTTAGTAGTACTACACGTGCGGCCGTGATGCTAGCTACACACCACGTCAGTTATTTCCACGGAGCGAAAAGCGAGCGGTGGAATGTCGCTTAGCTATGTTGAATGTGCAGGGAGGTATAAAAGATAAGATGGATGAAGGGTGTAAGATTGTGAAGGATAAAAGGATAGATGTGCTTTATGTGAATCAGACGAAAAGAAAGGGAGTGGACATATCTAAACTAGGTTCTCTGACCGCTATCTGGTCCGGTGTTCAAGAGACACATAGGGCCTGTCAGGGTGTGGGGATGGTCCTCTCCGAACGGATTATGATATGTGTGAAAGATTACGTTTGTGTGAGTCCTAGGGTTCTATAGGTAAGAACAAAGGCGGGCCTAAACCCTATCTTTATTTTGTGCTTTTATGCACCCGAAATGGGAAGCTCACCTTCGGAAAGGGATGAATTTTGGGGCCGCATAAGGGCTTTAGTGAATGGATGTAGGTCAAACGAGAAGATTGTTATGCTTGGAGAGTTTAATGGTTGGGTTGGTGTGAAGAGGAATGGTTACGAAAAAGTATTAGGTGCATTTGGGGATGATAAAGTGAATGAGAATGGGATGAATTAACTAAATAAATGTGTAGAGAAGAATTTGTCTGTTATGAACCCTATGTTTAATCATAGAAAGGTTCACAGGTATACGTGGGAAAGGCAAGACAGCAGAAGTATGATCGATTTTGTGATTGTGGATGAAAGATTTGCCGAGTATTTGCCGAGTGCCGGCGCCTGCGTCTCTTTACTTGTCACAGCGATGCCATTGTGCCACAGACACTAAATCCGTAGACAGGTAATTGATGTTACGTCGGGTGCTGACACGCGGAATATAATCATTTTATTTGATTTTTTTATTTTATTTTATAATAATTGTGTTACACATAAATAGCTATTTTTATTTTATCTTTATTTTGTTTTTTATATTTAAATTTATTTCTGTATCTGTCCGTGACACCACAGCAGCGGGCCCTATCAGAATACCAGCGCTGCGACACTTATTTTTTTTTTTTAAATGTCGCAGCATCATGCTGAGATAGGGGCCTTTTGGCCTCGTACAGGACTTTCTGTTGTTATTTTCATTTTACTTTTGTTTTTATTTTTTATTTTTTATATTTTTTGTTTTTATGAGTGTGTTTAGTTTCTAATAATCCTGTGCGAGTCTCAATAAATATTTTTTCTTTCTTTCTTCTTTCTTTCTTTCTTTATTAAAGAGTAAAGTTACAGATACTAGAGCATATCGGGGAGTTAATGTAGGGACTGATCATTATCTGGTTATGTGTCGGGTGAATGGTCTGTTCAGGCATTGGCGTCACCGAGTTCGAGTTCCTGTGACTGCTCTAGAAAGAATAAAAGTAGAAACACTGCAAGAATTAAAAGTAAAAGTAAAGTATAAGAGGGAAGTAAAATTGAAGATGGATAAAATATTTGATTATATGAATGATTACGGTCTAGAAGAAGTATAGGATATAGCGAGCAATAGTATGGTGCAAGTAGTCACAAAAGTATGTGGTCTGGCGCAGAGGAAATGTGTTAGTAGAACGAATGATTCTTGGGTAGATGGTGAAGTTAAAGAGGTTGTGAGGAAGAAGAAAGAGGCCTGGCTTAATGGGTTAGCCTGCAAGGCCCAAAATAGCATAAATCAGTAAACGAATGAGACAGTTGATTTGGAAAGAGTGATGAAGAAATACTCCAAAATAAAAAACGAAAATGAAAGAGTTGGTAAAAATTAAAATGGATGAAAAGGAAGAAAAGTATAACAGGAAGATCTCATATAACTTTAGGGCCAATGTTAAGCTGTTCTGGAAACAGGTAAGATTGGCTCGCGGAGTGACAGGAACATCGAGTATGAATGTTATAAGAGCAGAAGATGGATGTTTACTAAGCGAAGAATGTAAGGTCTTAGATCGCTGGACGGGATACTTTGAAGGTTTATTTAGTGGTCAGGATGGTGTGCAAGGAGTGGGTAACTGGGCAGACGCCAGTTCTGAAGACTCAAGCTCAGATGTAGATGAAAATAATGAAATAGAAAAAGATGAGATTGTTAGAGCGCTGAAAGGGATGAAAGTTGTAAAAGCTGTAGAGTACGACAGATTGTCTGCTGAAATGCTAAAGGACGGTGACGGGGTGGTAGCAAGCCTGTTGTACCGGATCTTTAATATGTGTTGGAGATATGGCCGTGTGCCGCCGGATGATTGATGTAAGGCTGTAATCGTACCACTATACAAGGAAAAAGCCCTCAACATGAGTGTAATTCTACCGCGGCAATAGTCTTTTGAGTGTTGTCGGCAAACTGTATGCGAAGGTGTTGATAAAAATAATGCATGAAAAAATATGGGAAAATATGGGATGTGCAGGCAGGATTCAGAGAGGGAGTGGGCTGTATGGATCAGATCTTCTCCCTAAGGTGCATAGCCGAAAAACATCTGACAAAGAACAAGAAAGTCTACTGTGCTTTCGCAGTACCACACGTATTGGCCGCACAAACGCTTTGTCTCTTAAGTAGTACTATACGTATTGGCCGCACAGTCGCTTTGTCTCTTTAGTAGTACTACATATATTGGCCGCACAGTCGCTTTGTCACTTTCTAGATTTAGAGAGTGGTCTCTTTTGTCACGCTAACGCTCGACGGCTCGATCAATACTCTATGTCTATGCTTGCCCCCTATAACATGTTAAAATAACTGGCGAAATGTCAGTGCACAAGCGTGATGTTATGTTAAGTAAGTTACGTTAAACTTATGCCCGTTCAAACACTATGCGACAACTTAATGAATGCTTACGTACTACTATAAAAGCACGCATTACTGGAAACGGCATAAGTAAGTTATATGTGATCACTTGTTTTGGGTCAGTTATGTCAGTGATTAAACGTGATCTCATAATTTGATCGCAGTCGCATTCAGTATGGAAACAGGAGTCTTGCATTTCCCATTTGCAGAAAGTTTTAGTGTAGTCATCGAGATCAGGGAGGATCTTTGCAGGGAGGCTGGTAGCAGCTGGATGAGAGTAGCCGAGAATCGCGTAAAAAGGCGTGTGAAAGGCCTATGTACAGCAGTGGACTGCTGTAGGCTGATGATTATGGTTGACCGACTTTAATCCAGAGTCGGTTGAATGATGGATTTGAATATTGACTACGAGTGATCGTGACCTGAGCTAGTGTAATGATTAGGGGCCATCCATAAAACATAATTAACATCCACAACCCGGCTTCACCCACTGCTGGACACAGGCCATCCATAAATTACGCTTTATATTAATTATCATACATTTTTGGAGCTTCCCCCCCTTTCCTAGTCAGAGTTACAGGTGGTAATGGATGTGCCCCCCCCCCCCCTGCACTCTAGTTGCGTAACATAGTTTCAACCACAATCTGAGAGTTTTGAAGGATTGCTATACCATTGCTTCATAGATTTGAACAATTCGTCTGCTCAACAACGTAAAAAACGCAATGAACGTGGGTGAACTGTCAGAATGAAACCCTTTGCTATCAGTTGTCATTTTATGTGTGTTACGCAAATACCTCGCAGGACATATTTATTTTGTAATCTTTAAACTAAACCGTATAATTTGATAGTGTTGGAAATATTGTAAAGTTGTTTGTTGTAGTTGAAGTTCAGAATTTAATACTTTACAGATCGTCGATGTCGTCGTCGTTTAGATTCATACATGTGACGTCACGATCCTATGGCTCGTCTCGGTGTCTCACGAATTCACGATGTGACACTTTGTTGACCCCTCGCTCCCCCTGAACGTGTGATTTATAGACTGACCTGGGAATAGGTTCCTATTTGAGACACGCTGATGACGGCTGATTTAGTCATGGTGAGCATGGCACCGCGCCACAGTGCGCTTATACCTTCCGTCCGCCATATTCTTGAACAAACAGTTATTATTAAAACGGTTTTGGCTATAGAAATTTTGCACAAAAGTTTCTTCTATAGAGAGCGAAAGTGAGCAGTAATTAAGGATTTTTGAACATTCATCCGATAAAGTGGTCCAATAGGGGATAAAAGTTTGTATGGATGTCATTTTGGGCGATGGAAAACCGCATCGGGCACATGGCTTGTCTAGGTTTAAAACAAAATCGCTTTTCGATTCAGTCTGTTTGTCAGTTTAGTTCTATGTTTATGTAAAGTTTAGCATATACCTACATATGGTGGGTATACATATAAATTATATGCAATGGCAACATGAAATGTGACAGGCGTTGAAGGCAAATTCGCCATGTTGTTGTGCTACATTTCATATAATTATTTGGACGGCATGTTCGTTTCAACGTACGTAACATTTCATGTTACGTTTCAAATATGTGTACCCACCATTAGATATAAGGGTTTGGAATTGTGTCATCGGCTACGAAAAAAATAGCTACCAATGAGAGTCTTACTTCATAAAGGCGTCTATAACGTTTCTGTACCGCCTGTAGGGGTCCACCGGGCCGTCTGCCATCATCCGCACGAGGATGATCTCGGAGGGACAGCCCACGAAGGCGCCCACCACTCCCGCACACACGCCGAATGACAACTTGTTAGGCAAATTCGGAGCACTGTTATATATTCTGTTAAAAAAATGCGTATTATGAAAAAAAAAAAAAACGATATAAGCAAAATAAAGAAATAAAATACATTTATTTTGCACCGACCTTTTGGCACTCAACATACCTATTCTGCAAATTGAAATAAAATAAAAATTGGAAAGTGCGTTGTAAGATATTAGCGGGAATGTTTGCCTCACGGTTGCGCCAAGTAAGCCTATTTAAAAAAGTTAGACAACTTCTCAACAGGACCTGATGTGTATGAACCCTTATTATCAATAAGATCACGATGTTTTTTGCAAGATGTTTCTTTGGTGTAGTTTAAACGGCCGGTGTTAGTTCCATGATTGTTCCTGACTGCGGAAGCGACAATGTGGATATAGTAGGTTATACAAAAAAAAGGACGACTCATCGCTTTCAACGGAATAATGATATTATGGCTAGAGCACATAAGTTTAAGTTGAGACAAGAGAGAAAAACCCGTTGCGGCCCAGCGATCCTTCTAAAGCGTGCGATAAGGTTCATACAAAATATAGGTACAAAAGTGTTATACTTAGGAGGATTTTGCAATACGTTACGGCGCGGTCACCGCCAGCCTTAATACTTCCAATATTCTGTCCCTGGTGCTCACTTCCTATGATTCTCATAGAAGCAGGAATAATTGCCTAATCTCGTGGTGGTGTATGTCGTTTGTCGCAGGATGCTGGCGGTGACTTAATACTTCAATATTGTCCCTGGTGCTCAGCTCCTATGATTCTCATAGAGATAGGAATTAAGTGCCAATTCTCGTGGTGGTGTATGTCGTTTGTCGCAAGATGCTGGCGGTGACTTAATACTTCAATATTGTCCCTGGTGCTCACCTCCTATGATTCTCATAGAGATAGGAATAAGTGCCAATTCTCGTGGTGGTGTAGGTCGTTTGTCGCAGGATGCTGGCGGTGAGGCCTGTGTAGGGGGCCCGGATTCCCTCGCAGCGCAGCATGTTGCGCAGCAGACTCATGCCCCAGGCCTCCGGGTACAGCTGCAGACGAACTTTGAACACGTCGAGAGGGTGTAATAGCGCTGATGCTATTATGCTGTAAGGTGGATTAGTAACGTATAGTTTGTTGTTAAAAGGACAGGGTAGGAAGAAGAATAAAATGAGTCGCGCCGACCCCAAGGTAAACGGTACAGGGGCAGAAAGATGATGACGAATTCGTTTTTAAAAGCGTATGCAGGTAAAGTAGCTATTGTATAAAACACTGGGTTTATTATGTGGATTAAAAACGATACAAAATTCGAAGTCGCTGAATCTAGGACTCGTCATTCAATCTGGATTTTAATATAAGCCTTGGCCAGCTTTCTACTCTACTGGACCGTCTCCACACCCATAGTTTATATCAGCATACTATCAAATGAATCTGCCTGCCCTACCCAACTATATTGGGGTCGACTTCCAGTCTAACAGCCATGGAGCGACTGCCTATCTGACCTTCACAACCCAGTTACTGCGTAACTCGATACCCCTTGGTGAGACTGGTTGTCAACTTTTGGGCTTCTGACTACTCGTGACGACTGTCAAAGATGACTGCATGACAGCCGGTACCAAAGGCATAACGTACTTTTTGAGGCACGGAGGGGTCTTGATATGTATGTCTTGGTGTGTCACCAATCTACGAACGGACCGCGGCAAGGGTAACTTAACCTTCGATCGATCCGTGTGACAGTTATTAGCCCTAATTAGTATATTAGGCGGTTTGGGAAGTCTCGACAGTCTCAAAGTCTCGGGACTCGAGACAACCCACGATCAAAGTCCCGGGACGTCCCGGGACTTCAAGACTTCTCAGAATAAAATTTGAATCGAGTTAAGTAGGCAATTTGTTTGTGATTATTGTAATAATGCCAGCGGACGAGAAGAACACACTCTTGTTTACAACAGATGTCAGTTTTATTGTGTTGGCTTTGTAGAGTACTTCCAAACTGTCAGTACGTTTTCCGGTGGCTTCAAACAACTGGAACTCCTTTTTTACCCGACCGCGCGGCGCAAAAGAGGGTAAAATTAATGTTGCTCTTGATTTTTTGCAAGTATTTCGGGTACATTTTATTCGATTTTTTTCATTGCATTGAGTACCTACTGTAGAGCTACAGGTACCAGGTTCGGCGTTCAATATTTCCAAATCTGGCGTTTGGATACGAGAGATATTATCAAAAAGTCTGCAAAACAGTTTTTCCGCAAAAGCTATAAGTGCAGTTTTATTCAAATTCGAAGTAAAAACATCGTATTTGGAGACTAAGCTATAGAGGCCAGCGTCTCGACTCAGACAAAAGAATTCACAAAAAGTCACTTCACTTCGAGACACGAGACGTCCCGGGACCCAAACCCTAATACCAATACATTTAAATCTTTGATGGCATTATCTTAAAGACTCAAGACGTGCGAAAAATTGTAAAGATAACCAAAGCACGATGATACGACAAGAGATGGTGTAAAAGAGGGAAAGACTTTACGTATATTTAACAGCATCAGTTTCCTCTCATCTTTGTACCGGTAATAATGTTATTTTAGTTCATGTCGTGCTAAAAATACCAACCAGCTGGTCAGCAATTTGGGAGCTGAGTTGGGTGCGCCAAACATAGGTACTCTTAGGTTAGACCAAATTTAGCTTTGCTAATCATCAGAGAGCTTACGAAAGGAATGAATAAGTCTGGATAGTTGTCACTGGATGTAGTGAAGAGGACTATATACATATACGTCAAATTTAACTTTGCTAATCATCAGAGAGCTTACGAAAGGAAAGAATAAGTCTGGTTGTTGTCACTGGATGTAGTGAAGAGGAGTATATACCTACACTGACATGAGTATCGAAACTCGTAAGTCGTGGAGCCTGGAGGCTATTTTAATGCCCCTCATATATCTATTGTTGATCGTAATGGAGTACCTCTAACGTACCCAGAAGTACCTCCAAGTCCTACTTTAACATTGAGAGGTATACTGTCGTGTCTGGTGTCGGGTTGTGGCTGGTGTTGCTCTCCCTGCATTTTTAATAATTAACGTTTTAATGAAGGTACATAATATAGGTTCATTAAAAGCGATAATTATAAAATAAATAAGCTTAGAATTCAGTTACATAACAATTTTGAATATTCACAGGCACACACTGTATATTGAAAACTTCATCTTGACTTCTGTCAAGAGAAGAAAGAAGGTTAGAGACTCTAATCCTACAAAACCTTTCTTCAAACTTGTGCTTCAAACGTTGTTCTGACATCAAGCAATGGACAACATTGTAAAACTTTTAACGTTTTGAATACGAGGCTATTGGCTACTTTTTATTAGTGTATGTATTTTGTCTAGTTTTTTTTTGCTTTTTTTTAAACCATAATTGTAAAGGCCTTAGACTGGTCCCAAATAGCCCTAGATAGAAAACTGGAAAGAGCTTCAGCTTTGCCCTGCCGTGGGAAATCCAGGCTAATAACAATATTGGCCTTTCTGTTGTATGGTTTTCCAATAGGCAACACATTGTCTCAAAATTCAACAAAAGTTTTTTTGGTGTCAGTAGATTGCTGGCTCTGAAGTCTCCAATGGACATGATTTTAACACCGGAAATAAATGTTTTTACGAGAGAATTAACGGAAAAAAATTGATGAAGAGAGTGTCGGAGCCATTTAGGAATTGGTTTAAAGACTTTTGTGAATGCAAGGAAGCATTTGTCAAGCCCGCAAACAGATAGCTGTTTCGGCACGACCAAAGGGACATGGCGAATCATCTTCCACAGCTGATTGCGACATTAATGTACCTATCTACGGGGCCCGAATAACTTGACAAGACGTACCAAAGAAAAAGATACTTGCGGGATTGTACTCGATTAATAAAATCGTCTGTATCAAACTTCAAATTGAACAATTCCTGCGAAACTTGTACCTATCAGTAAACCCGCAAAGATTCTGTCTGCGTAGGTAGATTGTGCAAAACTTGTACCGCACGTAAAAACGACACTTCTCGTATGAATTGTGTGCGTTATTGTGCGTACTGGATAAGGCCAGGGCCCTAATGCCACTACTTGATTAACAAACGTTTCCGTGGTCTTTCGATTCGGTGTTTTTGTTTTGAAACATTTTGTATGACAAATCAAAAACACGACCACTTAAAGTTTGTAGTTTTTAGGGCCTTGTTTACATGTAATTAATAATTAATCAGCTGTATTACGTTGACTTCAACGCGTCCATATGCCAGTCTTGGCTCAGGCCTGCATGTAACATGGAGTAGACACGCGAACGGAATCCCTCCGCCCACTCTGATACTAATTTCCGCTCTCGTACCCTTCTCCTTTCATGCATGTAATCTAGAACCTGTATCAGAATAAATAAAAAACATACAATTAACAGTTTTATTTTTTATTCGGGGTGCTACACACATTTTCGTGGCGGCATGATTCGGCACAGCCAGGCGGTGATATATTTATACTGATATTATAAATTCGAAAGTAACTCTGTCTGTCTGTATGTTACCTTTTCACGCCTAAACCACTGAACAAATTTCAATAAAATTTGACAAAGAGATAGAAGGCATCATAGGGAAGGCCATAGGCTACTTTTTGACCCGGTAGCACGTTCCCGTGGGATAATTTCAGACATTCACGCAGGCGAAGTCGCGGGCAGAAGCTAATGTCGATATAATATATGTTCTGGAATTATTGTGGAATAAAGAAACTCACATACATGCATACAATACATGAACCCTGAAAACACACTATTTTTATGGGCAGCCGTGTAAAAAGCCGCTCAGAGGGTCAGATGCGAACGAAATTGGCCGATCGGCACGAGTGAATGAAAGCCGAACGACCATAGGTAGTGTGGTTACTTTATATATACCGGATGTTTTTTTTTACCGTCTGGACAAAAATATGGTGTGTTGCGTAAATAGAATAGAACCCATATACGCTTATATTTACCTCGTACCATTGATTTAAAAAAGTTCGGAATATCCTTAAAATACATGAAAAATAATACATCCTACGGCACTCGCTTAAAACTAATAATAGCCAAAATAGGTAATAGTAAACGGCGTACGCCGGGATTGCGCATGAATGGAACATGATGGAAGTGTGAGCGAGACGCTAGCATTAAATTTCGCTCTACATCTTTGCGGCTGCGCACAGGACGATACAGCCTGATCCTTACACACTCACGCACACATTTGCGTGTACCTACATACGTCACCGTGCTGTATTTAGTTGTAGTAGGCAAATAATTTGTTTACACTCAGTGTCCGTGTCACGAAACCGTAAACTAAATAAACTACGTCTCGTAAGGTCGGTAAAGCTTTGATAGAAATGTAAACAAACCTGTTGATGTTAAATTCTTATAACAATGACTCAGTAAACATTCTCGTCCCGTCGTCGTCGTTCGTCGTCGTCGTTTCTCGTTCGTTTTTCATCTGTATTTCGAAGGTTTTAACTTGATGTGTAATGAAAAATGAATACTAATAATTATTATTTTAATCTAAAACTATTGAAACAGATGCGTAGTAGACTCCTCCTCGGGTGTCGCTGGAAATATTCCAGGATGGCGTCTTCAACGTGTATGGACAAGGGTGGCCAGACTCTGCCTCTGGCATGACCGGGAAGCTGTAACTGACCATGGTCAAGTAACCGCTGATAAATCCGGAGTATCAAGTCTGTGCTGGGGAACCTGGGAGCAGGGATACCGTTCCGTCTAAGAGATTGGAGGTGTTGCTCGTCGGCGTAAATTAGTCTCGCACTACTTAAATTTTCACCAGACAAGAAATAATACCTCATCATGGCAAGGTACTCTACGTTGGAGTATTCGTACGTCTCTATCAAAACAATCACTGGGCGGACGAAGCACACGCGGAAACGTAAAAAACAGCGAGCGATGTCACGCTATGCCTAATCACAGATGACTGGAGGGCAGTGGAGGGAACGCGGGACGCGGTACTCGGGACGAAGGGCGCGCGCGCGGGTGTGTGTGCGCATGCGGTGACATGTGAGCGGTGCGCCTGCGAAAAGATATGAAGTATTTACCTATCGGCCGGCTTCAATCAAAGGATTGAATGTCGCTACGAATTCATTGATAATTTCTGCACGTAGAGTAGGGTGACTATAAGTTGATTTTTTACATATTTTTCCGTTTTTTTTGTTTTGATATGAAAAGCTTACTACAAATAAGTAATAGTATTTATAGATAGGCTAGGTTTTTTTTTTTAAAACAGAAGAGATTTCTGTGCCATAAGCTTCTACTCCGTTCACCTATTATACCCTATTTTTTTCCAGACGGTATAAAAAATCATCCGGTATACTATATCAGTTTTATTTTTTGTGTAAACTTAACTGACGAGATCAGTATCGATATCAAAACACGATAGAATAAAAAAAAACAAATTTTCTCAACTTATACTTCCAGTAAACTACGAGTGTGTCGTTGACCCCAACAAAATGTATCATGAAATCATTTTGTTTTTAGAAAGAAAATACGTTTGTTTGCGGTAAACATGATGCAGAGAAAATCACACAAATACAAAAAAGAACGAGTTGGGGAAAATATGCGTCACATGCACGAAAAACGGCAATCGCTCAGCATAATGCTTACGACCCGATGCGATGCGAGACAGAGCCTCAGCGCTGGTTTTCAGCGACAGCCGACGTTGACGTGATGACGTCAACCAGTGCAGCACACGAAAATTAAATATAACAAAAATAACAAACAAAATAAATACATTATAAGTATATTATAATATACCTTTTGTTTTAACATGTTCGGATATCGATACCCATCACGTCTGCGGGATTTCTATAAGTAGTAATTGTATGGTCGGCTTTGTAGGTCAACAAATAATGCCGAATCGAATGTGCCGACCCGAAAATGTGTGTAGCTTAAGAACCGACATAATCTAAGTAATAAAAGGGATCGGAAAATATGGGCAGACTAAGATTAAAGGAAGAGAGGGCAGTAATGTTTAGAACTTGAAAAACTTCCGGGGATAAGAATAATAGGAAAGCTGAGTGTAATTTCTTATTTCTCTGTGGGCAGAGAATTGCATGCGAGTTGAGACTTCATTGAAACTGTAGGTACTACGGATAGCTGTCACAGCCCGCGGGATACCTAATGAGGGCTATCGTGCTTGAGTTCGCCGCTAGAGACGCTAGTGTAGAGTAAGGTCTCTAGATGTCAAAATATGTACTGAACGTTCACTGTTTGCGGGATTTTGTATCACGGATTTTAACGAATAATTCATAATACAGTAGAATCCGTTTATTATGACTCCGCTTATATTGACCAACCGATTATTATGACGTAATTGCACTACGAAGTTTGGTTTTCATATAAAATTCTTTATAAAAAAGTCGGATATAATGACTTCCCTTACAGTGACATGACGCTTATTATGACCCATTTTTAATAAATTATGTCTGGTTATAATGACCGCCATGATTATTTACACCTTCGGTAGTGTTCGTTGATGAATGCTGCAGAATTATTATTTCGATTTGTTCATAGCAATATTGAAAATGATAATTTGACCATGGCGCTGTCTTCTATATATATACACAATAGTATTAGAGCCTGTTTTTACAATAAAATGAAAAAACAAAAGCAGAAAAAAAATACAGATTACCTACATTAAAAAATATGTATGTACTGCATTACGTGCAATTTTTATTTTGATTTAATATGTATGTATACATAAAAAAGGTTTTTTTTCACAAAACGCTTTGCATGACGTCCGCTTATTATGACGTGTTTGTCAATTCCTTTTGATGTCTTATTAAACGGATTCTACTGTAGTTGTAATGGTTGTGCCATTCTTGGTTGATTATCGCTTACGATTTAAAATAAAAAGTTAGGATCTAATTTGGTAGCACTTGAAGAAATAATAAGATTTGTCAGCTTCATACTTGTCAATTTTAGGAATATTATAGTCTAAATATTTTTTGGAGTTTTAAAATGTAATAAAACAAACATAATATGAATTTATGGGTACTTAAAGATATCCAAAACATCAAATACAAGTACTGCAACAGGACCTTACTCGCCAGTGGGGCCAACTGGTGAGCACAAAAACGATAGCTCCCATTGCGTTACACACACTGTAGGAATGGCTTTCATTTTCACAGCATTCACAACATTCGTTGCGTTATTTACGTTGTTGAGCAAACCAATTTTTCGAACATATGAAGTAACGAATTAGCAATAGGCTTCAAAATTATTCAGATTGTGATAGATAGTGCGTTACGCGATTAAGGTGCCGTGTATAGTTCTATAGAGAAAATGAAGATGAAATAAATAATACAATGACTGACCGCCGCCGCGGTTCCTAGTTGAACAACGTGGGTGACGATGGGCCGGCCCGTCAGCAGAAAGGAACCCTGCCACAACGGGTTCACCGCTTTCATTCTGCAGCTCCTAATAAAGAAATGAAGTTACGATGAGTGTGCTACTAGGATCTTTTGGCGCCTGCCTGACATTCAAACTCAAAGTATTTATTTCAAATAAACCAATTACAGGCACTTTTGAATTGTCAAAGGGTCGGTCAGTCAGAATGATGAAGCTAATTAAACATTCCAAAGCGTAGTAGGTTCCTATGGAGAAGAACGGGTAAGAAACTCCACGGACAATCTTTTAAATCAAAATATAGTTACAAAGTCTTGGTTACATCATTTATGTTGAAATTATACATGTGAGTACGATGTAGAAAGACGTGCACCTTAAAAGCGTCCATAATAAAAGATTTAAAAAAAAACTGTGGCAGCTAATAGATGGACCAGTTACTACCGAAAAAATGATTGTACAAATACTTTTACACGTCAATCATATTTTTCAAACTAGATGAAGTCGCCGTTTCCTATCTGACTACTCTGAGAAGAAAGGCCGAAACAAACTCAGGGGTCACAGTCTCAAGTCCAGACATAATCTTGGTCAGATCATGTGAAGACCATGTAGATTGTTGTCTGAAATGGTCTTTTGAGAAAAGAACCACGCAGATTGAGTGGACCTGTCCAGTCAGTGCACGCATTTGTCTGTAATCGTGTAGCTCAGAACTTAAGGAGCTCAACGATTCGGCGAACAGTACCAAAGAAATGACATTTGGGTAGGCCGCATAAATTCAAACTCAAACTGACAGATCATGATTAAAACTAACTGAGAAAAAAAAAGTAATGACCATGTTGGTAAACATTTGTAAAAATGCCACATAAATTGTATTGACAAAACAAGATGGCGACGATACGATAGTTCCGGTTTCGGCCGCGCACAAAAAGAATCTTGTAGCGTTGTACATTGGGTACAACATAGTTTTTATATCCCTGTAGACACCTATTACAGTGCATTGTTAAAGAGTTAACTTGCTGGATACATAAAATCCTGTTGCCTAACTTAAATGTAGGTTTTTTGAAGTTCAAAAGTGCCTTTTATGAGCCTATTTGAAATAAATGATATAAAAAAAAACTGGAGGATATTGCGGCCATTTTTTAAGTTTTCTTGTAGTGGGAGGTTCGGCTTCAATGAAATTAACTAAACTACCTAGTTCTTCCAACAAATATTAGTTACTACTAAGGTTCTATGAAGAAAAATATTCATCCTTCAATAACATGACATACCTTTTATGAGCATCATAGAGACAGTAGTAGATGCCCCATCTCAAGGAAGCGTAAGTCCTCCTCTGCAGCATTCTGGCGGACAGAACCTCGTAGGGCCCTGGGCAGCCCTTGCAGGAGACCATTATCCGAAACATTTTCACACACCAAGTGTCTGGGTATCGTAATCGCAATTGGACCACATCGAGTGGTATAAGGAGCGACGTTGATATAATACTGAAACTTACACAAGAACTAATTCGTAGTCGAAGAGAGAAGCTTCGAGGAACTCAGCTGTTAGAGGAGCTACACACAAGCAACACATAAGCCAGATATCAGTATAAAAATATTAAAATATTAATTACATAGCTATTAAAGCTTTCGGTATCCACAAATGCTGTATTAAATGGTTTTTGGGCTATTAGCTGAGCTTCAAGCTTAATATATTCTTTATAGCACTGATTTCTTTTTAAAATTTTGATATTGGTCATGAGCTTTTAAAGATATTCAGTTTAAGGCATCCGAGACTGCTAAGAGCTGCCTAATAGCTGATGTGATAGCATTTATCTGTTTAACTTTGGTATCAATTTTCATTATACTGCTTGATGCTGAATAACCTGTTTTCTGTGCTCTTCAAGCTGTATTGTACTTCAATCATAACCAGTTATTCAGTAGCTGAATATTTTTTAAATGACTAAGTTCACAAACTAACTTCAAGCGCTTCGCACACGAGTATCGTCATATACAGCTTATAGCGTTGACAATTTTTTATATGAATTGTAGATTTTTATATAGAAAATAACTGGATACTATAGAGTCGTAACTTTGTTATAACTATGGATGTAAATCCGCCGCATATCTATATTATACGGTTTAAGAGTACGGTCATTTACGGTTGAAGAGGGATTCGTAAACTGTGTTTTTGCATCTTCATCAATAATTTTAGATGAAAACTCTGAGAACAGGGACTTGAGTGCTATTCATTTTGAAGAAATGGAAATATTAGCATTAACTTCAAAAAATGGGCAGTGCATAAAATTATTACGCAAGGAGCTTTAAAAGATATACCAGGCATCTAAAATGAAAGACTGTCTGGAATAAAATGATATTTGCCTGCAAGATAATATTATATAGACTATGCTTCACTGAAGGGGTTGTTAATATTTATAATAACAAAACCAGTTTGTATGACTTTATTTTATTGCAAGTATAATCAATCATGAAAAAAAAGCAGCTAGAAGTTTACGAAAGTAAAAACAATATCTCAAATTCTCAATATTAACTTATATTAAATAAAACTACCCCAATAGTGTTAAATTTCAAAATAATTAGACGTAACAACTATTTGTTTAACTTCTGTTGTTAGTAGTTAGTTATGAACGTATGACAGATTATGTTATGTTATAACATAATCAGTCATAACTCGCAGTCCTTTGCACGTAGTTCGCCATTATATTTGGGCCAGCAAAGTTTACCCTTGTTTTCCAATTTCCCATACCCCCCCCCCCTTCCCTTTTTTCTTTCTTTCTTTTCTTTCTTTCCATACGTTGGGTAGGTACTGTACTTGGTTGAACTCCTTTTGCGGCGAGTAGAAACAATTATAAACGACATTTTCCTGAGAAATGTGAAATTGTTACTACATTACACGGGTACCTACATGTTTTAATTAATTTGATCACTTAGGCTATCACTCTTAAGAACGAAGCTCCTTATCGCACGTTATATTCTGCACGCTTGGCGAAAAGCGAAAGGAACTTCGTTTCAACCGGGTGTCCCAAGATACCTCTCGTTTCGTCTATTAATTTTACTTTCATAAATTAAGAAAGATCACATGACCAGGCCCAATTTTAAATATCCATGTACCAAGTGAGTCTAAGTAAAAGTACGTACTGAGGTTCCTTTAACAATATTATGTCAGTGGAATACATTCGATGACTTCTCATAAGTACAAATTTTCTCTTCTGTGCGCGGTCCTGTGTGCTAATTTGTATGAAGAGGCTGATTTATATTCGCCAAATGAGTTTTTTCTCCTTGTGCAATCTGATAAAACTATTCGACCGACACAACATGTGGTTAAAAAGATCGCTGTAATCTTACTTAGGTACACTCTGTAGTCTGTATACATATACTCCGACAATTGAAAATATTTGGATTTTAATATTCCTAAACAGAGCCCTAATAGGCTGTTTAATAGCATTATAATGGGTGATTATAGAACGGCTATCCTAAATATCGCTCATTTGGAGAAACAATGACGTAAATGTAATTTTTCCCAAAAGTGAGTTGTTGATATTTGTGCTCGAACAAATTTTCAGAGGAGCAGACGAGTGAAATATTTAATATGTATTGGGATTTATCAACATTTCAGGACTAGACTTTACCGTCTCGTTCTGAAATGTTGAACCCCATTACAAAAAACATATCCAATTTAAATCACTCTCCTGTTATATTTGAAAAGCACCAGTTACGTCGTTGTTTCTCCAAATGAGCGATATGGTCTTTGAAACCAGTTTTAATCAAATAAAAACATGGGGCACAGTACATCTATTATGCAGAAATAAGCAAGGAAACCGCTGTGTGTACAGCTTATATTCTACATAAACGTCACCAGTTCATTATATTATCAAATAATGCGTTTTGTTAATAGAATCACTCTTAATATGGTGCGCAGCATTAGCCACGTTGTGTTTGCACACTGAAATTTACTAAAGCATTGAATATTTTTCACTTATCTAAGCCAGGCTAGTATAAACACTTGCTTACTTCCTGAATGGTAGCTTTATACAGTGGCGCTTAAAAAAATACAGTAAAGACATTTATGTATATTCACAATAAAATTACATGCGCAATAATAATTCACTTCCTTATTTATAACATAAGTATATGAAACAAAAGTTTACTTACCGAAATTCAATAATACACCGATTGCAGAATATGGCGTGCTGGTGAGAGTCACTACGGTATTTTTTTTTAAATATTATTTACATACAATCTCCATAAAAGCACAAAATTAATCTAAATGCTGAATATAGACTCAATGATTGAATTTGAGCACTTTCAGCTGGTTTAAAGAGTTTTCTGTTAAAAAGGTAGATCAGCGTTTATACAGACGATATTAAGCTTGTACATTTATTCAGCTTTAATTTGTATAAGAGCAATATAATAGCAACATAGTAGTATGTTGCTATTATACAAATTAAAGCATTTTATTTTGTGCCCAAATTGCTTCTATAACATATGTGGAAGCGCTTATGCAGACATTAACCTTCTCTGTCAGCTTGAAGTTTCCAGAAACGCTTTTATACAATGATTATCCAGCCAATCATTGTTGCTTGGGAGTGCCCCACACCCTGTAGGTACGGTCGACTTCCGAAAACCTTAACCATACTTAGCCCGTATTACAAAACCTCACTCAAAACTAAAGCATTGCTGAAATCTGGTTTAAAACCATTTGCATTTTTCATCCCAACGTTTCGGTAAGGTGATCATACCCATAATACAATTTAGTAATGTTTTTGGTAGCTTTTAGCTACCCGATTCCTATATTGTTCAGATTCGAGCGTTACAGCAGGGAGTAAAGAGATTCGAGCATTACAGCAAGGAGTAAGGAGAACCGAGCATTACACATAAATGCGCACCATTTGTAATGAGTGTGTCGCGGCGCAGGCTCAGTAACCTAGACGGCAGCGACGAATGTTCGCCAGTCAGTGAGGCAGTATTGTAACGTAATGCTCAAACCGAATCTTGGATTGTTACATTACAGACAAATGCTCCCGGTGAAGGAGCGTGTATTTGTAACGTAATGCTCAAAATGGAATCTTGGTTTGTTAAATTACAGGCGAATGCTCCCGTTGAGGGAGCACCTTTAGACTTTATGGTTGGTCACGCGGAAAGAACATTGTATTAAGTTGCAGCTCCTATAGGCAGCCGTCGTAAGGGTGCGTGGTGGTAAACCCACGAAAGTTTTTCCTCAACTTTAAAATCGACGACGTTACTCCTAATATCCTCAACCTCAAGGAGTTTCAGATTTGTTCAAATCACCCTGTCTTGACTAATCAGTTCTGTATATTTTATATCCTGCTTTTGCAGCCTATAAAATCAAACCTACCCATTATCTACTTTTTTCTCCGAATACTTAAAGGCAACCAAATAGTCGTTAGTTGATTTATGGTCGACACTGTACGTACTCTGATAACCTACAAAGTAGACAAAAGACGAGACCAAAGGCGAATTAATAACTGTGCTCTATGAACTGTACCCAACCAACAGCCCCTGTCCTACATGTTATGTTGGAACTATAGAATTCAGAATTAGGCACGTGTCCCACCGCTGACGAGGAAGAGACTGGCTATCGACTATTTCCCCGCTCAAGAAGCGTACAATAGAGTGCTCGCCGCTGATGTGAACAGTCAGCGATATCTTTTTTACTGACACGGGATGGTGTATAAGTTATTACGACATCGAAGGACCAGCGGAGCGGGGTTAGAGATATTGGACGACACACAGAAATTGAGCAAAAAGGGAATATGAGGTTATGAGTGAGAAAATAGGGATGGATGGACTTACCTTCTGAACGAAACACGTTGACTCACGGACAGCCTTTGCAGACGTCCCACGTGTTCACTGAATCTCCTCCCTTCACTGTGATGATTTCCCACTATCACTTGGTTTCTAAATGTCACACTTGTGTCGGCCAACACTTATAAATTAAAGAGTTTTTGAGTTTGTATTAGCGGTATATTTGCGGAGCGGATTTATAGCGGCGCGATGTGTGCGACTCGAGTCTTGATGCAGGAGTGTTGTTTCGAATCACAGTGGATTCAGTTGCGGTGGAAGCGTAAGATGAGCATCCCTGTCGCTCTGTTATATGGGAATTGGGAGGGAAGGAAAATAGCTCAATTCCGCGGTCGACAATATTACACTAACCTATTAAAAGTAAAAAACTTGCGCGAGCACGGGACTTACATCTATTTTACTACTTACGTTTCTTGAGTCAGAAAATAGTCGATAGCTAGTCGCTCCCTCGTCGGCGGTGGGACAGGTGCCATACTCTAGATTGCAGACTGGTACCTTATCCTAAATAGTTTTGGAGAGGCTTATCTCTGAGCAATTGGCGTTTGAAAATGAACCTGCTTGCTAATTTTCCCCGTAAAAGGTAAATAAAACTTTTTATACCGAGATAGCCCCCCTAATATCACTTGCCGGTGGACTGGTAATGTGTTTTTACTGTTTTTGCCTGGTTCCATTTTTTATTAATAATTATACTATGTTGTCCGTTTAATCACAGTCATCAACAGCACATTGCACATAATTTTAATATTTTTACCACTAAAATTTTTTGTTGATATACAGTGACACCGTTCTTTGTGAATGTTTGACTCAGTTTGACTGATGGGCAGACAGAATATTGTGTCATGGGTGACTTTTATAGCAGACGGCGTTTATCGAGGTTTTAATCAATTATGTCCAGTGCTAAAAGCGAAGTTTGGCGGCGAAGAGTGCCTTTTATAAGCTCGCGGACAGAAGAAATAGTAATATCACGGAATATTGGTACACGATGTTATCAGTAGATTGCTTTATGTATTTGCAATGGTATGTGGTCCACCTGCACGGGACACATACTTACATAAAATTCACGCCTTAAAAAGAAAAGAAAAAAGAAAAGGCATGGGACACAGCAATTATTTCCATATTTAACACTTTAGAGAGCCTTCATCGGTCCATCTGTGTTGCTGGGGCTAAACTGAAACAGCAACTAAAACAACTTTCTCGGGAAATATTCAATATAAATCAATACATAATAGGGTGGTAGTGATGGGCGTTGAATGGACGAACTAGTTGACCGTCGATGTACTGTTGATGTTGGTGTTACTGTTGATGTCGATGTTCACGAACGGTTCGACAGTTCACCGATAATCCATGGACTAGTCGAATCCGTGGACGCCTCAAGACGGCTAAACTGAAACTTACAACGCGGCGATCGACGCGAAAACGTAGTCGGGTAATACAAATTCATTCGTCCGTTGAAGTAAAATAATGAAGCAAACAAATTTGAACACTAAATCTAGGATAGGGGAGTTGATATTTGTACGGGTCGAATTAAATTATTGTTAAGTGAAGAAAAGGATGCCGCTAAGATAGTTTCGCGTGCGCGAATGAGAAAGACGATGGAACTTTTTTTTTTTTGATCCGGGGTAGAAAATCCTCATGGATGTCCCCTGCCCTGGGGGGGCGGAGGGGTCTGTCAGACTCTTACTGACTAAAAACCACCCCGGTGTTCCATCTCACACCTACGCCGGGGGTCGCGGGAATGTACGAATCTTCCGCAACCCCCGACTGGTGCCGGCCTGCCTCTGCGGGCCCCGTCCGGTCGAGCGGGGGAGTGACGTGTTTGACTCCCCCCGCGACGTCTAAGAGGGGCGCGCGTGGAACACTACGCGCCGCCGCCTCGGGTCCTGACGTATGGGGGGCGACTGACGTCCCCAAGTCCGTCTTCCCTGGACCCATTTAGGGGGGCTGGAAGAGGGCGTTGTCCGCCCTCCGCCGACGCCCGGTGCGCCTGCTGCGGGCCGGGTGAGAGGATGAGATCTCTCGCTCCCTTTCCACAGCCTCCTTCTGCAAGATAACTGTTTCGCAGAAGGATACCACCGCGTCCCAGGACTCGTCGCCGCCGACCATAGCATTCACTACGGCCGGCAGCGACAGGTCACTGCCTAGTCTTGAGATGAGGGCACGGCGCGGCTCCTCCCAAACGGCACACTCTGCCAGCGTAAGGCCCGGCTTGTCCTCCCGAAGACGATGGACCTGGTCGAACGATGCGAGACAAACCGGTTTGTCTGTACTTGTTTGATAGTTGTTCATATTTTTTTAATTTTTGTTGTTTAGTGTGTAATTCAGTAGGTATTCAGCCAGTCCTAAGACTGGACAAGTATGAAGGGAAGTTCAAATTAGCTACCTACAGCTCGCGGGAGACTTGTCTACCACCTACGTCGCGTCGCCGCCGTCGTCGCCGTAGACTTCGTCGCAAAATATCCAAGTTGACGCATAAACTAGTCGACGAATTTAACTATTTAATCGACTAGCCGATCAATGAAATTAGACGGTCTAGTTTCGTTCGCGCCAAATACGTCGACGACCCATCTCTACAGGGTGGCATCGACGCACAAATGGATTCAGCACATGATAGTACACCCCCAAGCGTAAATATTGACGATTGACGTTTTTGATTTTGACGCATATTTTCCCCCCAACTCTTTTTTTTTTTTTGTATTTGCGTCATGTTTACCGCAAATAAACGTACCTATTTTCTTTCTTTCTATGCAAAAGTGTAATACTTACCTACGCGGTCAAAATATATGGAACAGCTTATATTTTTTTTTAAATAAGCGATTATACATTTTAACGCAGGAGGTTTCAGCATCATGTCATTGTACTGAATCCATGGTAACAGGTTGCACGTCGATGATGCCACACTGTTTAAAGTAATTAGTGGAAGATACTTAGTAGAGGGTTATATCCTTAATAAGAATGCTTGGAAACATGCTGCCCCTGCTCCAGAGGACAATATAGAGTCTAGAAAAAATCGAACTGGTTGCTCATTTAAGGCGCAGATATACGACTTTAAATGATTTCAAATTGAACATCACGTCTAAACGAATAGTCTAATTTGTTTGAAATAATATATGATAAACTAGACTATTTTCTTCGTAATTTGATATGTGAATATTTGAAATTATATTTTTATAACATAGTGTAATTAATTTGTAAAGTAATGTCTAACGCGAACACAAAAACGATAATCACGCAAAAACTATTGGGCGTATTTTCATGAAATCTGCACCATTTAAAAGACAATTTAATCACCCAAATTTTTGTATACTGCTTTTATTTGTATTGTGTTTGATAAATCAAGGTGGGTTGTTTTTACGAATAAACTTTATGCGCGTTAAAGCGGGGGCTTTTGCGGGCGACGGGCGGCAGTGAATCGCTGACCAATGTCCGGATAAACGCCAACGCTCTGTGCAATTTTATTTGCTTAAAAGTTTCGCATGTTCCTCCCACTCGTTCAAGGTCGCTGGCACTTATTGTCGCCTTAATTGTAATTTATAATTATTACCAGCCCTTACCCCGGGTTCGCACGGGTGCAATGTAGATACTAATATGCAGTGTCAGTGAGGAGTAATTAATAATATTATGTTACTAATAAGTAAAATATTGGATTGATTTATTTATATGCACGCGCCGTAAGGAATAATACTGTATTGTAAATAGCTTCGTAAGTAACCCATTATTTTTGTATAATATGTAAAAGATAAAAATAGTTACTGTGCGTTATCCTTAGGAGATAGACATATGCCACCACGGACGTTTTTATAGATCTTTTTAAGATATACAATTCCGTAGTACATTATTTTGATCTATCTCGTAAGGTTTAGCCAGCGTTTGCAATGTAAGCGCGCAAAAATATGTTTTTTAAGACATCACATTACAAATCCTTGAATTTCTCGGCTTTTCTCTACTATAATATGCATATATTATACACATAAACCTTCCTCTTGAATCACTCTGTATATTGATGAACTCGCATTAAAATCCGTTGCGTTGTTTAAATGATCTAAACGTACAGACAAAACAAGCGACTTTGTTTCATACTATGTAAAGATGTCATTGATTTTACATTCTGTAATTACTTTAACTCACACACTAAATGATTACTGACTTGTTAAAATTTTAGAAATATCATGTACGTTTACAATATTTTTAAATATGTGAGCACCATTTATCTATCACATAATTAATTTACCCGTTAATGCTTTATATTTAATTATTTTTACGTATTGTGGTATTGTAATTTTATTCTAGGTGTATCATCTTCACATATAATTATATAATTAAAGTATACATATATTGCAAATTTTAAAAGAGTAACTGTGGAGTTTCTTGTCCATTCTTTTCTATACGAAACTACCTTTTGCAAGACCCTACCTTACCTTTTTTTTTTTTCTTTCTAATTTTTGACGTTTAAAGGTGCCTGCTATGTGCCTATCTGAAATAAATTATTTAACTTTGACTTTGATTTTGGAACGTTCACATTTCACATTGATATCCGCATGTTACTTCCACTGCTCGACAAAGAATCGTTTGTGGCTTTTCTTAACATATTTATCAACTTTGAAATAGAATTCTCACCTTAACATTTTTAAGTTTTCCATATGAACAATTTCTTGAAAAAAAATGCGCTAAATAAGTAATAAGTAAATAAATAAAAAAGACAATTTAAAACAATGTTCTTTATTAACCTTTAACAACATTGCCTCCCACGTTAGTCACAAATCATAAAGAGCGTATATAAAAATATATAATATTTATAATAACATTTTATCACATTGTACTGTTTTAAAACTATGTGGCTACTTTAAGAACAGAATTATGTAATATCATGATTTAAATAATGTCTTTACAGGTTGACTCGACAATTATTCGAATAGTCTCTTTTATACTATGTTTCCCACCGCGTCTATTCTTATTACAACAATTAAAATAATAATTGTTATAAAAGACTGATTCATTGAGTAAAGAGCTAATAGTGGAAAAATAAATGTTTAAATATTTCTTTTGATATTGCAAACTAAGTAAACATATATACAATAATATGGTACCTATAGAGTCGAAAACAATTCAAAATTTCATCTCGTTTCATATACAACTGTAAACTTATAAATTCCTCTAAAATAAATATATTTTTTTGTTACAATACATTTTTAAGCCGCACTTAGGTATTTTACGGACAAAATTATATTTAAAATAATATAAATGAAGAACACCTTCTACTTCTTTTATTTGTAGTTACTAAAATAACATTTCAGAAAATTATTTGTACGTTAGATATAACTATATTCAAAATATTTTTTCCGTGAACAAAAAAAATTGCACTGCAGTAGAAAACATAACTACGGAACATTAAAAAAAACCCCGACCATTAAAAAACCATCAAAAATATACTTTTTACTTAAAATTAACGATTGAAATGTAAAAGTAACTTTATTTAAAAAAATGAATTTAAAATTGAACTTAAAGTTATTGTACAACATTTGGCACAAAACAATATGCACTTTTAAATATATAAATACAACATTTTAACCCTTCAATGTTCACGTGGAATTTGTTCGACACTGGCGTACATTGTCAGACACACTTATGTGACAGTTTAATATAGATAATAAAAATCTGGAAAGAATAAAATGTATAGAAAATCCCAACAAATTACTTCATAACGATTGAGTAATATCTCGGTGTCTAAAAGGCAGGCAAAACTTCGGGGTAATTACAATAGCAATGGCTTTAATTTTGACAGTTCAACAACATTCATTGCGTTAGTTACGCTGTTGAGCAAACAAATTTTTCGAACACAAGAAGCAATGTATTAGCATCCTTCAAAATGATGCAGATTATGTGTTACGCCGCAATAACGATGCTGAGCATGTATTGCTATCAGAATCGATAAGTGAATAACTTAATCCATTTAATACAGGCAGTATAAATATATAATAGTAAATTCCTAATGAGACTTTTGTAAACAAAAAGCATTTCACAACTACAACGCGGGTTCACATTGGTCAGAACACTTTTCCGATCAGAAATCTGCGATAGAATTAGCAACAATATTGGTGTAGGATGAAATATATTCTATTTGATATAAATCGCCGGAAAAAATCAAGCAAGCCAAATTTTATGGGATGGGAGATAACACTGAAGTGGGGATTGTAAATAGATTACTAACATAGAATGGTATTATAACGACAAAGATTAGATAACGATTGGCATGCATTAAATCATAAAACTCGATTACAGCTTTTTGCATAATATAGCGTCAATTTATTTTTCGTACAGCATAATCAGCCTATAATGTTCCCACTGCTGCGACAGGACTCCTCTCTTTGAGACGGACTGGCCTGTAATTCAATACGCAGGCCTAGTACGGGTTGGTAGATGTCACATGTCTTCGGATTTTTGGTTCTAGGACATGCCGGTTTCCTCACGATGTTTTCTTTCACCGTTTTGAGATCAGTGGTGATGAAATAATTTACACAAGGTAAAGTCCCTTTTAGGGTTCGAACCTGCGACCTATAACTCGTAAGTCGCGGTCGTTACCACTGGGCCACCACTGCTTAGACACATATATTTTTAAAGATGTTGTTTACTGTCGTATATTTATACCTACCTACATCATTATCTCAGTAAATAGTTGGTCATCTTAAACATTATATGGTTAATATAATTTTTTGTAAAGATTTATGTTTATATTTTACACTTAAAGCAACATTTTAATTTTATTTAACTGATTTTAAAAGCTAAAGCTAAGGAAGCATTAACAGTATCGATAAAATATTTTATACCAGCTTCTGCTCGCGGCTTCGCCCAAGTTTTTGTCGGAAATTATCCCACAAGAACTTACTACCGGGACACAAAATAAGCTATGTCCTTCCCCAGGATGCCATCTATCTCGTTGCCAAATTTTATCGAAATCCGTTCAGTGGTTTAGGCCTGAAAAGGTAACACACAGACAGAGTTACTTTCGAATTTATAATATTAGTATGGATAAAGATGTTATTTAGAACTTGTTACACACTACCTAATCTGTTTCGAGTTCTAAAGGAAAATTTATTAGCCACTTGGTTTTGTTCGAAAATAGACGACCTCAAATTGCTCAGTCACGTTTGTATACCTAGGTTTCTATTCAATTCTCACGTAAAATGACGAATATGTACCATAAACAAACAGTATTGCGACAGAGTTAGTATAACGTAAGGAGTATCTAATCAATACGGATTTATTAGCACATTCATAGATAATTAGTAGATGCTTGCTGTTACCAGACGGCCGGTACAAGAAAATCTATAAATACAGGATGTAAAAAGACACATCACACAGCCGTCAACAATGCATTCTGTATACCAAACTAAGTAACATAGCACAAAAATAATTGCTGGGAAACGAATTTTATTTTTGGTGTAAAAATTCTCTGTTTACGGTAGTGCACAACGTAACACACGCAAACATTGTGCTTATGGGTGCATGCAACGATACAGGGGTCGTGGGGGTATTTAAAGTTATGTTATAACCAGTGATCGGAGTAGGTAGATTGATTTTTAGTACTTGTATCATAAATGCACACAGAAAGAATAACATGGATAAGCCATTTTTCCGGAAAGTAATTCCGGTATTTCCGGATTCAGATTTCGGCGGGCGTACGCATTGTTCTGATAACCGGTTATTGTACCACCCATGATCCTTTGTTCTGATTGGTCGTTGGGTTTTGTGAAATCGTGACAAAAAAAAAAATAGGAAGAATAATAAAGAATAAAATTGCTCATTTTATTACAATTCCTACCTTTTTTTTGAGGATGGCAAATCATCAAATGACTCCTTCCACTCTGGCAGAATACAATTCCTACATAAGTTCCGGTTTTTTTTTAATAATCCACCAATTCCGGAGGAATGTCCATAGTAATATATACGTTTCGGATCAATGACCCCAGTTCAATCTACCTACTCCGATCACTGGTTATAACATAAAAAATTGGTTTTCGTAAAAAAAAAGTCAATAAAAGTTGAAATTTTGACCTTCAATATCTCCGTAACAAGAATGTTCCAATTATAACAATGACGGGGAGTACAAGTTACTGTCGGCTTCGTTAAGTGTATTTTTACACCCGTTATATAAGCATAAGAAAAGGAATTAATATTAAATACTATAAACTTATAAAGTTTTCAAAAAACATGATCTATATTTAAATTTTTCCTTATATAAGATGTAAAACTTAAACAAAATCGTAAGATCATAATAATAATAATAATAAAAAACAAGTTTATTCGAAAAGTCCTATCGAGTACCTATTGGTTTCGAATCCATTTTTTATATAAAAAAAATATAAAATGATGTATAGCGAGATACTTAGGCAAGCACTTGTGTTCATTGCTTAATATTAGTGACTGATAATGATAACAGATATCGGCAGCAAATATTTACATACTGATTAGAGCTATTAAACAGTACCTGCTTATTACGTTAATAACATAACATAATATCACGCCTACATTTCCCGAAGGGTTGGGTAGATAGAGGTGTACCTATAGCACACCCACATTTCGCCAGTTATGATTAAGTCCCATGTAATAGGGGGCGAGCCTATTGCCATCAACCTAGAAATTTCAGATGGAAAAACCCAATAACACTTTGCCCGACCCGGGAATCGAACCCAGGACCTCATGCTAAGCAGTATTTAGCAGTGTTTTCCCCAACTCGTTCGTTTTAGGGTTCCGTACCCAAAAGGTAAAACGGGACCCTATTACTAAGACTCCGCTGACCGTCCGTCTGTCTGTCCGTCTGTCACCAGGCTGTATCTCATGAACCGTGATAGTTAGACAGTTGAAATTTTCACAGATGATGTATTTCTGTTGCCGCTATAACAACAAATGCAAAAAAACACAATAAAATAAATATTTTAGGGGCTCCCATACAACAGACATGATTTTTTTGACGTTTTTATAGATAATGGTACGGAACCCTTCGTGCGCGAGTCCGACTCGCACTTGGCCAGTTTTTGTATTTGTGTGTTTTTCTCTGCGTCATGTTTACCGCAAATAAACGTATTTTCATTCTTTCTTAGCGCTTGCGAACACCAGACCAACGAGGCAGGTACCGGGGTGAATAGGAATGCAGGGTGAAACGAGACGAAACTTTAAAAGGGATTTTAACATTGAAATAATATAGTTTGTTACCAACAAGTCCACTTAATCTTTAATTATAATATAGTAAACACATCACAGTCCTTTTTGGCACCAAACTATATTATTTCAATGATAAAATCCCTTTTAAAGTTTCGTCTCGATTCATCCCTGCATCCCTATTCACCCTGTTTGACAGTATATCATTATTTCCAGAGTAAAAAACATTTTTATTATTATTTGGTGATACCTGTACGCTGAACAAAAAATATTTATATAATATACAAATATTTTGCACCACTTTTCAATAATTAGGTACGTTTTGCCTTTAAATTACATAGCTGGCGACATGAGGGTGTACCAACTACACTCCTCTGCATATGCCTTCGGAGAATACATGCGTGAAGTTTTGTTACATTACAACGGCAAGCAGACACTTGGTAATTTCGCTTTGTCCATATAATTTGAGATATTTCCATCCTCGCTATCCGTAAGACTATTAACAATTTAATCTTTAAACCGTGTTATCAAGTGCAGTAATATTTTTTTTATCAGTGCAGTAATCAGGCGCCAACAAAATAGACAAACAATGGACTACATGTACTGTTTACTGTTCTTTATATAATTATTTGTAGGACACAAGTCAAGTATGTATTCTAGAGCAGCGCCATCTATCGTATAAAAACATTTCATATCGATTATTTTGCAGAAAATTGTTAAGGATGCCGATTTAATAGTGTAAGTAAAGGAAAAACATCGTAAAGATAAATGATTATATCACTAACAAAAGGAAATCGTTCGTGGTCTCATCTAAAGTGTTAAAATTATGATCGATTGTTCAAATCATTGAAATACGATGTCATAGATCATGTGACGTCTGTTTCTAGATGTGTCTTGCAAATCATCATAAAACGAACACAGCATGCTTACCTCATCATTTCATTTCTCTTATAATCTCGTGTTACTTAGTTAGGACATCCTGAAGTAAGCTGCGTTCATTTGCTCGAGGAATATGAACGTGAGCACAGTGTGGGGTCCGAGACGAGCGTAGTAGGGCAGGAAGCCCTTCCATAAGGATAGTACACCTTCGTTCCTGAGCAGTGACGTCACCACCGTCACTTGACTCTCGCCTTTAGCCGCGTTCTGTATCCTGGAAACGATAAAAGATAATATAACATATCGTCCACATTTCATTATTCGCAATATCGACAATTATTTTTTAACCGACTTCACAAAAAGGAGGGGGTTCTCAATTCGTCTGTATGTTTTTTTTTATGTGTGTTAGCTCATAACTTTTTTCTGGGTGAACCGATTTGGATGATTCTTTTTTTTATTTGATAGGTGGTGCTTCACATGTGGTCCCATTTAAATTTGATCAAGGTCTACCCAGTAGTTTTTGAGTTATCCTTAATACTGCAGGTTTTTTCCACTTAGTTTATATGGATGATGTGTTAATAATTTCCTGTCACTGTTATTTACACACCAAGTAGTGGTATACGAATTTGTGTGGGGTAGGTACCGCAACTAAAAAGTGAAAACTAAAAACTTTTTTACAAAAAAACAACCGACTTCCAAAAAAAACACTAAAAGACGTGAAAAATAACTTTAATTTCGGAAGTCGGTGGCCAAACACGAAAATACAAAACCAAAGGCACCGACTTCCGAAATTAAAGTTATTTTTCACGTCTTTTAGTGTTTTTTTTGGAAGTCGGTTTTTTTGTAAAAAAGTTTTTTTTCCCCACTTTTCTTTTATTCCGCTTGTCCGCTTTTCGTGTCTGTGTGACCGCATTGTTCATCTAAAGTACGTACAGTATTTTTATCTCACGAGTCAGGAAGCGACGCGCGCTTTACTTGTGGTAACCAAGTGTACAAACGCTGTGAATGTGTGCTTGAAAACGTGTAGCCTCAGCACATAATACACACACACACGATTTCGCTCATGTTTGTGATGGTACCGAGAGCTCCTGCGCTTACACACACATTCACAGCGTGCTTGTACACTTGTTTACCACAAGTAAAGCGCGCGTCGCTTCGTGAGATTAAAATACTGTCGGTAACAGATTTTGATGCAGTATTCACAATCATTTAGAGAAATTATTCCGGAACCTATATAACACATTAATATTGAACTTTCACATAAAGAAATCTCGATGTTTCGTCCAGTCGTAAGTCGTAACAAGATCGCTAAGATTATTATACGAGTACGACATGTTTTTCTAGTCATACGATACTTTAATCACATTATAATCAACACAAATGTAAAGTATTTGACATGTTTACATTATTTACGTACAGTCGCCAGCAGGTCAAGCTACACGAAACTGTCAAATTTCTCCATACGATTTTAAACCTTAAAATGATGAAGATTAAGTTCAAAATTGAATGAGAAAATCTGACAGTTTGTGGTAACTCGATGTGCTGGCGACTGTACATTTAAAAACACGTCACATTTACTGTCACAAATATACAACATCGGCAGCGTTAGGTTAAAATTTATGATGTCTCATTTATATAATGACATTGACCTAATTTAAAATTAGATCAAATGTTCGTATCAGAATAGAAAAAAACCATCAGAACATTGAATTAATTTGTTTACGTGAAGTACAGTACTGCCGAATGCCGATGTATCATGGCCGGTCTGAACACAGGCACTACGAACTTTCGATCATGTTCTCTCACTCAGACTCGCCTCATGTCACCTTTAGGTTCCTAAATGTTTTTATTGCGCAGCCTCCTGCGCAAAGTTCGGACCGGCCATTATTCATTGGCCGTACTGTACCCGAATGTTCATATAAGGCTCATGGAATCTCAGAAAAACTTGGAAATAGCTGAAAATAAAACCTAATATTACCTTACCTCGTTTTAATTATGTCAACAGGCATAGAAGCGATAGTGGTGATAAGACCAGACACCATGGACGCGCAGAAGTGCAAGAAGATTCCGTCCGGAACATAGCCCACGAACATCTCACGTGCCTGCAAGAAACAAACAATTTGATTATTGCTCTAACTCCCCTGAGTTCTAAGTCGACTCTCTAAGCTACCCTTGGTACACATGTGTATCATTTGACGTTTAAGATATTGCGGGATACGATTGCGAAAACAGGTTAAAAGCTATGGGTCCTAGTTACCTGCGAGTACGTGCTGAGCTGAGCGGCGTTGACGACCATGGCTCGTCCGACAGTGGGCATCGCGCCGCGCCATAGCTTCAGGACGCCTTCCTCTCTTACTATCCTATGGGGACACGCCATAAATACCGGTTGAGATTGAGACCATAGACCTTAGAGATAGCCTGTGTTCCCACGGACGATTTTTTATCATGCACTGGATTTTCAACGCACTGCCTTAGCGCTGAGAGTTGAAATCCAATTGTGTGTATTTTGACGCGCTGGTATACACTCTGTTGGATTCTCAAAGCTTGACTGAACACAGAGGGTTGAAAATCCAGTGCACGTTCAAGTCATCCCTGTCACTATAGCTGTACAAGAAACTTTTGGTGCTCGAATGACGTTAACGGGGGGGCGGTGTTGGTGAACATTTGTGCAATATTGTTAGGTGAAATGTATTGAAAAAAAATTGCGGCGTTAGTTCCGATTTTTGACACGCGCCAACAGATTGTTGTACAGACATAGCCAATGTGTAGCAAGAGGGGCCCTTCACTATAGTAAAGGGAACAAAATCCCTTTATGAAATTGTATAGTCGACCGAGTAATTGCTTTATTACCCTAAGCTTGCATGTCACTTGCACGGCATGAGACGACAAGGTCTATTTGTCTATGTCAGAGTTAGATATTTTCAACCTTAGTGAAGTTTCAATTAGTAGGATTTTTTGTAAAAAGAGACAGCTATTACGAGGTTGATTATGATTATACATCTTTACTTCCTGCATTTTTGAGCTCAATTTCTGAAGTAAAAACTGGTATATAAAACCACTATAGTCAAACAAGGAATCATTATCATTTTGCCTGGTTTGACTGTCCGTCTATCTGCCATACACTGTATTTCTCGAGGGTGTAAAATAATGTAACTCTTTATTCATTGTTAAAAAGTATACATTAGAATGATTGTCGAGAGTTGTATAAACTCAGAGCATCATTTTAATTTATACTTTATTACAATCAGGTGATGAGATAAAATGCAATTCCTTCACGTAAAAAAAAAAAACGTGAAGGTGCTCCTTTAAGAACACCATCAATCTTCGTAATGAATACCTGATTAGAGCATCAGCGACATTCTTGTAGTTTCTTCTTTGTTCCACTGGCAGCCTGCCATCAGCCGTCATACGGATCAGCGCCACCTCTGCAGGGGTGCCCACGAACGCGCCGATGGATCCCGCAGCCACACCCAGCAGGGTCTTGGTACCGAAACCCGGTGCTGCTCCCGCGTTTCGTCTGTCAATGTCACATATTTCTTAGGTAAACGAATAGGCTGTTGCTGGGGAGTTTGTTGCGCTTGCGCAACTTCTTCTTGAGCTGGTATCGGTACCTACATACGGTACTTAACCGAGTCAAATTAAATTAGCTGGCGAAACTTGACGTGATGGGTATCGATATCTAAAGACGACAAAACAAAAAGAAAATATTTTGTTAAGGCTCGTACACACTGGCGCGACGCGACAGCGTGACACAAAAGCACCGCGCGCCGCGCGACGGGCGGCGCCTTTATGTCGGGCGGCGCCTTTATGTCGGGCTGTCGCGTCGCGCCTGTTTGCGGGAGCCTTTAAAGGCTCCCTCCCGCAAACAGGCGCGACGCGACAGCACTACACAAAGGCGCCGCTCGTCGCGCGGTGCCTTTGTGTACGCTGTCGCGTCGCGCCAGTGTGTACGAGCCTTTAGGTTGGTATGCCTGGCTACCTACCGTACCTAACCTACCCATACATAGATATACGCTAAGGTAGCGTATGGGCCATACGCATCCTTAGCGTATATTGGCGGCGCATCTTGTGCAGATTAATTGATACAAATCTACTTGTAAAACAAACTACTTATTTATATGTGAACACTACCTACTTACTACTTAAAGTATCGTGCACACTGGCGCGACGCGACAGCATACACAAAGGCACCGCGTGCAGCGCAACGGGCAGCGCCTTTGTGTCGGGCTGTCGCGTCGCGCCAGTGTGTACGAGCCTTAAGTAATACACAATTATGTACGTTTTCTATTTTAGAAAATTTCTACTAATACTGTTTAGTCTAGGAATGTATCAATAATTTACATACATTATCGAACTATAATCGATTTGCCTGTTACGAGTACCATTTCTCTCAGGATCTTAATTTGACGAAGACAGTCCATAATTTCCAATATTCTAAGTTATTTGTTGGCTGTTGAAAAAGGAAACATTAACGAGTTTCAAAAATATGTAGGTACCTTTAGTTACATTTTTATCTCATGAAGCAACGCGCTTTTTACTTGTGTTAACCACACAGCATAGTGTACAAACGTACTGTTAATGTGTGTGTAAAGGCAGGAGCTCTGGGTACCGTCCCACAATGGCGAAATCGGAAGTGTGTGTGTGTGTGTGTGTGTTATGTGCTGACACTGCTGATGCTGACGCTACTCGTCTTAACGCACACATTCACAGCTGTTTGAACACACTGTTTGTACACTTGGTTACCACAAGTAAAGCGCGCGACGCTTCGAGAGACACAAATACTGTAATGGTAAATTATTGTGTAATTAATTCTGAGAGATAAATCGTGGTTTAAGATTTTGCATGTAACAACCGGTATAAAGCCTCCGGCAAGGTCCGATCATAAACAAAAAAAAAAACATCGCAAATTAAATCTGGCTTGAAAACATTGCATCGCATTGTTATTTTTGTAGAGATGCAAGCTAGTACCTACGCCATCCATCAAATAGTCACGCGAGTGAACGTCGTAAGAGAAAATAGACCATATTCTTCATCCAAGCTTTTTTTTGAGAACCGCAGTCGGTGGGTGCGAAATTCCGAGGCTGACGTAAATGCACGTGGCAAATATCGTTCATAACGACTGACGGCTCGAGGCTAAATAATAAAAGCCGCACGGGTCGATCGAAGGTTAAGGTACGCTTGCCGCGTTCGGTTCGCGGATGGGTGACCATCCATTACATAATCGAGACCCCTGTATGCCTCGGCAAGCACATTAAGACGTTGACCCCGGCAGTCATTCAAAGATCTTTGACAGTAGTTACGGGTAGTTAGTTTGAAGCCCAAAAATTCTGACTACCAGTCTTACCAAAGGGTATCGTGTTACCCAGTAACTGGGTTGTGGAGGTCAGATAGGCAGTCGCTCCATGTAAAATGCTGGTATTCAGCTGCATCTGGTAAGACTGGAAGCCGACCTCAATATACACTCAGCGGCACGGAATGTCGCCCAAACTTAAACAAACCGATAACAGGCGATTTTGACATCGCGTATGAGAACTTCGAGTGGCAGTTTGTCAGGACGTTTGTTCTTGTTAATTTAAGAGGGTAAGCACAAAAAAAAAAAAAAAAAAAAATTCTGTGACACCTAACGTTACGTTACCGTTCGTTACTGGAACGCACAAGACAAGGGTGAGTTAAAACTCGATATTCAAATGGTCGTGCATTAAATTTTTATTGTTTTATTTTTTCATTAATCTGTAATAATTTATGCTTCCAGAATTGCAACACAATGCCTCTAACTTCAGCTCAAGTTGCTCAGGCTGTGTTGCTTCGGAGTCAGGGGCGAACGCAGCGAGAGATTGCTGAAACTTTAGATGTACCGCGTACAACTGTCAGGTACGCCTTAACAAGGTACGACCAGACCGGCCTTTACACAAGGAGACCAGGAAGTGGCGGTATTAGGTGTACATCTGCGCGAGATGACCGATTTATCGCTCTCGCAATTTTGAGAAATCGGTTTCTTACTGCGGTCGAAATACGGCAGCGGCTACAAACGGCAAGAGCGGTCAACGTAAGTGAGCGGACAATAAGAAGGAGAATGGAGGAACGGGATTTGCGTGCTCGAAGACCAGCTCGAGGTCCAGCACTGCTCCGGCACCATCGTGTAGCTCGACTTCGGTTCGCTCGCGAACACGCAAATTGGACTCACGAGCAGTGGAGTAAAGATTTGTGGACTGACGAATGCATAGTAGCCTTAAGAGCTCCAGATGGCCGCGAACGTGTGTGGAGAAGGCATGGGGAGAGGTTTCTGCCAATAACTACCAGGCGAACCGTCAGTTTTCATGGTGGATCAGTTATGGTTTGGGGAGGGATCTGTTCAGACGCACGCACAGAGTTGGCAGTAGTTGCAGGTCGTCTAACGGCAGTGCGATACATTGAAGAGATCCTTCAGGAACACGTTTTACCATTCATGGGATTCATCGGTAGCGAAGATTTTATCTTAATGCAAGATAATACTCGACCTCACACAGCACGTTGCGTGGATGATTACCTGTCGGAGGTGAGAATTACCAAATTGGAGTGGCCGGCACGAAGCCCGGACATGAATCCCATAGAACATGTCTGGGATATACTTAAAAGACGCATCCGATCCAACCCCAACCCTCCAGAGACTGTCAGTCAATTGAAAATCGCTCTGGTGGCCGCCTGGGAAGAAATACCCGATGTGGACATTAAAAACATAATCCACAGCATGCCTGATCACATGCAGGCGGTCATCAGGGCCAGAGGTGGAAATACCCGCTATTAATTTTAAGTACCATAGCTTTATTCTGTAAATTTCATTGTAAAACATTTTTTGAAACTTAAGAGCTTAATGTCTTTTTTTTTATTTTGTAAAATTTTAATAAAGTTAACTCACTTTTCGTTAATTAATTATTCTCATTTAAGATTCGAATAAATATTTAAGTTTTACAAAAAAAAAACCCCTGTTTCGCGTTTAATTTTGATAATAAAACACATAGCGCGCTTGGGCCACATTCTGTGCCGCTGAGTGTAGTTGGGAAAAGGCAGATTGATTGATTGAAGACTGATGGTGACATTTTGTTTGCATCATTCTTTACATACGATTTACGTACAGCAGGCCGCACGTCAGTAACAAAACCAGTGCGACAGCGCGACAAAAAGGCGCCGTTCGTCACCGTCACGACACTTTTGCTATACTATGTATGTTTGTGTGTTTACGAGCGTCTTAAAAGAGTAACCGTGGAGTTTCTTGCCGGCTCTTCTCCATAGGAAACAACCAATTGAAACCGTGCACCTAGCTTCTGACGTTTCATAAGTGCCCATGTTGGTTTATGTGAAATAAAATATTTTGATTTGGATTGATGAATGAGATTTTAATTCAAAAGTAAATAATTATTTTGGTATCGATTCGTTTTTTTTTTCGGTGAGTACTTATTTTTTTTTTTTAGTTTTCGTGTTTCATTGTACATTTGGAGAGTTGCGAATCTGGTGACTTGTTAATAAGCGGTATAAACTAGCCTCGCATTCTATTGAAACTCCGTTCTACGCTATGCCAGCTCAAGGTCACAGTGTTACCATTACCACACACGTACGGTCTACTGTACCTACTGTCTTATCATCATAATGCTTTACATTCATTTTAAATGAAGACCTTATCAGCTGTCTATAGGTAACGTGCGAGACTGTAGGGAAGACTTATGAGGCGTGGTCCAAATAGAAGAGTATCGTAGTTAATTTGTAGTAGAAATATCAGCCACTACTGTGCCCCGTGGTTTCATCCGCATAAGTCTCAATCCCGTGGAAATATCAGGATAAAAAGTATCCTATAACCTAACCCAGGTCATCGTCTACCCATGTGACAAAATTCATCCAAATCTGCTCAGCCGTTTTAGCGTGAAAGCGTAACAAACAAACAAACTCACTTTCGGATTTATAATATAACTAGCTGCGCCCCGCGGTTTCACCAGCGGTATGAAATATACTTTACGACCTATTCTCAGACCTACCAAATATACACAAAAAAAATCATAAAAATCGGTCAAGCCGTTTCGGAGGAGTTCGATAACAAACAGTATGACACGAGATTTTTATATTTTAGTTAGGATTAGTATTACTATACATGAAGTAATTTATCGGGAAATATTTCAAACCAAGGTACATATTAAGTATAAGAACAGCCCAAGAAAATAAATTAAGAATCTTGTTTTATTCTTAAACTTGCTACCTATTGGCTAAGTATCGTGCAAATCATCAACTGCTTGCGACTAGACTAATGAATACCAATGACCTCTAAACCAACCCTGCACTGCGCAAAAATATTGCGTAATTTTTTAAATAAACTGGACATAATGGGAATTGGAAAACATACAAATAAGACTGCAAACTAAAAGTCACGTGAATAATATAAATGTTTTAGAGCGTGTTATAAAAATCGAGTACCAAAATTTCGCAAGGCGTATTTGCAGTTTGTCTCAGTATTTTGTATGTTGGAGTAAGTTCGGCGTTGGGATAAGACCGTTCTTAAAACACCGGCTAATAAGGCAATATTTTTTAATGCTGTAACTGGAGGTTAGGGCAGAACACAATGTTGTCAGCATTAAAAAATATTGCCAAATTAGCCGGGAATTTGATATCAACGGTCTTATGCCAGCGCTGAACTAACCGTAACAAACACTTTCTTTAGTTTCTATCGCCTTTCAAGTCGTTCGAGTGCGTTAAGTATAGGTACCTACATACCTACATCATTCGATACCAATGTAGAGGGGTTGACAACCTTTGTTTACGTAATTATTGAAACAAGTCTTATCAAATTCACGACCGAGGCGTAAGGGTCTCGAAAGCGTCTACAGTTACCGCTAAATCAATCATGCGATAACTGACAAAGGCAAACGAACTCTTACAATATATACATTTATAAATAAACATAGAGAATTAACAGTGTTCAATATACCTATTAACACCTATAGGAAAACTATTTGCATGTGTTGAAGGCTACATTAGTATGCTGGCAATGCCGCGGACCCGGAGCACACTGCAAAAGGCTTGAGTATACACTACTCGTCAAATATTTAAGCCCGTTTTCAACACTAGGCTAGGCATGGCAATATCTAAATGAATGCCGAAAGAAAAACGCGCTGTTGGATTCTCGACTTCTGGCGCTGAGCTGAGCGTTGAAAATCCAACAACGACCTAGTAACTAGTTAGTCCAAACGGGCATTAGAAGTCTTAATTAGGATCTAGGAAAAAAAATAAGTAATCAGGAAAGTGTGTTAGTTTGGGCAGTTATAAGAATGTAAGTCTGCCTTCTTGAATCGCCTAGCTTCCTAATTTCTAAAGAGTAGTGAGTGTATCAGCCTGTTAGTAGTAATACAGTTCTTTCTGCTTCTTCTTAATTAAAGTCTCAATGGCCGTGAAGTAGGTACCCACTATTACTTTTGTCTTGCTGTGGGGAAGTCACCTCCCCTCCGTCTGAGGAGAACGAAGAGGTTTTTTTTTAAATCGACTTCAAAAAAAGGAGGAGGTTCTCAATTCGACTGTATTTTTTTTTTATGTGTGTTAGCTCAGAACTTTTTTCTAGATAAACCGATTTGGATGATTCTTTTTTTTTTATTTGAAAGCTGGTGCTTCTGATGTAGTCCCATATGAATTTAATCAAGTTCTGACAAGTAGTTTTTGAGCTATCTTTAATACTGCGTATTTTTTCCACTTTAGTTTACATTGATGATGTTTTAATAACTTCCTATCACTGTTATTTACATATAAGTAGTGGTATACGAATTTGTGTGGGGTAGGTACCACAACTAAGAATGGAAAATTAAAAACTTTTACAAAAAAAAACCAGACTTCCAAAAAAAACAGAAAATTGTGAAAAATAACTTTAATTTCGGAAGTCGATGTTTTTTGTTTTGTATTTTCGTTTATTGCCACCGACTTCTGAAATTAAAGTAATTTTTTCACAAATTTTAGGGTTTTTATTTGGATGTCGGTTTTTTTTTTTGTAAAAGAGTTTTTATTGTTATGTCGGACGACTGCCAGCGCCCCACGTTTGCTACCACTACCTAGTGTACCTAGTACTAACTAGTGTGCGAGTAAAATATGATTCTATGGTTTCTGATCATTTACCGCTCATAATTGAGTGTAACTTAAATTTATTGACACCTAAGGTATCTCAAACTATAGAATCGGACAAAAAGGTGATTTGGGGTCAACGAAGTGACGAGCAGGTCGTGAAATACACGAACGAGAGTAATCAATTGTTAGCTCTAATCGATTTCCCTTCCGAATTTACTTGTTGTGCTGATTATTATTGTAATGCTTCTGATCACTGGCGTATTCTGGATAGGCTATACTCTGACATCGTCACCGCCCTCCGCACCGCAGCAACGGTATCAATGGGGGAGGGCCGCGGGGGGGCCAGGCGGCGTGCGAGGGGCTCACGCGTTATTGGGTGGAACAAACACGTCGCCGGGGCTCATAGGGAGGCCAGGTCTAAGTTTATGGAATGGGACTTGTGCGGTAGGCCTAGGTCCGGTTCTGTCTATAATGATATGTGTGATAGCAGAAGGATATTCAAGTCAAGATTGAAGTTATGTCAAGATCACCAAGATCAGATAAGCATGGATGCCCTCGCTGATAAACACCGTGAAGGCGATTTCCGAGGCTTCTGGCAGAGCACTGCCAAAATCAACGTCCGACCTGGACTTCCTGCGAGCGTCGGCGGGGTGAGTGAGCCGAGGGCATGGCTGATCTTTTTAAAGCGCAATTTGCTGTTAAATCGCTGCATAGTTCAGACTGTGAGGTGCTCAATGCTGACAGGAGTGGTCATGTTGTCGGAACTTGATTTAGTGCGAAAGAGGTAGATAGTGTCATAAGGCACATGACTCGTGGAAAATCTCCGGGTCACGATGGCCTCAATATTGAGCACTTTCTGCATGCTGGACCTCACATCTCGCGAGTATTAGCAATGTTTTATTCCTTATGTGTGAGCCACAGCTATTTGCCGGATGATTTTATGAAAACCGTGGTAGTGCCGATAGTTAAAAATAAGACTGGTGACTTAGCCGATACCAGTAACTACAGACCTATCTCTCTCGCCACCACAGCGGCTAAAGTTTTTGATGGTCTGCTTATTGTACAGCTGAACAATTACGTAACTCTTCATGACAACCAGTTCGGGTTTCGTCCGCAGCTATCAACGGAGAGCGCGATATTGTGCCTTAAGCATACCGTCAACTATTATACGAAGAGAAACACGCCGGTATACGCATGCTTCCTGGACCTCTCCAAGGCTTTCGATTTAGTCCAATACGATGTCCTATGGAGCAAGTTAGACCAGATTAACTTACCGAATGAAATTACCAGCCTATTTCGGTTCTGGTATGGGCATCAAAAGAATTGCGTGAGATGGAGGGGGGTGATGTCAGAGCAATATCAACTTGAATGTGGTGTCAGGCAGGGTGGGTTGACATCTCCTACGCTATTCAACGTGTACATGAATGACCTGATCGTCGCGCTCAGCAACTGCCATGTCGGCTGCCATATTGATGGAGTGTCTGTGAATAATCTCAGTTATGCGGACGACATGGTGTTACTGAGTGCGTCGGTGTGTGGTCTGAGGAGGTTGTTATAAATATGTGAAGACTATGCTAGTGATCATGGCTTGCGTTATAACGTGGCAAAAAGCCAGTTCTTGGTTTTTGGACTTGGTGCAGTAAGTCCCCAGAATGTTCCGTCAATTAGACTGAACGGGACGCCTCTGGAGAAGGTGAATAAATTTAAATACTTGGGGCATATTCTTACGCATGACCTAAGTGATAATGAGGATGTTGAGAGAGAGCGGAGGTCGCTCTCAATACGAGCCAACATGATAGCCCGCAGGTTTGCTAGGTGTTCAAGGGGGGTAAAAGTCACACTATTTAAAGCATATTGGACATCCCTTTACACCTGCAGCCTGTGGGCTCGTTACACAAAGAAGTGCTATAGTGACCTCCGCGTTCTCTACAATAATGCGTTTAGGATTGTGGTGGGGCTGCCTCGGTTCTGCAGCGCCTCGGGTAGGTTCGCGGAGGAGCGCACCGCCTGTTTTCACGCGACTATGCGTAGGCGGAGCATCTCTCTGGTGCGCAGAGTACGGGCCAGCTCCAACGCAGTCCTGGCGATGATTGCTGATAGGCTGGACTGCCCCTACATGCTGCATTGCTGCAGCAGGCATGTTCAGGCAAAGCCGTTTAGCAGGCATTATTGATATTTAAGTGTGTGTCCTTGTATGTATTTTAAGTATGATAATTTTGTAATTTTAATTTTAATGCTAGAATTATTTTTTGACATTTATTATGAATTTATTTTATTTTTATTATTTTATTTTATTCTATTATGTAATGTTTGTAATTGTCTTTTATGGGCCTAGTTACCCGAAATAAATGAATTTTAATTTTAATTTAACTACCATGAATCCGGGACCCGGGTGATACTCGTACATTCGCGCGCACACCCGACTGTTGTCTATCAGTCAGCAATGCAGTGTATAGTAAACAATAGATGAATAGGTCAGTCGACATAATTATGCCTTAGTTCTTTTAATTAAATAAATTAACATTCACTACATTATCCTTAAAGCATATGTAACCTTTCGGAAATTCTGATGAATTAAATAGTTACTCGTTTTGTTAATCGATTGTTGTTGGCTGGTTGGTTGGGTTGTTTTGATAATACTTATGTTGTTTGGTTTGTTTTCGTTGTTTTGTTTTGTTTGTTGTTTCTGTATGAATTCAGCCGTTGGTAAAAACCCGACTTTGTCTAAGCCTCTGCATTGCAGTAATTGATTTTGTTGTACTAGGTGTCTGAAAAGTACGTATAGGCATTTATATCTATATTTTTTATGGTGTACATAATAAAGAGTATTCTATTCTATAGAATGTGTTTTTTTAATAAAATGCGAACAGATTGGAATTTCTTCGTAATTTCAAAAAATTAAAATCAAAAATCATTTATTCAAATTAGGCTGCATTATTCACTTTTCGAACGTCAAAATTACATAAGACATTAAATTTTATTAAGTACGCATATATTTTGTTAAAATTCTCTGCATACTGCTACTGCTAGGGCCCATTTGCTGAGATAGGCGGTGAATAGATGTTCTGGTTTTTACTCCATATTTTCCTTCACAGCAGACCATTTCGTTTTTGGTCACTAACCGAACCAGTTGCACAAAATTTCGCGATCACGATAGAAATTGAAAACTCAGATGGCACGCGACTTAAAGGGAATTTTCCTCGTAATTTTCCACGTGTGTTCCTAATTGAACGTGAATTCTCGTAACACGTACCTATGTACGTGTTACGAGAATTCACGCCCACAGAACATATAGGTATACTCCTAGGGAGTTTAGACACGATTTCTGTACGTTAAAAGAACGTGAAACGTTCCATTATTGATTTTACATGTGTCAAGATGGCGTATTTATTTCAATACGCCATCTTGAATATTTCGAAAATAGAATGAAGTTCAAATCCTCTATGTACTTTTGGGACACCCATTAGTTATTGTCACTGCTACAACGGTAATTAATTATGCTGCTTATTTGCAATTTTAATGCAATTCATTTGCCTCGTTGATCTAGTGGTCGCAACAGTACTGCTGAGCATGAGGTCCTGGGTTGGTTTCCCTGATCGGGCAGTATTATTGGGTTTTTCCATATATAATTTCGCAGTAGCAGCCTGGACTCTATGCCCGGTTGATGGTAATAGGCTCGCCCCCTATAACATGGGACTTAAACATAACTAGCGAAATGTGGGTGTACGTACGCCTCTGCCTAACTCTTCGGGAAATACAGGCGTGATGTTATATTTAAGGAAATATTTCCCCATAAAATATCTATCATGATTATCATAAATTAGTATAGCATTCAATATCAATTATAGTAATTACAACTGAAACTCAATACTCACTCTTTGTAAACATCAAATAAATAACTGTAGACTCCCAGTCGCGTGGTTGTGTACGTGGCCTGTCGTAGCAAGCCTGCGGAGAGCCCCGTGTATAAGGAGAAGAATCCCTCGCGAGCCACAATCTCCCCGGCAACAGCAAACGAGGTCCGACTGCCTCCGCTCAGTTGCATCCGAGTTTTTATCAAATCAAGTGGCTGAACGACGCATGTTGCGGCCATGCTGAAACAAGGGTGTTGTTAGATACATATGCTGCTGATCAATCGACCCGTGCGGCTGTTACTAAGCCACAAGCTACATGAGAATAATATATAAAGGATGGCAGGGACTTCGGCGTGCAAACTGTAACCATGAATTCAGCACAAGATCCTAGATTCGAAAATTATATGAAATATGAAGGTTATCAAAAAAAAAAAAATGCTGTTTCATAGAAATGTGCAACTTATGTGGTGAAAATGTATAAAACTGTTTTTTTATTTTTATTGACGACAAATTTTAGCGCAGGAGCATTCAGACTAATGTACTGAATCCATGTATTTTCTAAAA
The DNA here is from genome assembly GCA_916610205.1 of Griposia aprilina. Lineage (NCBI taxonomy): Eukaryota > Metazoa > Arthropoda > Insecta > Lepidoptera > Noctuidae > Griposia > Griposia aprilina. The sequence continues at coordinate 19,099,941 of OU744302.1, read as the reverse complement.
TGTTAAATTATTCCTAATTTGTCGTTAACATGTCAATTTCACGCTTGTCATCTAGTAACAAGGTTACTTAATGTAGAAGGTCACTTACCATCCTTATATCTTAGAGACGTTCTGTGTTTGAGATAAGATTTTCAGCATATTTCAGTATTAATAAGTACGAGTAATATTGCGTTATTAATATAATAGTCATTTTAATATTTTATAAATTCTATTTGTAATTGGTCTTCGGACCGTAAGCAAATACATTCCATGTCAAATGGAGTTGTGGTTGTGCAGCAAGTGCTGCGCCTTTCACTAATAGAAGTTGGTTCCAAGGTTTTATTTTTTAAATTCTTCCAGCAGATACTTAACTGCTGTAAAATCAGCCTTAATTATATTGAACTCAGTCATAAAAATACTCAGCGGCAGGACATGAGGCTGCCACCTGCCAGTACCCATTGCTAGTGGGCTAGTATTTATTTAATTATTCCCTTTAATGCAGAGAACTATTTAAATCGTAAAGTGTTTTTTTTTATTTTTTATTAGCCTATACTGTCCCACTGCTGTGCAAAGGCCTCCCCAAATCCATCCAGGCATCCTTTTGCAGAGCCTATCAGGAAACCCTGATAGGCTAGGAATTGAATTTATTAATGAATTAATAAACATTAAACCTTACCAACCTAGGTTCAATGCTTATTAAACGTGGGTTTGTAGGTAGATGCTACTTTAATAAATTTGAATACCATTATATTGCTACTATGTTTTCCGTGGTTAGTCCATGGGTGGGTGACCATCTTTATATACTGAGACCCCTCAGTGCCTCGGAAAGCACCTTAAGCCATTGGTCCCGGCTGTCATTAGTGGATCTTAGTCAGTTGTTACGAGTAGCCAGAAGCCAGAAAGTCTGACAACCAGTCTTACCAAGGGGTATTGTTTTACCCAGTAACTGGGTTGTGGAGGTCAGATAGGTAGTCGCTCCATGTAAAATACTGGTATTCAGCTGCCTCCGGTTACACTGGAAGCCAACCCCAACAAAGTTGGGGAAAGGCAGGCAGATTGATTGATATTGGCATCCCTTTTCAAATATGAACAAGTTAAATAACACAATCTTATAGTCATAGGCAAAGTTCATTTAAAATTACATTAAAACAAATTATTGCTGTTCTAAATAACTACCTACAGAATATGATAAGAGATTAATGAGAAACTCAGAAAAGTGTGATTACTTATTATATTACATAATATACATTATGATTATGATAAAGTAATCAATATGAACTCAATTATTAACCTCGAGATCATAATTAACAATTGAATTCATTACAGTAAACGTTTAGCACACGGTTGCTATCGAGGACAAGGATTTTAAAAGTAATAAACAAGTTTCCTGAGCTTTATGAAACCCGAGCCTACAAGTTTTGAAAGTGTAAATAGGTAATCATAATAAACATTCCTACGGCAATGACCATGACATTGATCCTATGTTAAGGACATGTAGTCTTAAAATAAATGCAAGATTGGTACCCGGCAAGGCCGCCAAACGCGAATTTGAGCGCGTTCGGTACATAGCGCTCCTTCGGTGGCGCTACAGCTGCTGGAGATTGCGCCATTTTCATAAATTTTCACCTTTATACACTCACAGTCAGCACACTTTTTTGTTACAATAAAAGTGAACGTTATTAAAAACCCGAGATTTTAGTACGAAACGTGTGCACCGCTCGGTTCAATCCAGCTGGATTTGACAACCTACTGACAGAACTACAAAAGTGACAGAACAGAGTTTTTTTTTTTTTGGTTGCAACTTGTAATTTTTCTTACTGCTGAATACAAGCATTTTAGGCAATGGGCATTAGACATTGGTCCGGAGATTTGGTGTTATGTTCTGGGGAAACTCAACCCTCAAATAGTTAATATTCAGGTCACAAAAGAGATGCATCAGAACCATGTTCGGTGTAAAAACAACCGACTCATGCAAGCCATACTTTGTAAAATATAAAATTTTAACCCTCCCATCAATCTTTGAAATTGCGGTATTTGTAAAATCAAACCCGCATTTGTTTAACAAACTATCAGATATGGATAACCGCAACCGGCGCGATAAATATAAGCACAGATTGTGTGTGACACCATCCAATACAACACTAATTCGTAAAAGTGTTTTCTGTATGGCACCACGTATAAATATACGTGGTGCCATACAGAAAACCATCTACCACAAGCACTCAGGGACATAACTGTTACCAACTTGTTTAAGAAAAAACTAAAAGAGTATTTAGCAGCCAAATGTTTCTATAGTATCGCTGAGTTCCTAATGGAGAAAACATAATAATTCTAATGTAGGGGCGAAGTTTGGTTCTGTTATCTATAGTACCTATTTGAATTATTATTTGAATTTGAAAAAACGGAAGACGATAATATTTTGTTCCTTTAACTATCTAATTTAGTTACCTAATTGATTTTTAAACTGCTTATGATGTACATACCTACACTGACCCTACATTATCTAAACTTAATTAAGTATTAATAGTTATACCCATAGTTAGTTACCTACTGATCAAATGTAATAATATATATTTTGTTGTTCTATCTATAAATTAAGTCCCAGACACTCCCTCAGAGATAAATTTAAAGAGATTAATATAATTACTGTGCCTTCTCAGTATATTTATGAAAATCTTTTGTATGCACATAAAAATATTAATCTGTTTAAAAAATACAGTGATATCCACAATATAAATACTACGAGGGCGGGTCAATAAGTCCGTGACTTTTTGAATTTCTGACCTCTTTACTGAAACAGCAACACTGCTCCTGTCAACAGGCATCTGTCAGTTGACTCCTGTCAAAATTTAAACTTGCTGCGTCAGTTAGTTTGTGTTTGACAGCTATTTTTATCAGAATACTCACTAATTTGAGGAGAAAATGGAAAAAAGTGAATTTCGTGTGCTTATTAAGCATTATTTCTTGCGAAAAAAAACCATTACCGAGACCAAGGCTAAGCTTGATAAATACTATGGGGACTCTGCACCATCGATTTCAATGGTAAAAAAGTGGTTTACTGAATTTCGTTGTGGCCGTACAAGCACTGAAGATGCCGAACGTCCTGGACGCCCAGTTGAGGTCTCTACACCCGAAACAATCGAAAAAATTCACGATATGGTGTTGGCCGACCGAAGATTGAAAGTGCGAGAGATTGTGGAAGCCGTAGGGATCTCGCATGGCTCAGTGGTTTCAATTTTGAATGATCACTTGGGCATGAGAAAGCTTTCCGCAAGATGGGTGCCGCGTTTGCTCACAGTCGACCACAAACGCAATCGTGTAACAACTTCACAGGAAGGTTTGGCGTTGTTTAATCGCAATATGGAGGAGTTTTTGCGCCGTTTTGTAACCGTGGACGAAACATGGATCCATCACAACACACCAGAGACCAAACAACAGTCAAAACAGTGGGTTTCTAAGGGTGAATCGGCGCCGAAGAAGGCCAAGGTGGGTTTGTCAGCCAATAAAGTTATGGCGACTGTTTTTTGGGATGCACGCGGGATAATCCACATTGACTACCTTCAAAAGTGAAGAACAATCAATGGGGAATATTATGCCAACTTATTGGACCGATTCAATGACGATTTGAAAAAAAACCGACCTCATTTGGCCAAGAAAAAAGTTCTTTTCCACCAAGACAATGCAAGGGTGCACACATGTGCAGTTGCCATGGCAAAAATCCATGAATTGGGCTATGAATTGCTCCCTCATCCGCCCTATTCTCCAGATTTGGCTCCGAGCGACTACTTCTTGTTCCCAAACCTGAAGAAATGGCTTGGTGGAAAAAGATTTGACTCCAATGATGAAGTCATCTCGCAAACAAAGGCCTATTTTGAGGACCTCGACAAATCATTTTTTTTGGAAGGGATAAAAAAATTGGAGAAGCGTTGGACAAAGTGTATAGAGCTCAAGGGAGACTACGTTGAAAAATAAAATTATTTTTTTATCAAAAAATCTGTGTTTTATTCCAAAAGTCACGGACTTATTGACCCGCCCTCGTAGAAACAAACACTTTATTGTTCCTACAACCAGGCTCAAGAAAATAGGTGGCTCGTTTAGATGCCAATGTATATGTTTTTATAATAAACTTCCTAGCCACATTCAAGATCTAAGCTTTAATAAATTCAAATCTTTTATAAAACGGAAACTATGCCAGAAAGCCTATTATACTGTGAAAGACTATATTGAGGACAAAAAGGCTTGGGATTGAGCTGCTCCAATAAATTTACACGGTGAATGTTGATTTTAATTTGCTAGCTATTTTAGACATGAATATTTACTGTAAAAAGTATTATATTATTTTCATTATTGAAAATATGAGGACTATGTGAGTCATTGTTTCAGTTATATTCTTGATCTGGCAGTTTAAGTAGTTTATGCGGCCTACCCAAATGTCCTTTCTTTGGTATTGTTCGTCGAATCGTTGAGCTCCTTAAGTTCTGAGTTGAGCTGCACGGTTACTGACAAATGCGTGCACTGACTGGACAGGTCCACTTAATCTGTGTGGTTCTTTCGTCAAAAGACCATTTCAGACACCAATCTACATGGTCTTCACATGATCTGACCAAGATTATGTCTGGACTTTAAAAGAGACTGTGACCTCTGAGTTTGTTTCGGCCTTTCTTCTCAGAGTAGTCAGATAGGAAACGCCGACCTCATCTAGTTTAAAAATATGACTGACGTGTAAAAGTGTTTGTACAAACCTACTTACAGAAATAAAATCATTTATCATTTGTACGCTGCTAAGGTAAAACATGACTGTGATTCTTTCTGCTATGTATTTAACATCTTGCATGCTTTGTGTGTATAGGTACTCATGTTCCTGACAAATAAATGATCTCTTATCTCTCTTATCTACAAGGCCCCCCTAATTTATAATGCTTTGCCGAAGTCAATTACCAACTGCCCTTCCAAAATATTTGTTCGACACTACGGAAGTGGCTGTTGCAGAAATGTTTTTACTCAATTCACGAGTTTTTTGTAAAATGTACCCGTACTTCATTTTTTTTCTCATGATCTATGTAGCATGAAAATACGGGCCATAGGTGTTTATTTAAGTATGTTAAACGTATTGTTTATTTAATAACATGGTTTAAATGGAAGTGCGTGTCCAAGGTATATACATATAGGTACTTATTTAAATAATATTCAAAAATTAATATACTTAATGTACTTAAATTGAAAATTAATGCACTTCAATGATTTTATGTATTGTAAATTGATTTTGTATACCGTTAAAACGTTGATACATGTAGCATCATGAAATATATGAACACCTTTGTAAACATACCATGTTTCTGAAAAATAAACATTCTATTCTTTACAACCGAAACTGAAAACCGAAGTACACCATGTACTGTATACCTTGAGGTATCCATTTTTTTTTTTGCCTGTTATGTGTTGCTAAGGCCACCTTCTCACGCAGAAAAGGAGTGAGCTTGATCACCACGCTTGCTCAGTACAGGTTTGTGATTTCAGACCGAAGTATTTTGTCCCAGTTCCTCACGCTGTTTCCCTTCACCGTTAGTCAGTAGTGTCTAAGAAAAAAGAAGTCACATTGGTACTCGCTGGGTTTGAACTTGATGATGAAGTAGTGGATCAGATAAAGCATGGGCTACCACACAAAAGTCAAAAAGCATAAATAAAAAAAGGGGGTTAAAAAATAAAACAGATATTTATTTATTATAGACATAATGGGTAATCTAATCACACCTTTTTTTCAAGAAGTGTCAGACTTTAAGAAGAACTTCCGTGTTGTAGAGCGTGTTCACTGTCAGTCAACCGTAAGTAGCATTTTTTTTTTAATGTTAAAGGAGTTTAAAAACGAAATAGCCTTGTTACTAAAATTAAACAGTGATTTTTATCAGGCTCCAATGCTAACGAGCTCGCGCGGGGACATGGTTTCCTCATATTCCTTAGGTCTGTATCTCTTCATTCGCTTCTTTGAACTGTTCACACCAATGATCAGGACTTTTCCCGAACGCCTGTTATTTAAAGAAAGTAGATATGATACATTTTAAACATTGTTATAATTCACAACTTACAAAACAATAAATTGAAAGAAATATAGCAAAAGAATACCTCAGCCATTTTTCCCAAAAGGAAAGTCTTAGGGACCTCTTCAGCAGCCCGCTGGCCCCATTGGAAGATATTCCTAGCAAGGTCACCTTCACCATCCTATGAAATAATGACAGATTTAATAAACCTCCTCTTAAAATGGTTATCTATGCATCTATAGCTAATTCCTCTATGGTTATTATAATAAAAATCTAAATGAATATCAATGATTAGGTGACTGCTAATGAGGGATCTCGTATGTTTACCATCTACTGTTATATTAATTTAGTGATAGCTGTTCGTTACGAATAATCTGTAACAATGCAACAGTCACTGTATCAGTTTCGTGCCATTAGGTAGTACATACAGGAACGCAAGCGTTCATTAATTCGCTAAACATGGGAAATTGCTACTGAAGTCTGCAGGCGTCGACCTCAGCCCTGCAGTCTCGACATTAGACAGCGACAAAAATCGGTCGCTAAGTCGTATCGTTGTCAAATTCTTTTAAAAGATTTTCAACTTTATTTCGAACATATAAGGTTGAAAATCTATTAAAGAAATTTGACATTGATTAGACTTAACGACCGATTTTTGTCGTTATATTTGGCGAGACTGCAGGGCTAGGGCGAGCTGTTTCTCACACCGACAACTGTACGTCGCCGCGTCGCTTGCTCCTGCGTCACCAGTCCTGACTCTTTATTATTATTATTATTCTTTATTTATCGGACAACAATTATCCATCGTGTTAGTAAACAATAATAAAACTTATTACTAGTGTTAGTATTACAATACAATAGAGAAGAAGATATAATAGTTAATATTGTGAAAAGGACACTCCCAAATAATGTTTTGTGATTGTCCTTCTCACAAAACTTTTAATAATCGGATATCATCGGGGATCTTTTATATCTTGGCTGCTGAGACCAAAACTACAAACGAAACTAAAACTATAAAAGTACGCAGTATTCAGGGAAGTTTTATAAAAATGTGGATCCATGTTATTTGAGAATATTGTGGTGTCTTACGACCTCCACGCGAACGAAGTCGCGGGCAGAATCTAGTGAGTTTATAATTATTTAGTTTTATTTCTAGCAATCACCATAAAAATGTTGCCCCACAGGGTCCTCTTCATTATGCTGTGCATATTAAACATCTGACGTTTGTCTATTCTATTGATAATGGTAAAATCACTACATATTATAAAACAAAGTCCCCCCCGCCGCGTCTGTCTGAATGCGATAAACTCAAAAACTACCAAACGGATTTTCATTCTATGGTTTTCAACCAATGGACGGATTGCATAACACACATAACATCACGCCTGTATTCCCCGAAGGGTTATGCAGAGGTGTACCTATAGCACACCCACATTTCGCCAGTTATGATTAAGTCCCATGTAATAGGGGGCGAGCCTATTGCCATCAACCGGGCACAAATCCAGACTCCGGGCTGCTACTGAGAACCCCAATAACACTTTGCCCGACCCGGGAATCGAACCTGACACCTCATGCTCAGCAGTAGCGCTTGCGACCACTAGACCAACGAGGCAGTCTACGACAGATTGATTCATGACAAAGGTAAATTGGCTGAAATATGACGATCATTGTTGAAGATGTTGGAAAAAATAATGCCGACTGGGATCTTTACTGGCTTGCGCCGCGCGTCGCCAAAACCAATAGAGATATAGGTTTGGAAACAATGGGAATATTTTCCAACATTCACGGCGAAGCTGCGGGCAATATCTAGTATGATATATTAGTACTTAAGGGAAGTCTCATTTGAACTTGTATGTGATAGGTCCTTAGTGTGTGATTTCAGAAGCACAATATTTATTTATTTTAATCATTTAACAAGTGAAATTACACTGGATAGCTCCAATTACTGCAAAAAAATCTACCCAGCCTAGACAAGGTTGGGGTCGGCGTCTAGTCTAACCGGATGTAGCTGGATACCAGTATTTTACATGGAGCGACTGCCTATCTGACCTGTACAACCCAGTTACTGAGTAATACGATACCCCTTGGTAAGACTGGTTATCAGACTTTCGGGCTTCTGGCGACCCGTAACGACTGTCACAGATCCACGAATGACAGCCTGACCAACGGCTTAACGTGTTTTACGAGGCACGAGGTCTTGGTATGTGAAGGTCACCCATCCACAGACCAATCGCGGCAAGTGTAGCTTAACTTGATCGATCGAGGCACGCGGTTGTTATTACTTCGCCATAAGCCCCTTTCGCTCAATCACTATAATGTGTGTAATTTTACCATTGCATGACCTATAGGTCTGTGTCCCAGCAGTGGGAATGTTATAGGCTGATTATGCTACGATACTTAAACAGCAGGAATTGGGTCCCAAATCTTTGCAATTAACAGTATGGTGTATAAGCCACCTTATGTCTAATAAATGATGTTGCAGACCTATTCTATCTACTGGTTGTTTGGCAGAACGTTAAACATACGAAAATGGTGGATAGGTGGTCACACACTAGGGATGTTTTGCTAGAATTGGAACTCCTCATATTTTTTTTTTAATGCAATTTGAAATTATGATTTACGTAAGTATTTTTTATATCTTTCTGTAAGTTTGAGGACTCATAACTTTTTTTCTAGCTAACATCTGAATAAAGCAATAATTTTATAAGAATCTGCCAACATTAAAGATTAAAAAAAAAACAAAATCTTGCCTGTTTTACCCTTTACACTTTAAAACTTAGTAGTAGTTTTACACTTTAAAACTTAGAAAGTGGTGTAACTAGATGAAAGCAATTTTTTTTTTTTTAAATATCCCTTGTGCCAGGGCCAAATAAATTAGGGCTGAGTAAGTAGCAGATGACCCCACCTATCCACCATTTTCGTATGTTCAACGTTCTGCCAAACACGCTGTACAATTTTGCAAATATTGTTATAATATAACCAAGATTTTTATAATATCTAAAAGTACCTGAAGATATAGAACAAGCATGTTACCTTTGTGTATTGCAAGTACATTTGTCTAGTAAATGTGGTAGTTAATAGTTTTCTTCCGGCATGATCATTCTCTTCCAATAGTCCAGCTTCTGCGAGGAATTTCCAAATTTCCTCTGAAAAGATAATGAGAAAATGTTTTGTTAAAATCAAAAAATTATGTTTGTTTTGCTTTGTCTCATCATTATAACGCTGTTGTCGCTGGATAAGAGTGCATGCAGTCAAGTAAACACGCAAACAAGTATCGGTGTACAAATGTTTTGTGTTGTCCTTACAGTCTACTGAAATGGATCCAGTTTTAATTAGGAAAATCATACTAAAGTCAATACAACCGGTTAACTTCAGCAAATACACTTTGTTTCCTTCAACCTTGACATTGGCAGAATAATCGGTAAAACGATGGAGCCATTAATATAAAATTGGAATTGGAAGTATCGGAGTTTCTGATAGTGTTATGTTTGTGTTTAGTTTTTAAAGTGTCTTGTCATGTCATTACTAACACTAGTTTCTTAGAAGCATTTCTGTGTTACTAACAACTCTATGGATGTATTTAAAAATCTGAAATAAATGGTTATAATAATAATATAATAATAATTTATTTATTTAATACTTTAAGCACACAAATGTACAGACTGTACGGACTTAAGGACACAGGCTTCTTTTTCATATTTATTAAATAATCCCAAACCCAACACAGTTAGTAAAAGGCCAGGCAAATTTATAAGGATATACATTTACCTATTATTAAAAACTATAAATATAATTTAATATATCATTGTTACCTAACATGTAAGGGAAGAAGTGAGACGGCAACAACACAGGTACCATTTCAATATTACTGGGGCTGCCTCACTTTATGTATGATCAATTTTATGGATCACAATGTTGTATATGAAAAATTCTCAATTAACTTTATATAAACTAATATTATAAAGAGAAAAGATTTGATTTTTTGTATGTTTGTTTGTACCACTATTACACTAAAACGGCAGAATGGATGTGGATGAAATTTGGCACATGGGTAGACAATTACCTGGGTTACGAGTTTACGACATGTGAAATAGGTTATCATAGTTTTTATGCTGATAGCCTCAAGGACTGAATTTATACAAAAATTAGTCAGTTTTAATGAACCTTCTTTAACTGCTGCACCGCTCATAAAGATATGTGTCAGCACAGCAACCAATATTTTTCGGTGATGTACATCAGTGACGGATGATGGCAATGAATCACATTCTTCTGTTAGCACCAAAATGTACTGCATACCACTTTTAGAATCAACTTTAACTAATTTGTAGCCGTAAACCTGCAAAGTTATAGAATTAAGATAACTTTACCATGAGCATCACAATTTCACATGAAAGACAAGAAGATTCTTAAATTCTCTAAATTAACATGAATGATTGCTTTAAGTAACTTCTTGAATATTTGTATTTTTTTAAGTGATGGATGGAATAAACTGATGAAGTACTGTTGGATAAAAAATAAAGTAAGGAATTGAACGAAAATCACTGTTTGAATAAAACATAAATACTAACCCTTTTTAAAATTTTATCGGCTTCATTAATCACTGTAGTCACTAGACTTGTAGCAGTTTGACAGGTTGTGTTTAGATGTTTTATAATTTCTAAACGTTTTATTGGTATTTTGCTGCCTTCTCGACAAAGGATATAGTGAACACACTCCTTGATGGATTCTTCCAGCTCCGAAATATCTGGCTCTGCCTCTGCATCAATAGACCTCTTCCCACGCCTTTGACTCATGTTGTACTTGCTTGTTTTATTCGTTACTTTCAACGAAAGGGTTCCAAATTCATAAGAAAAATTTAAAATGTAAGAGTCAATAGTGAATGGTTGTTACGAAGACTGATTTTATGACAATGAATTTTGTTTGATAACATCTAAAATTCAACTTCACTTCAACTCTTCAAAAATCTAACAATCAACAGCACATCTTTACCTTTATACCCTATACCTTAGACTACTATAGATACTCCTTAAACCCTGGATCAACAGCTCTCGTCATAGAATTATTGTTTGATCTGCTTTAATTATTGTTCTGAGTCTGAGGTTTGGTCATAAAAAATGTACTATGGGTATGGTTTGATCAACAGCAACGTCACCAGTGTTGCCAGATGACCGTCTCGCGTTCTCCCCAAACCTTCCCCAAAATCTAATCTAATCTATTTAATCAAAATTAAGGTTTTGAAGAAAAAATCCCCCACAAATGGCAAAATATTAATTTAGGAATGAAATACAATTTTATAATATTTCAGCAACAGTTTACTCCTCAAACTTTCCCCAAAATTCAGGTTTTAAAGAAGAAATCCTCCAAAAATGGCTAAATATTTATTTATATATGAAATACAATTTTATACTACGAGTATTTCAGCAATAGCTTCCATTACTGTGTATTCTTGTTAAAGCTTTCGAATATTTATATGAAATACAATTTTATACTATTTCAGCAATAGCTTCCATTACTGTGTATTCTTGCTTTTAGATTATTTTTTTATTTAATTGGATGCCTGAAGATTTTATTAACTTGTGTTGGTAATATTTTCTTTCATGTCATGGATCAAAATCATAAATTAGAAACAGCCGGAAGCTGTAAAAACGTAGTTGATAACGCTGCGCAAAATGTCTTTTGAAACTACCGATTTAATCATCATGGCTAGCCGCGGGCATTTCCCGGACTACACTTTTGGAAATAAAAATCCCCCAATTCCCTCCAAACGTAAATTTTTCCCTCCAAATATCCCCCCAAAAATATTGTCCCCCCAATTATCCCCCCATAACTATAAAATACCCCCAAATTTGGGGGGATTCCCCCCAGTTTGGCATCACTGAACGTCACAGATAGATTTAAACACAGAACATAGTATACTCTTATTGGAGGATTTAAACTAAAATTATCCATGGTCCAAAAAAAAGCGAAGTATATCATTAGTAGACCATGGAATTATCATGAAGATATAGATAAATTTTTATCTATAACTTCATGGGAATTATGTATTAATTTATTTATTTTTAAACGGGCAAACGGGCACCATGGACCTAATACGGGCACGGACAGCAGTAGTGTTGCCGCTTAGTCTAGCATAGACTAAAAATCAACTAATCCTAATCCGAATACTCAACTCTAAATATCCAATAGGCATTACACAATCTTTTCAATTCCGGTCCAGCCTGTACCTTGCTGCCCTCTCTCAGCGACGCCCTAACCCGAAGCTCGTACCCCACAGGGGGCAGCGCGTGCCCTTAGCGTGTTGTCGTCTAGTTTGTAAGTTTTAAAAGCCCAGGCTGGGGGCCTTAATTTATTAGGGCAACCATAGGCATATCTTGTTAAGCAGCCGACAACCTCCTAGGTTGACCTGCGAGAAGCCAATAAAAAAAAATAAAAAAACCCGTAGCTGAACATTTTCACCGTCCAACGTTGCCACTTCTTTCGATGTATCTTATTCTTCTTTGATCTCAATCAAACGATTTTTATGCTGTGGATTTTTTATGGCACGTACTAACGTGTGGATTAGACTTTGTAATTAAATAAGGTGTGCAGTTTTTAGTTTTTCAGCTCTGTCCACTTACTAAGTTACTTTTGTTTGTCCCGTGTGAGTAAATGTATTCTGTGCTTTTATCACTCTGGCAAGTAAAAGTTAAGGCATTTTGGCCACAGAACATATATATTCATAACGGAGATTTTGGCACTTTTTGGCGACTGGCAACATTGAAATAGTGTTCGTGGGGAATTTATTGAACGTTAATTTTTGCAAATAATTTAATTACGCATGTGCTTGACTGAATCAATGATCCAACTAGAGTACGACATACGATAGACAATCTCTTATTGTGGACGTAAATCAGTGAAGTGCTTCAGAAAGTTTTCAACCAAACTCTTAGCAACGAAATAATTAAGTGAAGTGCTGCGATTACAACTAACTCATCAAAATGCTACAGCTATCAACATTCTATAAACATCACGACCGAAGTCCTCTAGACAGCGTTTACAAAGCACTGCGCAATAAGGACTTAGCAGATTGTGTGGTACTGGCTATAAAAGTACTAAAACAATCTAAAAACTTTATGGAATTAGAAAGAAAAGAAAAGTCCGCTTCAGAAGCTATTCTGCATGGGACAGAAGGTAAAAAAGCCTTCTGCGAAGGGGATTATCAGATGGCGTTGGTGAAATACAATATGGCTCTAATGCGGGCACCACTTAATTCTGAAGCAATGAGGCTAACTTACTACAGCCGAGCAGAGCTATTGTTGAAAACGAAGCAGTTTCTGGCTTGTGTCAAGGATATTGAGACCTGCCTTGCACTGGACTGCCCCAGCAGCTTGTTCAACAAACTACAGGAGATGAAAGCAGAAGCCTCTAAATATTCATGGATAGAACTGCTTGCACGCAAGAAGACGTAAGTATAAGTCAGAATATTCCTCTGTCATACTTTAAACATTACAAAAGCATACTTTTTACTTCGTAAAAACACACAATCTATGCTCAAATCAAATCAAATTAGCATATCAAATTGTCAGATTGTTTTGTAGTGTATTTTCACAATTTGGCACAATTTATATCATTGTGATTAAATATCCTACAAAACATTTTTAAGGAGTAAAGTTATTTGATTATTTTTAGAAAATACACAAGAAACATCAATGCTCAGATGTTTTTTGATTTAATTAAAATTAAAAAAAACATCTAAGCATTGAGTTCAGCGGCCTCCATTGCTTGCCCTATGGCAGCTGTGACATAAGAACTAGCTGTGAAGCCTGTCTCAAGGTTCTATTTTTGCTGACATACTTATGCATGTATGCCAATTATATTATAAGACTTTGGGGTCCTCCACAATCATGAGCGCATGGGATTCTTGGGCTATCAAAGCGATGCATGAACGGCAACATGAGGTCTGCCTCATGTTGCCTTTCATGTATCTCTTCTTTTCTTAAGTCTGCCAAAGAAAAGCAGTAAGGATTGTGTGAACATGAATGCTAGAAAGATATTGTGACACAATTGTACTGACTACAAATAAATTGAGATTATCATTATCATTGGCAGCCTCGTTCCACCGACTGCCGAGTATAGGCCTCCTCCCGTGTGTGCCTTGCTTCCCTGGTCTGTGTAAGTCACATCTAGGTCTGTCTTCCCCAGTCTAATAAATTGAGATAAGGGTATCCTTGTTTCAAGTATAATCTGATCTTTATACTTGAATGTAACTATGAGCTACGTACTTAGATTAGTCTCAGATGAACATTTTGTTTTTTTTTTATTCTGTGAGAAAGTACTGTTATTGATATTAATTCAATTCGATCATCATGTTTCAGATCCACTCCATTTGCTGAAGAATATTTCAAGCTCAAAGGAGCCCGCAACCCTGACATTCCGTGTGCCACTTCAGATGTGGAAGTCATAATGGAATCAGGACAACCAAAAGTGGTTGCTGCTAAAGACATACCTGTCGGTACTGTTGTAGCAGTAGAGACAGCATTTGTAGGAGCTACTCATATTATGAACCATGTTACATCATGCCACTATTGTCTCAAGATGGACTTTAATTTAACACCTTGTGAAGGATGCTGTGCTGCCATGTTTTGTGATAAACGATGCAAAGATAGAGCCATGCAGGAGGGGCATAATTTTGAATGTAAAATCATGGAAATTCTATTGGATGATATTAAGCTACCTGTGAAAGCTACTCTCAAAATGCGTCAACAGTGTAGCTCTTGGGATGACTTCATCACAGCATCTAAAGATTTAGGTGTTGAACGAATGAAAAACAGTACTGTTGCTGAGATTTTTGGTTCCCTAAAGTTTTCTTTATTGAATTCTCAATATGAGACACATTTCATATACGGCGCGATGTTTAACAGATGTTTGTTTTTCGGCAATGTTATACATTATTTGGATACATGCACATCGTTTCTACCAAACTATCCTGATGAAAAGAGCGCAGCCATACAAGCAGTGTCCAGGGTATTGATGCACCTGTCGCTTTATTGTACTCCAGTACAACTGCAGCATTACACCTCAGCTTGCATTGAGGGCCGCACGATCTTACACAACCACCCTAATAAAGGATATTTTCCGTTCATCGGAAGCCTGCCCAACTCTTGTCTACCGAATTCATATGTGGCGGGGCTGCGGAACAGCGCAGCGCTGGTGACTATAGTAGCAGTAAAAAAGGGAGCTGAATTAAACTTTGCTTATATGTAAGTATATAATTTATTCTTATTTCAATTTTTCAACACTCATTGACCCATTGAATTGCACTTCTCTTAGGTCCTGCTAGAGAACAGAGGACCTTTTTTTTACCCGACTGCGCCAAAAGGAGGGTTATGTTTTTCGATAGTATGTACATATGTATGTATAATTGTTTGGCACGCTGTGCAGCCTGAACGGCTTGATGGGTTTTAGCTTGAGAGTTGTCGTTAGATTTGTATTTACTGTGAGAGTGACACCGGGTATATAATATATATAAATATATAAAATAAAAACAGTTATTTAAAAAACAAAAAAACCGACTGCGTCTCTGTGTTATTTGGAAAAGTAAAAACCCTAAAACAAGAAAGTCGTCATACTCGATTGCACTTAACTTGAAAATAAGTTTAATTTCGGAAGTCGGCGGCTAAAAACGAAAATACTAAACCCAAGACACCGACTTCCGAAATTAAACTTATTTTTAAGCTAAGTGCAATTTATTATTTTGTTGTCATAATCACACTGTTAATATCATCGTAGTTCCAAACTCAAACTCTAGCATTTATTTCAATTAAGTTTACAAGGCACTTTTGAATTGTCAAAGGTGTTGGTAAGCTAGTTGCCCATTCCAAAGCGTAGTTGGTTTCTATGGAGAAGCATGGTAAGGAAACTCCATTGACACTCTTTTAAATTCCGCCACGGCAATTAACTTTTGTAACAACTGTAGCTCAGAACAACATCTGAAATAATATTTTATTTCCTTTTTCAGTGGCCATTGGTTGGAAGTTGTTCCAAAGGAAACCTTAATGCGAGCAAGAAAATTATTCATCCATTATAGAACAGTGTGCGAGGATTGTATTATCTGTGGCGGACGCGCTGACAATATCTTCCTTACAAAGTCTCTAAACGACGCTCAACTGAAAGCGTCTAACAAATTTTCAAAATACTACTCAAATTCCATGAGAAATTTCCCTCAAAATATTAAAACAGATTATAGGGAGATATGTAACATCTTGCAAGCGTTGAGTGACGCGCCTTGTGCCAAGGAGTATGTTCAAGGATATGTGGCATTTATACAATGTATTATGCATTGTGTACAGATAAAGTTTCCCAATTTAATAATGACTCGATATGAGTAGGTAAAAGATAGGGCTTGCACACTGTTCACAGCAAATATCTATATAGTTGTTTCTATCCTTGATTAGGCGTTTTCATTGGGTGGCACAGTAAAGGCGACGGCAAGGCATTATAGGCAAAATTATAATAACACTAGCTACCGCCTGCGGCTTCGCCTGCATGGTATGTCAATAAAAAGTAAAAAGAAGGAACAAATTTCCAAAGCTTGGCGATTGATTTGAAATTTTATGACTATTATTCAGTATAAAATACGGCGTAAAATAGTGCTGCAATTTCCAAAAAACCAAAGCAAATTTGAATTTGGCGGGCTACAGCTGTGTTTGTAATGTCAAAATAACAGCTTTTTATTAAAAATACTTAAAACAAAAAAAAAAAAATTGTATCTCTTGCTGTCTGTTTGTTCCGGCTAATCTCCGAGACGGCTGGACCACTTTTGATAAAATTTGATATCGAGATACTTTGAATCCTGGGGAAGGACATAGTCCAGGTATGTCCTTCCCCAGGATTCAAAGTTTACATTACAAACACAACTGTAGCCCGCCAAATTCAAATTTTCTTTAGTTTTTTGGGAAATTGCAGCACTATTTTACGCCGTATGTTATACTGAATAATAGTCATAAAAATTCAAATCAATCGCCAAGCTTTGGAAATTTGTTCCAAGAATTTTCATACGAAATATTCTGAAAAATTCTTAGGTGGAACAAATTTCCAAAGTTTGACGATTGATATGAAATTGATAATTATTATTCAGTGAACATATCATTCCTACAGTCGTGAATCGCATTTTGATCAACATACGACGTAAAACAGAGCTGCAGTTTGCAAGAAACCAAAGAAAATTTGAATTTGGCGGGCTAGAACTGAGGATTCACCTTAATTTTATTTATTTGTATAAATTCCGCATGCATGTCTCCACTTGCGGGCGACAATGGCTTAACTCCATCTATTTGCCTCTATCTTTGCCGTGCTGGTGCAGTCACCATGCGGCTTATGACAAGAGCTTTTAATCCCACAACCGGCGAACAACCAACAACCAAACCACCAGTTAGTTTAAGGGGACTACATGACCTAAACGCAAATTTATAATGCCTAAAAATTTATGATCCACTGCAGTAACCAAAATCAGAAAAAATATATGATATTCTTCTGGATATATGCTAGTTAGATAGTGTGTTGAAAACATAATACAATTAACTGGATATGATAGAAAAAAATCACAAAGATACCTCTAAAATTTTTTTTTAACGAACCATACTAATATATATTACATGCAAACATTCAAATTTTTTTTCAGGTTATTCTACAAGCAACATACTAACGTAATAGTGTTTTAATTTTTTAGTCTAATGAATAGATCTTTTGTAAATCCATAATTGCTTCATATTTTGCAATAAATTACCAGCGTTGTGTCATCGCGCGTCTCTTTCTTGTCTATGCAATCCGACAGTGACCGCGCTTTAGCTCTTGTAAGCCTCTTAACCCTAGGGAAGTTTCAGTTTACTGGGAATTCTTTTCATAGGTGGTAAAACGTTTACGAGGTTGACTGTTCCTACATAATATAGTTCGCTGTTATCGGTAGAGTCGCTATATCTATTTCCTGTCATGTATCGCCGTGAAATATTTGCGTTGCTGGTGGATAATTAGGTTAAAAAGCTTTTTAATTTTAAGTCCTTTATATTATTCAAACTTTTTTACGATTTGAAATATGCTACCTAATCTAAGGCTAAAGGAATGTCTGCAAAGCGTATTTTTATTTTAAGTATTCTTTTTAATTCGTTGGAGGGCTCGTGTACCCTAAGGTGCAGGTTCACTTCAGGGTATTTGACTCTTTTTGTAATTTATTTCTGATGATTTACTCAGTATTATAAGCTGCTCCGTTCGAGCTCAAAACTCGTCGGGCAAACCCGAAGTAAAATATTGTCTCTGGATTTCCGGAAACTACTGATAATGCGTATTATACTAGGTAATAAATAATAAAGCAGTACTTAATATTTTATATTTTATTCTTATCCCCCGCTGGATGCGGGACGAAATTTGCTCGCGCCGCTTGTGTCCATTACCTTGCATAGGTACATATAGGTGTTCAAACGCGAATGGCGCGAAAAGTCGCGCGATTTCCTAATTGTTGAAACAATCGACGCGTGCAGTCCCGCGGACCGCGCGGGATATGCCTCAGTTTGAACAGTCCTTTATACTACGGCTATATTGTCGACTAGCTGCTGCCTGCGGCATCGCCCGCGTGGACGTCGGAAATTATCCTACAAGAACGTGCTACCGGGATAAAGTAGGCTATGTTACTCCTTATAACATCAGCTATCTGCCAGTGAATGTCCCGTCAAAATCGGTCCAGCCGTTTCGGAGATTAACCGGAACAAACAGACAGACAGTCATAAATTGTAAAAAATGTTATTTTGGTGTATGTACCATGTAATACATCCATATGCATTTAGTAAAAAGCGGTTATTTTATTTATCTGTTTAGATGTCGCCATATCGACCTACACTTCGCGTGCTCTCTCTCGCACACCGCTCGACGTCTCGCTGTAGGTATATACGACAGAGAGCGCGCGAACTGTAGTTAACCGTACTACGACGCGTAACACTATTAGTGTAGTACAATCAGCCGCACGGATAAGCCAACGACTTGAGTTTCACTTTCACAAGCACAATGCCTTTATTTTGTGGAAATAATGGCTTTTTTGTAGATTGTGTTTCTACTGATATGTTGTGGTTGACCGTACCTCCACCTGTTTACTTATTTTGTTCTGTCGGTGAATGATTTGAAGTTTAATAAATTACCTATTAAGTAAATGTGGTGTATTGTTTTTATAGTACCTACCTAAAGTAGCAGAGCTACACTGTGAAGTTCCAATGTCTCACCCACAATTCTCAATTCCGCTCCTAAGACGACGCACTGACCTGCATTCCTGCCTTCCTGCCTTCCTGTTCTGTAAAAGGGTACGGGCCGTGATCTGAGAAACACTGGTAGCGGTATCTACACCGCCACATGCGAGCTACACGTCGCGCAAATCCTGAATCGCGCAAGCAGAGTTAACGCGCGACTATACATATTATATATAACGTCCCGACATCAACCGTCGCGTCGGGCAACAGCCGCCACTGTGGCCGAGCGCCAACCAAAACCGTGTGATACTCTCTGGCCACGCCACAGTGGAAAAATTAAAAAACATGTTTGTAGATAAATTGTACCATTTATGTACTATACGGTACGTGTAATAAAAAAAATTGTACCTCAACGAATAATGAAATATAATGAAGTTTTGGTGGCGCGGCTGGAGAGTATACTCCCTGGCCGCGCCACCTCGGTTTCTGTAAACTATTCGGCGCACCCGGACCTAGGAAACATCAAAAAAATGTGCGAAAATTGTTCTCTTTAGTGCCCTATAAAGAAATTCAAAAAACTTATTACTTTAGAAATTATAGCCTCGTGTTGGTGGCGCGGCCAGGGAGTATACTCCCTGGCCGCGCCACCAAGATTTATAAGGCGTACCCGGACATAGTATACACTAAAGAATTGTACGGAAATTGTTCTTTTCCGTACGCTATAAAGAGATTCGAAGATTTAATTACTTTAGAAATTATAGCCTTGCGTTGGTGGCGCGGCCAGGGATCATACTCCCTGGCCGCGCCACCAAGAGTTATTAGTCGTGCCCGGACTTAATATACACTAAAGAATGGTACGCATTAAGTACTACCCAAAAACGTAATAATATTACGGAATAATGTAATATCTTAAGAGAAAACCTCGAATTAAGATTAAGCACATCAGCAGACTTGCTGATCTTTGTACTTACTAGATGTGGCCTTCAAATTAGAAGTACCTACTGCAATTATTTCGGTGAAATGGTTGCATAGAAATGCTAGAAATAAGCAAAACAATACAAATCTATATGCATAACATGAATAATTGACCTTCAAGAAGACGATAAGAAGTTGGTAGGTACTTTTTATTAGGTACGGTCAGCAACATTAACACTGTTACTTTTATATGTCATACAAATTGTCAGAAAACGATTAAATACACAGATAATTAGCATTTCTTATAAATATTGCATTTATTCCGATTTTGTTTTAATAATGCGCTCAAATTTCAAAAAAATGCAGCCAGGCGTTAAACCTGGTTCCTTTGGTAAAAAGTATCCTGTATTGTACTAACCGATAGTGTAGCTGGTATAAAATTAATGGATCAAATTCTGTGAGCAAATATAATTATGGCAAAACAAAAGAAATGGTTTATATTTAAATTTTTCGTAATTTGTTAACAAATGAAAATTACAAAAACTGGCACTTCCTTTGATTGGACACATAACAGTCCTTTGCAGTATTACTTCCTTGTCAGCAACATAGCACACAAATATACGGGGTGCTTTTTTACCAAAGGCACCGTTTGATTCCTGGCAGCGAATATTAGAAATTTGAGCGCATTATTAAAACAAAATGGCCAGGGAGTATACTCCCTGGCCGCGCCACCAACACAAGGCTATAATTTCTAAAGTAATAAGTTTTTTGAATTTCTTTATAGGGCACTAAAGAGAACAATTTTCGCACATTTTTTTGATGTTTCCTAGGTCCGGGTGCGCCGAATAGTTTACAGAAACCGAGGTGGCGCGGCCAGGGAGTATACTTTCCAGCCGCGCCACCAAAACTTCATTATATTTCATTATTCGTTGAGGTACAATTTTTTTTATTACACGTACCGTATAGTACATAAATGGTACAATTTATCTACAAACATGTTTTTTAATTTTTCCACTGTGGCGCGGCCAGGGAGTATCACACGATCGCTGAGGGGAGTTATACCCTCAGTGACTAGGTGTGCAATAAAGCACTCCCACTCCCTCCTGCGGGAGGGGGAGGGAAACCCAGAGACGGGTCCTCAAGTTTGGGGGACCGAGAGACCAAAGCCTCGGGCAAGGGGCCAAAAAGCCCCAACCGATTCCTGGCGCCCCCTCCGGGGGCGCAGAGAAGATGTCGAGCAACCGTCGCCGTCGGGCAGATTCCCATCAGACACAACACCCGTCTGGTCGGAGGATCATCCCTTTTCCATAGAGTATGAGTTATACACCCTGTTCCTCATACCTCTATACACTTAACGGGGCTTATCTACTTACCTTACAAAAATATGAAATACCAAAGGCATCACAGATGAGTTGGCATATCTCATCTGGGATGCCTTTGGTATTTCATATTTTTTAGGTGCCAGTGGAAAAAAGAGTTTATAAATGCGAGTGTAGGTAATGTGCCCCACCAAGCTCAATTATTTGGACACAGTGTACGTCAAAATCGTGAACATTCCACTTGGTTCCACTGACGGGACGGCTTGGTGGGGCAAAGTGGAATATCTTAATGAAGTAATCCTATTGGTGTGTATCGCACTCATCCCTCGCTACACGTCCTCGCAAATCCGTAGTTGAACCCGCTTGCCTGCCCCCACACCATTAGCACATCTCTTCCTCGGACTGCAGAGTCCGCTACCAATCAGCTTCCTCGAACATCTTTTGTGGGAAGAGTCACACCGGTTCACAGCTCCGCTACGGCTCCTCGCGTCGCACAGCTCTGGGGGCCAAGTCTACTAATTTACAAACGTCAAATGGTCTCTGCATTGTTAGTTTTTGACAGATTTGACATACAAAATCTGTCAAAAACTAACAATGCAGAGACCATGTGACGTTTGTAAATTAGTAGACTTGCCCCCCTGGTCACAGTTGCAAGCAGTTCGTTCTGAGGTGGACACCCGCAGCCTTCAGTAGTCATTTCCCATTGCTTGCGAAGTTTTTTCTTAAATTTTATTTTGTACTTTTTAACATTAGAATTTGTTTAAATATCTGTTCTATCTATCACCTTCACTTAAAAGGTACTACTTGTAAAGACAAATCCAACGAACCCAAACACGCCTTCATCAGACCCTCGACACTAAGTGGAGCGCTTTGTTTAAATTAATTAAAAGTACACGCAACTAAAAAGCGTCCCACGCTTTTTGATTCAATCATTGGATAAAAAAGAAGAACTAATACAAGTCTATTTAATTATTTAATAATGTTTAGTTCGCCATAAAAGCGTGTTTTTAAGTTTTTTTTTTAAACTATTGGAGGATACGAACAAATAGCAATATTACTCATCCCCCATAGCAAATAGCGTGATAATTTATAGCCTACAGACTGATCAGACCTTTAGGGAATATCTATCTATATGCAAATTTATAGCCTACAGACTGATCAGACCTTTAGGGAATATCTATCTATATGCAAATTTATAGCCTACAGACTGATCAGACCTTTAGGGAATATCTATCTATTTGCAAATTTATAGCCTACAGACTGATCAGACCTTTAGGGAATATCTATCTACATGCAAATTTATAGCCTACAGACTGATCAGACCTTTAGGGAATATCTATCTATATGCAAATTTATAGCCTACAGACTGATCAGACCTTTAGGGAATATCTATCTATATGCAAATTTATAGCCTACAGACTGATCAGACCTGGAATATCTATCTATATGCAAATTTATAGCCTACAGACTGATCAGACCTGGAATATCTATCTATATGCAAATTTATAGCCTACAGACTGATCAGACCTGGAATATCTATCTATATGCAAATTTATAGCCTACAGACTGATCAGAACTGGAATATCTATCTATATGCAAATTTTAACAGAATCTATCCGGTAGTTTTTGCGCGATGCTGGAACATACATTCAGACTAAACAGATAAACAAACCAAATAAAACTTGAGAGGTGTCAAGGGACACCCGGATGGAACGAAGTTCTAAAAAAAAAATTTTTTGTTGATGTTGTTGTTGTTGTTTGATTGTTGTTTGTTGTTGTTGTTGGGGTTGTTGTTGGGATTGTTGTTGTTGTTGTTGTTGTTCAATCCGAAATAGAAATGAAAATAGCTGGCTTGCTTTCTATAAGAGAGAGAGAGACAGACAGAGAAACTTGCGACGCCGCACAGCTTACAATAGCTTACTATAGCAAAAAGTGTCGTGACAACTTTTCGTAAGAATTTTTTCCGTCTAGCCCCCTTTCACAACGCGCGATAAGGAACTTCGTCCAATTAAAAAATAAAACGCAAAAAGTACTTACATAAAAAATAAAACCATGTTCAGTTTTCACTTCGCTTCGATTTTATAGTATGTTATACTAGCTTTTGCCCGCGTGGAGGTCGGAAATTATCCCACGGGAACGTACTACTACCGGTATAAAAAGTACCTACCCTACATGTTAATCCAGGTTATAAACTCTGTGTTTCAAATTCCATCCAAATCCGTTCAGTCATTTTTGCGTGAAAGAATAACAAACATCCATACATTCATCCATCCGTCCTCACAAACTTTCATATTTTTAATAGACAAGCTGACCCGATAGACGTTGTCCTGTCTTAACTATGAATGTCATATGTCGTTTAGTTTTAGTTTTAACTATTGACTAAAACTAAAACTATCGACTCATTTATCAACCGATCTATCTGTGTTGAACGATATTTGCAGCGTGCATTCTGTCAATCGCTGACAGTTATTTCAAACAACTGACAGTTATGTAAAATTAATATTGGCGTTAAGTTTTCTTAAATTTTGTAACGTTCCGATCAACTTTCTTATTTTTTTTATTTCCTATGATCCCTCTCCTGACAAAGACGAACACAACAAAAAAATAAAATAAGTGAAATGGTCCAGCCGTTCACGCGTGATGGCGTGACCAAGGGAAATAGGGATTCATTTTTATATATTTATATATAGATTAGTAGGAATAATAGTAGGAAGTAGGATGTATACTTTTATAGATACTTTGTTAGCTTAGTTGTTTACTGTGCATGCTGTAGTCTCCATGGGCGCCACCAAGTTTATTTCCAGGAGAGTGCATCTACAGCTCTGCTAATCGAGCTCGCTCATTGTTGCACTTCACCTTGGATATCTTAGGTTATCGTTTGTCCTTTCATACTTACAAGGAGTAAGTTTATCGACTTATGCAAGAACGAGCAAAGTGAGCTCGATAATTTTTGCATTTCGCCTCGAATGGGATAGGTTTTATTTTGTCCATGCATAAAGACAGAGATCTAACTGTGTCGACTTATAATATACCTGTATAGAAGCTTATGAATTCGGATAGAGTAAGATACAAGAGCGAGCGAAGCAAGCTCGATAATGTTAGCACCCCGCCTAGGGTCAATTAGATTTTCGGAAATAGGAGTTCGGTACTTTGTTGACTAATTTACAAAAGCTTTTGAATTGATTCGATTTTTTTTTTGGATCTCGCCTCTTTATTAAGCGTTTTCAGATATTTTTTTAGTTTTGAATGTTTAAAAAAATATATATATCTTTATTTCAGACCTAAGCAGTCCATACGTAGTTAGTGGTTAAAACAAACTGTGCTTACATGCTATGTTATTGTTGTTAGTACTTAATTTTATTTAACATAAACCTATACCTAATTCTACCCAGTGTTTTGGATGGGGCAGTCCACTCTGCTAACAATCATTTTCGGGATGCCGTTCCGAGTGCTACGCAAACGTTGCAGTAGGGAAGCCGCTTTCTACACGTACATTTTATTTTGGAGCCACAGAGGTGCAAGTGCACCCTCTTGCACCCCACTCCCGGCGCCCATGGTGGTCTCCTAGCTATAAGTGAAGGAGTAGGTAACCCGTGGAACTTTATTTAAGTGTCATGTATTGTGTAGATATATCTTTTGTTATTGATCCTAAATAAATAAACGAGGCAGTCAAGTTATTTTCAACTAAGTACTTTAGACTAAATATTAAAACCGACTGGGTTGCCTTAGGTACAGAATAAGGCTGAAATACACATGCTATTTAAAACATAGTTAACTAGCATAGCATGCCATGTGTGTAAAATAATCATACTCTTTTAATTTTAATAAAAACCTACACATGATAATTGTAGTTACTAGGTAGCATCTGCTCTATTTTGAATGGCATGTTTTGTGCTACTACAATTGCATGTGTAGGTAGGTAACACACTAGCTATCACAATCTGAATCATTTTGAAGCCTATTGCTAATCCATTGCTATATATTCGAATTTTTGTTCTGCTCAACAGCGTAAATAACGCAATGAATTTTGTTGAACTGTCAAAATTAAAGCTATTCCTATTCAATTACACCGCAGGCTTGAACCTCAAAACTAAATTACCTATTCAAACAAATTTACTACAGTTTAAAAACCTCCGTGAATCATGCAGATTGAATGATGAGTGTATTTCATCATATTAGACTTAATTACTTAGGTACTTACCTATTTTTTTCCGATTACTTAAGTTTCTGTTTTTGTATAATCCGGGTGGCACTGGTTTGGTATGACGAAGAATAGCCTTGACCGTGCACTGTACTATCTTTAAATGAGACAATAAATAGGGGTATTTAAATAATAGGTAGTAATTAGGCATAAATATTGTTCATATTGGAAGTCTTATCGAATCAGACTCAACAGAGGTTAGTTTTATAAGTAGTTACCTACATACTTAAAACTTGATGTTGGCTCATCACTTCGTCATGGTGTATTTGATCCAACATTTGCAATATTTTGCTAATACAAAGTATACCCTATTACTATTATAATAAAGTTTATTTTGTATACGCGAAAGGTCATTCCAATTATTTCGATCGCTTATCGTTGGTCGTGGTTTGTTTTGTATGGCCGGCTTCGCGTCGCGACTACATCTGCCGGCCGGCACCCGCCAACGTGTCAGTGTTCGTGCGGACGCCCACTCGACGACTCCTCTACTAGCATCAAAATAAATCGTAAGTATTTTCAATTTAAGGCTGATAAATCTATTAAACTATTGTTTCCAAACTAGTTCATAGCCTGTTCTTTAGGTAATCATTAATTTTGGAGAAAATCTGTTGTTTTGCCATATTTATTCTTTTAACATGATCGTATGGTGAATGAGTGGCGGGCTGGCGGGAGTGTATTTATAGCTGTTTGTATCCAACATTATTTTGAACGTAAAAACATGATTGAATCGATAGTAGCACAATTATATTAATTTTAACGTTTTTAAATTAATTATCACGTTTCATGACAGGTACAAAAATGTAATTTTTATTTGTTTTTCTAATGATAATTTTATGTCTTTGAATAGGCCTGCGTAGTGTACCTACCCAAAAAAAATGTAGTTTTAATTAGGTAGCTACCTACCTTAGTATAATTTCTTTGATCATTTAATAGCTGCCTATTCTCCTACGATAACTAGAGAGAAATTAAGAGAGTTTTCTCTCAACTATCTACCAAACGTGTTCGACGGGAACCAGTTTTGAACAATTTAGTCTGTGTACTGGATATGGCACTGGAGCACAGCACTGTCGTGTCATGGGTAGTTCGTGACTACTAGTTTGTGACTGTGTCAAATTAAAATAACAGACAAAAGATGTTTAATGTTACTTAAGTGTGTATTTTTTAAACTTTTTGGAGTTTTAGTTTTATTATTATTGTGTCTATGATTAGGTTATAATTTCCGGTCAGTGGGTCTTCTTAATTTCAGGCTATTTACAATGGGTATTTATGAACTATCGTAAGAATAAAATAGACGTAAGTATACTCGTAGCATTTTTACCTAAAGGAAACATTCCAAAAATCAGTAAGTACCTAACTAACGATTTTTGGAAACGTTTCGTAAAAGACGTTCCTTCTTCAATAACCCTCGTTAGATAGGTAGGTAGGTACATGCCATTGAATTCCACGATGAATTTTTGGACTGTTGACTCAAGTCCCGGCTAAGAGAAGACAGTAAAATTGACGTTTAATAAAAACTTTTTTACAAAAAAAAACAACCGACTTCCAAAAAAAACACTAAAAGACGTGAAAAAAAATGGGATCAAATTTAAATGGGACCACATGTGAAGCACCACCTATCAAATAAAAAAGAATCATCCAAATCGGTTCACCCAGAAAAAAGTTATGAGCTAACACACATAAAAAAAAAAAAAAATAACATACAGACGAATTGAGAACCTCCTCCTTTTTGTGAAGTCGGTTAAAAAAAGAACTTTGCATTTATTACCAATTTTTTTTTTTATTCATTCATTCACTGACGGACAACGCACAGCAGCTTGGAATTTTGCGCAATGATAAATGTTAGGATATGATTTTATTTCTGTAAGTAGGTTTGTAGAAACACTTTTACACTTCAATCATATTTTTAAATTAGATGAGGTCACAATAATTCCTTATAAGTAGCCTACTTTTCAACCTTTCGTTATAGACGAAAGGTTGAAAATTCATCCACTTAAGGAGTTAAGGGGCTTACAAGAGCTAAAGCGCGATCACTGTCGGATTGCATAGAAAAGAAAGAGACGCGTGCTGACACAACGCTGGTAATTTATTGCAAAATATGAAGCAATTATGGATTTACAAAAAATCTATTCATTGGACTAAAAAATTAAAACACGTTAGTATGTTGCTTGTAGAATAATCTGACAAAAAATCTGAATGTTTGCATAGTATGGTTTTTAATCGTTAAAAAAAATTCTAAAGGTATCTTCGTGATTTTTTTCTATCATATCAAGTTAATTGTATTATGTTTTTAACACACTATATAACTAGCATATGTCCTGCAGAATATCATATATTTTTCTGATTTTGGTTACTGCAGTGGATCATATATTTTTAGGCATTATAAATGTGCGTTTAGGTCATGTAGTCCCCTTAAATTGGGATAAAAATTTGTATGGAAGTTTTCCGTTTTAGCCGATGGGATTTTCCATCGGGCACACGGCTTGTATTTGAATAAAAAGGAATAGGTAGCTTACCTATCGTCCCCCTGCCGCTCAACTCAATTCAATAAAGAATATCATTCACCTACAGTAAACACAATTGAAAAGCCTGAACCCAGCCACTCGTAAACTATCGCAGATAAGTGGTTAATTGCTGATTTTTTTTTTCAGGATCATGCCGAAAGTTGTTTTCTACTACTTCCCCGTGAAGGCTCTGGGTGAGTCTTCCCGCCTGCTGCTGGCGTATGGTGGCCAAGACTTCGAGGACCGTCGCATTTCATCTGAGGACTGGCCTGCTTTCAAGCCCAGTGAGTACTCTTAACATATCATCTAAGTTTCGAAGAAACAGAAACGAGCACCGGGTTTAGTGGCCATCGATTGATTTTTTTCGATAGGCCAGGATAGCAGACCAAGACGTACAAAACCGACCCATACATAACTTGAAAAATCTGGATCGCATCTTTGTGTGGAAGAAAATAAAATCCATGCTGCACTGCATCATCTTTAAATAAATAGATTGGGATCTACCTACCTACCTACCTACAGATGATCACGTTTGGTAAAGTTAGAAATAAATAAATATGATTTGAACCTCAATAGGCCTCCCAGAGGACTTTATCAAGATACTGTACTATACTATAGTAGGACTTTTATCTGTACCTACTGATAAAAAGCGTAGTGTTAGATACGTAATCATTCTGAAATGTTGGCGACATCTGGTTTTTCAATCATTGTTAAACCTGTAAGGTAATTGCGTAACACATGGCTTTCATTTTGACAGATCAACAACATTCATTGCGTTATTTACGTTGTTGCAAAGGATTAACAATATCCTTCAAAACTATTCAGATTTTGACTGATTGTGTTACGAAATTCGGGTGCTGATTTAGTAACCTCGAACAGCTGTTTGTCTGACCATAGACTATATCCACTACTAACTTTTGCCCGCAACTTCAACCGCGTGAAATTCATAAAATAATAGGTACCGGATGAAACTCGGCAATACTGTAAGTTCCCATTTGCGAAAGAATTTCCTGAATCGTGTTAGTAGTTCCGAAGATTACCTACATATTACATACAAACTCACAAATATTACCTCTTTATAATATTAGTATAGATTAAGGTGTAATAATCTAGGCCACCGTATCTCACACTTGTGATAGGGCATGTTTTCCACGGATTTCCAAGCTGATAAGACTACGATAATTTGTACTCAAGTACGGTTACGTACATCGCACTGCTAATTCGTTTTTCAGTAGAAAACGCGCGACACACAATCGGAATAGGTAGGTATATGCAATGATGCGAATAATCGTCGTAATATAGCACAACATCACGCCTGTAATCCCCGAAAGGTTAAGCAGAGGTGTACCTATAGTACCTCCTTGCTGCTGAGAAATTCCTAATGGAAAAACCCAATAATACTTTTCCCGACCTGGGAATCGAACCCAGGACCAGCAGCGGGGTAATTACGTAACACAACACAGAATGCCCATTTTTTTGTGAGAGTTGGGCCCATCCTGTGTCTACATGAAATTATTTGTAAAAAAAACTGTAGTCTGCACCTTAATTGCATAACGCACAATCATTATCAATCACAATCTCAATCATTTTGAAGCCTATTGCTAATCCATTGCTTCATATGTTCGAAAAAATTGTCTGCTCAACAACGTAAATAACGCAATGAATGTTGTTGAACTGTCAAAATGAAAGTCATTCCTACTGTTACTGTTCTGTACTGTATTATGAATTTATGATCTTTAACTCAATAGTCATATAAGTAACTAAAGACTGATATAAAACACAGACGTTGATTGATTAATTTAATCAACCGCTATCATCAGTAAAAGTGCTCATTATTCCCATGTAAAAGGCCTTTCTATCCAACTGAACTGATATCCCAATGAACAAGTATTAAGTATTACATATTTAAGAAAAAAGATAGCTTTATTTAATTATGACAAACAACAATGGTATCAGTTTGGCAATAAGCACTCTATTTGATAACTTGAAGCAAGCATTGTTCTGATCATATAAGGATGTTGATACACTGCTCATCTTGTTACAATAGCTGCTTGTTGCCTGTGACTCTGTGACCTACCCTCTTTCTTTACCCACACTCGGCACACATAATTCATTTCATCGTCTACAGGCTGTTAATTTATTATGTAGACCTTATGAGAACGTTTTGAAGGAAGTTCTATGAGACATTGCGTTACAATTTATACTTATCAATAGAGTATATTCAAATAAAATACGCGATTAGAATTATTTACTTAGTATGTACTAATCTAAGTAAATAATTCTAATCGCGTATTGAATTGCCTGGGCATGAGAGTGCACTACATAGGAGTGTTTAGACAGGTGTAGGCCTACTCATATATTATTTTGCGGTTTAAGATAGTAAATTATTTATTTTTACTTTATCATAAAACGTCAATCTGCCAACCAAGAAAATACGACGAAGGACGTGATAACTTTTTTTTTTAATACGAAAAATCAATCTTTTGGGGATGAATAGTAATCAATCCTTTTGCCAAAGTTGCAAATTAACACACTGCTAGAAATTATCACGATTGGCTCAGTAGTTTAGCCGTGAGTACGTAACAAACAGACAAAAAAAAATCTATAGATAATTTGTTTTTAAATGTAGGTAACGTGTACTAGTGCAAAAAAAAAACATGATGAAGGGTCATAAGTTGACCCTGCTGTAAAAAATCTGAACATTTATTATATAAAAGAAACACATAAAGATATGCTTTTAATTGCGTATTTTCATAATATGAGATAAGATTATGGTCCATTATGTCATGAGTCTTCTTTGCTATTATTACTCAAGATAAGATCGTGGCACCCACATCGTGCCTATGATTGTTATCGCAGTATTTAAAGAGATGACTAGTTTTGTTGCCATGCTGAAAAATAATGCAGTTTGTGGAAATACCAAATTTTTGTTCTCCATCATGGTAGATTAAAAATTCGATTTAACCTTTTTGTTTTGTAGTTCAACTCAGATTTATATTAGGTAGTTATTTAAATAAATTGATCGTGACTTTGACCCTATTGAATACTGCCAGTGGCCACATTCTCTGTACATTCAACTATGATGTACCTAAAAGAAAGTGTATTTACTAAATCTCTTACTTACCTTTTCGCTGTTGATATTCATAGCAGCTACATAGGTACCTAGTCACAGAGTGAATGGCAAATTGATTCAGCCATGCTGTAACAATATAACAATACAGATAGTTAGTTTCAATAAAGTACATAGGTACAATGGTACCAATGTGGGTATTCACTAGTCGTGCAATTGCAATCGCCTGGCTGGACCCAATTGTGTCGTATTACAAATTTAACCTCTATGGTTACATTCAATATTTTTCGCGGTTATTTGCACTTTTGCACACTCATTCGCGTCAAGGTCATAGACTAAAGACTAGCACACATTGCTTGCGTGGAAGCGGTTTCAGGCATGTAAATATTTTTTTTTAACGATGGTAGTTGTCTCGGATTATGACAGTTGGAACAAGTCGCTTTTCAATAAGTCTGCTGTCAAGGTTTTTTTTTGGTTGACATTGGTTAACACAAGCGAATGATTTCCGAAAGTGTACCTATCTTTATGGAAAGTGTATCTACGAGGAATAATTGACCGAAATAACAACAGTATGGAATAAGTAGGCAACTGCATCCAGTGAATTAATAATTTACTAAGGTTGACAATTCTCTAACTTTCACCTAGATACAAATAAACCTTGTCGTTTTATGACGTACAACCACAGTCTATAGTCTATACATCAGTACAACTACAAGTGACATTTAACGTTAGGGTGGTAAAACACGAGGGCGTCTATAACTACAGCCCGTTTACAGTTACTTTACCTCTGATTTTGCATCACTGTCAATATCACAGTGATCTTTATTCGCCTTGTAATAAGGTTGCTGTTGGGTTGCTCCTGTCAGAGGTAAAATTAATGTGAAAGGGCTGTAGCTATTTAAGTGGCGTAGCTTAGCATTTTGACAGCCAGCAATGTTTAAAAATTTATTCAAATCCGAATGTTTTGCGATGTGTCGGTGCTTGGGGAAGGCCTATGTCCAGCAGTGGACGTCTTTCGGCTGAAATGATGATGATTATTATTTTTTTGTATCAAATCGCTCCCGCTACCGCGTTCGCTGATATGTCCACTGTGTGCACACCTACAACATGTTTGATAATGTTTCTCGTTTCGGCTGACAACGACCTTGGCCGCAGTTTTTGTATGTTTTTACGAATGTTTACAGTGCTATTGATAAAATTGTCGTGTTATCGTGTATGACTGTCTGGACACGTAACCAATCCATGTGGTCGTTGACAAAGTAGGGCGGGCATATCAACTGAAGACTGTTAACAGGTTCACTTTATTAAAAAAATAAAGATAGAAAGAAAAAACTAAAACACGAGCTGTTTGAGTTGAATAATTTATTACATGCAGCAATGAATTATTAAATGACAAGAAGGCTATTGTCGGGCGGATCGATCGATCTTCAAGCTGTAGTTGGACTTACCGCCCTAGTTCGTGGAAGTGATTAAAAAATAAAGATAGAAAGAAAAAACGAAAACACGACGAGCTGCTTGAGTCGAATAATTTATTACATACAGCAATGAATTATTAAATGACAAGAAGGCTATTGTCGGGCGGATCGATCGATCTTCAAGGTTTAGTTGCACCCTAGTTCGTGGAAGTGTCTATTATTTATTAAAGTATCGACCTATGGTATTGACACTAACGACGCCCCATATTTAACTACCTGTATAATGTTTCCTTCGTCAGCTAGGCAGCTATAAATAATAAAACATAAGTAAGTGGTGCAACAACTTGCTTCTACGATAATGAGGAGTAGGTACTTAGCTTTAAGGCTCTCGCAGACAGGGGTGACGCGAAAGAGCGACGCGACTCTAGTAGAACAATTTCTGTACTATCTTCATGGAAATTGTTCTACCAGAATCGCGTCGCGCCTGGCTGCGGGAGGGAGCCTTTAACTTTTAAATACCATAGTACCTACTTCATGGATTACTAATATCACGCGCCTGATTTCCCCAAAGGGAAATATTTTACCAGTTGGTTTGTACTTACAATGTGATTGGGGGTGATTAGCCTGCCTTTAATCGGGAGAGATAATCAGCCTATAACGTCCCCGCTGCTGGGACACAGTCTTCTCTGTGAGAGGGAGTGGTCCACTCAGACCCAGTGCGGGATGGTAGATGTCACATGTCGAATTTTTGGTTCTAGGACATGCCGGTTTCCTCACGATATTTTCCTTCATCGTTTGGAGAACAGTGATTTTTTAACAAATCAAATCCAGACTCCGGGCAGCTACATAAAAATTTCGAAGTCCTACAACCACAGGGCAGTAGGAAATGAATACGTTGACTAAATCTACGTCCTTTATTTTCAGAGACCCTATTCGGCCAGATGCCAATCTTGGAGATCGACGGCAAGCAGTACGCACAGAGCCTGGCCATCTCCCGGTACCTCGGCCGCAAGTACGGGCTGGTCGGAGACACTCCTGAAGATGCCATGGAGATCGACCAGACCGTCGACCTACTCAACGACCTCCGTGGAAGTAAGTATTACTTTCACTATTTGCAGCTGAAATATTTTTGGAGTATTTAAACCGAAGATCAACTGTAGGATTTCCGTTAATTCAATGCTGCGTTGGAGGATAAGCCTTAAAAGCAAGAAGAAGACTGATAAAAAAAAATACAGAATCTGAAGCGTACAAACATTAACATCGAAGTAATAATATTACTTCGATGTTAATGTTTGTAGTCTTGAGCTTTAGGTCTGGCACCAAAATCATATATATGTCTTTGGTATCAGACGTAGCTTCAAAAACGAAAATATATGAACAAAGTGCGAACTTCGAACACCTGTTTTACACTTATAGCCATCACGTATGCAAATTCAATGTCAAACAAGTGTGTTCGAATATTTGAAGTTTTGACTGCCCCCGAAGCTGTGCCGTCTTAATCAGAAGTTTGACCCTTAGCACTGAAGAACAACAATTTTGCATCAAACTAAAGAAAGACATCTTAAAAACACATTTATCTTTCTTATTATTAATGTGAATGCATTTTAAAATGCTTTGTTTGTATTTACAGAGGCCGCTACCGTTGACTATGAACCTGATGAGGAGGTAAAAGAAAAGAAATACCAAGACTTCGTCAAGAACGTTTACCCTGACTTCCTGAAGAGACTTACTGCTATCATCGAGAAGAACAATGGCCACCTCGCTCTCGGAAAGGTATTGGACAAGCTTTATAAAACTAGCTTTTGCTACCAGTTTCACCCGCGCGCGTGTTGAGTTCGAAAATTATCCGACGAGAACGGACAACCGGATATAAATAGGAAAATATCCTAATTCTTAACCTATGATCTACCTGTTTGCCAAATTTCATCTAATCCATTCAGCCGTTAAGCCTTAAAAAAGGTAGCAGACAGAGTTACTTTTGAATTTATAATATTAAACTGGCCGATGCCCGCGATTTGCCTTGCAATCCAGGATGAAAAGTATCCTACGTCCTTCTCCAGGTCATGGTCTACTCATGAGCTAAATTTCATTCAAATCCCTTCAGCCGTGTTAGCGCGAAAGTGTAACAAACAAACAAACTCACTTTCGCATTTATAATATGTGTTAGAAGTTATGTATGTAGTAAGGATGGCCGGATGGATTACAATGTTTACCTATCCATTTTGCGGAAAACCATGTCGGGTGTCAGTCGATCAGGGCGGCGAGAGGGGGCGATGAAATAGTGACACAGGAGCGGAGAGACTGGCATGGCACAAGCAAAGAGACAGAGAGGCCTGTTCCCAGCAGTAAGTCAAGTGTGGCTGTGGATGGTGAGGATGGTGCAAATGATAATTTACGAGTCGCAGGAATATGAATGTACTTATTTTTGTGAGTCCAGGAGACACGTCAGTTGTTCGAAAAAGTTACCGTGGCCCTGGCGCACAGGCAACTGAAGGAACACGGGTGGGTTTTAGTCAGTAAGAGTCTGACACGCCCTTCCGCTCCGCCCAGAGCGGGAGAGGTCATTTGATGATTTCCCACCCAAAAAAAAAAAAAAAGGAGCGACGTAAGACTATTTTCCACACGTAAACATTTCCAAATACAGATGTTTTAAATGTTCTAGTTTTCTGAGAATTTTATAGATTCTTGAATTTATTTTTATCTTGCAGTCATGCAAGTGAACTCAAAACTCAAACTCAAACTCAAAGCATTTATTTCAAATAAACCAATTACAGGCACTTTTGAATTGTCAAGGGGTCGGTCAGTCAGAAAGATGAAGCTAGTTACCCATTCCAAAGCGTAGTAGGTACCTATGGAGAAGAACGGGCAAGAAACTCCATGGACACTCTTTTAAATCAAAAAATGGTTACAAAAAAAAGGAGTGTGAGGACCTCGATTAAATGTATGTGGTATGCATGTTATTAATATATAATTTATTCTGTTTCCAGTTGACATGGGGCGACTTCGTCTTGGCTGGTATGTTCGACTACCTGAAGAAGATGCTGCGCATTCCTGATTTCGACAAGAAGTACCCAGCTTTCCAGAAAGTCATCGACAACGTGTACTCCATTCCTAAGGTTAAGGCCTACGCCGACGCCGCCCCTGCAACCGAATTTTAAATTCTAACATAACAAATTGATAGATGCAGGCATACAATGAGTTATTCTAGATTGGAATAAAAGTAAAAAACGTTGTAGAATAAAAATATAACATTTATTTAATTTGTATTTTATGCTGTAAATAAATGTTTTATTTTTGTAAGATTTTTGGCACATATACAACAACTGAAATGTATGAAATAATTACACCTATATTTTTATTATTGAATCATCATGTAAATTATATTATCCTGTAACTTTAGATGTAAGAATGTGTTAAAGTAAATAAGTGTTCTTTTTCATTTATTTGTTTTTTTCCTCACTGGCGAAGTAATAACGTATTAGTCTATTAGGTACGTACTACTACTGTAGTGGTATCTACAACGC
The DNA here is from genome assembly GCA_916610205.1 of Griposia aprilina. Lineage (NCBI taxonomy): Eukaryota > Metazoa > Arthropoda > Insecta > Lepidoptera > Noctuidae > Griposia > Griposia aprilina. The sequence goes on along the minus strand of OU744302.1, from coordinate 19,063,777 downwards.
CACATGCGCGCTACGCGCCACACTGACATCACGCGAAATCCTACATCGCGCAAGCAGAGTTTACCGCGCAACTAGCATATCTACAACGCCCCGACATCAAAACGTCGGGCAGTTGCCCACAAGACACAACACCCGTCTGTTCGGAGGATCCTCCCTTTTCTATAAAGGTATGAGTGAACTTTGCACCCTGTTCCTCATACCTCTATACCTACCTACTAGATTCTGCCCTAAACTTCGACCGCGTGTTTCGTGTTTCAACATAAAATAAATCTTAATTATGACACTGAAATAGTGTTCCTAACTTTTATATTAGTGAAAGAATTTTTGAAGTCGGATCAGAACTTCTAGAGATTACCTTTTACTATAGAAATATAAAAAAAACAGCCTTTTATAAGCATATTTAACAGTCTTTATCTCTTTGTAGCATTCGTTTAGATTCTTTTGCCGAGGCAACTTTCAGAGTTGACACGGACGAAGTTTAGCAAATTAAATACGCTAGAAGGTTAAAGGAACCAATTTCATTGGAGCTAAAGCTCCATTACAAAACCTACTGGCCGATTGCTACCGCATTGATAGGAAAATGAATCCACCCCGCGTTCCGCACTTTGGGGGATTGTGGGAGTCCAACATGAAGTTCTCAAATTCTCACTTATGAGGAACTTCTGACTGTTCTCACTAGAATTGAGGCAGTCGAGACCACTGTGTGTCTTGAGGAGCCGTATCCGGAACCATGCATAGCCAAGGGACACTTTTTGACGAGCGTTATTGCTAGTTTTTGGAATCATTAGCGAAAGCGATAGCGATTGTAGAAATAGAATCGCTCCGAAGCGAATGCCATTTGTCTAGGCCCTGTGATGGTGTGTAGCGACTGGAAAAGATGGCGTGTAGAATATTTACACTTTACACAATCTTCAGGTTAGACAGAAATGGTGAACGCAGAAAGATAACATAAAGCTCAGTAAAGAAGTTCATATTCATATTCATTTATTCACATTTAAATAGAGTAAGTACAATCGGTGGTTTCACATGTTACATTATTTGGTCTATCGGTGGTTCAAATGTTACATTATTTGGTCTTATATTCTATTTGTCCTTAGTATGGCATGTGAAGCTTAATCATGCAACATAATATAATGCAGATTATAGATAATGTAGATGTAGATAATATAAAAAAAAGGATTGGTATTTTTAGTATGTAGTCATAATCAATACATGTGTCTGAGATTCATAGTGCCTAATGTCAATTATACCTGGCCAACTACAGTGTCTAGTACCAGTAAAAAGTCAGTTATTTTACGCTATTCTATGACACGTTATTCCTGTAACCACTCATTTATTGGATAAACCATTTTTTTAAGAAGTAGCTCTTTAAGCTTTTTCTTAAATTTTGGTAGAGGCAGATCTTGAAACTCTGATTGTAGCCTATTATATTAATTATAACACACATAACCGAGCAATTTTTTTTTAAACACCGCAGTCTTTGGTGCACATTCTAGCACTAGTCGCTGACCATGCCTTGATTTACGAGCATGGGTAGTATCCCGTGTATCACTAGCTTTCACAAATAGGTTAGAGTTCGATATAACGAACACACAAATTTAAAAAATGTACATAATCGGTAGGGGTAATATTTTGAGTTTATTAAAGTGAGGTTTACATGACTCATATGGAGGAATGCCAACAATTGCTCTTATGCAACGTTTTTGAGATAGAAACGCCCTCTGGTATTCTGTTGAGTTTCCCAACAGTATTAACCCGTAACGTTACACCGAAGCTACATAGCCATGATATGCCAACAATACCGTACGTTGTGTTGATTTCTTTCTTAGTCTGTTTAAAACATACACGAACGAAACTATTTACTTTCTTGCAGACTCCATCAACATGTGCTTTCCAATCTAGGTACTTGTCCATGGTGAATTCAAGAAATCGCACTTTGGTAGAAATAAAATAAAAAATATTATTATTCATTAATTTTTGTACCGTCATATGAAATATGCCTTGGAACGATCTTTGGTCCACGGGTTTGAAATTGCATAAAAGTCGTCTTGCTGATATTTAGCTGCAAATTGTTCCTTACTAACCACCCCATAACTAAATCATTAGTATTATTTATATCAATGTCCAGGTTATTATTAATTATATTGTCGTATGTTAATATTATAGAGATGTCACCCGCAACAATTATACATTTATTAGTAGTAATGTCAGGTAAATCATTAATATATATAATAAAAAGAAGAGATCCGAGGATACTTCCTTGTGGGACGCCGTAACTGTTGATTTGATACTCAGACCTATCTTGTTTTACTACGGCGTTTTGCTCCCAAGATATTTCGACACATTGTTCACGATTATCCAAGTATTCTTGTAACCATTTTAGAGCTGGGCCTCTGATACCATAGTTGTCAAAAAAAGAAAATTTGCAGTTCATGAGAAACAAAGTCAAACGCTTTTGATTTATGTCAAAAAATATTACCATTGCCTGCTTTTTCTTATCAACATTTACTAGGATATTGTGCACTAAATCAAATGCGGCAAGTGTCGTTGATTTACCCTTTTGAAAGCCATACTGTTCCTATTAATTAGTTTATACTTATCCAAATACGAAGATAATCTTCTATGTATTGCCTTTTCAAATATTTTAGACAGAATAGGGATTAATGCTATGGGTCTGTATTTATTCTTCTGTTCTGATTCATCAAGATGATATTCCTGCATTACGCTGGCCAATGGGCTTAATAATTGTAGTATATCCCGGTAAAGACAGTACCTACTATTCGCGTCGCTTTAATCAAATTGGCAACCGGCATTTTAAAAACCTATTGTGAAATTGGGTCCGTTACCATCTCAATAAATTAATAACCGCTAAATAAAACATAATACGTTTCAAAAATACCTGAAAAAACCATAAATACCTATTTCTTCCAGAAATTGGTCAACTTTTTTGCAGTATCGGGTTAACCTTGTCTATAGAAACCATTTAGCTTCTAAGAAGCATGGTCCTACGACGCACCGTTTCCGAGAAATAGGCCTTCGGAGCGAGCTCGGGACTTTGGGTACCCCGACTCGGACAGGTTAGGTATGAAGGGGATTTCGGGGTCTAGTTAGCGAGCGAAGCGAGCGAACCAAGACCCCGCCATCCCCTTCGTGGTTTTTTTTTTTAAACCCTTTTTGAAGTAGGAGCCCCGCCTGGCGGAGCTCCGTCGCCTACGCCTACGTGGGTCGTTGGGCCATACTACTCAGAACCTAAATGGTTTCTATGGTCAAGGTTAAACCCGATACTGCAATAAAATTGTTTTATTTTCTGATCTTAGTCCCAAAAAAGAATTTTCAACAAAATTTGTTTTTGCTGCTCATCAGGGTAGGTATATATATGTTCTGTGCTGCTCATATTTTCCCTAAGCGTTTACTGCAACTCAGCCCCGGATCTAGAATATTTTCGAGGCGGGGCAAAAACTGCAGTCTGCCGCCCCCCGCTCCGCCAATCCTTTAACCTTTTACATGAAGCCTTATTTATATTTAAATATGTATACATGGACATGTCGAACAATTGTTTTAATTAGGATAGGACAGGGTATTTGAAATAAATCGTGAGATTATAGCATACCTACTAGCTTCGGTACGCGACATCGTCCGCGTGAAACTTTGGCCCCCCACTCACACTTAGTAAAAGATTAGAATAAAAAAATTGCTCTTTGAGCCTTTTGTTCTGCAAAAAATATCGATGGTTTTGTCACAACTAATGTGATTGTCATGATTGTTCGATTGCTTAGATCACGCCCGACTTATGCAGAAAAACTTAACACTAATTAAGACAATCTAGAATGCACGAGCGAGCGAAGCGAGCGCGAAAATTTTAGGATTTTGCCTCTGATAAGTTAGATTTTTTAAGTCCGAGAAGTTTTAAGAATGAAAGAGTCGGTAAGAGCGAGCAGAGCAAGCTCGAATATTTTGCCAGACACATATTAGTAAAATTTTATTGATCGATAATGCTCCGATCCAACAGCTGTGCCAGCGCTGTGGTATAAAATTAAAGCGAATCGTGTCGCCTTAGCATTTATAGGCGTCGAAAAGAGCGGGACGCCCGGCGTCCCCGCTACGCGAAGTAATATTTCTAAAATTATGGATATGTCCCATAAATGTTTAGCCACAGAGGTGATAGAGGCGCTCATCCGCCTCTGATTTGCCGCGGCATAGATCTGTGACAAAAGATGGAAAGCTAACCTTTTTATATCGCCAAATAAAAGTGGAGCATGTTCTTTAAAAACGGAGAGTGCCTGGCAGAATTCAACTGCTCTGCCCGCAACCCGCTCACACCGTTTGACGACCTATGCCTACGCAAATCATAGTGATTTCTTCAGTGTGCCACCCGTAGAGAAAGATAATAAGTGTTGCGCATCTCACTTATCGTAGAGTTGCGGTGCGCTGGGTGGTGCACTTGCCTGCCACGCTTGTATTAACCGCCCCCTAAAGTTGGCGCCCGGGGCTTGGGGCCCGGCTTGCCCCCCCCCCCTAGATCCGGGGCTGCTGCAACTCCTACTATTCCGCCCCTAAGACGACCCACTAACCAAAGCAAGTTTATTCGAAGTAAGAAAAACTTATTATTTTATAAAATTACTACTGGTGTCCTTTTTTAATTAAACACTCAACGAATATTTAATGGAAGCAACTTAAGGGGGATGCGCCGAGGAAGCCCGCGAAATTCATTTTTTGTTACGTTTTTTGCAATTTGCAGGTCAGTATCAGGTTGTATTGTGATCTAAATATGATTCGCGACCGTATCAACTAAGTGCTTCCATTAAATATTCGTTGAGTGTTTAATTAAAAAAGGACACCAGTAGTAATTTTATAAAATAATAAGTTTTTCTTACTTCGAATAAACTTGCTTTGGTTAGTGGGTCGTCTTAGGGGCGGAGTAGTAGGAGTTGCAGCAGCCCCGGATCTAGGGGGGGGGGGGGGGGGCAAGCCGGGGCCCATGCCCCGGGCGCCAACTTTAGGGGGCGGTAAATATAAGCGTGGCAGGCAAGTGCACCACCCAGCGCACCGCAACTCTACGATAAGTGTATAAGATACTATTAACAATCGAATCCGATGGCAAATACAACGGTTGTGAATAGCTGTGCTGGTGATGGTCATTCGTGATAGTACAAGCACAGAACCGGTACATGTGACGGCCGGTGACGTATATGACAAACAGTGGACGTCTTTTGGCTGAAATGATGATGATGATGAAGAACATTACTTATACCGTGCATATATATCTCGTATCAAATGAAATGGCCAAAAAATCTCAGTTACGTCCTATACCTATATAAAATCCAATTGATAAGAATAATAAAAGTTATATTATAAGTTTTGCATACCTACTGCACTATTAATGCAGAATATTTGGATTTAGCAGGAGGCTCGCCTCCTATTACTTATGACTTAAAATATAACTGGATATTTAGCGAAACGTGGGTATACTACGGCTAATCTGGGCTTGGTGATTAGAGGCGTGATATTATATTATTTACTTTATATAATACGTTACAGTATTAACTACTTTAGGTGTGATGCTGATTAAAGTATTTATATAGGTAACTATAGGGATGGCAATATGGATAAAAAAAATGTTACACAATATCGTGCAATGCCGTTCATGTGGTAAGGTAGCGTGCTTTTTTATCTTTTATCATTCAAGATCATCGTACGGTGACAAACCAAAAGTAATAGCACTTGACTCGTGACTCAGTTACTGTCAAAAAATATCAATTTTTGTAGAAGAAATAGAAGAAGATGTTAAAAGAGAAGAAGAAGAAACAAAGTAGGTACTTAAAAGTTTACATCTACAAAATAAAATAACAATCCACACACAAAATTGGTCGAAAAAAACACAGGAGAAGAATATACATTTATACAAAACTACAGAAGATTTTTTCATGAGCATACCCATCTAAAATAACATTATTTTTATATCTAACTAGGTACCATCTTAAGTACAAAATCCTTCTGAGATTATTCTCTCGAATCTGGATCTAACGTTCAATTTAAACTTAAACGTATAGTAATTTCCATCCTACTATAACCAATGATAGCTAATTTTTTGTCGACCCTATGTTTTTTTCTAAATTCTGTTTTTCCGGCATATTTTTCATTACGGTATTATACTTTCATTTGGCAAAGAGCATCAACAAACAGAGTTATCGAGAAGATTACAGCTTGGGTGGGCCGCATTTAGGAAATTGGACGACGTTTTGAAATCAGCCAAAATTCCACAATGTCTGAAATCCCGCCTATATGACCAGTGTATTCTGCCCAACATGACGTATGGTGCTGAGACGTGGACGCTCACGCAGGAGGCTATGTACACGGTGAGAGTTGCACAGAGAGCCATGGAGCGTTCCATGCTTGGCATAAGACTTATAGACCGAGTTCCTAACATCGAGATCCGAAGACGTACGAAGGTTTTCGATATTGGAAAACGAGAGGAACTCAAATGGAGTTGGGCAGGACACTTGGCAAGGCGATGTGATGGCAGGTGGAGTAAGGCAGTGACCGAGTGGCGTCAAAGACTGGCTGACGAAGTGTCGATCGTCTGGCGGCGAGATGGGTGGACGATATTCTTGCCATCGCGGGTTGAACCTGGATGAGGCTGGCACAGAAGCGTGAACATTGAAACAGTAAAAGAGAGGCCTATGCCCAGCAGTGGGTAACGTCGGGCTGTGGATGATGATGACGATTCTTCTTTGCCCCTTCATTTCCCTCTGTAATCTGATTAATAGTCAGTACGACACTATTCGATACATGCCTGTGGTAAGTTAGTTTACCCAGTACCGATAACTCGAAGATAGATTATTTATCAATATCTTTACTTGATTAATTCTTATCATTACATGGTTTGTTTTGACAGCTCTGACTAACGTATTTCTATCGGCTGGCAACCGTCAGTATTTTTGTGATCACGCACTCGGACATACTATCTCCTGTGGAATCCTCTGAAACAAAGTAACTGATGAATCTTTTTTTTTTTTTGTTTTATATCTGCTTCGAGAAGTGCAATAAAGTAACTATGAAAATCTCTTAATTTATGTTATTTTACTTTTGACTTTTCTTTACTCCAATCTGTTGTATTGTAATTTGTTGTATTTGCTCGTAGTTATATATAGAATTGACCGTAAAGTTTATCCAACGCTTATTTAAACATAGGTACATCAAACTATGTGGTTTATTAAATAATTATCTAGTACATAATTGAATTACTATCAACTATTATTCAACTTTGAGTTTATTCAATAAAATTATTTAATAATAAATTTCACAACTATGTATGATTGCAATTAATGGTCCACGTGACTCTATCTCCATTACCTCCATGTTCTAAACTTATACCTTTTATATCTTTTCTTTAGCCTCTTTTTTATACTTAGTTGATTATTTCTCGTAGGAAGTGGCACAGATATTTGCATATTCATATTTTCTAATACTATTGCTTTTTCATTCAGAATCATGTCGAAGCATGTGTTCTACTACTTCAACACAAGGGCTCTAGGCGAGTCATGCCGTCTCCTGTTAGCATACGGTGGTCAGCAGTTTGACGACATCCGCTTCTCTAATGCAGAATGGCCGGAATACAAGCCAAGTAAGTACTCTTGTTGCAATGTCTTCATCGTCTAAAGTTCAAAAGACAAAGCACGAACCTGTGGCTTGATAAACATTAATTACAGATAAAGTATTCAGATTGGCGTTATTGTCCAGTAATTATTAGCCCCCCAAAATGGCAAATCTGAACAATCAGGTTGGTATGCGATGTATTTCACGTAAAGATAAATTACTTAAGCTGGTGTTCCTTGTTGTCATATAAATATGATATACCTAAGATAAGATACATGTTGCTACAAGTCTTCATTACACAAATACACGACGAAATGTTCAAGGCACCGATCGAATGATAGATAGTAAGTTGGATTTCGTAGCGTTATCAGTTTTTATGAGTTACTCACATTTTTCTGATTTCCCTCGTTTTATTATAGGAAACGTTTCGTCTAGAGACCACACTTCATCGACACGATCCTATTGTTTACCAGTGATGTTTCTTTAACCTTCAGAGACCCTATTTGGACAGGCGCCAGTCTTGGAGATCGACGGCAAGCAGTACGCACAGAGCCTGGCCATCTCCCGGTACCTCGGCCGCAAGTACGGGCTAGTCGGAGACACTCCCGAGGATGCCCTGGAGATCGACCAGACCATCGACCTACTCAATGACCTCCGTTTGAGTAAGTTTTAACTTGTCTGCATACATAAACAAAGTAGGCTTAGACTAAATTCCAGTTTTTATTAGAATTAAACAATACTAAAATTAAAACTTTTAAAACACCCTTGCAAAGTGTTATAATAATACTTTTATAATAATGTTTTATTCTTGCAGAGGCTGGAGAGGTGGAATATGAAAAAGATGAGGCTGTAAAGGAAGCCAAATATGCTAAATATGCCCAGAACGTGTTCCCAGACTACCTGGAGAGACTTAACGCTGTTGTCGTTAAGAACAACGGTCACATTGCCCTCGGAAAGGTATATTAGAAAAACAATCGGAAATTAAAATACAATTTATATTATGTAAACACGGCTACATATCAAACTATACAATTCCAGTATAAGCTGATCGCTCATTGTACGGAAATCCTATACAACGCAAGATCAGCTTATACTGGAAATGTATAGCTTGATACATATGTAGCCGTGTGTACGTTTTGCTTTTGTTTGGCAAAACTAAAACGCATGGCCTGAACATAGCAGTTCTTTCCACTCATCAATAAGGAGAGTAATAGCTCGAAAGTTACAGGCACTACTTACTTACTTACAGACTTAGTTTTCGATTAGCATGTCACTGACAATCTAGAATTCTAGAGCCATGAAATAGTAACTAACCGCGCGTAAGCGCGATATAGCATTGAATATCAATTTACTTAATTTTTGCTTGTTATTAATCATCCTCATCTGTTTGCAGTTGACATGGGGAGACTTCGTCTTAGCTGGTATGCTAGACTACCTGAAAATGATGCTGAGGATACCTGATCTCGAGAAGAAGTACCCAGCCTTCCAGAAAGTCATTGACAACGTGTACTCCATTCCTAAAGTCAAGGCATACTATGAAACTTCTCAAAAGTCTGCCGTTTAAGTTTAATATTATCTTCTTTTCGTGTCTATGGTAAAATTATTTTATTATGTTAGAGGACGCCATGTTGGCCACGCCAATCGCGGCTTCAGTGGCGTTTTTTAGGGTTCTTGGAAGTTTAGTATTTTGGAACATGCAATTATATATCTGATATCGATTATATTAGTATCACAATCTGCAGTAAAAACAGCAAAACTAAAATTTCCTGTTTCAAATTGTTATTCCTTTTAAGATTACTTATAACTTACATTTATTCAAGGAAGTAAAAAAAAATAATTGTTAAAATAAAACTTGTTTTGACAGCTAGACTACGTGTCTACGTATCTACTACTGCTGTGTCTTGTTTCCCTTGAAAAGTAGTTGATATTTAAGAGGAATAAAAGAGGACACAGAATACTGCTTCGAGACAAACCAAACAGTTACTCTTTGTCTTATTTTTGTATCTCTTACTTACTTATGATATATTGCGGGCATTTGAAAAAGCTGTCAATTTAATTCAGTGCATTAGACCCATAAATAAATAAATTAATTATAGTGAGAGACGAAATCAATAGCCTAAAATTACCTGTTCCCTAGATTTTGTCGTGTTATTCGACCATTATGTATGGAGTAGCAGATATTTTCGTTTCAGAGATCTTAACATTGTAAAAGTTTCTTCATTGTCATGAGAACTACAGTCCTTTAAAATATGTCTCCTATTTGGCGTATCACACTGTATACGTAAAATTAATAAAACACAACTTTCTGTGCGTACTTAGTTGTTCTCCTAAACTTGTTTATCTACGTATTAAACATCGCAAAGACAAACGGCGTTTTTAAACGGATCATGACTTTAAGCTTTTTTTTCATTTGACCAACATATAGATATTTGGTATATGTTGATTGATGCCCATCGAAATTTAATAGTAATAAGTGGCAGCGACGTCTGTGTTACCAGGAAGAAATTAATACATTTTATATGTAGCTGATACACCTTTAAGGTTTAACTACTTATCACTAGGTAGCGTTTGCCGATGGGTCTCTGAAAATGGACAATTGGCGCGAGAATACTTCAGTGCATAATTTCAATACTTTATTGCCTAATTAACAATAACTAAATTAATAATACGTCATATGCTGCTTACAACGGTTTCCATAGAGCAGTCAACTGTTTTCTCTCTTTTCTCTTTTTCTGCCGCTTTTCTGACTTTCCCGACTCTATCGCTTTCTTCCACTTGTTTAATAGTGTCAAAGAGAGGCACGCCCTTCGTCTCAGGAGTGATAGAGAGGAGTATGCCCGCCGTGATGGCGGAACAGCCGAATAATGTAAATGGTAAGGCAGTAGACACGGTGTTCTGCAAAGAAATAATAAATGGAATAGAAAATGAGCATAATTTGGTTAAGCGAGGCGTGATCTGCTATTTGAACTGGCTATCTCTTAAGTCTTACCGTTTTTTAAACAAAACCCTGTGATGGACTGACTGACAATTGTACTATTAAGTTTGAATTATTTGAATATGTCTAGATCAATTTTCAGGTCAGATCCTTTCGACCATTGTTCTATATGTTTAACAAGACGGACAAATCAGTTAAGTTTATTTTAAAGTGTAGTGGTTACCAGAATAGGTGAGAGTGGTGCAAGCATGCCGCCGACCCTTGATGCGAAGGCTCCGAGCCCTAGCAGAGTGCCCCGCACACTGGTGGGGAACAGCTCCATTGTGTAGGTGATGGCACCAGTGAAACATGCTGAGATAATCACCTTGCCCGTGAGGAACAGCGTGATCTTCGCCCAGTTGTATTCTTGAAAAATAGAATTTAGTTGTGAATAAAATTATTAGTGTGTAAATTGCAAAGCGATGGCGGTGTACGTACATATACCTATGGACATACAAGCCGAAATTAATGAATGTAAGAGTCAACTCTCTATTTTTCGCATGTTTGTATTTACTAAAAGGCAATTGAAGGGATGATTCAATCATCTATTTATTCAAATCTATACTCACGATCCGGTACTAACGCAGACACAATGCACACTATGCCACATAAGATATATCCTCCCATCAGCGGAAACTTCCTGCCAAACCTGTTCATCAGGTACAAACAGATCATCTCCCCTGGAAACGACATCACAGTGGACAGGAAGAAGTTCACGTACTTATCCCCCGGCAGCCACACGGCGTTTATCATCAATCCGTAGTACACGAAACTAGATGTGAACCGACACATGCCTACCACTAACAGTCTCTTCAAAATGGCTTTAGAAGTAAAAATATCTCCATAACTCTCTTTAATCTGGTGTTCAGCAATATCAAACTTATCTTTAAGTTCAACTTCAGTCATTGCGGCTAATGCTTCATAATTTATATTAATTTTATTAGTTTTTGCTATTCGTTTCATTGATGCTTTAGCTTTGTCATGTTTCCCGTTAACGATTTGCCACCTGGGGCTTTCATAGACGAGAAAGATGTAGGCGATGAAGAAGATGAGCGGTCCGTTGATGATGCGGATGATTGTCTTCCAGTAAGGCACGAACATGGCGATGCAGGCAAACATACACTCACCGAGGTAGATCGCATATGCGAACAGTACCCCTGCTAGTAGTCTGTGCTTTGTGCTAGCTATCTCTAATACTGGAAAAGATAGAAAACATAATGAGAAAACTTTGTTGATTTGAATTGCAATTGTGTTGGAAAATATAAGTTGTAAATGAAATGGAAGAGAATAACATGGTCTTGGCAAACAGTGAACCGAAATTCACTTCGTTCGGATATTCAGCTAAACGTTATGATGCTATTACAATACAGGGGAGTCCTATGTCCAGAAGTGGACGTCTGATGACATAAAGATGATTATGAAAACGGTAAGTAGAACAATATACTCACATATGACCATAGCGGCAGCATAGGAGCCGCCAGTGACAGCTGCTTCTAAGAACTCAATGATGACGTACATATAGTACGTGGTCGCGAACGTCTTGAGGTGGCCAATAGTGCCGCCGACCACGCAGAATATTAGCGTCGGCTTGCGACCGAACCTGAAACATTAAATTTGACAAGAATTAAGTAGATAATTATTTACTACTAGTGGTTGCCGGCGACTTCAACTACGTGTATTTTGAATTTCATCATTTTTTATACAAATTATCAGGATGAAAAGTAGGCCATGGCCTTCTCCAGGTCCCAGGCTATCTAATATGTCAAATTTCATAACGATCGGTTAAAAGGTAACAGACGGAGTAACTTCACATTTATAATATTAAGTATGGATTGTAAGTTTTTGTTGGAAATTCTTCCGTGATGATGATAAGTATTACTGTTTTGTAATATTGTAAAGTTAGGTGTTATCAAAGGCAGATCTTATCTGTAATCTCCTGATTTTGTTCCTGTCGTACCTACCCTACACTGTAGCTGACTGCAGGTTATAGGAAATATTTCATGAGACAGCCACACGTTTGTGATTGGTTCCTTAAGACTACGGCAAAAGTATATACCAACATAATACGTAAAAAGCTCACCTATCTGACATCCATCCTGATACTACCATGGAGACCAGCATGCCAGTACTGTGGATGGTGCCGATCAGGTTGGTTTTCCACGGCTGACAGGCCAGGTCCAGCTGGAATATGACACAGAAAAGTTTCAACAACACTTTTTTTACAACAGAGCCAGGTAAGATTGAGGCTTCGCAACATATACCTTAGATATACAGGGTCAAATTGAATTACCTAGCGAAACTCCGCAAACGTGTTCGATCGTATATAAATCGGGTATCGACATCTAAACATAATAAAACAAAAAAATTGATGGTTTTTTTTTGTGGGGTCATCGTCCGCAGTTATTGTATTCACTTGAAATATCAGTTTAAAAAAACAGTTTTTATTTGTGTAAAATTCACAGAAGTGATTAATAATAATTAATAATATTAATATCTAAACACGATTAAACATATTTTTTCAACTCGCACTTTATGTAACAATACCAGCGGTCGGTGATCCCTAAAAACATCAAATCATTTTTTTATCGTGTTTATATATTGATACCCATCGCGTCTACGGAGTTTCGTTAGCTAATTTAATTTGACACTGTATAGTATGTCCTGGATATCACACGCCCTTTTTTTGTAAGAAGTTCTTATTACGGAGAGCCAAAACAGCCCTAATGTGGAAAAGCATATTCTGCATAGCTCCGCAAGTTTATAACAAAATCCCAAAATCAATCAAAGAGTTAAATTTAAATGGATTTAAAAATAAACATAAAGACTTGCTATGTAATAAATGTTATTATAATTTAAATGACTATTTGAATGATACCTTGACATCCTAACTGTAATCTTTTATATTTTGACATCTTACTCTTTGATACTCTTACATTTTGTGATAATTTGACATCCTAAATAAATTTTGTGTGTATGATCTTATTTTTAACCGACATGCCTCAAATTGTAATTTAATTCGTAATAGGCAATCAATAATATTAATACTTACCTAATAATCTCTGTCCTATATTGAATGTATGTTCCTAATATTTGCACGCCACACTTGGCAGAATGTGATGATACCACTGACTAATCTTAAGACCATAATAATGTACCATATTCTGATAAATAAATCATTATTATTTTTGGTAAACAAATTTTGTTTCTTAGCTCTTTGGCTAGTTTAAGCTACATTAACGGGCCCAAGCCAAGTCAATATAGCATGTGTGGTGATCAAGTAGAATTAATGTTAAGAGGGGCAATTTAATTTTCCTCCATTTGCATGAACTTCCTAACTATTCGGCAGGTATTTAAAATTGCGGCTTTTTGGAGTGTTATATAAATTGAGTCGTTCAGGTCTATTAGTTTAAGGCTGTGGTGCAGGTGATTGGGTATAACACCCGTCGTGGAGACCACAATGGGTAACTACGAAGACTTTTTCCTGCCTCCAAATTCTGCTCACTTCTTCTTTCAGTTCAGCATATTTACTGATTTTTTCACCTATTGTTTTTTGTAAATTGTGTGTATTAGGGACTGCAATATCTATGAGGTATGTGACTTTATTAACTTTATCTTGAAGGGTTATATCTGGTCTATTATAGTGAACGGTTCTGTCGGTTAGTATGGCGCGATCGTAGTACAGTTTGTGTATGGTATTTTCTAGGACTGTTTGTGGTACGTACTTGTAATAAGGAGTGTTTGTATCTTGTATGAGTTTATATTTGACTGCTAGTTTTTGATGGATGACGTTTGCTACCTGATTGTGTCTGTGTGTATAGTCTGTTTGTGTGAGTGTTGTGCATGCCCCTGTTATGTGTTGTATGGTCTCTGGTTGGTTGTGACATTTGCCGCATTTATCGTTTGTTATTGTGGGGTCTTTTATAATGAATTTCCTGTAGTTTTTAGTATTTATGATCTGATCCTGTATTGCAATAATAAATCCCTCGGTTTCCGGAAATAAGTTACCGATTTTAAGCCATTTATTTGACGCTATTGTATCTATATGAGATTGTTCTAGATCATGGGGGTGCCGTCCATGCAAAATTTATTTTTCCAGACTTCTAACTTTTGCTTGTGTGGGTCGTCATTGCTAGTCTGTTGCGTACCTACATGTTCGTGTAGGTTAAGTGGGGTGTAGCTGATGTCGTTCAAAACTACGGCTTTATGAATGTTGCTTGTGTGTGATTTAGAGTGAAAGAATGTTCTTAGTCTGGCTATCTGTTACTGCCAAAGATGATGGATGTCTATAAGGCCTCTCCCACCGTGTTGTCGTTTGATGGTCAGTCTTTCTATGGCAGATTTAGGGTGTAGGTTATTGTGTTTAGTGAGTGTGGTGCGTGTTGTTCTCTCTATTTGCTGGATGTCAGTTTTTGACCATTTAATCACTCCAAACGAGTATGTTAATATTGGAATCGCGTAGGTGTTCAATGCTTTTATTAAATGTTTTCCGGAGAGTTGAGTTTTACATACTGCGATCACTCTTCTTTTGTATTCAGTGTTTAAGGTGTGTTTTATTGCTGTGTGATCTATTTCTTTGAGTTGTCTGTATCCTAAATATTTATACAAATCCGTTGTTTGCATAGCTGTGATTGAGTCAGTATTATTAATAGGATAGTCACCCGGTTTTATTTTGCCTCTTACTATATGAACTGTTTTGCATTTATCTAATCCGAATTGCATGTTAATATCTTTACTGAATTCTGTCGTGGTATCTATTAATTTTTTCATTTCTTTTTCAGACTTTGCGTATAGTTTTATGTCATCCATATAAATAAGATGTGAGATTACTGTTTCTTATGTAGTATGTTTAAGGGAGTACCCGTCTTGACTGCGATTTAGTAGGTTGGACAGAGAGTTCAGAGCGAGGCAAAACCATAATGGACTCAGAGAATCACCCTGATAAATACCCTTCTTTATGGATATCTGCCGAGTTGTGATAGTGTTGTTTAAGTAATTTAATTGGAGTGTAGTTCTCCAATGGGGCATGATATCCTGTAAGAAGTCTATTATTTTTGAATTTATTTTATAGATTTGTAGTATTTGAATTAACCAGGAGTGTGGAATGCTGTCGAATGCTTTTTTATAATCTATGTATGTGCAATGTAGACTTCTATTTTTTGTGGCGGCATGTTTGTGGATTATTGAATCTATAACTAGTTGTTCCTTACAGCCCATATGACCCCTTCTGCATCCTTTTTGTTCTTCTGCTGTTATGTTGTGATTTTCTATGTGTTTATTGATTTTTGTTGTGATTGCCGACGTTAGGATCTTGTATATTGTGGGTAGGCATGTAATTGGTCTGTATTGAGAAGGTTTTGGAGAGTACTGGGTTTTTGGTAACATGTAGGTTATTCCTGTGGCAATAAATTCAGGAATATTTTGTTTCCTTATGATGATTTGTGTTAAATTTTTAGCTAAGACTTTGTGTAATGACTCTAATTTTTTATACCAATAATTATGAATTTTATCAATACCAGTATTATTATTATTCGTTTATTTATTTATATACTTATTTATATACATTTTTAAATATTTTTATAAAAACAGAAAAAACATTTAAAAATATAAAAAATAGTGGTCCGCCGGTATCGGGAGCAGGGTCCAAGCTACCGGTGGTTAGGGCTCCAGAGACAGGAACCTCCTCACGATGCGAGCCGTATCGAGGAGAACTGCCTTCTGGATCAGGCCCTTGACCCAACCGCCTAACGAAAGCCTCGAGAGATGTTGATCGAGGCTTTCGGCCATCAGGCCATTCGCCGATACGACAATCGGCACAATGACAGCCGAGCTCACATTCCACATGTCAACAACCTCGTGTGCTAAGTCGAGATATTTAATTTGTTTCTCTTTCTCAGCTTTCACGAGGTTCTCGTCATGCGGAATGGTAATATCGATAATCATTGTGCGGCGCGCTAATCGATCTATCACCACTATATCAGGCTTATTGGCGACAATAGTCCTGTCAGTAATGATAGACCGATCCCAGTACAACGTAACATGGTCATTTTCGAGAACTGGGTCGGGCACATACTTGTAATACGGTACCTCAGAATCCACTAGTTTATATTTCAAAGCAAGTTGTTGGTGAATAATCCTGGCTACTTGATTATGCCTGTGCAAGTACTCGCCGTTATTATTATTATTATTATGATCACACTACGGGTGTTCATGTAGAACGCTGGGCGTTGACAAGCGCGTAAGCACTGGCATATCAGCACCACCGGTTACCAGCGTAACCAGCGTGGCAGCGTTCTACAGGATATAAAAAGACTCATCACATAGCCGTCAACTACGCATTCTGTACATCAAACTAAGTAACATTGTACGAAAATAATTGCCGGGAAACGAATTATATTTTTGTTGTGAAAAATCTCTGTTTACGGTAGTGCAGAACGTAACGCACGCAAAACATTGTGCTTATGGGTGCATGCAACGGCCCAGGGGTTGTGGGATTTAAAGTTGTGTTATAACTTATAACATTGAAAACTTCAAAACAAAACAAAGCAAAACTTTAGTAAAAGATAGAAATTTGACCTTCAATATCTCCGTAACCAGAAGGTTTCCAGGTATGGTCCAGTCAGGCGCACAGCCCACTCTGTCCGCCCACCGAGTGACCCCAGGGAAGACGGGGGCACAGTGGTCACGTGCTGCCGTGCATAGCGGGGCTCAGCGGAGGCACCTTTACAGTCTCCCCAGGGATGTGCCTTATAGGCATTGCACAGGGGGTGTACCGGAATTGGTCATTTAAGAGGAACCGGGACCCCCTCTATTTGCTGATAGTGATCACTGGGGTCGTTTTAGTGTGGTAATAATCCCACACTCCCCGACCAAACTCCACAGTGGTCGGGTGACTTTTGAAGGAATCCACTCGAAAAAAAAAAGTTTTGGTCCAGTACAAAAAAGGTATTACAATGACGTCTCGGATTACAAGTGACTCTCGGCTTCGTTATGTGTCTTTTTACACCCGTTATATGAATACACTCAAGACTATACCTACACTTATTATTATCCACATTATCCCTTAGGATTCCGCAAAGCTGAACATTATTCATAACAGGACCACTTGTGTGACGTCGTTATAATACTTATACAGTGGCCATATATGAGCTTTTTACCTTGAAGTATCGATTATTCTCTCTAAGTGCATAAACCATTTTTTCAATGCATATTAGGTATAAATGATTGCGTTCTTACTCTAATCCTAATCTTCATCGGTTACTATAATTATGTGTGAGATGAAACAAATTGTTCCGATTGTTTTGCGCAGTTATAAAACTAATTGGTCAAATATATTGTCATAGATTGGGAATGTTGAATTCATTTTTGAGAACAGCGGTGGTGGTCCAGTGGAAACGCCTGCGACTTACGGAGTCTTGGGTTCAAACCCAGACAGGCACTTGATTTTGTGTAACTTATTTCATCACCGCTGCTCTCAAAACGGTAAAGGAAAACATGGTGAGGAAATCAGCATGTCCTAGAACCAAAAAATCAAAAACATTTAACATCTATACCTACTTTTAGTGCCAAGTTCAAAAATACATACATATTTACTTATAAGCCACTGCCGTTACCGTTATTAGATTTGATCTCGCTAGTCGGGCCCTGGGCATTAACAGAAGTCATCTATAGGTACGTATAGCGACCACTCGGGTGCGGGTTGTGGGCAGTTGGCACACGAACGAATTATCTTCGACCCATACCCTGGGTGGTTGGCACTGAAAGTGAATCTACCCGCCCGCGTGTTGAATAACAGCCCACTCCCTCTCAAGGAGAGGTCTGAGTCCCTGTACTTAGTGGGAAACTTATTATGCTAAGCATATATGCTTGAATTTTTTGGTACACAGGGTTATTATACCTTTGTAACTGGAACTCAACAATATTGGCGGCAGAAATATTTCGTATGCTGTGATTTGGGGTGATCAAAATTGGGAATAGTTGTAATTTTCCGGGCGTAGTACCGTCACTGATCTCTTACACGCGCATGTGGATGATTATGAGGATGATGACGATTCACGAGAATAACTCCATATAATAAACCACGTCAAACAACAGTCAGCTGACACTTTACGATTTTCACTCTCGCGCAATTATTTACAAGTCAAACAAATAATGTGATAAAATTAGATATTACCGCAGCGATAACAGTGTTGTTCGTCTCGTAGATCCAGTCAGTACACGTCTCCAGCTTATCAGTGAAGCTGGAGTTGGTGCAGAAAGGCTCGGCGTCTTGTCTGAGCACTGGAGTTGAGCATCTGTCTATGGTTGAGTTTGGCCACCAGCTTGGGTAGAAACTTGTTGAGCCTTGGCCTTCGCATTCGTTGATTCGACATCTATGAAAAGTTCGTATTATGTAATCTATACGCATGAATGACGGCTAATAGGTAGATAAGTAAGAAGAACACATACTGGGAAATAAATCGGGATAACAGCAGGAGGATGTTGATATTATCAATACGCAGTCTGAATATTTATCAAACCAAGCTTAATATGTACTCGCCTTAAAGTCTCATGTTGTATGTACTTACGTAAGTATAGGTACACTTGTATCCCTTAGGGCGACATAAATACTAAAAAAATGGCTTAAAATTAAACTTGGCGTTTTGGGTGTTCGGGGGGTAAGAGTACTTTTGTATTTTCCACAGTTGGCCAATATTCAATAACGTTTAGCGACTATTCGCACGTAATTCTACACATAGGTAGTTCCTCCACATATAGGACACATATAGGACTCCACACATAGGAGTCAAATTCCCTACGAAAGAAAATTAAAAATCAAGTCACACATTTTTCTGGCGTAGAGTCCTGGGTCCCTTTAAAGTGTTACTGGGATTTTGCACTATCATAAAGTTCTTGGTAGCAGACCAAGCTACTTAAACCCGCTTAGTGGTAACATGCTGGCCCTTTATTAGATGTGATTTATAACATAACTGGCGAAATTTGGGTTTACTTTCCACTTCCGAAACCTGTCTTCACGGACGTGATGTTATATTTTACGTAATATTATCCAATGAAAGGATCGTTCACTCACCTGTAATTAATATCTCCAGCAACAAATATGTAATTAATATTGATCATAGTCACGAACATAGCCGGGAAACATATCAGGGTGTACTGAATTATCTGATATCTGCCAAAAGTTTCCATCAACTTCGATATTTCATGAACTTCCTTCTCTTCGCACTTTTCGTCTGCCATTTTAAATCGCGAATATTAAAAAATTGTTTAAAAAAACCGCAAACTAAATCACAGAAAAAAAAACGTCGCTGATAAAGTTTTTAATCGTGTTCTGTCGCTTCTGACTTTGATGTAACTATCATTACTATTTTAATTTCACATTTACATCGCACATTTAGGCAAAATTTTAATTTGAAATATTCATAACGCCAGTTAAGGCATTGGTCGTATTAATTATTTCACATTGAAAGTAAAACGCTATGGCGCTCGACAATGAATGATACGCTATGATTACATTAGCATATGATTGGCTACAGTTTCGTAACATCTCAATTAAGAAAATATTTCAGTTTGTCTGTGTGTCTGTATGAAACCCACAGAGATGTTACCCATGACCAATAAATTGCTTCGTAGCGGCCATCTTGGATCTTAATAATGATGACCCTATTGAACAATATAATGATTTGATTAATATGTATTGCACACAATTTGACTACACATTCATTCCAAAGAAATTCTCGGTGAATAGTAACGCTTCCTTAAGTGACTGAAAAGTAGAAAACGACTTTATGAATTATATGATGAACGGACTTGTGTAGACACTGCTGAATTGAATTTATTTATGTTAAGAATTATTCCAAATTATATAAAAAAGTTATTTGTCACGTTATTAGAGTTCATAAATTAAAAATTGTAATAGTGTAATTAAAATGACATGGAGTATCATTAATAGCGAAACGGGAAGTTCATGCAACCGATGTAGTACTACACTCGAGAGCAATGAATCCGGGTCACTTAAAGAATCCTAAAAATCTCGGAAACTAAAAATGCTAGGTTAATGCAATAAATTGTATTTAATAGACAATGTAATACTCCTTAAATGAAGGTATTAAAACTTCTTAGTTATTGTAAAGTTATATCATAAAAAAATCAAATTTGAAAAAGGGCCACTTTCGAAGATGGAACTACGAAATTACAGCATTTGGTTTTGCTTTTGTTTGTAATCTGTCATTTATGTGGGTACATAAACCATGTTGATAGTGCTCTATATTCATTATTCAAGCTGAAATTATGTCGCTTACGCCTGAAGAATGCACCAGAATACTTACAATGCTGGAAACCGGCCGGAGTCAGCGCGATACAGCCAGGACTGTCGGTGTGTCGCTGTCAACAGTACAAAGAGTTCTCCGACGTTACGAAGAAACTGGTTCTAACCTACGCAGACCAGGAACGGGCAGAACCAGGTGTACCACAGCACGAGAAGACCGATACTTGGTGAACACCATGCTTCGAAATCGCTTTCTCACAGGAACTGAACTCACAAATCAGTTTCGACGCCTCGGAGGAAGTAACCCAAGTGCATGGACAGTAAGACGTCGGCTTGCTGAATCTAACTTAAAACCCCTTAGACCTGCAAACGGCCCTAAACTGGAGCGTGGGCATCGTATTTCAAGACTAAGATATGCCCAGAGCCACGTAAATTGGAGTATTGAAGATTGGTCAAAAGTTATGTTCTCCGACGAATCAAAATTTATGCTCTACAAGCACGATGGAAGACACAGAGTGTATCGAAGACCAGGGGAAAGATTCAAGCAAGCATGCATCGAAGAAAAAGTAGCTTACGGTGGTGGGTCTGTACTTGTGTGGGCCGGAATTTCTTCTGAAAGTCGCACAGAGCTGGTGATCATAGAAAACGGCTCTTTAACTAGCGTAAGATATGTGGAAGAAATCCTCAATGATCACGTTGGTCCATTTATGGTCAATTTAGGTGAGGATGCTATATTTATGCATGACAATGCCCGACCTCATACAGGTAGGATTGTGAATGACTACCTTCAAGAGATGAACATTACTCGTATGGAGTGGCCAGCGCGCAGCCCGGATATCAACCCGATCGAGCATGCTTGGGACGAGCTAGGCAGATGCGTAAAACAACGAAACCCTCCCCCAATCACGCTTCGTGAGCTCAAAATTGCTCTCACAGAGGAATGGGAGAATATTCCCCAAAATCGTATAAGGAACTTGGTGTACAGCATGCCAAACCGCGTAAACGCAGTAATGGAAGCACGAGGAGGCAATACGAAGTATTAAAATTCAAGAAAATCGTAATAAAGTTCAAAAATTTCATGTTTCCTATTTTTGTTTTAAGGAGAGATCACCAGTTTTTTTCTTTATGTAATTTTGTGTTAATAAAATGTATGGTGACTCATATTTTTTTTACTTTCATTTAAGGAGTATTACATTGTCTATTAAATACAATTTATTGCATTAACCTATAATTTTTAGTTTCCGAGATTTTTAACATTCTTTAAGTGACCCGGATTCATTGCTCTCGAGTGTACATAATTGATATTGATGACAATATAATTAAATCAGGTTGTCAAGTCACCGCGGCATTTGAAAATTTCTTTACAGATATTTCCGAATCGACTACTAAATCTTTGAACTCATCACCCACTGCTGCAGAGTCTTTACTTAAAGAAGACGTTCCTGTTTGTGATTCTGAATTTCATTTCCAATATATCACCTGTAAAGATATAAATAAAACCTTTCAGACGTTAAATGTTAAAAACTTTTTTACAAAAAAAAAAACAACCGACTTCAAAAAATAAAACACTACAAAGTGAAAAATAACTTTAATTTCGGAAGTCGGTGTCTTTGGATCTGTATTTTAGTTTTTTTTGCCACCGACTTCCGAAATTAAAGTTATTTTTCACTTTGTAGTGTTTTTTTTTATGAAGTCGGTTGTTTTTTTTTTTGTAAAATATTTTTTTATTTTTCACTTTTTAGTGAGTCAGCTATTAATTTATCTAAGTTAAAATAACCTAATGTCAACTACTCATCACCTTTTACAAAATCTTCCTTTTCCCAATGCAGGGACGTTAACTGTTGAGGAGTTCTCTTGGTAAGAACCAAAAGAACTGGAGCTGATGGTGAAGCCACCATCGGCACCATTTCACCATATTCATTATTACGAGCATAAATTGCTTAGAAACCATATTAAAGTAATCAAATCGTAATCCGTGAAATACTTATAATTGAGTAGTTCCAGTGGTCACCTCTGGTCTTCATGATCAGTTCCAAATCACCGAATGGTGCTTTCCAAGAGCAAATGCACGAGTTACTATAAAAAATACCCAAATGGCTATAGGCCTGCCTGAAAAATTTGAGGATTTCCCTCGATTTCCATGGGAACCCTTCATCAGATTTTGACTTGGTGACTATGGGACCACCTCGAGAGTATACCTTTTCAAACAAAAGAAGAATTTTGCAAATCCCTCTATATATGACGGAGTTATGCCCGAACATACATAAAAAAAAATAAAAAAAAATAAACATCCGAATTGATAACCTCCTCCTTTTAGAAGTCGATTAAAAAGACCGCAGATATGTGGGGTAATTCTGTGGATGTTGCTGAGTCGATTATAAACATTGTAGCACCTACTTTAGCTGTTATTTGTAATAATTGTGTTGACCGTGGTGAGATTCCTGAACTTGTGAAAAACAGTAAAATAATACCCTTGTTTAAATCGGGTAATACATCAGTCCCTACTAATCATAGACCTATATTAGTGCTATCTGTAATTTTTTTGATACACAAACAAAGCCAATGCAAAGATTTTTTAATAAACAAAATAACTGCATAACAAACAGTTCGGTTTTACAACGGGCCGTTCGACTACTGAGTTGAACTTTTAGGACATGTTTATAATGCATGGCAGTACAAATTCCATGCTTTGAGCATCTTTTGAGATTTGTCCAAGGCATGCGATTGTGTTCTTCATGAAACATTAATCAGGAAACTGCACAACTACGGAATCCGGCACGCCTCTCTGGATCTTTTTATTTTTTACTTAAGTGATAGGATTCAGAGATTTATGTTAACGGAAAAAGATCACCCGGATCTGTAGTAAGAATGGGGGTCCCCCAGAGCTCAATTCTTGGTCCATTTTTATTTCTTATTTATAAAATGATTTGCCTTACCTCATAAAGGATAAACATGATATAGTGTTGTTTGCAGACGACACTTCGCTTTTATTAAAACTCAAACGTCAGCAGCTGGTTACTGACATTGTAAGTTAACTGGTTTAATGTTTATAACGTACTTCTTAACGAGAAAAAAAATGTATTAAGTTTACGATACAAGGATATTAGACAAGTAGAAACTAGTGTTCTCATAAAAGGTGAAACCCGAAGATACCACAGTATTCTTAGGCATAACTTTGGATGCCAAGCTTCAACGCTTCAATGGGGCCGCCATACAGATAAATTGTCAAAAAAGCTTAGAAATCTGCAGCATATGTCGTTCGAAAAATTCGTGATTTCACTGATTTAGAGACAGTCCATTTAGTATACTTTAGTTATTTTTATAGTATGACGTCGTACGCTATTCAGTTGTGGGGAATTTCTGCCGATATTAAAGAAAAAATTTGTTTGCCCAAAAAGAGGGCAATTCGTTCAATTTACAAAGTCTAAGACACTCCCTCAGAGACAAAGGAGAATGCAAAAAATTCATAGAAAATTACCCCTGCGCCGGCGTAATAGGAACCTATCTCAGATGCTTGTAGGTACATTTCATGTGCTTAAAAAATACAGTGATATCCATAATTAGGAGCAAACACAAATTTATTGTTCCTACAACCAGGCTCAAGAAAATAGGTGGCTCGTTTAGATGCCAATGTCTACTTTTTTACTTTTATAAAGCGGAAATTATTATACTGTGAAAGACTATATTGAGGACAAAAAGGCTTGCGATTGAGCTACTCCAATTTTACACAGTGGATATTGTTTTTTATTTGTTTTGCTAACTAGTTACGACATGATTATTTACTGTAAAAGGTATTATATTATTTTAATTATTGTGAATATGAGGACTATGTGGTTCATTGTTTCAGTTTTAATCATGGTCTGGCAGTTTAAGTAGTTTATGCGTCCTACCCAAATGTCATTCCTTTGGTATTGCTTGTCAAATCGTTGAGCTCCTTAAAATCTGAGTTGAGCTGCACGATTTCTGACAAATGCATGCACTGACTGGACAGGGCCACTCAATTTGTGTGGTTCAAAAGACCCTTTCAGACCCCAATCTATATGGTCTTCACATGATCTGACCAAGATTATGTCTGGACTTTAAAAGAGACTGTGACCTCGGAGTTTGAACCTTTCTTCTCAGAGTAGTCAGATAGGAAACGCCGACCTCATCTAGTTTAAAAAATATGATGGACGTGTAAAACTGTTCGTTCAAACCTACTTACAGAAATAAAATCATTTATCAATGGAGTGGGCATGCAGGGTGCTGGTGGGGCTCCCACGATGCTGTATCGCGTCTGCGATGTCTGCGCACGCGAACACAGACGGCTTTCACACCGGGCTGCGGCGCACGCGTGGGACCGTCAACACCATCCTGAGCATGCTCAGCCACAAGCTGGATAGCCCCCTTCTGAGGCACTGGGTTCAAGCACAAGTGCGTGTGCCCGGGGCCCCAGAGGGCGGCAAATACTTAAATTAATTCTTTTTTAAATGTACTAACATAGTTTTTAAGTTGTTCTACTAACAATATTATGGGCCAAGTTTGCCTAAATTAAAAAGTTTTTTTTTAATTAATTAAAGCCACGAGCTTTTCATCCTTACTCCTGTTTTGATTACGTAATAAATAACCAGATATTTATTTATTTAATGCTTTTAGGCGCTTCCCCTTCTAATAAAGAATATTTTCGTAGACGAAACCGCGAAATTACAATAAGTATCTAGTTTATAAAGTAAGTAATTAAGATAACAATGAAGTTTTATTTGTCTTGGAGTTTAATTTAATACTATTTAAAGACAAAATTGTACAATATTGTGACAATCTAATACACGTACTAAGTCTAATAGTTATTATAGTTGGTATTGTTATTAGTATATACAACACGAATGTGGGTTTATCACACGAGGCGAAGCAGAGTGTGATAATAGTATCACATGAGTGTTTTGATACCTAATTATATACAGTTACTAAGACTTTATCTACACACATGATAAGAATCCTCTATAAAAGGTTCTGAAACCATAGGGTGTTGTACAGTGTTTTCTCGACTTTTCTGGTATTAATTGGTTAGAAATGTCCTTTGCTGCATTAGAAATATCTGGTGGTGTGTTATCAAAGCCTGTATCACTCATTTTTGTAAACAACAAAGTAATAATTTTTTGCAATACTAATATCGAACAAAAATGGCAGGATACGACGTGAATTCGAATAACCAATAAGTATTTTTTTTTAAATTACGGTGTTGTGGTACTGAAACGCGGGTGCATGACGATGTTCTTTTTTTGAAAAGGAGTACAACATTATAACACTCGTTTGGATGATCTTATGGTTACTATGGACACTGGTTGTTTTAATGTTGGCAATAAGCTAACTGTTACAGAAACTTTTATAGAGGATTTATAGCATGGGTATATATAAAATGTATTAGATATGTTGTAATACCAAATGTGAATTATGCAATATGATTTCAAAATATTCAGACCCACCGGGGTCGATGCCAGGGTCCTAGTTTTCAAGCGGTGAGGGCTTTAAGGTTTCGCAGGAATCAACCAATAACGGATGAGACAAGATACGGGATGTAGATTTTAACCAATGTGATTGGTCGATTCCTGCACATCTCCAATCCGCTGCATTCGTTTCCGTCTCAGTTGAAATGACTCGTACCTTTACAAAGATGAGTCGGACTATCTCAGCGTCTAAGGTCGAAAAGTAGCAAGGAAGATTAGTTTGAAGACAAAGCTAGTATGTGTATACTTTTTAGGTTCTACACACCTCTTCGTCACTTTCAACCCAGTACCGTGAAGCCAGCTGTATGTAGATAATGATCATAAAAGCTAACTGATGTTGCCTTATTATATGGAGAATTTAGGGTGCATCAAAATAGCTTCCACGACTGGCGATACTTAAGTATACAACGCTACAACTTGCGCATGCGCACCCTAGGCTATTTTTGCCACGGCATGAGCTTTAGTCTCACAAGATAAATCCTATGCTATTATGACGGAAGGAAAATATGGAGAATGAGCATAATGACAAGGGTTCATCCAAAATTATACAAGCATAATTTTACCAATTTTTATTCATCCTTCTAACTCGCAAGTCAAGTCTTGGGCAGAATCCTTTACGAGTGATGGAAAGTTGAGGGTTGTAGCACTTGGCACAGTCTTCGTTCCAGTAGGTCTGGCCATCTGATGCACACACTGGGGTCAACGGACCCTGGCACATGGGGCAAGAGGCGTGGTCAGCAGAGCTCAACCCTTGCCAAGGAACTGCTGAGGCCACTGACAGGACGGTGAAGAATGGAGTCACTGTGGAAAACACGTTTTATTTGTGAATTCTACTGCCATTTCTACATTAATATAACATAACGGTGATACCTGCAGATATACATTTTACATTATTTTATAGTATTTTATTAATCTTATTAGTTGTATAGTTGGTAGTTTATTTCAATTCACTTTATTATCAATATGTTTAATCTGTGCAAATCTTTAAGCTTGGCTTGGTTTCCGTTCTTCGTTTTCGGGTGGCTACTGAAAATCAGCGCCATGCTGTGGGTCCACGATTTATTTAGTCGAGTTAACTTGCCTTAAAGAAGGGTACAGGAAAAGAAGAGGCTCATAGACAAAAAAAAAACATCAAAAAACCCAAAAAAAAAAACCTAACTAAATATGCCTACGATTCGTTATAAGCGGACCTTTCAATGGTTTATTCAGAACAGTATACTCGTAAAAAGGGCTCATTGTAAAGATAATACACAAAACAAGAAAATCCACAAACGACTTAAAGGATCCCATTGCAGCTCAAACTTGCAAATATCATTGCTTTTATTGATACAAAACTGATAATTACAGACACACTAGAACACGTGATATATAAAATTTACAGTTAATAAATACAAGCGCTGATTTTTGACAGAATAATTACATGTTGAACATTTAATTTGCAATTATCTCTAAATACTTTTTTTGTTGATGAGCCCCTTCTTTTCCACTGCTCTTCTATTCTATTT
Organism: Griposia aprilina; assembly: GCA_916610205.1. NCBI lineage: Eukaryota > Metazoa > Arthropoda > Insecta > Lepidoptera > Noctuidae > Griposia > Griposia aprilina. Next base: position 19,035,958 of record OU744302.1, on the reverse strand, counting down.
GTCTTTCTTTCTTTCTTTCTTTAACATCACGCCTGTTTACCTAGAAAGGTTAGGCTGTGGTTAGGCAGAGGTGTACCTATAGTACACCCACATTACCAGCCAGTTATGTTTAAGTCCCATGTAATAGGGGGCGAGTCTATTGCCATCAACCGGGCAAACTCCAGGAAAATTCTGACAGAAAAAACTAATATCACTTTGCACGAACCCAGATCCTCATCCCCAGAGCTACGAGTACATCAATATAAGACGTACAAAGGTATCTTTTGATATAAGACCTTATATTCCTGGCCCAGGTCGACCGGTTCTGGCCTATTTGAGAGTCAAAGAGGTGTTTGATATTCTTTATTGGACCCGTAGCTTAAACTGCGGATGAGCAATCAATCTGCCTAGCGGTTTCCCATCCATGTTAGGGTCGGCTTAGAGTCTAACCAGATGCAGCTGAATACTAGTATTTAATACATGGAGCGACTGCCTATCTGACCTCCACAATCCAGTTAATGGGTAACCCGATAGCCCTCGGTAAGACTGGTTGTCAGACTTTTGAGCTTCAGACTACCCGTAACGACTGTCAAAGATCTACGAATGATAGTCGGGGCCAAAGGCTTAACGTGCTTTACAAGGCACGGAGTGGTTTCGATATGTAATGGATGGCCTCGCATCCACGAACCGACCGCGGCAAGTTCCTTCGATGGAACCATGCGGCTTTTGTCATAAAGCCACGAGCCCATACTAAACTGCAGACGAAGACCCGCCAAAAGACAAGACCCGAACAAATTATAAATGTACATAAACACGTGACTAAAAATGTATAAAACATTTGTAGTAATTTGCTTTGCATTTGCCATTCGTGTAGATATATTTTGTTCGTTTTGCCGAAAGAACCGAAGTCTCCTGCAGATAAGTGATTCTGGTGAAATAATTTCCATGAAGTTTTCATAGAAACTGCGGGTTAATTGCGTAACACACTAACAGTAGGAATGGCTTTCATTTTGACAGTTCAACAACATTCATAGCGTTATTTGCGTTGCTGACCAGACAAATATTTCGAACTTATTGAAACAATGCATTAGTAATAGGCTTCATATTGATTCAGTTGTGATAGTGTGTTATGCAATTACGTCACGCCTGTTTGAAGGAGCCTTAACTGGATTGTGGAGGTATCTTTTTTAATTTCAGCCTTGTCTTGAAATCTAGATATGGGTATTTGTACTGTAAATGGAAAATATAATACTCACTAGACTTCATGTTAATATTTGCGATTTGAATCGTGCTCTTGTTGAAGATGTATTTAGGTACTTATGTATTATTTATTTACCTAAAATATCGTGTTTGAACTGTTTTGACGCGCACTGGTTAGCAGTTTATGAAACAATTAACATTTATTATTAACTTATGGGCACCTTTTATGAGGATAAATATAGAATGATAAGTTCTTCCTGCCAACGTTTATCAGTTGTTTACGTAAGTTTATTGTAAGTTGTAAAGTTGGTCTACTCGTTGCAAGCGTGAGTAGATTGCTGAACGTGGGGTTCGGCGCCCAAATTGTATAACATACTATGCTTCACAATCTGAATAATTATGAAGCCTAAATTGCTAATCCATTGCTTCATATGTTCTCAAAATTTGTCTGCTTAGCAACGTAAATAAAGCAATGAATGTTGTTGAACTGTCAAAATGAAAGCCATTCCTACTTTTAGGCCCGTATTAATAAACGTTCCTCAATGACGTGCTCAAGTGCGTAATCATTTGATACGCCATTATTACGATATCAGCATCTCAAGATCATTGCTAATTAATAAACACATGAAAACAGTATCTCAGTTACCAAGATCAGCTCCTCAATGCGCTGTACTTGATGGCTTGATTTCGTGAACGATTACGTCACATTGACCGAAGTTTAGAATGACATGCATCACATTTCATTATTTTATGTTGTAACATTTATTGAAATACTTGTATTTAGTAAAAACTTTAACGGATAGCGCTGTATCACGTTATAAAGTTGTTTTCCATCCAAGAAAGCCTTAAATAGTAAAAAAAAATGTGTATTTATTGCCCAACAATTTTTTTTTTATTTTTTTTATTTGATCCTGTAGGTTGTGATGAATGTATTAGGTCACCATAAACAAGCTGAAATATGAATTTATTAGATTACATTTTCACATAAATATATTGGGTTTTATATTAGATTAATTGGATTTTTATGGTACCTACTACTTTTAAAGTTTATTTATCTATTAAACTTTATACAACTAAATAAGTACATTTGTGGACTTAATGGCATTGTGTTATACCTATAAATAGTAATTAAATAAATTATACTCATGATTAATGTATTAACAATATTTACATAGGTAATATACATATAATTTTTTTATTACGCGCTACTGCTGAGCATGAGGTCCTGGGTTCGATTCCCGGGTCGGGCAAAGTGTTATTGGGTTTTTCCATCTGGAATTTCTTGGTAGCAGCCCGGAGTTTGGATTTGTGCCCGTTTGATGGCAATAGGCTCGCCCCCTATTACATGGGACTTAAACATAACTGGCGAAATGTGGGCGTACTATAGGTACAGCTCTGCCTAACCCTTCGGGGAATACAGGCGTGATGTTATGTTATATTTTTTTTGTTGTAACTGCCAAAGTACGGATTAGGAGATGGACACGTACCTATTACACCAGAAAATAGAATTTACTATAAAATATACTAAGATATAAAATTAGTTTCACCAAGCTGGAATACATGACTATTAATAGCTCCTTCGCAGCGATATCATCACCAAACAGCTAACTATAATGTACACTACAAAAAAAAAAAAAAAAAATTTCGCCATTTTTGGGATAGCTTCGCCGAGCGGGGCTCCTACATCCGAATGGTTTAAAAAAAAAATAACTACGTAGGGGATGGCGTGGTTATTGTTCGTTCGCTCACTAGACCCAGCCATCCCTTTCGCACCTAACGTGTCCGATTCGGGGGGCCCCAACTCCCGAGCTCACTTCGCTCGCGCATGCAGTAACATTGCCATCATACAGCCTGCACTGCAGGAGAAATTAAAAATTAACGATGCACAGTTTGGTTTCCGACCCGGACTCTCAACAGACTGCGATTATTAGCCTTAAGAGTACAATAGCCTATTACACCCACCAGAGAACCTCGGTGTATGCTTGCTTCTTAGACCTGAGCAAAGCTTTTGACCTGGTGAATTATGAAATCCTCTGGGTTAAGCTAAGAAAGTCACAAGTACCTCACCAAATTGTAGATCTGTTGGGATTCTGGTACGGACGCCAAACCAATCAAGTGAAATGGGGTGACACTCTATCTCGTTGTTGTAGGTTAGATTGTGGTGTTCGCCAAGGAGGGTTGACTTCTCCGGACCTGTTTAACCTGTATATTAATGATCTGATTGCGGAAATCAGAAGAACCAAAGTTGGCTGTCACCTAGGCAATGTCTGCGTGAACAGCTTGAATTACGCTGATAACATGGTTCTTCTGAGTCCCTCGATCAAAGGCTTGAGGAAACTGTTGACTGTCTGTGAGCATTATGCTGATGCTCATGGACTGAAATATAATTTTCTCAAAACCGAATCCATGGTATTCAGGTATGGAGCTGGTCCGGGGAGCATACCCAGTCTTTATCTGAATGGTGCGACCATAAAGGTCGTAAAGCAGTTTAAATACCTAGGGCACATTTTGACGGACAGATTTCAGGATGACTGTGACATAGAGAGAGAGCGTAGGGCGCTCTCAGTGAGGAGTAACATGCTCGCGCGCAAATTTGTGAAGTGCACCAAAGACGTAAAGAACACTCTGTTCAGAGCCTATTGCTTGTCAATGTACACCTGCCAACTTTGGTGCATCTTCACAAAAAAGATGTACAGTTCATTAACGGTTCAGTACAATGATGCTTACCGTACCCTTATGAAACTGCCAAGATACTGCAGTGCCTCGAGCATGTTTGCCGAAGCGAGGATCCCCGGACTTTTACGCTATCATGACGTCGAGGGTCGCGTCTTTTTGACAATGTTTGAGACGCTCCAGTAACAGCATTTTGAGGGTTGTCTCGTGCAACCTTGCAAGCCCCCCATATTTGTGCACTGGATTTCTGTTCACCTAAGCGAGAACAAAAAATGACAAAAAACGTATGTTTCGACGACTATAGGTACCTTTACATACCTCCATGTTTTGTTTCTTCTTTTTACTTTTATTATATTTTTTTTTTGTATATGGGTATTTTGCCTGCAATAAAACACAATTTATTTTTATTTTATTGCCGTTTTACTAAGTTGAGATGTGTTATTTTTGTATATTATGTTGATTTGGTGCGTAGTGTATGGTTCGGTTTTCGGGAACGCCATGATGTCAATCAATCGCTGTTGCAAACAGGAGTACGATAGAGACACTCGACGTGCTCTTGACTATGAGTACATATAGGTACAATGAATTACGATGAATTAGGATGATGCGCAACAATCACAACTGTCCTGTCAGTCAAACGTTAGCGTCACATACCTACATTTGATTACGGTTCGGTAACCACGGTCATTTTAGAGTAGGTACAAATAAAACTTTATTATTTTTAATTTCATTAATTAAATTATTTGCTTCTTAATTGAGTTAATTGCAGTAGCAGCTATTTAAAAATGAATTAAAGTTACAAACTTACAATATTTATACTAAAAACCATAAAAATCAGCTGTCACATTGTCTGAACGTACAAAGGAACAACGTTGGAGTGAATTTCGTACAATAACTGTGGTAAAATGTAAATTTTGTTACGCAAATAAGTTGAGTATTTCAATATAATATCACTGTAATTAAATAATACTGATCCTATAGATGTAACCTATGTCCTATCTTAATCCCGTTATAATTTTTAATAATAATATTGTCGTTTCCCTAACTTTGTATTCTTCATACTAAGCAAATTAAACGTGACATTGGCTGAATGCACAAACTGTGCGTATCAAAAAGCTAAAAAAAAAAGTTGAATATTTGAAGCTTTAGGATTTTTTTTACAGCCAATGCAAAATTTTGACGCCGGTGGCTGAGATTCATGTGCTGAAACCATGGATTCAGTACCTACATGATTTTGAACCCCCCTGCATTGAAAAGTATCGTCGGGTATTTAAAAAACGAATTGCTTTTCCTTGTACTTTGACCGCGTAGGTATTGCACTTTTATATGTAACAGCAGTTTTTTTTTTATATCCCACGAATTTTTTGTTCGCTACGGGATCTAGAATCATGTGCTGACTGCCACCCTGTGTAGTAGGATAAACAGCTTCATACTAAAATGCAAGAAAAAAATAACTTTACAATATCAATGACAGCAAAAGATATCAACAACATTATTTTATTAGAACTGTACCGCTAAATAATAATCCTTACCAAAAATTCCATACAAGACTTGCTAATGGACAAATAACTATAGTACCTACTTATTATAAAATCATGTTAACATTCGTACGTTAATTTATCTAAAACACAAAACACGCGAATATAAAACAGTTGCAAAACATTCGCAGCTATCACAATTAATTTAAATTTAGAACCTTCAATACAACCAGATGGCGGGTATCGGTAAACTGACAGTTCTGGCTTTAGTAGTCTGTTTCGTGTGCCTTATCGAGGCCAAAGGAAGCAAAACTCGTGGACAGGATAAGCCGACAGCAGGACACCAAGGTCATCAGGGTCATCATTTCGTGAAGAGAGACGCTAATGATTACGAAGACGTGGACGGTGAAGACAACTTCAAACGACCTGAGTATAACAGCTTTGACATACCTCACAGAATCCGTGTGTTGCCAGGTTTCCTTCATTAAACATTTTAATTTTTCGGTTCATGGGATTGTGCAATGAATTTATGCTAAAGTGATTAGTTTTTAGTTAGATAATTATATCTTTGTAATTAAAAAGATTTTTAATGTAATTTTCTTATAATTTCTTCATTAGGCATACCTACCTATTCTTTATTTCTGAACCAGTGCATAAGGCAAGTAAAGAGGCAGATATGATTTTATTTATAAAGTTTATTAAAAATTGAAAAAAAAATTGGCATACAATAAATCTATTTAAGTAACAGATTACAACAATATGTTCATCAATAATGTTTAAAAGAAATACATTAAAAATAATACTTCAAAATTAACGAAAATTTAGTGAAAACCTACAACTTAGGGTAAGTATAGTACATCATGATTTCATAAAGGCTCCCGCAAACAGGCGCGATGCGACAGCACGACACAAAGGCGCCGCTCGTCGCGCGGCACGCGGTGCCTTTGTGTACGCTGTCGCGTCGCGCCAGTGTGTACGCACCTTAATACAAATATGATGTAAAACATTAAAATACCTTCTTTGTTACATACTCTTTAGGTACACATACATAAACTCACACCTACTCCCCACGGAGGTAGGCAGAAACTACAGGACACCACATTTACGATCCTCTTCCTTTTGGTAATTTGCAATAAGTAATAAACAATGAAGTAACTAGATAAAAAAATGTTTAAAATAATATCTAAATAAGTAAAAGCGACCTTTGAAGTAACGAAAAACTCATAAAAACGTGTTTTTCTTTGCAAATACCTACATTTTATTCTAATCGATTTAATCTTAATAATGTTATACTTTTTCATAACTATCTATGTTTCTAAGTCTACATAATAATGATCATCACATTTAATATGTACTCATCAGAAGTAATGGCAATTCTTTGAATAATAAAAAATAAGTAGTTATTCTCGATTTGAAAATAACACGTCTTCTGCGTACTTAGCTGAATTGGGTAGGTACATGTCATGCGTTTAATTTATATTACAACAGAAAATACAAAAGAAAAACACACAGACAAAATAATGATTTACTTATTTATAAGCACCTTTGATTCAGCGACGTTAACTTAACATTTATTTGGTTAGTACAATGTTTGATGACTTCTGAACAAGAATTCGTAAATGACAAAAAACGGAATGTCAATGTATAATGTCATTCATTAACGTACAGTGGCAGAACGAAAGTATTAGGCCCTTTGTACACACATGTTTTTCTTGCCGTGAAAATCTACGTTTTTTCTACGTGAAGAACCGTGCCGTGTACAAAGGTTAGTAAATTCATGACTCGTATAGCGGGACCACTCACACACTTCATTTGCATAACGTTGACAGTAGACCTGACGTTATGGATTAAATTGAAACTGTACACAGTCGGAAAAATTCAAATAATAGGTCTTTACCTATGAAATTGCCGTTTTGTATGAAAAAATTTAAACGAATTTTTTTCATGAATTTTTTATTTGTTTTAATCGAAGTAATCACCCATGCAATCAATGCATCTTTGCCATCGCAGTGGCAGTTTATTGATGCCCTTCTTAAAGAAATCAGCTGGACGGGAGGCAACAAATTCTTCAAAGGCATTTTGTACTGCCTCTCGGGTATTAAATTTTTTTCCCGCCAAGAAGTTATCCAAATTCTGGAAAAAGTAGTAGTCTGTAGGCGCAAGGTCTGGTGAGTAGGGCGGATGACGGAGAGCTTCCAACCCCAGTTCTTGCAACTTGGAGACCGTCTGCTGTACAGTATGAGGTCGCGCGTTGTCGTGCAGGAGCAGCGGAGACGAGCGATTGACCAATGCTGGTTGGAGATGCGCCAGCTTCTCCATCATTGTGTTCAGTTCTTCACAGTACACATCTGCAGTAATGCTCACCCCGTTTGGTAAGAAGCTGTGATGAATCACACCGGCGCTAGACCACCAAACAGTGACCATCACTTTTCTAGGGGTAAGTTTTCGTTTAGGGCATTGTTTAGGTGCTGAACCAGGATCCAACCAACTTGCTGAGCGCTTACGGTTATCAAACAGAATCCATTTTTCATCGCAGGTAACAATGCGGTTCAAAATTCCTTCATTTGTGTGTCTGTTGAGCAGTGCAAGGCACGTCTCGACGCGTACTTCGCGCTGGCGATCATTGAGTTCGTGGGGCACCCATTTGTCAAGCTTTTTTACCTTGCCAATTTGACGCAAATGGACCAATATTGTTTTGACGCTAACGTCGAAAGCTGCTGCTAATTCAGCCGTAGATTGTGTATCATCAGCTTCCACAATCGCCTTTAATTCGTCATTGTCGACCAAAGTCTTCGGACGACCGCGAGGTTCATTTTTCAGGTCGAAATTTCCAGAACGGAAGCGAGCAAACCAATAACAGGTGGTGCGTTGGTTTGTAGTGTTAGCTCCGTAAACGTCGTTGATGTTGCGTGCCGCTTGTGCCGCGTTGCTGCCACGACGGTACTCATATTCCATAATTACTCGAATTTTTAACGTATCCATGATGACGAAAAAGATTGAAATGCGATGAAAATGTAACACTAATCAATAAAGAAATGACTACTTTTAGAAAAAAAAATCCATGTTTTTAAAATAAAATTAATTTGAAATTAGAATTCTTAGCCAAACAAAAATTATTTTGATTTGAAATGGCCAGTACTGCAGAACGGCAATTTCATAGGTAAAGACCTAATATAAGACCCAGTTTTTAGTTATTGTACTCTGCTCGGAAAAGAGCCCACAAGCTGCTTAATCATTTCATTTCGCGACTGCGCATCACGAGTAGTTGAATGTCATTTACTTAATTCTAATAACATAGCACATAATATACAAGCCCTGGTGCAAGTTTTATAGCACTAAGTAAATATTATATCTGATTTTCAATGAACGGACAAACGAGTCTGAAAAAAAATACTCCGTTTCTTGAACTTGTATTCTCCATTGTTCAGAAAACAACCGCGATCCGATGAGATGCGAGCCGTTTGGTGGAATCATCCTTTACTAAAACTTTGGAAGCTCTAAGATAAAATCATCATGCTAAATTTTATGGCACATTCTAATTTAGGTATTCAACACTTAACAACTAATGTTTTTGGCACAATTAGAATTCACTTTGTTCTTTGGGATTACGTTTCTAGTAAAGTTTCTTATAATTAATTAATTTGGCATTTCGCCATAAGCACATTGGCAGGTAAATAGGTAACATTTAGTCAGATATAGATTTTAAACATTACACAAATTGTTTAAAAGTGGTTTTACAAACATTTACGTAAATGATTTTAAAAACAAAGATTAATAATAACAACTTGAAATACAAAGTTTTTGTCATATACAGCGTGTATCAGAAAGTTGTGGTCAAAATTAAACCTGTGGTGCAGACCATTTAACTGAGCTTTCTACTTGGGATCAACAACGTAATCGAGAAAAAAATATCAGCCGTCCCAGATTTTTTTCTGCAGTAGTTATTGAAGTGTTGTATGGGATTACTGATAATTTTTCACGATTACTATGTTGGTCCCGTGGAGAAAGTTCTTCAGTTTGATGTTCTGTACCACAGCCTTAATTTTGACCACATCTTTCTGATACACGCTGTATAATTGAGTCATTCATTCATTTGTTTTTCTTACATAATCTCTAACATTAAATAGCACGTTGGGAATAGATGCACGTAATACAATTAAGTATAAATATAATTGTAAAAATGCATACATATAATTATATTTTCTCATTTTCATCTGAACATAAAATCAATAACATCTACAGTTAGTAAATGACCGATAACCATAATATACATTGCAAAAACATTGTTAACATGACAAATATTTTGAACATTTATTAAATCTTGGCATAATCTCTTAGTGGCATATTATAGGTAATGGTGCCGATTCTCTTGTCACAAAATTCACTAAACTAGACTAAAAATCACTAAAATTTTGTTTAGTCCTGTCAAAAGACGATTTCTCATTCTGAAATAGACTAAAGTGACACAACTTAACTATATTTTAGTTTGACAGCACCAAGATGGTACTGAATACTTAGTTTAGTGAAAATGGCAATTTTGCTATTCTGAATTTGACGTTTTTAACCTAAAATTTTGGTTGTCTTAACTAAATCTGGCTATTTTTAATCGCGATTAAAAAGGTGTGGAATAAAATTAGTTGTCATGAACTAAGATTCACCACAACACCTCGACTTCAGGGGCAAAAACAGTACTGTATTTTTTGTTTAATTTTGCTTATATCTCGAAAACGGTGTGTCCTATCGCAAAACTAATGAAAATTTCGACCCCCTTTATAAAACCCTTAAACCCATATAACTCTACACGAAGGTATTTTTTATTTTTATTTTTTCCGTACAAAAAGTGAAAAATTCCATATAAAACACGCCGAGGCTGCCAGCCATGCGCGCCTCCGGCTCTAAAAAAAAATCACGTGGTAGGGTAAACAAGTAGGTACCATGTGGAGTCGCGATTGTCAAATTAAATTTTAGTTGCGTCAAAATGATTTTTAAATTTAGAGATATTTTATTGCAGAATAGCTCTAAGATTCTCATAGCCAAAAGTAAGGAATTTTAGTGATAGTTTAGTTAGTTTAATTCGGTGTACAAGAGAATCGGCACCAATATATCTATAATTAAGGCACGTTTTAATGTCTAAATATACATATACAAATCTGTAAGTCACTGTCATGCCATTTGGAGTATATTATCTACGCTAAAGTGGGCTACAGATGTCATATTTTAATGAATTGGGTGCACTAATCATACGCGGGGAGAGATAAATCTGTATCACACAGACGATGCGGGCGCATTGCGTCGTCCCACCGCATTAATTCCGACGGAGTAACTGCTACACGGCCTCTGCGGTGTCGTAACACTCGCAACATAGCGCCGCTTACTACAGACAGCGTCGCAGCGTCTTGGTGTCAGGTATGTCAGTCAAACAACATTGCACTGCGGTGCAATTCCCTAAGGATACAGCCCTGCCGCAGCGACGAAACAAGTTGTTTCGCCGCCTTAGAGAATAGCACCGCTGAGCTGCGATGTCGCTCCGGCGCCGCAACGCATCATTCCCTCGTTAGAGCGGGGGCACACGATGCGGTGCGGCGCCGCAACGTATCGTATGCCCCCGCTCTTTCGCCTCTCTGGTCCCCTTGTCCGTTGCGTTGCGTCACCGTACGATGTCATAACATAACACACCGTGTGACATGTTATATGTACGCTGGACAACGCAGCATCACAAATGTATCATGTGGCTTCGCTTTAACATGAGACAAGGGCAAGAACAAAACTATTCGTAGGTATTAGGTATGGGCAAGCAAGCAGCAAAATTACTATCAACTTCAAATATTTCAAATAAAAACGTAACGTAGTGTACATACTTACAAATAATCAGCCTATAATGTTCCCACACCCCGGACACAGGGCCGGCAGTCTCGACATAGATAGCGACGCTGTCGGTAACTACCGATCGCTAAATATTAAGGTGAAACCTCAGTTGTAGCCCGCCAAATTCTAATTTTCTTTGAATTTGACGATTGATATGAAATTGATGATTATTATTCGATAAAATTTATGATTCCCACAGTCGAGAATCGCATTTTGATAAACATACGATGTAAAACAGAGCTGCAATTTGCAAAAAACTAAAGAAAATTTGAATTTAGCGGGCTACAACTGAGGATTCACCTTAATATTTAGCGATCGGTAGTTTGCGACAGCGTCGCTATCTAGTCAAGACTGCCGGCACTGGCCTCCTCTCTTCAAGAGGGCGTGGGCTGTAATCTACCACGCGGGCTCAGTGCGGGTTGATAGATGTCATATGTCTTTGAATTTATGGTTTTAGGACATGCCGGTTTCGTCACGATGTTTTCCTTCACCGTTTTGAGAGCAGTGTACATTTCCCCGAATTTACACGAAAAGTTTTTTTAATTCATATTTAGTAAATACATATACGGTTGTGCCTGTGTTATTTTATTTTTGTCGACCTATTAATTTACTGCAAATCTTAATTATTAGCAACCAGATTGACCAGTAGGACCAGTAGATCTACATTAAATACTGTATTGTAAATTAGTGCACTCAAATCATAATAAAATAATTAAATCTGTAACCACCCTTACAACTAATTTCATAAAACGTCATATAAAAATCTTTTGAATAAAACCTTCGAAATATACATTTCATTATCTTTAATAATATGTAATTAAGATCTTAATCTAAAATAAGTAGCCTTAACTAAAATAATCGATGTTAAGTTTAAGTATTGTACACAAATTGTACGAGAGATAGAAAGAGCGGTGAAAAGATTGTGGCGCACTTTTTCAGAAACGAGTTCTTCTATGTTGCACGGGAGTGAATCGTTTTTAGTTTCAGCAAATTTACAACAGCGCCATCTATGATTCATATAGGGAACCAAAATAAAATTGTTGAACTGACGTCTTCTCTTGCAGCTGCAGCACAGCATTGTTCAAGAAATAGAGTAGTGCATTATTTAGTATTCCCTGCGGCAGTAGTATCCGAGGGAGCGACATTTCTGGCACAGATGTTGGGGGTGTATCTTGGACTGGTCACTTACATCCAGTCCGTCTGGCTTCTCCAACGGCCTCTGAAAATTTTACATTGACAAATGAGCACCGATGTCAAACCACGATGTAAAATACCAATTAAATATACCAGGGTCCAACTGGAAGTCCTTATTCTCAATCCCACCGGTAATATAACATCTAACAATGATGGTGAATACTAGTCAAATATTTTTAGGACTCTGAGCGGTACTGTATAGAAATCCATCACCTCACCGTTGATGATCAAATTACTGAACAGTCAGTGTCCCTGACTGTACATATATTATTGTCACTACACCCAGCCAACCTGAAGGTTCGATTTTGCCTTTGCGGTCTCCAAGAACAGCTATTATGGGCGGCTCCCCATTGTCACTTCTGGAGCCCTACCATCACTTCTTACGACAGTATTATTTTAATATTATTACTTCAGTCTGGGAAAGAGATCGAGCTATACAGGACGTGTAACCACATCTCTTTCCCACACTAAAGTAAGATTTAAATAATACTGTTAAAATAACAAAAGGTGGTGGTAGGCCCGAAGATAACTTTTTCTGTGAGCTACCTATGTCGAACACCACAGCAGGCTTAGCATGAGGCTTTCTATTTCTACGAAGAATAGACAGCTTTTTCTATACAAAGTGACATTTAGTTTCTCCATTTTTGACATCGCACCGTAGAAATCCTTCTACAATCTGTCATTTTTAATTTCGTTTTTAACAATCTTTGTCTAGGTCCTTTCTTAAGCAGACTATTTCAGAAGAAAGTTTTTTATCCCAAACTGTCAAAAACACACTGACAACTGACAGTTGTCTAAAGGTAGTGAAAACAATTTGATTTTGGCATCGCCAAGCTAAAGACAGTAGAAAACTTTCTACTCGACGGCCACAAAGTATATACGGTTATCTACAAAATCATGATTTTACAGGAGAGCGTTTTGAACGCAAAACTGTTAAAGAAGAACAAAGCTATCTTCTTCTATTGTACATCATTTAGTTAAGAGGGCATTACCAAGGAATTGGTTAAGGCCAATATTACTGTAATATTTTCTTGTTCCAAAATACGGTATTTCGACACTTTGAGAAAAATAGTTGTAGTTGTCTAGGTATATGTGACTTAATATCGGTAAAAATTGAGAATCAAACAGAAAAAAACAATCCTATGACACAACAAAGAATTCTGAGTCGAATTATGTAAAAGAGTCAATTTCGTAAAAAGTGGAGTTGACTCCTTCTACTTTGCTGCCGTCGTACTGTCTACAGGGAACGTCAGTTTTGTCTACTCCTCCGTCGACAAAACGGTGCTTGTGCTGAGCCTGCAGTACTAATTTGGACAAGACTAAAAACTAATTAATATTACAACTTACTTGTTTATGCGGGAAGACATTAATGCGGCACTTAATGCATTCCTGGCCATTGTTGGCCCAGGAGTTGCCACTCATCCACTTGCGTTTACACTTGGGACACTTGTACTCTCCGAAGCACCTCTTCTTGCCCTGATAAGGAGTTAGTCCTTCGCCCTTCGGACGAGCCTGAAACAAGAGCTTCATCTTATTGCGAGGTCAATGCCAGCGCTGTCGACCTGGCTGAATTCAGCACCCGAATTTCGTGACACAATCAATCACAATCTGAATCATTTTGTAGGATATTAGCAATATCCTACAAAATCCATTGCTTCTTATGTTTGAAAAAATTGTCTGCTCAACAACGTAAATAACGCAATGGATGTTGTTGAACTGTCAAAATGAAAGCCATCCTACTGATAGTGTGTTACGCAATTACCCCTCTGGTCTAAACTCGCATGGAATCATCGATACGGCGAAGAAGAAAAATATTATTGGATGCCAAGATTGTCGCATTTCATGTCACATGCCTCAATTTCCTCTTTTCACTGTTCCTGGTCTACTGGGATTTCGAGCTACTACCTTAACGTAATAATAGGTCGGCGAAAAAGTTGTTTCATATTGTATACAAATTCAAGACTAAGAGGTCGTGTGGCACCCAAATATTGAGCTTTTACGAGTATGTACACCTACTTATTCATATGGGACAAACCTGGATATGGTCAACCCTTAACTCTTCAGCTATGTCGTAACTAATAATATCTCAATTCTCAATTCTTTAATGCGCACCTTAATGTATACAGTTGGTAGGGCAATAATTATATTAGTCACAATTATGGAACCTGTCGGGCACAGCATAAAGATCAAGTAGGAGAGAGAGGAGGAAAAACACTGGCTGTTTAATATGATAAATTTTATTATTAGTTAAGTAGTTAGTAAGATATTTTGTTTTATTAATACAGAATTGAATTTATGAATTACAGTTATTGTTTTATAAATTATATACATCTATTTATTTAGTACTTAAAAACATTGTAAAAACCCAAGAGTTTTTGCAAGCCTACGTTACAAGCCTATGTTACTCCTTATAACATCAGCTATCTGCCAGTGAAAGTCCTGTCAAAATCGGTCCAGCCGTTTCGGAGATAAGCCGGAACAAATAGACAGAGAGACAAAAAAAAAGTTTTTTTTTTGAATAGAGTAGAATATATTTATTGTAAAACACGAGTATACATCATATAATATGTTTAATTTGTTATACTTATAACAAAAAAAACTTCTTTTTTTATATACGGTACTTATTGTATATGCTTTCATATGCATTTAGTAAAAAGTTGTTAGCTTGACATTACAAACAGACACTTCAATTTTATTAATTTAATAATAATAATTTTGTATAGATGTATAGATTAAGGCTCATAAATTAAACCATCATCTGACACCGGAGGTCACCGCGCCGCAAAAGCTCAAAAAGATTAAAATAATCACAATGTATGTATGTAGGTCTACCTATATATGCACACATAGCTACAAAGAACTCTCACATAGTTATATTTATCAATTTCTAAGAATTACTGATACATCACATTTTGTTTCCTGATGTAGCAGTCTTGCTCAATGTTGATATACAATGTATAGTGAGTCCATAGATATTTGTATTGTTTTGCCATTATATTATATTTTTATCAAGTTCAGTTATTTCAAGGATACTTAGGCAAAATCATAGCTATTGCTCGGTGCCTAATACAGCATGTACCAAAAGGATGTGGTCAAATTTCAGGTAGTGGTACAGAACATCAATCTGAACAACTTTCTCCATGGGACCAGCATCGTAATCGAGAACAAAATATCAACATCGTATTCGAGAACAAAATATCAACATCATAATCGAGAATAAAATATCAGCCATTCCATACATTTGGTTCGAGTAGGTATTGAAGTTTTGTATGGGAAAGTTGATATATTTTTCGCGAATATTATGTTGGTCCAATGGAGAAAGTTGTTCAGATTGATAGTCTGTACTAGGGAATGTAGAACAGGTTCTGTTTTAAGAACCGGGATTTTAGGGACCTTCTGGCTAAAGAACCGGGATTCCCGATACTTTCGATACTTTAAGTTAGCCTTTATAAGATAGTAGAGTTGAAAGTGTTGAAACGGAGAAAGTAAGAGAAAGTATTTTATTGCAAAGATACCCAGCAGAAGAAAAAACGCTTTCCGGCTCTACACTAGTCGGTGGAATTGATAAAAGATAGTCGAAAGCCTGCGACAAATAACGTCCACGATCCCCTCCGTTCGCAAAAAGGGCCATTTCGATCCTCACATTAGTATTAAGATCTTCTCTGTGTGTCATTCTTGTTCTTTTACAAGCAGTAGCTTTTTTAAGCTCTGCATTAAGCTCTTCTTTTTTTGATTGAGGTTCACTTTCAATGTCTTCATCTGCATCTGACGGCAATTGAGCTGTTTTCGAAAAAGATTCTCCTAAAGTGCGCCTTAACAGTGTCACTATCTTTCTGCACATTTCGTCACTACTTAGCCGGATAGACACTGACGAATCTTCTTCATGTGCGTTAGAAAAGTACATTTCAGGGTTTTGCAAATATGTTAATATTGATGTTTCCGGCACTCACCGTTGTCTATATCTGCTTTTCAGGATCGTTAATATTTTTTCGGCTATATTGTTATTTATGGTGGATAATTTCCTTAATGCGAATTTTACAGCTATATCTGCAGTCTATTGGCTGTGTATTGTGTCGCATCTCGCCGTCATAACGCTTCCAAAATTGTTCTGATAATGTCAAGTACCTCGGACAGTTCTGTAATTTTTGCAAAATCTCGTTCGACGAGCGATGAATTATTCGATTCCACAACCTCCACGCCATCCTAGTCGTCGTCAGAACCTTTGTCATAAGCGAGAGATACATATTCATTAGTACTTTTTTTCGAGCTAATTCCGATAAACGGACATCGTCGTCGTCATCATTTGATTCAGCGTCAGCAAAACCGATCATCGGTTCCATTCGTTTTTCAATTACTTTTCTTGTAAAATACATCAACGATCGCAAGTTGAATGGCGTGGGCAATACAAGTTTGGTGGTAGGACGTCAGAAATTTACCAAACTTAATCATCATACTGCATCCGTCTGTTGTTTGAGCTACGATATCTTTTTCTAGAGTTACTCCAAACTCGGTTAATTTCAACTTTATTTCTTTGACGCATCTTTTCGCTGATAATGTTTGCTACTAGGTAGCATGCTCATTAGTAGCATGCTCTCTGTGCCGGTAAAATACTCATGCTCTTTTCATAAACATAATTATGCTAGTTGAATGCTATTATGTAGCTTTTGCTCGAAAGTAGCATGCTCTTGTACTACTAGATGTGTATTCCACTCTTTAAGCGGTCGGGCTTTGGGGCAATAAAATTAGAAATATTCTAAACGCGAAGTATCTTTTCCCGAAAGTACCGGAATTTGGCTTTCAAAATCCCGGTTATTAAAGCGACGCTAATATCCGGGAATTCCCGATACTTTCGTTTCCGGGATTTCCCGGGACTATTCACTAGTCTGTACTGTAGAGATTATAGCCTATTTGGTGCTTACATGCAACCTCCGCGAGTCTGTTAAAAGTAAATGGCATAAATAAAAACAATGATTTCTAATGAAAAGGCGGAAATAACAGGAGGAGCTCAGAATGCTTTAGTTATTGTTCTGAGAGTAGGAGTCAGATTAGCTGACAAGCGTAAAAAAAAGATTTAAAAAAAAGAAAGTTTTTAGGAATAATTATGAAAGTTATTCGACAAAGTCTCGTTTAATTTTTACATCCTGTCTGGTACCGTGAGCTCGCAGAGAGCTCACAGTACCACACCCTTAAATTTTACCACACCGTTCTGTACATGCTGTATAGAAAATTAGTCATTAATTCATTATCCTTACATGTCGTTTAAAAATATATAAGTTCTGACTTGAGCTACACGATTACTGACAAATGCGTGCACTGACTGGACAGGTCCACTCAATCTGTGTGATTTTTCCTCAAAAGACCATTTCAGAGACAAATCTACATGGTCTTTACATGATCTGACCAAGATTATGTCTGGACTTTAAAAGAAACTGTGAGTTTGTTTCGGCCTTTTTTCTCAGAGTAGTTAGGTAGGAAACGCCGACCTCATCTAGTTTTTAAAATATGATTGCCGTGTAAAAGTGTATGTACAAACCTACTTACAGAAATAAAATAATTTATCATCTACTAAATACAATATTGTTGTCTGTAAATGCAGTAAAAGCAATAACTTACGAGTTATCTACTGGTAAGAAATAAGAACCAGGTAAATCGTTTTTAAAGCAAATATTAGACTTTTAGTTTGTGACGATTAAAAAAAAATCAAGCATACCACAGGTTCCGAAAAAAAAACGTAACCATTCCTTCCAACTCATAATCAAACTTAGTGTGAACTGTGTTTATCGCCCTTTCGTCAGTTCAAAGCTCCACAGAGCTAGCATTGTAATATAAAACCGATAGAGAGCACAACACTCGTGTTTTGAACACGAGCACGAGTGCAGCGTGAGTTACTGCCGAACATGAATGTTCCTAGAATTAGGGGCCACTGAATACCGCCATTGTTTTCGTTCGAACGTTGTACTGATTTCTGGGATCAAAGAGTACGCAAAAAGTGATCAAATGTTGTGTTAAAAGTGACTCTCAGTTCCTTTTTTTTATTTAACAGTCTTTTTGTAATCGATTCAATAGGTAGTGGCGCTATATTCGAGCCCAATGTATGTTTGCAATGGTGCCGATTCTCTTGTACACCGAACTAAAGTAACTAAACTATCACTAAAATTCCTTGAACCTTAAAGCTATTCTGCTAAAAAATATCTCTAAATTTATAAATAATTTTGACGTAACTAAAATTTAATTTGACAATCGCGACTCCACGTGGTAGGTACTTGATTGCCCGTCTTTTTTTTTTTAGAGCCGGAGACACGCTTGGGGGGGGCAGCCTCGACGTGTTCTAAATGGATTATTTTACTTTTTGTATGGAAAATATGAGAAAAAAAATTACCTACGTGTAGAGTTTTATGTGGTTAAGGGTATCATAAAAGGGGTCGAAATTTTCATTATTTTTGCGATAGGATAGACACACCATTTTCGAGATATGAGCAAAATAAAATTAAAAATAGATACAGTACTGTTTTTGCACCTGAAGTCGAGGTGTTGTGGTGAATTTTACTTCATGACAACTAATTTTATTCCACACCTTTTTAATCGCAATTAAAAATAGCTAGATTTAGTTAGACAACCGAAATTTTAGGTGAACAACGTCAAATTCAGAATAGCAAAATTGGCATTTTCACTAAACTAATAATTCAGTGCCATCTTAGTCCTGTCAAACTAAAATATAGTTAAGTTGTGTCACTTAATTCTATTTCAGAATGAGAAATCGTCGATTGACAGGAATAAACAAAATTTTAGTGATTTTTTGTCTAGTTTAGAGAATTTTGTGACAAGAGAATCGGCATGTCGTGATTTTTTTGTTATAAAGGATTTGTACTGTCAAGAAAGCTAATAGGTATATTCAGATATTAATCTGTAACATGAACAGTTGATTTGTTGTTCGTTCATCAATTTTATCTGCAATACGTTTGCCTCCAATAAACCACGTTGTTCCCACGTATCTTAATATGAAAACCGCGCAATAATTTATATAAACAAGTAAAATCTTAAAAATAAATCGTGTGAATGATTTGGCAATTTGCCCAGAGACATCAGACGGTAAAAGTTCGTATTCGGTACTATCGATAACGAGACGAATTAATTGAAATTTAAAGTTCCATGATAATCAAAAGATTTTTGGGGTTTGTTTTTATTTTTGGGACCGTGAAATTTATCTAACTACATATAAGTATTTACAGGAAACATGCCAATAAAATCGTTTCTTTTTCCTTTAGAAGTACGATGAAAATCTTAGACTATACTAATTTCTTTCCTTTATTTTTTTGTAATAATTTAAAATATTTGTATATGTGTGTGAGTGTGTGTGTGTGTGTGTGTGTGTGTTCGTGTGTGTATGTGTGCGTGTGTGTGTGTGTAATATGTGTGTTAATGTATTAACATTGCCATACGATCACAATACTGTTATTTGTATATATGTTTTATTTTACAATATTTTATCAATTTTACGTTAAAGCTATGTAAAGACAGAGAAAATAATTGGTTAGCTAATTGACTTTTAACTAAATTACTGTTCTCAAATTTAAATATTAATAAGTAATTCTCTGACTATGGATAATTGCACGGCAAATTTAAGAAGATTTTTAACGCTAAACTATAGCCAACAAAATAAATAGTTAATTTTATAAAGATTTCAATCCTACTATAAATAGTAATCCAGACATGAGGAAATAAATGCGAAAAAAAAAAATTAAAGTCCTTTCCTGTAAAATTACAAAAAGAGCTGTTATGTCTTTGTTGCACCGAAGGTGCTATGTCTATCATCATTCTCTCTGCCCTTAGATATCTCAATTTATTTGAGGTTGACGCAACATGTTTTTTCCTCCATACTTCTCTATTAGTCGTCATCTCAGTAGTTACCCCCTTTCTAGCTATCATGTTTCACACAGTCCATCCATCATTTCTTTGGTCTTCCTATACTCTTATAGCCATCCACATTCATACTTCAAAACTTTCCTCACGACGTTCTCCTCACTCCTCCGCATCATATGCCCATACCATGATACACGATTACCACACAACTTTCCAGTCACCGGTGCCACTTTCAGACTTCCTCTTACATACTCTTTTCTTATTCTGTCGTGTGTCTATCTTCTAAACAATTAAGTTTCTTGACTGTGTGCAGAGTTTCGCTCATGACAAGTTAATGAATTTCTCATAATACGGATAGCGGCTCTGTAATTGAAGTGGGCAGGACACCTGAGTAGACGTGGTGGTAGCTGGAGTAGAGCCCGTTCTGAATGACTGCCGAGAGATGGTAGAGGAGTGTTGGCAGACCAACAGCCAGATGTGTGAATCACAATGAGAAGATCACGGGTAAGACCTGGTTGAAACTGGTACAGACCAGCACCTTTGCTGCGTAAAACACTATCAATCAGAATCTAAATAATTTTGAAGGATATTGCTAATCCATTGCTTCATATGTTCGAAAAATCTGTCTGCTCAACAACGTAAATAAAGCAATGAATATTGTTGAACTGTCTAAATGAAAGCCATTTCTACTGTTAGTGTGTTATGCAATTAGGCATATCCTCATAGTCTTACCTGTGGACAATCTCCAATATAATGTCCTTTCTTGAAGCATAGATGGCACATGTATGCCGGTGGAGGTGGCCGTGGTGGTCTTCGCAGAGACAAAGCCACCAGCTGTTCAGCCAAAGAACTAGTGTCGTCAGCCGGTGGTGCTGCAGGCCCTGAAGCCGCAGTCGGCAGCGGCCCCCATACGGAACCTGGCACCCACTGGAAATTGATACATTTTTATTAGATTAATTCAAAGGAAGAATTTTCGTTTGGTAGTTACATAAAAACTAAATATTCATACATGTACATAATAATTAGACCTCTTTAAGTGCCGGTATTTCTTTTTGGTTTTAAACAGATTCTTTTTCACACCATCTTCATGCTAATTGGTACAGCATGAACGTTTCGCAGCAGCAAGTAAGTTATTGGACTTTGGAGCCGATAGAACAGATCAGCTGTAAACCCACAACGAACACAGGACAACACTAGGTTATAATGCCAAAGCCATTTAAAAAAAATGCTCGACCTTAATAAATTTCGGTTTTAGAACCGAAGAAGCGAACCAGCTAAATCTAGATCAAAATTAAGATATCAATCAAGTGTTTTATAAGGGTTTAATTGTATCTCGCCAAAACCTAAAAGTATTTTATAAGAGAAGAGAATGAAAATAAAGATGAAGGAATTAATAAGTGTTAAACTAGTGGTTTAACACTTAATAATTCCGTCATCATTATTTTCATCCTCATCTCTTGATGAGTTTGTTCATCGGCTATAACATAAAGTTTGCTCACAGTTTGCTAAAAACAAACGATAAAAACGAATCTATAAGACGATCATGCCATATAATAGTAAAAACTGAACTAGCCATCAAGTCATTACACTCATTACAGTACGCCATTGAGCTACCACGACATTCTTAGACGTCCTTAATCACGACCAATATGCGGCAACGATTAGACAAATGAAATTGCAGTAAATAATGACCGGCGCGCAGCGATTGGTCGGCGAGGGCGCGCTCGCGCATCTGTTCAACGAATTATTGAGCCCGCGCACTCGTTCCAATTTCGAACATGCGTTGACGCTCTGAATCACGCGCGGACACAAATGGCCTAAATGCTAATGCGTGTTTTTTGAACGTTCATTATTGATTTGTTAGACATTCAGAGGGGACTTTGATATTTAAGCAGAGCTTCTTTTTCGTCTTCCAAATCCAGACGGTATGCCAAATTGTTTATTTGATAATTGGATTAGGGCGGGCGAAAAATTTTGTGTCAATTTTGAGAATTGTGGTGCTGCTACCCAAGGATGTACTGGATCTATAGAATCACAAACATTTTACTTTCTGCCATCCAGACAGGCAGTTGCCTGGTTTAAACCAGCAGATCGACTACCTACTTTATATTTGCACATCGCTAACCTTACTCCTAATAATTGCGACATGAATGCGAGCGCCGACTGACGATGGAGTTGATTAGAAACATTTATTAGACGGAAACATTGTCTTATAATCAGAGTAAATAAAATGAGAAGCGCAAACACACGAGAGCATTCGTCTGATAATAAATTGTCTTGTTTAACTTTCATAACCTAAAACGAATTATATAAGTATCTACTTAATATAATATTATGATGTTTTTATTAGCATTATACATACATACTTAAACTCACGCCTTCTTCCCATGGGCGTAGGCAGACACTACTATTTGGATTATGTTGTCTTGATTTTGGGTTTTCCATTTGTATACCTACGATAAAACAATTAATCACGTGGGGTAGATAGCAGTTGTTTAATTAATAAAACTGTTCTTTATTCAAATCCTTGTTTCCAAATTAATGTTATTTCCATTTAAAGAAATATCAACTATATGGTAGTGAAAATTAAGTTGATTTCAGAACGACCACATGTAAATGTTATCAAAAAATTTGAAGTGCTTGCGCAAACTGAACTTCCAAAAATACATATTTGTTTACATATTAGGAAACTAAATAAGCCCCTTGTACTCTTGTAACTCGATATGGTGTTCAAGAATCTATGAGAGTACGCAAAAATGCACCTGATATCTTGTTTTTGATAAATATATTACCTTTTCTTCATAGATATCTTGGAGGACTAGTGTTTAGTGTTAAAGTAGGTATATTCTTGGCAACTGTCACATCCGTACAGCAGTTAAACTTCTTTAAGACACATTTCAAATTCTAAAGAATGACTAAATGAATAATGAATGAATCCAAATTCCTACGTCTTTGAAGTCATCCGTTACAAAACTAAATGAAAAAAAAAATGTGCTGAAGCTTGTTGTTTTAACAGTTAATCAACTGAAACTTTCGATTTAGTGTTTCAACATTTAAATTACCATGTTCCGCATGTCACGTTATAGATGACGTAAATTGGTATTAAGATTTAAGTCCCTATAAAGCACGTAATACACATGGTTGTAGCTTGTATAAAACTATGCAGCTTGCATGTCGTTATACCTACCATAACAGCTTCTGATTGGTGTATGTCACAATGGCATGCAAGCTATTTGCATAGTTTTGTATAAGCTATAGGCATGTTTATACGGGCTAGCAATTAAAATCACTTTTCTATCCAGTTTATTGATTCGGCTTCCAAACGCCATAGATATGTTTAGCGGACTTCGGAATAAACCACAAATTGCATCCAAAACTATGCTCAAAGCGGCCATTTCACTTAAGGCGGTACCTCGACCAAAACCTTGCCATAGTGCGTTATTCAGAGGCTATTAACTCATTCACTATGGGTAATAAACTACATCTAAAAGCACATTATTAATGTTCGATATCCTATCATCACATTGCACGTTCTTATTTGTTTTTATGTGTTATAAATACATCTAAAATCTCCTTGTAAAAAAGTGACTAAAATTATTGATTGCATGCATCTTTTGCTAAAGGTGACGTTCTATTCATTTGAGGATTACACTAATGGATAGATAATTTAAAAATATAAATAATGCACGTTTTATTTTATTTTTAAACTTTACTTGTCTTTTTTTATTCAAATAATTTCATTATTTTTGTGAATTTTATGATAAATGAGCATACGGAGGGAGCGAGACAGAGCGAGACTCCCCGACGGGACAGAGAAGGACCGAACGCTCAAGGTCGTTTGGTCAGGGAAGCGCCGTAATATAAACCATGGTTTCTCAACCGGTGGGGCGCACCCCACCTGGTGGGTAAAGTGACGCAAGTGGAGGGGGGGGGGGGGGGCAGCTTAAAAGATTAACTACATATTTATTCAATGATATGTTCTTGGAATTACAAAAAATTAAGGCTAGATTTCAAAACCCAAACGCTTCATAACACTTCTAACCTAAAGAAGAAAATCTAACCTATCCGAGAGGGCAAAAATCTTCGACTAGCTCAGGAATTTTAAAAGAAAGTAAGGAGGGCGAGTATGTTTGGTAAAACGTTGGGAACCGCTGGTATCAACTGTTGATATGAATATAAAGATAATATGCACGTTTGTTTATTAAAATGGCTAGCTATTAATAACAGGAAAGCAGTGGGCGGAGTCATTTTCGGAGACGATGTTCTGGTCTCGTTGCAATTTGTCCGATGCCGATCGAAATAAATCTATGGAATGTCTTGGTGTTGGCCTTGGCTTGTTTTGGTTATTATCTTACAATTTATCAGTTGTGATGTGAGAAACGGCTCTTCTCAGCAAGCACCCAAGCGGTATGTTAATAACAATCTGGTTGTTTGTTCACAAAAAAAGAAAGAAAATTATCTATCGGCTATCGAAAAACGTCATGTAAAAAAGTCATAGTTTGGTGCAAAATAGAAAAGATTTTACTTTTAAAATAAATTTTCAGCATCAATTAATTAACAGACTTAACCACATTATACGTTTTGTTTAAGAGTTTAAGAAAACGTGTTAAACAACCAACTTAATATCTTCTAAATTAATACCTATTATCTACAATTTCCGTGTTCTACTATAGTCCAAAATAATTTAAGTTAATTCTAGTAGAACAATTCCTTTGAAAACTTAATTGAAATTGTTCTATAAAAGTCTGTCTGCGGGAGCTTTTATCAGTTCCGCGACCTCATTTAAAGGCTATATACTTCTTAATGGCATAATTTGTTTCGTATTACTCTTTTATCTGTGGTACAGCTAAGCTAGTCGGTGACTCTGTGAGTGTCCAGTTGCTTTTACGATGACATCCTGTGGCCCGCTTTGATGCTTTTGCTCTTGTAGACTGATTGTAAACACTAATTATATAGTCCATTGTGAGACTATAATTTAATAGATCAGAGTTGGGTTCTGTTGTGTTGCCATTTTGGAAATATTTTCCTGTAGTTCTGACTGTGACTTACATATTATATAAACACATTTTTGTATATTATCTTCTAGTCACACATCCATTAGAGTTCAATAGGTAACATTGTTTTTGAGCAAATAAATATATTATTATTATTATTGTATACATATTGATAATGTATTTAGAGACCCGCGGGGTAGTGTAACACACTAATAGTAGGAATGGCTTTCATTTTAACAGTTCTGAAAGTGTTTTTTCTTTGCGTCATGTTTACCGCAAATAAACGTATTTTCTTTCTTTTCTTTTCTTTCTTAGTTCAACAACATTCATTGCGTTATTTATGCTTATGAGCAGTTTTTTTTTTTTGATGTGGGTTTGCTCTTGACTCGTCTAGGTCAGAGATGACAGAGGTTTAACAGAGAAATTTTCATCTTTTATTTATTTCTCATTTTTCCAACAGCAATGGATTTGCAATATCCTTCAAAATTATTACTCAATTAGGGTGCAGCACTAACGTATCAATCAGCCAATACTTCGTCCTCAAAACCAAAACTAAAACCATTTGCCTTTTGGAGTAGGGTGACCAATCAATATATCAATGATATCGATCAATCAATTCTAGATAACAAAATATTATAACATAACATCACACCCGGTTTCCCTAAAGGGTTCGGCAAAGGTGTATACCCACATTTCGCCAGTTATATTTAAGTAATAGGGGGCGAGCCAATTGCCAACAACCGGGCAGAAATCTGGACTCAGGGCTGCTATTGAGAAATTTCTGATGGAAAAATCCAATAACACTTTGCCCAACCTGAGAATCGTACCCAGGACATCATGCTCAACAGTAGCCCTTGCGACCACTAAACCAACGAGGCAGTCGAAGGATATCAGAAGAAAATGATTAGAAGTAAACTAACTCTGTCTGTCTGTATTTTACCTTTTGACGCCTAAACCATTGAACAGATTTCGATAACATTTGGCGAGGAGATAGATGGCATCCTGGGGAAGAACATGGCTAAAAATATTCCTATTAAGGAAGGGAAGGTGATGAAAATTTGTGTGTGAAACTTAGCATTTCTTAAGTTAGGGATGTGAAAATTTTAATCCATGCTGCCTGGTAAGAAATAAAAAAAATATTTGTTTCAGCGTTTTTGTATATTTTTTCCTAAAGGGGTTACATAGTTATTGTTTTTGTTTTATTTTTCCCCGTTTTAAAGAGATTTAAGGAATTGGAAATAAAGTCAGAACCCGTCTCTTATTTTAGTATATAATTATATTTTATTTAAATCGGTAAATTCGCTTAAAAGTTATTACAATTTGAAGATATAAAATAACTTAGCCAATATTATGTAGGTAATACGTGGTTAATGGTGGCCGCTCGAGTCTGCCAAATTAAGAATAATATAAAACGAATTATTACTATTTTTAACCGACTTCAAAAAGGTGGAGGTTATCAATTCGGATGTTTATGTACTTTTTTTTTATGTATGTTCGGGCATAACTCGAACAAAAAAAGAATTTTGCAAATACGTCTATATATGTCGATATATAGATGGATTTGCAAAATTCTTTTTTTGTTCGAAAGGCTATGCTCTCGAGGTGGTCCCATTGTCACCAAGTCAGAATCTGATGAGGGGATCCCATGGAAATCGAGGGAAATCCTCAAATTTTATAGGCACACCTATAGCGATTTGGGTATTTTTTATAGTAACTCGTGCATTTGCTATCGGAAAGCACCATTCGGTGAAGTGGACCAGATGATGAAGGCCATTGGTGGCAACCGGAACTACTAAATAATAAGTATTTAACGGGTTGCGATTCGATTACTTTAATATGTTTGCTAAGCAATTTATGCTCGTCACAATGTATATATTGAAATGGAGCTGATAGTGGCTTCACCATCAGCTCCAGTTCTTTTGGTTCTTACCAGGAGAACTCCTCAACAATTAACGTCCCTGCTTCGGGAAAAGGAATATTTTGTAAAAGGTGATGAGCAGTTGACATTAGGCTATTGTAACTTAGATAAATTAATAACTGACTCACTAAAAATTGAAAAAAAAAAAACTATTTTATAAAAAAAAAACAACCCACTTCAAAATAAAACACACTACAAAGTGAAAAATAACTTTAATTTCGGAAGTCGGTGGCAAAAAACTAAAATACAGATCCAAAGACACCGACTTACGAAATTAAAGTTATTTTTCACTTTGTAGTGTGTTTTATTTTGAAGTGGGTTGTTTTTTTTTTATAAAATAGATTTTTATTAAGTTAGACATTTAGAATCAAAACACCTGTTTAATAAAAATAAAAAAAAGATTACTTGCATTTATTATCTGTGTGCCTGTTACCTTTTCACGCTTTAACGCCTGAATGGACTTGGATGATAGGATACTATTTATCCCGGTAGCACGTTCCCGTGGGATTATTTCCGACATCCACACGGGTGAAGCCGCGTGCAGAAACTAGGAATATTATAAGTCGATCGTTTCCTACCATACTAGAGTAACATTTACGCGCATTCCAGGACACAATAATAAAGGTAGGGGGCATGATGCCGGCTTACCATAACTCTATAATTAGACCACGGCTACCTGTCTGGTTTCTATCACGCGTTTGTCAGTCGAACAGTTTTGGACGCACGTTTTCCGATTACCGAGACACTGTTCAGAAGAGGATAGCCTCTGGGGACATTTTAGTGTTGTTCCAGTCTTGATCTGTGGGGGATTTTTTCAGCCTTGATAATTTGCTTAAAGTTTAGCTTTGTTTTTCTGTAATTTGCATGCCGTTTCATTAAATAGCATACGCATAAACATAATCCCCCTATTATGTTCCCACTGCTGGGACACACGCCTCTTCTCTTTGAGAGGGAATGGGCTCTCTCCTGGGAATCCACCAGGCGGGCCCAGTGCGGGTTGGTAGATGTCACATGACTTCGAATTTTTGGTTCTAGGACATGCCGGTTTCCTCACGATGTTTTCCTTCACCGTTTTGAGAGCGGTGGTGATGAAATTATTTACACAAAGTAAAGCGCCTGCTTGGGTTCGAATCCACAACCTACAACTCGTAAGTCGGGGCCGATACCACTGGGCCACCACTGCTCTCACCACTGATTAAATATGTAGGTGATATGTCCCAAATTATGTACTGCTGTTTATGATTAATTTATTATAAACTAGCTTTTTACCATGGCTTCGCCTGCGTGGATGCCTGAAAATATCACATTTATCCATCGTTTTCATATAACTCTATTGGTTTACGCGGCGCACACCAGTAAAGTCGACATGACTTTTTCCGACATCTACACTCATCGTCATATTTCAGCCAATTTACACAAAACCGTAATGAATTATACACCTAAACCTTCCTCATGAATCACTCCGTCCATTGATGAAAACCGTATGAAAATCCGTTCAGTTGTTTTTGAGTTTATCACGTACAGACCGTCAGACATTCGCGGCGGGGGACTTTGTGTTATAATTATGTAGTGATGTATATTCCACGTTATTCCATTTACTTGTGTACTTTTTTTTACACATAATTTTTTGGGTATTTTTAGGACAGATATATTATAACGTCTCCGCTGAAAAAGTACTCTTTATGACAGTAGCTTACACTCAAATACGGATTATCTGGAAAATATCATGGAAAAGAATGTATGAACGAATGATTTTTCCTTATTAAATACTATGTATTTAATCTAAGTTATTAATAGGCTTGTGTATGTATGTGTGTTTCTATATTATTAAGACACCTCTATAATAAAAAGTTTTTAACAAAAAAAAAAAAACTGGCTTCCAAAAAAAACCACCACAAACTGAAAAATAACTTTAAGTTAAAAAATGTAATAACTTTTAAGCGAATGGACCGATTTAAATAAAATATAATTATACTCAAATAAATAATACTTCAAGATACGGGTTCTGACAATACTTCCAATTCCTTAAAGAGGTAGGCAATTTTTTTAATTTATGTGAAAAAAAACAACGGGCTTCCAAAAAAAAACACTACAAAGTGAAAAATAACTTTAAGTAATTTCGGTAGTCAGTGTCTTTGGTTTTGTATTTTATTTTCGTTTTTTTCCACCGACTTCTAAAATTACTTAAAGTTATTTTTCACTTTGTAGTGTTTTCTTTTGGAAGACAGTTTTTATTTTTTGGAAAAAAGTTTTTATTTTTCACTTTTCAGTTGTGGTACCTACCCCACACAAATTCGTATACCACTACTTGCTATGTAAATAACAGTGACAGAAAGTTATTATAACATCATCAATATGCACTAAGTGGAAAAATACGTATTATTGAAGCTAACAGAAAAACTACCGAAGCAAAGTTAATAAAAACTATATGGGACTACCTCTGAGGTATACACTATCTATTAAAAAAATAATTTTCGAAATCGCTCCACAATTGCCGGAGATATAGCGTAACAAACAGTTAAAAACAAACATACAGCATATGAATTGAGAACCTCCTCCTTTTGGAAGCCTGTTAAAAATACGTATTATTGAAGCTAACTGAAAAACTACCGAAGCAACGTTAATAAAATTTATATGCGGCCAGCGCTGAGGCATACCCTAGCTATCTATAAAAAAAAAATATTTTGAAATCGATCCACAATTGCCAGAGATATCGCGTAACAAACATACAGACGAATTGACAATCTCCTCCTTTTTGATTAAAAAATAAGCATAGATATAATATTTATTTAACATGAAAGAATTCGTATCTTATATATTTGTTGTAATATACAAGCCACTAAACAAATAGTTGGTGGGGCAGGAAGGTGCTGGAATTAAGAAACAAGGGCCGGAAGACGAAATGTATCAGTCAATACATGGTAACATGGTCCGACAGTATCTTTACAGTAGCAGGAAGATGATGAATGAGGAGGCTTAGAACCGAAAAACGTAACAACAGAGCTGGTTTTCACTAATAAACAATTTTCAAGTTAGAAGTATCACCATCTCACCTTCATACCTTCTTTTATTCACTATATAGTGGCTCTGTGAGTTGTAGACTTCGCAAGTCTGTCTTTGCATAGCTTAAATCTGAATAAATGTTCATCGAGCGCTTAGACGGGTCCACTAGCGCCACTCCTTTAAAAAAATATTATCTCGTGACTGAGAAGGAATTTTGAAAAACGGCTCAATAAGCGACCTCGGTATGTGTGTCAAGATTTTTCTAATACCTTTTATAAACTTTCATATTGAGACATGAAGCAACAAAATACGATCTAAATGAATGTGTTTTTTTTTTACGTTTTCGACCCCCTAAATACGCCATTTTGAAAATTTTCGAAAAACTGAATCGGCAAATAAATTCCATATAATTATCGAACCTGCTCACAAAATCTCACGAGAATCGGTTGAGAAAAGCGACCTGTAGACGAGAACAGCCGGACATCCGGACATACGAAACCATTTTTGCCCAAGCTGACACGGAGACGCTTTGCGCTCGCTCAGTCAATAACTTCGGGGTTCGTTTAGTTTAGACACTCGGGTAGCTCATACCACATCCCTGGTGAAATAGTATTTAGGTAGTTGAAAGAGCAACCTATCCATTATATTGTTGTTGACATAATCTTTGCACCGGTCAACGAGTTAAAAAGACAGGGTCCATATTGATCTTTTACTTTTTAGACCATCTATGTAATACATATGGAATGCAATAAAGAATTGAGTATTGAGTAAAGCTTTATAACTAACATACAGACTCCTTGATAATGCGAAAGAGTCTGTAAATGGTTTCATTAATTAAACGTATATTTAATCTTAATTATTTTCAGGTTTTGTGGTGGAAACTAGCTGATTTTGTTTAAATTTGAATTCCTAGAAACCTTCTCCAAAAATGACTCTGCTAGCTTAAAAATACGAATGCAAGAAGATGATAATATTGATCTAAACTGCAACCAAGGAGCAGCTGTTTCTTTTTTCTCGCAAGATATAAAAGTGAAGCAAAAGAAACATGAAGCGTGGTATATGTGTTAGTGATCGCTAAACCATGTTTCATCAAAGACTGCATTGGTTTTTCATTGTTGTAAGCCTAAACCCAAGTAACTTTAATGCGTCCTTTAAAAATCTGTTGGTTATTCACATAGAGCTTTATTCTCTTCTCCAACAATTTCTTTGCTTATAGGTAAAATTATTGCGGGGGTCGCTCAGCAAAAAATCAATTATTGTTTTTCTGGAGCAGCCTAAACTGAAAATTTTAACTAAGAAGCCGAACTGCCATGTAGAACGGAAATCAGTTCTCATTTTTCTAGTTTTTCAGGAATACTTAGGAGTAGTTGACCATATGAAATAAATGATGGAAAAAACGTTAGTACCTAAGTAATCATCGTCTACAGTAAGGTAAATGATCAATGATTTTATTTCTGTAAGTAGGTTTTTACAAACACTTTTACATGTCAATCATATTTTAAAAACTAGATGAGGTCGGCGTTTCCTATCTGACTACTCTGAGAAGAAAGGCCGAAACAAACTCAGAGGTCACAGTCTCTTTTAAAGTCCAGACATAATCTTGGTCAGATCATGTAAGGCCATGTAGATTTGTGTCTGAAATGATCTTTTGAGAAAAAACCATACAAATTGAGTGGACCTGTCCAGTAAGTGCACGCATTTGTCAGTTAATCGTGCAGCTCAACTCAGAACTTAAGGAGCTCAACGATTCGACGAACAATACCAAAGAAAGGATATAGGTACAATACAAAACATACAAAGGTAGTTACAATATTTGTAAAATAAATATGTCAACAGTATGTAGTTAGCAATATAAATAAATTATCTGTAACAAGCTGTGTACTCAACGGGATTTTGGCAGAAATGACGAAATTCCATACAAACTTTCATCTCCTATAGGTCCTGAATTTTCATAACTCTTTGCTTAGGGCTAGCCTTCGTTATTAAAAGGAGGTCTTGTGCAAGATTACATGCTATAAGACCGAGCGGCGCGGTCACTGTCGGATTGCATAGAAAAGAAAGAGACGCGCGATGACACAACGCTGGTAATTTATTGCAAAATATGAAGCAATTATGGATTTACAAAAAATCTATTCATTGGACTAAAAAATTAAAAAAACTATTACTCGTACGTTAGTATGTTACTTTTAGAATAATCTGACAAAAAATTTGAATGTTTGCATGTAATATATATTACTATGGTTTTTAATAGTTAAAAAAAATTTTTAGAGGTGTCTTCGTGATTTTTTTCTATCATATCCAGTTAAGTGTATTATGTTTTCAACACACTATCTAACTAGTATATATCCAGAAGAACATCATATATTTTTCTGATTTTGGTTACTGCAGTGGATCATATATTTTTAGGCATTCTAAATTTGCGTTTAGGTCATGTAGTCCCCTTAAAAAGGTGGAAGTTCAATTCGTCTGTATGTTTTAAGCGGTATCTCCGGCAATTGTGGATCGATTTCGAATATTCTATATAGATAGGGTATGCCTCAGGGGTGGACCTATATAAATTTTATTAACTTTGCTTGGGTATTTTGTCAGTTAGCTTCAATAATACGTATTTTTCCACTTAACTATATTGATGATGTTATAATAACTTCCTGTCACTGTTATTTACATAGAAACTAGTGGTATACGAATTTGTGTGGTTTAGGTACCACAACAAAACAGAGAACAGTAAAGTTTTTTACAAAAAAAAAACAACCGACTTCAAAAAAAACACAATAAAGGGAAAAATAACCTTAAAGCTAAAGCTAAAGACACCTACTTCCGAAGTTAAAGTTATTTTTCATGTTCTAGTGTTTTTTTAAAAAAAAAGTTTTATTCTATGTGCATCGTCTTTTAAACAAAGAGTAACTATGGACATTCTTGCCCATTAGTCTCGATACGAAACTAGGCAACTAGGTTCAATTTTTTTTTTTTTTTTTCTTATAAATGATGATATTATCTATTGCCTTTTAATGGTCTTGGTAAGTGAAACAAATTATTTGAGTTTGGAAGAATTATAAATAATCGGACAATTACTAGGGGCAGCAACGGTTATAGAAAACATAGTCATATTTCCGTATTTCCGAAATACAGAGTACATCACTACATGCAGTAAATTAGCAGTACCAATTAATTGCCCTAACAGTCGCACGGAATATGCGTAAATATCGTATAATATTTTTTTGTTAATGTCAATGACCCTTGTTGCCGGATTTAGGCGCGATTTGTTAGCTGTTTATACCGTATTAAACTATTTTGATCGCGCCACCGTCCATTCTTTGGTCACTACACTGTTGAACTTTCGTATTGCGGATAGATGCACTTGAATTTTTGTTACGGACTCGAATGTCCTTGATCAGTCAACTGTACTGATCTCAGTAAAGAAAAAAAAAAAGAAAAAAGTAAAGTAAAGTAAAGTTAAAGTAAAAATAAAAAATAAAAAGTAAGTGTAAAGTTGGATCAATATGATCTCATATTGATCCAACTTTCTTAACGAGTTTCAATCAATTAGAGACAATTCTGAAGATATTACAAAGCTATTCTAAAGGGCATTGGTAAAACAAATCAGTTTCTTTAAGGAGCAGTATTTTTTTAGCTCTTGTTTATATAGCATGACTACCTAGTACCTACGTATTAGAGGAATAAGGACCAATAATTAACAACTTGGTCTTTATCTCCTTACTAAAAACTCCTTCGATACGTGCAATTGCTTGTATCGTAACATGATGAAACTATTGAAGTAATCAACTCACAACTGTTGACGCATACTTACTATGAAACCGTTAGATTTATTTTGTTACACCGTGACGTCACAACGCTATATGGATCAGGGAGAAATTGCTAATATATCACGATAGGTTGTTGACTATACAATTGTTAGCCTAGACGTTGTATATATTTCAGTTCCTAGAAGCTTGGTCGTTCGGTAAGAGCTAAAGTATTTGTTGCAATATTTGAAACGAAAAATTTGAAATAATGATTCTATTTTTGAACGGATCAAGATGGTTTACTACTTTTTCAGCGTTCAACAAGGAGATTGCGGTTAACATTACCTAATTCCTAGCCAATACTTCAGAAAAAGAAGTCAATACCTGATCATTCTGGTCCTGAGTCAAGTACAGCCAGCCGAGCAGAGCTTGGGGACAGCCCTCTGTCTTGCCGCACCACTGGGGCAGTTCCGCAGTCGGCGACATCGCAACATAACACTATCACAACACTACAGATACAAAATACCGGGTTTACTTTAAATTTTGGTGCTCTTTGTTTGTACGTCAGGCCATCGCGTCGCGGCCCGGTCGGCGGGTATTTTTGGATTGCGATCGGTTCCACGGGATGCGTCTGCGCCGGCTACGTTGTGACTAGCGGTCGCCGCCGCGCCTTAAGACGGGAGATGTGGCAATTAGGGACGTCGGTCGTTAGAATAATGTTTAGATATCGATTGCAATGAGAAATTTAATTAGAGCGAGTTTTGTGAAGCTTTAGGATTTTTTGAAAGGGATATAAAATAAAAGCGAAACGTTTGATGCATACGTTTCTTCCGTACTTACATAAGTACCATGGACATAAAGTTAATAAGATACTTAAACCAAAATATATAAATTCTACTTCAGAATTCTAGGACTCCTCTAAAAAAGAAAATTTTCAGGTGCCTTGGTACAATTTTAAATATAATTTCATCGGCTTGTAGATACCATAGCAAACTTGCTGCCCAAGGAAGGTCAGTTAAATTATTTGTTATTTACAAGATAAAAATTACTTACTGCTAAGTTGGTTGGTAATTTAAAGCTCTGTGGTTACTGTACTGTAATTTATATTAATACCATTATCTCTATGTATATACTTTTGCTGGAACGTTGAGCTGCAACAAATTTAGCAATTTCATTATTTCTGAAATCCACTGTTACATTTGTCCGGTATTCATAAGTAAATATCTTGGGACAGATATCGATAGTTGGTGACATCACTAGTAGCGACCATGTGGGCGCACCCGTCCGCGCTGGGGCAGCCAGGAGAGCAATATTTTGGTTCACTCCGTACTACGACACCGACGCCACCAAACGACACCAGATATCGCTCTGTTACTTGGTAGCGGTAATATTCTTTCAGGAATTGATTAGGTTTTAAAACAGTTGAATGATATTCTAATTTTGAATTAGTGCGCTTATCTGTCCGTGATTTACTTACCGGATACAAACTATAGTTTAGAATCTCAGTACTCGGATGATTTATCAGAAATCTTTCTCAGCAGTATTCGACCTATCCTACCTTCTACGATGAATGTAGCGGTCAGCGGTAACACAATCCTAGTGTTTCATGCTTAGTTCTAGGTACTTAATCATAATGGTGTGTCGTTTTAAAGTCAGCAGCCAGCACTCCGACCTCCCGCCATGTTCCCTCCTACTATAAGTAGGTCGCACCATCATTTGCTAAGGATTCGGAATTGTAATGTATTTTAAAGTATGACGTATGAGGAGCGAAGTGTCTGTTCCGTTAAAAAGTTTATTTGGTAAAGATTTGTTATGGCTGACTGAAATATGGATTATTGTTTTATTTTTGTTCTTAGTTTCAGCAAACTTACAGATCGGTAGGTACTACATTTGCCCAGCTGTAAGTTTAGGATAATTTTTAAACTTGAAGCTGTCGGACTGAAGGACCAATTCTGGTCCTTTGGTTTTTTTAGCACTGGCGTACGCTCCGTTTACCTTTTTATTTGGTCAGAGTTTGCTACATCTCATACACAGCATGCAGTTTCCAGTAAAAGACACTCAGCTTGGGAGCCCTGCCATAAAATAAAATGTTCATAATAAATAATAATTTATAATTCTCACTTAAATGTGTCAAAGCGACCCTCAAGTGTTTTGCAATATTCTCAAGAGTTCTCTCATAAGTTTTGTTTACATAAGGCATTTTATTGCAAGTATATGGCGTTACATAGTAAGTATGTAACTGTTTACTTTCGCCGGCTAAGAAGTGGGATGTGTTTGAAAACATTTGGCTTACTTATTTTTGTGGAGAAGTTTTTTATAAGTTTATAAATTACTAGCCACCCGCCCCGGCTTAGCACGGTTTTAACGAGTTCACAAAAGATCAGGATTTCATTTTTATCTTTAAGTTTAATATACATTTTTTTTTTTTTTTTTATAAATAGTCCTGTTTATCGATTTCGATAATGATACGATAGCGACCCTTTGAAATGATTATTTCCTAGCGTGTGCCCTAATATGACTCGCCGGACCGAATTTTGTTTTAAATATCCACGGGGTAATTGCGTAACACACTAACAGTAGCAATGGCTTTCATTTTGACAGTTCAACAATATTCATTGCGTTATTTACGTTGTTGAGCAGACAAGTTTTTCGAATATATGAAGCAATGGATTAGCAATAGGCTTCAAAATGATTCAGATTGTGATAGATAGAGTGTTACGTAATTAGGGTGATACAATAGAGTTGACCGGCAGAGTTAAAGGTATAGAACAATTTCTATAAAAACTTCACGGAAATTAAACAACTAGAGTCGCGTCGCGCTGCCGCGTCGCGCGGGTCTATGGGAGCCTTAAGTGTTTGACGTTTTTCGGTTAGTGTATAGAGTTGCTTTTTTTTCAAAAGTTTTTACATTTTTATTGACAGTAGAGCGCCAAGACGACCTACAAAATAAGTGAAGCGAGCCTCTCCCACCCCAGAACAGATAAAAGACCTCTTTTATCAGTTCTGTGTCTCCCACCCTGTTGGATCAATAGCGCAAGCGCTTAGATGCCTCTTAAACACATCCTTAAGAGGGCGCACATGGGTCCACTAGCGCCACTCCTTTAAAAAAGTATTATCTCGTGTCTGAGAAGGAATTTTGAAAAACGGCTCAAGAAGCATCCTCGGTAAACAGTGTGTCTAGAATTTTATAATGCCTTTTATAAACTTTCTTAATGAGACACGAAGCAACAAAATTCGATCTAAAGAAAAGCGACCACATTCCTTTAGATCGAAAAAGAAAATACAGATATATATATCTGTAATTTTTTCTGCAGACGCCATCGTTTTAAAAATGAAGTAATATACATAGCTACTATCTAATATATACTATAATATCTAGGTATGCAGGTACATAAAAAGTTTCCTGTAAACTTGATTCTAGCAAATCCACTTTTTAATGAATTTGTATTGGCTATTGGCCCAGTGATCGGTGACCACTCTTGCGCGTGTTTTGTAACAAAATTTTTATTGTAATTAAGTGTTATTTATTTATCTTTGCAAATGGTAGCGTGTGATTGCATATTTGGTTGGTTTTTTTATAATGAACGTGCGCGTTTTTACAGAAGATTTTTCCCTTGCTTTTTTAATGGATAACGAGTTTCTCGCATTTTATGATGACATAATTAGTTCCACTATTTAGGTTTCATAAAGCGATTTGTTTTTCAAGTATCTCTCAAATATACATTCTGACGTAGGTCCCTATTTTATCACGGATTCTGCATTAAAATCACATATAATTATAGAGGTTAATTTCAGTATCAATATCTATTGAAGAGCCCACATAACACTGTCAAATGGAAAAGTTCCTTCATCATCATGACTTCTGTGGGGCTTCACCAACATTGGCTCAACTGTATCATCCATTGCTTCTTCGTAAAACATTTCTACTATTGCATCAATATTAAATTCACCAATGTATGTCACACATACGCCTATGTTGGTCCGCCATGACACATCAGGGTGACGTTTTAAATTGACAGTTTATTGGATGGTCTATTGTAGTCAATTAAGGAGCGACATGCAGTCCAATTGAGTTTATTACGATACCCAAGCGTTTGTATGAACTGTTAACAAAACTACAATTTTATACGCGTATCATTTCAGCTCGAGTATTTTTGAGTTTGAATTGGTCCTTTTGGTGTTTTCTTCTCCGTTTCGTTTCTTTGGCACGATTTTTAGAGTCTATAATAAATTAAGTAGTTAAAAAGAAAAAAAAAATGTTAGTAAGGTTCGGTTTAAAAGTTGTAATTTATTTTTCTATGTTGAGACGAAAAAGGGTATACAGTACTACATTTAAAACTCAACTCAAACTCAAAGTATTTATTTCAAATAAACCAATTACAGGCACTTTTGAATTGTCAAAGGGTCGGTCGGTCAGTCAGAAAGATGAAGCTAGTTGCCCATTCCAAAGCATAGTAGGTACCTATGGAGAAGAACGGGCAAGAAACTCCATGGACACTCTTTTAAATCAAAATATGGTTACAAAATATTGGTTACATCGTTCATGTTGAAATTATGCATGTGAGAACAATGCACAACGTTAAAAGCGTCCGTAATAAAAAGACAAAAACAATTCAAATATTAAATTAAATTAAAATAAGCCGTGGCAGATAAGAAATGATTATTACATTATTACCGCTGCCAAATATTCCGTGTACCTAAAGTGGCTGAGGTATGAATGCAGATCTTAACATGATTGTACCAACATACCTGCCTACTACTATAAGTAACATATAACATCACGCATGTAACCCCGAAGGGTTAGGCAGAAGCGTACCTACATATCTTAAATTGGCTTAAATTGGTTTCTACTTATGTCCGTTATAGACTTAAAAACCGTCCAATCGATGTACCCCAAACCAGTTTCATTAGAAAGGCAATATTGCGAAGATAGTTTTAGACTACTTTAAAAAAAAACAACAAATAACCAAAATGTAGTTCCTTTTTTAAAAGCTTTTATTAGCGTAGTAGCACACGCCAGGTATCCGCTAGTAGTGTATATTCTTCTTTTCAATTGCCACGCCACGTCACTGAACAAAATAACGGTCTCCTTGGGAGAACTACATTCATGATTGACACAAAATAAAAGTGGACGACAGAATGTTAAGTACTTTAAGTGATAAGTAAATAAAAAATAAAACCGTCCGCGTCGCCCCAACTTGACTAGTTAACACAGCAATGCTATGGCCACTTGTCTTCTTAGCTCTAATAATTTATTGCCACTTTCGCGTTGAATTTTTAATAAACAGAAAATATAGGCAGGTCATTCACAAACTGCTCAACCTCAAGTATGGCCTATTTTGCCGTGGAGCGTGGGGGTCCTGGGTTCGATGCTCAGGAGTGTCACTATTTTTCGATCTGGAATTTCTCAGTAACAGTCAGGAATCTGGATATTTGTTACTAGTCTCGCCCCATGCCCATATTGCTTGGGACTAAAGCAGGGACTATTATACAGTACACGTCTGCCTACCCCATTTAGGGCAGCATCCACAATACGAAGTTGCCAATAGATTGATCACTCCACTATCTCCAAAACTGTTCCTACTAGTAATAAAACAAAAACATTCTTTACTAAGCCCAACACGTGTGGCCTTCTTTTGTTTTTGGAGAGAACATTGTAGTTTTTTTAATTTGTGCAACATCTGCGGAGTAATCGCGTAAAACAGTAACAATAGGAATAGCTTTCATTTTAACAGTTCAACAGCTTACATTGCGTTATTTACGCTGTTCAGTTGCCAAATTTTTCGAATATATGAAGCAAT
Organism: Griposia aprilina; assembly: GCA_916610205.1. Classification (NCBI taxonomy): domain Eukaryota; kingdom Metazoa; phylum Arthropoda; class Insecta; order Lepidoptera; family Noctuidae; genus Griposia; species Griposia aprilina. The sequence continues at coordinate 18,996,250 of OU744302.1, read as the reverse complement.
GGATTAGCAATATCTTTCAAAATCATTCAGATCGTGATTGATAGTGTGTTACGCCATTAGGGTGCCGCGCTGACCATTAAACTACACAATGCATCAAAACTAGAGATGGGCCGACTATGACTTTAGCCGACTAAACTAGCCGACTAGTCGGCTGCAAAATGGCCGACTATTCGGCCAAGCCTATCATTGCTTTCGGTTGAGTTCGGGTGACATCGGTTCGTGACTACGCTTTCGGCTCGTAGAAGCGCGCCCAGCGCCCGGGCGGCGGGCGGCCAGATCTAAGTCTAATTCACTATTATTAGGTCAAAGGAAGAGTTCCTATTTCTAAGTTGTAAACCTACTTAATGCATTAGCATATAATGTTTGCTATAGAATTTCTTCTTTCTTGTTAGAAGTATTATTTAATTTTATTTAATTTCTGGATATAAGTCCATTTAATTAATGGACCAAACGAAGGGTTCCTATTCCTTCCTATTCTATTCTAAATTGCACTGAAAGTAAACTGTAAAACTCATTCTATAATAAAAAAATAATACCAGTAACGATTTCAATTTCATTTCAATCACCCTCTTTTAAATTTATAAGCATATTAATAAGAGTAAAAAATGGGCCGACTAGTCGCCGACTTCAAAACGGGGCCGACTAGTCGGTGACTAGTCGGTACATCACTAATTATAACAGAACGAAACTTTCTCATTTTTATGTGTTTTCGTTTCAAGTTTTGTAAAGGAAGGTACTTTTAATAATCTTTAACTTATTTATTTTATTATTTATGTACACACAGTAAAATAGATACAGATACGGTATTAAGTACAAAGGTACTGCATATTTTTCTTCTAGCAGACCTGTGAAAGGGGAAAAGAAAAAGAAATGTAGACAATAGTGTGTGAGAACAAGAAGAGAAGGATTTGATTTGTGACGTCTTAAACTAGAATATTAAATATACTTACATATAATACAAAAATAAATAACAACAACATATACTTAAATAAATACATAATGCTAAAATAAATAAACGTATACATGTATATAAATTCTCACAGTAAAAAGGAAGGTAATGCTCTTTTACTCGGTATTTGAAGTGAGAAATAGATTTTAAATCTCGAATGCTAGGCGGATGTGAGTTCCACAATCTTCCAGCATGAATAGAGAAGGAATCAGAGTAGTAACTTTTTTTTATGAGGATGGGATTTGAGGAGGGATCTAAGATGTGATCTACACGGTGCGTCGCTAGGGCGGGCGTAAGAAAATCGCTCACGCAGATATGAATAAGACGGGTCGTGTAAGATGTTGAAGAGGAGACATAAAATCCGAGTGTTCCTGCGAAAAGGGATCTGCTTATTGTTGTAGATTATTCACTAAATAAAGCTAAGGCCGTTTTCTTAGAAGAGCGATGACCGCCACATGCGATCGTAACATGCAAATACAGAACGTTTTTTTCCACCTTAATGTCACAAACTGATGAAAATGACAGATTTTCATCATGACATCCGTTATAAAAGCCAAAGAAAAATTGAATTTGGCTGGCTACGACTGAGGATTCACCTTAAGGGAATAAAGCAGTGTCTTTAGTCACGGAAGCTGTTTTGAATCCCGAATGTAACGAAGAGGTCTGAGCCTGAATGCAGCGAGGGATTCCAAATTCAAATCACATTATTGATTAGCGGGTTTTATATAACGGTTCGGTAAATTGTTTTTCACCACATTTTCTCAAACAATGCATTTACGATGCCTGTATACATGGTTTGAAAGTTAAAACTTACGCACCACACAACGGAACGATCGGTAAAATAGGTACTCACACCTAAGTACCTATTTTACCGCATACTCCGTTGTATAGCGCCGTGCGTATCCTTTATGCTTTATCTTTAATTTCCATAAAAATATATAAGAACTACACCAAGGAGTTTCACATTACGAGAATAAATAAGCTGAATAATCGAACCTCCTTGGAAGAACTTTTGCTCAATACGTTTCTCTCACTTTACACGTGGCGCCATTTGCAATTCGCGCCATTTTCATATTAGAAACGTCAAAGATTGAGGACTTTTCGACTGATATTTATAAACAAAGTAATAATAAATGAGTTCAAGCAAGAAATCCGATATTAATATTGTACTGTTTTCTCGCAAATGTGTTGAAAAACGTTGTATGACACACGTGCAGAAATTGGTATTTACAAACTCGTGACTATGGGTAGCCCTTCGACTTCGTCTCGGGCTTACATTCGTCTACTCGTTTGTAAAATCCAACTTACCGCACTGGTATCATAAATAACTATTATTGGGTCATGTCAAACAGTAGATGTTTTATGAATTGCAGCAACACAACGCATTGCAATGACAATTTATTTTTTTCTAATGCGCTACATGTTTTAAAATCCGGGATCACGACAAACGCAATGGGTGTTTTTTTTACTGTCAAATTTAAACGATTGCCATTAGAGAAATGAGTTACGCATTACGCAATGCAATTATGGTGCTGGATTAGAGCAGTGGCGGCCCAGTGGTATCGGCCCCGACTTTCGAATTAAGGTCGTGGGCTCGAACCCAAGCAGAGGCTCTGCTTTGTATAATTTATTTCATCACTACTGCTCTCAAAACGGTGAACAAAACCATCGTGAGGAAACTGGCATGTCCTAGAGCCGAAAATTCGAAGACTTGTATTGTGACATTCCAACAACCCGCACTGGGCCCGCGTGGCCCACTGCCTCTGACAGATAGGAGACCTGTGTCCCTGCAGTGGAAACGTTATAGGCTGACTATGTTATGTATTAGAGTTACTTTTTAAGAGGCTTACAAGAGCTAAAGCGCGGTCACTGTCGGATTGCATAGAAAAGAAAGAGACGCGCGATGACACAACGCTGGCAATTATGGATTTACAAAAAATCTATTCAATGGACTAAAAAAATAAAACACTATTACGTTAGTACGAGTATGTTGCTTGTAGAATAATCTGAAAAAAAATCTGAATGTTTGCATGTATATTAGTATGGTTTTTAATCGTTAAAATTTTTTTTTAGAGGTAACTTCCTGATTTTTTTCTATCATATCAAGTTAATTGTATTATGTTTTCAACACACTATCTAACTAGCATATATCCAGAAGAATATCATATATTTTTCTGATTTTGGTTACTGCAGTGGATCATATATTTTTAGGCATTAAGAAATAAATAAGTAAAGCAGGGTAATAAACTTTAGGTTTTGGAGGTACTTAATCTCGTGTGTGACTGACGTGACGGTTGCGTGTCACATAAAAGGCTATGGTCTATATCACGGAATGGGTCATGTAGTATTATACTAAGTCCATGGCTAAGGTTGACCGCTGACGAATTAGAAATGCTAAAGTAAATACACTTGTGAAAACAATCAGTAAAAAATTATTACAATAGACCAGTGTTTTTCAACCTTTTTCACAACGCGACCCACTTAGTATGAAAAAAAATATCACGACCCCCTCCCTACCTTCCACTGTTTATAATCAGAATTTTATTATATTACAAATATCAAATACGTACAACTTTTTTTTTATAATTACGTATCTGCTAAAATTAGAATTTACTGTGATTGAAAATAAACCGCAGAGCGTTATTTCCTTCGAAATTTTTTATCAAAAAAAAAAAGGAAGCATGTAGTCATCTAGTGCGCCACATCATCATCATCATAAAGTCACGCCTTCTTCCCATGGGGGGAGGCAGAAACTACAGAACGCCACCTGTTACGATCCTTACATACTCCTTTTGCCTCGTAAGAACATCACTAATAAGGTCACTATTATGTCTTCCTAGGGCGTCCCCTCCTGGCGTTTCCACTCACTTCTGCCTTGTAAATACTTTTTGTTAGTGCGCCACCTCGACACAAATATCCAAATAAAACAAACCGTTGGAATTTTTTGAGAGAAAATGAAAGCCGTTCAACATCAAATTATTGCTGTAGTACAGATGTCCAACCAAAATGAGAAAGCGTTGCTAGCTAGTTATCGAGTATCTTTTCGTGTGGCAAAAGCAGGAAAACCTCACACTATTGCCGAAAATTTGATTTTACCAGCGACTTTAGATATAGCAGAGATTATGTTTAGCAAACACGAGGTGGAAAAGCTCAAAAGTATACCTCTCTCTGACAATACAATTCAACGCAGGATAAGCGATATGGCGACTGACGTTCGTGATCAGGTTAAAGGCAAGATAAAAGAAAGTACTTATGTATCCCTGCAGTTTGATGAATCTACGGATATCACGGGTTCTTTTTTTTTTGGTTGGGATATCATCAAATAACTTCGCGGGCTCTGGGTGAGTGTGAGCTATTCGAGCCATGAACCAATAGGTTTCAAATTTTTATGAGTCACATTGTTGTGATTGATGATTGATTGATTCTTGTTGATTTATGCTAAACCTACAAATGCTCTTTTATTAATATTTTCTTAATAATAAAAAAATTTAGACTGTTTTTTTTTTATTTTTCTTAGGCTACGCGACCCCCTTATAGAAGCTTCGCGACCCCCCAGGGGATCGCGACCCACACGTTGAAAAACACTGCACTAGACTATCGTCGGTAGGCTATTTCTAACTTATTTTGGCACTGTTTCTACAATATTGTTGACCAAACTTGTTTATTAAAATGTGGAAAAAAACTTACAGTTTTATTGCCTTGCTGAAAATATTTTACGATTTACGGAGCCGAAACTTGGACACTCACGGCACGGCTGGTCCATAAATTCAAGGAATGGAACGAGCTATGCTGTGAGTCTCTCTGAGGGATAGAATCCATATTGAGGTGATCCAGCAGAGAACCAAAGTAGTCGACATGGCTTCCGGAATAAGCAAGCTGAAATGGTAATGGGCCGGCCATACTCGTATTAGCCGTAGAACCAATGACCGTTGGGGTAAACGTGTTCTTAAGTGGAGACCGCAAACTGGCAAACATAAGGTAGGACGCCCTCAGGCTAGGTAGAGCGACGAACTTCGCATGGTGGCTGGTAGCAGCTGGATAAGAGTTGCCGAGAATCGAGCTGAACGGCGTGCAATTGGAGAGGCCTATGTCCAGCAGTGGACTGCTGTAGGCTGATGATGGAGATGTCTGAAAATAATAGGTCTTTACCTATGAAATTGCCGTTTTGTATGAAAAAATTTAAACGAATTTTTTTCATGAATTTTTTATTTGTATTAATCGAAGTAATCACCCATGCAATCAATGCATCTTTGCCATCGCAGTGGCAGTTTATTGATGCCCTTCTTAAAGAAATCAGCTGGACGGGAGGCAACAAATTCTTCAAAGGCATTTTGTACTGCCTCTCGGGTATTAAATTTTTTTCCCGCCAAGAAGTTATCCAAATTCTGGAAAAAGTAGTAGTCTGTAGGCGCAAGGTCTGGTGAGTAGGGCGGATGACGGAGAGCTTCCAACCCCAGTTCTTGCAACTTGGAGACCGTCTGCTGTGCAGTATGAGGTCGCGCGTTGTCGTGCAGGAGCAGCGGAGACGAGCGATTGACCAATGCTGGTTGGAGATGCGCCAGCTTCTCCATCATTGTGTTCAGTTCTTCACAGTACACATCTGCAGTAATGCTCACCCCGTTTGGTAAGAAGCTGTGATGAATCACACCGGCGCTAGACCACCAAACAGTGACCATCACTTTTCTAGGGGTAAGTTTTCGTTTAGGGCATTGTTTAGGTGCTGAACCAGGATCCAACCAACTTGCTGAGCGCTTACGGTTATCAAACAGAATCCATTTTTCATCGCAGGTAACAATGCGGTTCAAAATTCCTTCATTTGTGTGTCTGTTGAGCAGTGCAAGGCACGTCTCGACGCGTACTTCGCGCTGGCGATCATTGAGTTCGTGGGGCACCCATTTGTCAAGCTTTTTTACCTTGCCAATTTGACGCAAATGGACCAATATTGTTTTGACGCTAACGTCGAAGCTGCTGCTAATTCAGCCGTAGATTGTGTATCATCAGCTTCCACAATCGCCTTTAATTCGTCATTGTCGACCAAAGTCTTCGGACGACCGCGAGGTTCATTTTTCAGGTCGAAATTTCCAGAACGGAAGCGAGCAAACCAATAACAGGTGGTGCGTTGGTTTGTAGTGTTAGCTCCGTAAACGTCGTTGATGTTGCGTGCCGCTTGTGCCGCGTTGCTGCCACGACGGTACTCATATTCCATAATTACTCGAATTTTTAACGTATCCATGATGACGAAAAAGATTGAAATGCGATGAAAATGTAACACTAATCAATAAAGAAATGACTACTTTTAGAAAAAAAAATCCATGTTTTTAAAATAAAATTAATTTGAAATTAGAATTCTTAGCCAAACAAAAATTATTTTGATTTGAAATGGCCAGTACTGCAGAACGGCAATTTCATAGGTAAAGACCTAATATTTGTAATACTTACCTACTGCAGTCCTTCAAAAAAGTACCTTTTGTAAATTCTGGTTAGAAAACACTTCCTCGCTCCTTAAACATCATCATTACATTTAGTTACCTTACTCTTGTTTCATATTCATTATCGTATAATTATATTATATGAACATAAGTATATGTTTTATATATGTGTCGGAGGAAGTAAACTGAGAGTTGATTGTTGGTTGCATACGATTAATTGATAAGGTTGATTATTAATTAAAAATAACTTGTTAAATCCTAATTTAATTTGATTCGATTTATTACATTTTAATATTGTGTAAATCTAACTAATTTAATTAAAAGTCACTGCATTGTATAACGTCCAATCAGAGCAGAGGATAAATCTAGAGTGGGGTCGAGGCGCCATCTTAACTTTGGTGGGTTGGAGTGAGGATTCATTAGAGTAACGGTGGTCGATCGAGGTGGATCGCTAGTGATAAAGTTAGATTGGTGTCGCGAACCTGCTGCTCGAATATAATTTATTTAAGCAAATTAGTTATTGTGAGATATTGATTCCTTCAGTGATTATCAACGTTGTAAACAACTGCCATTAAATTGTATGAAACAGTGAATACTTTGTTTTGTGCTCGCATTTCACCCTTATGACGCCCACTACACTCGTGACCACTAATAACGATGTCAAAGAGAATGCTGTTTCTCCGACATCAGAAGTGGGATCGATGCAGGCACAAAACGGACAAATCAAGTGATGGAAATGATGGGTGGCGTGCTTTATTTGAAGCGCAACAAAACAGCTTGCGACTACTCGTGGAGACTACGCAACTCGCTGGCTACTGAAGACAACCAATTTCGAACCTGAAAATTCAGACACTGACGCCTGAGCCTGTCTAGCAACAGCGGCTATCTGCTTGTCGGACTTTGATATACAGGGAAGTAAACTGATTTTACTTAGTAAGACTATGTAAGGTTCGGCCGCCACGTGGCTTTCCCAAGTGGCTTTTCCTAGCATGAAGTGGGTAGAACTTAATAGTAGATCAAGGGGCTAAAATGACCCGATTATTTTTATTACTCCCGAGCTCTAACGACGGAGTAAATGGAAACCGAGTTGCAGTGGGTTTTTGGAGCCGTGTGTTGCACTCCACTTTTCACTATAAGTGCGAGAAAATGAAATAATCCAATACAATATTAAATAGTTTATTATGGGTTAGATGTACAATTTGTGCAATTCTGGATATTTAGCGAGATGTTTTTTTTCCGGCAACTTGGTTTCGGTCCTCTTTGAAGATGACTGTTTAGTTGTCTGTGGGGTGGGCGCGAGAGATGCGCGTGGTTCCGGGTTTGAGGGTCCCTCGTTCGAGTGTTCTGAATAGAGAATCAGCTGAATTGACTCATCCCTTGATGTCGATGGTCGTGGGCTGGTTGGGAGAGTATTGATGCGTTCTGTGGTGCGCTGGGTGAAAAGATATTTTCCTTTCTCGCTTTGTTTCTTTGGAAACGTGTTCAGCGACTGTGTTAAAAATGTTTTCTGGTAAACCGCAAGACGGCGAATGCCTCGCGGCCTATGTAAGCCGTTTATTCACTTCACTCATGTCACGAAGAGGTAGTTTAAACAAAGAAGTCTACTTGTTTCTAAATTAATTAGAAAGCTCAGCTATGTGCGTATGTGAAATGTCTGAGCGTGTGCGTGAAGTATGTGATGACTACAGTTTTATGTAAGCGTGGTGGCTAAATAAGCTCTGTGTATGGTGTCTTAAAGGCGTGGTGGCTGTTAAGTTCTTAAGCTGTCTGATCGGTGAGGTGGACAATCAGCGTGGTGGCTGTCAAGTTCTTAAGCTGTCTGATCGGTGAGGTGGCCAATCAGCGTGGTGGCTGTCAAGTTCTTAAGTTGTCTAAAATGGCGAGGTGGCCAATTAGACTGTGTAGATACGAATTGTCTAAAACGGCGAGGTGGCCAATTAGACTGTGTAGATACGAATTGTCTAAAAAGTTGAGGTGGCCAATTAGACTGTGTAGATACAAGTTGTCTAAAAAGGCGAGGTGGCCAATTAGACTGTGTAGATACGAATCACCCAAAAAGGCGAGGAGGCCATTTAGACGGTGGTATGGGTGGTTTGAATGGCGAGGTGGTTGTTTTGATACTGTGACTGTCCGCGAAAGCATTCAATTTATAGAGAATTCATAGCCTATGCTGTGTGCCTATCCTATTATGAAGTGTAGAATCTATTTAAGATGAAGTCATTGTGCAAAAGATGCAACAAACACGTTTGTTTTTGTTTCACTTTGTCAGGAGTGGCCGAACGATATTACAGAAATTTTGTTCTTATTCTATTTGTTACAGACCATAATGATGCTCGCATGATGACGCACCTTCTACGTTATCAGAAATGTGATACTTGTTGGTTCAGGCGCAAAATAAAAACGCTGCAAGTGACCGTTGGCGTGCCATGTTTGAAAAATACGGATGCGCGATCATGCATACCAAGGACCGAGGTGGAGCAACTTTATGAATCGAGCCAAGCAGCCCCGTAGCCCCGTAGCCATCAGCAAAGCCCTTCGTGTGCTTCAAGTGTGGGACACCAGGACATATCGCGGTCCGGTGCACGAACAGTGCAGCCAAGTGGATTGTGGAATGCTGCAAGCAGCGAACGGCGAGTGGATGTTTGCGTCGAATCCTCAGGCACGTTAGAACATAAAGGTGATCTGCATTGTTTTGTTTACTATTCTGGTGCTGAATTCTCGTTAGTAAAGGAGAGTTATGAAGCTAAATTGAGTGGTGGAAAACGAGTTAAAAACGTTACTACGTTGACTAGTATTGGTTAAACACGAGCACGGAATAAGTTTTATGTAGCCTAACGATTAGCGAAATCAAACTAAGTTAGATCGGAAGTTTAGAGGTCCGTTTAAGATAGCGGAAGTTTTGGATGGTGATCGCTATACGATAAAAGGCTTTAAATTCTAACCGTACTCACGATAGGTTCAGAAAGATGCCAGTAGGTCATGTACCAGTCGAAGTAGATAGTGATCACAGTGGTGATCAGCCAGCCTAAGTTATGGAAAGCATGCGAGTAGGGGCTCTCTATCGGCCGTAGCGAAGTGTTTTGATCCATGTGCTGGATGTGTGAGAGCAATGCGATTGCTGGTCGGCTGGAGAGCCGTGGCGTTAGAGTGGCTACTCGTGTGTGGGTTTCCAGGTGTTAAAGGCTCTTAGTGAAAAAGGCGATTGTTAATGTGGATAACGGTGGTACATGGCTCTGGTTGATGATGTTTGCTATGATTAATCAAAGTTTGTTTATTTAATTTAGAGAAATTGTTTCATTAAAACTGAATAAAGAAAGAATAAAGAATATAGTTGAGTTGTTGGTGAGTTGAGTTGCTGATTGAGAATAAAGTTTTGTGATAAAAAAATAGAAAGCCGTAAATGGTCAGAATTGGCCGAGCCGAACATGCACTGTGGTTGAGTTTTTGGTTGCAGGTTATCACACGAGGACGTGCGAAATGTCAGGATGGCCGTGTCGGAGGAAGTAAACTGAGAGTTGATTGTTGGTTGCATACGATTAATTGATAAGGTTGATTATTAATTAAAAATAACTTGTTAAATCCTAATTTAATTTGATTCGATTTATTACATTTTAATATTGTGTAAATCTAACTAATTTAATTAAAAGTCACTGCATTGTATAACGTCCAATCAGAGCAGAGGATAAATCTAGAGTGGGGTCGAGGCGCCATCTTAACTTTGGTGGGTTGGAGTGAGGATTCATTAGAGTAACGGTGGTCGATCGAGGTGGATCGCTAGTGATAACGTTAGATTGGTGTCGCGAACCTGCTGCTCGAATATAATTTATTTAAGCAAATTAGTTATTGTGAGATATTGATTCCTTCAGTGATTATCAACGTTGTAAACAACTGCCATTAAATTGTATGAAACAGTGAATACTTTGTTTTGTGCTCGCATTTCACCCTTATGACGCCCACTACACTCGTGACCACTAATAACGATGTCAAAGAGAATGCTGTTTCTCCGACATATGTATGTATTTGGTGTATGTAAATGGTACACCACTGACTACCTGCATTATTGTCTCTCCTCCCTTTAATTCATCCAAAGGTTGTCTGTAAAAGATCGCTTTTAGCGATAAGACCGCCCATTGTGTCACCCTACTCGTATGTAAAAATTCTACATTTATATCTGTAATTTTGATGGTGTACATAATACTCGTAAAGAGTATTCTATTCTTAAGTTTTTTGTGTCCGTCATTAGTTTATTCGATACATCGAGTCGGGCATTTATCCGTGAGTTGTCGAATTATAACTTGAATGAGGTTTATCATAAGAGCATTATTTACATTCTTAAAAAAAATACACTGTTGGCTGGATGTAAAAATTCCAACAACGCCTACTTAAAGAAAAAGAATATAATTTTTTGACAAACGAAATAAAAATGTTCCAAAATTGACAGTAGTTATTTGACACGCCGTGTTTCTGTTTGTTTCAAGATTATTTTATTTCAAGTGAAAAAACATTAGTGCAACAATTCAACAGCAAAAAATCTACTCTCGAAAAAACAATCTCTTTGATGCTTGGCATGCAGATTTTACTTCAGGTAAGAATTTTTTGATTTTATACTTTTGACTTACATTTGACGTAGCGACTTCCAGTCGTGCTCGTGTGCCAATAATAACATTTATCTGGAGCCGATGATCCTGGCAAAATTCTCGTAGCTCCTCTTGGAAGTTATAAAAGATAAATAAAGAATTTAATAAGTCTGATGATGACAGCGTTAACCAATATTTAGTACCTATGTACCGTCCCTTAAACAACTGGCTAATAAAGGCAAGGAGGCGTTTACCTGCTCCATCAATTTATCTCAATTGATTTGTGCTCGACAGCCCGATTAAGGCGATAGGGCCCAGTGGAGACAACCGCGTCTTAGGACGTATGTCAAACCCGGGCAGTTTTCCTTTGTGTATTTTTTTTCATCACCACTGCTCACAAAACGGTGAAGGAAAACATCGTGAGGAAACCGTCATGTTCTAGAACCAAAATTTTGAATACATGTGACATCTACCAACCCGCACTGGGCCCGCGTGGTGGATTACGTACGGCCCATTTCCTCAGAGAGGAGGTCTGTCGTCACCCTGTGTCCCACCAGTGGGAACATTATAGGCTGATTATGCTTTTGCTTATGCTAAGGAAATATAATAAACTCTCCCCCTATTTCATGTGACTATGACATACTGGCGAAATCGACATCGACTACCTACTACGTACACTTCTGCCGTACCCTTCAGGGAATTCAGGCGAAATGTTATGCCATGTTCAGACAGAAGTAAGGTGTCCCCACGGTTAGGGTTACCATATCTCAGGATTTTTAGGCTGCTGACAGGATTGCGGCCGGATTGAGGAAAATCTCGGGAATCTCAGGATTTTGCGATTTTTTAATAAATTAAAGTATCTATAACTAGATTTTTCAGTTTTTTTTTTATTGGTAAGTTACAATCAAATATAATTTTCTGTGGATAGTATCACAGAACAACGCATTTTTTTTTCACATAATCCTGTGAAGAAAAAAAAGCGTCGTCGTCAGAACTTCTATAGAAATAAGGCTTTTTCTCAGGACTTTATAATTTTCCATATGGTAACCCTACCGACGGCTGGCTAGAGAGGGGGTGGGGGGTACTGAGGGGTCTCATGTGGGGCCACCCGGTCAGCAGGTTGTGATGCCACACTGTTGTTTTTACGTGTTTTGATAACTTTACCAAGTGTGACGTGTGTCATGGGCTCGTAAGTCGGTCAATGCAATGCCTGTGCAAAAGCTTTTTGTGCTAAGTTTTCCTGCTGAACTAGATCGAATGTACGGATTTGCTTCTGTTTTACGGTGTTTATTTGACTTTTTCCTTGCTGAAACATACCATCTGTCTCTTCGTAGTTCGTCGTTAAATTGGTGCCGATTCTCTTGTCACAAAACTCTCTAAACTAGACTAAAAATCACTAAAATTTAGTTTATTCCTGTCAAACGACGATTTCTCATACTAAAGTGACAGAACTTAAATATATTTTAGTTTGACAGCACTAAGATGGCACTGAATTATTCATAATCAGCCTATAGTGTTCCCACTGCTGGGACACAGGCCTCCTCTCTTTGAGAGGGAATGGGCTGTAATCTACCACGCGGGCCCAGTGCGGGTTGGTAGATGTCACTGAATTATTAGTTTAGTGAAAATGCCAATTTTGCTATTCTGAATTTGACGATGTTCACCTAAAATTTTGGTAGTCTCACTAAAGCTAGCTATTTAAAATCGCGATTAAAAAGGTGTGGAATAAAATTAGTTGTTATGAAGTAAAATTCACCACAACACCTCGACTTCAGGTGCAAAAACAGTAAGTACTGTATCTTTTTTTTATTTTATTTTGCTTATATCTCGAAAATGGTGTGTCCTATCGCAAAAATAATGAAAATTTCGACCCCCGTTATGATACCCCTCAAACTCTACGCGTAGGTAATTTTTTTTTTCATATTTTCCGTACCAAATGTAAAATAATCCGTAAAAATACGTCGAGGCTGCCTGCCCCCATTATGCGTGCCTCCGGCTCTAAAAAAAAATCACGGGCAAACAAGTACTTAACCTACCACGTGGAGTCGCGATTGTCAAATTAAATTTTAGTTACGTCAAAATTATTTTTAAATTTAGAGTTATTTTTTTGCAGAATAGCTGTAAGATTCTCATAGCCAAAAGTAAGGAATTTTAGTGATAGTTTAGTTAGTTTAGTTTGGTGTACAAGAGAATCGGCATCATTGTCTTTCTGTTGTTGGATAGCTGTCTAAAAATTACTTCAATTCCTAAATAACAGTGACAGGAAATTATTAAAACACATCATCCATATAAACTAAGTGGAAAAAATATGCAATATTAAAGATAACTCAAAAACTACTAGTCAGACCTTGATCATAATTAAATGGGACCACATGTGAAGCACCACCTATCAAATAAAAAAAGATTCACCCAAATCGGCTCACCCAGAAAAAAGTTATGAGCTAACACACATAAAAAAAAAAAACATACAGACGAATTGAGAACCTCCTCCTTTTTGTGAAGTCGGTTAAAAACCAAAGACACCGACTCCCGAAATTAAAGTTATTTTTCACGTCTTTTTGTTTTTTTTTGGAAGTCGGTTGTTTTTTTGTAAAAAGGTTTTTATTTTAAAGAATTTTTATAAGGACAGGCAATGAAAACCATTGAAAGAAAGAAAAGAAAGAAAAATAGGTTTATTTGTCAAAGAAACACGTGCATACAAAAAAAAATAATTAGCTCAGGTAACAATTTAATAAAAAGAAACAAACAAACTAGATCTTTAATCACGAGCACAAAACAGAAATAGTCGACAGCTGCACGTCATGACTGTGACAAGAAGGCATTGCTTACCGGACGTCCCGTGTATGTAGTAAATTTTGCTTGGACAGTCAACGTGTTAACATAGAAACAATTATTACGTTGACAATAATAAGTTGTATATAATTTAATTTAAAACCAACATGGAACAATGGACTACCTTGCATACTTTCTCTCACAGGACACCAGACATCTTTAAACGCATAATTTCATTCCATTCATCCAATACAATAATACAATACCCCTTGGTAAACTCAAACTCAAACTCAAAGCATTTATTTCAAATAAATCAATTACAGGCACTTTTGAATTGTCAAGGGGTCGGTCAGTCAGAAAGATCAGGTAAGTCAGGCTGTCAGACCTTCGTGCTTCTGACGACCCGTAACGACTGTCAAAGATCTATCTATGAATGACAGCCGGGACGAGCCGGCAGTCTCGACATAGATAGCGACGCTGTCGCAAACTACCGATCGCTAAATATTAAGGTGAATCCTCAGTTGTACTCCGCCAAATTATTTTTTCTTTGGTTTTGTGCAAATTGCAGCTCTGTTTTACGTCGTATGTTGATCAAAATGGGATTCTCGACTGTGGGAGTTATATATTTATCGAATAATAATCATCAATTTCATATCAATCGTCAAATTCAAAGAAAATTTGAATTTGGTGGGCTACAACTGAGGTTTCACCTTAATATTTAGCGATCGGTAGTTTGCGAGAGCGTCGGTATCTATGTCGAGACTGCCGGCCCAGTGCTTTCCAAGGCACGGAAGGGTCGGTATGTAAAGATGGTCACTCATCCATGGAACGACCGCGCTAAGCGAAGCCTTAGCTACGAGCCCCGCCATAACTCTTACAGTTATGATTTATATTACTTCAGGCACAGGCCTATCATTAAAACTTCGTTACAAAATGAAAGCTCTAGTGTGTAACGACGCGTAATAAAGCAACTGAAAAAGTGTGTAATAGTGTGTTATCTAGATTTAGGTTCCAGGAGTCGCCTGTAGGGTGACCATACTTAGTTACTTTTTATTAGCAAGAGCATTATGTCCTCGTTATTTAAGGAAATCCTATTTAAAACAGAATTTTTGTTCATATATTCTCGATCGATACCCGATCAAGTGATATTCGGTTTTTCATCAGGAATTTCTCAGTAGCAGATCGGAGTCTGGATCTATGCACGATGATGGCAATAGCCCCTTGCCCCCTATTACATAGGACTTAAACATAACTGGCGAAATGTTAGTGTCTTATAGGTACACCTCTGCTTAACCTCTGCCTACACTGATAGAAGTACGCCTGTCTTTGCTTACTTCCTCGACTTGTCGAAGGCATTTGACTTGGTTTGCTATGATCTGCTGTGGAAAAAACTGCAGCAAGCGTCATTACCAGATGAACTGATCAGTATCTTTCAATACTGGTACAACAATCAGGTCAATGTTGTTCGATGGTCAGGGGCTTATTCGACCCCATACAGGTTGGAGTGCGGCGTGAGGCAGGGGGGGCTAACCTCACCGAAGCTCTTCAATCTGTACGTTAATGCGCTGATAGAGAGGCTCAGCAGTACGCATGTCGGTTGCCATATTTGCGGTGTGTGCCAAAACAATATCAGTTACGCTGATGACATGGTGCTGCTGAGCGCCTCTGTCTGTGGATTGTCAAGGTTGATTGGCATCTGCGAGAAGTATGCTGAGGAACATGGTTTGTTGTATAACACGAACAAGAGCGAGTGCTTGGTCTTTCGGGCCGGGGGGGGGGGGGGGGGCGTGTCCTGATTGACTTACCGGCAATTAAACTAAACGGATGCCCACTTAATAGAGTTGATACGTTTAAGTATCTTCAAAGTAGCCCTATTTTGGGCATTTTGTAAGTCCTTTTATACTGGCAGTCTGTGGATGGATTATACGTAGAAACAGTAAAGCGCTCTACGCGTCCAATACGACAACGCGTTCAGGGTGCTGTTGGGGCTGCCTCGCTTCTGTAGCGCGTCGGGGATGTTTGCCGAGGCGCGTGTGGATTGCTTCCATACAATCAAGCTCAAGCGGTGCACATCCCTGGTGTGTAGGGTGCGGGCCAGCCTCCCAGACTGGACCGGGCCGGGGCTGCCTTGAAGCGGCTCCTGCCCAATCTAGGGGGTCCAAACGCCTCCTGCCGGAGGCTCTACGCGGGGGTCGTGCGGTCCATGGCCCTTTACGGGGCACCGGTGTGGGCGCGTTCATTGAGGCTCCGACCAGCACGCCGGTTGAACGCGTCCCAAAGGGTCATGGCCATCCGGCTGGTCCGAGGATACCGCACGGTCTCCTGCGAGGCGGCGAGCCTCCTTGCCGGATTGCCGCCATGGGATCTGGAGGCAAAAGTCCTCGCGCACATTTGGGAGTGGCGCGAGGAGGCGAAACGCCGGGGCGTTACTCCGCTGCCGCGAGAAATCGCGGCACAGCGGACAGAGCTCCGGCGGGATCTCATGGCGGCATGGAGAGTGCGACTGTCGCAACCCAGCGCTGGGCACGCCACAATTGCGGCGGTAAGTCCCCTCTTTGAGGAGTGGCTTGAGAGGCGCCACGGCGTCCTCGCCTTCCGCCTGACGCAGGTCCTCACCGGACATGGCTGTTTCGGGAGGTTCCTGTTTCGGATAAGGCGGGAGGAAACGCCCGGGTGTTGGCATTGTGTGGATCGACCGGAGGACACGGTGGAGCATACGGTGGAGGTCTGCCCAGCTTGGGTGGAGCACCGCCGTGTCCTCGTGGCGGCGATCGGCGGCGGCGATCTCTCGCGTCCGGCCCTGGTACAGGCCATGGTACGGAGCGAGAGGGAATGGGAAGCCGTCACCTCCTTCTGTGAAGCAGTAATGCTCGCGAAGGAGGAGGCGGAGCGCGTGAGGGTGCGGCAATCGTTGCGCCCTCACGCCCCTAGTCGCCGCAGGAGGAGACACCCTGGGCGTCGGGAGTCAATTGCCGACTCCCGGCCACCGTAGGCGCGGGCTTGCGGACGGCGAGCAATGGGCAGCTCGCCGTCCGGTAAGGACCAGGCCCGGGTCGACGGCGCGTCGTGTTCCACGCGCGCCTCAAAGAGATGTCAGCATCATTGAAGGGGTCCAATAGGGCCGATGCCTGCCGGGGTCGCGGATTGTTCGAAAGAGTTACCGTGGCCCTGGCGCACAGGCAACTGAAGGAACACGGGTGGGTTTTAGTCAGTAAGAGTCTGACACGCCCTTCCGCTCCGCCCAGAGCGGGAGAGGTCATTTGATGATTTCCCACCCAAAAAAAAAAAAAAAAAAAAAGGGTGCGGGCCAGCCGCAACAGTATCCTGAACGCTTTTTCTGACCGTTTTGACTGTCAGTACGTGAACCCCTGCTGCATGGTTCACGTACGGACTAATGTTAAAATATTATTTTAAGATATTCTTTTTTTTTATATTTGATATTAATGTATAATTTTCAATTTAAATGTACTTATTGTCTGTGTCAACTCATTAGTTAAGTACTAACATAGGTTAAGACTATTGTTACTAACCCCATGGATCTTTGTTATCTGAATATAAATAAATTATTATTATTAAGGGTATTTTAACCCTTCGGGGATTATAGGCGTCATGTTATATTATTTTATACTATAAAGGCTCGACGGTAGACAGGCGCGACGCGACATTCCGACGCGACTCTTGTAGAACAATTTCCATGAAGTTGTCATATAAATTGTTCTACTAGGGTCGCGTCGCGCCTGTTTGCTGGAGCCTTAATGGAATGACAAAATAGTGACGAAACAAAATGATACAATCTGAAAGTTGATCATTTTGATACCGATGCTTTGATTTATTCTCGTATCGTATACATGCTAATGACATGCCTTAAAAAATGTCAGTCAGTTTGGTTTATAGAGGGAATAATTATTAACCAAAGGTGTGACGGATGATGTACTTGCTGCTGTTTTAGTGAGTGATCATTATGTGACTTATACCTATACGTCACATAATGATCACTCACTAAAACTTGTCCCTAATAATCACAAACGCATTGCGACCTTACTTCGATGTTATCGCGGATTATCAAAATAATTGTGAAGTAATTTACTGCCGGCGCAGTTTGTAGCCGTCCGCGTCGTGCCAAAGTAGGTGAAGTCAGGGAGCGACTGCTTCGGAGACCTTCGGATAAAGTCTTCGGGTATAGTCAGCCTCAACGAACATAGGTACCGGGCCGACAAGGGTTTATTTTATTGTCTACAAGCTTTCAAGTTTCATAATATTTTAACAATGTTAGGCTAGAAAGCTTAATATTGCCCGTTTTTTTTTTGGTTTACATTGATACAATAGCATGATTGTAGACAATAAAATGAATCCTTTTCCGTGTATTAACCCTCGAAAAATAATAATATTGAGATGAATATCAAGGATAATTAGGTACGCGTAAACGTCACACTTGCAAACAGGCGCGACGCGACTCGAGTAGGACAATTTCTATGAAAACTTAATGTAAATTTGTTCTACCTACAAGAGTCGCGTTGCACCTAGCGTTGCAAAACTTCGGAAGTATTCGGAATAATTCGGAAACATTCAAAAGAATACTTCGATTGGAAGGAATACTACCGCAGCAAAAAATCAGCGTAAAATAAATATTTGAAGTATGAAGTAGGTAACCTACGTTTTATTACTTAAGAATTAAATTATTCCCAGTAGTTACGAATGTACTCGTGTGCTCATGTAGCTTGAGGAGAGTCGCCGTTACGTTTAGCAGATATTTCGCCATGCCGCTACTTGAATTAACGCCATCTAGCGGGCAAGAGTAGACTATAAATGGAGAACATCCCTCGTTAATCGTTCGGCGACGCCAGCCCTCGCCTGCACGCAACAATAGCACACCCACCGAGCCCCGCAGCCGTTGTTCATTCATAAATTCAACGAAGTATTATTCGATTCCTACGTACCTACAATGCGGGAATATTTCCCTGTAAGTAGTTATCTACTTGTGACTACTCATTATTTTATTTTTACTATGATTGAGTTTAGAATGGGCCGATTTTGTCCGGATGTTATTTACAAGTTTAGTTTACTTCGTAAAAATGTTTTTGCTTTACGATTTAATGGAAAAAACGTAAATAATTAGTTAAGTAAGATAAAAGTAATTACGTTTATGTTGTACGTAGTTTAAAGTACGTATCTAGGGCCTAGATACGTAAGTACTTTAAATGTTTTGGTAAAACAAATACTTAGTCGTAAAAAATATATTTCTTTGTAGAATAGGTAGTGTTCAACCGAAATTAATCAATAACTAGTTACATAGTTAAGTAATAAATAAGTAGTGTTCAACCGAAATTAATCAATAGAGACATTTGAAATAATATACTCGTACAATACTTAATAATTAGATTATCCTTTTTGTTAGGTACCTCCCTATTATAACATAAATTACTATCTTATAAACTTATTTTAGTATCTAACTATGTATTTACCTCTCTATCACTTTCACACCTAATAGACCGTATACAAAAACTTATTACGTAAGTACATTTATCTAAGTAGATGAAATAAATATTCGGAAGTTTTCAAATCGTAGTAAACTCATTTTTATGAATGACCCATATAGTCATTGGCATTAACGCTGTCTAGCGGGTAAAAGTAAAAGCTGTAACTGTACAACTTCCGTCGGTAGTGCTCGCCTGCGTGCGCTTTCTGCTGCTGCGGTGACCAAGGTTAGGAAGGAAGGAAGGAAGGAAGATTCGTGAGTATAAATACACAATCACTAACGCGGAACTTATGTAATTTGCAATGGTAATTCCGCCGCCATCTCGCGGTCAATAGTCGAACTCTACCAGGTGATCCAATAAGTAGCCTACACGTACCCGATGTCGGTCAGCGTGATTATATTATGGCAACTGTGGCATACCACCTCGTGAATCAGCGGTTCATTCTAACTATTCTAATATGTACTTAGCTAAATATTTTCCTTGTAATTCTTCTCGGGGAATAATTCCGAATACTACTCAATACTTTCGAATGTTTCGCGAATAATACGACGGGAATACTTCGGAATAATTCGCTCCGGCAACGCTAGTTGCACCTGTCTGCGAGACCCTTTACCGTACCATGTCCGTGTATTAGTAGTACAGCTACATCTCATTGAGACTGACTGTACCCCGGGTGCTTCGAGGTACTTTGGGAAAGAACGTCGTATTCTACCGGTAACAGGGACTTTATACTCGAATAGTGAAGTCAGTTCAGATGTTGTACAAGGAATAATACTTTATGTGAATTATTCGCATAGTAGCAGGCTGTGACGGTTCCTTGCGGGCCCGAGATTCGTTTCCCAGCGAGTTTAATATCTCAAATATGACTGTTATTTTAGTATATTGAGATTCTTACGACTTCCACGCGAATGAAGTCGCGGGCAGATACTTGTACGCACGACTACATGTTATTATCAAGTTATATTTTTCAAGTTTTATCTGACCTCCCATTTTATAGGGTTTTCGCACAATGACAAGTCAACTTATACCTACTGGAAATGTATAGCTTAATATATAGCCGTGTGTACAAGCATAAATATCTAGTTATCCCCGCGCTAGTTTCACAGAAGCCTGCATCAGCCCACAACGTTGGAAACAGTTCGTTTTCTGTACTAAGAACTGATAAAGATTTTGTTGACTCAGTGCATTCAAGCAGTATGTTTAGACGTACTGCACGGAGTTCGGTTACAACAGCTTACAGAGCTCATTGTTCATCTAATGGTATACCTATTTGTACGCTATGTAAAGTCAAGCGGGATATTGACAAGCAAATTGACAATTTAAATTGTCCGTATATTCAAATCACAACGTGATTTTTTGACAGTTGTATGAAATGGCTGTAACATGGCAAATTGATGTATGGTGTCAATTTGTTTACTATGAATATCTCTGACTGGATAAATATGTTATTAATCCTCGTTACTTACAAACATTATAGCATAATGCGCCTATAATGTTCCCACTGCTGGGACACAGGCCTCCTCTCTGTGAGAGGGAGTGGGCCGTAATCCACCACGCGGGCCCAGTGCGGGTAGATAGATGTCATATGTCTTCGAATTGTTGGTTCTAGGAAATGCCGGTTTCCTCACGATGTTTTCCTTCACCGTTTTGAAAGCAGTGGTAATGATATAATTTACACAAAGTAAAGCGCCTGTTTGGGTTCGAACCTACGACCTACAACTCCCAAAGTCGCGGCCGTTGCCACTGACACTGCTCTCTACAAACATTTTAAATGATAATAATTTGGATGTTTGAGTATTGATTGACTTATTCATGCTTATAATGACTGAATGAATTTGTATGAAATTTTGTGATACTTTTTTCCGTGTAAATGTTGTTTTTTCCTGGTAAGATAAAAGGTGCTTTATCACGTACTTACCTGATTTTATAGTACCGATTATAAAATTACTGTATCTATCTACTGTAACTTTATATCGGAACTTAAAAATGTACGCGTCTATGTCATCTTGTATCCGCTTTGTATAACTTCTTGCCTACTCAAGGGAAAGGTTCATAATCATAATCATTATTTATTGCATACTTGAACGTTTCACACATGAACCCTGCTAAGGCACAGCAATCTAAATAGTTTAATGTGCTAAAGTGTCACAATAATAAAACCACTGTGCTTAAACAAAAATACTAATTTTGACATGCTTATCAGATATCCATCATTCATTATTTAAATAAGCTGCTGTCTGACTGGTTTGTGGCATACTATCCATTATTTTGATGGCATAGTGCCATAATTAAGTTCTTGAGAGATATAGTTAGGTAATTAGCCGACGAAATAATTGGGCCAAAAGCTACCTAGTTGAAAGTTTCACTAATCTGACGAAAATCTGTTAACTGGTTCGCGTGTACTGAAAAATAAACGAAGATTTTTATTTATAGTGATTATATGCAGGTAAATAAATAATTTTAAGTTATTAAGTAGAGGTACATAATATAAATGAAGATGTCAGTAATATGAATTCTTGAGTTTAATTGTTAGCCACTTCTGAATATACTAAGTTGCTGGGTGCTGATAATAACATACATATAAGTAACAAAAATGTATTATTTTCCTGATACTCAAGTATAATATAATAATAATTAGAGAATCAAATGAATTTTCAAGCAGTCGGTTAGTCATGAAGTTGAAGCAAGTTGCGTCTTTCAAAGCGTAGGTTCCTTTGGAAAAAGGCTAGGGAAATCAATGTTCGGTGTTAATTCGTAAATTGTATAGTCATGTTTTCTACTTAAAATATCTTAACAATCATTGTGTCAAGAATAAGCCAACTTTTAAACACTTAGAAACTTCCTGAAAAAAAATAAAACTCAAAATTATTGTCTATTTCTGCAACAGAACTTGGGCACGGCACGGCATCTGTCGAAGACTGTACTCGCTCAGTACTTGAAGTAAAGACGTTGCGCGTTACACTCGACGACACAATATTTACGATCACGTGATCCGAATATCTTTGTATTCTAATTTTGTTGTGAAAACTTCGGTTCTCTGCTCTTTAATGTATAGGATACGGAAATGTCTGCTTCTTTCATTTGGATGCTTACGATTTGATTTGTGAT
Organism: Griposia aprilina; assembly: GCA_916610205.1. Taxonomy (NCBI): domain Eukaryota; kingdom Metazoa; phylum Arthropoda; class Insecta; order Lepidoptera; family Noctuidae; genus Griposia; species Griposia aprilina. The sequence continues at coordinate 18,973,938 of OU744302.1, read as the reverse complement.
TAGAAATATTTTAGTCTTGATTCCGAGGAAATATTGGGATAAAAAGTATCCTATGTCCTAATCCAGGTCTTGGTTTACCCATGTGCCAAATTTCATCGAAATCTGTTCAGCCGTTGTATCGTGAAAGCATAACAAACAAGCATACAAAAAAGTCAAATATTTTCTCTTTATTGTATTAGTTCAGATTAACGATTGTTTGAAGGGAGTTAAAATCAAGAAAAAATATTTTGGCGAACACCTATTGTTTTTAGAAAAGAAAGAAAAAGAAACCTTTAGACCTACATTACTAGAAACTTTAAAAAATAAAGCTTGCACCTTGTAGGTGCTAAAACTAACGATGCCTACTTAAGCAACGACAAAACAAGCATGATATTGATCACTTTACCACCACTAAAGTAGCAGGTATTTGATACAACCACACTCAGCAGCTTACCAAAACCGACATCAACACACATAAACTTAGTTTTACGAGTCCACTCGACGGTTTAACGTCCTCACTACTTGGTATGGAAATGTACAGATACGGACATGTATCTAGGACTTCGCTTTTCCTGATATAGACCCATAGGTCCGGTTCGTTGAATGTGTTCCGACTAAATGGGTCACATTATGTCCGTCTACGGACATTCTGCATGATATGGATTGCAAGTCGAACTCGCACACGAAAGGTTCCGTACTACCGTAAAATATTTAAAATTACATATTTTTACGCCATAGTAGTACCTACTCTTGTGAAAATTTGCCCTGTGATAGACGGACCGACGGACGGACAGCGGAGCGTTAGTAATAGGGTCACGTTGGTGGCCCTCTTTGGGTACGGAACCCTAAAAATATACTTTTATCCTGTTATCACCATATGATATCAGCTCAAACACGTTCACCCCTGATAATTGGGTGAACGTATAATTCAAGTGTTACTTCAGGCGGAACCTTCAGGGTAGCCCGCGAAATTCAAATTTTCTTACGTTTTTTTGCAATTTGCATGTCATGTTCAGGTTGTATTTTGATTAAAATATGATTCGCGACCGTAACAAATATGGCTTTACAGAATTATAATCATTAGAATCAGCAATACAATTCTATAAGTTCATATTACCTTAGTGAATGACTATTTCATGAAATCATGACATTTGGGGGCAATTCTAACTTAAGGAGTTGTATTGCTGATTCTAATGATTATAATCAACAGCAGACGGTTTCTGTCTATATCCTGTAAATTAAAAATCTTTGGCTACTTTTTTTTTACTTTATGGTGGCATCCACAACGCTACATGCGAATTACGCAACATACCGACGTCACACAAAGTCCTGCATCGCGCAAGCAGAGTTTACCGCGCAACTAGCATACTATACCTATATACAACGCCCCTACACCAATCGTCGAGCAGTTGCCCACCACACACGACACCCGTCTGGTCGGAGGATCCTCCCTTTTCTATGAAGGTGAGTAAACTTTACACCCTGTTCCTCTTACCTCTATAACTTTTTAAAACATTGTGACTTATGTGGTCGGAATGGTTTCTACAAAATACTTAACTATCACTCGTACTGTTCTAAGTATAACCTTTATTTTGTTATTCCATCTCAACATGGTCTTTAGGCAATAATCAAAAAATCACAACACGTGGTCCTTTACTCCTCATACATCAATATAAACGTTAATCATGTGAGTAATCTTGCCACTTTCCCGCCTCGGAGGTCCGTTCGTGTCCTAATTAGCTTAAGCACTCAATGTATTCTCGCGAGAGTCTGGAATTAGTTATTGTAATTAATTTTTCGCGCCACACGATAGTAGTAGCTATAATTCCTAGTAACTTGGTTGGCTGAGAAACGTAGGTCCGTGATGGGCATACTATCATCACCTACCTCAGACCAAATAAAAATGCGTGAGGGTCGTAGAACACTCGGTTGGAACGAAGTTCCTTTCGTAGTATATTTAGAACATCCATAGAACAAAATTTCATTACCATAAATACGGTTATATTATTATTGAGTCAACCTTAAAAGATAGATATATAGAATAGAATAGAATAGAATACTCTTTATTATGTACACCATAAAAAATTACAGATATATATGCAGTCGTAGACTTTTTTTTGACTTTTTAACGGGGAACAATTCCGTCTTACATGATTCCGTTTACGCAGCGCACGCAACGGAAGCTCTCAAAAGGAATATATTTTTCCCATTTTTGCAACATTTTTCATTTAAGCTCTGCACCTATTGGTTGTAACGTGATGTTATATAGCATAAAGCGTTCCTCGATAAATGGACTATCCAACACAAAAAGATTTTTTCAATTTCAACCAGTAGTTCCTGAGATTAGCGCGTTCAACCAAACAAACAAATAAAGAAAGGGTCGCGACGGAAACTTGTGACGGAAAATTCTTACACTTTTTTTCACCTAGCCCTATCCACCAAGTCCGTACCGTGCGATAAGGAACTTCGGTCCAAAAATCAAGATAGCGCTGCGAACAATACAGTGAAGCATGCAAAACTACACCTTGCTCTTTGCGTACACTCTCACACACACACATTTACAACCCAATTTACAACCAAACTACACCTCGCTAAGTGCACACATGTTTACGAAACCGGCCTCACGTCACTGTTGACAGCGCTATGTCTTGATTTTTTATTTCGTCTGAGTCACTTACGCATCAAAGCGATTGATGGTTAGAAGAGATAGAAGCTTGAAGGAAAGCTAAGATTAAATTATACATAATATTACATAGCATCACGCCTGTTTTACCGAAAGGTTAGGCAGAAGTGTACTTACCTATAATACGCCCACATTTCGCCAGTGTTGTTTAAAAGTATCCATTTAGCCTATGGTAAGTAATATGCAAGTCACCTTTCCTTTTTAAATGGAGAAAGAAATAAAAGATACTTAAGCCGTTTTAGATTTAGTAAACCATTAAGTCCTTTTAAATAGGTCCTTTTGAGATATTTTACCCGAAAACAGCACAGCAACATTATGTGTGAGGTAATATCATGATGGAGTGTGTAGTGGACCGACTTCAAAAAAAGGAGTTACATCGATTTTTCAGTGATTACTGGGCCGATTTACGTGATTTCTTTAGCATTTGGTAGAAGGCGCCTGCGGAGTAGACCCTTAACAATTTGATTGTCTTTTTTGTATCCGTTTTTGATTTGGCTTCAATAATAGGTTTTTAATCCAGTTCGTTTGTTGTTGAGAGTACTGCAACGAAAAAGTGAAAAATGAAAAACTTTTTACAAAAAAAACAATCGACTTCCAAATCAAAGCCTGCCGACTTCCGAAACTATAATTATTTTTCACTTTGAAATCGCTTTTTTTGGTTTTTCTTTTGAAGTCGTTTGTTTTTAGTATCAAGATTTTTATCATAATGCAATTGCTAAACCCACAGGCAAAGAAGTACCTAGTAGTAGTCTATAATTACTGCAGAAATAAATAATTCTACGTGATTCCATGTATTTATTATTTTTCCACGTAAAGCCACGTCCTTCGGCCATTGCACTTCAATCCATGGTCGATCTTATCCCGCCACTTAATCATAGTACAGGAGTTCACGTAATATTCTAACACCACGCTCCTGACCTGATGCCATTATTTTATGAAGTATGTTATTTCTACATCCACTTGTTAAATACTTGAGCTAAGAGGTGCTTGTGACTACCAAGAGCGCAGAAATGTCACTTTTGTGAAGAGCTTTGAAATTAATGTTGTTCAGGTGGTACCCTGACCAAAACCTTGCCATAGTGCGTTATTCAGAGGCTATTAACTCATTCACTATGGGTAATAAACTACATCTAAAAGCACATTATTAATGTTCGATATCCTATCATCACATTGCTCGTTCTTATTTGTTTTTATGTGTTGTAAATACATTTAAAATCTCCTTATAAATAAGTGACTAAAATTATTAATTGCATGCATCTTGTCTTAAAGGTGGCGTTCTAATAATTTAAGGATTACACTAATGGATAGATAGTTTAAAAATCTAAATAATTGTCGTTTTATTTTATTTCAAAAGCTCACTTGTCTTTTTTTATTAAAATAATTCCACAATGTTCGAGAATTCTGTGATAAATGGGCGTGCGCAGGGAACGAGGCAGAGCGAGACTCAGCGACGGAACAGAGAAAGACCGACACCGAGCGCTCAAGGTCGTTTGGTCAGGCGCCTTAAGAGAGAGATGCAAAATTAAGAAACCAAATGGGTCTGTCTACTGTTGGTAAAAATAACGTTTACGCTCTTATTTTTGTAATCTGTAATCTTTTATGTGAAGCAAATAAATGATTTTGACTATAACTTTGCAACAACAATGTACATTTGTAGCGGTATCAACATCGCCACATGCGAGCTACACGTCATACTGACGTCACGCAAATCCTGCATCGCGCAATCAGAGTTTACCGCGCGACTAGCATATATACAACGTCCCGACATCAACCGTCGGGCAGTTGCTCACCAGACACGACACCCGTCTGGTCGGAGGATCCTCCCTTTTCTATGGAGGTGTGAGTGAGCTTTACACCCTGTTCCTCATACCTCTATACGTTCACCAAAAGTGATAAGTAACCATTGAGGTAGAAGTACATAAATTACGTCAATGTAAGTAACCAGGGTCGTCGATATAGTTGAAGTTTAATAAGAAACCGATGAACGTTTTCGAATTAAATGTAATTTAATTAATAGAAAACAAACATGTCATTTATCAAATTAAATTTCATTCGAAAACATCCATCGGTTTCTTACTAAACTTCAACTACATCCGATGACCCTGGTAACTTATCTCTTTTGGTGACTGTACCTGACATACCTACCTATGGAAAATCTTTGGCCACAAGAAACCGGATGGGCGCTGTTTAGCAACTTTTTATTACCGTTACAGTATACTCATTGAAAGTAGTCACTATTTACTATGAGTCTGTAATCTATACTTAATTTTTTTATAAATAATAAAGCGGTAAAAATTGTTTGTTTGCAAGCTTGTATGTAGGGGGTAATCTCTGGAACTACCAGTCGGATTTGCAAAATGCTTTTTGCATTTGATAGCCCAATTCTTGAGAAAAGCTATAGTCTATTTAATATCACGCTAGACCCCTCAGAAGCTGAGCAAAAAGTCAAAGAACGCTAAGCGAAAACGAAGTAATAGCGCGGGCTGGCGATGCGATGCGACGGGGTGGGGCGGGGTAATCAAGTACATAAGCATAATTACATAACAAGGTTTCCCCCTATGAAACTGAAAAAGTTTCCCCATTCAAAACAACACCGAATCCCATACATTTTCCCACTTCCCCTTCAAAATTAATTTCACCAACATACAAATACCGCCATTGCCGTACGACGACCAGACGTCTACCACTTCTGGTCACCCCCTTGACCGCCACACGCGAGGGGTCATCGCCCTCGGTCACGTGGTATGCCCAAGACGGGGTAATTGCCAGTTATGCGTAGCTTTTTAGCAATAACCGCCCGATTGCACGACGGTTGGTGAAAAAGTGCAATGCACTTGGGTAATCCCTTTTTTCCTTGTTAGAAAGTTGACTTTTGGGTTAGGGTTTGTAGTATATCAAGTTGCCAAAGTCAGTTACAGAACTTAGCGATGGAAAGTTGAAAACCCACCTCAAACGTAGCCTTATCAAAAATGCATATTATAACATTAAAGACTACGTTGAAGACAAGGAAGTTTGGCAGTAATTCCTTCTGCACATGTGGCTTCCCTGGTACCTCATTAACGGCATCACTATGTAAATGTCTATTAACTATTCCCAAATTACAAAGTTATTCTTAAATAAAAATTAAATTAAATGTTGTTTTTTTACATTCTTCTTTGACGATTTTTTTATTTATTCGTAGTCTTTGACATAACCTTCTTATTATTTGATATTATATACCTCCAATTCTTATTTCAAATCTTTATTAATGGCTTTTGTAGACAGGATTTTAATTCAGATTTGTTATAGTTGTCATGTCATTTGATTTAAATAGGCTTTTATTTTAATTATTTTATTTATCTTATACATATATAGATTCTTCTATATTTTGTGAATGTGAGAATGTTGTAGGGCTAACTTGTAGACTGTATATTTGGAGACCTTTTTCAATTTTTTTGAGTACTTACCTGTTATTTGATGACCGGCCTACACTGTCCTCCCATACCTATTAACACTGTAATTTGAAAACATTGTAAAAGCCACTTATTTTTAAAACAGTAACCGTGGAGTTTCTTGCCAACTCTTCTCCATAGTACGTTTTAACTAGCAACTAGCTTCAACTTTCTTACTAATTGACTAATAATTGAATTAATTAATTAATTAATTACTAATTCTTACTAATTGACGACTCCTTGACAATTCAAAAGTGCCTGTAAATGATTTAATTGAAATAAATGATTTGAGTTTGAGTTTGCAGCGATTGATTGATTTTTTCATTTGATTGAACGAAGTCTTTTTGCTATCCTTCAATGTGACTGACTACATTTTGTGTATTTCGACTTGGGGTATCTACTCGTAAAAATGATAAACGTACTCTATAATTAATAGGATGAATATTTAACGAGGCAGTGACCGTAATAATTACATGATTATTGTGAAAAAGTGAATGAATGTAGGTCACATGGCGGTATGTGAGATACACGGCCTGTCTTTTAACTATTCATATCATTATGCCCCACTTCAGTAGGTCGACGAAGTTATTAAAAAACTTACAAATGATTAATAAATACAAAAGGTTTTGTAATATGTTGGTTATGTGAAGTACCAAACTGGCTGATCGCTCACCTATCTTGAAAGTTTAAAACTGGTAACCGATTACCTAAATAATGAAAAAAAAATAACTTAAGAGCGGGTAGTAACCAAAATTGCCTATCTTCAATTTGATTTTTCATGAAATTAATAAGACTTAGGTATAAAATAAAAATAATATGAGTAACTACATGATATTTTCAAACTTTTTGTGGAACAGAAACACAAAATGTTAAAATTTTCTCGATAAAACAACATCACGAAGTTACCTCTAATTTTCTCGTATTTTCAATTTGTACTTAACATGCTAATGACTATTAGGATAAAAATTAGATGAATATTAGATGAATATTGTACAAGGCGAAAAAAATTGTGGAGGCGTTTTCTGAAATTCCTTTTTTTTTGTTTTATTACGGCTACAAGCTTTATGCACTTACGACGTTTTTAGTTCGTGGAAGAAGTCATCTTCCATCGCACGTTGCGGGAACTTCAAGCATATTTTTGTTTCACAAATCAGTCGCCGTCGCTCTGTTGAGACGAGAGGACTGCGCTTGAATTTTCGGCTGCTCTGGGATATAATTTTTTTGCGTAAATAATATTTGCGTAAAGAGACTGTGAAATAAAAAACATGAAGAAAGCGATAAAACCACTTCCGAAACGATTATTAAAATCGATAAGAATTGATAAACTAAATAAATACCGCGGCTAAACCATAAAACAAAAATATTATAATAATTCAATGTTGATATTTGAAAACTCAAGATGACATAAATTTATTTGACAGATTTTTGACTAGTATAGTACAACTAGAGCCATTGTTCTGCATTTCAGTCGATTTTCTTGCGGAGAAAATTTACAACATAGAGATCGTGCTGGAGATTTTCGCTCGTTCCACTAAAATCCCCTAGACCAGTCCCCCAGGGGACTACACAGCACTCAATGTTCCACTACGATCCCCTATGCTGGGGATTCTATAAGTATTAATAAGTGTTATTCCTTTATAGTCCCTTCTAAATAACAAAGCCACGTACTAAATAACAATAATAAAAAATAAAAAAAAATATTAGTATAAAAATTACTTATTTAACGTTTATAACGTTAAATATCCTTAAATAAGTTAAACGTTGAAAAAAATCGAACGCCCTAAATGGGACTCGAACCCACGTGTTTCACTATCTAAGTGAACGCCATTCCAACGACGCCAGTGAGCCGCTGCACTGGTCGAACCTGCGAAATTTCGATTATTTTTAATATTAATATTAATTTATTAGAATCATTATTATTTTTAATATTAATATTAATTTATTAGAATAATTATTATTTTTAATATTAATATTCATTTATTAGAATACTTATTATTATAATAATATTATCGAGATCGATCCATCCTCACTGACCTAGGATTATTGTTGTCAATAAGCCTGATATAGTGGTGGTGGATCGAATAGTGCGGCGCGCTATTATCGTAGACATAACGATTCCGTATGACGGGAACCTCGTGAAAACTGAGAAAGATAATCAAATCAAGTATCTTTCCTTAGGTCGCGAGGTTGTCGACATGTGGGACGTGGACTCAGCGATCATTGTACCGATAGTCGTGACAGCCAATGGCTTAAGAGCCAAGAGCCTCGACCAACACCTGAGGAGGCTCTCGTTGGGCAGCTGCATCAAGGGCATGATTCAGAAGGCGGTACTACTGGACACTTTCTGTTAGGAGGTTCCTCTCTCTGGAACCCTGACCGCCGGTAGCTTGAACACTGTTCTCGATACCGGTGGGCTACTATTTTTTTATTTTTTTAAACGTTTGTATATTCTAATATTTAAAAATATAATTAATATGTATACAGGGTGGATTTTTGAGATGGGGCAGCAAGGGCACCTACCTTAACCGTTGTAGCTATAGGAAAACGGTCTTAGGAGACTCCTTAAATTTTTGAGAAATTTTGATTTGCTTTCACAGATTTAAAAAAAATGTACTTTCAGCAGGAAAATGGGCAATTTTCACAAAAAAGCTTTTTTTATGCCAATCGATCATGTTTCATATAAGGATCAAAAACCTCTATCGGACCAACTGAGGTTTCAGTACTAGAAAAGTCAGATATCGCAATAAACTTTTCCCATACATTTCGTAGGAAATGAGTTTACAACTTACTTTTTGTTATGGATAGACTAACTAACCGCTACAATGAAGACTGGCCAAAAAAACACAAATTTTACTTCAAAATTCGGGTGAATACGCGTCATCATTTAATTTGCTTTGAAAACAGAATCGAAATAGTTTGTTGTTTTGTTTGTTTTGTTGTTCCATTTTGTAAACGGCTTTTTTAAAGTGAAAATATCAAGTCTTCACCTCAGCTGTAGAAAAAATCATGTTGATAGCATAAAAGGCTGCTAATTCTGTATCCAAAGTAAATTTGTGCGGGTTTAATGTAGGTAACTGCGATTTTATTAGCTGTAAAAGGACATCATAAGATTTTTCTAGTTTTTTTATTATTTTATATTTTTTTATTTTACTTTAGATGGATTTGCTCTTGACTCTAGTCTAGGTCAGAGATGACAGAGACAAAGTCGACGATGGAGTGAGCTTACCCAGAAGAAGCCTGTTCACTCTCACTTTGAAGAGATTTGGGTTGTATGCGGTCGGAAACACAGGCGCAGGTAGAGAATTCCACTCTTTTGCTGTGCGCATTATAAAAGATGTTTAGAAGCGCTTAGTGCGAATTGGTGGAATAGCAACTAGGTAGGGATGGTAACTTGCAGTGCGCCTAGTTGTCCGATGGTAAAAGGGGGCCGGTGGAATGAGGTCGTGGAGTTCTTGAACACACTCACCGAAGTACAATCTGTAGAAGACCGACAAGCAGGCAACCTTACGGCGATGAGCCAAGGTGTGAAGCTTGGCATCCACCAGTTTTATGTCGCCAATGAGTCTCTTAGCTCTGCGTTCCACCGAGTCAAGCGCGGCAAGTTGGTATTTAGCTGAGCCATCCCAAAGGTGGCTGCAATACTCCATGCAGGATCGGACTTGCGCTTTGTACAGGGTAAATTTTCTGTACCTTAATGGTTACATAGCCACCATGAACATTCAGTTTTACTCCAATCACTGCATCGCCATAACACTGCGCCGTTTTTGTAAGTTTCTTTTTTTGTGGTATTTGTAACCATCGTGTAATAGCACTCCGCCTCTTTGTATAATTTTAAACTCTTCAAACATTAAGTTGAATATATAATTAAATTTTATTTCTTAATAATATAAGGCTTTGAATATAGTACTTAATATTATATAAATTAACCATCTATCGGTAAATGTCAGTCAATGTTAGTGTTATCCTTGTGAATAGGTTTCAATTGAATAATAAGGTTCTCAAACAATTAGGGGATTCAAACGGAAATTAGAGTTTTGTATGATCCCCTAGGGCATCGTAGTGGAACATTGAGTGTTGTGTAGTCCTCTGGGGGACTGGTCTAGGGGATTTTAGTGGAACGAATGGAGATTTTAGATCATATTGCAAATAAACTCAAGATCCAAATTCGTTTACTCCCACTTTCTTTGACAAGCTCCGTCTAAGGGGAACCTTAGACGAACCATTTCGACCAACCCCCGAATCAAGATGAAACTCGAAATTTAACATATAAGTAGGTTATTGGTCTAATAATATTAGTGAAGTTAGGCGGCTTGCTTTTTAAAGCTAAAGTTTCAACAGTTACAAAAGAGGAACCTAATAAACTTTCGTCTTTCTTTGCCACGCATTTATATATATGCGAATTATTTTGTCGGTAAAGCCGATTAATGTACTGTTTGTTCCGAAATTGGCCTATTTTACACAAATGTTTTCGGCGAGGACTTTGTTCTACTCGCGCCCCGCGCAGGATACACAGAATACATTTTGTATAGGTTTTCAGGGTTTTCATGACACATGCCATTTCACTTTGCACAATACAGTGGAAAATCCACCATACCAAAATTAATTTTTACTTGGTAACACGATTGCTAATTGACTTTGCACGATCCTGCAAAGCAATATCCACAATATACCATTATATTTTTTACTTGGTTAACACTGTTTTCCACGAAGATGTCATGAGGTCCAACTTGTAGAAGGCCCTTAGTAAAATTTGGTTACATTTTAATTTTAACTTTGTCACGTCAGCATTGAGTTTCTAGTTCCAAAACATGACTATGATCTATGATTCTGAATTCAAGCTTAGCGTATAGTATAGGCAAAATAAACAGATGTTTTTCCTACTGAAGACTTTCATTGAAAATAAAGGGACTGGACAATGATCATATTTCGTTTAAATATTGTAATTGAAAAACTATTCGAGGATTAGAGTTGCTTATCACAGCGGTCCAACAAAATTCCTTAGATGATTGCTATTTTTGTTTAATTGATTTCATTTTCTCAAAGTAAAAAAACGGAAAGTAAGTGATGCGATTATAATTATTCGATTTCATATCGTCAAAAAAGAAAGTTTATCGAGTTTGTTTTTATCATCATGTAGGTAGTATCATGAGTATGTAGTATAGGACTTTGATGGAAGTGCTTTGCTTTTTAGCGTTCCGTGCCTCTAAGGGAAAAATCGAAACACTTATAGAATCACTTTGTTATCCATCTGTCTGACCCCTTTTCTGAGCAATGCGCGGGCGGTATCAAGTTGAAATTGAACTGTATTACTTTGGAGCTGTAAAAAAATCGAGCTTCTAAGACGTTTACTTAGAATCTTGGCATAAATTGTCATTCATTTCGCATATTTTGACACTCGCAAACAAATTAAAACCCATAAAATACATCCGGTTGACCTAGAATCACGAAATGTGGTAAGAAGCAAGGTCTCACAGTACAAATAGGTACAGGAAAATATCTGGAAATCCTTCATTTGTAGTTATATTACATAATGTAGGGGACCATATTTTCTCAATTACAACGTTAAGTTTGTCTTTCAATTCGGAATCGAAAATTTAAAGGCCGTATCTTGAATTAATATTTACTCTTTATTTCATTCAAGTCGGTCTACTCTCCAATTTAACAACCCACCAGCATCGGTAACAGATTCAGGGACATACAATAATATTGAATAATATACCTACTTGTAGGTATATACACAGCAATCATACATCATGGTACATTGAATAGAGCGGTTTCATCTGATTATTTTGCGTATACATACTACACACAAGATTCAAATTCAAATGCCTAGATATATGCCGGGCGAAAAGTTTCTACTGGGGGGAAGGGATTTTGTTTTGTTTTCGTCGTGTTTGATGAGAGGGGTAGGCCAAGAGGCGCGGATGAAACTTGATTTTTTCCTGTCTTACTGCGCCCTCTTAAGTACATCGTAGGTAACTTGCATCTTCTATGGTGTAAAGGTTTTCTATGATGTGGAGCATTAATTTATGAAACAATAGCTGCGCCTCGCGGTTTCATCCGCATAAGTCTTGATCCTGTGGGAATAGCGGGATAAAAACTATTTGATGTCCTAAGCCAGGTAATGGTCTACCCATATGCCAAATTTCACCCAAATCCGTTCCGCCGTTTTAGTGTGAAAGCGTAAAGCTACGCTAGGCGAGCCGAGTACGAACGGAGCTCGAATTCGCGTAGGCGGATTTAGGATTCTCGAACGAGCACGCTTCACCATGTGAATTCGTGCTCCGCTTGTGCTCCACTCGTACTCGGCTCACCTAGTGTAGACACAGCTTAACAAATTTTGTTGTAGTTGTAGGTCAGTGAATGAATGAATTTAAGATTTTAATTGGCGCTTATTTATAAACATTGCTTAAGGTTGAACTAGTCGCAGGCTCGAACTCACTTGTGGGCGTGGCCAAAAAGCACGCTGTCTCACCTGACACAGTGTCCTTTGTCCTGGAATTGCGTGAAATGCACGATAATTCATAAGAAAACAAAAGCGTAAAAAAATTACGGAAATCGAGTTTTATAAAAAAAAAACACTGCATAATTCAATTACAAACATAGTTTATAATTTTTTTGGATAATTGAGCTTTATCGGTGCCAACTTTGTTTTGGAGATTTTACACTTCTTTTATTACTTATTTACGCCCAAAGTTGCGTTAAAATTAGCAAGAAAAACGAATCTTTGTTGGCTCATAACTTTTTAATTGCTTTTTATTTTATTTACTATTCTGTTTCCGCACAGACAAAATTAATAATGAGACAATACGATATTATGTTTAACTTTGGATGTACAATGTCAAATAGTGGAGTAATATCCTCCGGAAAGTATGGAAAAAATATCGACTAGTGCAACCTTAAAGCTATTAAGTAATGATTAACGTCAGCTTAAACATAATATTTTTGATGTTTAAACGTCGTTTTACTTTATAAAGGTAGTAAAGGGGATAGTCAGCCTCTCGGCACAGTATTCAAAATTCGGAAATAATGTATTGTTTTAGAATACATTGTAGCCGGCCGGCACAATTTGCGTTTTATGCTGCACGTCATAAAAACTGTACTAAATGAACTAAAGTTTGTGACTCATGCCACAACAGCGGGACCAATGACCTATTTGCCTGACTACCTCTAAGATTACTTATTTCCAACAATTTCTGCACGACAAGTTTTTCTTTCTCAGCAGTTTCGTTTCACAATGAAGTGCTTTGCTGAATATTATTGGTCTGTCATCGTTGCGGGCACATTGCAAAAACATTGTCTATATTGTATTATTGATGAAGATATGCCTCGGTTCTGGGGGTACGGTGCGGTTCTTTTGTGAGCGGATAGCCCATATTGTATGGCTTTTGTTTGGACCCACATAGGCTATATTGTTTTGGACAACGGATAATATATCATTCTAATTTTGCGAATGTAAAGAAACTATACTGGAATTTGGAAGTGATTTAGGCTACAATCACTTCCAACTTAATTAATTTTCCCGATTTTGTAACTAAACTAATTGCCAACAGATTACACATACACAATTAAATACTGCCCGAGGACCAGCCTCCATATAATAACAAATTAATATACAAAAATACACATAATCGCAAGTTTCAAATCTACAACAAAATGTTTAAACATACCTCTAGCATGTTGCTTCGATTTATGATTATCTACAAATAAAATAATGAGTAAAAGCATAAAACAATATGATAAAATTAAATTAACAATTTCAAATAAATGCAGTAATCAAGTAACGAGTAGTTTAAACAGCAATGAATTATAATGTTGGAAATTACATTATACACTTATCAAATGTCATAAGCACAAATGGTCGCTATCAGTGCGACCACACCCTCGTACTTCCCGTACAGCGGCAGCGCTCGGGTGGTTGCAGATTGCGTTTGTCGTGTTGTCGTGTGCGCCGTGATTTACGAGCCCGCGACATCCAGGCGGTAGGACTGTGGGCCCGTCTCTGTGTGCGTCGTGCAGGCTCGCCTGACTAGATATCGACTCCATAATGATATTGCCCGCAATTTTATTGCTAATTAAGGGTTGTAGAACTCCGGTGACGTAGTATTTTGGATACGTTATGCGGTTTGTTAAAGAAAATACGGGCAAATGGGTTGATAAGTATAATATGACACACATGTTTTATATAACTGAATATTTAAGTTCTGTACATTGTTATTTCATAGCTAATCAAACAACCCTAACCTTGAAACCCCCACAGAACTTATTTTAAGACAAATTATAAAAGTTCAATATTTAATAAAAAAATATTACAGTAGATATATTTCCGGTTGCGATTTGACGCACCGTCGCGTAGCTTTGGCCGATGCGACCCCATCCGTCAGTGTAGGCCTCCGCGCGACCGTAGACGCCTGCCAGCCCGTTACACCGCTACGCCGTAACCGCTACGAGGAAACACGTAAAAATACTTACATTCTAATTGGTTATTTCAGTTTTAATATTTAAAAGTTATTGTTGTTTATCATGGATTTAAACGTTATGGACCTGTTTTATAACAAAATGAGGTAAGGTTTGTCAACTTTTACAGCTTTGTTTTCGCTTTTTAATGTTTTCTAATTATTGGTTTGTGGATCGTCATTTTTATGTTTTGTAATTTGCAAATGACTGAATTCGGGTTTTTATTGTTACTGTTTTGAAGGGAATAAACATGAATGTTGTGAAGGCTGGCCGGTTGTCGTGGCATTAGAAATGTTATTGAAATTTTATTTTTTTATTTGATCTATTTGGTGATAATGTCACGTTTGAGAAATTACTAATTCAGGCTGATTAGGTAATAATGTTTTTAAGGGTCCCGTACGGTAACAAATTTGTTTACGTATTCCGTTTGGAAAACATGTTTTCTTTATAGTTTTGAGTTAAGGTCATATTATGATAAGTTCTAAAAAGCGCTTTCTCATTTTGATATTTCCCATCAAAATTTTCAAAATGAAACTTTATATCGCTTGAGAGATCCCGCTTATGGTGCCGAGATATTCTTTCAATGACGTTCAGTTAACGATAACTTTTTAGCGTGCACATGTATCATAAGTCGGTTATATTGATAACTGTTAAGGTCACGTATCGACGGTATCTAATAGTTCAAACATACTCGAGGAATCACGGTATTTTACGGCTTGTATTATGTGGATAGAATTGAAAAACTTCACTCGTGTATGTATACATTTTCTAATGTTTCAGCAAATTTTTTTTTAACAGAATATGGTCGTTGATCCTTACGCCTGGTTTCAAAGAAGAGAAATATCTCGGTCAACCAGTAGGCTTGTCGTTGGGCATGTCTCCGCTTATCTTCAAAGCAATACCTTGTTGCTTGTTGTATGAATTGGATGTTTAACCTAAAGTGTTTTCTCCGCTTTGGTGGAATCCTATTGGTTGCTCCCAACCTTTCAAAAAGTACAAACTTAGTACAAATAAGTTTTTGCAGTCTTTGTAATGGCTTTTGATGATCTAGTGATGTGACCCAGATTGTAAAGCTAGACCTATCGACTATCACACAAGTATCACACAGTAAAAATCCACAAGTTCAGCAGACAGAATTGACGGCCGAGGTCACAGCTATATTATCACAACGTCATATCTTCGGCCCAAACGTGTTTGTTTTTACCAAGGCCGGTTTTATACGCTCTTAAACACTTTACGCTTAGAAAATAAGTTACATTAGTGTACTTATAGACTATATAGGATAAGGATAATTGTGATGATAACCGTATTCAGGGCGGTAAGGTGACGTAGCGTTAGTATTGTTGTGTCAGCCATTTCTGAATCCGTGAATGAGTATAATTGAGACAGCGTGCAGTCTAAGAAAAATAGGCTAGATTATTCTGTCTTTTAGTATCAATGGTATAATCAATATACATATGACGGAGAAGGTATATACATCTCTCTCGTTATCATCCTACTTAATATTATAAATGTGAAAGTTTGTGAGAATGGACATGTTTGTTACTCTTTCACGGAAAAACTACTGAACGGATTTGGATGGAATTTGGAACACAGATAGTTTATAACCTGGATTAACATGTAGGATACTTTTTATCCCGATAATACGTAACCGTGGGATAATTTCCGACTTCCACGTGGGCGAAGCCGCGGGCAAAAGCTAGTCAGCCATATTTTAACTGCTGTGGGCGTATTATGGGAAGTGTTGGTTATTGCGCAATAGAACAACGTTTTGCAGTTCAAATCAAATTATAATTTAGGAATAAATTAATCATACTAGCGAATCACACACTGTAGGTACACGACACAACTATACGGAACGCGCGACAGTTTCAAAACGTCTTCACTGCTTAACCGCCAACAACAAACTCTGCTTAGTCTGCTTTAACTCTGATGACTGATCAAGTGTTATGTTATAGACTCTGTCGAGCGCCACCCGGTGGCGCTGGTGGTCCGAGGCAAACGATTGATTTAACGTATTTCCGAGTCCGACACATACCTACATAAAACACATTAAATGTTTCTACCTATGTCCGTTATAGACTTTAAAACCATCCAACCGATGTGCCCCAAACCGGTTTCATTAGGAAGGCAATAATGCGAAGATGGTTTAAATTATTAAAACAATGGAAAAAAAACAGAATGTGCCTAATGCATTATTTTATTGTAGTAGCACACGCCGGGTATCCGCTAGTGTCCCATAAACATAGCCTCGACGTGAGGTAATATTGTGCGTCCGAAGCACCTTATGTAGTCACTCCGCGACCACCCTAGCAACTAGAACCAATATTTTTATCATGGTCTTCATCTACCTACCCTTTTCCCAACTATGTCAAAGTCAAAGTTAAATCATTTATTTCAAATAGGCAACTAAAAGGCACTTTTGAACGTCAAAATTTACAAAAAAATAGAATTGATTCTAGTTGCCCCTTCCAAAACGTAGTTTCGTATGGAGAAGAATGGGCAAGAAACTGATGTTGGGGTTGGCTTCCAGTCTAACCGAATGCAGCTGAATATCAGTATTTTATATGGAGCGACTGCCTATCTAACATACACAACCCAGTTGCAAACTCTTGGTGAGACTGGTTTTCAGACTTTCGGGCTTCTGACTACCAAAACTGTCAAAGATGATGAAATGATAGCCAGGACCAACAATTTAACGTGCTGTCCGAGGCACGGAGGGGTCTCGATATGTAATGGATGGTCACCCATCCACGGACTGACCTCGGCAAGCGTTGCTTAACCTTCGATCGACCGGTGCGGCTGTTATAAAGAAAGAAAGAAAAGAAAGAAAGAATGAAAGAAAGAAAAAAAAGAAAGAAAGAATAAAGTTTATTTGGACACAGTTCGTGAAACACAAAATACAAATAACAAAATAAAAATAAGTTTTAACAACAACAGTGTGTGCCTCACGGCTGCGCCAAAAAGGTTCATTTCAGCATTATTATTTATTTGTATCATTGTACCTATGAGCAATTCCAATAATTCGTGCCGCGACGCAAAATTATGTCCTATGTGATCTGGAACTCGTCTATAGTAATTTATAGTCATTCAATTTCATATCTGGGCCGCTTTTTATTAATAAGTAACTTAATTTTAGGTATTTTTACATTAATTTTAAGCTACAGCAACATTTATTTTCTAAATTGTTGTAAAACTACTTCGTTTAATTATGTATAATTTGTAAGGTAGGCTACTTAATAACCGCATAGAAGCCATTCATGACATGTTAATTTGCGCCTTACAACCAATGTTGATGCTTGTGACATGAAATAGCTAAAATGCCTAGTATTATTCACATTGTTTCATACATTTTACATTACAGTATAGTTAGTTCATGGGTCTTAAGTCTAGGAACAAAATAGTCTCCATAAACAATAATATAATGTGGCCGCAATCTATCATCCCTATCAGAATTTTAATTCTACACTTTCAATTACTGACCGAGCGAGCGCGAAGCGCTACCAAAGCGTCTCCGTTTCAGCTTGGGCAAAAATGCTTTCGTTTGTCCGGATGTCTGTTCTCCTCTACAGCGAGCTTAGCATGACGCTGTCTATCTCTTCGAAGAATAGACAAGAGGCTATTCCCATACAAAGTGACATTTCGTTTCTCCATTTTTGACATCGCACCGTAAAAATCCTTCTAAAATCTGTCATTTTGTCTTTCGTTTTACCGATCGTTGTCTAGGTCCTTTTTAATGTAGACTATTTCAGAAGACAGTTGTCTAAGGTAGTGAAGACAATTTGATTTTTTAATCGCCATGCTAAAGACTGTAGAAAACTTTTTACTCGACGGCCACAAAGTATAAAAATGGAATTTTTCAATTTTTGTATGGAAAATTTGAAAAATTATTACCTTCGTGTTGAGTTTTAGGGGTTTAAGCGTTTCATAAAGGGAGTCAAAAATTTCATTATTTTTGCGATAGGACACACCATTTTCGAGATATATAAGCAAAATAAAGGATAAACTTAAATAAATTACTGAATAGATGAATACGTGAATAAATGACTGCCTCGTTGGTCTAGTGGTCGCAAGGGCTACTGCTGAGTATGAGGTCCTGGGTTCGATTCCCGGGTCGGGCAGTGTTATTGGATTTTTCAATCTGATAGGTAGCAGCCCGGAGTCTGGATTTGTGCCCGGTTGATGGCAATAGGCTCGCCCCCTATTACATGGGACTTAAACATAACTGGCGAAATGTGGGTGTGCTATAGGTACACCTCTGCCTAACCCTTCGGGGAATACAGGCGTGATGTTATGTTATGTTAAGTAAATTACTGAATTTCGTAAATAGTGCAGTTGAGTCTTTCTACTTTGCTGCCATCGTACTGTCTTCACGAAACGTCATTTTTCTCTATTATTCCGTCGACAAGACTGTGCTTGTGCTAAGCCTGCTGGTCGCAATTCTCAACCGATTCTTGTGAATTTTGTAGGTTCGATAATTACACGGAATTATTTTGTCGACTCAGGTTTTTGAAATTTTTCATAATGGCGGAGATATATGAGGGTTGAATACTTAAAAAAAAAAAAACAGTCATTTCGCGATCTTTTGTTTTAAATAGCGCGGTGAACATTTATTCAGTTTTAAGCTATGCAAAGACAGACTCATGAAGTCTACAACTCACAAAGCCACTAGTACTTACGGTACAGTATCAAGATTAAGATCGAATCCAAGGTTCTGTTTCTCACAAACCTTTTCTAGTATAGGAGTAAAGAAGCTCTAGAATCACAATAATTAATCACCTTTAGGCCCTTTGTACACGGCACGGTTTCTTTACACATGTCCGTCTACAAGTTTCCATAGAGATCCATACAACACTGATGACCATGCCTATACACGACGAATAAACCGTAAATTTTCACGGCAAGAAAAACGTGTGTATACGGTCGCTAGCACATCGACTTATCACAAACTGTCAGATTTTCTCATTCGATTTATATTTTTATTTATTGATTTAGGATCTCCAACAAAAGATGTACACAATACATGACACATTAAGAAAGGGCAACATCAGGTATTAAGAAGGTGTACTCCTGCACTTGTAGGAGATCACAGCATGTACAATAAAGTTAACACCTAAGCTAACAAAGTTAAAATATTATTAATAATAGGTAACATATTGAAAAAGTTAATAAAATTTTAAAGGACATTAAAACAAAAAGTTAAAGTAACATTGAGAGATACTTAAATTAAATCTATTAAACACTTCTTTGAACTTAACCATCAATATTTTAAGTTTAAAATCGTTTGGAGTTTGACAGTTTCTTGTAGCTTGACCTGCGAGCGACTGTACCTACAAAGGGTCTTACGATACTTATAGCAGCTGTGAACTGCTTTCGTGAAAAAATAGCTAGCTATATCTCTACTTGACGAAGGCCTCGTGGCTAAAGATAACAGCCATACGGGTCGATCGCAGGTTAAGCTACGCTTGGCGCCGGCGGATCGTAGATGGGTCATCATCTAATACATATATGTATAGAGTTCCCTCGGTGCCTCGGAAAGCACGTTAACCCGTTGGCCCTGGCTTTCATTAGTAGATCTTTGACAGTCGTTAAGGGCAGTCGGAAACCCAAGACTATTGACAACCAGTCTTACCAAGGGGTATCGTGTTACCCAGTAATTGGGTTATGGAGGTCAGATAGACAGTCGCTGCATGTAATACTCTGGTATTCCGCTGATTCCGGTTAGACCGGAAGCCAACCCAACATGTTGTGAAAACGCTGGGCAGATTGATTGATCTCTACTAAACCAGTGGGGGAAAATGTTGATTTTCCCCGTTTGTTGTTTTTTTCCCTGTTTACCTATTCATATTTTGATAATTAGTGTTGACTAACTATCAAAATAAGAATAGGTAAACAGTACGTTTTTCTTACACCACATCCTTATCTTCGTCCACAAAAGAAACGGCCACATTGTCACGTGACATGCCGTGACTAACCAGACTCATAATGCTATTAGCTTTTAGCTTCACTGCATAGCTTATTAAGCTATTCAGTTTAAACAAATACAAAAAAGGGGAGACACAAAAATGAGGACGCTATGACAGTGCGTGCTTTGATGGTAAATTATGAATGAAGATAGATAATTACAGTTATTGAACGAACAGATCCGAGGGGTAAGGGCTAAAAGAATTGCTAAAGAATTTGGATTTTTGTGGCGTAGGATTGTAAAGAAGAGCGGTTACCGAACTCACGATATGTATATGATTTGAAAATAAGAGTGATCTTCGTGTTACTTTCGGGTCGTTTTGACAGTTTTATCAAGTCTTCCATTAGTAAATCTGCTGTAGAATTTTGATATTGTGATTGGTTGATTTAAATAACAACCACTTTCATTCCACTATTTTCATTTAAGCCAGAATTTAGTTTTCAATGTTTTCGTTGGTATAAGCGTGTGCTAGTGGCTAGTTGACATGCGGCAAATTATTTAATTTGAAATGTTTCGTGTTTCTATGTTTATTTATCTACTTTGCATATTATCTTTATATATATAATTCTTCTGTACGTATGTATGTCACTGAACTCCTCCTAAACGGCTGGACCAATTTGAATGTTTTTTTTTTTGTATGCGTTTGGGTGGCGTCCTGGATGGTTTAGATTCACAATTGGACCCGGTAGGTGGCGCTGCGATCAAGTCCTAGGAAACAGGACAACGTCTGTCCGGTCAGCTAGTATTGTATATAATCATGTTCTTCTGACATAACAGACAAATGTCTTGCTGGGGAGTTTCTTGTACCACTTCTTCAGGAAGTGCTGAAGGGCGGGCATTTTGAGAGACTGTCCCATATAATTCTTGAGGTTCATAAAGTGCTGATTTTCAGCCTCATTTGAATAAATGACTTTTGACTCAGAGACTTGTAATTTCAGTTTGCAAAATGAGATTTGACAGCAAATTGACTTGAATAGGCTCCTAGAAACCGGGGCTTAGGCGATAAATTGGCACGAAACATTGATGAGAAAAAGTTGTGTAATATAATAAATATAAATGTACCTAATTATTTGACCTAAATACCTTTTTGCTAAACCAATAATTCTTAGTCCAAAACTACAATCAAGATAAAAAATTGCTAAAAACGAGAAAAACTTTATCCATTACGATTGTAATCACAAAATCTAGACGGAAGATCTAGGCAGTGCAATTTGTCGACCTTCATTTGAATGTAAAAAGTTTCTATGACAGGGCAGGAATTTGGGTTGGGACTTGGGACCCGTATAAAAAAATCGGTCGCGTGCGGCCGGCGATCTGAGCCCGATGTAACGAATTACTAATCAATAACATGCTTGTTTTGTCGCAACTATGCAACTTGAACTACCTTTTGTCAGTTCATGTTTGTTGTAGAAGAAACAGATAAATCTCTGGCGGTTTTTCGGAGAAAACACGGTCAATATGATTAGTTTTACGGTTATTTCTTTTTAAATATTTTCTTTAAGGCGCGGTAAGAAGCAAATTTTGAGGTAATTGACAATAGCGCATCACAGCTACAAATAAGGTTCAAATCAGCGATGCGTTTAATGTTAGATGAATCTAATGAGTTAAGGCTCGTTCACACTGGCGCGACGCGATAGCTTGACATAAAGGCACCGCGTACCGCGCGACGAGCGGCACCTTTGTGTCGTGCTGTCGCGTCGCGCCTGTTTGCGGGAGGGAGCCTTTATAATTAAATTAAAAATAAATGCATGACTCAATGGATTTTCTTAAATTAAAAATAAATGCACGGCTCAATGGAGTATTTTTTAAGTATTTCTTTAGTTGATTGAATTCACTTTATTATCATTACATAAAATATGATAGAAATATGATACGCTCAAAGTTTTGAGAATTATGCGCCAAAAAAAATTTTTTTGACAGTGATCAAACCATGATAAAAAAACTTTTTTACAAAAAAACAACCGACTTCCAAAAAAAACACTAAAAGACGTGAAAAATAACTTTAATTTCGGAAGTCCGTGTCTTTGGTTTTATATTTACGTTTTTGGCCACCGACTTCCGAAATTAAAGTTATTTTTCACGTATTTTAGTGTTTTTTTTGGAAGTCGGTTATTTTTTTGTAAAAAAAGTTTTTATTTTTCACTTTTTAGTTGCGGTACCTACCCCACACAAATTCGTATACCACTACTTGGTGTGTAAATAACAGTGACAGGAAATTATTAACACATCATCCATATAAACCAAGTGGAAAAAATATGCAATATTAAAGATAACTCAAAAACTACTGGTTAGACCTTGATCAAATGGGTAGTGTCTTAAAATCAAGTTCCACTTAATTAAAGTACCCTTTGTAAATATTCAAAATTTATTAGCGTGCTTTGTGAAGAAGATTTATACCGCATCGCCCAACGTTAAGGACCCCATATTATTTTTGATTTTTTTGGGATTATCGTCCTCGACAAATGTTTTGTAGTAATTATTCCCGTTGTTAAAAGAATCAATTTACCTTAGGAATGACATAGATAGTTTCATAAAAAAAAATTGAACTCCTACCATAATGTCACATTCTGTTTGCGGTGAAACAAATTACAAATCAATAAGTAATGATTTAATGAGTTTGTTGTGCAAACTTCGCCATTTTTTGGTTACGATTTCATGAATCACGAATTAGTTTATTGAATAACTTTAAGTTAAGCCATGGATTTGCATAACTTATGTTAAATTCTACGTCAGTATTTTACTATCTTCGTTAAGAGGGCATTTAAAACTGAGGTATTTTATACAGAAGTAATTATAATATAAATAAACCTTAAACTATTTTAATATTTTTCATGTTTTGCAATGAAAATTTATAGTAAGCTTAAAGCTTCATTTAGTAGTAACGATTTAAAAAAGTAACTTAGGTCAAAATTCCTATTTTTGCTATAAAACTGTTTTGGTAGATATTGAAATCCAATACATAAGCTTTTTATGATTTTTTGAGATCAATGACACTGTATTTCTTATTATGACCTAATAGCCTGTGTAGGATGACATCTTCTATCTCTACTCTACGAAGTGAAGACAAATCACTTTCTTAACAAAAAGTCATTCTTTTCTTGAATTTTGACATCGGGCCGTAGAAATCTTTCTACAATCTGTCTTTTTGTCTTCCGTTTCTTCCGTTTCTATAGTGGTGGCGTTCGTCAGGTCAGGTCAGGTAGGTCTTTCAGTCCTATGAATGATCTAAAAACACTAAATAAACATCATTCATAGCGTTATTAAGCGTTTTTAATGTTTCGTGAATGTAGAAGATCACCTATCAGTTGTTTAGTATAAGCTTCATCAACATTCTATTCTATTCTATGAAAACATGCTCATATCGCAGTTTACTCACCTCTCTTTCAGCAACATTCCTTAGGTTCGTAAAAAAACATTTAAGTAAGTAATGATCACAATACCTATGTACTCAATAAAAATAACAAAATTTTATTGATATAAAACTATCGGATGGCCTAATGTCCATTTATTCTCACGACCAAACTAAAAAGCCAACAATATTAGTACCGAGTTATGTGTAAATCATAAATTAAAGTTCTGAAAACTTCAATCGATAACAGAATACTTTAAATAAAGAAATTAGTTTCGTCGGTCCATGGTTAAAATTATAGTATTTTCACGATGGCTACTATAGATAAATTATGGATATCGTTGATATTGAGTCAGCTATCAGCATACGACATGAATTATCTAAGTGCCCACTATTCCATGGCCTGCCCTGAGGACGTACACAGTGATTAGTAGGTTGTATACCGTGTTTATGGCAGTAGGTACGCAACAGGCCCAGCCAACATATATTATTATACAATACTGCGCATTCATGATTTATATCATTCAATATGTTCTTCATAAAGGTCAGGTGCGTAGTACTCGCAACCGGCGTGCGTGTATGACCAGATGTATGAACGAAAACGAGGCAAAAGGAGTATGTAAGGATCGTAGCAGGTGGCGTTCTGTAGTTTTTGCCTACCCCCATGGGAAGAAGGCGTGAGTTTATGTATGATATCTGCGTAATATATACGCAAACTTCAAAAGCGTTACCTCGTGACGTAAAAATTGCAACTTTGAGAAAAACCCTTTTTGATAATATAACATATAATCAAACAGGTCTTTTCTCAGTTGCATTTTTTTTTTTTTTACTTTATTATAGGTAGTATGGGTTCGATAATATGTAGTATGTTAATTTGTTCGTAACACCATAAAATATCTGTAACATAATATGTGATGGTAGCCATAGACGTTATGATATACTTGCGCACGTTTAGACTTGCGCAAGTCTGCGTGACACCGAATGGCTCGGATACTTGTGCTAATTCATCCCACACATGTTAAAGTATACTTGTGCTAGTCCAATTTTGTGCAAGTATATGGTAACGTGTGTGGCCTGCATAAGGTGCTCGTGAATGTACAGCAGGCTACAGGTCATCACTCGTTATAACCGCTCAGCTCCAGCGCAGCACCGGCCCGGAACCGCCTCGGAGAAAATCCACCCTCTTGTCGCCAACGCGCCGGCAGCAAGACCACCGCTCGCTGCTGGCACGCCACCCGGTGAAGTGACATATTGTTGTTCACGCGCCGCTTACTAGTTGGTAGCTCACCGTCCACGCGCCAACGGCTAGTTTTCAACTTACAGACCGGTTTGCGAACATTAGTGAGTGATCTCGTTTGAGAAGCACGCGTTTCTACATTACTCAGTTTACTTTACGCGAACTGTCAATCCTAGCTATTGCACTCGACGAAGAAGAGAATAATTTGCGGGTGACGCACGACGGGGTGACGGCGTGTGAGCCGTGCGAGCGAACGGCGAGGCGCCAACATGCATACCGCTTGCAGCTGTAGGCGCAAGCTGCTCGCTAGGAGCGCGCGCTTGGCGCGTCGTGTGACGGCTAGCTGTCAGCGCGCTGCCCGATAGCTATCCACTATTCTGTGTTGTCATCGTAAAATTTGTTTTAATGCATTTTATTTAAAATCCTAACCTGAATGACAAGTTATTTGCTGTTTCGAAGCGGTGCTGTAATAATGAGTGATGACCGTTATAACTACTTTCTTTGGTTAGCTTATTAGTCTAATTATGCCCTACTTCATCATGACATGACTGTATTACCGTATACTTAACGCACGATAGCTAAAAGTAACAGTATGTACTGGCGACTAGTGTAGCATTTTCGCGACATAATAAAATTCTCGAATTCTAGATTTTTTGATTTCCATAAACTGAGAGATCATCTTGGGTCGTCGTCTTCATCAAAATCACAATTACTATCGTCATCATTACTTCAGCGGGAAAATCAGATATAGCTTTATATTGTATACCTACATAATATCTACAGGACGTATTATCCCAATTTTTCACACTTGAACAATGATAACATTGACAATTCCAGTTCTCTATATGCCCCCTGGATGCTAAACATCACAAACAAGGAAATACCAACTTTTTCTACCAATTCAGAAGCTACCCCTAAAAACTACCGGCATTTGTTTTTCAAAACTAATTCATTATGCACATTGAACTTGTAAAAGCCGTGTCGCCAGGGTCACGCTGATACACAATAAATGAGGGACGCCGGTGACATTGAGCCCGCGCCATTAAGCGCACGAAACGATCACACATGGGCACTTTAACTAACTGTGGGCTGTTCCAATGTCAAATAGATCAGCGGTGGTTTGTTGTGGTTGATCAGCGTGTTTATCAGACTTAGGGTGGGACAAAATGGCGGTAAAAGATTGGTGTACTTTTGGCTTGCTCGTAGTTAGAGAAAAGCTCACTTAGAAGTTATGTTCGATAAATGGCTACATTGAGATTATAATCCTCGCGGTTTCTAGATGCCTGAAATGTATTGTCAGATCTTATGTGAACATATATGATCGTCTGTCAATCATGAGTATCATACACAACATTATCATAAGTTAAGATTTGAATGTAATGATCAGCCCTTGACATTATTATGGCTTTCAGAAAAACAAATGTTGATTGTAGGCGTACAAACGTTAAAGCCACCTTATCTGCCCACCCTGCCGTTTCTCTGCTTCGATCTTTTGGAAATGGGTTTATATCGCAAGTGGTCAGAGTAATCTTCCAAAGCTTTAGTTTCCCCACTCTCACTCAATAGATCCTACTACTAATCCTACTTAATATTATAGACGTGAAAGTTTACGAGGATGGATGGATAGATGTTTGTTACTCTTTCACGCAAAAGCGGCTGAACGGATTTGGCACACAGACAGTTTATAACCTGGAATAACACATAGGACCCTTTTTAACCCGGTAGTACGTTCCCGTGGGATAATTTCCGACCTCCACGCGGGCGAAGCCACGGGCAAAAGCTAGTATTATAAATGTGAAAGTTTGTGAGGGTGGATGGATTGATGTTGTTACTCTTTCACGCAAAAACTACTGAACGGATTTGGATGGAATTTGAAACAAAGATAGTTTATAATCTGGATTAACACATAAAATACTTTTATCCCGGTAGTACGTTCCCGTGGGATATTTTCTGAACTTCACGCGGGCGAAGCCGCGGGAAAAAGCTAGTAATCAATATAGCTAACACATTAGCTAGAACCTTTTACAATATTTATAGAAAGCTACCGATCTATCCTGTACCTACCTAAAAATCTCACCGTGAAATCTTAGGTGAAGTGATTTTGTTGTAAGTGAACTGTCAAAACTTTCAATCCCTAGCATCATGGCAGGTGCAATGACAGCTCACTTTTCACGGTGAGATTTTGACAAAATAGACCGGCTAATATATGCAAGAGAAACCCATTCATCATAGCTATAAATATCTACCGACAGCAAATAACGACCTCAACTTTATTTGTGAACCGTTTACTGACAAATGTTTACTCAAATTACGATATTGTGCGACAGACTATAATTTTATTTAGCCTCACAAACCTATCACCATTATAGTCAGTAATTACTGGCGACCCTGACCCTGTGTGGCGTGACGGGGTATCATTTTATTTTAACTAATTAAAATGTCATTGTAATTGTTAAGGGATAGGGTGTTGGTACACGCGATGGTTTTAGCTGGTCTGCATAATGCATAATCAGCCTATAGCGTTCCTACTGCTGGGACACAGGCCTTCTCTCTTTGAGAGGGAGTGGGCTGTAATCCACCACGGGGCTCCAGTGTGGGTTGGTAGATGTCACATGTCTTCCATGTCTTCGATTTTTTGGTCCTAGGACATGCCGGTTTCCTTACGATGTTTTCCTTCGCCGTTTTTGAGAGCAGTGGTGATGAAATAAATTACACAAATTAAAACGCCTGTTTGGATTCACCCACGACCTACAACTCTGTAAGTCGGGACCGATACCGCTGGGCCACCACTGGTCATCTAATCTGATAAGCTACCTATCTATGGATCGACAAATTGCGGCAGTTAGGGTACCTCGTTCGTGTAATGGGTCGAGTTTAAGGAGCCATTGCTGAATTATGGGATTCTATGATTCGAGAACGAAATTCTCATTTCAGAAGTTATTTGTAAAATTGGTCGTCTAGGGAAGTGTTGATATCATAGGGACATATTTCTCGTCTGGGGAAGTATTGATACCATAGAAACATATTGATACCATAGGTACTACATATTTCACGTCTGGGGAAGTATTGATCTCATACGTATATATTTCTGCCGCGAAGCAATAAGGCTGGGGTTCGGTTTGAAAGGTGTGGTTGCCGGTATATTTACAGGCACATGTAGGGATGCCAACCTTACTATAAAATATAGTATCCTACTATAAGCTATAGGCTTAAATAAGAAAGTACTATATTTTCGATGAAAATTTAAATACTACTACCGCGATTTACTCGTGTAAATAAACTAGTACCTATTTAATTGAGTACCTTAATCTGCTAAGATTATTTATTTTTAAATTTCAGTTTAATTAAATACTTATAGGAACCTACGCAAACCTCGCGACAAGCTTTTATGATCGTATAAATTGTGTATAATGAGGTTATAAGTTGATAGTTAAAATTTTAAAGGAATTTTTTATTTTCTTCTTTTTAGAGCATTTAAATAAAAGCTTTTTCTAACCTGCATTTTTTCAACTTTTTTTTTAACCTTCGTTTTTATTCTCAGCGAACTCTTTCATTTGATACCCATATTGCAGAAGTGCATAAAAATAACTATTCCACCATCTTGGATGTTCCGCCATATTGGATTTAGAATGACGTCACATTATTTTTCGAGTTACTCTCAACAAGCCTTTTCATTTGATACCCATATTGTAGAAATGCATTAAAAATAACTATTCCGCCATCTTGGATGGTCCGCCTATGTAGAATGACGTCACACAGCGTATCGTGTATTGTCATCCAAACTAAACGTATATACAAAATTTCAGCTCAATCGGTTGAAGATATCTGCTTCAAAATTGAGTAGCAAGAATCCACTCGAACAAACATACATACATTGCAAGGTAAACAAAAGCTTTTAAAAAAAGTGTAAAACGAAACGCAGCGGTAATCTGTTTTTTATAGTATTCAGAAATAAATCTGTTTAATAAAATTCTGTCTGGCAACCACGTTTTTGTGCAAAGAGCAATCTCTTTCAGACCAAAACTGTATTGCTAAATCTATTGTTGAAAAATGGCAACAAGTTTTGCTCAGTGATTCTGAATTTTCTTGTATTTTCAAAATATTTTCTATACCAGCAAATTCATTTCTTTTTTCTATACCAGCAACTTCAGCTTTTACTGAGCGCATATTTTCAGTGGTGAATACGAAATGGCGAGATGAGCGCAATAGGGCCAGTATTCATTTCGTAAAAGGTGGAATAAAGCTATTTAGTTACCATAATTATTTTTTAGAGTTTCATAATACGAGACATTAAAAAAAACAAAACCAAAAGACAAAAATAAATACTCAAAACAAGAAAAAATATGCATTTCATTATTTCCTACTATATTGTTACAGGCAAAATGCTGGTTTTGAAAATACAAATAAAAAAAGTTGGCAACCTTAAATCACATTCTCATTAGATATGCATCCATTATACCTATAACATTTTATGGAAAGTCCAGATTACAGTGCTTTATCCGTGTGAATGTTTTCCACCAGTGTGTCACAATACAATTTATAAGCTTATAGCGATTTATAAACATAGTAAATATTTATTACTAGCGAATACCCGGCGTGTGCTACCACAATAAAACAATGCATTAGGCACATTCGGTCTATTCATGAAGTTTTCTTTTCCATTGTTTTAGTAATCTAAAACCATTATCGCATTATTGCCTTTCTAATGAAACCGGTTTGGGGCGCATCGGTTGGATGGTTTCAGTCTATAACAGACATAGGTATAAACAATTTTTGTGTTATATAGGTATATGTATATATAGATTATTAATTATTCCGTAAAAATCTCACCGTGAAAACTTGGATGAAGTGAGCTTAAATTGAGCTGTCAATCCAACTGATGCTTGGATTGACACTATTGAAGGCTCAGTTTTCACGGCAAATTTTTTACAGCATATAAGTATTGGCAGCATTTTCTTTGTTGCTTGCTTTCAAAATTCGTTGCTGCGCGTGTCTGGCCCAAATGAATAAATGCCAAAGGATTTTTATGCAACAGCTTAAAAACTTAATTGAATTTATTAATTATTGCAAAGATTAATCTTCCTTATAAGCAGGAATAATTTCAATGTGGTACTGAACGCCTAGGATCTATAAAAAAAATTAAAAGACCCTCGAAGGCGAACAATGAAAATGCTAAAATCTAAAAGAACGACCAATCACAGTTATTGTTGTATCTAGTTGTAATGTCAACAAGCATTTTATTATCCCGCTACCGTGTCAAACTTGTACCAAACCGTGCATTAATTTCTTAGCAATGACATTCTCGATCGAACACGACAGCCCTGTTATTTTCTAAAACTATCTTCTGTGTACCGCAATTATTAGTTATTAGTCGGACTCGGAATAGTTCTGTCAAACAGCGTTTTATAGCTCACCTTGGTGAATTATTGAAGACCCTATCCTACAATTTGTATTTTCTTTACGGAAATTTGCCTAATAATTACTGAAAATACGTAGGATTGTCTTTGATGTTGCATTTCATAGAATATAATTTACATAAATGCAACAAGACTTTGTTATTTTGCCAATAATGGCTGATATTAATTTGTTCGTTTATATGCATCGTTTTTCTTTACAAATATTTTATTGAAATGCATTTTTATTTCTCAGAATTCAGTTTTGTAAATCGCAATGTCTTGAATATTTACAGTGGAATAAATATTTGAAAAGTGTATCACTTATTTTCTAGGAATGCGGAAATTTGTGGTTTGATGATTGGTAAAGTAAGAAAACACCATTGTATATCCAATTTCGAGATCTCAACGTTGAATCGAAATCTCCCATCTGTATGTTCATCTAGTGTTTTTAATTGCTTGTTCCAGGTGTTCGGTGTGTAATTGTTAAGATGCCTGCTCACACCGAGGATGTTGGTGAGAATGGATCGTTGTTCCACGCTGTCGCCGTCGACGCCTAGCAGCCGTGGTATGGACAAGTACGAGCAGCTGGCGGTGGTAAGTCTCCATAACCAATATTCATACTTCCATACTTAAAACTACTTACGAAAGTAACTCTGTCCGTCTGTTAGCTTTTCACGCCTTAACAGGTGAACGGATCTCGATGAAAGGAGAATATTTTTAAAATAGAATTAGCATTGAATTCTCCTCCAAATATAGTTTGGTACGGGGTGCCAAATATTGGATGACGTTCTTTGGTACACAGGTAGACCATGGCGTGAGTAAGGACATTGGATACTTTTAATCCCGGTAGCATCAGATAATTTCCGAGCTCTACGCGGGCGAAGCTGCGGGAAAAAACTAGTATAATATTATACACTTGC